>CM022178.2:190467-1624631 GCA_011420285.2 Erysimum cheiranthoides | reverse complement strand
TGATATGTTAATGGCGCCTGAATGGGATGTGGACAGCTTCGATGGTTTGGAGTATTATTCCTCTCCGGAGCTCCAACTTTCCTCCTCCGATGAGCCGTTATCTGATGACGACGAAGAAGCTATAGAACACTATCGCATCTATAAACGCCAGATCATCGAGAGCAAGGTACGACCTGGTGCTTTTTAAAATTTGAACTGAATTCATGAAATTTAGTGGAATAGATTGTGATTTCTAGTTCAACTGTTTTGTGGTTAGGGATTTTATGCGGACCCAGAGCTTAGGCCAAGTCATCATTACAAACGAATCAGACCAATGAGTTTGGAGTGGGCATCGGGTGGTGGTATAACCTTTCAGGAGTACTGGGAAGAGATGGTGGGCGTATGTCTCCAACAACTCAACCAAGACAAGGTTAGTTCTGTTTCTTCATTTTGTTTTGTGCGTTTGTTTAATCTGTCCTTCACCCTCTATATAAGTATAAGTAGCTATTTCTGAATCATTTATGATTGTTTATTGTGGTTCTAGGGTTTGAATGTGGAGTTCGTTGAAGTTGTGAGAGGTTATTATCGCGGAGCACCGAGATCAAAGTCATACATTACATTTATGGCAAGGGAGAAGCCGGATGGACCTCTTGTGGAGTATCAAGCTAAGTGTATGCTTACTTTTGACAGCAAGTTGCATCCCATCCTCTGTAGACCGGCTCCTACACCAAAGCCGTAAAACTAATACTATAAGGTATAAATTGGGTTCCTCTTAAGCCAGTTTTAGATTTGCTCTGTACAGCTCAAACGTGGTAAGAGAAATGTTAAACTTTTTTGGCTTTGAAGCTGTGCATGATATTGGTTATAGTCAGTTCACAATATGGTATTTGGTCATTCAGTCCTTTGTTTGCTAGAGAGTAGAGATCAAGAAATGGTATGGCAAGGTCATATAATGTGAATTGCTTAGACCATTGGGTGGATTAAGTTTTTTTATACTAGTAAATACAAAATATCTCACTTGTTTCATGGCTGAACGTAAATTACTTGTTTCCAAAGATTTTATATCATCGATCGTCCTCGGAAATCTGAAGATTCAATAGGAATTATAATGATTAACTAGTACGATACGTGCATAAAGCAATAATGTATTGAAAATTTGAAACTGTGAGACTGTGAGTGATGGGTTCACTTTCCCGCAATTCTTGTTCGACAAACGCGATCGATGAACCGAGACTTGACCACGTGCAAACTGGACTTCGATGAATTATCTCTTAGCACATTTCTTCATCTTTCTTTTATAACCATAACCGTATTCCCTAATTCTTTAAAAATCTATTTCTTTTATAACCATAACCGTATTCCCTAATTGTTTTTAAAATCTATTGGAAAAAATATATATATATATTGGATAATATTGATTCTCTACATTGTTACTTGTTAAATACAAGATTCATAAAACTTATTTAAATTAAAGAAACCACACATTCGCATATTCACTAACTAACAACAACTTTTGATTTTTTTGTTTGAATAAAATTTATATTCAGTATCTGCGATAATCCAATTTTGCCTTTAGTAATTTTTTTAAAAAAATTTTATACACAAAAATTATAGCAAAACGCCTTATATGATTTCATAAAAGTTGGCCATCGATTCCCAGTTAATAACGTAGATTTACGTTTACCTAACGCTTTTTCCGATTTTACAAATTTTGGATTAGAAAATATGGAAATTTAACAATTTATTAACTCACTAAATAATTCGTAATGTCATAAAAAGGAAAAAATGAAATATTAAGAGAGATATATATATCCTCACAAAAAAAAAATATATATATATATATATATATATATATATATTACTCCACTTCAGAAAGCTTGCCGATTTTCTAAAATCTAATTTCAATAAGATCGTTCTCTAGAGAATCTAAAGATTTTGGGATTTCAATTTCGCAATTGCCTCGGAGCAGAGAGGGACTTGGGGATTACTCGAACATCATGCTTCTCAATCAATGCCCAGTAGAAACAACGATAGAAGATTTAATTCGCTTAATGAAAATTATGTATATTCAAAATTTGAAATCTTGCATAAAATTTTGACTACTTTTATAAAAATTTATAGACGATGGTACAATAAGATAGTCTAAAAACACAATGTAAGATTTTTTATATCAGAAAAGTTAGTGATAAAGTTTTAACAAAAAATTATTTAAAACAAAAAACTAAAACCATTATTAATAATATTATCTTTATATGTATATATATATATATACATATGTAAATTTACATGATTATTAATTATTATTAAGATCATTTTTTACATATGGATTGCAAAAAAAATTATTAACTTATTATTTTATTAATTTTTAGACTTGGAACTGATAATATTTATTATTTTATCGTGTTTATTATCGAGTATTAATTTTTAGAGAATTTACTGTACACTCATCTCTATGAAGCCCAACATTTATGATGTACTTAGATCGGTATGTTTAGATATCTTAATGAAAAGTTCTCATTTTCGTTTTTTCCTTTGATGTTTCTGTCAAGTCTCTGTATGATAATTCTCGGCATTCGGCGATCGGTCTATCCTTGTTGTAAGATGCCTGTAAAAGGCGCTTGAAGACAACAGAACCGCAAGTATCTACAGAAACGATAAACATTGTTATGAATAAAAAAAAATAGTATTGATTGATTATGAAAGGGTAGAAAATACCTTCGTATTGATCAATAGGATCATCAAAAAGCCATGAAGTTGTCCAATCTCTGAGAATGTGGCTGCCATCACCGAATGGCTACACATAAACATAAAAAAGAAGAGTTACTGTAAGAAAAGATGCAATGTCAATCAAAAATAACGAAAGTTTAAAGAAGCTCTATTAGTTTGAAAGACTGTTGACAAAAATACCAGTATTTTGCTTTCAAGCAGAACTTGTTGGGCTTGATATTGTTAACCTTGTCCTTTCTGGGTTTGGTTCTTGCCCCACTTGCTCTCCTTCGGCTTACTCTTGTTGGACTCGTGCTTGGTCTTGTTCATTCTTTTGTTTGGCTTCGCGCTCGCGCTCCCGTTTCTGTTCATTTAGAGGATTCGGTTGTTTGATCTGCCTAGGTTTCTTCACAATAACTAAGATTGGGCGACTCAAAGGATGGATTGGACCAAGAGCATTATCATATAAAGTTAGATTATAGAGTTTCTATTGGTCTAGTGGATGCATTACTAAAATTATCCTACTTAATAAACAAGTGCATTTTTCTCTTTTAAGTAATCGAAAGTTCTAAACTATATAACCAATTACCTTTACAAACTAAGCAACATTGTTGTTCAATTAAATAATCTTCATCAAGATTCCAAAAGATTTTAAACTTGCCAATAGTGTCATTGTTTGGTAGTGATAACCTGCCATAGCCACTATCGCCAAAACTTGTTCCCTATGAATTTTGGACCACCAAAAGAGTGTATTCCATTGTTTGTGCAAAGCATGTTCATCAAATTCTTCACTTTGTTTAGCTGGTACATAGATGTCCTACAAAGATACTTAGATAATTAGAATAACAAATTTTATATCAATATATATTATCAACTTTTCTTTTTATGTTAAAACAAAATCAATTTCTGCTTATCTCAATCTATCTTCACAAAATTCAGGGGGTAAGGCTTCGAGATAATTCCCAAGGGAGTTATCTCAACCGGGAAACACATACGCGCTCGAGCATCTTGATGGTCAAAGCGCTCGTGGGGGGGCATGCCGGCACACGAGGCGGATAAGGAGGGTCAGAGAAAACAAGGGGGAAAAGAGGGGTCTTAGTAGCGAGAGTAGAGAGAGGATGAATTAGAAGAAGAGACACCTAAACTTTACATTGAATTATTTTTTAAAAGTTTTAAGTTAACCACCAAATTTTCTAAATTCTTTAACTTTTTTAATTTCAAATTTATACCTCAACCTTTACATTTGAAAATTAAACTTTTTTTAGTATGTGTGTGTCGACTACGTAAAGTGGGTTCATTATTGGTAAACGTTAATTGAAAAAAAACAGTTAACTCTCTGTGAATTGAAAAATAATACTTCCAGATTGACTTTGAGCATTACCAATCTCTGGATGCTTCCACCGCCGTTTGTTTTCTTTTCTTAATGTTTTCAGATTGGATAAAATCGAGCCTTAATTGTGTTTTATTTAACGTTGGACGTTTATTGTATTTTTTTAATATTTTTTTTGACATTAGTGGACTTTTTTTTTTTGTTTTGGATGAAATATATTCTACTTAATTGCATGAGAAAGAGCTGAAAAAAAAATGCATGAGAAAGAAAATGGTACAAAGCCATTCTAGGCCCAATTTGGCTAAATAGCCTTACACACATTAACTAGAACCAATTTGAACCAAATAAGACAACCCAACAAGGGTTACACATAGGGATGTTGTCATGGACGTTTGCTGTATAATAACATCGACTTTCTCTCAATTTAATTTTGCGTGGTCGATACACATTAAGGAAAAAAAAAATTATAAAAGTGAAAGTTTAAATTGGAAAAATTAGAAAAATTGAGGAATGGTGATTTTTCCTGTAACCATATCACTTATTTCGGTATGATTAATTTTTCGTTTTAATTTTTTTTGTCCACTCCTGTGGGGACTTTAATCTCTCTAGTCCTGCCGTACAACGAAAAAAATCTGAGCATCCTTCAATAATCTGCAGATCCCTCTATAAGATGAAAACTCATGTTTACCCTTTTGTAAAATTAAAAGAAAAACAAAAGAAAAAATGAAAAAAATCAAAAAGAAAATGGAGGAAAGAAGACACGCTTCTTTCACACGGATGGGTTTGGTCCGATGGGTTGAGAGAATTAAATTTCAAACCAAACAAAAATTTAATTCAACCACCTAAACCATCCAAAATTTAATTCAATCATCTTCTTTCTCCTCTGTTCTCGTCTTCTTCTCTATTTTCCTTCCACCATTGTCGAATTTTGAAGCTCAAAATTGAAGGTAAAAGCTTTTGTTTTTCATGCTATTTTCGATTTCATGATTGAATTTTCAAGTTTATGTTTTATGTAAAGTAATTAAAACATAGTTTCCTCTCAATTTGGTAAATTCAAAGTAAAGAAAAAATTGATAGTTTTGTTCAATTCTCTTGTTAAAATCGATGGGGTTACTCTATTATGACAAAACATTGTTAGTTAAAGAGGATACATTGGTTTAATGAGCATAAATCATAATTAAAATTAGATAAAAATTTGTTGGTATTTGAATATAAACGTAAAAATTTGATATTTGGTCATTGGAATCACTAAGCTTGTTGGGGGTAATAGTAATAGAACTGAAATGGTGAATTAAATGGGATATCATGGTTAAATGAGCAATGAATCGCCAAAAATCGATGAAGAACCAAACTTTCTGGGTACTACTAAGCCTAATGGTACTACTAAGCAATAAATGTATAACTAGGGCAACTGGGACAACTATCATATAGTGGTACTACTGGGATAACTCGAGAACTACTACAATTAGATACTTACGAGTGATTTGTTATTTTCAGGGGGAAATGAGTACAAGTGCTTGCACAGTCATATGTTTTGACTATGGGGGATGCTATTCAAAGGAAGGTGATAACATTATATGGAAATGTGGAGAAGAGGAAATTCACACTTTAGTGATGAGGAAATCTTTGGAGGATGTCACTTTTCTTGGATTAGTGGGGGGAATTTGCAGAAAGGTTTCCATAGATGCGACTACATCTCAGCTGAAATTGAGTTACTATCCATTGGTCTTGAACACGAAGAAACCATCATATATTTGGAATGATGAAGATGTTTTTGGTTATCTACTACAAGTGAGTAAAGATCAATGTAGAAGTGTTCTACATGTGGAGGTCAACAAGGGTGATGGTGGAAGCGTGCATGTGTCAAGAAAGGATGATGTAGATCCGAGTAATGAGGAGCAGTTTTGTACTACTAGAGATGATTTTGAAATGCCGGATGATGAAATGGAAGACAATGATATGCAAAGAAATGTATGAATGTGTAGAAAGATATGAGTACGTGCATGATGATACCGAAGCCATGCCTTCCCAAACAAACTCACAAGTAAATGAGGGTTGGGATGATGGTTTAGATTTATACAAAGGTCAGGAATTTGAAGAAAGGCATGATCTGCAAGCTCTCTTGGCGCGAGGAGCACATGAGAATGGTTTTGAGTATGATCAGAAGAAGTGTGACCTCGAACGTTTCGTGGCAAAATGTAAGGGGGCAGCAGAAGGATGCAAATGGTATTTAAGAGCTTCGGTGCATATGAATTCTACGAGTTTCACTATTGTCACTTACAACAAGGTGCACACATGCTCCAAAGTTACTACAAGTACGATTAGGCAAAAAAGGAAAGGCACCCCAAATTTAGTAGCATCTCTTTTGGCTCAAGAATATCCAGGTCGATTCGACACACCAACTCCAAAACACGTGATAAATCTGGTTCAAAGTAGGATTGGCGTCACAGTATCATACTCGACAGCGCTGAGAGGCAAAAACAAAGCTGTTAATGTGGTGGGGAAGCTCTGAGGAGAGTTATCGATTGCTATCTTCTTATATGTACATGCTCGAGCAAGTGAATCCTGGTACACGGACGTGTGTGGAAATAGATGAGATAAATAGGTTTAAATACCTATTCTTTGCATTGGGAGCTTGCATAGAAGGGTTTCTATCGATGAGGAAAGTCATCATTCTAGATGGAACCCATCTGAAGCATGTGTTTCGTGGAGTTCTAGTCGTTGCTTCAGCTCAGGATCCTAATCATCACCATTATCCCATTGCTTTTGGTGTAGTTGATGCGGGGAGAAAGATGCAAGTTGGACATGGTTTCTGAAACGTTGAAGTCAGTCAGTAATACCGGATGTCCCTGGAATGGTGTTTATTTCGGATAGGAATCAAAGCCTGATCATTCAATACGTGAAGTGTTCCCTTTGTCTCAACATGGTTATTGTATAAGGCATTTGTCCCAGAATGTGAAAGGGCACGTATCTACCAATCGAGATTGCATGTGCGAAGAAGTTCATAGCGTTGCGGTAAAGCTTATACAGAAATTGAGTTTTGAAGCTCTTTAATGCTTTTGAAATGAAATATCCAGCTGCTGCGGTGTATGTAAAGAAGAGCGTTGAACCGGAGAAATGGGCAAAGTGCTATTTTCCAGGAGAAAGATACGACATAGATACCACCAATGTTGTAGAATCTATTAATGGTGTTTTCAAAGATGCAAGGAAGTATTCGTTGTTGCCAATGATGATGTCATTATTGCAAAATTGGCTGAATGGTGGAACAATCATAGGCAGGATGCCGCCAAAGTCCCTATGTCACAGAAGCTTGTGCCGAGGGTGGAGAAGGAAATGGTTAAAAGATGTGACATTGGAAGGACCCTCTTGTTACAAGAGTTAAACAGCTTTCTCCATATATACAATGTGATTGGGCTTGATGGGAAGAATTATTTGGTTAATATGACAGATAAAACTTGTTCTTGCAAGTATTTTGATATAGATAGATACCCATGTGTGCATGGAGTTGCTGCAGGCATCCATATGAGCAAAGGTAGTGAACATCATCTATCTCAGTTTTGCTCCAAGTATTACTTGGTGGAGCAATGGGCATTGGCATACAGCAGAACAATTTATCCAGTTCCTCATATGTCTGAGTGGTTGTACCAGAAGAGGTTAGAGAAAAAGAAGCCCTTCCTCCGGAATATGTGCCAAAGAAAGGAAAACGCGCAACAGAATAGATTCCCATCAGCTGGAGAACATCGTGGAAGAGGAAGAGGAAGAAGAGGAGGAGGAAGAGGAAGAAGAGGGAGAGGTGGAGGTTGGCTGAATGGTTTAATCTCAGCGATGGGAATGTTAGTATTGAAGAGTAAAGGTTTGTATTCTTACTCATTTACCTCAGGGAACGATTTGTATTACGAACTCATGTTTGTGTGTTTTAAGATTGTACTACTGGAACTATTAGGTCAACTATGTCATGTTGGGCTAACTAGCTTAACTAGGAATAACTATGTTTTTTGGACAATTGTTTAACTAGGTATAACTATGTATTATTTTCCTTACATGGTTTTAGTTTATTTTCATTGTGCACCATCCTAAAACTCGTGAAAACATCTACAAAAAACTCGTGAAAATTAGCTATTCGTTTGTTGAAACAAATTAATTAAAAACAAAAACCAAAAAAATTAATTGTTGTTACTTCTTTCTAAACTAGCTTTGATATATCTAGTAAGTGTGGACAATACTAGCATTATTATTATGAAAAAGATGTAAATTTAGTTTTTATGAAATTTATACTCTGGAAACTATCATAATGTTGTTTCATAATCTTTCATGATAATACTACTACAAAAATTTGATTCCCTCATGGTATAACTAAAAAAACCTAAAAACTGTCAAAATATAACTATGTGTATTCTGTATCACTCATTACCAAGTATAACTATGTTGACATTTTTTAATATTATTTTAAAAATGACGGCGCCATGTGTTTAATATGTTGAAATGACGGCGCCATGTGTTAAATATGTATAAAATAATGTAATTTTTTTCTGTTCTCAGTAGTACCTAGTAAAACTAGTTATACTTTACCAATTTTTTAAAACATCATAAGTGTTGTTATTTTTCAATTCCAAACCTGTTTCAAAACCAAATAATCCAAACCTGTTTGAAAAGCAAACAATTACCAATCATCCAAACATTTATAAATCCAAAAGACACATCCAACTCACATTCTAAAAATATCCAAAACACACATAAATAAGTACTATATATCCAAATCACATCCATAGATATCAAACTTCCAAATCCCTTCTAAGAACATCTAATTCTTTTTCTTCTTCCTCGCCCCCTCAGTATAAGGAGTTTTCATCCATTGTGATTTAGTACACTTCCTCTTCGGCTTTGGAGTCTTAGTCTTGGTCTTGGTCTTTGGCTTGGACTTGGGTGGGTCGACTTGCTCACCTTCTTCTTTTTCCACATATGGGACCAAAGCCCAACTGTTTGGATCATACACTTTCTCTTCTTCAGTTTGCTGAACCGCACTATCTGGATCAGCATCATCGGGAATCAGAGACCGGATTTTGAAATTGGAGACCGGTGCTGGAAAAGTTTCATCATAAATAGCAAGATGTGGCTTTGAAGCTACGTAGTCCTTTTCAAAGACACTGCGTAAAACATCTGAGAAGCATGCACATAGACATAGACACACGGTTATAAGAAGGCAAAACTGTTATGAAATAAAGAATCAATAGATATTTACCGATAAACAAGGGCTCATATGAAAGTTTGATCCTTCTTTGACAGGTTATTCAGTCTCCAAGATTTAATTTAGATGAAAGCATCTTCTTTCTCTTACGAAGAGTATCACTAGGATCCTTAAGCCTTTTCTTTTAAGTTCCTGCTTGAATAATGTTTGATCAGCACGCAAGGGCAATGAAATATTCAAAAACTATCAAACAGGGGAAAAGTTACTACCTGTTGGTTAATACTGTGCCATCATTTATTTCTATCATCTCTTTCGCATCTTTCTCCTCCTCTCAGCTTTCTCCATCTTTTCCTCATATTCTACTTCCTCATCTTTCTCTAATTCTATCCCCTCACTCTTTCTCCTCCTCTTCAGCTTCACCAAAAATACTTCCTCCTCTTGCTCCTACTCTTCTCAGATTTATCCTCCTCTCCCTTATATACTTATTCCTCATCTTTCTTCTCCTCTTTCGTATCTCCTCTTCTTCTATCTCCTCTTCTTCTTTCTCCCCACTTTCTTTCACATCATCAACGTCCTTCTCCTCACATTCTTTTTGGCTCATAACTTCCACCTCCCCAGTCATCATCCATTCGCTCCTCAGACCCATCAAAACTGTTCAAGGGAGCCTTCTCCTTCATTTGTTCCTTCTCCAACTTTTTATCTTCTTCTTCAAATACCGCTGTGTTTTTTTCATCTTAAGGAACTCCTTTTCCCATACTTTCAAGCCTCATATTCAGTTCTTGGTTCTCGCTTTCTACATTTGGAACTGACTCTTCTTCAACCTCAACCGCTTCAGTTTTCTCTGGGAATTCTCGGTTTGCCAAATCCTCATTGTATAACTCTTCCCACCATATCTTCTTCTGCTGTATACTCAGATACTCGTTCCAAATCGAACTGATTCCTTCCCCAAATTCATCATCCGGGTCTTCACTTATGATGCGAGCCATCATAAGTTCCTCTTCCAATGTAGGTACCAAAATGCTTTGAATCTCCTGCAAAAGTAAAGTAAATGCTCATTATAACAAATGGACAGTAATAAAAGAAAAGTCCCTACTCATTCTAACAATTTCACTTTATATTTAAAATTTAAATACTCAAAACTAACCTTAGTGTCTCCAACAACATGATATACATCTTCGAGTGGATAGCCTCTCATGCCTTTTCCTCCAAATTTCCAGTGGCACATCCGTGGGCAACCTTCTTCATGCTTTTCCGGTTCTCGAAATGCCTTTGTCAATTTCGGAATGCACTCGAACGCCAGAAACTACAATAAAATATAAACCAAATCAATTTCCATAATTATGAAAATATAATCATTTTAATTGTAAGTATAAGTAAATGTAACATTTACCTCCAAAGGGATTATGAATTTGGAAAATGTATAAGTCGGAATTGGCAGTGCCTTTCATGAGGCTATTGACATGATTAATCTCCTTCACAGTATCATCGAAAGTCAATCGCCCCCATGGAAACTCCTTACACACCTCCAGATCATCTACCAATCTGAGTATGAAAGGATCTATGGGTCCATCTGCCTTGGACAAGCCTCTGATAACCGTGCACAGGAAATAAAGAACAGCCATCTTCAACCGCTCTCTAGATTCACTCATCTTTAATAGCTTCGCTTTCACCTTTGCACATGTTATAACCTTCACTTTCTTAAAGTGTTTCTCCTCGAACCTCTTGCTCCCCAACTTGTTCATGTTAGTTGGATACTCGTTGCAGTCTAATCCCGAAATTAGTGCATGCTCCCTCAAAGAGTAACGAATAGGAGTGCCATTCACCACAAACCACTTCATTGTCTTCTCCTCAGTTACTACTGTGCGAAGAATTAACATCCATAGTCCCATCAGCTTCCGGCTTCTTTCTTGAGGCATGTGGAATAAGTGACAGAACTGAGGGTGACTTTCGAACCACTTCAACTCTGTTGCATATTCTGCTTGCCTAAAAAATGCAACAGTATTGTACACATTACATCTTGTTTGAATCTTACAATGCTTCGTATACTGGCTGCTGTCGAAGAAAAACTCAAGAGGTGGGTTTGGTCCACTATCCTGCAATACAAAGACAATTTCAACATAGTTAAACCCTATAATACTTAGTTGTCCAACACAAATACTACTTTCCCAAACAAATGCAAGCCTACTAATCCAAACAGTTCCAAAACAATGATACTTCTCCTTTGAAACTCGTAAAAGCCACATAACAGATACAAATACGATTTCACCATAGTTAAACCCTATAATACTTAGTTGTCCAAGCCAGAAACTATTTTCCCAAACCAAATCGAACAAATTACTCTATAACCAGTTTCAAAACAATGCTACTTCTCCTAACAATTACAATACCACTTACTTTGATTCTAAATTTGACTCAAAAACAAATACATTTTCGATTTCATTACTTACCTTTGATGATGCAGTCATTTCCTCATGTTCGGAACCAGAACTTGACTCCCTTTCCGAACTCAATTCTTCTACTACTACTTCTTTTCTAGAAGGATTCCGATTTTTTGCCTTCTTAGCCTCAGCTCCTCTCTGTTCGCTCGATCCGTTTGCCATTTCACAAATTGACTCCCTTTCCGACCTCAATTCTTCTCCTACTACTTCTTCTGTACCCGGATTTGAAGTTTTAGCCTTCTTACTCGCACCTTTGCCCTGTTTGCTCTTACGCTTTGCCATTTCTGAGCAACCACACACACACACAACAAATAATGACAAAAAAGATAATGGGAATAAGAAGAAGAAAACAACAGACGAGGGTTTTCTCTGATTTCTGGGTTTTGAATTTTTAGCCATTTGTTAATCGTTACTTTTGCGATCGGATCCTTCAAAAATCCGATCTTTAGATTTCGTTTGTTTGATTCCAAATCTGCGAATATGGGTGGGTGAAGTACCTGTTGGAGCGACGCTTGTGTGCACGGCGGCGGTTTGTGCGGTGGCTGTTTTGGTGGTTCGACGGCGGATGCAGAGTTCTGGGAAGTGGGGACGTGTTTTGGCGATCCTTAAAGCGTTGATAATTCTGACGCTGGTAGCAAACTCAGATGCTTATGAGCTACGATGATAATCTTCCTTCTGGGTAAGTTTTCTAATTTGATCGATGATTCTCAAATCTTCTCTGATTTAGGGTTTGTGTCGAGTTGAGAGAATGAGAGAGAGGAGATCCCTTTCGTTTGGGGAAAAAAAATTAACGACTGGGCCTCTTTTTTTTTTCAGGCCCAATCAGTTACAATTCAGGATATGGGCTACAAACGGATTCGGGTATAGATAACCCGTTTGGGATCCGATTTTGGCTTGGTTTATTCGTAAATTCTAAGATTCATTAAGCCCTTCCATGTCTTTTCCTGGATTTTCGATTTAAAAAGAAAAGAAAATAATTGCTGTTTTATGAGAGGGACCAACTAGATTTTTTCGTTGTACGGCAGGACTAGAGAGATTAAAGTCCCTCCTGTGGGCTGTAGTAGTATAGTATTCATAAAGACTTAAATGGTCCGACCAAAAAATAAAATAAAGACTTAGATGGCAGTTATGTAAATATATGACAAGTTTCCTGGGCAAAAGGTAATTACCACATCTAAGGTCTAATTTTTATATAGTCGTCGGGAGCCCCAAGATGTTACAACTTGGGAGTTCTTCTAGGGTTTCTGCGATCATCATGGTTCTCAAACCATGCGTAGTCAAGACGACGATAGAAGGATAGTCGAGCAAGTCTGAGATTGAATTGAAGAAGGCTTTGATGTGAAAGTCAAAGTTGACGAGGGTAATGATGCTGATGATGAAATCATAAAGGCACCCGAGTGGGATGTTGACAGCTTCGATGAATTAGAGTATTCTTCATCTGAGGATCCCGAACTTTCTGCTGATGAGCAGCTTTCATCGGAAGAGGAGGAGGCTTTACAAAACTATAACATCGTTAAACGCCAGCTGATCGAGAACAAGGTACGATCGACTTCTTTTGGTTTTGAATGTTTTAGTTTAAATTATGTGAAAATTGAGATGGTGACTTTTCTTGTACAATGTGTGTGATTAGGGTTTTTACATGGATCCGGATCTTAACCTAACTTATCGCTTCAGAAGAATCAAACCAGTAAGTTTGGACCGGAATGCGCTTTGGGGCAAAACCTTTCGTGAGTACTGGACAGAGATGGTGTTTGTATCATTGTATGTCTCCACAAACTGACAAACACAACCAAGACAAGGTTAGTTCTCTCTCTCTCTCTTTTTTCCTTTTTTTTTTTTTTTTTGCTGTGTTTAGATGGGTGAATCATTGATGATAATTTTATTGGGTGGCTCAAGGTGTGTAATGTGGAGTTCGTTGAAGTTGTGAGAGTTATTATAGCGGAGGAGCTAGAGCAAAGTCATACATTACATTTATGGCGAGGGAGAAGCCAGACGGACCTCTTGTGGAGTATCAAGCTAAGTGTATGGTTACTTTGGACGGCAAGATGCATCCCATCCTCTGTAGACCAAAGCCTTAAACTAATAGTATAAGGTGGGTTCCTCTTAAGCCAGTTTTGGATTGATATGCCGAGTACTTATATCATAGTTGCTCTTGGAATCTGTTAATTATACTGTCTCCCTCGTATACATTACAGTATGTATTTGGCCAGTTAGTCTCCTGCTACCTAGCACTGGGATCACCGGATAAATATCCGGGATCCGATTCGAAATATTTGGATAAGACGGATCCGGATCCAGACATGTTTCTCTTGAGAAGGTAATTAATTACATCGTTCGTTAAGATTTTGGGGTATCACTTTCGCAATTGGCTCGAATCACAAAGAGGGATTTAGGGTTTAGTCGATCATCATGCTTCTCAATCAATCGGCAGCTGAGACGACGATAAAAGATTCAATGGAAGCATCTTCTTCAATGGTTGTCAATTCTTACCCGATGAAGCGTAAGGCAGATTTCGACCCGGAGGAGGAGGAGGAGGAGGAAGAGAGCGATGGTGAGAAAGAAGAACGCAGTGATGGGAAAGCCAAAATTGATGAGTCTGAGGCCGAATTAGATAATTTAAAGGCGCCTGAATGGGATGTGGACAGCTTTGATGGTTTAGAGTATTATTCATCTCCGGAGGCCAACCTTTCCTCCGATGATGAGCCTATATCCGAAGAAGCTATGGAACATTACCGCATCTACAAACGCCAGATGATCGAGAGCAAGGTAAGACCTGGTGCTTTGAATTTTAGCTAAATTCATGAAACTTAGTGGAATAGATTGTGATTTCTAGTTCAACGTGTGTGATTAGGGATTTTACGGGGATCCAAAGCTTAGGCCAATTGAACCTTACAAACGAATCAGACCAATGAGATTGGATCGGAGAGCGCTTAAGGATAAAAACTTTCGAGAGTATTGGGAAGAGATGGTCTATGTTTGTCTCTAAAAACTCAACCAAGATAAGGTTAGTTCTCTCTCTTTTTGCCTTTTCTTTTTTTTAAACTATCATTCACCCTCTATACTAGTTTAGATAGTTTAGCTAAGTCTGAATCGTTTATGATTGTTTATTGATGTTTTAGGGTTTGAATGTGGAGTTCGTTGAAGTTGTGAGAGGTTATTATCGCGCAAGCACGAGATCAAAGTCATACATTACGTTTATGGCAAGGGAGAAACCGGATGGACCTCTTGTGGAGTATCAAGCCAAGTGTATGGTTACTTTAGACAGAAAGAGGCATCCCATCCTCTGTAGACCGGCTGTTACACCAAAGCCTTAATATCCAAACTATTTAAGGCATGGCTTTCTCTTAAGCCAATTTTTAGTTTGCTCTGCTTTTTGGCTTCGAAGCTATGCAATATTAATACGGTTCTTGTCATGTATACATAGAGGTTTTACAATATGAGAGGAAAAAAAAAAAAACATAATGTCTTGGCCAAGCATTCAAGTCATGCATGATTTCAGAATAACGAATTGGTTTCTGTTTCTTTTTGTGAACTAGGATTGGGGAACTCAAAGGATGGACTTGGTCCTACTTACTAAACAAGTCCATCTTTCTCTTTTTGTAATGGAAAGTTCTAAACTGCAACTAATTACCTTTACAAACTAAAACCATCATATTTTGTATCATATATAGCCAAACCATATAGAAAATGACCACTAAATTCCTCAACTTTCATGTTTGCAAATTCATTTTTAAGTGTATGTCGGTCGACTACGTAAAAATGGATTCACTATTACTCCATGTTAATTTTTCAGCGTCATCAATCTGCGATGTCTCCACCGCCGTTTGTTTTTTTTACTCTTTTGAGTTTGGAGTATTGTATAACATGGCCTCTTTTTTTTTAAATTTTGCATAGTCAACACATATTTAAAAAATTAATCTGCAAAATTGGAAAAATTGAGGAATGGATGATTTTTCCCGGAACCATATCACTTATTTCGGTTACATCCGGGTTGATTCTCGGTTTAATTTTGTTTTTGGTCCACTCTTAATATACTTACTGGTAGCTAGTATTCACAAAGATTAAACTCATAGATTTTGGGATTCCACTTTCGCAATTGGCTCGGAACACAAAAGGGATTTAGGGTTTAGTCGATAATCATGCTTTTCAATCAATCGGCAGCCGAGACGACGATAAAAGATTCCATGGAAGCATCTTCTTTAGTGGTTATCAATTCTCGCCATCGATCGCACTATGCGGAATCGGCTTATGTCTTTTCCGTCGCCGAGTCTGGTTACTCTTTCCCTTCTTCAACTTTATTTTAGTCGCCTCTCCTTTCCCTTATAATATTTATATATTTTTTCTGTCTTTTGTTCCAATGATAATGGGTAAGCTTTTGTAATAGTTTAGGTTGTACTAATTAACTTTATGGAATGAAATCTTCACATTAAAACCAAAAAAAAAAAAAAAAAAATTCTTAGCCGAGGAAGCGTAAGGCTGATTTCGACCCGGAGGAGGAAGATAGCGATGGTGAGAAAGAAGACCGCAGTGATCCGAAAGCCACAATTGAGGAGCGTGAGGCCAAATTTGATAAGTTAACGGCGCCTGAATGGGATGTGGACAGCTTTGATGGTTTAGAGTATTATTCATCTCCGGAGGCCGACCTTTCCTCCGATGATGAGCCTATACCCGAAGAAGCTATGGAACATTACCGCATCTACAAACGCCAGATCATCGAGAGCAAGGTAAGACCTGGTGCTTTGAATTTGAGCTAAATTCATGAAACTTTAGTGGAATAGATTGTGATTTCTTGTACAAAGTCTGTGGTTAGGGGTTTTATGGGGATCCAGAGCTTAGGCCAATTGATCCTTACAAACGAATCAGACCAATGAGTTTGGATCGGAGAGCGCTTGAGGATAAAAACTTTCGCGAGTATTGGGAAGAGATGGTTTATGTTTGTCTCCAAAAACTCAACCAAGAAAAGGTTTAGTTCTCTCTCTTTTCGCCTTTTCTTTTTTTGGCTTTGTTTAATCTGTCACTCAACCTCCATACCAGTTTAGGTTGATAGCTAAGTCTGAATCATTTATGATTGTTTTATTTGTGGCTCAAGGGTTTGAATGTGGAGTTCGTTGAAGTTGTGAGAGGTTATTACCACGAAGTGTCATTTTGGTTTTGAAGCTGTGCATGTTTATAAACTCTGATTTAGTGATTTTACATCACCATCCTCGGCAATCTGAATATTTTGAATTCAAACATCTTTTGAGAAGAGATGATTCTATAGTAATTAAACAATAATGTCTCATTCTTTGCGTGATGAGTTCACTTTCCCACGACTCTAGTTCGACTAACACGATGAACCGAGACTTAACCAAGTGCAAACCGGACTTCGATGAAGGATCTCTTAGCACATTTTTTCATCTTTCTTTTACAATTGTCCTCGTTGACCCTTTTTCTAATGTTTTTAAGGAAAAAATGTCTTATTATCCGGTTCACAATAAAGTAATCCAGCTAATACTATATTGAACTGAACTTCAAACTCTAAACTGACCCAAACAATCCAAACGCCCGTGCCTATTCACCATCTTATGCTCAGTATAACGGGAAAAAAGAACCATAAATCTTCTTCAATTATCAAATGGCGAAAGGGTTTAAACCTACTATTGTCCGGGAGAAAAATTCTGCAAATATTAAAGGTCCACACATTAATCATCCTTTTTGCGTACTCGTTTTCTTAGTTGTCCATTCCAAAACAGACTTAAGTTGTACAAAAACTCGTTAGATCTTCTCTTCCAATTCTGAATCTAAATCGAAAGCAAGTAACTTAACACAATAAAAAGGAGGTCCACTTTTAGAGTTCAAAAGTACACTAATCCATCTTAATAAACCGATTTGTCTCATCTCATGGGCCTTAATATTAGTTATACTCATTTATGATTTTACGACCAAGTAACATATAATATAACCAAAAAATGATAGCCAAGTAACATATAGGCTTCAATTGGTGACCATTATAATAACAAAATTAATGAAAAGGAAAATGAATGAAAAGAAACAAAAAGAAAAGAAAAATAATCAAATTGAAAAATGAAAATAATATATTGTAGATGAGGAATTGAACAAACTTTCATTGTAAATGGTAACTAAAAAAATAATAAATGCTAAATATTTAATAGAAATATTATTTTTATAAAGAAAATTATTTAAAAATTTTAGTTTAGAAAATTGATTTAAAATTTAAAGTATTTTATATTAATTTAAAATATAATTATAATATAAATTTGAATGCTTTTTTTTGGACAAATATAAATTTGAATGCTTTATTATTAAAAAATTAATGTAAATTTCACTTTAAAACATATTTTAAATTTATTTAAGTATTAATACTACTAAAAATAAAGTTATAACATTACTTTGAAGTAAAATTTATGATGAATTTATTTTTTTACTTAAATATATAATAAAAATATGAAAGTATTTATATATAAAAATGTAAATATTATCATTAAAACTATTTTAAAATTTTAATTTTTTTCCTCATCATTCCTCTACAATTTTGGGAACATTTGTATTCTATGGTTCCTTTTTCTATGAGGAATGAAGAGTAATAGAGTAGGTCTACATGTCTGAAAATTGGAAAAAGGATTCCAATAAATGGTAAAAAAAAATAAAATTGAGAAACAACATAATCCTCTTCATTCTTTTTCTCAAAAGTGGTCACCAATTAAAGCCAATATAACCGACAAATGATTACGAGATCTATTAGTCTAATCCAAATAGTTTACTAGTGGAAGATTTCCTTTGATGTCATTCACCTCAATAACCATTTGAAAAAAAAACCCCATAAATCTTCTTCAACTATGAAAATGGCCAATATATTTTGAATTTACCATTAGCTAGGAGAAACAACATGTAGTAACCATTGTTGCCAAATCTTAGTACTCGCCATGAGTTTTAAGCCATTAGAAAATGTGTTCTATTGTTCGTTATACCTCTTGCTACAACGAGATAAGCATGTTCACCAACTTTTTCATTCCTAACCATTGGCATATGATGGATTCCCTACAAAATAGTCAAGAATAAACAAGTGATGTTAATATTAGGTATGAACTTTGATTTCTTTATATATAAAAAAAAAGTCAACTTTTACTTACCATTCCAATTCTTTCGAATTCAGGAAGATTCTCTCTAGCAATTCCGAATGGTGTTATCTCCAACATGTCATAAACAAATTGTATTGTGGCATTTTGTTTTTGACAAAAATCTCCTTTAGTCTTCACTCCTTTCACCCATGGTCCTGATATTTTTATATCCAAACAGTTTTTAAATTGTTTTATGAAATTCATAATGTATAGGTTACAAATTGAAATAGATATATAAATACAATTAATCACATCTCTATGGATTCCTTCACTTCTAATGTAATTGATTGGAGTGTTCATATTCCTGAATTCCTGAACGAAAATTCTTTCCTTTTGGTTTTGTTTTTGATATAGTGTGCCAAGTCTTTGTAGGATAACTCATGATGTGCGACGATAGGTTTATCTTTGTTGTACGATGTTTGTACAAGACGAGTAATACAATTGAACCACATGTATCTACAGTATGCACGTACCATTAATCAAAATGTATATAAGAAATTAACTTATAATGCTTAACTAGTTAAAGTTTTTTCTTTTTCTTCAACCTTAGAACAAAGATGAAAAGAAGTTTTTGGGTGGGATACTAGCTGAATCACTGATGGCGAGAAACCAACTGATGATGAAATACCCATTCTGTAATTAATTGCCAAAAAAAATAAATTAAACATTTGTCCAAATAAGAATAATGCAATTTAGGTAGATCTTTGAAAATCGCTTAGACAATTTTTTTTTCAAGTAACTATTTGACTGTTTGAATGTTTTTTTTTTGCTTTCTTTTTACTTTATATATCCTCTATATCTTACTCTCAATTAATAAATAATTTACAAAAATGAATATTATTTGGTAGCTTAACAAAAAAAAAATTATTACAAAGTAGGTACCAGACCTTGTGATATACATACATAATGAAATCTGTTTAATTATATAAAGGGAAAAGATAGAAAACTTACAAGCCCTTCATACAGATTCTTTTTTTTTTTAATATATTATATGTAACATATGAAATAAACATGTCACATATCCATAAAGAAACATTCATTGAATTTATTTCACTTTCTCGTGGTGCATGTGTTGTGATGAATTTTATTCAATTTTTACAAAGCTATTGTGATGTGTTAGGATTTAGAAGACTTAAAAATACTCGGATGGTTTTTAAATTCATAAGTTCCGATGTAGGGCATGATTGGTTATGGTTGTAGATTTAGATTTTTGACAGTATATTCTTTTTTTTTTTTACGGTTGTAGAGTTTATTGATGTAGTATTTTATCTGTATAAATATAAAAAAAAATTGAAAACAGAAAATTATGTTTTAGAAAGAAAAAAAAATTTACAACCAAAAAATTAAATTAAAAAAATATTTTGGCTCTGAAAAAAAAATTGGTCCAAATGTTGCATCGCTGAGAAAGTTTTTTTTTTTTTTTTTTTTTTTTTGAACACTAGAAAGTTAATTTTTATTATATAAAATATTGGGTTAAATATTCAGTGAAAGTAAAAACTTTCCAGTGCGTCTAACTGTGCAACATTTCAATCCATCATCCAAATTTTCAGTATTCTCTTTTTTTTCACTCATATTATTCTTAATTCAAGTTTTTCTGTTTTTTTTTTAATAATAAATTTGTCTTCCTTGTTCAAGCTTTGTATAAGAAAAGACCGTATAATCATCAATTTAGCCGTAATTAAAGCAAAAGATTATGCACTTAGACTACATATCTGAATCTAGCTTGGGACTTGGCCTGCAAAAGATAGGATAAGTCTTGCATCTTAATTTCTTCGCAACCTTGGCTTGATACTCCACAAGAGTATCATCCTCCTCAGACTCTTTCGCCATGAAAGTGATATACAAAGTCCATGTACCATAAAAAGACCCTGTCACTCTTACAACATGATCCAATTTCACATCGGTTTCCTGAAAACACACCCAAAGAACAAAAAAACAATTGATATATGGCCAATTCACACACCTTTACAACCAAATAAAATGTTTCATTGCAATGATTAAAATTACGTTTAAGGCATAGTATTTGCGAAGACGGAATTTGGTCATGTCTTGTGCGTATTGAAGTTGTATCCTTTCAACCGGAGAATACTCACTGTCCAGAGATTCAAGTAAAAGATTGAGCCACACCATAGGACACGTAGACGACGAATCCCTTCTTCCACCAGAAAGCCCTATTCTCCAAAATCTTTAACCAAAAATAAATTAATATCATTTGATTTGAAAAAAACAACTAAATGCCGCATCATGTATGTGATGTAACATGGCTAAAGTGGAGATTCCGTCGATAAAGAGGGGGTTACTTTACGCTCATATATCTTCTTTTATTCTTATTTTACCTTTTATCAGAAAATTTTGTGGTTATCGATGACGTAAATACAGCCAGCCATATCGATAAGAGGGACAATGGTCGAATGATTTTAAACGAGATATCAAATGGAAGAATGACAATGAAGTAATAAATCGAGAGGGAAAAAAGTTAAATAAAAAAAACCTTTATTTGATTGTTTTGACAAAAATCCTAATAAGAATTTACGAATACGTAGAAAGAGAAAAGTTACATAAAAAATGTCAAAGTCAGGGCCAATAACATTACAAAAGGGTCAAAGAAATTGATGGTCAGATGTTTTCATTACAAACACTACTAACTAAGCACACGAAAAGCCAAAAAAATCATATAACACAATCAGTTTATAATAAAACCTTCACCCAAAAGAAGAAAAAATGTAGTCACCTTCTAGATTCTATTGATCTCTCCATATAGAATCATATAAATATGAAAATAACCTTTTAACGAGCTTTTTTTTATGTGTTAGAAGAAGAACACTCTGGTTTGCTGAGTTCATCACCCAACATGTGATGAAGAAGTGTATCAACTCTCTGACTCCTAGACTTCGACCTTTAACCATAACAACAAAACAAAGCTTCAGATTTTGAGTCTATTGTGAAATTAACAACCAAAGATTTTATCTCTCTACTTACCCTGCAGATCGGCGCCGGTTTCTTCTTTCTTGAGAATCCTGCAACGATACAATAAAACAAGATGAAAACATTGCGGGTTAAACAGGAATCAAAGGTTCCTTACTTTTGCAATCTCCGGAACATCTTTTCATTTCTGTGTAGTAACTTTGGGGTAAATCAAAGACGATAACTAACCTCTCCTTGACATTTTTCTTCTTCCTCAAGATCCAGCTCAGCAAAGAACGCCTCCAAGACAAAGGCAACAATCTGAAACAAACACGCATTATTAGTCAATCTAAGAATCAGAGTCGAGTTTCTTTACAATTATCACGGCCTCTGGTTTGTCGAGCTCTTAGGAGTAGGTGTCAACGAAACTCACCAAATTCAACAGAAGTAGAATGGTGATGACGTAGAAACTGACGAAATACGTAATGCTCCACCACGTCCCAGTCAAATCTTTGTAGCCCTGAAGAAAACAACATTAAGAGTAGTTAAAACTATTGCACCAGTGATTGGCAATAAGAAGAAGCTGTTTATAGTCACATCTAGCATTGCTCTCCTCGGCTCTAATGAATCTTGAGATGCTTCTTGTTGGAAACTATAAGGAGTCTAAAATTAGGACTAACAGAAGAGTGATATTACCTCCATCCAGACTTGCCAGTTACCCAAAACTAGCAGATTGAAGAGTGTGACCATTCCATTGGGATAGTCATTGAAGTTGAACAAGAGATAGCTGAGTTTTTCCAGTCAAGAAACAATCATATACTGGAAATGTTTTTGTCCTAGCAATAAACACTCACTAGCAACCACAGAAAAAGAGAACAGGTCTACTAAGCAAGACTATGTTGAGTGCCTAAAGAGCTTTTCATAAAGCCAAAAAGGATACTCATCCTCAGCCATTTCAGTTTTGAAGAGCTGCTTGTTCCCAGCATTCACAAGCCCTCCAAACACCTATATATAAATGAAAGGGATGAAGAAAGTTTTATCTCGGGTATGTGAATAGAAGCCGAGAGAAGACAGGGAAAACACATGAAAGTGGCTGTTGTGGTTCCTAAAACATTCAGATAAACTGGAAGATGAAGCATTTCAAGAGGCTTAGTATAAGCAAAAACGAAGAGAAGGACCAAGGCTTCGTCATATGTAAGCTTGTATTTTTCAGAAAAAACTCAGTAGTCTGATTTACCTGTACGCCAATAGAGCAGTAGATACACAGTACGCAGAAAATGGTCCCTAGATATGGCATCAGACTTGGAATAAGAGTTATGAACGTCGCAATAAATGCTCGGTATCGCTGGACATGCAGAAGAAGCCTTATCAGTCTTAACATTCTTGCAAGGAGAAGGTACCGGATCCTATCAATGACAGAAGAGAACCAGAGTCAGGATTAGTACAAAATAAAACCATTGTAACAAATATGTTATAGTTATTCCTCACCATTCTCCGTTTGAGAAGAAAGTGTTCTCGTCTGGAGTTATGAAGGTAGCCGTTTCCCCAATAACTGTGGATACAAAGATTTTCAATTATAGCATAGCCATCAACCACTCAATCAGAAAAACAAGATGAAATTGCTGCTTCAAGAGTGTCACCTATGACCCATGTGACTATAAAATCAAATCGGTTTGCACCCTCCCTCCAATAATTCTCAAATCCATATGAATAGATCTTCAGAGCCATCTCCAACACATATATCCAACCTGTGAAAACATTAAAAGAAAAATAAGTTAACAACTCCTGAAAAAGTGGTCAATGATAGTTGGCCGTTACAATCTAATATTAATCCGAAAAAGTACTTTACTCAGCGTTTTATCACAGGAAATAGCTTAACTTCTATATTTCTCAGTAACCATAGATTATACACTTCACAAAGCATCAAAACAAAGAAATAATATATATGGAGAGAAAGTAATGGAAACCTATTCAAGTTCTTACCAAAGACAAACTCAGCAACCTGCCATGGCTTCTGAGCTGAGCTTTCTTCGATATCAAGCTGTATACCAAAATCTGTTATGGCTTATGAAAGAATTGCAAATTACATGTCAAAGAAATACACTTTATGGGAACATGATATACCGTTGTTTCAACGACGACAGCAATGAAATTGAGAACGAGGATGAAAGAAATAGCGTAGCCAAAGTTGGGGCTTCGAACAAAGGCTCTCAGTTGTTGTGATAAGGCCGAATGGTAAATTTGTGGAAAATTTTCAAATAGAGATGGCTGCAATGAAAACACAAAGGATCGCTAATTAAACATATGGTAGAGGTAAGTAAATTTTGAAAAAGAAGGAAAATAAAGTATATGTGGACTTACTACTTCCTCCTTTTGAAATCTCAGAGCAATGGCTTGACAGAGGTCAGCAAACTCATCCTTGTTTATCTGCTCAATGGGAAACAAAAAAGGCAAAAAGAATCTGTTATGGATCATAAGGGTTATAAGAATAGTAATCTTAAGGTGTATCCCCTGATCATATGTGCCACCTCCTTCGCAGATCTCTACCTTAAAGTCACGAGTATCGTCAAGCTCATCAAATATCAACCCGAATTCTTCTTTTGATATCTTCGGCAAAGTCCTATAAGGACAAAAGAATGCATATCAGGTCTCACAAATTAACATAATAAAAAGGAAGAAACCAAGAACAATTACATAAAAGCCTTATTCCTTTTTCGATACGTAGGAAAGAGAGAAAAATACGAAATATCATAGCAACATACCTGTAATTAGTCAACTGTTCAAAGAGCTTAATGCATTGGTCCTTATCAATCTCCCCGTTTTTCTGTTAAAACATGAAATACAGAAAACGAAGAATATATGCTCAGCAGAGTTGTTAACTATACAAAGACTCTCCTTTCATGAAGAATTTTTCCCAAGGGGAACTTCCCCGCATATCTCAAGGAGTAAATGTAAGTGTTATGAGTGGATGAACTAACGTCTGAGTCTATAAGACCAAAGGCTTTCTCCAGCATTCTTCTCTTCATTTGATCCATTCCAGATACTTGCTTTGCAAGCTGCAAAAAGAATAGATATGATATGGCACATGGTGTCAAAATATGTTACTGCTTTTGACTTTAAAAGTTTACATAAGTTGACATAAGAACCATACAAACATCAAATCTTTAATCCACCTGTTCTTTGAAACTGTCATAGACAACGGCAAGAATCAAGTTCGTGACAAAGTAGACACCAATTAGCACGTAGAGAACGAAGAACACCGAAGACCAGCGGGAAGACCTTACAAGACAGAACAAATTAGTCACTAATTTACTGGATGCAACTCAATACAAGCAAGCTGACACACAAATGGCATTTCACCTAATACTTACTTGTATGCAGGAATCCAGACATCAGGATTGTTGGATGTTGTGAACAAAATAAACATCTGATAAAGAGTCGCACCGTAAGAAGTGAAGATCGTAAGGCCCTGCTGTGTGTCCTCAAACATAACAAAAGCAATCCAACTGGCAAATAGAAGGAACAACATCCATAGAGCCTGTGAAAAATATTCAAGGAGTTAAGTACATAGGATGACAATCAATATGAGATCATTCACCTATTTAGAAGTCAAAAATGATTGGGAAGGCCACTGACCAAGATATTCAAGTATGTGCCAAGCATTCCAGACAGAAGGACAAGGGTGTCTCGAAGTTCCCTGTACAGGAATTTAAAGAAACATAACTTTAGTCTTTAGGGAATGGTGAGAGCTGTATATAGTGATTTATGGGAGGAAGAGTAAGTGAAACAATCCCACGTGCACATTTATCATACATGACATGATCTACTCAATCTTTGGGTATATAAAAACATGCAATCCATGTAGTTGATAGAAACGAAGCAGAGATCTACAAATACCTTGTGCTGAGGATGAATATGATAACTCTCACGTATGGGGCAATTCTAAAAGGAAGAAAATCGAAAGCCAGTGGAGACAGATATAGAAAGTCAACCAGCACATCAACAAACAAAATTACCACGCAAGCAACCTGGAATCAAGATGAAGACAAATTATTTTGCGAAAAAAAAAAGGAATTTCTTACTTTCTGATCAATTTTCAACCCCAAAAAAAAAGAAGCACAAAACTGTGAAGTGGCTAGTAAGGAAATACCTTCACTAGATTCAGGCGACTTGTCCAGAAGATTCGGGACCCTTCATAGGATATCGGGAAGAAAGTATGTACAAGGAGTATAGCCAGGGTAATCACCTATTTGGACAGTGCAAAATATTATAAATTTCAGCACAATGAGAAGGGATCTTGGCCATTCCTAATAATTAAACACATCCAAAATAAGATGTGTATGTTGATATTAAGTTCTTAACAACGTATTAAACAAGATAAACTAGTCTTGAATAAATATACTCAAGGCTTCTCAAGATTTAAAGAAAAGAAACATAAGGCAATTCAAGTTTTTAACTTTCAAGTGGATGTATATGTATCTCATGAGCCCATCTGCACTAAATCTATACATTTATAGCGAAAATCAAAGGGCCAAAAAGACTTAAATTGACTACTTGCCTCATAGATAACGGATTCTGCATTGGTCAAGTACGGTAACTCCCCCAGGTAATAGTAGTCTCTGTCTTTGCAGGACGGTGTAGGATTTTTTTCACACCACAGTGGTTGCTGCAAAAGACAGGCAAGAGTATTATTACTTTCAAGTTGTGGTTTTTCTTAAGTGTTTTGGCAAGGTTGGTGTATAAATACCAAAGAAATGTCCTGACCTCAAAGAAGTTAAGGAGAAGCAGAGCGAAATAGTTGAGTGACCAAATCAGATCAAAGCGTGTGAAGATGAAGTAATACTTAGCAGACTCCCCGAAGCTCGACTGATCAAGTATTTGCTCAGGAAGACCAATACCATCTTCAGCCTAGAAAACACATATAAGACTCAATCCAGAAATCCTTTTGACATAAAAGATGAAAGGTTCCAAAAATCAGCAAACAGATAAAGAGAACATCTCTCAAAGAAGCAACAAGCGTTACTTCAGAGTCAATGAAACAAGAGATATTTTGAATTCCCATTTTCAACCAAACAATGATGCTATGCTAATTTCGTGAGGAAATACACACAAAACATTGACTAATCAGGTGAATAAATCCTTTAGTGACCAAAACGAAAAAGTTTATACACGAATAAACGCTTCGACTTCTCAGCTTAACAAATACACAAACTTAGAAACTTTTTTGAAAAGTCAGAGGAAAACGAAATCAAAATTAGGGCGTAAGAGATGAGGAGAGAACCAGATCAACGAGTGCAGCAGCTTTCTGAAACGGAGTACCATGCGTGATAGCTTCTGATCGACGAACCCGATCCGTAACACCACCCCTACGACTATTATCTCTACCAATCAAAGGGTCTTCCATTTTTTATTTTTTCCGGCGAGAAAAAACAAAATCTGGATCGAATTAAAGACCTAGTAGCTTCCTCTGAGTGATTGACTCTTAAATGATAAGATCAAAAGGAGACAAAGAAGATGATGATGATGATGATGGCCCAGAAGTAGTTGAATTTATTTATTATTAATTTTGTCAATTCTTTTCCCGTTAGATCAAGTCGCCGTTCTGTTAAAAACGATCGATAGATCTTGCTCCCCCAATTCACACTGTTTTTTTATTCTATATAATAAAGGAACAAGAAGATCAGGATCCAAATAGAAAAGTCAAAACCGACAGAGTGGTGTTGTGGTCCAATTTTATAAATTTCATTTGGATTTTGGATCGAATCTTGAAATAAATGAAAACAGGAACCCAGAAGATGACAAGCAGGAACATACATGAATCAGACAAACTAAGAAGAAGAAGAAGATGAAAATGTGTGAAATGTGAATGAACCTCTGCAAAATGACATTAGATAGCAAAATTAAATAAACTAAAAATGCTCTAAAGCTCTACAAATGAGAGAAGGAGACAACAAATACACAAAGCCCTACTACACAAGTGCTGTACCTTTAGACAAAACCATACAAGAATCAGAGTTCCTTCACACACACTGTCACTGACAATAAATATCTCGCTAACCGATCTAACCGAATAACCAACTTCCGATTCCTCTCACCCAACCTCTCCAAAAACCTGTTTTAAATACAAAGACAAGTCATGAGTTTTTTCTTTAGACAAAACCAAAATTAGATTTTGTGTTTCCGGAAAGCTAACCTCCAACTGATTCATTCCATCGCCGCATAACACCAATAGCTTTAAACTAACCATTTACTTAAGACCTGCATAAGTTAAACAAAAAAACTTGCATTGTTGAAGAGTTCAGGATTTAAACAATCATAACATAAGTTGTTGAGAACAAGGAGCTTTACCGTTTTTAAACTTAGACATCGCCTTTTGATTTCTTCCCAGTGACAATCTGCATGATGCGAAGTCCTCTGCTAAAAGCTTCATTGAATAAGATCCTCGTTTGCATTGATTGGAATCCAGGCATCCACGACAAGAACGCTACAGGAACCATTATGAGTATCCCGAACAATATGTCATACATCCGAGCAACAGAGACAACAGCGTTCCAGAGAACCCTGTATTTCTTCAGCGTACCACTTGAAGCCTGTGCGATCAGCAGAATTCCCCAGCCGGTTGGGATGAATGCAAGAAGACTTGTGAAGATATCGATGAAGCTGAAATGTGTGAACTCGACCAGAGCAACAATCACCAGTATAGCAAGCACAATCAGGAGGAATTGGACAAGCCTGTACCGTATGTGCGCTTTTGCAGAGTACTTGTCACGGGCGTATTGGATTACCAGGAAGAGCACAAATATCGCAAGGATGTATATCCATGAGAACGCGTAGACCAAAAAGCTGGTTGACCCGTTTGCAATTTTGAGCTGGTATACAATTCCATACTGGAAGAAGAAAAACCGAAGGTCCAAGATGAACTCCACAATGTATCCTGGCCACCCGGTGTTTCTCAGGTGGTCCTGTTCCTCATACCACCATTTTTCCCAGCTTTGTTCAGATTTCGTCGAGATTCTGCCTTGGTACCAGATCCAGTTCATAAAATCTTCAAAGTCGTAGACTGTCTTAAGCCAGTCGAATCCTGATGGGTTAAACACAAATGGGGCCATTATCCATGAAATCACAAGGAACCAGCTGGTGATAGTCATGGCTATGTAGATCAACGAGTCTTTGGCGATCGGACTGTGCGAAGCATAGACTATGAGGATCAGCCCAAGCTCGATGGCCTTCACAAAGTGACTGCGTGCATACAGTCTGTAGTTCTCAGTGAATCCCTTGTGCTCGACAACAAATCCACGTCCAGTGGCTCTGTACTTTGCTCCACCATGGAGAATGGTTCGACCAAAATAGTGAGCTCTGGTCCCCATTGAGAATGTGTAGAAGACAGATGAAAGCTGAATCTGCATTCGAATGAAATTCCAAATCGCTAGAAGGAAACCCTCCTCGAGAGACCATTCAACAATCATTGGCAGGGCTGTGAACACACCGAGCTGGATGATGAACTGCTGGTTCAAGATCACCCCAAGCGCTGCGTTGCTGTCCGCACTGTCTGTTAGAGCGGACTTCTCAACCCCGCTGAGAGCCAGATAAACACGTCCCCAGAGGAAAGCGTAAACAGTAAGAATGACCATCATCGTGTTGAAGAAAAACCCGACAGTTGTGTAGAAAAATGATAACATTCTGAAGAAATCAAGCCTGTGACCAAGCCGGTACACATCTCGGCTAAGAACCTGTTCTCCATTCCCACTGGCTACCTTAGCTTCAAACATTGATATCTGATTTAATCCAACATCCCGACCCTTCCCAACCTGAATATATGCACAAAAACGAAGGTTATGCAAATTTCATTGAATTTAGGAGATAAAGAACGTTAAATTGCATGATTATAACAAAAGTAGAATTATAGGATTATTGTAGCAGTAAAGTTAGTTAGAAATAATCCAAATAGTGGACCCTTCCCAACCTGAATGTACTCGTGGTGGGTGACGTTTCCGCCCCTCAATGTGCAATTAAACCCCGCAAAGATGTCCTCACTGATATTTATGACTCTGGAAGCCTTGCTGATGCCACCTCGACTCAAGAACCAGAATCTGTCAAATACATCAGGGTGGCCATAATGCATTCTGACCTTCAGCGGGTTTGCAAGAACACGTTGACCAAGAGTAACAAAACTTGTCTCTTGAGCAGACATGAACCATGCCAGCGACGAGACTGAGCCTGTGAAGATATGCTCCCGGACACCAAGAATAGTTGGTTTTCTAATCCCGTGATAATGTTTGTACTCCTGGAGCAAATTTCTCATCTTGAGAGCTTCCTCGAAATAGTTGTCTTGGTTCATATCAATGGTCTGAACAGCATCACCACGGGTAAAGATCATTGCATGATTCTGGTTCTCTGGCTTTCCCTCACCCAGCTTCACCGGACCAGGTAGCTTCACACGGAATATCTCCACTTCCTTCTCCAACCGGTGATCATATTTCACCAGAACGGAGTAATACTCAATCTCTCCTCTGCCCACAGGCACCTCATCCACATATGCAATACGGAGAGCTTCATTCTGCTTCATCAGATACAGAATCTCCTCTGCCTGAGGCTCCTTCTTTGCTTTTTGAGACCCATAGATCTGGCACGCCACAACATATGTGAATTTCATCAATGCAGTCCCATACTCATGGCCTTTATATAGCATACTCACAGAACTACTTGCTCTGCTTAGGGAAGATCGATCGTTTTCAGAGTCAAACCCATCAGATCGACCACCCAGTTCTCCCTGCAAACTCCTCACTGAACCAAGCTCCTGAGCACCCTCCCGAATGTCCATTTCAGACGCAGAGTCAAGAAAAGCGAGCATCTTAAGAGCCCGGTAGTAGTACATCATCCCCCGAACTGTCCGTGCCAAAGTCTGACCTCTGTAGGAAGCCCAAAGCCTGAGGTCTCTCAACTTGGTTGTCCACAACTCACTATCTGTCTTTATTCCTTCCCTATGCATCCGTTCCTTGAAATTTTTCCATTCATCAGCATAAATCGTCTGCAGGTAATATAGGGTTGAAATCCCATCCTCGGTCTCATTTCGGAGCTGTTCTTTGCTGTATACAACTTCCTCACTGTAATATGGAGTCAGAACACTGAACGCCATCATTTTCTCAACCTGAGGTGCATGAGGCATGTTCATGAAAAGCGAATTACTAAAGAAAGCGATTCGCCGTCTTGCCTCTAGATTCACAGGGACGCTGTGCATAGAGTCCCGAGAGGTGAGAATCGTGTGTAACCGCCTAACCTGCCGGTAGAAGTCTTCATTGCTTTCATCAGGAAGCCTAATAGCATTCTGAAACAGCAACTTTGAGGCTGGGTCACGAGGAGTCAACCCTTCATTAGATAGCTGTTCAGTTGTCTTCTTCTCTATAAAGAACTGTCGAGTTGCAATCTCATAAAGAGACTGCAGAACGTTCACCACCCGCCCACTATCCTTTTTCTCATCATTCAGCAGCCCAACCAACTTCTGCAGTGTTTCGTAAATCTTTGGCAGAAGGTCCACTCTGAAGGTCTTGGTAAACTGCTCTGATTGAATGGAAAGATCAATCATCTGAAAGAAGACCGTAATTATCGAATGTTCTTCAGTGTCAACTTTAATGATTGAGAGCAATAGATGTTTGATGCTGTCATATGCCTCAACTACAGCACAACGCCTGTATTCATTCTTGCATATTTTGTGCCACAGCCATTTATCAGGAGCGTCTATCAGCTCTCTGGCCTGGCTCAGTGCAAGCAAAAGCTCATTGCACAACAAGAAACACGGCCAGCGAATAACCGTCACATTCCAGGAATTCTTTGGCAGCTCCAGTAGCTCTACTTCTCGATCAGAAACTATATCTTCTTCTCTGAAAGCTAAGATGATCTCGTTCCAGATCAACGCAAACTTGTTGGCCTCGACCTGATTCGACTCAAGTTTCTTAAATGGCCGCCCAAATCCATACCTTAGCTTCAATCTGCATACAGTACACACCCCCAAGGCAAGGTTATTACAAGATTGAAAATTTGAGTTATCAAAATTAAAATTTCACAGCTTCTACCATCACGTCAAGCTTTGTACAGTAAATTATATGGGAATATCAGTAGCATGCTTCCACAGACTTACCTATGAATGCCGTCCTTGAACTTGTTACCAAAGCCTCTAGCATTCAGGAGTTGTTCCTCGGGCATTAGGTTGAACTGTATAGCGCTAGCAAAGAATTGAAACCTCAGCCTAAGCTGTCCCATATCCCTGATCTCCCCCAGATGATCAAACAGCCCGACAACAGCACCAACAATCGAAGAATAGATCGCATACCAAATTTGGATATCCATCAGATATATCAACACAACTGGCAACCATAACAAAGCGACAGAAAACCTATTGCTGTCGCCATAAAATTGATGCCACTCATATTCTATGTCCTTTAAGTTCCATAGCAGCTTTGAGGGTTTAATCATTGGCTTAACCTGCAGGAAGTAGCTAAATGTGAACTTTGTAGCTAGGACAAAGATCCAGAAAGTCGAGTACTTGATGTTGTCCACTAAACCCTCTCTCAAACCTCGACCCACAAAGCTTTTGCCCTGAAACCACCAAGTTAAAGCAAAGAATATTTTCCAATTGGTCTCTTCCAGAAAATTTCTTATCCATGGGATTATAAACAGAGCCAAAGCCAGAATTTCGGGCACCAAGAAGGCCACCACAGCGTAAAGGAATTGGTAGATCTTAGTCGTCGCAGCATTGGACCACTGCCTGTCTTGCCTCTTCTGCTTCCAGATGTTAACGTAGAGGACTGTGAAAGCTACAATCCAAACCGCGGCAGCTATAACCTTCATCAGCATTCTGAAAAAGTGTCGTTTGGTCTCTCTGGAAATGAGGGGAAATTGTGAGGCCGCGTCGAGCACAGCCTGCAAGAGTCGCATACCACTCCATGTCAAGAACACGGTCAAAAGTCTCACCTGAACATCTTTTGCCTTCAAAGCATTCCAGAGCTGCACTATTACCGACTTATCCTCAGGCTTTTCCTCCCAAGCTACTATAATGGCGGCTTGAAGGAACAAAGTTAGCATCACCCAAAGTCGATCAAAACTCCTGTAAAGGTAGAAAAACGTCCTACGCTCCACGAAGCCAGTTTTCCCTACACTTTTGCCTCTACTCTTGAAGAAATTGCTTCCCAAATCAAGCGGCCATTTCAACTTGCTAAAACATCGATCCGTCCAGAAGTACTCATTGATATCGTCGTAGTTCCTCCACTTACAATGCGCCTCTGTCCCGTTCTTGCTATCATCAATCTCAGCTTGTATTGTATCGTAAATAGGTTTTACGACGCCGTTTAAGAAAGCGTTTTCGCCTGAGAGAGAAGGCAAATAAGGTTGACCGGTGTTCTCATCGAGGCAATCCTCTAAGACTTTGTTAAGCTCCGAGGCCATGTTATGGAAGATGTAACAAATACATTCAGGCATGAACCGAAGATTCGCAGCCTCGCCCCATATGAGAAGATAGAGTCCAACATAGAGAAGCTCTCGTCTAGAATCAGGGTTCCGATCTGAGATCCAGATATTTGATTTTTTCCCCAAATACGAACACCAGCTAGAGTAGTTACCGAGAAGTTTCCGGCGAAACCGACGAACAACAGCGGAATCTAGAGAATCGATGTTATCCGGCGGCGGAGTGAGACGCATCTGAGCATTCGCGAGATGAAGCACCATATGCTCACGCTGGTTACGAACGTTATCTTTCTGGAAACCGAAGAACAAGGCGAGCCAGTCGAGGAGATCGTAGTGAGAGCGCCATTGAACATACGGCGGACGACGAAGGTCTCCGACGGTTTTAAGAGCAGCGGCGGCGGCACGAACCTCGGGAAAACGGAGAGAAGGATGGTCGGCGAGGAGATTGTTAACGGGAATGATATTGTAAGGCTCCTCTTCGATTCCGGCAGCATCCGCCGCCAACGGCCGTCCGGTTTGCGGCGGGACGGTACGGTGGCGGAGGCTCATAGTAGCATGTGGTAGATCTTGGAAATTTCTCGGAGAGAAAGCTTGACTGAATCAATAACAATGGAGAAATCGAAACGGGTGCGATTTTTCGTTTTTAGCTCAAGACGGCGACAACGACGACGAGACGATTTTGCCTCCTTTCCGCGTTTCAGTTTTCTCCTTTTTTTCTTTTCTTTCTTTTTTTTCCTTTTTTTCTGGCTTTAATTAGTATTTTTTTAATATAATTTGAATTCTCCATTTCTTAAAGATCTTTTTACCTTAATATGAATCATTACCTTATAAATGAATACACTGATGATCTTTTAACATTTTGCTATGTTATTAATTGGATAAATTCTTATATTTATGATTGTTTAACAAATACTCAAGATTCTTATCTAAATTAGTGAAATTTTGTTATTTTAGATCTAGACAGAAATTATTTTTTTGGGGCTTTTACTTGGTAAAATCTTGAATATTGGATTATACATTTGAAGTTTTAAATGCTTAGGAAATTTCTTAGATCGTCAACCTTTTTCGTTTCCTTACTATTTAAGTTAAGAAAAAAAAAAGTCAGCATAAACAAAGGAAAACATTAATGGATTGGAAATCTGAAATTAATTCATATTATAATTTTGTACGCTATTAATTTAGTGCTTTACAGATTAGACGTTATTAAATTTTCGTTTGTACTATAATGATCATACCGTCCCTTAAGTTCCAATTCTAACTCCAAAATTAAACCTGTTATATTCGTTATGACTTATTCATTTTGGAATTTAAAAACTAACCTGGAGGATGATACAAAAAATAATAATGATACTATAATAATAATAACCCATGAAAATCATTTTTTTTTATCATATGATAAAATTCGGGACAAGCAATATATGTTATTAATACAAAGTGGGTTTATAAAGAAAAAGAACAAGTGGAGCGTTTCGTTTCATAAACACAGGTCAAGTCGCTGAACGGCAACTGCGACCGTTTTGGACGCTAAAACAAAAGAAGCCTAAAAATCTCATATTTGCTTTCAAATCAATTGGATTCACATGGGACCCCCTTCATACTCTCCCCCCATTTCCCTCTCCTTTTCTACTAACTTTAATTTCTCCATTTTATAATAATTTTCATTAAAAGTTGTAAGTTGATGATGCCCATACATTATTACACCGTCATTTTTACTATAACTTCTTACTACTGTCATTGCCGATTTGAAGACAAAAAAAGTTCTTGATTACGTTTGGAGGAATTTTTTTGGTTCCAAAAACAATTCTTATTTATTGATTTTTTTTATATCAAAATTTATTGATTTATTCTGGATACTGCCAAGTCAAACGACCAAGCAGTATTTAAAAAGAAAAATCAAGTGAATCTAGTCATCTTCTATTCAACACAAAAGATATTTAAATTTGTTTTTTTTTAAATGCTCGATCTTCTAGGGAGACTATAGTTTATTGTATGTTTTAAAAAACAGGCATGTGGGATTATATCATCCATAAGGTGGAATCTTCATTTTGCTCTGACACAACAAATGGTCGCATGTGCTTCACCAAGCATTAGAATATGCACACGATTTAGAGCAACTTTAACGTTAAATTCTCGATGCGTGCATGTATTAGAACAACTTTAACGTTAATTCGGTGATGGTTTTGTTACTACAAATGTCCATTTTAGACAGGCCGGTTTGCGATACTAAAATAATTTGGATACACACAAAATTAACAATACTGTCCCACAAAATTCGTCTCTTTATGTGTATTTTCAGCTAACTAGCTCTTCTTATGGTCCTCAAACCATAATGACATTAATTTATACATTTTTTTTTTATAAGAGACATTACACATATTAATAAAAGTTCTTTTTAACCAATTATATATATATATATATATATATATAGTACTTAAGGTCGCACGCTTGATAACCATACGTATAACCAAACGATAATCTAATCTCATTTGGGATCTAAGGCTTTAAAATGGTAATTATATGTGTAGTAGTGATCCATAGTCCATGAAAAGGAATGAGAAAGACGGAAAAAAAAAACCATGAAAATCTCGACACATAAGAAGAAATTATAAAAACACAATATACACAAACTAAGTCTTAGATCGATATTGAGCAAAGTTTGTGTTTGTGTGTCTATACATACGAGAGACGTTAAACTAATAGATATTCGGAAAAAAAAAGGGTTAGATTCAAGATTTCTGGAGAAGAAAAGGGTCGACGACGGAGTGGAGAGAGTATAAGAGTAAGAGGACGTAGAGGACGAGTGCGACGAAGCCGGCGATTAGAGCTCCGGTGATCTGATCGCAGAACTTTGGAACTTGGCCGCAAATCGGAAGCCAACCTGCGTTTGCGTTTCCTTTCTTACCCACTTGTGCCACCGCTAGAGCCGCCGATAAGCTTGACGTCAGCAGCATTGTCATTACCTTCATCACAGTCAATGACAAAAATTGATATAAGAATTAATATTAAACGTATTAATTTTTGTAGCTACTCTTGATCACCTAACAAACCATAAGAAAATTTGTTATATATTAAGACACGAATACTAATTAGGTATGCATTCAAGTGTTTTTAACTTTCCACCCAACGATTCATCTATTCCTCTAATTAAACACAAAGCACCTTCAATTTATATTGAATGGAAAAATATATAACTTAGACAATCAATCTGGAGTCGTTTTGTGTTCAAGTTGCTATCATTTGTTCATTATAAACACTTCACCGCATTAACATTTAATGTACATCAAGCGTTTTAATTTTAGAACCGATATATATATACAGTAAAACCTCTATAAATTAATAACGTTGGGACCGTGAAATTTTATTAATTTATAGAGGTTTTAATTTATCGATAAATTAATAATTATTAATTTATAGAGAGATTTGTCTTATTTCGTAATTTTTTAAAAAAAATTACTTAAAAAGTTAAGTTTTTTTTGTTATAATCAATACTCTTCTCAAATCAATTACAAATAAGGTAATAATTATCATGTTTAACCAATAACATCAAAAGTTTTCGATGCATTAAAAATATTATAAAGGAATTTTAACAAAAATTAATGCAAATTCAACAAAAAAAAAGACAACATATGAGTAATATTTTACTAAATATTTTTCATATATAATATATCTATAAATATATTTTGATATATTTATAAAATTATTAATTTATAATGTTAATGGGACCATACATTTACATATGATTTTCTAAAAAATTATTATCTTATTATTTTATCGAATTATGTCAAAATTTACACTGGTCCCAACTCGGGACCGGAGAAATTTATTAATTTATAGAGGTTATTAATTTATCGAGTATTAATTTATAGAGGTTCTACTGTATATATATAATTTTTTTTTTTTTTGACCGCTTTAGAACCGATATATCAACTTAATTCGAGTGTAGACGTTTTTAATTAGTCTACTCTCAAATGATATAATCAAGATATCGTACGCCTTTAACATATATATGAAAAAATCGTCACTACACTCGAATATATTGTGACAAAAACAAAAAAAAACAAATAAATAGTTGTGAGATTCTTGCCACATAAATACTAGTCTCAATGAGACTGTCTCATTGCATTTTTGTTGCTGATAAATAATGTCGTTAAGATGCGAAGAATTTCAGTGAGAATTTTTAAATTATTTTAGGATCAGTTGTTATTTGTTAATATACACAAATTAACCAGATATTAACAACATTACTTTAATAAACAAGAGAGCTTTAAAAAAAAGTACAAATGAATGCATGCAGAGGATATAAACTGTTACCAAATCTAAGACGACGACGAATTTCCAAAGCAAACTCTCCTTTGGAAGAAACAGAACTAGAAAGCTGTAAACACTGACGACAGCGTTCGCGATCACAAAATACCTGCCAAACATGTTTTCTTTTATCACCACATATTCACATAACTCATAAGCTGTATAATTTACATTAATATACATGTAACGCAATTAGCACACACACACACACACACACAAAACAATATAAGAAGAAATTTTGTACATACTTAAACGCTGCCATATCGGTGTACTTAGCTTCAAGAGAGACGGCGAAGAAGGAAGCTCTCTCGCGGCTAGTGACCATAACAATCAAGGCGGCAAGAGCCGCACCAAACGCTGCCAATCGCAGCACAAGCGCTCCTATTCTCTTTGTCAACTTCACCATCAATCGATCGGTCAATCAATTTTGTTTTCAAATTTGTTTTTTATATGAAACAGAAAAAAATGTAAGAACACAAAAACATCGGAGAGAAGTGCAAGAACACAACCAAAAACTCAATAAATAAACTAATTGGTAATCAACAATATATAACAATAGAGTAGGACGTGTTGTTAGTTGAGATTTTTCAACTATCTTCACCGTCATCGTCCGATTTTCAACGCACTACTATCTTTCTCTTTGTTCTCTTTATGACATGTGGAGCAACGAAACAAAATCTGTAAATATTTTATTGTTTCATTAATAATACAAAAAGTATTATATTTCAACCGCGCTCAATGTATATAGAAAATCCAAAATTGATGTCATGGGTAAAACTACACAGTGGTTATCATTTGAAAACCTAGCCCTGAAAGTCAATATTCCTTACAAAACCTAGTCAATTATTCATGGAGTATATTTTAATAAATTGATTGAAGCATAGTTTCGAATTAAATATGTATGCATTGTTGAAATGACAAATGTTGTAGTTTCTATTATTGTTATTAGATTCATGAACGATGACATCATAGAAGAAACAAATACCATTTTTTCATTGAGCCGTTGTCCTAACTTATAGGTTTATGTTCGGTGTTTTTGTCTGGTGGGCTCGTGTTAAAGTTGACATTTTTTACATATAATCGAATGTATCTGTGTCGATTTGTTGTCAACAGTATATTTTGATAATTACCAACAGAAAGTATTTTTTAATTTTGACTTTGACATCTAATTTGAATCTTCTTTCCTTTTGACGTATTATCGATCTAACATTGCTTTAAATGGAAAAAGTCAGTGAAAAGCAAAATTAGATTTGTCCGATATTTTTGAGTTTTATTTAAAGATAAATGCGTCATGGAGTGGGTGACCTATTAAAACTGTTTTCACATGAAGAGAAGGAATTGAACATTCTCCTACGTTTAGAATTTAACCCACTAATAGAAACTAGTAATGGTTCTAATTTTGTGTCTTTTTCTGTTTTTTTTTTGTCAACGTGTCTTTTTCTGTTTTTCACATTTTTTTGTTGTTGCTTAAACCATTAAAATTCTTCCAAGATTTAACTGTCACGACAAAGAGAATAAAAATATATGAAGATCATAAGCAAACGACAGTCGATAGCTAACGTATTAACACATCCTTGGTGGATATAGCGTATCAACACAAACGGTGTAGAAAAATTGTTTGCCGGAATGTTAAAATTTGATTAATTAAATCAAAAGCTTTCAAAATGCTGCAGACTACACCGTTATAAACATGATATAACTTTAATTTAGAGAAAAAAAATGAACTTGACAGTAGATGAACTTAAATGATCACACATCCACAAAATTACTGAAGAAGATAGTAAGTCTGGTCTTGAAATTACTGAAAAAGGTAACGCATGTTTTCTACTCCAATTCTTAGCAAAAAAAAAAAAAAAATGTTTTCTACTCCAATTATCTCGAGTCGTCATATAGAAATGGGCCTAACATAAGCCCAAAAAAGTATGGATTGAACAACCTGTAAGCCCAGGAAATTTTGAGATAGAGCACTATTTTACCCCAACGTAATAAAATATTAATTGGAATTGAATGCGTTTTTCTGTTAGCTAGCTCAACGAATCAAAAAAATTCATCGTATTATTTTATTAACCGTATATATATAATTTGTTTCCGAGAAAAAATAAGCATTATATTTGTTTTGTTTCATATATAAAAAAATCTTGCTATCAGTTTTGTACTCGTAACATTTCTCTTCCATAGTTTCGTTATCTTTTATTTGCGATCTATCTGGATATTATTTTACACTTGGGAATTAGGAGAATCTCTCGTGCCTCTCTCTATCTATCTGTTGCCATGGCTGCTTTCACTTGTACCTCTCGTCCTCTGATTTCTCTCCGCTCCGATTCCAAAATCGTATACTCACCATCGGCTTCTCTCTCTTCTCGGCGGATGTTCGCCGTCTTACCGGAATCAGCAGGTTTGAGAATCCGTCTTTCTCTCTCTCCGGCTTCGTTGACCTCGATTCCTCATCCTAGGGTTTCTCGTCTACGAAAGGCCGTCGTCTGTGAAGCTCAGGAAACTGCTACCGATAGTATGTTTTCTCACTCTTCTATGTTCGATTTTTGGTTTTATTTCTTACGTTTTTGGGTATTGACTGGGCTTGATTCGTGCTGGTTGATTGATATTGATAGTGTTTATGAACTGATTTTCTGTTTATGATTGATTTGTGTGATGGAAATTTAGAAGTTAGGTGCTCAAATTTGTGTTGTTGTTGTACGCATTTAGTAGTAACTAGTTCAAGATTACTGAATCTGGAGGAAGAAGAGATTCTTTTGGAGAGCTTACGTTTCAGAAAATTCCTGCTAAAAATGAGGTTTCTGTTAGAGAAACAATTCATGCTTTTTGCGTGAAAATTGAAGAAGGTAGCATTTTAGGATCTCTTCTTTTTTGGGGATGTTTAGTTGGGAAATGTATTATTTTCCTTCAGAATTTTAGGTAGAACAACCTAAAGTAATGTTGTATTGATTATGGATCATACACATTGGGACAAGAAACTGTTGAGTTATTTGGCTCATGAGAGAGCAATGAGGATTTTGAACTTTAGAGTAAACATATCTTTGATTCTGGGATCTATAACATCCTTTTCTAAGATTTTAGAGAGGTAAGTCCTTTCCCATGATAATGTGTTTAGTGAGATTGTTAGGGATGACTGCTACATTGCTACTCATTGACATGATTGGAGAACTAAAAACTCAGTCACCAGTCTCTCATCTACGGTGAAACCGTGAAGCATTATACTTCTTTAGAATGCTTTTGAATCACATAAACTTCATTCTATTTGCCCTTCATTCATGTGTACTCCATTATCATGTTTAGAAAACCTTTCACTAGTGGATTACTTTAGTAAAAGATTATATGAATTAAAGACAACATCCTCATATGAGAAAAGGCTCAGGTGACCCTCTGGTTAACTCGTGAAGCATTTTATGTTTCAAGCTTGGCTAATTTTATTTTGCATCCATTCATGATTCTAAAAGCTTTATGATTAAGGTGTTGATTTAAGTTATTGATCCTTGCAGTTCCAGTGGTCAATGACTCAACATGGGAGTCTCTAGTTCTCAAGGCAGACGGGCCTGTACTGGTTGACTTTTGGGCACCGTGGTGTGGACCTTGCAAAATGATTGACCCGCTCGTGAATGATTTAGCACAACAGTACACCGGTAAGATAAAGTTCTACAAATTAAACACAGATGAATCTCCAACAACCCCAAGCCAGTACGGAGTCAGAAGCATCCCAACGATCATGATATTTGTCAATGGTGAGAAGAAGGATACAATCATAGGTGCAGTGCCCAAAACCACACTCACATCTAGCATCGACAAGTTCTTGTAATGAAATTCACTGTGAGTCTGTAAGATCCCTATATCCCTCTCTCCCTCGTTCACATGCTCTCTGTAACTCAGCTTTCTCCATAGCTATCTGTTTCTTCTACTGTATCTTTCTTCGTCACTGAACATCTAGACCTGGATAAATAATATGATGTCATGTTTTTATGTGACTTTTACGGGTTTTTGAGATGCGGAACTAAAAATCAAAGATCAATCTTGGACTAGCTAATTGAACCGCATTGAAAAAAAACATTGGTGGAATCTCTTTTAGGTCATAATAGAGATCTTAAGATTGTGCCGTTCTGCAACTATTTGACGAACACACGCTAAGATTTGTTACATATTCTGAAACTGGACGTGTCAAAGATTTATATTACGTGACACTAATGAGCGGATGGACGCTAAGGCGCTAAAGGTTATACATGTTCTAAAGAAAGATTAATAAAACTGAAAAAATCTCTTTAGTCGATCAACGAGCAAAAGAGATTACGTTTGAAATATTTCTTTAATTTTACATAAGCAAACAAATTCACCATAATTTATGTGTACTCAATTTATGGATAAGGATATCAATTAGGATAAAATGAATAAAGAACTGCGTTTTTTTGGACTGATCCACCACAGTCCCCTACAAGATTTTGAGAGTTTTTTTTTTTTTTTTTTTGTTGTTGTTGGTTATCCGGTCTAGGGCCAAATTCGACCCAAACCAAGTTATGTATTATGGACAATATAAACTAGAAATTCAAGAAATGTAGTTTTAGTTTTAGATTGCCAATAATTTTTTTTTTATATACAGTATTCCCAAAACTAGTTCGGATCACTAGTTAGGAAAAATAAAACTCGGCCCAATCGATCCGGTTAAATCCTAAATCAAAACTTGTTACATATTTGCAAGCCAAAATCAGACAGGCAATAGCAAAACGTATTTTCTGGAAAGAGAGATTAAAATAAAATTTGTTTTTGTAAACTTCCATATCAGTTAGTTTCCGACGAAATAAATATTTTCATATGATCAATAAAAAATGTGTGTATGCGTTTTTTTTTTTTTTTTTTAAGTTTTAATAAAAAAATGTGTTTGCTTACAAATAAATAAAAAACTCAAAAAAACCATACCGTAGCAAACTTAAATAATACATAGGGTAGATTCATTTTCATTTTGGTTTTTATGTTTGAAAGACCAAAAATACCAAAAGCTAAAAAATTCCAGGTATTAACGAAATTGTGGATCGGATGAAACCTCCCTATGGGTAATGCCGTCCTCTATTCGAGAATTATATTTTGGGTAAAGATAAGGTCAAAAGAAAGGTGCACTCCGGTTTTATAATATTATCAGTTGGCCTTTTATAAATGCATTTTTCGTGACTTTCTTTTTGGTATCAATTTTCATTATAATATTATCATTTGGACTTTATAAATGCTTTTGTTCGTGACCTTTTGTTTGTATCCACTTTCGTGACCTAATTAAGAAGTCATAACATAAATGGAACATACGCATAATGATCGAAATTAGAAGTTTAGAACAAGTGTGAAATATTGAAACAAAGCAAGTCAAATGTCAATATCGGACGACTTCGTGAAACCTAATCCCACTGGAGGTCTTTACTCTTTAGATTGTTTGATAAGGCATAATAATACGAAGACTTTATTGATGTTTTTATATTTACAAGCGGACAATGTTTTAATCATTTGATTGTGAGTGTCGGCCATATATATTCTCCTACCAAACAAAGCTGCAGCTTGATCTTATAAATAAGAAAACAATGAAACGGTGGATATGTTTTCGATTGTCAGTGTTGTTAGGATAAACATTAATATTTAAAGCTTAATATTCTAAACAAATAGTATATTATACGTAACGGAATAATCTAAATGTCATTGTTCCACTTTCATGTTACATGATAAACTGTTTTCATCATTATGAAACAAAATAGCATATAATACACTTACAAATATATTGACAGAGATCCAAAAGTAAAATTAGAAAATGTAGTTATTTCACACACAAAAATAAAATGAATGAAGTTGATGATCTTCTCGTAGTCTAGTTGGAGTACAATGGAATGTCTAGAACGGTGTGTAAGTAAGAAGATATCAATTCGATGAGTAACCCTTCAAACTATAAAACCAAGTTTATACTTGACAATGCATGAATGAAATAAAACTATAAAAGCTATAAGAAGAGTTAATCCGAATTAAACCAAGAGGTATACGTGTTAAGTTAAATAACGACTTTTGATACAACTTACTAGATTCGGTTTAAGTTGAATACTAACGACTTCTGATACAATTTAGATTGGCAGTAATCTACAAAAATAAATAATGTATATGTATCATGATATTTTGAATTTGAATTAAGTAAATGAAACTTAGGAACTAATCACACCAATTATCTTCCGAAGAAGTGAACAAGGGAACTGGTCCACACGTCAGGAGAATTAGTCCGATAATACAACAAATTGATTAATTTTCTTGCGCGCGTAATCACAAAAAGAAAATTGATAAAGAAAAAAACTCAAGATTCGGCTTCTAATTAATTTTAAAAAACTGTCGTATAATTAAAACACATTAATTAAAGGGCAATTCTCTAAAATACCACCATTTTTGTTTTTTGGACAAAAATACCACCAAAATAATATAATTTTTTTAATTTTTAAACTTTAAACTCTAAATTCTAAACACTAAACCTTACCCCAACCCTACCCCATAAATACTAAACCCTAAATTGCAAAATAAGCAACCCAAACCAAAGATTTAAAATTTCATACCTATGAACAATAATTTGATATTAGTAGTATTTTTGAAAAAAAAACTTTTTTAGTGGTATTGGAGAGCATTTCTCTTACTTAAAAATGGTCCAAGAAAGCAAAAGAATGCGTGTCTCGTGAGGTTTTGTTTAATTGAGATCCATCGTTAGTTGTGAAGATTTGGCAAAGCGTGAAGAGAGCCATCTTCCACCTCTCTCATTAGTCCTTTTCTCTCTTCACTCCACCCAATCGCCTTTTTCCACCGTTTCTTAATTTGTTAATTTTGTTTAGTTTAGAATTAATCATCTCTCTTCCATTACCCATTGGTCAGTGGACTTACTTCTTCATTGTTTTCTTTGGTCCACCATTGATTTTTTTTCAATATCCTTAAATACTGAAATTTTGGCGATAATCTGTTTTTTTTTATTTATCCAATGACAACATTGGCATTAGTTGACCCAAACAAACATTGGTTACTTGGGGATATATGCGACGATCGTATTTAGCCAACATTCACAAAATCTTGACTTGCTAAACGTACAAACAATTTTTGTTTTTTCGTTATTTAAAAAACAAAAGTGCAAACATTTTTTTGGGGTGGATGCAATGCACCTCAAAAAAAAGAAGTGGTATATATGACATTTGTGCCACGACCGTTACACATAATGAAGGGTTATTTTCACCCAACCAAAATTACTTAAAAGATAAGAGTGTTTGTGATACAAGTAAACTCTATATATAGTAGTTTACCATTATATATACTCATACTGTATAATTTAACAATCCATTAGTCATTAGAGACGTAATCTATTTGAAGAAGTAAATGTCTTGATATCCTCAAGTAACGCCAAAAAGGATCATTAAATATAAAAGTATGTCAAAGTTCAAGAAATTGCCGTAACACTATCCTTCTTAACACACTTCCACACTTCTGATTCATCATCATCATCATCATTCATCGATTTATGTTTTGTTGATTTATTTGTTTTTTTATCAAAAAAAAAAAAAAGTCCAAGAAATTGTATATATGGTTTATGGAAAATGTATTACTACATAAACATTAATTTGTTGTATGTCAAATATGTGTATATGGCTATAATTGTGGTCAAATCAAATGTACCTATGAAAACCAAATATAGGATATATATGGTATGTAAAATGTGTATATCTTTGTTTTCCAACATTGTATGATTGTGTTGAATGTTGTCATATTTGATTCTCATAATGATGAAATTGAAAAACCACTTGCCAACAAACCTCTTAAGTTAAAGATAAACATCAAATAGAGATAGTTATCTAAAAATAACTTAAAAAATACAAAAAATGCAATACAAAAATACAAAAAATATAAACATCGCCACGTCATTGAAGGGATCATTGCGTTCTCGACTTCGAGGCATAATAAATTAAATAAAATCATAAAACTGTATAAATGGAATCTCTTTCTTCTTTACTGCTTCTCTCCGCTACAAAAAAAAAAAAAACCAGACTTCTCTCTCTCTTTATTCATCTGAAAGTAAACACTTCTTCCTCTCTCTTTTCTGAGACTCTGACTCTCTCTATCTACTGCTCAATTCAGCCATTTGATCTTAAGGTTTCCCTCAAACGGCGCCGATTGTCTGGTTCGTATCCCTATAATTTCTCTTCTCTCTGTTGAACTTTCCTTGAGGTGATGAGTTTGTTTTTGTCTCTCTGTTTCTGCTGAGTCTTCAGATCATTCTCTCTTTTTGTCTTTCTTGGTTGCGTGAAATTGATCGAATTTGTTGCTTTCTTAAACTAAACTTGATCTGACGATTATCAAGTCAGTTACGAGTTTTCGGAAGATTCTAACTTCCAATCCCAAAGTCTTATGTTTATAGCCAAAACCATGAGTTTTTCTTAATTTCGTTCGGTTTCAATAAATTTCAAATTTTTTAGGGTTCTTCGATAAAGGGTTTATGGGTCATCATGATTTTTAGATTTTTGGATTTTTGTAATCACTCGCACTTTTTCTGATTAACCTAAATCTCATCTGGACGAAAATAAGCTATCTTTGTGTGTTTCACTTGTAAATCTTATTGAGTTTTTATAACAACTTATTGCATTCATCTGGATCTAATCCTGCAAAAAATTTTTGTTTTTTTCAGGATTTTGATCAATGGCCTTGGACCAATCTTTTGAAGATGGTGCTGTACCTGGAGAACTCTATGGAGAAGGTGCATTTTGTTTCAAGAGCAAGAAACCTGAACCCATCTCTCTCTCTGTTCCTTCTGATGATGATGGCAGTGATTCGAATTTTGACTGCAATATTTGCTTAGACTCGGTGCAAGAACCCGTTGTGACTCTCTGTGGTCACCTCTTTTGCTGGCCATGTATTCACAAATGGCTTGATGTACAGAGCTTTTCAACAAGTGATGAATACCAAAGACATAGACAGTGTCCTGTTTGTAAATCTAAAGTGTCTCACTCTACATTGGTTCCTTTGTATGGCAGAGGCCGTTGTACTAGTCAGGAAGAAGGTAAAAACAGTGTGCCTAAAAGACCCGTAGGACCGGTTTACCGGCTTGAAATGCCGAATTCACCTTATTCCAGTACCGATCTGCGGTTATCACAACGTGTTCATTTCAATAGCCCACAACCACAAGAAGGTTATTACCCTGTCTCAGGGGTGATCAGTTCGAACAGTTTATCATACTCTGCGGTTTTGGATCCTGTGATGGTGATGGTTGGAGAAATGGTAGCTACGAGGTTGTTTGGAACACAAGTGATGGATAGATTTGCATATCCGGACACTTACAATCTCGCAGGGACAAGCGGGCCAAGGATGAGAAGGCGGATAATGCAGGCAGATAAATCGCTGGGAAGAATCTTCGTCTTCTCTATGTGTTGTGTTGTTCTGTGTCTTCTCTTGTTTTAGGTTGTCATTGTTATAGCTTGGTTATACTGTTCACTTTCTTCAAGTGTAAGGAAACATAGTCAAAGAGATGTACATTTGTGTTGGAAACAAATTAAAGTTGCGTAATGTAATGGAGTTTGTTGGGTTACAGTCTTGTGTAGATTTGGTCTGAAAGGAGAGTGCCGTCTAGATTAAAGGCCAAGTTAATAGGCCTCATTTGCATTTGTGTGTCCTGTTTGTAAATCTAAAGTGTCTCACTCTACATTGGTTCCAATGGTAGAAGAATAAGAGCTTGGCTTTTACTTGATTTTTTTCTTCGTCGATTTCAGATCCATGCTGCTGAATCACCGATTACATTCCTTTATCTTCCAACACTGTTGTTTTCACGACTACCTCTTTGTATCATTGTTCTTTTTTTTTTTTTTTTTTTCTATTTGTTTGGTTAAAGATTATGTTGATAATATAAAGCCTGATACTAAGAGAGTGTCTCTTTAGTCAAAGCTTTAGCAACTCCTATTGCCTGTCTGATATTCTTCTCCACTAAGTAAGTCTCTCTTCTTCTTTCGTCAAGTTTCAGTCAGAAGTCAAAACGTCTTTTTTTTTTTTTTTTTTTGGAACTATTTCCATTTTGCTTTTCTTTGCATTTTTGGAACTACCCCGTCGCGGGTTTTCCGTTGGTCACGTCTTGGTTAAAGATCAGACTTGAAAATTCATGAATCCCCTTTGTCTCATGATGTTCTAGCTTTGAGTTTGAATTACTTGGTGATGGTCGTAGGTAAATTGGTTTCAGGAAGTTTGCCTTAAAAGCCACACTAATCTTGTATTCTAAAATGTGTCCCATGAGTTGCAAAGCATATTGTTATGTTGAATACTTTTAACTTTTTGTTTCAGTGACGAAAAGTGGAGAACTCAATTTACTTCTAATAGCCAAGAAAAATATTAATTTGCCAGTATGGTCTGAAGCCTCTGTGATTTTAAGCTCCGACTGTTTCTTCATTCATCTGATGCAGAATTGACATACTTGTTCTTTGCAAAATGACCAAGAAGCCTGAATTCTTTAGTCATGGTTGTTGTGTCACCAGCAGCCACAAGCATACAAAAGCAACAGGAAGATGTCACCAATAACCATAATGAAATAATTAAGCAAAGGGAGATGACTTGCCGCATAATACATAGCTATAAACGCTATTGACATTGATGTAACCGCCAAGAAATGGAAAAATAGGCCTCGTATTTACACAGGTTCATGCAATTTCAATAAACTCATTAGCCCATTTCCATGTGGTAATCTCAGTTTTGACTTTTGAGTTTATATAAGTTTAGATTTACATTTACGGCTACAAAAGGCTAAAACTCTCTGATCGTGGTATTAGGCTGCATTAAAAAAAGACCTTCGACCTGTATATTTCTTTTTAAATGTCAAGTCATCAGTATTTACTGGAGAATTGAAAATGTCCGCCATTAACGGTACACAGTCGGGATACATGACTTAAATATTTTATTCAGTCAACTTGTTCTAGCCTTCTATGAGTTTAACAAGTTGAAGGTTTTGGTTGAAATTCAGAGCAAATTTGAATTTTTCCATAAAATAAGAAATGGATTGCCATTTACAGCCTACAAGAGTACAAGATCTCACTCACATCGAGATGTTAGGTTTACTTCGGATTAAAGAAAGACTTTTGACTCAATGCGTCCATTTATTAAAAAATGACGTTTTTATTTATAAAATGGACGAACACGGAGTCTCTCTTTCATAAGCTTGTACGAGTCCTCTTGCATTTATGATCTTCTTCTTCCTCTACTTGGTAAGTCTCTCTCCCCCTTCTACTTGGTATGTTTATTGTTTTGTTATTGTTGGAGAACTGAAACGAAACTGTCATTTCAAACAATTTTTGGGATGACTTAGGTTTGACATGGATTTTTCTGAAGAACGTGTAAGTAGAATTGAGTCACAGAGTTCAACTGATTCGTTTCATGACCAAAGGAGACAAGGATATTTCTCCATGAGTAGGATTAAGAACGTCTTTCGCTCACTCAGTTCACGAGGTTTCCTTCGAGCCAGAGGAAAAGCCACACCGAAGCCTATGGAAAACACTGAATCTGTGTCGGAGTTCCTTATTAATCTCAAATGGTCGGATCTTTTCAATCTACCTGGTGAATATGTGCTGATGAATGCGGAGATGCTTAGCACACTGAGTGATAGGAACGAAGAATGGTTGGAGAAATTGAGAAGGCATGGAACACCACTGGCATGTCTCAAGAACGATCGAGGAGATTCTGTTCTTCATCTTGCTGCTACATGGGGTCATCTAGAACTAGTGAAGAACATTGTCTCTGAATGGCCATGCCTTTTATTGGAGCCAAACTCCAAGTATCAGCTTCCGTCTCATGTGGCGGTTAGTGCTGGACATCCAGCTGTTGTTGAGGCTCTTGTTGCGTCGGTAACATTTTTTTCAGCTAGACTGGCTGACGAAAATAGGGAGATACTGAATCCATATCTTTTGAAGGACATATATGGAGATACTGCTCTGAACTTGGCCTTGAAAGTACGCCAAATGGATGTTGCTCTCTGTTTAGTGAATGCGAACCAACAAGCTTCGTTTCTTGCAAGTAAAGACGGAATATCTCCCTTGTATTTGGCAGTAGAAGCCGGGGATGTCTCCCTTGTCAAAGCAATGTCGGGAAATGATGGTCCTGAAGGGAGAAATTTTAACTTAGAAGGGAGACAATATCTTGCACACGCAGCTTTGAAGTCCAAGAGTACAGGTTTGTTTTGTTTTTTACCAATTCACAGGATCGTAAAATTTAAACCTGAATGATTAACTGAATCTTCTTATGTACATTGACTGATATTCCTACGTTTTTTGAGCAGATATCCTTGATGTTATTCTTAATGAATATCCAAGTCTTGCGGATGAGCGAGATAAAGAAAATCGGACTTGTCTTATGTTTGGAGCATCCATGGGATATTATGAAGGAGTATGCAAGCTCTTAGATCGATCAACAGAGGGTCTTTTTGTATGTGACGATGATGGATACTATCCAATCCACATGGCAGTAGAGAAAGGTCATATTAAAGTTGTCAAGGAGATTGTGAAACGTTGTCCATATTCGAAGCATCTGCTTAACAAAAATGGTCAGAATATCCTTCACATCGCAGTTGAAAGTGGGAAATTGAAAATTCTACGCCACTTGAAGAGATGTGAACCTACATACCACCATCTGGCTCTTGAGCAAGATGTAAATGGGAATACACCTCTGCATCTAGCCACCATAAAGTGGCACCCTAGAATTATTCATTGCCTTGCAGGGAAAAAGAACCTGTTGACACAGAACAATAGCGGCTTGACAGCTCTGAATATTGTCGAATTGAAACTGCAACCCCACTACATCTTTCGGGAGGTATGGCTCGTTTACCTCTTTCTAATCAAACATCGATTATTTACAGCTTGTGACCCTTGAGTTTGGATTACAGAGGGTGACACTGGTGGCCTTAGTAGACGCTCACTTTCAAAGCGATCTTAAATGCAGTAAAACCTTGACGCTAACAAGACCAGTAATCCCTAAGGGGGACGGAAACAAAGATTTCAGCAACGCCCTTCTAGTAGTGGCAGCTCTTATAGCCACCGTGACATTTACTGCTGGTTTTACTATACCAGGTGGATTTAAAAGCTCTACTCCGAACTTGGGCATGGCAAATCTAGTAACTAACTTTCGTCTCATCCTTTTCCTGTTATTTGACATTTTGGCACTGGAATCCTCATTTTTAGCGGTAGTTTCTCTCATATTGGCGCAATTAGGTGATCCTGCATTATATCAGAGTTCCGTAAGGGTGGCCATGCTATCACTGAATTACGCTATGTATTTCATGAACGTAGCATTCTTTTTTGCCGTGGTTATTGCAGCTGGGAATGTTCATTGGCTTATAGTCATCATATTATGTTTGATGGCATCCATGTTAACTGTGATGATTGCTACGTTTATGCCTCACATACTTCTACATGTTCGTGGCTCTTATTCAAAGATGGCGTGGGCAGTATTTGATATTGTGTTTTCATTTTATGAGGACGAAAACGAAAGTTATCAGTTCTCTGCTCACAAGTCTGTGAAGATCTCAAACAATGATCACGTCGAAATGCCAGACACTAGTTAAACAGGGAATGTTTCTGATGCAGAGCGTCCACCTATTTCCTACGTTATTTGGGTTTTCTTGTTTGTTTGCTGTACCCTTTTCTTTATCTTGGATAATTTGGGTTGTCATTTTCATTTTAAATAGAAACTTTAGTGATGTTATCGTTGTTATCGTTGAGAACAACAACAACGGAATTGTTTCTTTAGAAAACAAATGATTACGGCTTCTTGTTATCGTTGATAACAACTATTAGGGATAACAATATCCCACATTGGAAATGACAAGGGATTTTGACTAGTATATGAGCCAATCTACTCATTGCCAATTGGTTTTGAGTTGGATGTCCATAATCTAATATGGTATCATAGCCCGGTCCGTACATGTCCAATTCCACAATCGGTCCGACCCAATAGTTTGCCCGCCGATCCATGCCCAAACATATAGAGATTAATGGCTAGAAGCTTCCGCTCCATCAACTCCGCTAACAAAAATAAAATAAGGAAACTCTATCTCAAGTCATGTCAAGCATTCTTACGAAGTATACGCATTTCATGTTTTTGTCATCTGCAATAGCATTGCCGTCCGTAGTGATGTTATATGGACGGTTGCTCATATAGGGACACAATTGGCTGACCTAAAAAATGCATGCTGACCACATTCAAGTTTATTGTGCGCACTACTGGGGTTCTCTGTTATCGCCATGTCTTTGGCTTTTGTTGCAGGCTTATACCTGGTCTTGGGACAACATTTTTGGCTTACCATATTTGTCTTGGCCTCAGGCGGGTTCTATCTCATGGCTCTACTTCTGCTCATCATTCCTTAAGCTTTGCCTTAATACTTTTAGTCCGCTACTTTTCCGCTACTTTTTGTGGTTTCCCTTTTCCATGTTGGTTTTCTTCGCATACTGAAGGGATGGCACTGATGGGACTGCTTGTGGCGAGTTTTCCGTTGGTCATTTCTTGGTTAAATATCAAGACTTTACATTCTCATCATGATGTTTATAGCTTTTGAGTTTGAATTCTGCGGTGGGAAGGAAGGAAATTTATTGTCCATTCGTTCTTGAAGGCCAAGAGTTAATACAGGTTACAGTATTTTAACTTAATAGATTACACAACACAACTTCACCTTTATTATTTATTTATTTATTTTTTTTTTTACCTATTTCACCTATTTCCATCGTTCTAATTCAAAAGTTTTAAACGCGAGTTGTCTTAATTAAGATGGTATTAGCTGGTTGATTACTTCTCTGTCATTTTTTTAGTAACTGGGGTCTACACTTCTTGAATTGCATCTCTCAACTAACTACAAATAGTTTCTTAATAGTTTACGGTATTGGAAATTTGTTTTTTTTTTTTTTTTTTGTGCAACCCGGAAATTTGTTTATATAGCTTTTTTTAGCGCTTCAGTTATATAGGTATGATGTTTAAGAATTCAATTTGATAAAAACCTCAATTTGATAAAAACTTCAAATATAACTTCACAATGGTTTGTGATATTTAAGTTTTCATCCTATTCGTTTATACTAAGTGTTGTTCAATTTGATAAGACTTCACTTATAACTTAATAGTTTCTTGAGTCATTTTTTATTATGTTGCAGTTTACGTACATCTACAGAGTAGGTATGATATTATATTAGAACATTGAATGGTGTGGTAGTTGAAGAGATCACAACAACTGCGGTTAATTATTATGGAAAATGTGTGAACCATTGACTTTCTCCCGTGATTACTTCGACTTAAATAAAGACCTTGCAATAATTTATCTACAAGTTTACTATTACACTCTTAGTGGCCTCTGTGCACTCACATGGCTTGAAAAACTAAAGAACTTATATAAATTATGTCGTTTGATAAGCTTTAGCAAATCCTCTTGCATTAATTCAGATCGCTTTCTTCCATTTGGTAAGTTTTCCCTTCATCTTCTTCTTGGTATGGTTGATGTGCTTCTTTTTTTTTTTTTTTTTTGGTTCCGTTTGTCAGGCAGTTGAAACTGTTTTTCTAACAGTTTGTATTTTGTGTGATGATTTAGGTTTGTGATGGACAGTTCTGAAACACGTCTAGATAGAATTGAGTCACAAAGATCACCTGCTGTGTATTATGACCGAGGGGGTCGACGTTACTCCCCTTTCTATCTGATTGTTTACTGCTTACGCACAATCAAAGGATTCCTTAAAAGAAGAGAAAAAGACACACCACCTACAAGAGAAATCGAACTTGTACCAGAGTTCCTTACCAATCTTAAATTTTCAGATATTTTCCACCTCCCAGGTGAATCTGTGCAGATGAATCCAGAGATCTTTAGCGTAGTGAGTGCAGGGAACAAAGAATGCATGGAGAAGTTGAGAAGCTATGGAAAGCAGATGGCATGTCTCAAGAGCGATCAAGGAGATTCCATTCTTCACCTTGTTGCAGCTAGGGGTCATCTTGAAATAGTAAAGAGCATAGTCTTTGATTGCCCATGTCTTCTATTGGTGGCAAACTTAAAGGGCCAGCTTCCTCTTCATGTAGCTGCTCATGCTGGTCATTTAGCAGTTGTTGAAGCTCTTGTTGCGACTGTAACATTTGTTTCAGCTAAACTGTCTGAAAGAGAGGGAGAGAGACTGAATATATATATTTCAAAGGACAAAGATGGAGATACTCCTCTACACGGGGCCTTGAAAGCCGGTCATAAGGCGATAGCTGCCTGTTTGGTGAAGGCGAACCAACAAGCTTCATTTCTTGCAAACAAAGATGAAGTATCTCCCCTTTATATGGTAGTTGAAGCTGGTATTAATATACACCTTGTCAAGGAAATGTTGAAAACTACAAGCAGTGACGGCTTTGAAGGTAAAGATTTTGTGTTAGGATCCAAGTTGGAAGGGAAGAAATTTCTTCCACACGCCGCTTTGAGGGCCGGGAAAATAGGTTTGTTTTGCTATTTACCCATATGCATCTCTAGTAAATTTGTTAATGTATTTGTTAGAACCAAGAAGAGTAAATCATGGTATATATACTAATTGAGATTTCCACTTATTTGAGCAGAGATCCTTGATGTTATTCTTACAGAAGATCCGAGTCTTGAGGATGAGCGAAACGAAAAAGGAAGGACATGTCTTTCGTTTGCAGCGTCCATGGGATATTATGAAGGAGTATGCAACCTGTTAGATCGTTCAACAAAGAGTGTTTATGTATGTGATGATGATGGATCCTTTCCAATCCATGTGGCAGCGAAGAGGGGTCACATCATGATTGTGAAAGAGCTTCTAAAACGTTGTCCAGATTCAATAAACCTGCTTAATAAACTTGGCCAGAACATTCTTCACATTGCAGTCAAGAGTGGGAAACTTTTACTTGTATATCATTTAAAGATATGTGATACAACCAAATATATGGGTAATGAACAAGATATGGATGGGAATACACCGTTGCACCTAGCCGCCATAAAGTGGCGCCACTATGTAATTTGTATTCTTTTTGTGGCTTCCAAGGAAAAAAGTTTGAACACACGGAACAATGATGGTCTAACAGCTCTTGGTATTGCCGAGTCAAATCTGCAACCCAACTACATCTTCCAGGAGGTATAAAGTCCGATCTCACCCTAATCTCGCACTAACTAACTATGTGTTTTATGTATCTTCTTGACTATTATAAGCCTTTTAAATGACTCGTGTTTTGGTCACACAGAGGCTGGCACTAATGGTCTTAGGATTCTTTTACACATTATATGATCCGAGATTGCTACGGACCATGAAGCTAACAAAACCATCAAAACCCAGCGATGGTGACAAATACAAAGAGTACATCAATGCTCTTCTACTAGTGGCAACACTTATAGCGACTGTAACGTTTGCTGCAGGTTTTACGATACCAGGCGGTTTTAACAGCTCTACTCCAAACTTGGGCATGGCAACTCTGACCAATCACCCAAAACTCATATATTTTCTGGTATTTGATACCCTGGCAATGCAAAGCTCAGTCATAGCAATAGCAACTCTAATTTGGGCACAGTTGGGCGATCCAGCACTTATCCAGAGATCTTTAAACGTGGCCTTGCCATTGTTGTTTCTCGCTCTACTTTCCATGCCAATGGCGTTCTATTATGGGGTGATTATTACAGTTGGGCATGTTAAAGGGTTTACACTTTTCCTTAATGTTACAAGTATGATAATCTTTTATGGAATGCTCTTTAGCCTTGGCCCTCACGTTATCCTACAGATTCCTGGCATTCCCGGTCGCTTGGTTTCAAGTTTCTTGCCCTTTTTCTCGGGTCATCTTTTAATAATAACGGCGATGATATTGATGAAACCTCTGCTGCGTCTCTATGTGAAAATATCAGGCAAGGATCGTATTGAAAAACCAGGACTCAACACAGGATATTCATCCTGAAAGATTTGCATATTTCTTAATTATGTATGGAAGACGTTTGTTTGATATTTTTCTATCTCGTTTTGCTATCTTTCCTTATTGAGATTGATTTGTTTGTCTCATTTGCATGTACCATTTTCTTAGAAATCAGTTGTTTTTTTTTTTTAGTAGAACACAGGAGATATAAATCGTGATCTATCTCTGTCTACACAAAGATAACTTGTTTTTTAAGGGGTTTCATCCCATATACCCCTATTTCAAAAAACAAAAGTTCTTATATCCTCCTCTAATCTAATGCCCCTTTTTTTTATTTCCCCCAATGTTAAAAGACCCTTATACCCACCATCATATTTACCCATTTAATTAAAATTGAAAATGTAATTGTTGTTTTAAAAAAGAAAAAAACAGAAAACGAAAAAAAAAAAAGCAAAAGAAAAAAAAAATAACACGAGCTCGAGCTCCCCCGAGCTCAAATCGAATTCATCGCCGCCGGCTCCGATCTGCATCGCCGCCGGCTCCATTGCTTTGCCATTAGACTCCGAACTTCATCCGAGCTTCAGATTAGAAAACCCAGGTCATTCTTCTACTTAATAAGAACATTTCAAAAGTGGTTTTTTGTATCAAATTGGGGAATTGAATTGGATTGTTGGGTATGCACATTGTATGTATTAGTAGATATCTGGATCGCTTAGCACTTGAACTTAGTAAGACATGGATTTGAGGTGTTTAATCGTAGTGAATCTTGAAGTAGAACCCGAAACAGTTCAGATCTGGGATTCTTCAACGATAGGAGAACTAGGTAAAACTAGTATTACTGGGTTCCGTAGTAGAACTAGTAAAACTGGTATTACTGACTATGTAGTAGAACTAGTAAAACTTAGGATTACTGACTGAGTTTTTTGTATTTTTTTTTGCAGGATACACAATGAGCAGCAAAAACGTATGCGTACATTTTAAATGCAAAGGGTGCATTTACAATTTAATGTTTAAGATGTCAGTGGAGAAGATAACTTTGTCAATGGTTGAAGGTAGGATATACAAGAAGGTTGGATTAGATCAAAATAAGGTTAAATTGCGGCTGAGTTTCATGCCACTTGTAACACAAAAGGAAGTAGAGTCGGTAATTACGGATGATGAGGATTTGGGTGTTTGGCTAGAATCCACTGACCATGAGAACCGTAGAGGTATCCTCTATGTGGAAGTTATCACTTTGCCGGTTCCGTCGGAACATCAGTCAAGAGCGGAAAAAAGTAGTTCTTTTGGTAATAACTATGAAGTGTTGGATGATGAAAAGCTTGAGGAAATCGGACCTAATGCCATTACACTGTTTGTAGAGAAAGAACAATCAAAAGAAGAAGATACGGCGATGGAGGGTGATGATTGTACTAGAGAGGGTGATGAATTTGAGGAGAATAGGGGAGATGAGTATGTTGAGGTTCCACCCGTTATAGCAGCTAGTCAGTATAGAGATGAATGGGAAGACGGTTTGAATTTGAAACTCAAGCAAGAATTTAGAAATAAGTAGGCATTGTTAGATGTGGTGGATAGAGGAGCTTTTAAGAGATCATTTGGTTTTCGGGTTATGAAGTCGGATAAGGTGCGTGTAGTTCTGATTTGTGATAAAGAGGATTGTACATGGCGTTTAAGAGCTGCAGTCATTAAAAATACAGAGATTTTCTCCATTAGAAGGTACAAAAAGATGCATACATGCAGTAGGCCAAGTGAGAGTTCATCAAGCAACAGGAAGAGGCGGAAAGGAACACCACAGTTAGTTGCTTCTGTTTTGCAGGATGTGTTCCCAGGGCAACTGGAAACACCATCACCAAAAATTATCATGGAGATTGTTCAGACAAATTTGGGTGTGCAGGTATCATACTCCACAGCTTTGAGAGGGAAAAATGAAGCGGTTAGTGATTTGCTTGGTAACCCGGAAGAAAGCTACAAGCTGATGTATTGTTATTTGCATGTATTAGAGAGGGTGAATCCGGGTACAAAAACATGTGTCAAATTGGATGATGAAACTGGTAAGTTCAAATACCTATTCTTTGCTTTGGGAGCTAGTATAGAAGGATTCAAATACATGAGGAAGGTGTTGTTTGTGGATGCAATTTTCATCAAGAACGGATATCCTGGTGTACTTGTTGCTGCCTCAGCTCAAGACCCGAATAGTCACGTATATCCCATAGGCATGGGTGTTCTTGATGGCGAGAATAATGCAAGTTGGCATTGGTTCTTCGAGATGCTTAAAACCGTTGTACCAGAGTCTTCTGAATTGGTATTCATGAGTGATAGGAACCAAAGCCTCATCAGCGCCATAGAGAATGTGTATCCCCAAGCTCATCATGCGTATTGTGTTAGGCATATGTCCCAAAATGTCAAAAGTTATGCTGCTAACGTCAACAAAGACGTTATTGCTTGGAGATTCACACTGTTGAGTAAGCATTACACTGAGGCTGGGTTCAAGGAAGATTTTGAATCTTTTAAGAGGCGATATCCATCAGCGGGAAAGTATGTGGAGGAAACTGCGGATAAAAAACATTGGGCTAGGTATTGTTTTCCAGGGGAAAAATATGACATACTTACAAGCAATCTTGCTGAATCTTTGAACAGCACATTTGAAAAAGCTAGGTCATACTCCTTAATACCTCTGCTTGACACGGTCATTAAGAAGATATCACATTGGTTCAATCAATACAGGAAGGATTCGGTGGCTGGAACAAGTAGGCATAAACTGGTTCCTTTTGTGGAGAATAACATGCATGATTGGTGGGAGATGGCTGAGAAATTAAAGGTGACAGAACTTCACTATTTCATGCTTGTATACAATGTCATCGATGTTGATGGGAAATCTTATTCGGTGAACTTGTCCAGCAAGAGTTGCACCTGCAGGTTTTTTGACATTGAAAGGTATCCTTGTATGCACGGACTAGCCGCTTTCATCTATTTTTTGAAGCTGCCAAACAAACCTTGCGAACTAGAGTTGCATGAGTTGTGTACACGTTATTATTGGACAGAATCATGGGCAATGGCGTATTGTAGAACTATTTATTTAGTTCCAGATAAGACTCAGTGGAATGTTCCAGATCACATCAAAGAGCTGCAGATCCTTCCTCCGGATAAGAAGAAGAAAAAGGGGAGAAGAAGAGTCAACAGGTTTCCCTCGGTTGGAGAACAGAGGAGGAAAAGGTCACAAAACAAAAGACGCCCAAGACAAGGACTCCAATGGTGGTTATTTGGAGAACAAAGTGCTGTTTGAAATTTGCTTTCTTATGTATTGCAAAACATGTTTGAAACCGTGTTCTTGTTATGTATTGTGAAACTGGGTATCTGTTATGAAAAACTTGTTTTTGGTTTTGATATAACTGGGTATTACTGGGAATAACTTTGTCGGATGTATAGTTTTGATATAACTGGGTATTACTTGGTAAAACAATTACTAAGAAGATTTATGAACATATATCAAAAAAAAGGATAACACTTATAATTACAATTGTTTGTTGTTTGTTTTCTATATGGTAAAACTGATAATTTGAATAATTAGGGACTGCATATATAAGTTTTATACGGTGCACATGTGCTATTTGTCAAATAACGGCGCCGCTTCTGACATAGAAATTCCCCACGTGGGAAACGTGGTTCCGCCCAAACTCAAGTTAAAAATTTGAAATTTCCGCCTAAACTCAAATTCAAAATCGAGATTCAAAATATCTCGTCTCTCTCTCTTCCTTATCCGAATTCCCCTTTAAAAGATCAGTTCTCTCTCTTTCTCCGCTCTCTTCCGAAACGAAACCCTTCGCTCCCTTCGATTTCCTCTTCGATTTCTCTCATCCCATTGTATGGATTCGTCAGACACAGATGACTCGGGGACAGACCCATACTATGTCGATATGCGTAGGCATCGGCAGCGATGCCCTTGCGGGGAGGACATCAAAGATGAGTACTGCGAAACGGAGATAGTGAAGAAGAAATACCTAACTTGCGTTAAGTATCAGGTAAATCTGAGCTCAATCTCCATTTCATTGGGTTCGGTTTAAGAATCTGAAATCAAATCGTTTGTATATTGTTTAGAATGATGGCTTGCACCGCCGAAAAGATGTTGTTGATGCTGTTGAAGAAGAGATCCGTACCGTAAGCAAGACCGTTGATAAGCATGTCGTGCAACTTAGGGACTGCGCACGACATGATTTCCAAATCTCTTAGTTGCAGATACAGCTTCAAACGAAAGATGAAGAGATTTCCAAACTGAAGGAACAAGTGGAGTCTTTTGAGCATCGGATCCGGACCCTTGAACATTGTTGTTTCGATTGATTATGTTGTCTCCTTATTGTTGTTTCCTTTGTATTACCCCTTTGTATTATCTATCTCAAGACTCGTCACTATCCTTGTTTTTATCATATTATTGTATTGTCTTTGTAAGACTAATTCTAATTTCGGAGGGGAATCATATATCGGTTTTTAGTAATTTGAAAAATCGTACGTAGTTGCACCTAGTTTTACTTGGTTGTCCTGAATCTTGTCCATAGTTTTACCGAGTTTTACTTCGTTGTCCTGATACTAGTTTTACCTAGTAATACATAGTTTTACTGATAGAAAGGATATTAAAATGACTAGTTTTACCGAGATTTACTTCGTTGTCCTGAATCCAATGCAATACCAAGTTTTAACATAACTAAATCCAAATACACAACAAAACACCAAGTTTCACACAACCAAATCCTAAAAGGTAAGAAGCAATATGTCTTCATACACGCTTTTTCTTCTTCTTCGACTTTTCATGGGGGGTGATGTCTGTTTCGGATGCCCTCTTCTCAGTCTTCTTCTTCTCAGTCTTCTTCTTCTTTTGCTTCTTCTTCTTCTTCTCTCCACTTCCGGCTTCTGCTTGGGAAGTACTCGCAGAAGCGAGTGAAGAATCTGCCTGGGCCTTCCATGAAGCAAATTGTAGGTCATACACATTTGCTTCCAACACTTCAAGCCGTGGCTCAATCCCATTAACCTTCTCTAAAACGGTATCCAACTGTTGTTGAATCGAGTCTTTCATGTTGTTTAAGAGGTCCAGCAACTCAATGTTGTCTACCCTCGGATCATTCTCTTCCTGCACATTGGCTTGTGGTAACCGAGAAGCCACATCATCGTTGTACATGTTTTCAAATGATACCTCCAGTCCTCTACGCATACGACGCATCCAAGTTTCAACAACAACATCATGCACGTCATCTTCCTCACCTTCATCCATGATGTCTTTAAGCAGATGTTTTTCTTGGCCAATAGCTGGAATTACACTATCAATCTCCTGTAAACACAATGAAACACACACTACCTTAAGAAGAAAAAAAATCCAATGATGGTATCAACAAGTATGAAGGTTAGAATAACTAACAGTAGTTGTTCCCAGTAGTTCATAAATTTCCCCGAGAGTCCACCCTTTCAACGAGCTTTTCTTAAACCTTATCATGCACATCCTAGGACAGGCTTCATCAGAATCTGGAACTTCTTCTATGCATTCCCTCCCCAATGCCGGAATTGCCTCAAATGCTAAGAACTACACCACTCAAACATATAGTTAAAAGGAAAGTGTTAATATCATTATGGAAACTATTAGCATTGAAAGAGACTTCTAATGTATAACTAACCTCCAAAGGAATACAGAAACCTGGAACCGGCCATAAGAGACCTTCTTTTGGCACTACTCCTTTGAAATGCCTCAATGTATGGGAGATCATTCTTACCATGTAGTCAAAAGAGTATCTCCCCCAAGGAAACTTAGTACAAAACTCCAGATCATCAACAGCTCTTAGAAGAAAGTTATCCACCGGTGTAGCTTTCTCACCAGAGTTTTTTTTCCACCCTACAATGATCGTGCATAAAAAGTAGAGGACCAACATCTTCAACCTTTGACTAGAACGCCCTGGTTTCATTCCTTCTAGCTTTTCTCTCACATCTTGAAGTCTAATCCTTGCAATGCCTTTAAAATGTTTCTCCTTAAATCTCTCACTGCCCGCCTTTTCATAATTCAATGGATAGTTCCGGCAATCTAGTCCTGATATCAATGCGTGCTCTCTTATACTGTACCGGATTGGTACACCATTTACAACGAACCAGAATTCCTTCTTTTTGTCTATCCGTGCCGTTCTAAGAAGAAGCATCCAAATCCCCATCACCTTATGATTGTCTTCCGCTGGCATGTGGAGTATATGCTTGAATTGTGGATGATTCTCAAACCAATCTTTCTCAACCGCATTCATCGGCTCCTCCAAATGATTCATCTTATACACAGTGTCAACGATATGACACCTTGTCGATATCTTTATTTTCTTGCTGTACTCACTCGGAGTGAAATACATGCCTAAAGGTTCCATAGCTACCGGTTCCTCATCTGACTCCTGCAACAATCCATCATACTGTCTCAACAATCCATCATATTGTCTCAGCAATTTCGCATAAACATAATAGTTCTACCTAACTATACCAGTTTCACACTATCTGTAAACAGTTCTACCTAGTTTTATTTTTTCCAAATATCCAATTCCAAGCAAGAGATCACCAACCAAAGGAGAAGCACTTACAGTTCCGCTTGAATCCATTCCCACCTGAGATCCCATTCCCTCCTCTTCTTCTCCTCCTTTCTCTGCTTCTTTCTCTTTCTCTTGCTCTTCCTCATTCTCTTGCTCTTGCTCTTCCTCCTCTTTCTCTTCTTCTTCTTTATCTTCCTCCTTCTCTTCTTCTGTTGGTTCCGGATCGAGAACCATATCTCTCTCTTCTGCTTCTTTCTCTTTCTCTTGCTCTTCCTCTTTCTCTTTTTCTTTCTCTTCCTCTTTCTCTTCTTCTTCTTTATCTTCCTCCTTCTCTTCTTCTGTTGGTTCTGAAAACCTATCTCCTTCTGCTTCCTCGACCACCGAAATCGAAGCCTTCTCCGCCGTAATCGCAGCCTCATCCACCGAAATCGAAGCCACAACTGCCAAAATCGAAGCCTCAGCCGCCGTAATCGAAGCCTTTTCCACCGTACTCGAAGCCTCAGCCGCCGTAATCGAAGCCACAACCGCCGAAACCGAAGCCTCATCCGCCGCATTCAAAGCCTCATCCGCCCCAATCGAAGCCTTTTCCGCCGGATTCGAAGGCTTCTCCGCCGGATTCGAAGCCCTCTCTCCTTCTCCAACTTCACCCATCTTCTCTTTCATCAAACCCCGTCTTGTTTGCACCATCCTTACCGATACTCGAGATAATCGTTACCCTATTTCTACCCAGTTTCACTTGTTCTAAATAAAGAACCGTTGTCGGGATTGTGGGAGAGGAGAAGTCGGGGAGAGGGTTTGAATTTTCCGATTTTTTGTTGTTTTTGATTTAGGGATTTCGATTTTGTTTACATATATCCAAGTCAGATCCAGTTGGGTTTCGGGTGGGTGAATAAAACCCGGGTATAAGGTGTAGTTTCTTAAAGTTTCTTTGGGTTTTTGGTAAATCACTCATTTTGAGTAATAAAAATAATTCAATCCGAAATTAAATAAAAAGGGGGGATTTCTCAACTTTTGTTTTTGGAAATAGGGGTAGTAGAGATGATTCCCCGTTTTTTAAGGTATGCTTGTCAATACGTTTTCAAACCAAACCCCCACCCCTCCAAAAAAGAAAAAGAAATGCTTCTCAGTACGTCGTCGTTTCAGCAATGCTTTAAAGAAAAAGGCCCAATAAAAATTCTCAAGGGCCCAGATCTTAACGCCTAAAGAAAACATGGAGTCCGTATCGTATCGTACGACGGATATTCATCACTCTCCGGTTACAGTGTTCATCTCCGGTAACCTGATTTCTTCGGATGTCCGAGATTCGTTCTTCACCAGTCGGCGAAAATCGCTTTGTTCCCGTGATTGACCGGAAGTGACTCGAATGAAGGAAAAACTGAGAATTGAAATCGAGGGAGACTAGAGTAGGAGCGTTTCTGGGCTATAGGAGAAAGACAGATCGTGAAGAAGATTTATTCTACCTTGCTCTCCTTAGGAATCTTCCTGGGTAAGCGGGAACTATCACCATCGTACCACAAGCTTTCTCCATGAGATTGGAAACGAACATCTGTATCTGTAATGTGATCCACTGCTAATTTTTTATTTTTTCCTGATTAGTTTAAGACTACTTTAAATCACGCTAGCTGTAGCTCTTTTGTACTATTATATGTTGTTGTTTAATTTTCAAAATATGTAAAGCATGGACAGACGACTAGTCCAAGATTCTTACATTATTCACGTTCTCATATGATTTTAGATTGGTATTTGAATAAGATAATCCATAACTATGTAATATGAAATATGAATGTCATCATGCTTCTTGAAGATTCCTAAAACTCTCTGCATCCTTGAAGAGGTCCAACATTATTATCAAGGAAGAGGATCTATACCAAAGGTTTGATTGTTCAGTAGCTCCAAGTCTACATTTCAATTTTATTAGTAAGATCACTTTATTACATCTATGGATCCTGAGACTTATAGGGCAGTGGTTATGGGTAAGGTGCAAGACCTTGAAAAGGTTATGCACGAGAATGAAATTCCTGTTCTTGATCAGGTCACTTTTCAGGGGAATACGATTCTGCACCTTGCTGCTATTTATGGTCATGACCATTTAGTGCGGTGTATCCTTGACCATGAGCTGAACATTCTTAGAAGTTGGAACCCTAACTTAAATGGCAACTTCGTCCCGAATTTCTCTCATTATCAGACTCTTCTAGTGAGACAAAACTACAAGGGAGACCTTGCTCTCCATGTAGCAGCTGCTGCAGGACACGAGCTGATAGTTGACCTTCTTGTTGAATCCCTAAGGCGGCTTCCACAAGAGAGAACTATGGTGCTTGGATCAGAGCAGATGGTAATTGGAAATATTTTCAGAGTTTCCAACAATGATGGGGATACTGCATTGCACCTTTCTGTGAAAGGAAACCATGTAGCTGTTTCTTTGCAACTTGTTAATGAAGATCGGAGCATTTGCTTTCTTCTGGACAAGGAGGATGTATCTCCATTGTATATGGCGGCTGAAGCTGGACATGTTGCACTTGTGGTGCATATGTTACGCGGTTTGGATGCAAGTTTTGTTGGGAAGTCAGTTTTGTGCGCTGCAGTGAAAAGCCGGAATCTTGGTCAGTTTTGTACGTTTTTGATCAAGTGAAGTTCATCTTCTTCCTATGAAAATATTAAAGATCCTTTGTATTTGTTGTTTTCTTACTGTTAAGGCAGATATATTGACAGCTGTATTGGAGAGTGACTCAGATCTAGTAGACGCTATGGATGAAGATGGAAGAACTCCACTTGCCTTTGCAGCATCCATTGGATATGACATTGGAGTGCAGCATATGCTAACTAGATTTGCAAGTTCTACACAGGTTGCGTACATTAAGAATGAAGATGGTTCCTTCCCCATCCACTCAGCCTGCATTGCTAGTTGCACCGCAGCCCTCAAGGTGATCTTAAAACACCACCCAGATACAATAGAGATGCTCAACTCACAGGGTCAGAACGTACTTCATGTCGCTGCTGAAAGCGGGAATTCAGGAGCTGTTGCCTATCTGCTCAGAAAAGCTGACATCAAAAGGTTAATCAATGAAAAAGACGTAGAAGGAAACACACCGTTACATTTAGCCAGCATAAATTCTCATCCCAAGGTTGTAAGTCTATTCATACATGATAGTAGAATTGACTTGAAAATACTGAATCACAAAGGGTTCACCGCTTTAGATGCAGCTGAGGATCATATGGCGGCGATTCCTTCACTCCAACAGGTTTGGCCTGTCCTCCCACTGCTTTTATACACCATTGGATATATTTGTACACATTTTCATTGCATCTGAAGCCGTTGACATCAGTGAACTTATTCTTATGTTATATCCATTTCCAGTGGTTGATATGGGTGGCATTGGTATCTGCCGGTATCACTAGAGCTCCACGAGTTCATCTGAGAACAGAGGTTTCTGGTTCTACAATAGATGAGGACTTAATCCTCAAAATTCACAAGGATAGAGTAAACACTCTCCTTGTGGTGGCAACACTTGTGGCTACAATGGCTTTTGCTGCAGGCTTGAGTGTGCCGCTTGGTTACAACAGCACAGAGTTCAAGTCAAATGTCAAACATTCTTACAGAGAATCTGCATTTCATGCCTTTGTCATCTGCAATAGCATTGCCGTGTATAGTGCAGTTATATCAACAGTTGCTCTTATAGGAACACAATTGGCTGACTTAAAATGCATGCTGACCACCTTCAAGTTTATTGTGCCACTTCTGGGGTTTTCTATTATTGCCATGTCTTTGGCTTTTGTTGCAGGCTTATACCTAGTCTTGGGACAGCATTATTGGCTTGCCATATTTGTCTTGGCCTCAGGCGGCTTCTATCTCATGGCTCTACTTCTGCTCATCATCCCTTACGCTTCGCCTTATACTTTGAGTCCGCTACTTTTTCGCTACTTTTTGCGGTTTCCCTTTTCCATGTTGGTTTTCTTTGCATACTGGAGGGATGGCACTGATGGGGAATGCTCGTCTCGAGTTTTCCGTTGGTCATTTCTCGGTTAAAGATCAAGACTTGAAAATTCATGAATTCCCTTTGTCTCCTGATGTTCTAGCTTTGAGTTTGAATTATGCGGTGCTGGTCGTAGGTGAATTGGTTTCAGGAAGTTTGCTTGAAAAGCACATTGTATCTTGTTTCCTAAAATGTGTTCCATGAGTTGCAAAGCGTATTCTTATGTTGCATACTTTTAACTTTTTGTTTCATTCTTTTACTTTCTATTGTGTTAATCAAATGACGCAAAGTAGAGAACTCAATTTACTTTTATTAGCGAAGAAAGATATAAGTTAGCCATTATGGTCTGAAGCCTCTGTGATTTCAAGCTCTGACGTTTCTTCATTCATCTGATGCAGAATTGGCATAATTGTTCTTTGCAAAATTACCAAGAAGCATGAATTCTCTAGTCATGGTTGTTGCTGTTGTCACCAGCAGCCACAAGCATAAGAAAATAAGGGTAGTATGAGTTATATGGAGGCACAAAGGAACAAGGAGCAGCAACAAAACCAACAGGAAGATGTCACACCATTTTATAAAAAAAACCAAGCAGAGGGAGCTAGTCATGGAGATGACTTACCGGAAGATACATAGCGCTATAAACACTATTGACATTGATGTTACCGTCAAGAAATGGAAAAATAGGGAACCCTCTGGCAAAGATCTCATCTAAAGACAAGAAAGTACAGAAAAGAGAGCATTTTTCTCAATATGCTATCAAGTTGTTTTGATTCAATACTTATTTTTTTTTTATATTTGACAATTGGTTTCAATCTTTTTTCTTGTTGTGGTCTGATTTGCTTGTGTTTTGTCTTGTATCCAATCCTGCTCAAAGAAATAAAAGTGTTTTGTTTTTTTTTTCTTAAATATACTTGGGAACGATGTTTGATCTTATAGATGATACTATATCATATTCCTTTCTTCACATAAATGGCGTACGGGTTTTTTCGGGTTATTCGGGTCGGGTTTTTCGAAATTTTTTTTTTTTTTTCAGTTATTTGTAAATCTTGCTGAATTGAACCGAAATCGTAGGTTATTATCTCGGTTATTTTGGGTCGGTTACCTGCACCTCTGGCTCAGGCCAAACCTCTGTATGATTTTATCATCCCATTAACAAGCCTTTACCATTTATGGTCTCCGTAACCGCAATTTCATCATCGTTTTGTTTCTTTTGACGGAGAATCACGATTAAGTTACGATGGTGTTTCTCTCGATTCCCAACGGGAAGACTCTATCGATCGATGTGAACCCTAACGCAACCACCATCTCCGCTTTCGAACAATTGATTCACCAACGCAGCGATGTTCCACAACCTTTCGTTCGTTACTCGCTCCGTATGCGAAACCCTAACCGTATGGTCGTAGATTCAAAGGATTCCGATTCGCTCCTATTATCCGATCTCGGTGTTTCTCGTTTCACTACTGTGATTATCCATGTTCCTCTTTTGGGTGGGATGCAAGGAGCGGCTCCGCCCAAGCCTCGTCTCGATTTCCTCAATTCTAAGCCTCCGTCAAATTATGTCGCGGGTTTGGGTCGTGGTGCTACAGGGTTTACTACTCGGTCCGATATTGGTCCTGCTCGTGCTGCTCCGGATCTGCCTGATCGGTCTGCTGCGGCTACAGCGGCTGCTCCGGGAGTAGGTCGTGGAGGAGGGAAGCCAGAGGCGGATGATGATGAAGAAGCTGAGGAGAAAGGGTATGATGAGAATCAGAAGTTTGATGAATTTGAAGGGAATGATGCTGGTTTGTTCTCTAATGCTGAGTACGATGAGGATGACAAAGAGGCTGATGCGATCTGGGAGTCTATTGATCAGAGAATGGATTCGAGGAGGAAAGACAGGAGAGAAGCGAAGCTCAAGGAAGAAATCGAGAAATACCGAGCCTCGAACCCTAAGATTACTGAGCAGTTTGCGGATTTGAAGAGGAAACTACACACTTTGTCTGCGAATGAATGGGATAGTATTCCCGAGATTGGGGATCACTCGCTACGGAACAAGAAGAAGAAGTTTGAGAGCTTTGTGCCTATTCCTGATACGCTTTTGGAGAAGGCAAAGAAGGAGAAAGAGCTCGTCATGGCCTTAGACCCAAAGAGCAGAGCCGCTGGTGGGTCAGAGACACCATGGGGGCAGACGCCTGTGACAGACTTGACTGCCGTTGGTGAGGGAAGAGGTACGGTGTTGTCTCTGAAGCTTGATAGGTTATCAGATTCAGTTTCGGGGCAAACTGTTGTGGACCCTAAAGGCTACTTAACTGACCTGAAGAGTATGAAAAGAACCACTGATGAAGAGATATACGATCGCAACAGAGCTAGATTGTTATACAAGAGTCTGACCCAGTCAAATCCGAAGAATCCCAATGGCTGGATTGCTGCTGCTAGAGTGGAGGAAATGGATGGGAAGATTAAAGCAGCTAGGCTGCAGATTCAGAAGGGGTGCGAAGAGTGCCCGAAAAATGAGGATGTTTGGCTTGAAGCTTGTAGGTTAGCCAACCCAGAAGATGCCAAGGCGGTTATTGCAAAGGGAGTTAAGCTGATACCCAATTCAGTGAAGCTATGGTTGGAGGCTGCAAAGCTAGAGCATGATGAGGAGAACAAGAGTAGGGTGTTGAGGAAGGGACTGGAGCATATTCCAGACTCGGTAAGGCTATGGAAGGCTGTGGTTGAGTTGGCTAATGAGGAAGATGCAAGGATTTTGCTTCACAGGGCTGTGGAGTGCTGCCCTTTGCATCTGGAGCTATGGGTGGCACTTGCGAGGCTTGAAACATACGCCGAGTCAAAGAAGGTGTTGAATAAAGCGAGAGAGAAGCTCCCGAAGGAGCCGGCGATTTGGATCACCGCTGCTAAGCTGGAGGAAGCTAATGGGAACACGGCTATGGTCGTAAAGATTATTGATAGGGGTATTAAGGCTCTGCAGAGAGAAGGGGTTGTTATTGACCGAGAGAATTGGATGAATGAGGCTGAGGCCTCTGAGAGAGCTGGGTCTGTCGCAACATGTCAGGCAATTATTAAGAACACAATCGGTATTGGAGTCGAAGAAGAGGATAGAAAGAGAACTTGGGTTGCTGATGCAGAGGAGTGCAAGAAGAGGGGTTCCATTGAGACTGCAAGAGCAATATACGCCCATGCTCTTACTGTATTCTTGACCAAGAAAAGTATCTGGCTTAAAGCGGCGCAGCTCGAGAAGAGCCATGGGAGTAGGGAGTCCCTTGATGCCTTGTTGCGTAAGGCTGTGACATATGTACCTCAGGCTGAGGTTCTCTGGCTAATGGGTGCCAAAGAGAAGTGGCTTGCTGGAGATGTTCCAGCAGCCCGGGCTATTCTACAAGAGGCTTATGCTGCAATCCCCAACTCTGAGGAAATCTGGCTTGCTGCTTTCAAGCTCGAGTTTGAGAACAAGGAGCCAGAAAGGGCGAGAATGCTTCTTGCAAAAGCAAGGGAAAGAGGAGGTACTGAGAGGGTCTGGATGAAATCAGCCATTGTTGAGAGAGAACTTGGCAACGTAGAGGAGGAGAGGAGATTGCTTGATGAAGGCTTGAAGCAATTCCCAACGTTCTTCAAGCTTTGGTTGATGCTTGGGCAACTCGAGGAACGGTTCAAGCATCTGGAACAGGCCAGGAAAGCTTATGACTCTGGTTTGAAGCACTGTCCCCACTGCATACCCCTGTGGCTCTCGCTCGCTAATCTTGAAGAGAAAGTGAATGGGCTGAACAAAGCTCGGGCTATTCTCACCACAGCCAGGAAGAAGAATCCTCAGGCAGCTGACTTATGGTTAGCTGCTATTCGTACCGAACTGAGGCACGACAACAAGAGAGAAGCAGAGCACTTGATGTCAAAGGCTCTGCAAGAGTGTCCCAAAAGTGGTATCCTCTGGGCTGCGGACATCGAGATGGCGCCACGTCCTCGCCGGAAAACGAAGAGTATGGATGCTATGAAGAAGTGTGATCACGACCCTCATGTCACAGCAGCTGTCGCCAAGCTCTTTTGGCAAGACAAGAAAGTGGAGAAAGCCAGAGCTTGGTTTAAACGGGCTGTTACCCTTGCCCCAACTATTGGCGATTTCTGGGCGTTGTACTACAAATTTGAAAAGCAACATGGCTCTGAGGAGAACCAGAAGGAAGTCGTGGCGAAGTGTGTAGCTTCTGAGCCTAAGCATGGTGAGAAGTGGCAAGCCGTCTCCAAAGCGGTTGAGAATGCTCACAAGCCTATTGAAGCCATATTGCATAGAGTAGTGGTTGCGTTGAGCAAGGAAGAGAAGGCTGCTTAAGAGTAACAAATTCCTTTTATTTTTCATGATCATGCTCTCATTACACCTTAGTTCTTGTTTTCTCTTTGCAGGCTCAACTTTTAGCCGTTCATGTTTTTGTTCAGTAGCCAAAGATGATATTGATTTGCTGGAGTGTTTTCACCTGATATACTTGTAGAATTCTCAGTTTACTTGAATGCTTCAGTCTTCTTTGTGAGTCTCTGCGTGCTGTAGCTCAGCTATTATCTCTTCCTTTGTTCGTCTATTTCTGATCATTTGTTGTTCCTTTCATGCCTTTAGCTTTCATTCTTAGGGAGCTTTGCCTTCCTGGTGTCTAAGATTGGCGCGTGGTACCAAGTCATGAAACCCACTCCAAAGCTTCTTTAGACAGTGTAAGCAACTAAACCCAGACACAATTTTTAGAATTGTTTGTTCACACTATTAACACTGATTGTGATAGCAATTCCCAGGAGAAGATAGATATTGGTAAACTTTTCGCCTTAAATGTTAATAAATATCTTGCATGTTTAAATCAACTAACTAGTTTCTTGCTAACCTCCCACAATTTCATTGCCTTCTCTGCAACATTTGCATCTTCTGGAGAATTCTCAAACAAAGACGAGTTCTTTTTTCCTGATACAACCTGTCGTAACAACAGTATGTGTGTGTTAGTCTTCTTGGTAACTAGTTTGTTAGTGCCAAAGTTTTGCTAGAGACTTGTTTTAAGGATTATCTGTTCTACTCTTTTCCCTGTATTGGATACGTAACCTCTGGTGATAACCTGTGGAAAGGTGACTGCGTGATAGTTGTGCGAACAGTCCATTAGTATTCAACCGTGGTTAAGATAAAAACAAATGTCAGACATTTGGTTTCCTCGTGATGGCGTCTGTGAGATGCCTGCGTTACCCGTATTTGGTTAACTCTACCACCCATCTTTGGGCTGCTCGTCATGGTCAACCTTAAGAGCAAGGTCTGTGAGATAATTAAACGTTTTCAAGTATATATAATAATTTGGCTTTGAACATTGAGTCTGTCAAAAGTCAGGATCAAATCAATCAGAACAGAACTGGGCTAAAATCGTTTTTCTTTCATTCTTGCATGATCCCTAGAGCCATACCGTTCGGAGTTCGGACTGCACCATAAATATTAATGCTTGGCCATTTGGTTTACTAATATCGAACCGAAATAGGCTTGCATTTAGCCTAAAAATTAGGGCCAAATCAAAGACAATCTGCTTGACCCACTTAATTTACCATTATGGGACCACGATAGGCTGTATCTAGCCATTCACAACTAAACACTTTACCCAAAATCTAAAGACTAGTCATAACGTTTATCCAAAATTCATAATGTATTGTTCTTTAGGAAAACATATGGCGACAACGTGTCTAGAATTTATATGGACCCCAAAATGCTACCAAAAACACAACAAAAGAAAACCAAAAAAGAAAAATTATAAACAAATCCAATATTAGGTTTGTGATCATCATATGATGATGGGACAAGAACATGTTCGGTAACTTTTCTCCAAAATATATAAACGCTGTTGTTGGTCTATGTATAATGCGAATGTGGAGCATAAACAGCGAATTATAAATAAGTGGATATATATGAAACCGCATATTTGACTTTTTGGTACTATCAAATGTCCGTGGCTTGTTGGTTGTTGAAATTTTTAATTAGTTTTATTAAATATCGTAATATGTTAGACTTTTGTGCCCTTTTTATTTTTGTGGTATGGTTAGTGGTTTATAGTTGATTTTAATTAGATAAGACATCATCTAAACTATATTCTTAAATAAATCATATCTCCTCGTGAGTGTTACACAAAACTGTGATCGATAGCCAAACAAGATAAGGTATTTAATTGGTCCAACAATTCAATTATGACGACAAAAATAATAAAAATCAAATCCAAGTGTGGTTTGCTTAACATTTTTTAAAGTTCTTTTTAATGTTCTTGAGTCCTAAAATATAGGTAAGCTTCATTAGTTTTGTTACGGAGTCTTTGCAAAATTGCACATGTGAACATTTCCTCTAAGTCGGTCTTTACTACTAACTGACTAAATATATAATTAACTAAAACAAATATTAGATATTAAGTGTAAAAATAAAGCAAAGCAAATACTGGTCATTTTCGGAATATTAGATGCCTCTCCAGACTTCACAACATCTACAACGTGAATTCAGGTCGAGAAGAAGCCCCGAAGCATCATCACTTTCCTCAATTCTTTTAGATTGTTTCTGTCTGCAAGTAATGAAAGTATCAAATTACATTTATTATTATTATTAAGATCAATTAATATTTTTTACCAAAAAAAAAAAAAAAAGATCAATTAATATACTAGTTATTACGGGAAAATGAAATGGGCCGACCACTTAATGATTTTTCCCTATCTAATTGTTAGGAAATGATTTGTTCCATTTAAGTAAACAAAAAAGAGTTAGAAGGTCTAGAAAAATCGGTGGAGGGACCAAACACTGAACACTCCATCAAGTCAATTTACAAATCTAAGGTCCACGTTATTTGATTTTTCTCCGTCACATGTTTGACATTTTTGTCCTCAAAAGGTCCCACTCCTTTTTCCATTTTGTAACTTGTCTTTTTCTTTGTATTAATCCATTTAATTCTGTATTTTCTAAAACCTTAATTTCAGATAATCATATTTTCAAAACAGAATTCCACCAAAAAAATTTTTTTTTCAAAACAGAATAAAAAAATTGTATGTGAACATCGAAAGATTGCAACAATTTGAATTCTTTACAAAAACAACTTGATTTTTGATATTTTGTTATATATTCACTTTGACTTGATGTTGAATTCTGTACTTTAATCCAAAATTTATAATGAAAATTTAATACGAAATTTATTTAAAATTATCGTGTATAAAAATATTTTTAAAGATTTAATTTGAAATATGTAGACTATTAATTGTAAGAAAACAGTTGAATTCAGCTATGTATAAAGTAGTCCAAAATATTTTGAATCTAATATCATATGATAAATTGAAATTTTACACAATATAGAACAAACTATTATGGTGTATAAGCTTTTTTGTGCAAATGGTGTGTATAAGCTAAATTTTGTAATTTAAGTGGTTTACACTTTACAGTATTTTGTTATAGTCGATATATCACCACTCAAATTTAAAATCCGGATAATAAATGTTAGTTAGAAAAAAATAAGGATTCACTGATCAATTTTTTTTTTTTTTTTTTTTTTGGGCCAAAAGATTCACTGATCAATAAAACACAAAATACATGGAAATATAATCTAAAATCAGCAGCTTTGATTTATATATTTGCGTAAAAACAGTTACAAATATGATCAGATCGTTACATTCACTTCTATATTAAAGTATTACTGAGGACTCAGGTACAAGAACAAGACCCTCTCAATCAATGTTATCAGGAAACAAGAAACCACTCTTTTCAACAAATCAGCACTTATAATATACGACATCTCCCATTGATAGGCTTAGAAGCTATTCTACACCCAAAACGCTGAAACCGCTGAAATTGCGTTTAAGAAACGCTCAATCAGCGGTCTGAGCCTCCTCGCCGCTGCCATTGCTACTCCAACCACTGGACAAACACGGTATCGCAACCAGGGAAAAAAGTAATCTCCTTGTAACTTGAGACCAACAAGAAAAACAAAAAGAGATATAAAATCTACTTGTAATTTGAAAATTTTGAAATCATCAGTAGAGCGAGGGATTTGTTTTAGCCACGATGAGCCATTCTTGAGAAGTAGTTGAAGTCATGGTGTTGGACTCTTAGCTGTTTTAGCCAAGAATCCGCAACACTTAGAAGCGATACAACGCGCTCTTGATCTTGACCTTGATCGTCTTCCGAGAGCCAAACATTGCCTTGCATCTTGTAAGTGGCTAAGCCGAAAGGAAGCAAAGTTACGCCTTCTCCTTCCTTCCGGGTCCTCTCCTTTTCCCCGCCATTTTCTTCTGGCTCCATATCTGTAAACCAAGACCATAACGATTACACTTTTGCGGTATATAACACATCGAATCGAATGACTTAAATCCGAAAGGATTGAGAAAGATTAGTACCTTGGAAAGAAGATGAAAGAGTGTGATAAGTGAGGAAACATGTGGACAAATCTTTGATGGTCCTACCCATTGGAATATGGTAAATAGGGTACCACGCTACCGCCATCCAACTTGCCGGGGAAAGATCTACGCTTCTCAACGACATTAATCCCGGGTACCTTTGAGCCAATTCATTGATCTGAAATCAAAATCATCATGTCTCATTTCAAAGTCTTGAATGATAAGATCATTATAAATTTATAATATAAGGACTTTTATGCCTATCCCTAATGAGGAATCAACCAATCCACTAATCTTACTGACCGAAGATCAAAGCAAGATCAATGACGTAAAAAGAAGCTACATTGAGTTACCTTGTCCATGAGAGGAACTCGAGCATAAGGAGCTGATCTCTCAAAGTATTGCAGATAAAGATATCCCAAGCGATCATTGGGATGCAAGAGAGCGTCATGCTCAAGTCCTTCGTCAGAAGCACATCTCGAAAGTTTATCACTTTCACTCTCATCACTATATGAATCACTAAACGAATCTCTCGTCTCGCTTTCCCCATCTTCAGACTCATCCCTAATCAAGAACAACCCAAAAGGGGTCACACATCATCTCACATAAAGATTCATCAAACATTCAAATCTGAAATTCCCTCAATAAAAAAGGGTTCATATATCAGATGAAAATATTCAAAATTTAAGTCTGAGCGAGAAAACGTATCAAAGCGGCAAATTTAAAGGTATGTATGTACCTTAAGCGGATCAAGGAAGAGCGAGAGGTGAAAATCTGAATAGCAGAGAGATAAGGAACATAATATTGAACAAGAGATTCTCCATTAGTGAGACGAATTGGAACACCAGCTCCATAAGCACTCCATTCATCATAACAATCCCATAGATCACTCAATCTGAAAAACTCAACCTTTTCTCTCTCCCATGGATGCCAAATCCGATTCAAACTCCTAATCTCCGCCTGCAAATTCAATCCCCAACACAAAAATCAATTAAAATATTATAACCATTAAGAGAAGAAGAAGAAGAACAACAAAGAACGTTTCAAACCTTGGGAAGAGATTGGGGTGGCACTACAGGTGTTGTACAATGAAGGAATCTGTCAAGGTTCGATTTCTTCGTTGACCCTTTTCCAAACACCATGATTCTTGTAGAGAGAGAGAGAGATAAATTGAGTTTCTTGATTCTTCTTTGAAATAGCCCAGAAACAGAGAGAAACGAAAGAAAGAGAGAGAATGGAGATTTTTAAGAGGGAGACACGCAAGCGAGTGTCTGAGTTTTGACGTTAGGACAGCTGAATTTAAGGGAAACGGAAATTATGGACACAGAAAATTTAAATTTAATTAAAGAAAAAAATGGAATTTGAAGAAAGAAAAAAAAAAAAAAAACCGAAATCTGCTCAGTTACTTGCAGAAGAAAGAAAAGTCTTTTTATTTTTATTATTTCTTATTTTTCTGTGGATAGAGCCGATTTTACGGTTGTTTGTTTCTTTCTTCTATGATCAAAAAAACCAAAACGAGAAAGAAAACAAAATGTAAAGCACGATTCGTTAATTGTGTTTTTTTTTTCTTCTTGCGATTTTGATTTTCGAATGCACCTTCAAATCAAAGGGTAGAGAAATTAAAGAGAGAAAATGTAAGAAAATACCCGAAAGAGACGAGAAAAAATGCAGACTTGACAAGAAAAGAAAAGACTCAATTTTGTCAGAAGAGAGTTTTTTTTGTCTGTTTGGTGAGGGAAACTGTCTCGGAAAATTTCTTCAAACAGAGGAAAACCCAGAGGGTATTGGTGGGATACGAAACAGATATGGGGTTATATATATATATATATATAAAGGTGAGAAATGATTGCTTTCTCTTCAAAAATATTCTTTCTTTTACTTGATCAATATCCTCTGTTTTGGGTTTTTTTCTTTTCTTTAATTTTAGAAAATGAATAAAATATAGAAAGAGAGATTAGATTAAGATTAAATTAAAAAAAAAAAGATAAGACAGATTTGAGAAATAGAAGGTTCTGAATTCTGATATTAAGAGAGTACACCTAATCAAAGATTATCTCAAACTCAAAGTTTGACGATTTTCCTCGTCCACATCTCAATATCTCATGATCCTCACGTGGTTTTTTTTTTTTTATAAATAATCTCTTAATTCATCGACTCTATTAATTATTAAGTATTCGATTAGACAGATTATAGAAAAACTTTGTAGTCAATTATATACTTAACAGATAACAACCATATCGATATGAACAATGTTTTTAAAAAATACTTGAAGAAAATAACTTTTTAGAAAAAAATTTCGATAGACGATTATACATTTTTTTTTTACAAGAGTGGATATAGTTTCGAAAAGATATACAAAACGTTAGATAAGAAGATTATGATATAGTGGTAAACAGAATTGCTAAGAGAATTTGTTAAAGCCAAAGTATAAGCACATAAATCCAGCATATTATATTATTAATCATACTTTTATCATTTATGGCTCGTGTGAATTTTTTGGATAGTTGATGGTATTTAATAAGTATCTTCCATACACGTACATTACGAAAACGATAGTTGTTCATGACGTATTTTGAAAAGTGGTATATTAGGCTGCCTAACTTTTTATCCAGTTTTTCTAATTCTACTGTGTTCTACTTCTACCGTGTACTTTGATTAGCCATCATCATACAATGTAGTTGGATCAGGAAGAGAAAATAAATTCTTAATCCTATAAAATATGGTTTGGCTAATTTGTAAATTGATGGCAGTACGTACGTGTATGCATCCATTTCTCTCATGGTCAGCTATGATTAGAACAATATGCTACATTTACGTACAATAACTAAGTTTATTTAATAAGGTGTATCTAATTATTTTATATATTACGTTTTCGGTTTATTTAGATTTGATGTCATATATAATATTCAAACTGATGATTCATATGAGGTAAAAGATCCACAGAATACAAGTTCTAAATTATTATTTAAATCAGTTTTTACATTATAACAATAACTAGCTAGATCGATGAATAATGAATTCATAGGTCGTACCGCGAACAAATATCATGTTTATTTTTAAATATTATATATATAATATATAATTGTCTAGTGATATTTGTTTAATCGGTATAATAATATCACGAGTGACACGAGTTCTTGATCGAAAGGAGGATTTTTTTTTTAATTATTATGATGAATGGAGAACTTTGGTTCGAGATTTCTACATGTGTACATTGTAGACAAAAGAAAGTATAAATTATGTAAATATAGTATAAATTATTTAAATAATATTAACTTATTTATATATATGTATATATATTAAATTAATTTAATTATTTAATATTTTAAGAGAGATTGAGAGGGAAGGTGGCCTGGTAGTAGTACAAAATGTTGGTTTTTTTGTATTCCGGTTCAGTTTCTCTTAAGTATGAAAGATTATTTTGAAAATTGGAATATTTAAACTTTTTTTTAAAAACTTTAACTCTGGATATTTGGAAGAAATTATAGATCAGATGCTTGGAATTCTCACGGTTTGACACAAAAATAATATTTTAAGAAAAAATAAATTTATATATAATAGTTTGGTTTTTACCATATGTATGGTGAACTCCAGATCAGGACAGATTCTATTTCTCTCTTGAAAATAAAAAGTTTAACTATTCAAAATTTCAAATGGTTGAAATTTCAATCGTAGTTTTTTTTTTTTTTTTCAAAACAACTATAAATGAAGTCATATATAGGACCTAATAAAATTTGTAACTAGTGTTGCCAATTCGAGGTAGATAATGTTTCCATTCCATTTCAGCCAAATTAAGTTTTATCAATTTGAGGTAACTAATGTTTAGGCTATTATCAAAAACAAAACAAAAATTTATCTCTGTTCGACTGTTATTGTTCACATAATTTTTGTAGTTTTGTAATAAGTTCAATATCTATATTCTTTTGCAGATTTACTACGTAGAACTTAATTATATGAGTTATGATAATATACCAGTATACTTTAACTTGGCAACTTTGTGACAGTACTAGTAGAATTACTATCTGAACTAGTTATATATTAATGCTGAAAATTAAATACTACGTCATTGGCATTTTCAAATTAAAATAACAAAACACGTCATTGGCTAGTTAATCAAATGCCATATTATTTTCTTTCCTATAAATGTTGTGAACGAAATATTGAAAAAACAATATGTTGTGACTAACTTTTTTTGTCATCATATGTTGTGTCTAACTAATTAAGAAATTAGGTGTCCGAAAATAGTTGAGCCAAAAAAGTATTAATTAGGCCTAATAAATATCACGCTATTGAACGGTACAACGGTAGTCACAAGCAAATCACGTGTAAAATGACAATTGCGTTGACATGTAACAAATTTTCTGAAATTTTGTGGTTTTGGCCTTTGCTCCATGTGGTAGTTTTCGTGACACGTAAGTAAATTACAGACGCCATGCAATTGCTATTGTGTCCACCAAAAAACTTGATTTCGCAAACCCAATTTCTTTATCTTTCCAATTATTATATTATATTTATTCAAATAATGTATCAGACGATAAAATATAAACATATATCTTTTGTTTTTTGACATAAATATTAGTAACATATAGCTAAATGAATAATATATATATATACACTTTTTTATATAAATTTTGATTAATTAGTATATCAGATATATATTATCATTACGTTTGTTTCTTGTTTCAGATATGGATAAAGCTTAAACCCAAGCCCTTTTTCTTAAGGTGATGAAGTATGTGAGTATCACATATTAATGGTTTTTAACCGTGGTGATATACTGATAACCGAAATTGTAATTGAGAAAACCGGAATGTTTGTAATGGTAAAGTGACCGGTTTATCCGGCGGCGGGATGCCAGATGGGTTTGATGGCTATGCGATCGTCGTGATTTTGGGAACTGAAAACGAAGTTGATGAAAGTGACGTTGTACTAATGATGGCTAAAAATGTTGGACCTACTGGACTTTTACGACGTGGCCCTTGTTTGCTATTTTGGGCTCTTAATTGCTTTGGATCTTAATCAAGTATTTTGGGCTCTTTTATTTTTGAACCCAAACAGGCCCAATGAGAGTCACAAGGCCTCTCGTGACAGCTTTGATACTCTCTAGTCCTAGACTATCTACACTGTTATAAACAAATTCTCGAGAGAATTTGGGTGATTATTGTGTGAGCTACGTTGTGTAATGTGTAATATATACAGTTAAATAATACGATTTGGAGCATATAACATATAGTGAAATTGTCCCACCAACACATGACATCAATCGCTATCATACACATGGGATGATGATGATGATGCCGTTCCTTTTCCTTCTAGCACAAGATATCCTTTTTACTTATTTTCCCGTACCTTTCTCTTTTATTGTTTTATGGATTTTTTGTGAATAAATATTTCGAACCTATAAATTAGTGTGCATTATTGATTATTGTATGGTTCTTGTGATTAGGAGGTTGACACTCAAATTAAAGATATCAAACCTCTATATTCATATGTGTAAGAGTTTTAAAAGGAACATACTCAAATATTTCAGAATTCAAATCTATAACAAACCAACAAAATAAAAATCCATTTATACTGACGATATGAATAAATTCAACAAAAGTACATACAACTGTACAACGGTCTCATGTCGGCAGTACGAAATATATTAACCTTCTATTTCGGTGTGTACAAAATAATTTGGTATTTTCTTAATATGGTTTTGGTTTATTAATCAAACAAATAAATAAACTTTTTAATGTGTTAAATATTTCAAGTAATTTTTTTTTATCTCATGCTCTGCAAAATGTAAATCAGTGTTTAGAGAAACTCAACTATACAGTTATGATTTCTTAAATTACTTTTAACATAATAAAAATATACCATAATATACAATATATAAATTTAAATTTATATGAAAATACGACGTTAATACTAACACAAGCTTTTAGATTATATGTTTTAATAATAAAATTACAATTTATACTTTATTATAATGTAATCTACATGATACAATATAATATCTTATACTATTATAGTTTTATAATTAATTTGGTGGACGTATGATGTTCTCAGTATTTTTGTTCATACAATATACCAATTTAAGCTTATTTATGACGACAAAAGAAAAAAGAACCTACATCGATATCTTTGGTGACTAACATATACCGATTCAAACACATACTGATGAAGACAAATAATAAAAAAATCCCTACAAATATCTTTGGTAACAGACATGTTAATTGTTTCAGGGTGGAAAAATGAAGTGGAAAATGGGTGAAGATTTGTCAACACGACGAAATTGTGATATATGTGTTATGTATACATTTAAAGTTCTACTCAACCAACCAAGCCGGCAATGTGTTTTTTTTTTGTCTTCTTACTATGAAAATTTCAACGCTAAATAATGAGAAAACGTTAGTTCTATGTTAGAACATATATTTAGTGTTTTGTAAAGCAAAATGAACCTTACAAGACTTTGCAAATGAATATTGAGAATACATTTGAACCTCAATCTAAAACAATATGTAAGCTTTAATTCAAATAACAGCAAAAAGAAGAGTTAAACAAAACAAAAAATGAAAGGAACAGGAGAAATGGACTAGGGTGTAAAGAAAAAAGTGGTAGAAACATATTGGCTTTGTAGTGCCCATAAAAATCTCATATTGATCGTCGTGTCGCTTTAATTAGGAAACACAAAGGAGGGAAAATATAAAGATATTTAAAAATTAATAGCAAAGTTATTTGATATCGATATCTGAACTTTCAAAGTATGAACACATGAAAGAGTATTACACATTTACATACGTATTTCAATTCACAACTAGAAAGGTTTAAAGATAATGAATCCAAGTGGATGAATTGTCAATCACTTGCATATTTAGTATTTAGTATTTACACTCAAAATCTGAAAAAAGTCAGAACTTGTGAAAATGCGTAAAATGATTGAACAAGTAACATCATGAAATTAAATAAGTAGGAAAAAAAAAAAAGGGATGAATCATTCATGTAGGTGACAGGAAACAGGTATTACTGTTAGTGATGCAATCAAAGCAAAGATTCAGGCCCATCCTCATCATCATAGCCTGCGACGATAAAGAAAAAAAAAAACACTTGATCCAAATATATACTCCCTCTGTTCCTAAAAAGTTGATGTTTTAGACTTTTTCACACATATTAAGATATAATGACATTTTAATTTTTAATTAGTTTTAAATTGTTTTATAAGTGGAAAGAGAAAATTTAGACAATTACTTACTATGACATGTGGCAAAAAGCATAAAACAAAACAATCATTTCACTTTTTTAATCTAGAAAATCAATCTTTTAGAAACAAATTTAAAACTCAAAACATCAATTTATTAGGAACAGAGGGAGTATATTTTTTTCCTTTCCGATGAGCCGATGAACAAAACAATCCTTTAAAAGCAACTAATTATTCTAAAATCTAAAAGTTGCACGAAGTATATTTGTTTTCATTGTGCATATTGCTAATTTTAAGTAAAATACTTGAACATTATGAACTCGATTTCCTAAAAAAATCAATATGGGTATTCAAGGAAAATTTAAAATAGACAATCTAGTACCTCTTCGTTATATACATTAGACCATTATGAATTAGTTTTGCTGTCATAGAAGAAAGTAATAAAATTATGTGATGGAGAGTGTCCGGACTTTGATTAGTATGGGAAAACTATTCAAATTTTTTTATTTCATACAAATGAGATTTAGAAAGTTAATTGCAAAAGCACAAAAGCAGCTTTAAATATTATCTCTTTCATAGAATTAAAAATACATAAATAAACCCTTTGTTTTCTCCTCTCTTATCTCTCCTATGTTTTTTCCTCTTTCAATTAATGAGATCCCCACCTATTCTCTATTTGCTAGAAATTAGTAACTTCCTCTCTCCCTCTCTCTAGTCTCACTCTGTTTCTCATTATCTCTCTGTTTCACTGTCTGTGAATCAACTGTTCTTGATATTGTTTTTCTGAAATAGGCAGCTGTTCTTGATTTTCAGAAACACTTACACAAAGGTTCGTTCTTTTGCGTTTAAATCGCTCATATTTCTCATATTTGATCCCCAACCGTCTGTTTCTCTTTGTGGGTTTCTTGTTATTACCATGTTTAAGGCTACTGTCTAGTCCGGTTCGTGTGATCTGCTCAAACATTTATTTGTGTTTTCCTCTTCATCACTGCGCTAGTTTGGTTTCCCCGACAATTTTTTGAGAATATTATAATTTCTTCTTAATCTATTCACTTTACTACATTGGATTCCTAAAAAGTGAAATGCTTTGTCCTAAAAAACGGCTGCTTTTTTTCTTCTTGTTGTTGTTGCTTTTGCATTAAGGTGTATCTCTAGTTCCCTGAGATATATAGCACACAAAGAAAGTGAATGAAAACTGTCAAGAAAATTTGGGTTTTCTCAGATTCTGGTTATATGTAGGCATATGTTTGTAAGTACATCTTCAATACAGCTAGATTTGCCTGAGTTTGATCTGTCTGAAAATGTTGAAGAGAAAACATTATTTTCAGGCAGAAATTGATGATTTCCGCCAGTGAAAATTTTGAAATGTGATTATGTGAAAGATGTAAAGAACAAGACCAAGAGATATTCATAAGAAAACGTCTGGATTCATGTGTGGATAGACATATTGGCAAACTCTGTTCTTGATCTTGATCCTTATGCTCTTTCTTTTTTCAGTATTTTTTTTTCTTATTTTGTGATTCCTGTAGGTCCTACTTAGATTAATATAGTCACAGGGATTAGTAAACAAGCCTCAGAACATAGATTAATAAGATCCCCAATGCTGGTAATGTGTCAGTAATAAACATTGCTAAGATCACGTGCTAGATTTTGGTCTTTACGACTAGTTGAGGCTTATTCTTCTCTATGTTCATATTGCTTTCAGGTTATAAGTCCATGGATTGTTGTTGACCAAGATTTGAGTCCAAGGCTTCCCCAGTTGACCAAGATTTAAGCAAAACACTCATTGTAAAAGCTCTCTGCTTGACCAAAGCATAACTTTGGAGATCTGTTTTTGGTTCAAAAGGAGTATATATATATAAAAATCTTAACAATGGGGGGTTGTGTATCGACTAGTAGTAAGAGTACGTGCAGCAGCTGGAGCAATGGAGAGAAGCCTGTGCGTCGACCATATCTCGGGATTGGTTGTTGTGTAAGCAAAAGGGCAAAGAGAACGTTTTCAGACCACATTGTCTCGTTGCAGAACTTGACTTCTATACCAAATCGGATCACCAACAGCAGCAAGAGCAGGAGCTCTTGCATTTTCACTCAACAAGGACGCAAGGGTATTAATCAGGACGCCATGATTGTGTGGGAAGTGAGTTCTTCAGACTCTTTTCTTTTTGTATTTCTAACTGTATGGTTAACTATAAAGCGGGAACTGCTGTTGCTTTGTAGGATTTTATGACTGAAGATGTGACCTTTTGTGGTGTGTTTGATGGTCATGGTCCTTATGGTCATCTTGTTGCTCGTAAAGTGAGAGACACATTGCCTGTGATGTTGCAGTCTTTCTTTCATACGCTTCAGTCGAAGCAAAACAGTTCTAAAGGAACTCGGTTCAGAAGAAATTCAAGCAAATCAGCTGTCCAAGAAGCTGTTAAAGAAGGATCTGATGAGGATAAACTAAAAGGCTTGTGGGGAGAAGCTTTCTTGAAATCGTTTAAAGCCATGGATAAGGAACTGCGATCTCATCCTAATCTGGACTGTTTCTGTAGTGGCAGCACTGGTGTAACAATTCTTAAACAGGTAGATCTAGAGAACAAAGAGCTCTCTTTCGGTTTCAACCATGTTTCCTCTGATCTAGATGATTTCTTTTGATTGTTCAGGGGTCTAATCTCTTCATGGGAAACATTGGGGATTCTCGGGCCATCCTTGGATCCAAAGACAGTAACGATTCTTTGGTAGCAACTCAACTAACAGTTGATCTGAAGCCGGATTTACCGAGTATGCTTAGCACCTTTTTGTAATCTTTTGTTCTGGCGTATATGCATTTATCTAATTAGGATGTTACTGTTTTGTGGGTCCTGATAGGGGAAGCTGAGAGGATCAAACGGTGTAAAGGTCGAGTCTTTGCGCTGCAGGACGAGCCAGAGGTGCCGCGAGTCTGGCTTCCTTATGATGATGCACCTGGATTGGCCATGGCTAGGGCATTTGGTGATTTCTGTCTGAAAGAGTATGGAGTCATTTCAATACCTGAGTTCACTCACCGTGTTCTTACAGACAAAGATCAATTCATTGTTCTTGCCTCAGACGGAGTAAGTAAGCGAGTGATCTTATCAGCCTGAGACAAAAGGCGTTACTGATTTGTGAGCTTTATTAAACAGGTATGGGATGTGTTAAGCAACGACGAAGTGGTTGACATTGTAGCTTCAGCTTCAAGCCGGGCATCAGCAGCTAGGGTCTTGGTGAACTCAGCTGCGCGTGAATGGAAACTGAAGTACCCAACCTCAAAAATGGATGATTGTGCAGTGGTGTGTTTGTTTCTAGATGGGAAAATGGATTCTGAGTCGGATTACGATGAACAGGGCTTCTCGTCAGCCACAAATGCAGTAGAATCAGATGATGGCCAAAGATCAGAACCATGTCTCCAAAGAAACTTCACAGTTAGGTCATCATCAGATCAAGAAAATGAGACTTATGGTAGTGTGAATACAGAGACTGATGCAGAGGATGAGAAAACGGTAGGTGATCAAAACTGGTTGGGTTTAGAAGGCGTTACTCGCGTGAACTCACTTGTCCAGCTTCCCAGATTTTCTGAAGAGAAGTCGAAGACTTGAGATTAGCTTTTAGTGTTATTTCTGAGAACTGATCTTTGAAAAATGTACTTTTTCGTTGATATGCTTGAGCATTGTGAGCAGCTTGATCTGTTTTTTTTTTTTTGCTGGTGTTTTGGGTTTCATGTATCTGTATTGCACAATAGACTTTCCTCATCGATTCTCTCTTGGAATCCATGAATCAAATGTATATATACATGTTTTAGGTATCTATCTCTCTAAACAAAAAAGTATATATGTGCTTCATGTTCTTCATCCACCTCGAGCGTACAGTCTATCTTGAATCTACATGCTGATATCGTCTAATCCTGTCAAGTATTTGCAATTACACATTAGCTTACAAGAACACTCAGAACAAACACTCAAGCGCTCAAGATTGGATTTTGAAGAGATATTCTTGGAAACAAGGAACAGATTATAAACCTCGCTCGAGTGAGAACTGGAGTTTGTTTCTTCTAATGCTTGCGCCTCTGCTTTTTCATTTGAGTAACTTCAAGAATTCAAAAATGAAAATCAGGCAACCGATATTAGTTAGCAACACAAAACTTCTCTTCATGATAGCCACCAAGCTGGTATGTGCAACATTTAACAAAAACGATTGAAGATGAAGAAGACTCACGTCGACAATATAGTGACCCATATGAGTTCAATACAATCAACCCAAAGAAGCCTTTGGTCTACAGGAATTACACCGTATGTAACCAAGTGAGCCAATGGCCAGAGTTTCCACCCTGCCTGCACAAACAAAATCATTGACATAACATTTAGAAAAATAATTAACAGACTAACTCTAAGCTTTATATATGATAATGAAGACAAAGGCAAGGAGAACTCATTACAGTGAGCATTGGCCAAAATGTTGTCTTATATTCGCTGAAAATATCAGCTGGAGATTGGAAACGCAAGAGCCCTAAAACTGTAAAGTAGATACTATTCCAAATTGCAGACCATACGGTTTGATCAAAGGCGACTTTTGCAGGGACTACCCACCATTCTTGAAAAGGAAAGAGAGCCTTATAAAAAGAAAAGATTTAGCATTCAGCGCAACGACATGTTACTACAACATATCGTGACAGAACAAAGATTCATTTTACCTCACAGAATTGGTAGTAATAGTGAGAGAGTGAACCATGGAGAGTGAATCCAACAAGACCTGATCTAAGAACACGAGTTCGATCAAACTCAAACAGCGGTTTTCCTTCGTAACACTGCATTAATTCACAGCCAAATTGATCAGAGAGAACTCAAAAACTGAGAAGCTTTCAAGAGGGTTTTGAGTTTGTTTACTTGTGCAATCCAATCTCCTAGAGAATACACAATTCCACTGATGGCCATTTTGGCCAAAACTGGGTTTGTTTTGAGAATTTGTTCATACGCAACCCAATTGTGTTCAGGTGCATACCTAAGTATCTCGTAGAGAGTCCAACCCTAAGAAGAACATTATTAACAATCGTTATATCAATTTCGGTATAATCACAGAAAGAAGAAAGCTTTGCAAAAATTCGAAGAATCAATCACTAAAAAAAAACCCTAAGCTTACTTGCCAATAGTCATGATCAATGGTTAAAAGCTTCGTAACCGCAACTGTACCGGCGGCGAGAACTATGGCTGCGTTGATTCCTCGACTGATAAGCCGATCGTTATCACTATCTCTTTCTTCTTCATCTTCTTTTTGTTTTTCTTCTGGCTTGAAATTGTCACTCTTCACATCGATGGCTTCTCTGTCTTCAATTATCGATTTAACGATCAAATTCCTTCTCTCTGTAATCAATCGTCTCTGATACTTAAAAGGGTTGAGTATGGGTAATCGATCGGAGATTCTAATCCGTGAAGGAAGCTTCCCGGAGACGATGATGGAGAGAGGGTAACAGAGAGCTGCCATGGACTTGCACTTCTCAAAGGAAGAGATCCTTTTTTCTTCTCTCTTTGGTTCTCACCGCCAAAGGCGAAGTTTTTCGATATGGAAACAAAAGAAGCAGACTTTAGAGACCAACCGGTAGGAACCGATCCGAACCAAGTCTCGGTTAGATTAAATCGATAACCGAAGGGGTTTCGATTTTGGTTTAAAACCGGATTGCTCATTCTCCTAAGTCCTAACCGAACCCTAAAAAAAAGGTCCTACCGAGACTTGAACTCGGGTTACTGGATTCAGAGTCCAATGTCCTGACCACTAGACCATAGGACCAGTTGCTATCAGCCCTTCCATGGTGGTTTAATACCGGGGCATGTTCAAGGACTATATCATCGTCGTCTCCGCCGCTACGGCAGTTTCGGAAAGATTCCGATCAAAAGAATTAGACGGAAGCTTTTTGCCTGAAATTCCAAAAAATTTCAGTTTTGTTTTGTTTTGGCTTGGAATCGAATGATCTCTGCAATATGTATACGAGCTTGAGTGCTACATCTCCTTGGTGAATGTATAGCCTTTGGCTTACAATGTTTACAGGATTAAGTTGTGGTGTATTTCGAAAAAATTGGGCTTTTCTGATTTTTTTTTTGGCCAATTCTCTGATTATGAGTTTTGGAAAGCTTTGGGATGGTAGAGGAGCTGATGAGGGTTTAGGCGAAAAGATGAATGAAAATGAGATCGAATCCCAAATTGCATACTTTAGATTCTCTGGTGAGGTTGATGTTTCATTGGTTCAACAAAGCATGTATTTGAGGTTATGGGCAGTTGCAGGACCAGACCATATGTTGTTACTTACAACAGACACGGTCAAGGAGTATTGTAAGGTAGGGTAGACCTAGAAAGCTATGGAGAAACTTGGAGATTTTTGAGCCTGATAAGATTTGCATATATGACAATGATCCAGGTTTTAGTTCCTGTGTAGCTTTGTTTCAAGAATTGGATGAGAAGGGACTTGCAGGTTCCGCCTTATGCATAAAGTTTAGTGATTGGAGACTCTGCAAGAAGGGACAATTACAGGAACGTTATGTGGTTTTTCTGCAATATAATTCGTTAAGAGGCCAAGCCAAATGTAGTCAGTCATATACACCATGTCGATAGATGAATCCATAAGGGGACAACTTAGACTTTTCTGTGTGTTGCCTCCAAAGATGTACTGTGTACTCGAATTCCGAGTTCACCAACCACGGATGACCACTGCTCTCGTCTGGTTAGGTAATGGATTCTTGAAAGAATTTGGAGGTTTCATACACTGGTCATGTCAGTACTACCCACGTTTTTTGTATGGTTATCTTGGAGATAAGATGAGCTGGTGACAATTCTCTGTTTTTGGCTTATATTGAAATTAACGAGCAGCCAGTCTTTTACTTTACGGAGCTTGATAAGACGTTTAACGAAATTAATTACCCATCAAGAAGATAACAGGGAGAAAAGGTTAAAGAGATTTGTTTGATTTGCAAACCATGATGACGATGGAGATTTTGCGTATACATACGGATTGATAGAGAGAGAAAGAGAGTGAAGAGACTTTAATGTTAGACCCGTTGAAAGTGGTGGTGGGCCTGTGAACGTTTGAGGCTGAGGGAAGAGCCAGCCTGCCCAAGAAATATCTTGTGCAACATGTGATGAGTAGTAGCTTGGTCCTACTTTTGCTTATCCAGATATATGCTGAAAGAAACCGAAAGGGTTAGCCACATTTTAGGAAGAACTAAATTTCTAATGCTAGAGTGCTTAAATAGGTGTTTATGAGCTCTCTTCATTTAATATTTCCCATACATTTGGCTATATTCACTGAATTATTTTACAGGAAAGCCGTTGAAAGAGATCTAACATGATGCAGTGGTTTTGATTTTTAGGAGGCAGAGAGGCTTTCATGGGACCACACCGGTTGATATTGCAAAATACATTGTGGTTAAGGTTTGTCTCTGGAGCACATGTTGAGACAGGGATACGCTTCAGTGAGAACTCATTAATAGCTGTAATAATAAGTGTAGATAGAACTTGTGGACGGTAATTCCCGTGACATTTATGGAGGTATCTGTGATGTTCCCAATCAAAAAGACAAACAAGAAGACCCAAAAAGGTGAGAACAACAATACACACAAAGAAAATATCACTACTGCTTTTGTCTCAAGACAAAGAGAGGGGTCAATGACCAGTTATATGTTGGGTTAAGACTTCTACTTATTTTCCATCGCTGAGATACATTAGTTCCTTAAAAGGCTTGTCTTGGATGGACACTGTAGAAGCTGGGTGTGATGATGTTATTGGTTGGTTCGAGCATGTATCGGAGAAAGCCTGCAAGGTCCAAAGTGAGACTCTGCGCCGGATTCTTCAGCTCAACTCCGGAGTGGAGTATCTGAGGAAATGGCTTGGGACTGTTGATGTAGAAAAGATGGACGATTATACCTTGGAAACTCTCTTTACTTCCTTGGTGCCTGTTGTTTCACATGCTGATTTAGATCCTTATATCCAAAGAATTGCAGATGGAGAGACTTCTCCATTACTTACACAAGAACCCATCACTGTTCTGTCCCTCAGGTATATTTCCATAGACATAAGTATATGCATCTTGTGTGTGTGTGTATGTGATATCTGTTCTGTCTTGATCTCTTTTTACTCTTTCATTTGAGGCAGCTCCGGAACAACTGAAGGGAGACAAAAGTATGTTCCGTTTACTCGCCATAGCTCGCAAACTACTCTTCAGATTTTCCGATTATCAGCGGCTTACAGATCAAGGTTTCTTTTCATTTATTGTCCTTTCTTTTCCATTAAAAAGTTCTTCATTTGTTCATAAATTTCTACTATGCTTTTTCTTAAAGGTTTTATCCAATAAGGGAAGGAGGGAGGATTCTTGAGTTTATATATGCCGGGAAGGAATTTAAGACGCTCGGAGGATTGACAGTAGGAACAGCCACAACACATTACTATGCGAGCGAAGAGTTTAAAACTAAGCAAGAGACAACAAAGTCCTTTACTTGTAGCCCACAAGAGGTCATCTCGGGAGGTGATTTCGGGCAGTGCACGTATTGTCATCTCCTACTTGGTCTCCATTACTCCAGCCAAGTAGAGTTTGTCGCCTCTGCTTTTTCCTACACCATTGTCCAAGCTTTCTCCTTTTTCGAAGAATTCTGGAGAGAGATATGTGCTGACATCAAGGAAGGCAATCTTAGCTCAAGAATCACTCTGCGCAAGATGAGGAAAGCTGTATTGGCTCTGATCAGACCAAACCCGTCTCTTGCCTCTCATATCGAAGAGATCTGCATAGAGCTGGAATCAAATCTCGGATGGTTCGGTTTGATTCCAAAGCTATGGCCAAATGCAAAATACATTTCCTCAATCATGACAGGTTCCATGCTGCCGTACCTGAAAAAGCTGAGGCATTACGCTGGTGGTTTGCCTCTGGTGAGCGCAGATTATGGGTCGACCGAGAGCTGGATCGGTGTGAACGTTGATCCTCATCTTCCCCCAGAAGACGTGAGCTTTGCTGTGATTCCCACTTTCAGTTACTTCGAGTTTATACCACTTTACAGGCGGCAGAATCAATCAGACATATGCAGTGACGGTGACTTGGTCGAAGCTAAACCTGTGCCGCTCTCTCAAGTCGAACTCGGACAGGAGTACGAAGTTGTTCTAACCACTTTCACAGGTAAAGAAAATAAAAACACTCCTCTGCATTTTCCATAGTCAATTGTTATGATCAACGAGCTTTTTGCCCCACTTTGGTTCCTCTGTTTCATCACTTACTCTGTTTTATTGCCTTCTATTATGCTCTGTTCAGGTCTTTATAGATACAGATTAGGAGACGTCGTTGAAGTGACCGGTTTTCACAAAGGCACACCGAAGCTAAGTTTCATATACAGAAGAAAACTCATCTTAACCATCAACATTGACAAGAACACAGAGAAGGATCTTCAGAGAGTGGTTGATAAGGCATCTCAGCTTCTGAGCCGAACCACACGAGCCGAAGTCGTTGACTTTACAAGCCACGCAGACGTCATAGCTCGTCCTGGTCACTATGTAATCTACTGGGAAATCAGAGGAGAAGCAGAGGATAAGGCTCTTGAAGAATGTTGTAGAGAGATGGATACTGCTTTTGTGGACTATGGTTATGTTGTGTCGAGGCGCATGAACTCGATCGGACCGCTTGAGCTACGAGTTGTGGAACGAGGCACGTTTGGGAAAGTGGCGGAACGGTGCGTTGGGAAATGCGGTGGCTTGAACCAGTTCAAGACTCCTAGGTGTACGACCAATTCGGTTATGCTTAACATACTTGACGATTCTACTATCAAGAGATTTCGCAGTTCGGCTTACGCCTAGAAACCTGATTCTAAATTTAGTTTCTCTTTGTGATTCATAGCTGCTGTGTTAGTGTGCTCAGATTTGACCATTTACAAAGTAGAATAAAAGAATAATGTCACTCTTTTTTATTTTTGTGCAATGAATAATGTTTACTCTTTTGGCTAAAAATGGAGTAAGGAAATTTTGTTATTTCGAGAATTATAATATCATTTATCTTTTAGTTTTAGATTTGCGTATTGGATGAAATATTATATGATTTTTGAGAGAATATTTGTGAAAATAGCAAGAATTAAAATTTTTGTTTAGGTAAACGATAAATTGTTACAGTATTACCATTTGATATGAATACTGAATATATTTTGGACATGGAATTTCTTGCACTATTTTATTGATGGTAATTTAAAAGATATACTTTCATTTAACCTAAGATAGGAGCACGTTTATATATATGTAGAAATAGACATGTAAAAAGATAACCTGAATGTCCAAGGAACCAAAAGTGACCATTAGATAACAAAACATGTAAAACGAAAATGTTTCAAGTGTTTAAGGTCACATCTGTAAAACAGTCTTTCAAGTACTCATTTTGCTTAATATGGTAAAATAAATATTATCAATGTTCTTACATAACCATCAAGATTATTATAGTGCATGCATGTCATTCACAACTTCATTATTCAGTTATAAATTTGCATCAAATCAAAATTAAATAGCTCTAGAGTTTTTCTCTGCATTGTTCCACATAAGCTAGTGGTGAATGAACCATACAATAACAATAGTGTGGGGTGGGCAAAAAGTTGTTGGCCGAAAGATCATGTAATAACTTAAAAGAGGAAAAAGAAAGTGGTATAGTTTTGATAGAAATAAAATACGAAAAACATTTATTAGATGTCAAAAACACGCATTAAAGGCAAAAGGGAAAGAGACACAAGTGGCCTAAATTGAATTAATAAAATAAAACAAAATAAAATGTCAAAGAAAAACATTTATTAGATATTGAGTGATGTTGAATTGAGAGGGAGTGATCCATGACCATATTACTATTAAGTACTGTATTAACTAAGTGTGGCACACATTTTTCTTGCTTTTACATTGGTTCCCAACTAACCAGATAAATCCGAATCATACATACATACATATTACATGCAATACTTTACATACATACTACATAATACATGCATTACTTTACATACACATACGCGTCACGTGACTCGTCTCATTGGAGAAACGGCTCTGTTTGGGCTTTTACTCTCCCAACGTAGGCTTCTATATGTTGCGGCTAGGCCTACAAATAGCCCAACGGCCCCAACCTTCAGAACTCGGTGAGATTTTTCTTCGTAAATTTTTGTATCTCCCGTTAAAAATTCTCCAACTTTTTTTTTTTGATAATTGAAATTCCCGAACTTTCCTAATAAAAAAAAATAAAAAAAAATTGAAGGTTTTGTTATTTCTAATTTGGGGGGTGTTGTCATATTTTTGAATAGGTACAAATGTATAAACTTTTCCCTTTTTATCCAAAAACGGAAAAAAAAAAATCCTTTATCTTAAATATGTGAGTTTTTTTATATCTTAAATATGTAATTATGATGTATCTAATTAGCTCTTTTTATTTATACTCAAAGCAATCATAGTTTGTTGTTTGTACCAGAGAGTCAGAGACATCCTTTTATTATATCTGTTTTTTTTTAAAAAAAAAAATTTGGTTAAGTCATTTTAAAATGATGAACCAATCATCGATATGGGAATTTTTAATTATCATTAGGTTGTTAGTTAGCAAGATCGGTCCATTTAAAGAAATGAAAAAAGTTTTCCGACAAAAAAAAAATAAATGAAAAAAGATTGTGTTAAAAAAAAAAATGAAAAGAGATTATAAGAGAGGACACCGTGGAGTATAATTCCAACAAAAATACAAAACAAACACATTTTTTGAATTTACATTTTTATGAATTTGAAAATCTTGTTATGGGCTAATTTTATCAAACTCACGGCAAGGTATAGGGAAATTATACACACACAAATAAGTAGACGACAAAAAAAGCTACGTACTTTTTTTCGTTAAAAAATGAAATATGATAAATAAATTGTGATCTATCACTCTCATCATAACCAACTTCTCGTCAATGGTATTCAAGTCTTCATTGAATCGTTTTCTCAAATTTATCATAAATCAGTAGAGTCTAGTGACTAGACCGTAATCTAAATTGAAAATCTAGCTACTAAATGAAGAGACTTTTAGTAGTTTTGATATTTTTTCGTTCACATTTAGTAATTTTGATTAATACCGCACAATCAGTCTCAAAAGGAACACATTTCGGCTGGTAGGTACTTGTATTATCCAAAGAAGCGCCTCCAGTTTTGTATGTGAAGGTGAGAGGTAACGAGCAAAAAGAAAAATCCCCAAATTAGAAACATCCAGATATTCTTTTTTGACATGAAAACATCCAGATATTTAACTTTGTTAAAATATAACTTCTTTAACGATATAAAACAAATCTAGCATCTCATAATTCTCATTAATCGCTGTGTATGAATATTCCTTTAATTATTTCCCAACAAAACTCCCAAGACTGGCAAATTTTTACTTTAATGAAGAACACCAAACATCGTATTCCAACAGCCATAATCAACCAGGCAAAAACAAATATCAGAGGATTTGTTGTCTGGCCCATCATAGTCCAACTCTCCATGTGGATACATATATGAATATAACGAATTTATTATTAAATTTCAAACATTTTTTTTTAATTAAAATCAACAATGAATTAATACACATAATGATTTATATTAAGATAATACAATCCCATATAGAAAGCCAAATTTAAGATTCCAGTGCTATCAAGAACAGACTCGAACCCAAGATACAAAAGTAGAGATTCCATTCTAAACTGGTAATAATTCTGTAAAATATTAAATTGTTGAGACGAATATGTTGAATGAAATGATATAAGCATCAGCTTCCTTTTCTAAAAATGTAACTATGAAAGTCTAAAATGTATTTTTCTCATACTATAATAGTTATCTTCTGTAATAATTAAGGGACAACAAATAATCTATTGTACATATAACAAAAGAAAAATCCTACGGTATGTTTACATAAATTAAGAAAATAATCATATTTTACTTGAGTAAATAACTGTGAGGTAAGATTATAAATGTACTTTCAATTAGTTACTTAAGGGTATAAAAAGTTTACTTTTAAAAATAAAGTTATATCCGATTATAGATTGTTTTTAATTAAGCAAATTAACCTTATGATTAACGGATGAGGAACTGACGTGGAAGTGAGTGACGTCATCTGACAGTGAAGAACACGTGACACTCGCCAGCAAGAAAACAGTAATGGGAATCCAATTCCAACTGAACTTTTTCCTTGCGGCTACTTTTGTCATTTACCGTTACCATTTCAACGTCTTTTCACCGTCTCCTTCTCCATGCGCGTGTCACTCAACATTTATCTTAACCGGTGGTTAGGCCCGGTTATTTCGACTAACCAAACTGAGACATCGTCCGGTATAACTAACATCCAATTTATTCTCGTTATATTTGTCTTTAAAATTGACAAGTTTTGAAACAAGTCTCTGGTCGGATTAAGAATCTTGAACAAGACCAAGACGCAACTTGTCCCAAAACATTATAGGGATACAGTTGTACACATCATGGAGTTAAAATCATTGATTAATTAATTAGTACTTAGAGTTTTATCATTAATTAATTATGGATTTTAGTTAGTACTGATCTGAAGCAATAGTAGCATCAGTCAAAATTGTTTCCAAAACTAACTAATAAAAAATTTAAATAATCCATGAACACAGTTTCCTAGTTGTTTCAGTAAAGAAGAACTATTTTCTTAAACACAAATTTCAATTTCTGAATTTCTCCAGTTCTTTCTTCTTAATTCGCAGGTTTTGGTCCCACGGTTTTAACGCTGAAATTAGAAAAAAGTTTCCCCTTTTTCGTTCTGGGTTTTGGTCTTTTTCTTTGATTTGTCCTCCCTCGAGTGTCGAGCTTAATAGAGAGGAGATTCTCAAGTATCAAATTATTGAGGGTAAAACTTACTTCAAAGACGAAAGTTCATTGAACCTTAGCTCTTACGTTGCGTCTTAAAATCTCATTCTCAGTTTCTCACCCACAAAAATAAAAAAAAAAAGTTTCCATTTTTTTCAGGACTGGGTTTTTGGGAATTTAAAGGAAAAGACTTTCCCCTTTTTTGTTTAATTCACCAACCATTAAGATCATTGATGACGATTCCTCTACTTTTCCAGTAAGTTTTTTTCATCTTTTCTCTTCTCAAAGATTGTTACTTGTTTAATTCCCCTTTCGATTTGTAATGGATCTTGTCGCTTTCATGATGTTCTTTGTTGGATTGTTTACAGATTCGTAGACATCGTTTTGTTCGATTAATGTTTGGTTTTACTCCATTGTGACTTGGAACAATGGCTGCTAAGAGATCTATTACACAGTTGAGGTGTTGTGAGATCTACAGTCTTCTTCTTCCTCTGCTCTTGTCTTTACTGATCTGGATTCCTTCCATCTCCTTAGCTGCTACTAACCCTGATGATGGTAAGCACTTCCTTTCCCCTAGAAGATCTCAGGAAAAGCTGCAATTTTTGTCCAGAGTTTAAAGTGAATTTGAAGTGAGATCTGTGCATATTGCTTGAGGATTTTTCAGATTTTTGTTTAGAGTTTTCTAGAATTAATCAGCATTGTTGTAATTGAATCAGTTGCTGCAATCAACGGATTATTCGCTGCGCTTGGCGCACCTGTTCTTCCTGGTTGGATTGCTTCTGGTGGAGACCCATGTGGTGAAGCTTGGCAAGGAATCATCTGTAATGTTTCAGATATAATAAGCATGTAAGGGGAGCTTTCAGAATAACACAATTTCGAGTTATCTCAATTGTCTGTTAATTCTATTTTGAATGGTTACAGAACTGTAAATGCTGCAAATTTGCAAGGAGAGCTTGGTGACAACTTAGCTAAGTTCACTTCTATCAGGGGAATGTAAGCATTTTAGACACAGAATGTGACAATTTTGGCAAGTCAATTTGGATATTTTTGGTAACCTTTTGTATTTGCTGTTTGTTGTACTTTGCTTATCTTCAGAGATTTCAGCAACAATCTCATTGGAGGAAACATACCTTCTAATTTGCCCGTGACATTGCAGCATCTGTATGTGTATACACCTTAACAATGTATATTTTTTAATAAGTTTTGTTGCTTCGAAGAGTTTGTATGATAATGGTCTTTACCTTTTGGCAGTTTTCTTTCAGCTAATCAGTTCACCGGAAGCATCCCGGAATCTCTAGGAACATTGAGTTTTCTGAATGACATGTAAGTTCAGATTACCCCCGGATTCTTTTTCCATTGCTTCGTGCTGATGAAAATCATACCATTTGTTTTTCAGGTCTTTGAACGATAACCTTCTCTCAGGAGAGCTACCAGACGTGTTTCAAAACCTTGTCTTGCTGATCAATCTGTATGCTTCTTCTCGTTTATAGTTTGGTGAACAATTAATGTTTCTATGGATAGTTTTGTGATCTGATATCTTTGTGCAGTGATATATCATCTAACAATCTAAGCGGCACATTGCCTCCTTCAATGGAGAACTTATCAACTCTTACAACATTGTAAGTTTTGGTCATTACAAAAGAACTGTTGAATTGTTTTGGTTCACTAAGCTGATAGTCTGAGTTTTGCAGACGTGTTCAGAACAATCAGCTCTCAGGAACTCTAGACGTTCTTCAAGGCCTTCATCTTCAAGACTTGTATGTTTCTTTCTCTCACAATTTCTCAGTTGTGATAAATTTTCAAAAGTCTTAGTTTTTTTTATGTCTTCTTGAAACAGAAACATAGAGAATAACCTCTTCTCTGGACCCATACCAGACAAATTGCTAAGCATCCCAAAATTCCTGTAAGTGCTCTCTAATTTGCTGTAGTACTAATCCTATGGGAGCATTTCAGATCTTTTCAGCTGCTCTTGTGTATGCTTAAATTTGTAATGCAGAAATGAAGGGAACCCTTTCAATTCCACCACGGATAATTCCACCACGACTGCACCATCATTGTCTCCATCTCTATCTCCAACAAAACCAGCTCCAACGCGACCATTTTCTGGAGTTCCACCTCCTCCAAATGAGAGGAATCGAGGGAAAGTTGCTGATGGACCTTCTGCTTCAGAAGGGTCAAGCTCTGAGAATTCAAAGGGAAAAAATTCTTCACATACTAAAAGGATAATCCTTATTGCATTCGCTGGTGTCCTCGTCTTCATAATTCTAGTTTTGGCAATACTCTTGCTGTTGCCAAAATGTGCAAGACGAAGAGAACATGCTAACAGAGTTTTCAAACGGCATCAAGTTGGTGCTGATAGAGGAAGCAGAGAGAATGCTCTGGAAAACGGGCCTCCGGTCCTGCCACCACCTGTTCGATCTGAAAAAGGTAAGATTGAACTTTGCAAGTTTGTCTATTGGTTCCTACTGTCCTTCATTAAGTAATGCTGGGATTGTGCTCATGAACAGTTCAAAGGGAACCCTTCAAGAAAGCTGGAGAGGAACCTAAGGTTTTACATGACCTTGAGAGGTTGCGGAGACCTGTGCCTATATCAAGACAGGAAAGTCAAGATATTGACTTTTCAATGTTGATGCCTCCTCCTCCGCCGCCTCCTCCACCACCACCACCACCTCCTTTGGCTGAAAAGGTCACCGTTATGCCAATTATATCACCCGAAAGACCCGTTAAGAAACCTTCTCCTAAAGCACGCTTGCCCTCAACTTCTGTGAAGCACTACTCCATTGCATCTCTACAACAATACACAGAAAGCTTCTCTCAGGAAAATCTCCTTGGCTCGGGCATGCTCGGGAGTGTTTATAAGGCCCGACTTCCCAATGGAAAGGTATAATGCTCTTAATTCAAACATTTCAGGCTCATAAACTCTGCTTTGGTTCTGAATCTTTTATCTTTAATATTGTCTTTTTACAGTTGTTTGCTGTCAAGAAGTTGGACAAGAGGGCTTCTGAACAACAAGAGGATCATGAATTTATCGAACTAGTGAACAATATAGATAGGATTCGCCACGCCAATATCGTTGAGCTTGTGGGGTACTGTGCTGAGCACGATCAAAGACTATTGGTCTATGAGTATTGCAGCAACAGTACGTTACAAGACGGGTTGCATTCAGACGATGAATTCAAGAAGAAACTTTCGTGGAATACCCGTGTCAGTATGGCACTTGGAGCTGCTAGAGCCCTTGAGTAAGTTCTTTTATTTACTTCAAAATGGAAGTGTCCAACCGTGTTCTCTACCCAACTGCTAACTTTTGTTAAATGCTTTCAAGGTACTTGCATGAGGTGTGTGAACCACGTATCATACACAGAAACTTCAAATCAGCCAATGTTCTACTCGACGATGACCTGAGTGTTCTTGTCTCAGATTGTGGTTTGGCCCCACTAATATCATCAGGCTCTGTAAGTCAGGTAAGTACTCAAAACTCAATGAGCTTGATTCTGATGGCTTTGCCCTCTACAAATTTGAAGATGTAAAACTAAACTATTTCTATAATAATAATCAGTTATCAGGACAATTGCTAGCCGCTTATGGATATGGAGCTCCTGAGTTTGACTCAGGAATCTATACATGGCAGAGTGATGTATATAGTTTTGGTGTTGTTATGTTAGAGCTCTTGACGGGTAGAATGTCCTACGATAGGTATGCATGTCACATTGTTTTATTTGCTTAGTTTGTTGTTCCTGGTTAAGTGTGTATTGATATCAACGAGTTGATTATAGGGACCGGAGTAGAGGAGAGCAGTTCTTGGTGAGGTGGGCAATCCCTCAGCTTCACGATATCGATGCATTGGGAAAAATGGTTGATCCATCTCTTCATGGACAATACCCTGCAAAGTCGTTGTCACACTTTGCGGATATAATTTCCCGGTGTGTTCAGGTAAAGCATATACTGACAATTAGAGACTGTGAGTAGAGATGTTTGTGATTGCGTTTGCTTGACCAAAAGGTTTTTTGTTTTTGTTTTTCCTAGTCTGAACCAGAATTCAGACCGTTGATGTCTGAAGTTGTTCAAGATCTACTAGATATGATCAGAAGAGAGCGTCATGGCTCGGGCGAGCCTAGCGCAGACTAGTGAATTGTAAAGAAGCATTTTTTATCGGATCATCTCTGTGAATTCGTGGAAACAAGAGATGTTCAGTTCTCAGAAACAACAACAACATAGGGAACTAAACCAGACACATAAAAAGTAAAGTCAAAAGCCTCAAGAGGAAGGCTTAAGCTGATTCTACAGCCAAGAAGAGACTTATTTCATGTGAACTGGCTCAAGGAAAAGGATCAATGTGCTTGCTTCCAATCTGCGATTATTCGATTAGTGGGGAGTTTCTTTTTGTGAATCTTGGATCATCTGTGTTAGTAATATTGTTCGTTGAAGACCTCTACTGTAAAATGGCGTGTTTATTCGATTCTTTGAACTTGTTTTACATAAAGCTCATAGAACTTGCTCTGTGTGTTGTATTCTTTTAGTATGTGTGTGATGACTATGTGTATTTGTGCCTGTAACATATTTATCCGAAACATTCTACGTACTAATCAACGGAGGTCCAATAAACCATACCTAACCGGACTAAACCAAAGAAAACGGATCTGTCATTGTTGATTACATGATTCAATCTAAGAAGATCGAGGAGGATCAGCAGAATCAAATGGGCATTGTTCCCAACCTAGTCCACAGTCAAGCTCCAGTGATGCCAACGATGTATAGCAGCAGGAGCAGCAATTCATGAGACATGAGAACCAAATGGGCATTGTTCCCAATATAGTCCCAAGTCTAACTCCAATGATGTACAACTAGCATTATAACTTGAGGAGCAAGATTACAAAACCAAGGTCATGAATAACAACAGAGTTAGAAAAATATCACCGAACTAATATAATATAAAAACCAAACCAAGGTCAGGGCTCAGTCTCATTGACTCATACAATAAAGCGTATCTAATAACCGGACTAAACCGAATCAAATAGATCATTTTTCAGCAACGGATACTGAGAGTCAGTTGTTTCCCACGCTCTCTCGTCTCTCCTTCATCGTCTTTCTCTCGTCTCTCTCATTCGTCTCTCTCTCTCGTCTCACCTTCGTCTTTCTCTCGTCTCTCCTTCGTCTCTCTCATTCGTCTCTCGTCTCTCTCTCCTTGGTCTTTCTTTCAGTTTCCCCATCCACAAATTAGTCTTTCCCAAAGACTGCCATGGATCCAAATGATCAGGCGCCCGATCCATATAATCTGTGGTTCCTTGCTAATAAATATAATGACAGGGAACTCGAAGCCAAAGAAGACGACGAGGTAAAGTTTTTTGTATGCTCCTTTTGTTCACGTTAAAGAAGATGATCGAAACGGTTTCTTCTTCCTCAAGAAACGGTGAAAGTAGTTAAAACCTAAACAAGGCGAGAGATAAAGAATGTAGCCGAACGAGGATGGCAATGATGGCGATTTATGATATTCTTTTTAATTTTCTTTCCTTCTTCATTGCTTGATCAGGAACTAATTAATATTGCTTAATTAAAATTTTCACAGGAAGAAGAACCTCGTCACCCCAACGATCTTGGTGGAGCTTTACCTCCGGTAATCAGAGTTCACGCTCTGTTTTTATTTGACACCAATTCCATGCTTGAGTTGAGTTCAACGTTAAGTAACTAAGACTGCTTAATTGGCAGGAGCAAGACCTTCCTCTAGTTCCATTTGTGAATGAACATCATCATCATGCCACCACTCCGTCTGGGCCTGAATCTTTGGTAATCTCCAATAGTTCGCGTAGATGTATTAAATGGGATTTCTTTTTTATAAAACCTAACTATATTGTAATACAACCAGATGCAGCTTAACACGGGAAAGAGAAAGTTGACTGGTGAAGAAGAAACCAGCGATTCAAGAAAGAGGCAGCAATTGACAAACATGGTTTCCGGAAGCTCTTTAACTCGTCCTTACTCTCAAATGCCTCCGCTTCCGGATCAGTATCCAACTCTTAATCAAACGACAAACCGGCTGCCTCCGCTTCCGGATCAGTATCCAACTCTTAATCAAACGACAAGCGGGCTGCCTCCGCTTCCGGATCAGTATCCAACTCTTCATCAAACGACAAACCGGCTGCCTCAGCTTCCGTTTCAGTATCCAACTCTTAATCAAATGACAAGCGGGCTGCCTCCGCTTCCGGATCAGTATCCAACTCTTCATCAAACGACAAACCGGCTGCCTCAGCTTCTGGATCAGTATCCAACTCTTAATCAAAGGACAATCCGGCTGGCTCAGCCTCCGTCTCAGTATTTTAATCAAATGACAAACCGGCTGGCTCAGCTTCCGTATGATCAGTATCCAACTCTTAATCAAACGACAAACCGGCTGCCTCAGCCTCCGTATCAGTATCCAACTCTTAATCAAACGACAAACCGGCAGCAGGATTCCAGCAGCCAACGTGGTCCCAATGCAGCAGCTCCAGTGCAGCAACGAACACAGTCTCAGGGGCGTAATGCTACATTGTCTACTCAACAAGCAAGAAGGAGAACTCAAGATTCTGCAGACCAGCGTCAACCATGGCTCAATCCCAAATACAATCCCTCTGTTTCTCAGAATCGAATGGTTAATCCTTCTCCCTATGCAGCAGATCCAACGATGTACAACCAGCAGCACAATTTCATCACACCTGCGACGAATCATCAGCAGAACCAAATTCAGTATCCACAGCAGAGTTTGAGTGGTCAGATGCCAGCAATACCACAAGATGGGACAATTGTAGGTCGGAACCATTCAAACCAACCTCCTCGTATGCAGCAAGGACTCCCTCCCAGAAGACCAGATATGAATCAACAGACCCGGATGGGCATTAAACCCGATCCATTCTATTTGAGGTTCTGTCAGCAATATTTTGGTGGACAAGCAGGAACAATTGACCAACAACTTTCTGGCCCGCCGATGAATATACAGGAACCTTCTCCCGATACAACATTATTGCCTGAGATGAATCAACAAATGCAGCCTCAGGGAGAGTCATCTTACCAAGGAGAACGGATGCAGCCACAAGTTCCTCCCCAGCAAAGACAGGAAACGGAGCCTCACGGGGTTAACCTGGAGAGTGATCTTACCAATGAAGAGGAGGGCGTGGGAGAGAACGAGATCTGACATAAGCCTGCAACACCAAACGAACCAGTCAAATTCTCACTATGATGGAGGTCGAGATCAGCAAAAGCATTATTAGTACAAGGACTCTTGACATGATTTTGAAACCTATTTTTACTTACATTCTTGGATAGAGTTGATAACTGTTTAGTGGAGATCTTTTGTTGTTGATGTTAACTTTCAGAATGTAAAGTCACATCTTTTAGAATTAGCAATAGGTGGGAATTTGTCATTTTCGTTGACCTTTCCTCAATTCTGCAAAAAGGATCATTTTCTTTTACTGTTGTAGAGACTCTGGTTTTTGTCAATCTCTTAGCAATGTGTATAAAAGGTTAAGACTTTGATCCTGATTGGGTGTTAAAATGGCAATTTCTATCTCCTGTGTGAATCAAATCTTGAAGAAAGAGGAAAGAAAACGTGAAGCAACACTGGTTTAGAATAAAGCTATTTCCTAATCCATTGCTAGGCATTTTCACAAGCACCTTATGTGCATTATATACATGATACAGAGAAGCATAAAAGAAGGATAGAAAATATCCAAGTAACAACAAGAATCGATCAATAGTTTTTCAATACTATGATTAAGATATTCTAACCGTTGGAATTTGTGGCTGAGACTGATTTTCATCCATTGATTTTTGTTGATCTGATATTCTTCCTTGTACGAGATTTGTTCATTCTCTGGATGAGAAAAAGGGGTTTGTGAATCAGAGACCCATTGGCGAAGGTTTAGGAGTTCAAAGAGTTTTGAGAGAGAGAATGAGTGACCTTGTGCTAGCCATCTCAGTAAGCTACTAAGCTAAAACTTTAAATCTAAACGTTAAATGTTTAGTTAGATTATTACACACAACAAGAGTTCACTCGCCACTTCAGATTTTAATTTTGGTAACAATTTAAAACTAAACGGCGTAATCAAAGCCGTGAAATGACCTTTCTTTCTCAGACAACTCACTACCAACGGCGTCGTTCTCTATAAATAATCAGAAAGAGGCCTTTCACTTAAAGTCATTATTAATGGGCCCAAAAAAGAAATAGAAAGAAGGAGAAGCCTTTTGTAAAACGAGCCCATTTAAGTTGTTAACGATATCGAAAATCCCACATTGCTTAGATAAAGAAACGAAATTATGTTTATATATCGGTAGAGTCGAAGCATAGTTTGTCCTTTGGGGGACATCTGATAAAATTGGAACCATACAGAGAAGATTAGCATGGCCCCTGCGCAAGGATGACATGTACAAATTGAGAAATGGTCCAATTTTTTTTTTGCGATCCCCAACTTGATTGGTGCATTGGTTTTTGAAGTTTCTCTCTCAGATTGTGGTTTGCCCATGTGAGTCAGGTAAACTGCTAAAACCCAAAGATTTTGATTCTTTTATGTTTTCATTTTACCAGTCTTCAAGACCCAAAAAAGAACTCCTTTTTATCATAATAATCATTTATCATGGGACAATTACTAGTCTCTTGTGGATATGTAGCACCAGAGTTTGAGTCAGGAATCTATACATGGCAGACTGAATTGTAAAGAAGCATTTTTTCTGTGCAAAGAAGCATTTAGTTCACCAGTCACCACTGAATCCCGCAGACAAGAGATGTTCAGTTCTGAGTCACAACTCACAACTACGGCAAAGGGGAACTAAAAAGAGTAAAAACCTTAGGAGGAGGCTGAAGTTGATTTTGCAGCAAAGACGAGGCTTTTTGTTTTTTCGGTTGCTTATGAACTGGCAGTTGAAGAGAAGAAGATTAATGTTGTTGCTTTCAATTGGTGGGGAGTTTCAGGTTTTGTGAATCTTGAATCAGTCTCTAGTCTCTGCTTGATATTTTTGTTCATTGAGACCTGAGACCAAACAGCAGAACCAAATGGGCGTTGTTCCCAATCATGTCCCAAGTAAAGCTCCAATGAGGTACCAGCAGGAGCAGCAATTCATGAGACATGAGAACCAAATGGGCATTGTTCCCGATATAGTCCCAAGTCTAACTCCAATGATGCCAATGATGTACAACTAGCATCATAACTTGAGGAGCAAGATTACAAAACTAAGGTCATGAATAGCATAGTAACACCGAACTAATATAAATATAAAAAGTAAAAACCAAAACCAAGCTCATGAATAAAATACAGTAATAAGAAAAAATATCACGGCTCTTATTGACTCATACAATAAAGCGTATCTAACCGGACTAAACCGAATCAAATAGATCCTTTTTCAGCAACGGATACTGAGAGTCAGTTGTTTCCCACGCTCTCTAGTCTCTCTCCTTCGTCATTCTGTCAGTTTCCCCAACCTCAAATTAGTCCTTCCCAAGGACTGCCATGGATGCAGATGATCTGGCGGAGTACGAAAGTAATAGCTATTATGACAGAGAATTCGAAGCCAAAGAAGACGATGGGTCGCTTAAGGTAAAAGTTTTGCATGCTCCTTTTGTTCACGTTAAAGAAGATGATCAAAACGGTTTCTTCTTCCTCAAGAAACGGTGAAAGTAGTAAAGAAGGCGAGAGATAAAGAATGTAACCGAACGAGGATGGCAATGATGGCGATTATGATATTCTTTTTAATTTTCTTTCCTTCCTCTTTGCTTGATCAGGATCTAATTAATATTTGCTTAATTAATTCTCAAATTTTCACAGGAAGAAGAACCTCGTCACCCCAACGATCTTGGTGGAGCTTTACCTCCGGTAATGGAGTTCACGCTCTGTTTTTATTTGACACCAATTCCATGCTTGAGTTGAGTTCAACGTTAAGTAACTAAGACTGCTTAATTGTGAAAATTTGGCAGGAGCAGGACCTTTCTCTAGTTCCATTTGTGAATGAACATCATCATGCCACCACTCCGTCTGGGCATGAATCTTTGGTAATCTCCAATAGTTCGCGTAGATGGGTTTAAATGAGACTTTTTTTAATAAAACCTAACTACATTGTAATTCAACCAGATGCAGCGTAACACGGCAAAGAGAAAGTTGACTGGTGAAGAAGAAACCAGCGATTCAAGAAAGAAGCAGCAATTGACAAACATGGTTTTCCAAAGCTCTTCAACTCGTCCTTACTCTCAAATGCCTCAGCCTCCGTATCAGTATCCAACTCCTAATCAAATGACAAACCGGATGGCGCCTCAGCCTCCGTATCAGTATCCAACTCTTAATCAAACGACAAACCGGCAGCAGGATTCCAGCAGCCAACGTGGTCCCAATGCAGCAGCTCCACTGCAGCAAAGAACACAGTCTCAGGGGAGAAATCAACATTCTGCACACCAGCGTCGACAAGGGATGGTTAATCAGAATCAGAGGATGAACTATGACAATCTGTTTTCTCTCTATGCAGCAGATCCAACGATGTACAACCAGCAAATTCAGTATCCACAGCAGAATTTGAGTGGTCAGACGCCAGCAACACCACAAGATGGGACAACTGTAGGTCGGAACCATTCAAACCAACCTCCTGGTATGCAGCAGGGACTCCCTCCCAGAAGACCAGATATGAATCAGCAGACCCGGATGGGCATTAATCCCAATGTATCCTATTTGAGGTTCCGTTACGGATATTTTAGTAGTGGACAAGCAGGAAAAATTGACCAACAACATTCTGGCCCGCCGATGAATATACAGGAACCTTCTCCCGATACAACATTATTGCCTGAGATGAATCAACAAATGCAGCCTCAGGGAGAGTCATATTACCAAGGAGAACAGATGCAGCCACAAGTTCCTCCCCAGCAAAGACAGGAAACGGAGCCTCACGGGGTTAACTTGGAGAGTCATCTTACCAAGGAAGATAAGGACGTGGGAGAGGACTAGATCGACACCTGCAACACCAAATGAACCAGTCAAAGTTTCACTATGATGGAGGTCGAGATCAGCAAAAGCATTATTAGTACAAGGACTCTTGACATGATTTTTGAACCTTTTTTTTACTTCACATCCTCGGATAAATTTGATAACTGTTTAGTAGATATCTTTTACTGTTGTAGAGACTCTGGTTTTTGTCAATCTCCTAGCAATATGTATAAAAGGCTAAGACTTTGATCCTGATTGGGTGTTAAATGGCAATTTCTATCTCCTGTCTGAATCAAATCTTGAAGAAAGAGGAAAGAAAACGTGAAAAACACTCTGGTTTAGAATAAAGCTATTTCCTAATCCATTGCTAGGCATTTTCACAAGCACCTTATGTGCATTATATGCATGATACAGAGAAGCATAAAAGATGGATAGAAAATATCCAAGTAACTACAAGAATCGATCAATAGTTTTTCAATACTATTATTAAGATATTCTAACCGTTGGAATTTGTGGCTGAGACTGATTTCATCCATTGATTTTGTTCATCTGATATTCTTCCTTGTTCGAGATTTGTGGCAAAAGTTTCGAAAATTTTCTGATAAAACCTTAAAATCTAAACGTTAAATTTAGTTAGATTACACATAAGAGTTTGCTCGCCAAATCACTTATAGTCAATAATATTAACGGGCCCGAAAAAGAAATAGAAAGAGGCCTATCAATAAACGAGCCCATTTAAATTGTTAACGATGTCAAAAGTCCCACATCGCCTAGACAAAGAGAAGGAGCTCTGTTTATATATCGTCAGAGTCGAAGGATAGTTCGTCCCTTCGGGGACATCCGGCAAAATTGGACCGATACAGCCACGATTAGGCTCTGCCAAGGATGACACGACTTTTTTGGTAAAATTTTCCACATCGATCCCCATATTCTCAAACCCTAGATTTCGATTTCTTTTTTTTTTTTTCCGTTGTTGCAGAGCTCTGATATTCGTCCGTTGTCAAATGGATTTTACTCTATGCATGTCTTCGTCCTCAGTTCATTACAATTGTGATTCAGTTTAGAACTAAGCCATTTTTTTGCGGTTGGTGCATTGGTTTTTGATGGTCTGATCAACTTTATAAGTCATCTAGCTATTGGGAGTTTGTAGTTTTCATTTAATTTGCCCCAATTAGACTCTTGAGTTTCTTAAATTTTCTCTGGTAATCTTATCAACCCTTGAATTGTTTTTGGTCAATCTCGTCACAGTGTCCTGTGTTAATGTGTACAAAACACAATGTTTCTTCATTTCTAACAAGTTTTGGTTACTCTCTTAATGTCGATCACTATATCCAATTCGCTTGGAAGGTTCTTATGTAATGTATTAATTGTAATGTATTAATTGCCGTTAGATTATGCTTCAGCTTCAAGCTCGTAAGAATTAAATGATTACTTTGTTGAATTACAGTTGAAAAAGTCTTTGAATTGATGGGTTAGTGAGGATTTTTGAAGCTGTGTACTATTCAAGAAGCTATCCACTGTTCTTCTGGCCCGACGATATGAAGTTTGAACGTTTCTCTCTCAGATTGTGATTTGGCCATGTCAGTTAGGTAAACTGCTAGAACCCAAAGAGCTTGATTCTTGTGTTTTCACTTTTCCAGCCTTCAAGATCCAAAAAGAAGTAAAAAGCTCCTTTTTATCATCATAATCATTTACAGACAATTACTAGCTTCTTGTGGATATGTAGCACCAGAGTTTGAGTCAGGAATCTATACATGGCATACATAATTGTAAAGAAGCATTTAGTTCACCACTGAATCCTGCAGACAAGAGATGTTCAGTTCTGAGTCACAAGAACGGCAAAGGGGAACTAAAACAAAGACATAAAAAGAGTAACCTTAACATGACTCTTTTATGAGGGGACAATTACTAGTCTGTTGTGGATATGTAAGGAATCTATAAATGGCAGACTGAATTGTAAAGAAGCATTAGGTTCACCATCTGAATCGTGCAGACAAGAGATGTTCAGTTCTGAGTCACAACTACGGCAAAAGGGAACACTAAAAACAAAGACATAAAAAAGAGTCATAACCTTAGAAGGAGGCTGAAGTTGATTTTGCAAGACGGAGGCTTTTTGTGTGTTTCAGTTGCTTATGAATTGGCTCTTGAGGAGAAGAAGATTAATGTGCTTGCTTTCAATTGGTGGAGAGTTTCAGGTTTTGTGAATCTTGAATCAGTCTCTGCTTATTATCTTTGTTCATTGAAAAGTTTCCTTCTACTGTAAAATGGTGTGTTTACTCGGTTCTTTGAATATTTTTGTAGTTAAAAAGTTTATAGAATTGTAATCCTTTTTTTGTTTTTTATCAAAGAATTGTAATCTTTTTTTTTGTTTTTTTGGGCAAAAGAATTGTGTAATCGACCAAAGCTGTGAATTTGTGCTTGTAATTTGAAGTAAGGCTCAATAAACCGGACTAAAACGAACCAAACGGGTCCGCTTTTATACCGAAACAATTGTAATCACTAATTAAAGCGAGGTCCAATGAACCGGACTAAACCGAACCAAACGGATCCGATTTTGTGTAATTGTAATTACGTAGAAGCGCGAGTGGAGAGAGAGAGAGACTGAGCCTTTAAATGCTAAAGAAAGTTCTAAATTTGGTGTAAAAACCATATATAGCGCACTTTTATATTTCTTTCATTTTCCTTTGTTCGCTACTTCTTCTTTCCTTCTTCTCTCTCGTTCTCTCTGTCTATCTTTCTCCCGCGACATGGCTGAGTTCAACGATCAAGATGATCCCCAGATACACAGAGATCAGAATCCACAAAAAGAGTCGACTAATACAAATCCTGAGCTTCGTGATGATGTTGCCGCTCAAGAACCACAAGTGAAAGACTCTGAAGAGTCAAGGCAAATCGTCTCTGCTTCGCCTGCTTCTTGTTCCGCCATTAATGAACCCAACAAGATAACAGATTCTTCTCCTTCTTCTTCAAGAAACGTTGAAAGTGGTGAAACCGACGAGACAAGGAGCGCAACTGAAGAAGAGGATCGCAATTATGATGGTGATCACGATGAAGATGAACCCAAGGTAAATACGAATTGCGTAAATAATATTTCCAATTTACTTTAATTTGCAAGTATGTAAGATACGAAATCTTGGTTACAAATGCAGAGCGATGATACAACCAGTAGTCTTGTTACTCAGCCTCCTCAAGGAAATGTTGGATTTGGTAGTCTTGTTACTACTCAGCCTCTTCAAGAAAATGTTGGAATTGGTAGTCTTGTTACTACTCAGCCTCGGAATAATGTTGGATTTTTTGGTAGTCTTGTTGCTCCTATGCCTCGTAATACTGTTGGAACTGATAGTCTTGTTGCTCCTATGCCTCGTAATACTGTTGGAACTGATAGTCTTGTTGCTACTCTGCCTCGGACTACTGTTGGATCTGGTAGTCATGTTACTACTCTGCCTCAGAATACTAATCAGCAGTATCCAGTGGCTAACCAGATTCCCAATCTAGCCCCAATGCAACCTCAGATGTTTACTCGAGGGCCTGCATTAGTATATGACACCTATGTACCATGGAGACCTCATTACACATATCCAGTGGCTAACCAGATTCCCAATCTAGCACCAATGCAACCTCAGATGTTTAGTGGAGGGCCTGGATTAGTATATCACAACTATGCACCATGGGCACCTCATTACACATATCCAGAAGCTATCCAGATGCCAATGCCATATCAGGTGTATAATCCACCTTGGCTAATGATGAGGCCAATGCCGTATCCAATGGCTAATCAGCAGAACCTATATCAACAGCATCCAATGGCTAACCAGACGGCCAATCAATTCCCAAGGCAAATGATGACGATGAGACCTGCTCAGATGGATAGTGGATGGCATGGATACGAACAATATACGAGTATGGGAATTATGCCAATCCAGGATCCAATGATGTACCCGTATCAACATCCAGAGGCGGCTAACGAGCTGAACCTAGGGACACCGATATTAGCACCAGGGCCTGTGCTTCAGACTCAAACGCAACAGCCAACACAGTCTCAGGGGCTTGACGCTGGGGCATCTAACGAGCTGAACCAGAGGAGGGAGCTCAGGAGTGATGAGTTGGTTACCTCAATATTACCAAATATTGGTGTATTTTATGACCATTTCGGACGATTACAGGTTGCCCGCGACTTAGAGACAGGAGAAACATCAACATCAACACCAGGGGCTGTGGTGCCTGTTCTGAATCAAACGGGAGAGCTGATAGAGTTTCCGGGGACTTACGCTGCGGCCAGACTGGCTGAGGCGTCTACTGAACAAGGTCGAGATCAGCAGCAGCCTAGGTCAAACGGCCCTTGACATGATCTTCAAGTTTTTCTTTTTGCTAAAAACTCTCTCGGATTGATTTTGATATTGATATCTGTAATATGAATTGTTGGTGATGACTGTTTAGTATTCAAAAGTCTTGAACTAGGAAGAGTAAGTAATACCAAAGTTTTCTTCATTATCAACTCCTAATCAAATGGATTCAATTTTAATACTTTTCACTGAGAGACTAAAAGTTGACTCTAAAGTCTAGTCTTAAAGATTCTCTTTTTAGAATGCCCATTTTCTGTAAGATTCTGAAACGGTGATAAATTGTTTTCTTGGTCAAGATCTATTCACAAGTCCAAAAACGAAGAAGAAGAAAGGGCTTCTTTTCTTAATCGTTTCTCATCTCCAAATTGAAAGAAGGGACTCAATTTCAAGACTTTAAGTGAAAGTTCACACAAGTCTTGTTAAAGATTCTCTTTTTACAATGCCCACTTTTGTGTAATACCGAATGAGACAGAGAGAAATATCCACGGATTTGTAAAGTGGCACTCGAAAAGCATCACTCATCACACAGAAACACAAGAGAACACGATTGATTTCAGAAATCTGTGAGAGGGAGAGAGAGAGAGAGAGAGAGAGAGAGAGAGAGAGAGCTGCGAGATGACGACTGAGAGAACAATCGATTCTGTTCTAAATAATGGTCGATTTAGGGATTTGAGGATTTAGAATTTGGGGATTTATACTGTTAACGTTAATTTACTACGTATTCTTCTCCGTTGATTATGCCACATGTACGTCATCGGACGGATCGTTCATTAACACTTGTCACGTGACGCGTGAGCTTCAACAACTTCACCTCTCGTTGCACGTACGGTCACGCGCCTTCTTATAATGTTTCGTTTTCCGTCTGATGAGAAAGAGGGAGACAAAGTCCGTAGCGTAGATGATAGCTTGAGAACAAAAGAACCAACAATTGCGAATGTCATTAGTCATTATTAATCTATCACCCTTTGCTCTGCTTTACAATTTTTGAAATACGTTTCAATTTTGCAGGAGGCTCCACTAGTTCCATTTGTGAATCACACACAACCTGTTTCTTCGGTACTATTCGACAAACAAATGCAGAAAGAAGAACGGAAACAAAGAGAAGAATGAGTACAAGTGAACAAACTAAAACTTGTGGCACAAGAAACAATAAGTACAAAAACAGAGTGATGCCTCCGAGAAAGATCAGAAGCAGAAGAAACATTGCCGTCTTCTCCAAACCATTTTCTAAATCTAATCATCATCGTTATTCAACAAAATATCAGATTATTCACAGGTCGTGTGTTTTTGATGGTCTGATCAACTTTAAAAGTCATCTAGCAATTGGGAGTTTGTAGTTTGCATTGGTCGTGTGTTTCCTCGGTTCTTTGAATTTTTTTCTTGTAGTTAAAAAGTTTTTAGAATTCATTAAAGAATTGTAATCCTTTTCCTACCAAAAAAAAAGAATTGTAATCCTTTAAGCTGTGAATTTGTGTTTGTAATAACATATCCATTTGAAACAATTGTAATTAACTAATTACTAATTGAGGTAAGGCTCAATAAACCGGATTTTGTGTAATTTGTACTTACTTATTATACACGTAGCCTTTAAATACTAACTAAAGTTACGCACTTTTATATTTCTTTCATTTTCCTTTGTTCGCTACTTCTTCTTTCCTTCTTCTCTCTCGTTCTCTCTATCTTTCTCCGGCGACATGGTTGAGTTCTTCGATCAAGATGATCCCGAGATAAACAGAGATTCGAATCCTCAAGAAGAGTCGACTAATATAAATCTGGAGCTTCGTGATGATGTTACCACTCAAGAAACACATGTGCAAAACTCTGGAGAGTCAAGGCAAATCGTCTCTGCGGCTTCGCCTGCTTCTTGTTCCGCCATTAATGTAGCCAACAAGATAACAGATTCTTGTCCTTCTTCTTCAAGAAACGTTGAAAGAAGTGAAACCGGCGAGACAAGGAGCGCAACTGAAGAAGAATATGATGGTGATGATGATCAAGATGAACCCAAGGTAAATACGAATTGCGTAATTACTATTTCCAGTTTACTTAATTTGCAAGTATGTAAGATACGAAATCTTGGTTACAAATGCAGAGCGATGATATAACCAGTAGTCTTGTTACTACTCAGCCTCCTCAAGAAAATGTTGGAATTGGTAGTCTTGTTACTACTCAGCCTCGGAATAATGTTGGACAGCTTGTTACTCAGCGTCGTGCAGGAAATTTTCTATATGATTTTCTTGATGATCTTGCTACTTTGCCTCGTGGAAATATGAATCTATTTAGTGGTGTTGATTTCTTTCCTCGGATTCAAGTGATGATGCCTCGTAGAGAAAATGCTGGGTTAGGTCGTCTTGTTACTCAGCCTTCACATCAGAATCCAAGAGTTAATCAGATTGCTAGGAGTGATCAAACAATGAACCGGCACCAGCAATTCACAAGACCAATCCTTGGATCAACATTGTATGCAAGTGGTGATCACACAAATTTCAGACAATCTTTTAGTAGACAGCGGCAACTTTCTCTCAGTGCAGCACCATGGAGACCTAGGAACACATATCAGCAGTATCCAGTGGCTAACCAGATTCCCAATCTCGCCCCAAGGCAACCTCAGATATTTACTCGAAGGCCTGGATTAGTATATTACATCTATGCACCATGGAGACCTCATAACACATCTCCAGTGGATATCCAGATGCCAAGGCCATTGCGGATGTGTATTCCACCGCATGTACTTCAACGTTGGAGAATGTGGCCAATATTAGCACCAGGGCCTGTGCTTCTGACTCATGAATTGCTTACTCAGATATTACCAAATGGACAACGAAGAACAATTGCTCTATTTTATGACCATTCCAGCTCACAGTTACAGGTTGTCTACAACTTAGAGACAGGAGAAACATCAACATTAGTACCAGGGGATGTGCTGCGTGTTCTGACTCAAACGCAACAGCTAATAGAGTTTCGGGGGACTGACTTTGAGGCGTCTACTGAACAAGGTCGAGATCAGCAGCAGCCTAGGTAAAACGGTCCTTGCCGTGATCTTCAAGTTTTTCTTTTTACTAAAAACTCTCTCGGATTGATTTTGATATCTGTAATATGAATATTGTTGGTGATGACTGTTTAGTATTCAAAAGTCTTCAACTAGCAAGAGTAATACTTTTAATAGTTTTCTTCATTATCAACTCCTAATCAAATGGATTCAATATTAATACTTTTCACTGGAAGACTAGAAGTTGACTCTTAAAGATTCTCTTTTTACAATGCCCATTTTCTGTAAGATTCTGAAACGGTGAGAAAGTGTTTGTTTGGTCAAGATCTATTAACAAGTCAGGAAATTAGTTAAGCAAATCGTTTTTAATCTCCAAATTGAAAGAAGGGAGTCAATTTCAAGACATTTAAGTGAAAGTTCACTCAGGTTTAAAGATTCTCTTTTTTACAATGCCCACTTTTGTGTAATACCGAATGAGATTGAGAGAAATATCCAAGGATTTGTAAAGTGGCATTCGAACAGCATCACTCATCACGCAGAAACACAAGAGAACACTATTGATTTCAGAAATCTGTGAGAGGAAAATAGAGAGCTGCGAGATGACGACGGAGAGAAAGATCGATTCTGTTCTAAGCTTTAGTCGAAACAATGGTGTCTGCCTCGTGACGCGTGAGCTTCAACAACTTCACGTACGTAGATGATAGTTTGAGAACAGACGAACCAACAATTGCAAATGTCATTAGCCATTATTAATCTATCACCCTTTGCTCTGCTTTACAAACTTTGTCAAAACTATGAAATACGTTTCAATTTTGCAGGAGGCTCCACTAGTTCCATTTGTGAATCTCACACACACAACATGTTTCTTCGGTACTATTAGACAAACAATGCAGAAAGAAGATGGAAACAAAGAGAAGAATGAGTACAATTCAACACAAATGAAAACTTGTGGCACAAGAAACAATAAGTACAAAAACAGAGTGATGCCTCCGAGAAAGATCAGAAGCAGAAGAAACATTGCCGTCTCCTCCAAACCAATTTCTAAATCTAATCATCATCGTTATTGAACAAAATATCAGTGGTCGAGTTAAATAATTGGACAGCCAGGATTAGTTACATTTGTTGGTCTCAGTGAGTTTTCTCAAGTTATTCAGCAAGCTTTTAGCCTTTTACTTACTGTCACAAATGTTAATGGGCCCAACTAGAAAAAGAGAAGCCTTTTATAAAACGAGCCCATTTAAGTTGTTAACGATGTCGAAAGTCCCACATCGCTTAGGCAAAGAGACGAAGCTATGTTTATATATCGGTAGAGTCGGAAGATGGTTTGTCCCTTCGGGGACATCCGATAAAATTGGAACGATACAGAGAAGATTAGCATGGCCCCTGCGCAAGGATGACACGCACAAATCGAGAAATGGTCCAAATTTTTTTTGCTAAATTTTTCAGATCGATTCCCAAATTCTCAAACCCTAAATTTCCATTTTTGTTTCCGTTGTTGCAGACATCTGATATTCGTTCGTTGTCAAATGATTTAGCTCCCAATTGTTGTAAGTTTTAAACTCTTATGCTCTTCTAATTTCTCCTGCAACAAAGAACAATCCCTAGAATTTAAATTTTCGTTGTTACAGTTTTGAGGTTTGTTCTTAAAGTTGTAAAGCTTAAAGCGTTTTTTTTTAATCTTTTACTGTTTCCTGCATTGGTTGGTTGGTGTTCTTATCAACTTTTCAAAATTACTTCTATTAGTTAGTAATTAGGAGTTTGTAATTTTCGATGAATTTGCCTCAATTCTGTGGCAAAATCTCTATTGGGTCCATTTCCTTTTACAGACTCTCTGGTAATCAATAATGTCAACCCTTGAATTGGTTTTGGTCAATCTGTTCAGTCTTCACAATGTCCTGTGTTTATCTGTACAAAAGATCAAGACTTTGATGCTGGTTAGGTGTTCAAGAAACAATTTTGGATATACTGTCTGACATTTTCTGCACCTGTCTGAATAAGTTTCATTCATTGGATAGGATAAGGGTTTTATGGAATGAGGAAAATGCATAGGAAGCTGGTTTGGATCAGAGACACAAGAGGGAGGGTGCAGAGACAAGTTCAGGGTGGTTTAGGATTTTAGAATTTTCAGAGACAATTGATGTTCACTGTGTTCATAGACAGTTTTGGTTAACTTTATCATGTTGTTCGTTTATATGCAGTTTTACTGGATGGTTCTTATGTGGTGTGGATCTGTATCGTTAAAGAATGTTTCAGCTTTAAGCTCAGAAGAATCAAATGATTACTTTGTAGAAATCACATTCCATTATGTCTTTTGAATCGCTAGGATTGAGGACTTTGCATCTTTTGTACCATTGAAGAAGTTAGTCAATGTTCTCCTCGACGATGATGTAAGCGTAACTTGTCTCAGATTGTGGTTTAGCCTTTGATTCAAGTAAACTAAGAGCTTGATTTTGTTGCTTTCTTTTCTCCAGTCTCTAAGATCTAAATAAACTTCTTTCTAGTTATTATAATACATTATCAGGAAAACTACTGCCTCTTATGAATTGTGGTTTAGCTAGGCTTGTGAGTCAGGTGAACTGCAGAAAGTCATGAGACCAATCAGGGGAACCAAATGGGCATTTTTCTCTATCTAGCCCCAAGTCTATCTCCAATGGTGTACTACCAGCAGCAGCAATTCAGGAGTGTTCAGATGTTGACTATAACACCAAAGTTGGCCAGTAATATTTGTAGTAAATCAGAGCTGTTTTAACCTGCAACAATACAACTTAGGCTTCCCCATATAGTATATGATTCACGAAGCTTATCCCGATGCAGCTCCAGCACCCTGGCCTGAGCTTAATCAACAACGAATGATGCAACTTGAGTCTCAAACGCAACGGCTACGACAAATTGCAAAAACGTAGTCTCATCAATAACAAAACGACCAATATAACGACTAGCCACGACCACGTAAACAAATTGCGACGACAAAAATTCAATTTTTTTTTTTATAGTTGTCGTTGGTCGCTTTTGCTTATTGATGTGACTAACGACTGCGAGGTCTGTGTTTCAACGTTTGTTCAAATCTACTTCACAGTTAATACTAAATTTTTTTTTTGGTCCTGGCAGTTAATACTAAATAAGCTTTGAAAAGGTCGGTTTAGATCTGATTCGGTTCGGTTTGATTAATCAGTTACTCAGATAACCACTAGACATGCGCGCGTGAGCTGTAGTCGATTCAACATCGGTCACGCGCCTTCTTCGCGTGTCAGAGAGTTTCAGCTTCAACGTTTTCTTTAAAGAGGTTTTCAGTTTTCTATTCAACATTAAGCTAATCCCAATAATTAAAGAAAAAAAATGATAATTAATCTAAGGGTACCCTTAATCTAATCAGATTGATTTTGCCAACCATTTAAGCAATCTCTCTAAGAAAAACCCTGAATTTAAAAATTAATCACCACATTGTCATTAAAAGAAATTAAATTAATCACTTTTGATTCTTCGTCTCCAGTACCAACGCGTCGGTTTCTCATTTCTCTCTTCAGACCACTCCGAATCTAAAGACAAATCATCTCTCTCCATTTAAGATTCTGTTTCGAAGAAACTGAAATCTTTCTTCCTTTTTTTTTGTCTCCTTTTTGTCTCCTTCATTATCTCGCTTTGGTCTACAAACCTGCAAGAACTCTTATGCTCCGTTCTTCTACTACTTCTGGGCTAATTTCATTCTGCAGGCATCTGTCCTTGTCCAAGAATTGTCTTGTTATGTTTTTTAAAGGATACAAGACTTAAACTTTAAGCATTGTTGATTGTTCTGTTCTCTAAAAACTCCGATTAAGTCATTAGATCTGACTCAGCTTAGGACTAAACAAGCTTTTTTTGCTGCCATGCCAAAAGCAATAAACACTAGTAAAAAACCTTTTCTTTTTATTCGGTTGGTGTATTGGTTGTTGATGTTCTTATCAACTCTCGTCTTCTATTAATTAGCTATTGGTTGGGGTTTGTCATTTTCCTTGAAGTTGCCCCAATTCTGAAAACTCTGCTGCAAACTCTCTATTGGGTCGGGTTTTCTGAAATTCTGGTAGTTTCTATCAACCATTGTCTTTATTTGTACAAAAGATTAAGACTTTGATTTGCTGTTTAGGTGTTGACGATATAGTTTTGATCTCCTGTCTGAATCAAGTTGGAGAGGTAAAGCTTTGCGTTTTTTGGGAATGAAGAAAGTGTATAGGAAGCTGATTTGGTTTAGAGACCCATTAGCGAGGGTGAAGAGACAAGTTAGTTCACATTCAGGGTTTAGGCTCTTCAGAGATAGAAAATGGATGTTTCCGTTTCTAGCAAGCTTGGTCTTGTCGGTTACTCTCTTAATGTCTGTCATTTTTCTCCAGTTCGACAGTTCTTATGTGGAAGAACCATTGCCTTTTGATTATGTCTCAGAAGAATCAAATGATTACTTTGTAGAATCAGATTTGAGGAAGTCTTTGAATTCGACAAGGAATTCGAATTCTTCAGAGGTTCCTAGGTTAGCTTATTTAATCTCGGGGACGAAAGGTGATAGTCATAGGATGATGAGGACTTTGCAAGCTGTGTATCATCCAAGAAATCAGTATATTCTTCATTTGGATCTTGAAGCTCCGCCTAAGGAAAGGCTGGAGCTTGCAATGTCTGTGAAGAGTGATCCAACTTTCCGTGAAGTTAAGAACGTTCGTGTTATGTCTCAGTCTAATCTGGTTACTTATAAAGGTCCTACAATGATTGCTTGTACGCTTCAGGCCGTGGCGATTTTGCTTAAAGAAAGCTTGGATTGGGATTGGTTCCTCAACCTTAGTGCCTCAGATTATCCTCTCGTGACACAAGATGGTTAGTTAACTCAAAGACCCTTATCTTGGGATTAGTGATGTTGTTTTGAACTTGCATGTTTTGGTCTTTGATACTTAGTAATGGCTTTCTTTGTTCTTTCTGTTTTGCAGATTTGCTGTATGTCTTCTCAAATTTGTCTCGGAGTATCAATTTCATTGAACATATGAAGCTCACCGGGTGGAAACTGTAAGTAGAAACCGTATTGTAACAACTTGATTTATTATGAAATAGTGAATAAGATATGCTTCTCATGGTCTTTTGCAGGAACCAGAGGGGCAAATCAATCATTGTTGATCCCGGCCTTTACCTATCGAAGAAAACCGAAATTGCTTGGACTACTCAACACCGTTCTCTTCCCACATCTTTCAAGCTGTTCACAGGTTAGCTAGCATTTTCAACTCGACATTACATAAATCTTTCTTATGGAAGAAAGAAAGATGGTTTATCTATCTTGTCTTCAATCTTTGCAGGCTCAGCGTGGGTAGTTCTGACCCGGGCTTTTCTTGAATACTCAATCTTGGGATGGGATAATTTCCCGAGGACGATCTTAATGTACTACACTAACTTTGTATCCTCTCCAGAAGGGTACTTCCACACAGTCATATGCAACACCGAAGAGTTTAAGAGCACCGCGATTGGGCATGACCTGCACTACATTGCTTGGGACTATCCTCCAAAGCAACACCCAAACTCTCTATCGATGAAGGATTTCGACAAGATGGTCAAAAGCAAAGCCCCCTTTGCTAGAAAGTTCCACAGGAACGATCCTGTACTAGACAAGATCGATAGAGAGCTCTTAGGCCGCACTCACCGGTTTTCCTCAGGAGCTTGGTGCATTGGTAGCTCGGAAAACGGCGCTGATCCATGCTCTGTCCGGGGAAATGACTCGGTTTTGAAACCAGGCCCTGGTGCTGAGAGATTAAAGGAGCTTGTTCAGACACTTTTATCTGATGAGTTCAGCAGCAAACAATGTTCATGAGGGGTAATGATTCAAGCTCAAAATTGTACAGTCATTGTGTTTTAGTTTTACTCATAGGTCATAGGTTTCCATATAAAGTTATACAAAACGATCCGTGTCGCCAAAATTTTCGAGATAAAGGAATTACAATAACAAGAATAGGTAGAGAGCCTTGAATTAAACTCTCGCTTCAGCTCTGGATTCAATACAATAAATTGAAAGGGCTCTAACAAAAAGAGTTTGAAGAAAACAATAAGTTTCCTTTTGAAATCAAGGTTTAAGTACAGTTGTAAAGAGGATGGGGAAAAGAATCACAATAACAAGTACGATAGCGAGGATAATGGCGATACAAGTCCATTTCCTCGAGTTCTTCTGAAGTTCTTTAGCTCCGTGCAATTGATCAGTCCCTCTCATGACGAAAGAGCTCGCCTTTGAGACATTTGATTCAATGTCATTGAGCATATTCCCTTGAGCTTCAACAAGAGCAGCCATGTCGAGGAACACTTGGTGCAGCTCTAACAGACTCCGCTCTATCTCCTTAACCGTGTCGTGTCGTTCTTGAATCTCTGATAATGTGTCCATGATCTGTCCGCGACCTTGCTCTTGTATAGCTTTTTGGAGAAAACGTTCGCTCTCTCCGCTCGATATTAGCTTCTCGACCGTCTCTTCGTCCGCTTTTTGCCCCGTTACAGTGAAGTACCTTCAAAGATTCAACCAAAAAAACAAAACTTTACCATCTCTTCGTCTAGAAGATTGAACTTCTTTCAAAAAAAAATCCCGAAAACTAAACCGTTCCTCTAAAAGGATTTGATCTTTGTTGAATCAAAGTAACACCCAAATGAAAGAAAAAGAAATAAGGTCATTTAAAATTTACCGTCTCTCGACTGTTTCTTTATACTCAGTAGCCATTTTGGTTCGTAGTCTCTGAAAATCATCCATCATGTCTTTAAGCTTCTTCCCCAATCCACTAACAACCGATGTTCTGGTCCGATCAGCAGACGAGCCAGGACCACAACCAGAGACTCTCCTCTGAGCAGCATTTGACTTCTCCAAAGCCACAAGCTTCGACTTTATCATCTTGACACGTTTCAAGACCTCAGTAACACTTGAATCCATACGAGCACGAAGCTTTTTCACTGCCTTGGAGTCATGTACGGTCTTGGACTCTTCATTAGCATCTTGGAGACGCTTATGAATCTCATCGACAGCTTTCATGTCTTCTTTAACACTCTCGACGTATCCAAAGAACTCATCGAGGTTGCCTGAATCGAGAGAAGCGTTTTGAGATTCGATGTCATCGAGTTGGACTTGGTGGTTTAAGTCTGTGTATCTCTTGAATGAACTTGAGATTAGATCGTTCATGGTGACGATCAAGAACTTAGAGAAAAATGGGTTCTAGTTTCTTGAAAATGGGCAGAGGAACATTAATGGCGGTTTAGATGATTGACATGAAGCTAAAGAAACCTTTAAGAGCTGTCTGAAAACAAATGAATAAAAATACTAAATAGACATTGTATGAGCTGTGTGTTTAGAACCAGTCAAGGGTTTAAAGACCAAGGAAGACTTTGTTAAGCAGATGGGATAAAAATACGACATTGCGACTTTGGTTGGTACCATGTTGCAGAGACGTGGTCTCCATTAACGATCACTTTTATGTTCTGCAGAAACATGGAGCCAACTTAACCCAAAAAATTCAATGTAATTAAACCGGTGGACCTTAAGGCTTTTATGAGTTATGTACCAAGTCTAATAGGCCTAAAATTTAGGATTCAAAACAAGAACAAAAGCCTGTTTTAACTTCGCAAACCAATCTACCCTGTGAATTCATTAATATGGTCTTTGAAAGACGTTTGATACAGAGTTGAACTGATCTACATATTTCAGCCCGAATTAAACACCCTTTAATCACGGTATTTTCCAGCTTTTAGTGGTAAATTTCTTTGCTTGCTAATCAAATTTGTAGACTAGACCAAACTATAGACATACTTTCAAATCACGGACTTTAACAATGATTTAATCTACTCTCAAACAGAGTTCTGTTTTTACACACGAGTCGCTGACACTTGAGCTAAAAGACTGAATTCACATAAGTGTAGACTCGATCAGACACAACAAACTTCCTCCGGAAAAAAATGACTAAGACTTGTTCCTATTCCAAGTATGTAACACCAGAAGGACCAGTTTTTCACCTTTCACCTAAGTGGTCTCTGAAAACCTCCCAAGTTGAAGAGAGTGTGAATGGAAGCAGCATCTGTCATGAAAGGAATCTGAGCATAGACTCCAGCAAGAGCGCACCGTATGCATTCAAGAAGCAGACATATGTAGGTGAATCCGACAGCCATCCAGTAATACATCCCAAACCGTCCTTTGAAATGAATCAGCGGGAAGAAATTGCTTGTGCACCATATGACCTGAAGAGCTGTTTCAAGAAGCATACCCATCATCATGTGAAACCTCAAGTAATGAGGCAGATCTTTGTTCTTCACCACCCACATATAACCCAAGTAGCAGTAGACCATGAAGAACCAGGTCGGCCATCTGTTTATCGCTCCCGGGATGAAATAAATCATGTCTCCGATTGCGTCATGCTTTTCTAGAAAGGGTTGGACGTAAAACCCAACATCAGATATTTGGAGGGATATCAAATAAGGAACACAAGCCAATGTCCTCCACCACCATTCAGGTCTCTCTGCAATTTTAGGCAGTTTGATTTTAAAGAAGTCATCTTTAGCCACTCTTGCAGGCTCTATTGGTCTCCGGTGTCTTCTCAAACCGGGAGCTAATGGTGGCAAGCCATGAGCAAACAGCTGGTTGGATGATGTTGCTGCTGTTGCAAAGTCCACTGATGCAGTTGCTGCAGAATTCAACATTCGGGATCAGTTGAATCACAAAGAGCACATGAATAAGCTGCCAAGTCTCAAAGCCATGATACAGGACAAGCTTATAAAACGGTTTAAAAGGTACGTTTTTTTTGTAAAGTTGATTATGATGAGCAGATTGATTTTTAGTAACTCAAGTTATCCTGTCTGGTGGGTTTTGTTGTTATACATACATGTTTTTAAAAAATCAACTTGAATCCAAATAATACCTGAAAGAGGAGTAACCTCTCGGGGACATCTCTGTGAAGTTGAGCTAGCTGAAAATCTTAATTTGGCAGATGAATCAACGACGGGGAAGCACACTCTTGGATTCACAACATTCTTTAGAATTGGACTACGGTTCCTGGTTGATGATCAAGAAAAGTTGAACACAACATCAAATCTATGTGAAAACATATATGCAAGAAACAAACATCAAAGACAAGAAACTGGAGAACGCAATCACCCAACACTTAAAGCGAAAGAGACTAAATTCTAAACCCCAATTCCAAATTTTTTCACCAGAAAATCAATAGAAATCTCAAAAATTTGAATGCAGATTCAATCGACTTTCTTTGGAATTAACGATTCAGAACAGTGCAGTGCGAAAATCAGCATATAAAAGATCATAGCAAACCGAATACTCCTTAGAATCAACCGATGCAACACAAATCATCAAAAGAACAACGAAACTTAAAAATCGGAGAAGGAGAACGAAAAACGCAGAGAGATCAAAAAGGATTAACGAAATCATGAGTTGATAATGTCAGAGAGAGGTGAACCTGGGGGCGAGGAAGGTGAGAGAGCCACGGTTGGTGGTGGTCGCCGCCAAACCCTGCATAATTTCCGCTCCGGCGAGAACCTTCGAGGCTTTAGGGTTCGATATTTAAAAAAAAATCAAAAATCAAAAAAAAAAAAATCGGTGAGGACTAAGACTAAACTTTACGTGCAAGAAATATGAAGCTACCTGATTTTGACGAGGTGGCTGACTATATTTTATTTAGGTCGGTTTTAGTGAAGTACTCCACTATGTTGGGCTTTCACTTATTGGGCTTACTTTAAACCGAACAACGAAGGGCCTAATCAATTACATTATCTTAAGCGGACCTTTCGTCTTTTCAAATTTGAATTTGGGCTTTCGTACAAAGCCCAAACACTACAACATTCGGTTAAACCGACAACAACGAAGCGAGGGTAGTTTCGACATTTTAGGACGGTGTTTTAGAGCTAGGGTTTTTTTTTCTTTTCATCAACGCATACTCTATATATAACAGCCGCGTTGAAACCAATTCAATCAATCTCAAACCTCACGATAGATTGTAAATTAGGGTTCTTGAGTTTTCTTTTAAGATTTAGGGTTATTGATGTATAAAGTTTCGCAGGAGCCTCCCGGGCTAATCTGATAATAATAATTCATGAAGAATTAAGCCCCAAAGCTCCTGCTAGATTGATGCCATTCGTGTTGCAGTTCTGTCTCTTTTTGAATCCGGCTTAACTGTGTCAAAGTAATGTCTAGATTTTGTGTTATTTTTTTGATTCGTAGTTGTTGAAAAGCAAAGGTCTTTGGCTATGATTACAAAATTATCCGCGCTTCTGAGATTTTGGTCTATGAAGTATATACGGAAAACAATGGTTGAATTTCTTAATATGAGCCTTTTCCTTTTAGTTTAATCTCTTGAGTGTTTTGGGTGGTGTTTCTTGTTCTTTGTTTTGGGGCATTGATGATTAAATCTAACAGCTTTACGCCAGTTCTGCTTCAGAAAATTCTTGATAGAAGAAGCTGTATAAAATCTGAGCCTTTTTTTTTGTAATTGTTTTTTTTTTTGTATTGCCGATGATGATATAATCCAATATTCGAGGTGCAGTGGAGCTGAGACCCTGTTTTTCAGGGAGAACCCCTCGGTGAAACTGCAATTTCTATGAAGATTAATGGATCTTAACTGAGGCTTTGATTATCTTTTTTTTTTGTTTAGTTTGTTTTGTGTGATTACTTGTTCAGATTAACATTACAAATCAATGGTGGAGAGTCCAATTGGTTAAACTCTTATTTTTCATAATTGAGAATCTTGTGTGTTCCCCTTGTCTGAACAACTCAGAAATTGGAGCTGATAACATTCGCTTCGTCTCTGGTTTCGAACTTTAGATATGAATTAATAAAGGCTACCAAATCCTCGACCAAATCAGTGATCGTTGAACTGTTGTCAATAATGATTACATTCAATCTATAAACAGCTCCGCTAAATTTTGTCCGACTGGACTATGAAAGCTAGTTCGCTAATTAAGACTCTCTTGATGTTAACCTAGCGAACTAGCTTTCATAGTCCGATTGGTTAAAATTTATTATTATAAGCTTACAATGGAGAGTTTTCGTGTTTCCGTTTTCTGAATATCGCAGAAACTGGAGCTGTTAACATTCGCTTTTAAAAACTAGGGAAAAAGATATTGACAATGTTAAGGTCTAGACTCTTCAGCCCATTTACACTTTTTAAAAGGCCCATAATACGTCCAGACTCTTGTGTTGGAGATCCATTGTCGTATGTTCAAAGGTAATTTATAGAACAATATTAAAAATGTTAAAAAGACTGATGCGGTCTAGGACGGCATGTACGTTATTTCTAAATATGACCGCATTATCTGAAATTCAGGGTTAGTGAATATGAACAAATTTTAAAACAAAGCATAACTCATCACATTATAAACAGACATCTACAATATTTTACAATGTGCTCTCGCAAGTCTAGACAATTAAGTTATTCGGCTACGATCATGTGTTTTCTTCTAGACCGCAAGAGAAAAAAGGTTAAATAAATAACCAAAATACAAAACAAGAGAAGTTAAAAAAAAGAAGTTATTATCAGCTTAAAAATTTACCCTTTTTCATCATTTGTCTAAACTCCTTGTAATTAATTCTACCATCACCATCAACATCCACTTGTTCTATCATCTTCCTACATTCCTCCAAGGTCTTACCTTGCTTGAGTCCCAAGGAAGACAAAACCGCTTTCAATTCATCTACCGTAATAAACCCATCTCCGTTCCGATCGAATACGTTGAACGCTTCCTTCATATCTTCTTCTCCTACCTCGTCCTCGTCTTCCACCATTATCGTCTTGTAAAGCTCTCCAAACTCTTCAATGTCAACACAACCGTCACCATTAACATCGATCTTTTGGATAATTTGCTTTAGCTCGTTTTCTGGTATTATGATCCCGAGGTTCTTTAATGACTCGTTCAGCTCCTTCGTAGTGATCCTTCCGTCTCCGTCCTTGTCGAACATTTGGAACACACGTTTTAGCTCCGTAGAATCCATTTGTTTTTGAAATTAGGGTTTTTTTAGGTTGCGTGTGGAGGAAGAAAATTTGAAAAAAAAAGAAGAGAATGATGAGACTCCGAGAAGCCGAGAAAGAGGTTCTTTCTTGGCCTCTTGGAGACCCGATGAGGGTTGTTTCAGAAACTAAGGAGAATGTTAAAGAGAATTGGTGGAAAATCTTAGCCAAAAGCTCAAGGTAATAACATGTAAATACGGACAAAAATAGGAGAGATTTGTCTTATTGTTGGTGGAGAGGAAATGTTGGGTCTTTTTAAGGAGACTTGTGGCATTGTATCAAACACTTATAAAAAGTTGATCGGTTCTATAAATTTCAACCCAAAACCCTATTTTATTTTTAGTTAATTCATATTTATCACAAAATTATTCATACAATACTAATTATATTATTTATATGTAGTTTAAGTCTAATGACGAAGCGAAATATACTTTTTTAAACCAATCCGACATAGTTTTAATATCCGAACAACAAGACACTAAAATATCAATTCAAATCGAAGTACTAATTTACTTTATCATAGTTCTAAAGTTTATTAGCCGGCAAAAGACCAAATCCATTGGAGTGGTGAAGCACTAAGTGGTACTGTATCCCAACTATGAGGAGTCTTCGAATTCATTTTTATGATAAAACAATAAAGAAAGATGTCAACAACAAAACAATGACCTTGGTTCAGTGATATATGTTCACATTCTCATTATAATAGTCGCTCGTGTTTGGCAAAAAAAATTATAACAAAGAGAATGGTGAGTAAATTATAATACATTCATGAAAAAAAAAAAATGCACCCAATGAAATGAAGGGTGCTATAAAATGAAAACAAATAAAACAATGGATAAAAAAGTGCCCACACGCAGGATCGAACTGCGGACCTTCAGTTTACAAGACTGACGCTCTACCACTGAGCTATACGGGCCGTTGTTTGTTATTACAACAGCAAGATATTTATCTATGTACTTTTCTTGGAAACACAGCAAACTTATAAATATGGGGATCATTGATAACATTGCAAACAAACCAAACTTTTAAGTATGTCACTGACTCATTGTCAACAAACTAAATCTAATTACACCTAAAAAGACTCTTGGAAAAGTGAAATAAAACAAGAAACTTGGGAAGTGAATGAACATAAAATTCATATAAGAGGCAAGAATTCACAGAGTAATGCCAGGAAATGTATGATTACAGACAACTTTTACATTATAAGAACATTCAAACAAGTCTTGCACAAAAAGATCAAATCTTTCTTCTTCTCTTTTTTTCCCCAACAAAAGAGTTGTTGTAGTGTCTTAAGACCACCATGGAGCATCACCAGTCCTGAAGTCAGTTTCCACCCATGGAACAAAAAGAACCTTCCCAGAATCATCTATATCCGCGTGAGCCAACGCTAGCGACTGTTCCAAGAAAGTAAGCTTGCTTTAGAGAGTATACTCGAGAGATACGCAGAGAGATAGAGTGTGTAATGTTTTTGACTTACCAATGGCGCAGGACCTCTAACAACTCTGCCTTGGGCGTTGTATTGGGATCCATGGCAAGGACATAGAAACTTGTTCTCAGCTTTGTTCCATGGCACAACACATCCGAGATGAGTGCACACTGCGTTGATACCGTATGTTGCTAGAGTCTTGTCGTTCTCCACAACTAGGTAAGTTGGGTCTCCCTATAACATAAAATCCACACCCATTGAGATGCAACAACCTTTATTAAGATCATAAAGTAGTGTTTCAAGGAGAACTAAAGAACTTGTTCATCTTCTTACCTTTAATCCTTGGGTCAGAGTTCGGTCCCCGGGACCATGAGTCTTAAGCCATTCATCAGCAACCACATCGTTTCCAAGTGCATCCTTGGCTGGAGTACCACCACTTCCACCTCCGGATCTACATTTTTCAATGAAACGTAGATATGAAAGCAAGAACAATGAAGTAACAGAAATTCTCAATGAAGTATCATTGATCTCACATCTTAGTAACACCAAATGGAATCAAAGCCAAACACTAACAACATACAAGAGCAAATTCAAACTTCACCACAATACAAAGAGTCTCTAGATTTTCCACCTAATGCAATCAATGTTCAATAAAAGAAAGCAAAACCATGAATCTCACTCGAGAGCAAAATCAAGGGAGATATCGAAGTTCAAAAGAAACTCTTAAGGCTTTACAACAATAGAAAGAGCGAAGGTGCAAACTTCGCCAAAACAAAGACTCACCATGATGCAATAAATATTCCAAAAGAAAGAAAGCAAAATCCATGAATCTCATTAGCAAGCGCAAAACTGGAATCAAATCGAGGAACAGAGTAAATGTAAACTCACCCGGGAGGAACAAAGAAGGAACCGTAAGGGACAAGCATATAGCCAGTAGGGAGAGAAAGAGCCCCAACAAGAAGAAGATTCAAAGTCTTCCTCTTTTCCATATCTGGAACTCTATCTGCTGGAATACTCGACGCTTGACAAGCAATTCTCAATCCAATCTTTTCCTTTCTAACCATTTGATGACTCGTTCTCGTTGGCTTCACAAACAACCCACGCGACATCGCCATCAAAGCACTTCTGCTCGAACCAAGCTGCACCCAAAAAAGACAAAATTTCAGAAACCCAGTTTTTAAAATCTGCCTGTAAAACTCGTAAGTTCCTATACAAAGAGACCCAATTGTTTCGATTCTAATGATCAATAATGAACCTGAGTAGCAGGCGAGAGGGAGGAGGACGCCATTGATGTAGTCATCGAAAGCTTTAGCCAAAAATGCTAAAAGGGTTTTGGTCTGAAGCTTTTGATGTTGTGAAGGAGGATGACAAGTAGGATCACACAGAGAGATTTTAGACCACTGAAGAGAGAGAGGCAGATAAGGCACGCGCCAGCCTCTGCTTCCACATAACCACATGATCAGATTTTGGATTTCTTGATGATGTGATTATATGGGCTTTAAGTGGCCCAATAAAGAAACTTAATGGTTACAAATTAGCTATTAGGCCCTTATACCAAAGAGCAACAAATTTACATTTTCTCATATAAGTTTTTGTTTAAAACAATGGAAAATTATTGATTGGTTTGAATGGCAATATAAAACGACCAATAAATGTTAGCGATTAGAGATGATGATATAATAAGATATGATTGATTTTTTTTTTTTTATTAAGATATGATTGATAGATCATAGATGACAATACAACAACGATACTAGACACTAGTTCCAAGTTTCCAACTAATAGACCACATGCCTTGGTAAGTTTTCATAAAATCACCATAAATCTTGATAATTTCTAAAATTTAATCATCTTCAAAAACGATTGCAAGTTTTTCAACATTACAACACTAATCTCACAAGTCACACCATGCATCCATTAAATAGTGTTAGAAGCTTGGTGTTTTACGAAACAAAACTTAATAAACAAAATCTCCAACATCTGATACAAAAAAATAATAATACAATACTAAATCAATATAAATATAATATTAAATTATTTATATGAAAAGAATTTCGTGCGTACTTGTACTCATCTAATGATTATTACCATTGGTAAATTTTGTAAAATAAACAAAGATAGTTCGACCTTAGTGGGCTGATTGATTAACTTCATTGCAGCCCATATAGTTTAAAAGATTGTATGTGGTATTGATTTAAACTAAAGAGGAAAAAGGTAAAGAGAGACAGAGGGAGTCAACGAAGCAAATTAAGATGATATGATGAAATGTGCATGGCGTGAGACTCTTGCGAGACATGCACTCATCACGTGCTTGCATGTGTGTCTGAGTGTCTCTTTGCTTTCTCTCTTTTTTGTTTCGTTTCGTATTCTTAGTTAATCTAACATAGATAATCCCCAATACATCATTTCTTTCTTAATTGACTAATCAGTTTCACATTATTAATTAGGCACGTAAATATGAAAATCTCCTCATATCCGGTGCCATTCTTGCCTTGAATCATTCATTAATACTCCCTCTGTTCCTGATAAATTGATGTTTTGAATTTTAATGTTGTTCTTAAAATATTGATTTTCTAGATTAAAAAAGTGAAATGATTTTTTTACTTTATGCTTTTTGCCACATGTCATGGTAAGTATTTGTCTAAATTTTCTCTTTCCACTCATAAAACAATTTTAAACTAATTAAAAATTAAAACTTTATTATATCTTAATATGTGTGAAAAATCTAGAACATCAATTTTTTAGGAACAGAGGGAGTATTAGATTAAATACTCCTAAGATATTTTAGTCATATATTAAGCTCATAGTGTCTTTGATTTTTTTGATAAGTATTGTGTCTTTGATTATCACAATTTCGTAATTAATTACATGCACATATATCATAATATATATATATATATATGTATACATATATACCTATTAGTCTATAATAGTTTATTAGTTTGCATATTTGAGCAGCAAAAATCGGGTGAATCGCCTAGTCGACAACTATATATATTTATATAAAAATTAGTCGGATGTTAATAATTTAGATCACACCCTACTTATAAAAAAACAATTCATAAGCATTTCAACCAATGTATTTTGTTTAAAATCTAGTATTTAGAACCAATATAATAAATGCATCCTAATTATTAGTATAACAATAATAGAGAGTAGTACCCTTTTCATATTTCTAAAAATTTTGCCGTAAAAAAGTAATCCTTTGTCTTCATATGTTTTGGAGTTCAACGGTTGCAAACTTGCATAGAGTTAGTGCGTTTAGTACATACAAAATTATACGTGAGTAGTGTTTTAAATTATCGATATTATTGATAAAAAAACGAAATTATAACATCAATTTGTAAAGTAAAACTATTGAAAATTCGTTTTATACCAATTAAAATGGTTTATAAATATTCTTTCTATTGTGTTGTAATGACTTTTTTGGTCGGCTCTATTTTGGTAATGGTTAGAAAAGCATAACATGCGAATGTTCTTTTTAAATAGATTTTTAACGAAAAAAGAATACAGTAATATTACAAAAAAAAAAACTCTAAAGAGATGAAAATAAATTTAATTGCGAAGAGCTTTTAGGCTTTCCCTTTATCCAATGCATCCTCTCTTTCTTGTCCTCTTTCCAACAATGCATCACGATCATAGTATCTCAAACCTTGAAAATTCATTATTTAAAATAGTAAGATTTTGTCTTTGCACAAAAAAAAGAAATAAAAAAAAAAGATTTTGTCATAATTTAAATAAGTAATAAGTAAAATTTGATTTTTTTTCTTATATACTGCATTAAGTCATATTTCTGCTACACTGTCATGGTTTTCTTGGATTAGTATACCTTATAAAAAATTAATTAGTAGGGATATATTATATTGAAAATTTATTTTTTAAAAAGCATGCACCTTGTATTCATACACCAAATTTAAATTTCCTTTCAATGTTTTTGTTCAAAAAATCATAAGACAATTGCAAGATAGAATAGATACATAACTCGATCATAGATCACAAATATCATAAAATTTTCTAGGTATTTATATCCGGATTAGAATCATTTGCATTTGAGATGAGACTACGTACTCATATTCAGATCCTAGTTCCGAACATTTGAAATTTATATATCCTGTTATAATTAGTGTATTGCAAATGTTTTACCTATGATATTATGCATAGAAAGATTAGTAATAATATAAACATAAATACCATATACAAATATATAAAGATGGCGCAATGGTGAAGCAAGGCACCCCAAGGCAAATAAGTCATGAGCTCATAAAGTCACTGAGGCTTCTTCTAATATTCGTCTGCTCCCTTTTTATCTTTTGTTTTTCATATTATTAAATGAGTAAATTAAAAGAAAAAAGCACATCCTATGCTTTATATATATACACACATGACAGTTCTTGAGTCATACGAGAAAAAAATGTATGGATTGTGTCTATAATATATATAATCAAAGTTGTTAACGACAAAAGATAAACTAATAATCTTGAATTTAGCAACCCCCTCTCCATCAGTCAATTTCACAATTAATTATCAATTACTTGCAATCTCCGTTATCAACATTTAGTTTTTACTATATGCATGTCGAAGCTTTGGATTCCACGGGAAATTACAAAACTCATCGGATTCAATTATTCATATTACAATAGACAAATCACCTGTCTTCCTTATACATTTGGTAACTATATAGAGAGATTAGAAACTCGTGCAAACATAGATATCATTAAGGTTTCTTAATTTAAATTCTTCTGGTGTTATATGCGTTGATCATGATGAATCCTTGTGGCTATTAGATGACCGGTCAATGCAAATCTCTCTGATCTATATAAAGGTTTCCAATGATAATCAACTTATTATTGACACGTATTACTTGAATGCAATTGGATAACATACATTAATTAGTCACGCAATTGAAAATTTGTAATATAATGTCATGATTTGGTCGTGTATATCTCACTCTATTCCACACTCTGCAACTGCAGAAACAAAGTACATTTTAGCAGGGAATTAAAATTATAATTCCCTGTTTTATTATTGTCAATATATAGTATTTGGGATGAGTAGTTCTTTTTTGTTGCTTAGACTTTTTTTTTGGTAGCCTAATCTTTTCGAACCAATTAATCACAAAATAGACAAGCACCTATATATGATTATATTAAAGTGGTTTAAAAACGCATCTGGTGTAATCTATTCTTATCTAGATTACCAACAATTAAAAATTACTGTGTACTTAGAATTATAGACAGTTAAAAAGTACTAACAAAAAGGATTTATGGAAGAAAGTAAGAAAATAAAAACAAAGCAAAGTATCATTTTAAAGTTCAAACAAGGTAGGTGGCCCTCGAGAATTTGGGTGTTATATTCTTTGAATCTTCACTAATGGAACCGTTTAATTATTTTTTCTAAAAATAATATTTTCCTTAAAAATATATAATTAATATCTCTTTTATCTAGATCAGGAGATGTAGTTTAATTAACAAAAAGCTAAAATTTTATAAGTGTTTTAATAACAGGATATAGGTCAATAAAGAAGAAAAAATCTCTCTGCTAGCTCTCTTAAGTAACTGTAGTATTTTATAATCATTTTATGTTGCTCACTAGCTAATACGCCCAAAACTAATAAGCTTTTTTCTTACGTTACAAGCATATACTTTTTTTCTTACATCTTATGTTTGTTAGGTACTTACTAATGGTCGGTCAATGCTTTTTTCATTTCGTTCACATCTGGAATTTCAAAAGGGCTATGTATTTCACATTTTCTAACGTATATATATATATATAATAAATTCTATATAATGTTTTTTTTTTACATATATAATTCTCGTTTAGAAATAGACAGTCAGGCTTTGACAGTAAAAGATAAAAAGTAAAAAAAAAAGTTGTTCAAATGGCGTTTTCACTTTTCACATGGCAGTTTGTTCATTGACTTCTCAATTTTTCTTTGTTGACTTCAAAATTTAATTGATCTGAAATCTGAATATAGTATATACATATTGGGAAATTCAAAACCTAACAAAAGGTAAGTACAAAGACTTAAGGACAAGGAAAACCAAGCTGTCACAACCTAATTAATTAACGATGTACAGTATGATATACTATGATAGTATGATGACTAAAAACAACAAACAAAGACATAACATTTCAAAAGTTAATCAATGTTTGTAACTGTTAGGACGTATTCCAAAGTGACGAATCTTTTAATGGGGTTATATATACATTACATAAACTCTCTATTCATGAGTAATGGCTACGTTGATGTCAGAAAAAAAAAAAAAAAAAAAGAGTAATGACTCGTCGTCATGTGGTGTAAAATATGGTTTGATGATATATTATTATTTATTTTTTTTTTGGTAGGAAGATGATATATTATTGTTACTGAAATTTAATCGATACAGTCTTTAGTCATTTAAAATGTTGTGAAGAAAAAAAAAACTAAAAAAATATGTAAACTTACAATACTTTAGGAAATTAGATTGGGAATCATTCATTGGAAGATGTAAGGTTCGGTCCTACTGAATGAATTCATAGAAAACAAATTATGCATGATCTAAAGTATTAAATTTAGTTGATCTACAAATTTGATAAAATGTAGCTATAACTTAAAATGCGTTGTAACTTTGAAACTCAATTAAAACTAAACCCTCCCGATCCGCAAGATTTTAAAGTTTTTATATGTTGTTTTTTTTTATTAAATATTTTTGGTAATTGATATTATGAAAAAAATTTATACTAAAAAGCAATTGTTTTATTTATTGAGTTACCTAATCTTTAATAAATAAAATTCAAACATTACACGTATTACATAAATGATGTTTTAATCTATGATGTCTTAATTCTTAAAACGTACTAGTGTTAAATAACTAATACTATTGGTTTTTATACAACCGGATAAATCAAATAAAAACAATTTAACAGAGAATTTTAGATAGCTTTTTATATCTGTTAAAAAGAAGAATCTCCTTTAAGTTGAAAAATATTTAATTTACCTTTCATATATTCTTAACACTTACTACTATTAACGAGCAAAATCGAAGAGATCATATATATGTTAATTACCCGAAGTGATATGATAAATAAATGAGGAAATATCCCTCAAAAGACCAAAACCCTCTTATCACAATAAAGACAACTTCTCTCTTTTAATGTCTCTCTGTCTCTCTCTCTTCTTCTTCTTCATCTTTTAACACCAACAATTCACAAAGAAGGAAGCTTGAGAGACTATCAATCAATGGAGTTTCATCTTGAACATCCTCTCTCACACAATAGCTTCAACGACGACACTTACGATGAAACCTTACCACACTCTCTTTTCCTCGTCGAGTTTCAACACATGCCTTCTTCTCATTACTTCCATAGCCTCAAGTCCTCTGCTTTTCTTCTCTCTAATCGAAACCACGCCATTTCTTCCATCATTCAGGTCTTTTTTATACTTGCCCAAAATTCTTGGATCCTTAAAGTTTTCTGGGTTTTAGTCTGAATACGACTGAATCATTACCGAAAAATCTTAACTTTTATTTATTTTATTACTGAATTGCAGTATTCAAGAAAATTCGACGACCCATCTCTGACGTATCTTGCGGTGAATTATCTAGACAGGTTCTTGTCTAGTGAAGATATGCCGGTAAAAACAGAATCTTCCGACAAAATCTGTCCCTTTGTTTCATCTGAGATTTGACTAATTTTATTTTTATTTTTATTGTTTTGTCAACAGCAATCAAAGCCCTGGATTCTCAAGCTTATCTCTCTTTCTTGTGTCTCTCTGTCTGCCAAAATGAGGAAGCCAGAGATGTCTGTTTCTGATCTCCCGGTAACTAAAACTAGAACTCATGAAAATGACCAAATCTTTTACATTGTGAATGTGTCTGAATATTGAATTTTCAGGTGGAAGGTGAGTTTTTTGATGCTCAGACGATAGAGAGAATGGAGAATGTGATTTTAGGAGCTCTTAAATGGCGAATGCGCTCTGTTACTCCTTTCTCCTTTTTCGCCTTTTTCATTAGTCTCTTTGACCTCAAGGAAGATCCTTTAGTACTAAAACATTCCCTCAAATCTCAAGCTATTGATCTTACTTTCAGTCTTCAACATGGTAAAAAGAAAAACTGATGTTTTCTTCAATCACAATCACATCTCATGCTTTGAATTGAATGTCTAAAAAGTATTATTGAAAAACCGGTGCAGATATCAGGTTCCTCGACTTTAAACCATCGGTGATTGCAGGCGCCGCACTTCTCTTTGCTTCTCTCGAGCTCTGTCCTCAACAATTTCCATGTTTCAGTAACAGAATCTGTCAATGCACATATGTAAATAAGGTAAAGTTTTGAACAAGTAAAATGATCTCAAATCGAGGTTTTTTTCATCGCGATAACGAGCGAGCTTTAAACATGATTGCAGGATGAGTTAATGGAGTGTTACAAAGCAATACAAGAGAGGGATATAGTTGCAGAAAACGAAGGAAGCAATGAGACAGCAGTTAATGTGCTTGACCAGCAATTCTCGAGCTCTGAAAGCGATAAGAGCATCACAATCACAGCTTCTTCACCTAAGAGGAGGAAAACTAGTACTCGTCCTTGCTAAGCTGAAAAGACGAGTTATGGTCAAACATAATCCAAGATGATTCAATCACTTAGCTACTTAAAACAACATCTGGTCCCCTTATGATAAGGACACTTGCTTCTTTCCTTCTCTCCAATCCATCTTCTGCTTCAAAAAACTAAGCCATTCTCTTCATGGAAGTCAAGAGAGTGATGAATGATCAAAGACGAAGTCTCGGTTTCCGTTCCGTTTCTTGTTCCTTTGGACCACAGCACAAAAACTCAAAATTCAAAAAACAAATAATCAATCTGTTGTATTTTTATCTACCTATCTAATCTATCATGTTCTGTATTTACAGTTTTGGTTTGTGGAGTTAAAGTTTTTTTTTCACTTGGGGAGAGAATAATCAATAAATATTGTTCATGTGTAGTATATAACCTATGGTTATGATGTTATTATACTGAACAATGTGGTCACGAGATAAAAATGGATTCAATTTTCTTTGGAATAAGATTTTGTCTTATGAGACTTCGTTATCAGATTTATATGGATCCAGTTGCCAGAATCTCTGTTGCAGGCAGGCAATATGATACTCTCTGGACCACTTTACACGGTAATTGAATCATTCAATTGCTTTTGTTCTTACCGTTGATTACTCCTTTCACTTAACCCATATTAGGCCCATTCGCATCATCATGGGCCAACATCGTGATATACAAGAAGTCAAGAACCAATCAGACCCATTACTGGAATTGAATTCCACATTAAACCTGTAAGACTGACAAATTAGGAATGACCACCCGAACCGAAATTGTACCATAAACCAAACGGAAAACCGGATTTAAAGTCTGTTTGCAATAATATATCTTAGACTGTGCTGAAAAGTGTGTATAACATGGTTTTCAATTTCAGACATTATTGAGAAGCTAGAAGAAAACAACAAAGCTTCTGAGGTAAATGGTAATGCACAACAACAAAACACAAAGATGAAGATGAAGATGAATAAAGGGAGGAAAGTATATATAAGTATCACATCTTCGTCGTCACCTCGCAAAGGAAATCACAGCCACAAGAGAGAGAGAGTGATCAGATAGGTCCGAGAGTTCCTTCACTTCGACTTCTTCGCATAGAGAGCTCAGATCTCAGACTAGACAATCTATCACCAGTAGCAACGTAATAATTCTCATAAGCAGCTGGAGATAGTTTGTGTCCCACAGGAGGAAGACGGCTGCTTCTCTCCTTAGTACGTTTCTGCAAAGGCGGTGCTTTACGAGCTGTGGATGATCCGGGTTTGTGAGAACTCGATGCACCATGGCTACTCTTCCGGCTACTGTTTTTGAGCTCTGATCTGAGACCTCGGTCCAACTGATGTGTGCTTGTCCCGAGCCGAGCATCTTTAGTGCCTTGTCTGTTATAGTATACCAGATTTGGCAGGAGTCCCAAAAGGTACTTTCTCAGTTGTTCATCACCGACATTCTTCTGCGCAGGGTTACCTTCCAAGCTTATAGCTTGAAGAGAACTGTAATTTGCAGCGAGCTGGCCAAGACTTTTGGTGGTTGAAAACTTATTGAAACGTAAATCCAAGACCGTCAATTTCAAGAGACGATGAAGACCCTCGATTTCGCTGATTTTGTTCCCAGCTAGAAATAGTTCTTTCAGAGAGGAGCAAGAAGCCAGACCTGAGTCACCAAGAGAAAAGAAAATACATCAAAACATGGTTTATATATAAAAGCAGATAACTAGAGAATGTCGATGAGCAAAGGTCAGGCCATACCGTGACCAAGTCTCAGTATTCGGTTGTAACTCAAATCTAGTACTCGAAGGCGAGTGAGTTCACGCAGGCCCTCGATCACCGAGATACTGTTCTTCGACAAATTCAATGCATGTAGTCCTCGAGGAAGAGCACCAGCAGTTATCCTAACTGGAAAATGTATTATAACCAGTAAAAATAGAAGAAACAAAAACAATCAGTGTGTGAAGAAGATTAGCAAGATGGAGAAATATAGCTACCTATTGCATTTCCTGAGAGATTGAGAACTCTCAGACCAACAAATGCACTGAGGAATGGTATCACAACCAGACCATGACTAACCAGCTGGGCTGTGGTTGAAGAAGCACTTAGAGAGGATATATATTTTTTCGCAGCTTCCATTCCAGGAGTTAACTTGATGCCATCTACTTTAGCAGAAGCTGTTGCTGGCTCATTCGACACGACGGGTTCTCTTGGCAACTCATCTTCGTACCCTGTTATTTCATCGGCTTCCTCAGATAAGTTTACATGCTGAAGGTCATTGACCCAATCCTCAATACGCTTGAATTTAAAATCCTTTCCCGGAAATTCTGCTTGCTGGTTTGATGTTTCTCCTTCAAGGAAAGTTGTTGATTTTAGCTCATCTGTAGGTGGTACTATCCAATCTTTTGCCAGGGAAGAATAATCATACGCATCATCATATCCATCCTCCACGAGATTTTCCTTGTTATCTCCAGATTTATGCATATCATAGTCCCCATCTTGCTCTTGCTCTTGGTTCACGTTTACATTAGTCTCATGGACAGATTTATCTGTTTGGCGCATGTCTAGAGCACGAAGGTCATCAGAGGATCTAGAGTGGTGAGAAGAATATTTGAAAGGTGAAGATTTATCTGATGCAGAATCAGCAATATTAGGCATTGAGTTCGACCTCACCATCAAAGGTGAACCATGAGGTGTTTGGCTGTTTGAGTTGTCCATCTGTTCACCATATAATGAGGTATCATCGAGCTGACGGCTGTCTTTATCAGTATGATGAAGATCTCCAACCGAGAACATAGACCCATTGAGTGCTTGATTTGAACCCTGGTAAGCAGAAACTGAAGCTGGAGGAGCTTTCTGATACAGATTGGGACTTCCTTCTACATGCTTGCTGCTGCCTGCCTCGTGAGTACCACTCTGTTCAAGAGAATTTGGAGAGGTAATCCGATCTGTTCCATCGTCTGTTCCATTCTCTGTGGCATCTCTCCCATCCAAGTATAGCTCATTTCCATGAGATTGACTCTTCTTGAGATGGCGTACCTGATGCGTCCCAATTTCATCCTCAAGAATGCCACTAGGCTTAATTTCCTCAGATTTCCAGACACGCTCAATAACAGCAGAGCCAGCTGGCTTGCTGTTTTCACTAACAGAGGCAATGTTTCTCCCAAATATAATTGAGCTCAATCCTTTCGATTTAGACCCATCGTCTCTGATCAGTCGTTCCGAAAATCCTTCAGCAGATTTCTGCATCACCAGAAAATAAGAACAGATTAGCATTCTCTTATTAGATTTCAAACCAATCGTTCTAAAGAAAAGACGCAATAATGTTACAGTTTACCTTAGGTTTATGGCGGTAAATGTGAGCGTTGAAGCATGAAAACCTGACCATTGTGTCAAACTTAATAACATCGAACTACATCACCAGTTAAAACAACAAAGGAAACTAAAAGAAACCAAAACCCAAACCACAAAAACTGTTCTTATAATTACAACTACAAGAAGAAACTATTAAGATCAAGTTACGTTTTTGCACGAATAGATAGTTCCTAAAAGGTTTAAAGGTTCATGTGGCGTTAAGAATGTTAGCCGTAATCAAGGGTAAGACCCTCAGAAACACGACGGAGCCTCCAAATGATTGATGCAAGAGAAATCCTGGGAAGACAGAGTGAAGTCACCACTTGAAGGCCACCCCACACCTGCGCAGAGGTGCGAGAAGCACACGACTTTGCAGAAGCGGCCAGAGTGAAGAACAATTGTTTCGAGCTTAAGTAAGCCCAGTCCCTTTAAATCCCCAATTTAGTTGCTCACCTGATGAAAACAATTGAACAAGAGAGAGAGAGAGGACAATTTTAACACCGAGCCACAAAAAACAAAAAAAGCTTAAAGCTTGCAATTCAGATTACAAACACGATGTTCGAATAACAAGCAGAGAGAAAAAATATATCCATGGAGATAAAATTTTCAAAACCTACCGACAAAATCGAATCAGCAATCAAAAACATCAAACCGTTGGAAGAAATTACGGAGAAATAAAGGTCAACAAGTTCACAAAACAAAAAACCCGCAATAACGAAACACAAACGAGTGGTAAAAATAGCACCAAACACGAAACCGTCGTCACGATAACGAACACACAGAATCGGAGAACAGTGAAATCGGGAGAGAGAGAGAGAGAAGATGAAGAAGAAGAAGAAGAAGAATGAAAGAGCTTCTTACCAGAGAGGAAAAGGATTCGATTTTGAAAATCCAGAGGATTAAGCCAAAAAGATTCAAAATCAGTTGCGAGAAAGAAAATTATCTTCAAACTTTGAGGCAAAGCTACGCTAACCCTAAAAGAAAACCTTTTTTGGCCGAATCAAAATTTGTACCACACACTTTTTTACGACAACTAGTCAACGGCTCTGATTTTTTCTCATGTGACGAAAACTCTTAGTCACACATTATATGTATATTTTTATTTGTCTCATAAACCGAACCGCCTTTTACGACTAAACCGGCTATGGGCCTTACGTTCACTGGGATTCACAAACTCAATCCATTACCGAAAGCAATAACCGGTAACGGTTTAGGAGAAAATTTAAACAAAAAACGGCCATTACAATCTGCTCATACTTGGTCACTGTATCTCTTTGGGACCATATATTATAAGTTAACGAAATGAAGAGAGCTCTAACATTTACCAATTACACCATGTACCTTTTCACATCCTAAACCGGTTTCGCCATATATATATATACAAACCGGAATTTCCTAAACTTCCCTTGTACCTTAGCTTAATCCATAGAAGAGCTAGATTCTTCTGTCTCCTCGTCCCCGCTTAAACTAGAGGGCAATTCCATACCAGATCTACAAACATAGTATGAACCAATAAGCCAATTTTGATCTCTCTTTGGGACAACAAATGCAGTACACTGGTTTACTAACCGATTTATCTGCCCTTTTCGTTCAAGAATCTCACTGTATGATGATTTTGGCGCATAAACTTGCTGAAGATAGCCATGTTTCACTCGTTTGGTGACCTATCAACAAGCGTTAAAGGTCAGAACAAGAACTTGATAGAGCCTCTAAACTATGGTAAATACTACATCAATATCTGAATCTTCAAGATGCTTAACCATCAAACTCACCGGTGGTTCATCAGTCAAATGCATTTTTTCTCTCTGTGTTGTCATTTGAGTCCTCTCTCCGTGATACTTTCCCACCTTCAAAAGAAGATATCACACAAAACAAAAGTTATATTTCCATAAAAGAGCAAGAAAGGAGCCTGTAGAGATGGAAGTTTTAGACAAATCTTTACCATCCCAGAAGATGGACCTCTATCCATCGAGTCAGGGGATCGGCTTCTACTCGGAGGCAACAGCTTTGAAGATTTAGTGAGATATCCGGTCTTGCGTCCACCATTGATTATATTTTTATCATAATCATGAGTTCGGTTGGTTTCAATATTGCTTCCAGAAAGATTGTGGAAGTTGGCAATCTGATTGTTTCTTGAACCTTCAGCCTGACTTTTGGAGCTAATCCAACTCTTCTTGCTGTTAGTTACAGGGATTTCTCGAGGCGAACCTTTGAATGTTTCTTTAAACGATTTGTGGTTAGGGACTGAATTATAGAAACTGAGAGATGGAGAGTTCAGTCTTGGTTCCCTGAGACTCTTTTTATCTCTTAGACCAGGCTCCATTCCAACCATTATGTTGTCCTCATCATCATCATCATCTTCCGAATCTGGATCTGGCGAATGCATCTTCGATTTACAAGCTAATTCATAGCTCTATAAAGACAGTAAGAAAGAAAATGATTAGAGTGTAATATTAATACCTATGAGAAAACAAATTAAACATAGTTTAACCAAGGAATGTGATGGGAGATTAAGATTCTAGTTTATTATTATAAGAAGAAAGCTTATGAGAGTTCACTTACAGGACCAGGATTAAAGCTCTTCCTAGTTCCAGTTAAATATGGAGGATGAGACCGTCTTTGGTTCCCGACATAGATTGGCTCTGACAAAACAGTTGATAGAAAAAGCAATCAAATCCGACTGGACATGGGTAAAGGCACAATCTGACACACGAAGAAGATGATTTTAGCTTTTCTGAACCACTTACTCAATAGTCATAACATCATTAACCAGAAGTTTTTAAGGTAAAGTTGAAACATTTTGTCATGACTCACCTTGAACTATAGGATTGGTCTGAGGCTCAAATGCACCAGGAGGAAGAGGATCAAAATTAATCCCGAGAGGTGGACCATCCTCTTGGTACTGTCTTCCTAATTGTCTCTTTACAGCAGTGATAGCAACATTCTCACTCTCCTTCTTCACTTTCAAGTATCCCGAAGGCTTATTATGCCCATAGCTTCTCATGACCTGAGGATGCTGGATAACGTCATTATGTGCAACATATCTAGAACTTTCCACATCACGGATTCCATCTTTGCTAGAGACAAGATTCTTATGTAATGATGAACTACGTTCAGAAGATGTACTATCTTCACCATCAACATTTCCCATGTAAGAGCCCCCATAAAGCCTTTGACTTTCAACTTCCCTAGGCTTCGGGTTCCAATGATCTGTTTGCTTAGTGCTACCACATGAATCCTGTCGAAGCCCGCTTCCACGATCCTGAAGAACAACACTTGACCGATCCTGGCTCCCGATGGTATTCCCATCTTCTTTTACAGAACGTTTGTCTTTTAACCTTCTATGACAGAACCAACCTGAAACTTGCTTCTCGGTTAGTCCTATTTCCTCTGCTAACTTAGCCTTCATTTCTTCGGTCGGGTACTTATGCTCTGTAGAAAAACCAAATCACACCTGTAAAGCATATATAAAACTTGGAACAAAGGAACATATGCAAATAGCAAAGCCATGATTACCATTGTAGAAATTCTCAAGCGCCATAACTTGGATAGGAGTCTTAAGCTTCCGTTTCTTGCTGTTTTCTGTAGAGGCTTTATCGCCATCGGCGGGCGCCTCACCCGAATCTATCAAAAATAGCACATAAAAATAAAAAAAAAAACATAAGAAGATATCAAACAAACCCTAGATGTTTACATCTCGTTCAATAAAAGATGGCCAAAGTTGAACGTCTTTTTATTGTACTTTGTGTTTTTTAGAAATGTTGCTAGTAATTCAGAAATTCAGACCCAAAATCTACACAAGTTTCACAAAGAGGGGTTCAATTTAAGCATTTATGACCTCTCTCTCATCAGCCAAACACCTCTAAACCCAATCAAAACGAACGAAAACTTTGAAATTTCTTAGCTTGATTATTGGTACCATCAAACAAACCAAAAAAGGCTCAAAATTTCCAATGCAATGGATGAATTCACTAACTAAAACTACGAAAAATGGGAGTTGCATTGTAATTCGACAGACAACACGAACTCTGGATCATTGAAAACTATTCTTTCAGGTAAACTCGCAGGAAACAAAAACAAACGATTGAAAGAGATGAAGAGAAGAATTTTACCTGAGTGCATAGCCAAATTGAAATGTCCAGAGAATTGAACAAAACCTAATTAGCCCCCAAAAACCAGAATTCTTTTCCTTCTTCAAAATTCTGATTTTCTCATGCGAGGAGAAGAAACCTCCTCTTCGCACACAAATCTCTTGAAAACCAGACCGGGTTCATTAAACCGGAACATTGGAAAGAGTCAGACCGGGTAGACCTAAGTTTGGGCCTTATTGCAGGCCTTATTGTTTTACAACTTACATATGATTGCCTCAGTACCAAACTACCAATGCTCCACTTAGGTAAGCAAAAGCAATCTAGCCATATGCTAAACCGGAGCCTCGGGACGACTCGAACGGGCTGAACCTAAAATATTCGGGCCTGAATTTGGGCCTTAATTGGACAAGAAAGAATAAGAAGAGAGTCGTCGAATGTTTTTGTGACAGAACCGCCATGGCTACAGCTTCAAGGTTTCTACGGAAATTGCCGAGGTTTCTCAAGCTGTCTCCAACCCTTCTCCGTAGCAATGGCGTAAGATTTTCAAGCAATTTGATTCAGGATCCTATAGTACCGTTGGATTCCTTCTGGCGATTAGGATCTCGAATCCGCCATGATTCTTTTACTACCAGAAGCTTCTCTTCTCAAGGTCCTGCTTCTGTCGATTACAGGTACTTTAATCCTCATTTGATCTCCTTTGATTGTCTCTGATTCGTTAATTTCATGAAAATATGAACAAACGGAAAGAAAAAAACAGTTCGGTTTTGCAGGAGGATGAGTTTCACAGATTAGCCAACTTGACAATAAATTACCTTCTTGAGAAAATTGAGGTATTTTAAAGCTGTAGCCTTTTTTTATTCTCTCTAGGGTTCTTCGTTTTCAGACTTACAATGTCTTACTGGAACTACATGATTCATGTTCAGGATTATGGTGATAATGTTCAGATTGATGGTTTCGACATAGATTACGGGGTAAAGATAAACTCTTTTAAGCGTTTAAGATCTTGTTCCTATTTTCAAAATCTATATGTGCTGATAAAAGTCAGTCCTTTTGCTGTTTTAAACAGAATGAAGTTCTCACCCTTAAGCTTGGATCTTTAGGCACATATGTACTGAATAAGCAAACTCCAAATCGACAAATCTGGATGTCTTCACCCGTCAGGTAAATATTCTTGCTTTCCTTTTTCAAAGTTGCTAACTTTAGTGCATCTGGGTCATCATGTTCTGCTGTATCTTTTGGTCTCTGTATTCATAATCTATGGATAAATGAAACCTTTTATGAAATCGTGCTCTTGATATTTTGCTTCCACATCTTAGATTCACTTTGATGTCATCTTTCTTTCTTCCTTTTGTTCTGGAGCAGTGGCCCTTCTAGATTTGACTGGGACCGTGATGCTAATGCATGGATTTACCGGCGAAACGAAGCAAAGTTGCATAAACTCTTGGAAGAGGAGTTAGAGACTCTATGTGGTGAACCAATCCAACTCTCATAAAAGAAGAAGGCTTTGAACCGATATTTGTGGGCGAAAGGGTTTCATCTAGGAGCTTGAAACTGCTATACCCCTTTATAGGTATATCTATGGAAACATCCAGAGGAATAAACAAACAAGGCACAAGATAAAAGTTGTTTCAGTGTGAAGCCCTATCGATGTTTGTGATTCTACTTTTAAACAGTAATGTCTCATAGTGACAATGTTACAAGTCTCTTTGTTTAATCAGATTTGAAGCTGCCTTTTTACGCGTTTTAAATCAAAGAAAATATTTTTCAAAAACATAAGTCCTGCGTTTGTCAAAACTCCTCGAATCTCACAAAAATCCCGGGAAAAAGTTGGTTAACAAAGTTTGCAGGGTCAATCTCCACTCTTTCAAAAGCACCAATAAGGACAAAACATTGACTTCTTCAGCACCATTGTCCCCTTTTCCCAATAATTCATGTTTAGGTACCCCTTTTACCTCTCTCACCGTAACAAAAAATACTTAGAATACGTATATTTCAAAAGATTTGTTGGATCTTTTTTAACTATTTAGAGATCCATCGCCGAAAGAGTTGACACACTGCGTGAATTGATCACATGTGTATCTACAAACTGTGGCTAAGTGAGTGTAAAGTAGTATCTACTACTTTCATGGCTTTTGGTTCAGATGCTTAAGTGAGACTTATTCTGTTTTTTCATCTTAAAACACATGATTAGCTGCGTTCCACATATATACTTTTCAGGTGGGTCTTTCGTTGACGTTGAGGCAAACTTTTTTCTTTCTTTTTTTCTTCCGGACACGTTTTATGTTTTTAAGAAGACAAATTGGAAGTACCAGATGAGTAAGACATGGTCAGTACTGGTCAGAGAATGATTTTTTCTGTCTTCTTCTATATGTTTTTGGTGAATGTTTGTCGATTAGATTGCTTTGTTGCAGTTCAAGAGTCAATAACATTGTTCAAAGGTTCAACATTGATCAATGACAGCCACGGAGACACTCTTATTTCAGCTGGTCAGAGATTCGAGCTCGGCTTCTTCACTCCAAATGGAAGCTCTGATGGAAGAAGGTACTTGGGGATTTGGTTTTACAATTTACATCCACTTACTGTTGTCTGGGTTGCAAATCGTGAATCTCCGGTTCTTGATCGTTCCGGCACTCTCACTATCTCTAAAGATGGCAATCTTGAAGTCACTGATTCAAAGGGAAGAGTGCATTGGGACACTAATGTTCAACCTTCCTCAGTCTCTGCGCAGAGAACGGTAAAGCTGATGGATAATGGTAATCTTGTGTTGATGAGAGATGGAGATGAAGCAAATGTGGTTTGGCAGAGTTTTCAGAATCCTACTGATACGTTTCTTCCAGGGATGAGGATGGATGAGAACATGACTTTATCATCGTGGAGAAGCTTCAATGATCCATCACCTGGAAATTTCACCTTTGAGTTAGATGAAGAAGAAGACAAACAGTTCATCATTTGGAAAAGATCAATGAGATACTGGAAATCGGGAATTTCGGGTAAATTCATCGGATCCGATGAGATGCCTTATGCAATTTCTTACTTTCTTTCCAATTTCACAGAGAGTGTAACTGTTCATAATGCCTCTGTGCCTCCTCTCTTCACATCTTTGTATACCAATACAAGGTTTACCATGAGCTCCTCAGGTCAAGCTCAGTACTTCAGGTTAGGCGGAGAAAGATTCTGGGCACAGATTTGGGCTGAACCTAGAGATGAATGTAGTGTATACAATGCTTGTGGAAATTTTGGTAGCTGTAACAGCAAGAATGAGGAGATGTGTAAGTGTTTGCCTGGTTTTAGGCCTAATTTCCTGGAGAAATGGGTCAAGGGAGATTTTTCTGGTGGATGTTCTAGGGAGTCGAGGATCTGTGGTAAAGACGGTGTTGTGGTGGGAGATACGTTCTTGAATCTGAGTGTGGTTGAAGTAGGAAGCCCGGATTCGCAATTTGATGCACATAATGAGAAAGAATGTAGAGCAGAGTGTTTGAACAATTGCCAATGCCAAGCTTACTCATATGAAGGAGTGGATACACTTCAAAGCAATACCAAGTGCTGGATTTGGTTGGAAGATCTCAACAATCTCAAGGAAGGCTATTTAGGTAGCCGCAACGTATTCATTCGCGTAGCAGTTCCCGATATAGGTAAAAACAATCTTTATCGACTTTGAAATATATGAAATGCTTTTAAAATGCATTATGGTATATAACTGTTGATGGTTAAATTCTGCAGAGTCGACCAGTAGAGATTGTGTGACCTGCGGCACGAATATTATTCCTTATCCTTTGAGCACGGCTCCTGGATGTGGCGACAGTAACTACCTTAGTTTCAACTGCAATATGTCGACTGGTCAAGTCATTTTCAAAGGATCTAACAGCTCATACAATGTTACAAGTATCAATCCTGATACTCACAGATTCTTAATAAAAATAAAAGATGCGGTTGTAAACTGTACAACTGAAAATCAGATGAGCAGAATTTCAGAGTTAAAGCTATCTTCGCCTTTTCATCTGACGGGGAAGTGCAATGCAGACATGGTTACTGGTGGAACTGAAGTGGAGATACGTTGGGATCTTCCCCTTGAGCCAACTTGCTCTTTATCTGCAGACTGTAAAGACTGGCCTAATTCATCTTGCAGTAAATCTGGAGATGGGAAACAGCGGTGCTTCTGCGATCATGATTTTAAGTGGGATGGATTCAATCTAAACTGCACTCAAGGTAAAGCTATGAGGACAAAACTCATTTCAAACTCTTAATGCAAAGATGTATCAGTTTGTTTAATGAAGGCTCTTATGTAGAACGAGCTCGAGGAAGATATGGGGAAGCTAAAACACCGGTGGTTTTGATCGTTGTGGTGACTTTTACAAGTGCAGCAATTCTGGTTGTTCTGTCAAGCACTGCTTCTTATGTATATTTACAAAGAAGAAAAGTAAACAAGGAACTAGGAAGCATACCAAGAGGAGTTCAGTTATATGACAGTGAGAGACATATCAAAGATTTGATTGAATCGGGAAGGTTTAAACAAGATGATAGTCAAGGCATAGATGTTCCTTCTTTTGAGCTCGAGACCATCCTATTTGCAACATCCAACTTCTCAAATGCAAACAAGCTAGGCCAAGGAGGGTTTGGACCGGTTTATAAGGTTTAAATGTGTTTTTCATCTTTTGATCTGATTTTGATTTTATACTCTTTGTTAATAGAGGCTTAAAATATTTTGTGGCTTGTGTGACTCAGGGCATGTTTCCTGGAGATCAAGAGATTGCCGTGAAGAGGCTATCTCGCTGCTCCGGTCAAGGACTGGAGGAATTCAAGAATGAAGTTGTTTTGATTGCCAAGCTCCAACACCGGAATCTTGTTCGACTTCTTGGTTACTGTGTTGCTGGAGAAGAAAAACTGTTACTGTATGAATACATGCCACACAAAAGCTTAGACTTCTTCATTTTTGGTAAGCAGTAGCCGCGTCTCTTCTTTAATAACTCATTCTTTTCAGTTCTTAATACAAAAGATCTGGTTCTTGCTCAGACCGGAAGCTGTGCCAGCGATTAGATTGGAAGATGCGGTATAATGTCATTTTAGGAATCGCTCGGGGACTTCTTTATCTGCATCAAGACTCTAGACTGAGAATCATCCACAGGGATCTGAAAACAAGCAACATTCTGCTAGATGAGGAGATGAATCCCAAGATTTCTGACTTTGGGTTGGCTAGAATATTTGGAGGCAGTGAAACTTCAGCCAATACTAATCGAGTTGTTGGAACTTAGTAAGTTCTGAACACTTCAATTTGCCTTAGCATCCCATTCCTTGGCATTTATTTAAAACATTTTGGTGGTCTTTGTATTGCAGTGGATACATGTCTCCAGAGTATGCTCTAGAAGGTCTTTTCTCATTCAAATCAGATGTATTTAGTTTCGGCGTGGTTGTGATTGAAACTATCAGCGGGAAGCGTAACACCGGTTTTTATGAACCTGAGAAATCTTTAAGCCTTCTAGGCCATGTGAGGGATCTGAGGCTTTAAACTTGTTTATGCACACTACTTCTTTAAAAACTTGACCGAGAAAACCATATATTGCAGGCGTGGGATCTCTGGAAAGCGGAAAGAGGGATTGAGATATTGGATCAGGCTTTACAGGACACGTACGAAACTGAGGAATTCTTGAAGTGCTTGAAGGTAGGACTGCTTTGTATACAAGAAGATCCTAATGATCGTCCTACAATGTCAAATGTTGTTTTCATGCTCGGAAGCAGCGAAGCTGCTACTCTTCCAAATCCAAAACAACCGGCTTTTGTCCTTAGACGTTGCCCTTCATCAAGCAAAGCTTCTTCATCTACAAAGCCAGAAACTTGCTCTGAAAATGAGCTTACTATAACTCTTGAAGATGGAAGATAATAATAGCTCTGAAGATTCACTTGAGCCATTAGCTAGCTTTTTTGTATTGATTCTCAATAAGCATAAGATTTCAACAGAAAAAAAACTGCAATAGCTAAGTGTCCTAAAACAGTGATTATGTAGAAACGTTCAATGGAATGAAATTTTGGCTTTGGAAGAAGCCATGGAGAATCCCGTTAGCTGTGACCTTATCATTTGTCTCCGAAGAGAGTCTCTACAGAGGAAACTAGATCGAAGAGTCATCTTGATCAAAGCCTTTCCATGTCTCAGCAGAAAGATTGCGAGGCTCATTTCGTTCTCGCACTCTAAGAATCCTTGAATCTCCACAAATTCCAAGTGGTTCAAGAAAGATTCCAATTCATAGGTTTGAGAGTCCCAGTACTGAATCTCCGAGTTAGACATATCCCACAAATCCTTATTCCATTGCTGAAAACATAAGCAAAATCAAAGACAATTCAGTTAAACCGAGAATGAGAAAATAAAAAGCTTTCTTTTTTTATATACTTACCCTTCTTTCACTTGTTTGATCATTAATAATTTTTAGGATAAGTATGTTTAGCATTGGACAGCTCTTGAACAGACATGACAGTGTTTGAACATTGTGTCTGTTGAAACGAGTTTGCAGTTCCAAGGATCTCATGTTGTGAAATGGTGGAAGATGATTCTTTAAAATTCCCTTCTTGCTTGACAAAATCTGTTTTAACATTCGTAAAACTGTGATTAAAGAGCAAACTGCAGAAGAAGGAGGTGTGTGTAAGTCTATACCTCTACCGATTGGTTTCCGAGTTGTAGTTTATACGAATTACAGAGACCTGACAAGAGAGTGAAAAAGCTCTGTGTCTGAGAATTGAGATCTTGATGAAGCCAAAAGACTTTAACGAAAGCTTTTCTCAGACAAACTAACTTGTCCAAGATATGAAATCTAGTAGTGACTCCGTTTGAATTCCAAAGGAATGTTTTGAGATTTGGTGTGTTAAGCTTCACAAAGCTCTTTTCTGAGTATGAATGGAAGCAACTCGCAACCTTAAGTCTCTGAAGCTTATTACCAGAATCCTCTAAGCCCTCAAGCTGTAAAGAGCCCTTTAGAGAAAACTCTTGGAGAAGACGGCAACTGACCTTAAGTTCCTTGAGTCCAAAGCAACTTTCTAGGGTTAGTTTCTCCAGAAGAGGAAAGCTTGGATCAGTAAAGAATTCTGAGAGACAAGGTTGATTGTATAGAATCACAAGAGACAAAGAGAGTGAAGTAAGTTTTTGAAAACCTCCAACGATTGATGATGAAGGAGGTAATCTAAAACCAGGGTAAGATGATTTAAGCTTCAAATCTCTTAAATGTTGAGAGGTCACAATCCAACGAGGAAAGTTAAAATAGTCTTTGGTAGAGACTTCAATGTCAAGATCTTGAACCTGATGAGTAACAGCTAAACGTATCAAGGAATTGAGACTTGTGAAGGTAACAGGAGCGCGGAAACGGAGTGATCTGAGATTGTTGGAATCACGGTGATGACGAAGAGAAAGCACTTTGTAAATGGAGCTAGAAGAGAAAGATTTCGGTTTGTTAAGATCGTTAATGGAGGTGAAATCAAGATCAGGCAACGAGAGAAAGAGAGATCTCCATCTTTTCGATAGTGAGCTCGTTTTGGCTGCGGTTTTAAGAGGAAGTAAGAGAAGAATCTGATGAAGAAGAGAATCAGGGAGGTTACTAATTCTATCTACTTGTACAAAAGAACCATTTGCTTCTTCTTCTCTCTTCTTCTTCTTCCGTTTAGTAGATCTTGTCTCCATTGTTAAAAGAGTGTCCTTAATCAAAGCTTTTAGTCTTTTGTTATCCTCTAGTTCGAAATTAGGGTTTGAAACATTCAAAACAAACCCTAAAAGTCATTAGCGATACGTGCGTTGAGTTTGTTTCCACAAATATCGCATTTTCTGTTAAAAACTCAAATTAAAGATTCACCAAAATCAATAGAAAATTGATTATTTATACATAAAACAGAATCATCAAAGAGCCACATGTTCTCTTGATCCATTTTTTTCATGAATAATCTTAAAGAAGACAACTTTAAACTACAAATGGCGATGATGTTGGCACTCAAGAGGAGTAACAGGAAACCTAGTAGCATCAAAGCAATAATCATAAATCATATGATTAGCTCGAACCCAAATAAGCTGATGATTCTGATGAAGGCTAAGCTCAGACACAGTAGGCTCATCCCACCAAAACTTCTGATCTCCATTACACTTGCTTAGATCAGACGTTGTTGGAATCTCACAAGCATCGATTTGGAACTCCTTGTAAGAAGCAACGAAAGGAGCGTGACTCCAATCAGTTTTAACAAGACCTCCTTGAGTAGCCCAATCATCTGCGTTCCAAATTGAGCTGTAAACTCCCATTGCTTGATCTTTAGCAAATGGGATACCTTTAGCTTCAAGATTCTTGTGGACTCGGATTGGAGTTTCGTCTACCATGAATCTGTTTTGCAAATAAAAATCATTAGAATGGGTCCATAATCGAAAAAAAGGAAGAGACTTTGTTTAAGAGAACTTACACAACACTGCGTTTACTCCAGAGGATAGAGTAAGTGTGAAACTCAGTGGTGGGATCGAACCAAAGATTGAGTCTTTGTTCTCTGTTTCCAACTCCGTTCACATAGACATTAGTCTGGACTATGTAAGGCTCACCCGTAGTGTTACCCAAGAACTCAAAATCGAATTCGTTGTGTTTCGGACCATCAGAAGACATCTGTTAAGAGAAAACATTGTAACAGTTTAAGATTTGAGAGACATAATAATCAGTCAAGGTGTCAAAAAACAGAGCAAGAAGAGATGGGTTTGTTCCGTACGTAAAAAGCAGTGACGGTTCCTGCTGAATCACCCTCTACGAGCTTAATCTGGATAGAGACTTTACCGAACAAGTACTTGTTTCTCGATTCAAATCCAGCGCCTGAAAAAACCAATCAAACATCATCAATCTTGATGAACCCACAAAAACAGAGGAAACGAAACAGAGAGATAAGGGTTTGTTTTATATAAGTACCAGAGAAATTGTCAAGCTTGAGTTTTGTGACTTCGCCTTCGTTGACACAGTGATCCATAGCCCAGCTTGAGCGGTAAAGCTCCTCGAACTTAGCTGCTGAAACAGCTACACCACAAGAGATAGCCCACACCATAATCATTATCATCATACATTTGAACCAATCCATACCCACCATTTTTTCTTTTTAATCTTTATCTCTCTATCTCTTAATTAAACTTCACTCTACAGTCAGACACACTTGACTCAATGAAGGAGACAAGAGAGAGAGGAGGGGGTTTATAAAGGCGGGAGGTGAGTGAGTGTGGGTGAGCTGGCATACAATGGAGAGAGATGCCACGTTGGATTCGACGTGTGATTCAGGACATTTATAAGTGGACAAAAAAACCCATCTTCGTAAAGATGAAAAATATCACTCAAAACAAGAGAGAGAGAGTTGGAAAATGTAGCCGTTACTGTGAGGGCATCATCACTCAGTGGTGCTCCACTTTGTACTACACAGAGGACAAGAATTTATGCTTCTCTGTCTTAAAAAAAAACTTCTCTTTGAGCACAAAAATAGAGACTTTATTGCTTTTAGAGAGATAAGTGAATATAATTGATTCTGGGTGTAATAATGAAGAAGAAAAGAGAAGAGATAGGACCATTTTACAGCTAAGATGTTTTCATTGCATTCGATTGGATCCAGCTGTACATTTGGCTCCTTTGGGTCAGAGAAGCTCAAAATTTTAAATCTTTACTGCCCAAAAGTAATTGATTGGTACACAGTCTTTTTCTCTCTCTCCTCACTTTTTGGGGGAATTCAATTTTTTGTCATTGTGTTTCAGACATGGATTAGATATGGCAGATGTGACGTCAATTGTTAAAATAAAATATCTTGGCTTCGGTTTTGGTAATTTAAAATATCTTGGCTTCGGTTTTGGTAATTTAAAAAACATCGTCAACTTGTGTGTGTGTAAGGTGAGAGCAGTACACCACCATGCATATAATGTGTGTATATCCGGGGACTAAATTGTTTCTTTGTCGCCATTAGAGACATAGAAAACGATGGCGTTTCTGGGGACCTTTGAAAATCACGGGCGTTTATTAAATCATGCGACATATGAGACAGTGACGTATACTTAATCCGAAATGTTTAAACCTAACACAAGACCCATTGGTTGAAACTTGAACTGTTCTTTTATTATATAAATCAAATCATTAGATTCAATGTTATCACTAATAAGACGGTGTTGTTTTTGTTCTTCCTCGTGAACATTTACCGAGCAAGTGGATTTACTTATAAACACGCGCGTGCGTGCGTGCGTGCACCCAGAGGCTCGGCTCTTTAAGCCAACGGCTCTCTTATTTCAGTCAGACTCATGCTTTTTAACTGTGTCAGTAAATTAAAAAAAATTTACTACTTTTATCATCATCATCACGATTGGTACTATACTCCATCATCACAATTATGACCTTCCTTTGTCAGTAACTCATGATGAGATGACGCCAAATTAGATATTCTCTTTCTCACTCACTCTTCATTAGACTCTTACCCTTTTAAGGCCATAAACTCAAAATTAATAGTGGAGCTAATGGAATAACCACAATTAACTAAAGCCACTCTTTTGGATTGATACAAGCATCTAATAGTTTCCATTCCTCAGTTCCTTCTTCCGGTTTCTGCATCCGCAAACAAGAGAGAAAAACACCCTTAGTACTCGGTTTCATACCTTACTACTAAGCAAAAACAATCAAGATTTAGTTTCTCTAATGTACATAACATGATAAGAAACTTTACATGGTCATATTCCCATCTTGCGGATAGCGGAAGAGAGACGAGAATACTCTCTATTCGCCCTCCTGTCTTCAGGCCAAATGTTGTTCCGCGGTCATACACCTTTAGTTTTTACCATCGTTAACATGAGATAAGGTTTCAAGAGATATATACGCAGAAAGAAAATAGAGCTAGTAGTATGCAATTACCAAGTTGAATTCAACATATCGCCCCCTTCGCAACTGTTGCCATGCCTTGTGTTGCTCGTTAAATGGCGTGTCTTTACGTTTCTCTATTATGGGTATATACGCTGGTATTACTGAGCTTGCACATTCTGCAAAAATCACCTCAGTATTCAAACTAGCCAACTAGGAAATTTCTAAAAACAAATTATCATAAGCTTTCTCTTGGTCACTACCAGTGGCAAATGACAGAAGCATCTCCTGATCGTAGTCATTCAAATCATCAAAAAATATCCCTCCAAGCCCTCGCCTCTCGTTACGGTGCTGCAGGCAAGACCATTAAGTTTTTATTGTTTTCAAACCATACCCAACAACTTATCACCGCATCAACCTAACCAAACCTTGATGCTCTAAATCTATCCCTACACATACATGACTCTAAAACTAGTCTTTAGTTCCACAAAGTGCTAAGATCTCACAAAACAATCAGAATGGCGTTAAAGAAACAGCATACCTTAATGTAAAAGTAGTCATCACACCATTTCTTGAACCTAGGGTAGAATGATGGATCGAATTTGTCGCAGGCTTGCTTTTGAACCTACACAAAGAAAGATATTTTATCAGTAACAACATAATCACAAAGCTTCAAACTTTCAGAACAAGGGATCAGGTTTATAGACCGAATGAAAATGCTTGACATCATCTTCAAAGATGTAAGCAGGCGTGAAATCAGTCCCACCACCAAACCACCATTGCCTCGGAGCTCCAGGAACATCTACGAGTGAAAAATTCAGCAATCAAATGCTTCATCCAACCAAAAAATTGAAACTTTACCACTCTCAAAGTGAATTAAGGTTTTACCCTTTGGAGCATCAGTCTCGAAATAACGGTAATTGAAATGCAGAGTCGGAGCAAAAGGGTTTTTAGGATGCAAAACCTGAAATTGGACACAAATGTGCGATCAACCTCGATCAAAAATGTTGAATGTCGACGAATGTAAGATAGATAGAGATCGTACCGAGCTGATTCCGGCGGCGAAGAACGGAACTGGGCCAGGTTTTTGCTCAGACGTGGCGGCTTTAGCAGCTCTATAAGCTTCAGGAGGCATAACACCATAAACCACAGAGACATTAACTCCAGCTTTCTCCCATACATTTCCATCCTGCAAAACACGGCTGATTCCTCCACCTCCACCGGGTCGAGACCAAACATCTTCCTTGAATTTGGGACCTCCTTCGACTGCTTCAATGGCTTCACAGACTTTATCTTGAGCAGCTCTTATCATTGTCTCGAAACGAGCCCTAACCGAAGAAGAAGTTTGAGTATCATCACCATCGGAGTCTCTGAGGAAAGTGAAAGGTCTTTCGGTTTCGGGAACTTCTTTCTCGATAGAGACTGAACATCGTAAATCGGAATGTGGTCTCTTTACTGGACGAGGGAAGTGGAAAGCGAAGCAATTCGGAGAAGTTTTGAGACGGTGAGAGGAGAAGAGATTGAAGGAAGACGGAGAAGTGAAAAGAGTCGAAGAGTGAGATGCCATTTTCGGCGATCGATCAAATCCAAATTCTCGCCGTTGCTGAAGATAGAAGATGATAAGGAATCGTCAAAGCGCTTGTTTTTTTCGGGTTTGGTTCAACGAAAACAAATCTCATACCAAACCCGGTTTAGTTCTCTCAGTACGTTGATCTTGTTCCTTACAGTACAAGCAACCATTAAACATGGAATCGTTTTGTTTACTTGGAGAGTAAGCGAGTGAGAGAAGAAGAGTCAAAGACAGGAGGACTACAAGTGAAGTGTTGACAAACAAGAGCCACCACTTTCTCTGAGTTTCTGTTCTTCTTCGCCATCTCAGCTACATTACTGTTATGCTCTTCCCAAAACTCCATTTCATCAGAACTAGAAGGATCTATGTGAATCACCTGCCCAGACAGAAAGAACCCGAAAAATCACAAATCTTAAATCAGGAAACTTAAATAATTTTTAAGCCCTTACCGTTTTATTAGGATCATAAACTGAATGTGCTGCAGAAAGCATGTTGTTAAGCTCTGCAGAAGACTTTGAACCAACTAACACAACTTGCTTTCTCGATGGAACAGAGATCATATCTGCGGCGCAGCACATTAATGGCACTGCCACTGCCATTTCTCTTAACCTCGACTCAAAGACTGCCTGCAAAAACAACAACACAGAGACATTTAAGAAAAAGCCTCAATGGATGAAGTAATTGGAGTTGGTTGTTTGTTTACCAAGAGATGCTGTGCGGTGTTTAGGTAGGAGTTAGCTTTTTCTCCGCCAACTATGGAAGCTAATCTCACAAGATTAATAGCAGAAACAGAGTTCCCTGAAGGTTCTGCACCATCATGATCTTCTTTTACGCGGAGAAGAACAGATGGATCTTGTCCTTGAGTATTGAAGTAGGCTCCTCCTTCTCGGTCAAGATACAACTCATCCTAGAATATATTCCAACTGTTATAGCCAAAATCAACAACTTGAACAAATCAAGCTATTAAAGATCTCGCTTGCCTGGGTTCCTTGAAGTTCAATCGCCCATTTAAGCCATTCGATCCCACCTCCATTCTCGTAGAGATCAAGCAAACCAGAGATCAAGAAAGCATAATCATCTAAAAAGGCAGGAGCTTTGGATGGTCCCTGTCTGTAACTGTGTTGTAATCTGCGAGACTGCTCATCATAGAGATTCCCTCTGATAAACAATGCTGCTTTCTCTGCAACTTCTATGTAATCCTCTGGCTGTAATTGAGAGAATTGGAATTAAGAAAAATCAACGGTCAATAAGAAATCAAAGGAAGCAGTGTAGCATTCATTACCTGACTATTCACCACAGGGAAACAGTATTTGGTGCTCTCAGGCTCAGCCTTGAGAATCTTGGAAGCTCTTGCGAAAGACGAGATAACAAGACCATTCCATGACACGATTATCTAAGAAAATAAATCTTAAACAGTCCACAAAGCTGAAGAAAACAGTAGAAGAAGACAACAAACTGTTTCCAAGGTGATTTTTACCTTATCATCTAAATGCGGCTTAGGTCGCTTCAATCTGACATCGAAAAGCTTTCTTCGGCATTCACCCAAAATCTCCTGATACTTCTCAATGGAAAGGCTGTACTTAGATGCCATGGCAGACAGCTCATTTCTTTCGATCAGCACGTTCTTCCCAGCGAATTCATTGTGCGGGTCACTCCTGCTCGAGAGATCGCAGTTACCTGATTTCTTAACATAATAATGCTCTTTGAAAAGATCTGCATGCTCCCCAAGGACTTCATCAATCTTGGAACCAAACACACAAAAAAAGAAAAAGAAACAAGAAATGTCAGTGTACAGAGGGCAACCCGATTCAGCTGAGATGAGTATATCAGAGAAAAGAACCTCATCACTGGTCCATATATAGAAAGCTCCTTCTTTCTTTCTCTTTGCCCCCTCGGATTCAAAGCTATCAGCATCTTCAGCTGAGAATATTCCACCTTCAGGTGCAATCATGTCTCTTCTCAGATAATCAAGGATGTCTCTTGCCACATAAGAATACATAACATCCTTGGTTATGATAAAACCATCGAGGTAGACATTAGCTAGTTGCCCTTGATCATATAGCATTTTCTCAAAATGTGGAACTGCACCAGACAAATAGCAAAAAATGCTTAAATTCAAATATTTTTCATCAGCTCGATACTACAGGATACTAATTGAAGTCTCACCGTGCCAACATTCATCGACACTGTATCTATGAAATCCGCCCCCAATGTGATCATGCATCCCTCCATTTGACATGCCTTGCAAGCTGAATAAAACCATACTTTGGTCTTCATCAGCCTCACTTGTTTTCCCCGATTCCTTCAACTTTTTGGAATGATAAAGCATCAGCTGGATCTCGACAGGCCTCGGGAACTTTGGTGCAGATCCAAACCCACCGAATTCCGAATCATAGCTCCGAGAAAGCTTGAACACAGACACTCAGATGTTAGAAGAGATGTTCATGTTGATGTATCAATCAGACATATTTTTCTAAGAGTACAGTAGAGTCGAACCATACTTGTTTTGCACATATACTCACAGCCTCCCGAGAAATCCCATCTGACAATTTATCGGTTCCAGCATTTGCAGATAAAGCTTTTGACAGTTCTTCAATAGCATACGTCCCACTCTTCACAAGCGTATCCCTCTTACTATCCCACGCATCTTTCACCTTCCTGAACCAAAGCCAAAGAAAACATGGAGAATATAATCGAATCAACTATAGTCTTTGCCAACCGCCCATTTTCTACATACATACTCTATTCTTTACTGAAAACAAAACCAATTGCACCCTCGTGAGCCGAGAATGCTACTGTACAATAAGAGAGAAGGGATTCCCTTACTTAAGGAGAGTCTTGAACCCTGGTCGCCCATAATTGTCATTTGGAGGAAAGTAGGTTCCACCCATCAACGGCTTTAAATCAGGTGAAAGGAAGACCGACAGTGGCCAACCTCCTCCACCGTACAAAGCCTGGACGAACGACATATAAACCTAAAAGTGCCAATAACAAGAATCCTCAGTCAGGTCCATGAACGTACTCAAGATTTACCTTCTCCATATTTCTAGAAATTGATACAGCTAGAACTAATTCAATACAAGTCTATTTATTCCACCAACGACATGAGTGAGCAAAATAGAAAAGATATCTCTGAAACTAAGCATTCAGAGAATTGAATGAGACTTCGAATATCAATGGAGTTTATTCAAGAAAGCTATTGGATTAAAAGATTCTTGTGGCATGCAGACAGTAGTATACCTTATCGACATCAGGCCGCTCCTCTCGATCCACCTGTTACACAAGAAGTTGGCAAAGTGTTTCAACAACAACTAGCTCAAAGATTGTGCCTCAAAACGTCATTTTATAATCCACAGCCAGAAGGGGATTTTCCGCCTTACACTCTAACCTTGATACTAACGAACGAATCGTTCAAGAGTTTTGCCACTTCTTCATCTTCAAATGACTCAACTTCCATGACATGGCACCTGATAAAATAGTTAACTGGTACTTAAAACATACACTCCAAAATAAGAAAATAAGCTTGCTCTGCTTCTCCACTCCTGAGTACACGAGTTCTTAAACTACAGGTTTCCTCCATTTTCCTTTTACAAAACCTTTAAATACTTCCTTAGGCTTACACCTATGAGGAAAGAACAGTGATTATTCTAATAAATTCCGAGTTCCTAACATGTCATTCAGTCTCTTCCTACTATAATTCAGTAAAAGAATAGGTCAAACTCAAATAATTGAAGTCTCACCAGTGACAGGTACTGTATCCAACTTCAAGATTCCATATAAAAAGAGATTTTGAAAACGAAAGGGAACCAAATTAGTGTCACAAGACTAAAGTCATTAACGACATCTAATCAAACAGAAATTAAACACGATCAATAGAGAATAAAGTAAACAACTTGATAAGAAGATAGGCACGTCTCTCTTCCTTGCTTCTTCAAAAGCTTCTTCTCCCCATGGATACCAATCAACCTTTTTCACATAAAGAGTGAAACCAAACCATGAAAGCAATCCACAAAATAAAAAAGTTGGATGCTTTTAAGTTAAGAACCGGTTATATACAAATCTTAACCAGTTATGACTTAACTAATTGCAACAAAGCTTCCTAATCAAAATTGAAGATGCCCTAATTGAAAATAAAGTTGTTCTTTTTATTCTACAGGACCTTGTATGAATATCAGAAAAGATGAATACTTGATAACGAGGGGGCAAATCAATTACCGGATTATGTGCGTGTTGAAGAAGATAAGGACTATGTTCTGCGGCTAAACGGTTGGTATGTTTCTGAGACGTGGACGAGGTCGAAGACGAAGTCTCTTCCGCCATGGCCAAGACCTTGCCTGATGAAATGGGTCTATAGAGAATCAGCGGGAAAGGGCTAGAATACGAAGGATCACGTGAACGGATGCGATTTCTTCTTCTGGGTAAAGAAGACAGAGACGCGATGCTGCGAGAAGCAGAGCGGTGGAGGATTGAGGAAGACAACAAGTGAAGACTTTTCATCAGCATTGCTGATTGAAAATTAGAATATCAACAAAACGATGGCGTTTCTAGGTTTTGGTGAGATTGGCTAAAACGGATTCATGGTCTAGACGATTCGCCATGCGAGCGTGGGAGGTTCAGACACATCTTTCTCTTGTTGGATGTATTCGGTATGTGACACGTGTAGATAAGACAAGAAGATGACTATTAGTTCTGAATTTTTTTCTATTTCTTGGCTCATATTTCAACTTTTCACTAACCCAAATATTCTCAAGAGTTATGGCTTTTCAGCCTCTACATAAGAATCTAACCAATCCGACACTATAAAATACTAGTATAGGTTAGGGACATACATTAATTGGGACGTAAACTTCTTTGCTACTCCATCGATTATCATATTTCCTTATCGAAAGTACAACTTTAGTAACTTCTTCAAATGTGATGAAGACTTTTTTAATGTTCTAGTATCAGTGATTGGAGCAAAGGTCAAACCGATTGTATCAAATTGAATCAGATTGGAAGATTACGGATTAAAAAAAAAAAAAAAACTACCCATCTAATGTTCGTGCTTTGCTTTCCGGCACCATTGGCATAAGCACCAAGGTTGTAGAGAATAGTAATAAGAGATGGTAGGCACTTATGTACTCATATGAATGCTACATTTTTACAGATTGAATAATAAAAAAGTGTTTTCATGTCCAAAAACCTTGATACTTTAAGAGATGGGTGATTGAGTTGTAAAATTTGATTGGTAACATATTGCAGTATGATACAGAGAATCCTTTTATACTAGATAAATTTTAAAAGTATTCAATCACTTATGTTATGATACCTTTTTTTTCTAAAGACTTTAAGTGACTAACCTTTAGGCTTTAGTAAATTACCAATTAACGGATCTGACATCATGTGTGAACTGGGGTATTCCATAAATGATTAGATCCATGAATTATATTACACAGACTACATGTGGTGATCAGTAATCTAACCATGATTAAGGCAACTAACTAAATTAGTGAGTGACCTACATAGGGCTCACATGGGTGCAAGCTCAACTTTATTAATGGTCTCACATGGACATTGTCTCCTTCGATTCTCTTGTCTTGTCATACTCTTGTCTTCCACTTGCACAGTTTATATATATCAAAAGCTTCTTTCTTTCGATTTAGATCACTCATATTGAATCAAAATCTCAAAACTTTTTTTCACTTTTTTTCATTTCTTCCTCTCTCTCTTTTTCTGATGCTCTCTCTCTCTATTCCGATGGGTCTCCGATTACCATCTAAGGTTCTTGAACATATCCTCTCCTTCATTGATTCCAACGAGGACCGGAACTCAGTTTCTCTAGTCTGCAAGTCATGGTTCGAGACAGAGCGGAAAACAAGGAAACGAGTCTTTGTTGGAAACTGTTACGCGGTCAGTCCTGCTGCTGTTGCACGACGCTTCCCGGGGATGAGATCTTTGACTTTGAAGGGGAAGCCACACTTTGCCGATTATAATTTGGTTCCTGACGGTTGGGGTGGTTATGCTTGGCCGTGGATTGAAGCCATGGCGGCCAAAAGCCCGTCCCTTGAGGAGATCAGATTGAAGAGAATGGTTGTGACTGATGAGTGCTTAGAAAAGATTGCTGCTTCGTTTAAGGATTTTAAAGTCCTTGTGTTGACTTCTTGTGAAGGTTTCTCCACTGATGGTATTGCTGCTATTGCAGCAACTTGCAGGTTCGGTTCGAACAGAACAAAAAAGACTCTGTTTCTTGTAAGTTAAATCTCACAGTGTAACTTTGGTTTTTTTTTTGTTGTTGTCTGATTTTCAAAACAGAAACTTGAGAGTGCTGGAACTACGAGAGTGCATAGTTGAAGATCTAGGAGGAGATTGGCTTAGCTATTTCCCAGAGTCTTCAACTTCTATGGTCTCTCTTGACTTCTCATGTTTAGATTCTGAGGTTAAAATCTCGGACCTAGAGCGTCTCGTGAGCAGATCTCCAAACCTGAAGTCTCTGAAGTTGAATCCAGCTGTGACTCTAGATGGACTCGTTAGCTTACTTCGTCGTGCTCCACAACTGACTGAGCTCGGCACAGGTTCTTTCGCAGCTGCATTGAAACCAGAAGCGTTTACAAAGTTATCAAAAGCTTTTTCAAACTGTAAGCAACTTCAGAGCTTATCAGGTCTCTGGGATGTTCTCCCTGAATATCTTCCAGCTCTTTATTCTGTATGTCCTGGTCTTACCTCGTTGAACTTGAGCTATGCTACTGTCCGAATGCCTGATCTTGTTGAGCTTCTTCGTCGATGCTCGAAACTGCAGAAGCTATGGGTGAGTATTTGCGTTTTAAAGTCTCTCTGAGTAGTTATCCCCCCCTGATGTTGGTTCTTACTAATGAGACATTTTCTGTAGGTGATGGACTTGATAGAGGACAAAGGTCTTGAAACTGTTGCCTCCTGTTGCAAGGAACTGCGAGAATTGAGGGTGTTTCCATCTGAACCAGATCTCGATGCAGCAAACGTACCTCTGACGGAGCAAGGCCTGGTCTTCGTGTCAAAAGGCTGTCGAAAGCTTGAGTCTGTTCTCTACTTCTGTGTCCAGTTCACAAACGCAGCTTTGATCACTATAGCAAGAAACCGTCCAAATCTCAAGTGCTTCCGTCTCTGTGTGATAGAGCCATTTGCTCCTGATTACAAAACAAATGAGCCACTTGACAAAGGATTCAAAGCCATAGCTGAGGGATGCAAGGATCTTCGACGGCTCTCTGTCTCTGGTCTCCTCTCTGACAAGGCCTTTAAATACATTGGGAAACATGCCAAGAAGGTTAAGATGCTATCGATAGCATTTGCTGGGGATAGTGATTTGATGCTTCATCACTTGTTGTCGGGCTGTGAGAGTTTAAAGAAGCTTGAGATAAGAGATTGCCCTTTTGGAGACACTGCACTACTGGAGAACGCTTGGAAACTAGAAACCATGCGATCCCTTTGGATGTCCTCTTGCTTTGTAAGCTTTGGTGCTTGCAAGCTTCTGAGTCAGAAAATGCCAAGGCTCAATGTCGAAGTCATTGATGAACACCCTCCAAAGTCAAGACCTGACAGCTCTCCAGTTGAGAGGATATACATATATAGAACAGTCGCAGGACCGAGAATGGATACACCTGAATTTGTGTGGACGTTACACAAGAATCCCGAGATCGGAATTTCACGTCTAGCCATAAAGTAAACTTGCTGCTTCAGTCATTTTTTCCATTTCATCTTGAGTTTTTGCAGACATTGTTGTGGGAGATTCACCTTTCAACTGTTCTCTTTCGTATTGTTTTCGCTAAGATGTTAGAATATCAGAGATAGAAGCATTTCATAGCTTGCAACTCATGTTAAACAAAACCTTGTGTTTGTACTAAAGTTTGGAATAAGAGTTCTTACTTTATAAGATTTTATAGATATAAAATTTGTAATAAACAGCAAAAGCATGAGCTAAACAGAAAGGCCTAGCCAAAAACTACAAATGTTGCCTCAAAGCATCTCTCAAAGTAATAAGAACCAGTAGTAATATCTGTGGGAAGAAATAGGTCAGTATCTGAGATGAAAACAAGATTCTTGCTTCGAGGCTCCGCAACACTAGCAACAGCTCCTCACCAGTTGTTTTGAGAGAACCATCCATCAGCTGCAATAGAATTGGAAGGGTTCTTGATCCGCACTAGTCATGAGCTTCAATCGATTCCAGCAGATTTCTTGATGGATTCAAGAAGATGCTCTATTCTGTATTTCATTACGGGCTGACCATGTCGAGTCTTTCTCATCATTTTCCCCTTTGCTACTTTCCTCCGGGATTCAGCCTCTTCTTTCGCTTCCTTCTTCGCCTGAAACGCCGCTTCTCTCTCCCTCCTTGCTTTCTCCATCTCTTCTTTTGTCTGCTTGTACAAATCCTCTAAACCGATTCTCTTATTAGATTTGACCTTCTGCTTATCATTATCATCTACCTTACTACTACTCTCTCCAGTCTCATTCTTGTCATTAAAGTTCTGCTGCTTCATCGACTTCCGAAACTTGCTCACATACTTTGCATTCTTGTAATATTCTTTTTGCTTTTCTGATAAGAGAATACACCAAATGCAAAAGAAAACTCAATCAATCGAAGTTCAAGCCTAGTCTAATTCTCATCAAGAAATGCTAAATTGTACACTATTTAAGGAACTCCAAATAGTATATTTCTTCTGATGCCTAACACCAAAGGAAACATAGTCAATGACTAATTAAAATCTTATAATTTCTTCATATCATCGTACATACGCATCACAGAGACTCCGATTAAGCGAAGAGAGGTTGGGAAAACAAAACACAAACCACATTGTAGCGTTCCAAACATCAACCTAGTCTAATTACACTATTTAAGGGAAAAAAAAAGTTTCAGATTGAATAGAGAGAAGAATAACTTACTGATCAAAGAAGGGTTATAGCGATTGTTTTCCGATTTCATGTTAGCAAAAGTTTGGAGAGAAAGACCACCGCCTCCCAATCTCTTCATGTTCTTCCTCCTCTTCATCTCCGTCGACTTGGAGCTATCAGTCTCATGTTCATCTCTTTGATGAAATTTCTTCATTATCGCGAGATTCTTCGAGCTATAAACCTCCACAAAATCGAATTTTCCGGGGGATTTGATCAACTGAATCGAGTTTCTAGAAAGGGGAAGAAACTATGAACCCTAATTGTAATTGGCGACTCTGATGAAGTCTGAAGTGAGAATCGCCGACTTTATTTAAATTGCTACTATACCCTTATAGTTATATCTCTTTGTTTTAAGAGGACCATTATTCTTATAATTTCTCGTATTGCAAATCAGAATTTATCGTATTGGGCTTGCCCAATCAACAAGCCCATGTTCTTTGTGGGCATGCGTGATGTTTGGTATAACGATGCATTAAAAAAGATTTGGCGACAACATACATTTTCAGACAATTCAAAGTACACTATTGACCAAAACCTAAGAGACCATGGTTTGTTTCACAATTCATACCATGGTTTGTCATATTTGTATTGTATTATTGTTACCGCCGTGTTATCATATAATCCAGTAATGAATGTAAGTGAGTTGTAGACAACAGAAAGTAATAAAGGAAAAGACGAATAAGGTAATGCATTCGAATTTCGAAGAATACCTTGTTCATACACCAGTTCAAAGTTTTGATAAAATAAAGATTTTTAAGTGGACTGGTTAGAAATAGGAAGAAATATTGGGTGATTTTGTTCTCATTTAAACTTGTATACAAGAAACCATAGTTAGATTACGTATTTCAAAAAATGTGAAATCCTTATTTCAAGATCATAAAAAAATTTACCCATCACAACATCACCTATTCATATTCTATTAGAGGTATATATGTATTCCATATGAATTTATGTCGTGCAACCCTAATTTTAAGTCTTTAAGATGATAAAAATTAATTCTTACGCTTTCATAACATTTCTTATATTCAGATTTCATTAAGGGTATATGCGTAAATTCCATATAAACATGCGCCGCAAAACCCTAATGTTAAGATGAAAAAAGTTTTTGCGCCGTCGGAACATCAGTAATTCAAATTCTAGTAGGGTATATACGTAAATTCCATATGAATCTGTGTACGATTTCATACTAAAATAAAGAGGAGTACAAAACCGTACACATGTTCGTATGGGATTTACTAATCAAAAATCCTTTAAAGAAAAAAAGCAAAGGATCCTTTACATTGCTTTGTAACTTGCTAACACCACCTCTAAAACCACAAAGACTAAGATAAGGCGAAGAGGAGTGGCACGGCACTGTTCTCCATTTGCATAACACATTGTCACAAATCTCGAAGTAGGTGAAAAATTACAAGTAAAGACGATGAAGGAGACGTCAAAATGGTGGTGGATTGGTGCAAATTACAACACATCAAACTCCTCTCCTTGGCTTAACTCTACTCTCTCCGGTAAATAACAAATTATCTTTCTGTTGTTTTCAAATTTATAACCCTCACAATCACAAAGTCTCTCTCACTAATTTGGTTGTTGTAAAATGAAAAAGCAGAGCTTGATGCAAAGACGAAGGAGATGCTGAGGGTGATTGATGAGGTTGATGATAAAGCGGATTCCTTCATGAAACGAGCAAAGATTTATTACGAGAATAAGCCAAAGCTCATTGCCATGGTCGAGGATTTATACCGTTCGCACCGCTCGTTGGCGCAGAAGCATGATCTCTTGATTAATGCCTCTTCTTTGCATCCGAACAGACATGACTCATCAACCTACGAAGAGTTCCGGTCGGAATTGTGTGAGTCTGAAGTGGATGATGGCGAAGGTGAAGGTGTAAAAAACCAAATTGTTGAATTTGGTGAAGATGGTGAGACGATGAAAGAAGAGTTAGAGAGATTGAGGGAAGAAAACAGAGTTTACAAGGAGATGATGAAAGAGAAGAGAGAAGTGACTTGGTTGCTTGCAAATTTAGTTAGGGTTTGCATTTGTGTTCTGTTTGCTTCCATTTCACTTGGCAAATATTTTCTTATCTCCATTTGCGTTTTTGTCTACTATTTACTTCAAATTCTGTTGGAGGTTGGGTGCTTTATGTATGAATAAGCCTCATTAAAGCTTTCGTTTTAGTTACTTTGATTTCTTAATAAAATGAACTAGAGATTTCGTATTAGCTTTCCTCTCTTTTTTTTTTTTAATCTTTTGTCCCAATAAAAGGTTACACTCTTTTGATATTGTTCTCTATTGACTTAACAAACTAAACGCCGTCGTATAAGACAGCCACGTCACGAGCAGTGTTTTAATGTAAATATGACGTCATCTTATCTTCCTCGCTCAATTCAATTGCAGCCGCCCAAACAGAGCCTTCTTGAGACAATTAGCTAAGTGAAGTGATAGACCGCGAGACGAAGAATGAGCTCATGGGTTTGCTCTTACGTGACTCGAAACCTCGTAATCGCCAATTATTCACATTCTTTTTCATTAACCAAATACCTTAATTTTCCGGCGACGGTTCAGAGAAGATCCGTCAGCTTTCCGATAACAAAAGGGGCGAAATTTCCGGCCTTGAAACTCCAAAGGTCTCAATCTTCGAACCATGAAGGGGAAGAAGATTCAGAATCAGTCGTACAAGCCCTCACGATTCCAGACGAGTGGTTGCTCCCTTCTAGGGCACTTGAGGTCGATCAAATTTCAATTTCAAGCCTTTGAATTTTGTGTTTTGAAACTCTTCTGTTTCTGGTCTTAAATTTCCCCAATTTTGCTTACTCGAATGCTGATTTAGGGTTTCCTAAACAATGCTTGCTTGAACTCTAATTTTAAGGGTTCTCTGTTTTCTTATAAATTTCGAAATCAGTTTCCCAAGAATAGCAAAATTTGATTTTTTAGCTTTGATGATTATATGGTATTGATTCTTTGGATTGCTGATCTTGAAATGTTTGATCAGGAATCTGAATGGTTGAGAGTAACTTTGCACAAATGGTTGGATGATGAGTATTGCCCTGAGCCAACCAATGTGGAGATCAGTAAAGTAGCTGCAAAGTCTTACTACAGTTCATTGCTAGAGAAAGAAACTGACGTGGGGGAGATTCTGTTGAAGATGGCTCAAGATTTATCCTCAATTTCATACAAAGAAAGCTTCCATGGAGCTTTCACATCCGCAAATGCAGCTATAAATTTGATTGTAGACAGAGTAGAAACCGGTCTAATCTAGTCTAGTTTAGTTTAGTTCCCTTGAAGGTTCAAGAACAGTTTCTTTGTAAATTTATGAATCTGAGTTTTGTTTATTTCACTTGATCAGGTGTAGGGAAGTTTAAAGTCTTTACAGTTGTGAATCCTCCATCTACCACCAGATTATGTCCATTAACATACTTTGAATCATCTGATGCGAGGTAAACCGCTGCATTAGCTACATCGGTCGGTTCACAAACCTCTCCGTCTAACACTCCTGTGCTCTGCACTATCTGGATCAGCCTTGAGTCATCAACACCGGGGTAAATTTGTCGCATCTCATCCATCACGAATGATGTCGTGATCGCAAAAGGTGAAATGCAGTTGACCCGGATCCTGTGCTTGCATAATTCTGAAGCTGTTGATCTTACAATTCCAATAACAGCAGATTTTGAGACGCTGTAGGTATGTTGTGCTAAACCACCCATCATCCCCGTGACACTCCCTGTGCAAATGATGGATCCGGAATTACGCGGGATCATAACACGAGCAGCGTGTTTGATTCCCGCAATGACTCCACGGACGTTTGTGTTAATTACCTGCAAAACATCAAAAAGATCAGATAAAACTAACCATTCCCAAACCCTATTTCAGATGTTTTAGGGATCAGTACCTTGTCGAATACATTGAGATCAAGATCGACAATACTAGGAGGTGTTTTGCAAGGTATACCGGCATTGCTGTACATAATGTCAAGCTTTGTATGGAGAGAGACAGCGAAATCAACGGCGTTAGCAATGTCTGATTCTTTGGTCACATCGCAGGGGAAATAAGCAGCATTTGGACCGAGTTCTTGTGCGGTTTCTTTCCCGAACTGTGGTTGGACATCGGCAATGATAACTTTGGCTCCATGGCTGATGAATTTTCCGGCTGTTGCTTTGCCAATCCCACTTGCTCCTCCTGTGATGAGCGCTACTTTGCCTTCTAGCTTCCTTTTACATAACAACGACAGATTAGGTACAGTCTTAGTATTAGGTAAGAATTCTCATATTTCTAAATCTACAATGTATAATACTTAAAAAATTAGTTCCCCAGTTTAACTTCTCATGTTTATAAGAAATATTAGAACAAAGAGTTTATAAACAAAAGTTTAAAATGAAGATTTCTTCATGTTATAAATTAGTTTATTTAGATTATAAACATTTAATTTTGAATCTTAATACGTGATTTGATAAATGGCTTTAGATTCAAAATTGTGTTCAAGTTTTTTTCTCCTCGATTTTGTTTTCACATGATAATTGTTTGTCTCACGTTTTTCTTTTTATGCTCTTTCTTTCTGGTTAACAACATTTGACATTTCTTATTAGCTGGTGGAAAGAGTAAAAGCTTTCTAATTTTAAGATAAGATTTGTCGACGAAGAAGACAAATCAAAGCAACCAACTTGTAATATCAAATTATTTTCTACATGTCTTTCACATATAGACGTATATATATAAACACAATATTGCCTTTGTTTGATTCATTTTTGGCCAATTACGATGAATAAAAAGTTCAAAATAGAAAAAGTTTTTAATGGATATTTATTATTAAAATATAAATAATTTACAATAATTTTGTATATGATTTTTTTGCAAGATGCTAAATGTTTTAGGAAGGAAAAAAAAAACTTTTTCCAAATGATAATATTTTTGACTGAATTAAATATCATATTTTCTTCAACACATGGACTTAAAAAAGGCCATATTCTTGTTTTTTTTTTTTTTTTTTTTTTTTTTTACCTTTTTCGAAAGTTTTAATGTTAATCTGATACTGTATTAATTTATTAGATTCAACATAATTCAGATTTTGATTTATTAACTTTGGAGAGATGAAAGAGTGGGATTAAGATGGGACTTGCCTTGAACTTGAATGAGATGATGCGGATGAGGAGATTCCTTTGTTAAGGAAGTTCTTGCTCACATTCTTGATTACTGCGTTTATTCTGTTTCAGACATATAATAGAAACGTTAGAACAAAGAGTGTTCATTGTTAGATCTGCAGAAATGGAGATGTATAGAGAAGGAGCTTGACCCTATCTGAAACATGTTTGTGTATTGCTCCGAGATAGATTGATCTTTGTCGTTTTCTAACTTCTAATTTCTCGTCTTTGAAGAGAAGGGTCCCTGTGTTTGCGTCTTAAATAGATATAGAGAGAGGTCCATAAAGGTGTGGTCTCTAGAGAGAGAGAATCTAGTGGGGCTGTGATTGAACCAGAAGCATACTAGCATGCAAGTGATTTGTAAGAAGAATATTGATCCTTTTTTCTGTTAATGACAAAAAGGAACATAAAAGTTAAGCATGTGTTGATTTCCTCCCAAAATAAGATTGTAATAGCCTAATAGGCTGAGGGAAGTTTTGAATTACATATTTTAGAATTATATCTTTAATATAAATCTAAAATAGTATGTTATATCACGGTATTTTATGACATTTTCAATATTTTTTCAAAAACCCCTGCAGATACTTAATTGGATTTCATAGATTTGAATGTATAAAATATATATTTTTTAGTATAAACTTTTAGGAAACCTCTAATCCTTGTGGCATGTGTTGGTGCTTATTATGAGCTGTCTATTAATGAATAATATTTTACGTATTCACTTCTACTGTTATACAACGTACCTACCAATACCATCTTCAAAAGCCGACAGAAAGCTAATAATTCACATTATGATCATATTTTATTCAGTAGACAAATGTTATTATTCAGAGAGACAGTGCATACGACCAATTTATTTTCATTTGATATCTAATTTGATATCTAATGGTGTTCCACCTAGCTACTAAGATGTATCTTTTTGTCTCTACCAAAAAAATGTTGCCAGATATATAAAGTTGAAGAGTACTTAATAGCATGCATATTCATTTTTATACAACACATTACATATTCGCAAATTGGTTTAGATTATAACGCGCATAAAATCTAGCCAAGAAAACAAAACAATCATTTTATTTTATCATAGAATTTCGAAGTCTAGATAGTAATGAAATGCATGTGTTCTTAGAACAAGTGACTTATATATATATCAACTTAAGCTACACATTCCTAATAATACCGTATGTTGCTAGTAAATATTAATTCATATCGTAAAGTATTGTTATTAAATCATAGTTATATATTTCAAATAAGCAAGTTATCACGACATACATCACAGAGGAAGGGAAAAAAAAAAGCAAAGTGTTGACATATCGATAAATTGCAACATTCTTAAATCTTCACTTCACCAAATATATGAAGATTCTTCGCCAAATTGTATACGTAGACAAGAAAAATGACAACGTTTTTATTAGGTGTATGAGGTGTCGAATAAGTAGTTATATTACTTCTAGAAGGCATAGTATATACTTTTTTTTGAATTATAGGTGAAGAAGATTAAAGGGAGAAGAACATAGTGGAAAAACGGAGAAGAGAAGAGAATGAGGTAAAGATGTTTTGTTTTATTTTTTAATGAATTTAGACAAAAATTAGAAAGGTATACATAGGGGCATTCCGAGAATTGAACTCGGGACCTCTCGCACCCTAAGCGAGAATCATACCACTAGACCAAATGCCCTTTTCTGATGTGACTATAATAATTTAATATTTATTTATTTAAAATATAGTATTATAGAATTGTGCTTTTCAAAACCATTCGGCGTAGCTCTCGGCTCGTCTCTCTCTCCCGCCAATCTTCTCGACTAAAACACCAGTCATCGTCAATGGAATTTCTAGGGTTTCTTCTCGGATTCTAATCGGCTCTTATAGCGATTTGGTTTCTTCTTATACAGCTTTAGATTTCGAGTTTCAATGGTCAATCATATGGACACCGAAGTTTTCGCCTCCGATTCGCAGTCTCCTTCAGCTTCTTCGGATCATAGTGAGTTTTGAGATTACGATTCATTTACGTTTTTCTTTTTTTCTTTCTTGCGAATTCTGTTGTGTTTTCCGGATTATTGTAGATTTTGAGGTGATTGTACGAATTTCATTTCTGGATTATCTTAGGGTTTGAGGTTAATGGAATTTTGGGATGCGGGGAAATTGAAGATACAGAGCCGATTGATGAAGCAATAGAGCTTGATAGCTCTTTACTTGAAACCTCATTTCAAAATCTCTACGAAGATACGGAGCTCGTAGATAACGGAAATTGCGGTGATGAGGAAACACTGGACCAGGAGTGTTACGGTCTCGACGAAGTGGTTGATGATAGTGAGGATGAAGATGGAGGAACGGGTAGTGTCGCTGCTGGTGAGCCGATATGTTTGCGGGAGCGAAGCCCCAAAGCTGCAGATATACTTTTGGAGTCTGATGGATCAAATGATCACGAATGTCAGATAGGTAAACATATTTCTGTGTTCTTATGATGCATTTATCTTCTTCTTTGTATTAACTCAGATAAGTCTTATTGTATTCTTTTCTTCAAGGAAAGCAAGAATCAGACTGTGATATTGTGACTGGTTTCCAAGGTTCTTCCCGGATTACTGTTGATAGTCATGGTCCAGGGCTGGATTTTTTGGATTCTCAGGAACCAGGAGAGTCAACACAAGCAGATGCCCTTGGTTTTGTGGACCATTTTTTGATGGACAAAGATCTAAATTTGTCCCCAGTGAGTCTCACGGAAAATAGTTGGAGAAAGAAGTCACCTCCTGTCTCAGGTGCAAAAGGATGTCAATCTCTGGCCAAAAGAATCAAGAGCAGAAGTCCAACCAAGAAAATGAGTGTCTTTGATTGGGGTAGTGATCAGTGTGATGTGAGTGACCCTCAAAACTCTCCAGTCACTCGTGCAAGCATTACATGTTCCAAGAGAAGAGAGGATCATGTTGCAGATGATGATCCTGGAGTGAAGAAAGGATTTATGGATCCATGTGAGATTAGAAAAGTGTCAGATCATCCCACACAAAGATTTATGCAGAACAGTTCTGCAAAAGATTTCAAGATGAAACACGTATCGGATTTGAGTCATGAAAATATGTTAAGCTCACAGATGAATGCTCAGTTGCAGGATAAGGTGTCAAAGGAGCAGTCGGAACCTGAGGAAGACTTTATTGATATCGGTATTAACACTCAGATTGCTGCTGAAGCAATGAGTACTTTACTGTATGCTCCCTGCTCTAAAGAAGAAGCTTGTGAATCAGACCCAAATCCTGGGAGGATTTCAGAAATGAGGGATCAAGTTAGTAATCTTTCTAATATGAACAATGATACCATTGAGGATGGACCTGAAAGAGACAACTGGAGCCGGCCGCTAAGTGCTCCACAGAAGGAAAGAAACTCTAAGAAGAAGAGAAATTTCACTAAGATAGAGAGAACCAGGACAAACGTCTTTGGTATAACATGTCTTCTCAACTTATGTGAATGGAGGCATCCCAGAGCCAAAAGATCTCGTCTTATGCAAAGGCATCACGTCTCATCTAGGAAACCTTGGGGGGCTAGTTCAGTAAGTGAAGCCAACACTTTATCAAGTGGGTTACAAGTACCATTAAGTGGGACAAGACAAGCCTCTTCTTGTCAATCAGGTGTCAATAATTCGGATGTTGCAAACCATGCATCTCGAAGGAAAATATATGGCGGAACTCATGAAGTCCCTTGCAATAAAGATTTGCCCAGGCCATTCCTTCTGAAGGAGCTCGCGGGACTTGGAGGACCAGGACGATTAGGTGACTTCATGTGCAAAGACCTAAGGAGACGAAGAAGCTTGGCACATGTTCGAGTCTTATTCAGCCAGAGTCTGGATGATGAAACAATTAAGCAGCAGAAGAAGGTTTTATTCCTATTCCTCATTTTTATCAATTTTGACAGTGCAAGTATATACACCATATTGGTTATCAAGATTCCTCTTTTCTTCCACAGATCATGGTTCGACTGGGAATTTCTCCGGCATCTTCCTCAGCAGATTCAACACACTTCATAGCAGATAGATTCGCTCGGACAAGGAATATGTTGGAAGCTATAGCCCTCGGTAAATTTGTTGTTACGCCTCTATGGCTGGAGAGCTGTGGACAAACAAGATGCTTGATAGATGAGAAGAATTACATCCTAAGGGATAGCAAAAAGGAGAAAGACAGGTTCTGCATGCTTACGTCTTTGGCCCGTGCAAAGCACCATCCCCTTCTTAAGGTCACAATCTATCTCATTTGAGCCTTGTCAGAGCTTCAAAACGTCCTTTGTTCACAAATATCCGAGATTATATAAGTACATTTATTTATTCATAGGGGTTAAAAGTCTGCATCACTCCCAACATTAAACCAAGCAGAGGTATGATTGCTGACTTAGTGAAGATGACTCAAGGGCAGGTAAGAACTCACTTCCATTGAGAGATTTTGTTTTATTAGACATATTGGCACTGCATCAGGATGTTTATGAGTTCCCTTTATCAGGTAGTGGAGATAAGTGACATAAATGCTGCAGAAGATAGAAACTTTCCCCAAGATCTATTGATTCTTTCTTGCCAAGAAGATCGAGAATTCTGCCTTCCTTTCATTAATCAAGGTAACGTCTATGTCAGTTTTACTCTTATGAGAATTACTATGAGAGAACACTTCAGTTAATGGATGCTACTCTTTCCATAAAAACTTGTAATGTAGGAGCTGTGGTTTACACCTCTGAGCTTTTGCTGAATGGAATCGTGATTCAGAAACTGGAATTTGCCAGGTTTGGAACTGTTCTTTTTATCACAGATCACCAATTTCACAAATTATAATCCTAGTTTTGTGTGACTACAGGCATAGAGATTGGCCAAATGCAAACCTCCTTACAATTATTTGGTTCTCTGTTTTGCAGACACTGTCTCTTCTAAATTGCACACAAAAGGAATTAAAGAAAGACAAAGTTTACAGCAACACGTCCTCTTACTGATCTACTGGTTGGTGCAAGCAATGAGTCCTTTTAATCAGTCTTTCACGAAACCTGACCTGCTTGTTTTAAGAAACTGAAAACGCAGACCTTTATAACTTTCATCGTTCTGCAGAGATGAAAATCTAAACATTAAAATGACACATTTCACATACATTAGTACTAAACCTCTTCACATAAATTGGATTAGAAAAGGTAAGATACTGTAAATAAGAGCTCTGAGAATTTTTTGGCAAGAGAAAAATGCTGATCAGACCTAACTCTACTCATTGCTTTCAGGAGATTCAGCACCACTGGGATTCGGATTGTTGAAGCTACCGCTTGGTGGAGCAGCTGAATTTGTATGATAAGGAGGAGGAGGAGGTGGTGGTCCATTATAATTGGGAGGTGGTCCGCCACCTTGACCTGGTATGGGAGCCATTCCTGGTGGCCTCAGAATACCATTCTGTGGAGGTGGAGGTAGAGGAGCACCAGGTGGTGCCATCATCTGTGGTACTCCTGGAGGAGGCATGTAACCTGCAAGGGTACAATATTACATATCACTTCAAATAATTGAACAAAGAAGATAAAATATCTATGTATGAAACATACTAATCGATGTTTGACCGACATGTTTTAAATGAATGGAATTTATTTCGTAAGAGTCTAAAGAGTCATGATACTCAACAAGTGACAATCAAATCTCATATTGATCAGCTGTACAATTTAACACAAAGTTTCGAGCCATGTCGAGTTTCTCCAATCACCTACATGGATGAGTTCTTTATTATACTCTTTATCATCTTTAGTCTTCTCTAAAGATGAAAGTTATTAACTAAAACTTTCTAATGTAAATCTGAAACGCAAGCGGGTAACTATCTTAGTAACAGATATTACCTTGACCAGGCATCATCGGTCTAGGCAGAACAGGAGGTCGCATACCCATAGGCATGCTTCCAGGTGGTAGCATCATCGGAGGGCGAGGTCTGGCCAGCATATGCTGATTAAACACAGCACCAACCTGTTGGTACTGTGATTGGCCGAGATGTTCCTTAATTCTCTGATCAATCAAACTTTGGGTTTGTTGTTCCTCGAACTGCTGATAGTATATTCTCACATTCGCCTGAAAGTCATCAAACTCTCAACACACATTAAGAAAAAGTCATACATACACCATGCCAAAAATTGAAACACTCAAGACTCTTTATGTACCTTGTGTTTGTAACCGGCATTGTGTTGCTTCCTCACTGATGGCTGAAAAAAGATTAAATATCAAACTTGAACTATTAGAGAAGACGGTAAAATCCGTGAAACATGATCAAATTCTTAATCAACACAAAAGCATCAAAACCACAGATAACAAATGCACAAAATTAGATCTACGTTCACTTTACAAAACAAAATCGAAGGAGAACTTTAGCTTCACCACAAAACCATGATTCCCAGTAATCAATCATCTTCACCAATTAACTTAGCAAAGGCAAGAAGGGAACCAGTGCGACATAACTATATACTATATGTAAATAGTATACTGCTTTGAAATTGGAATCCAAATCGGAAACCTAACTGACACCGCCGGAGATTTCAATTTAACTGAACTTAAATTCATCAAGCGTATACGAGTTCTCGATTATTACGGAAGAACAGAAAGAAGTTAAATTTAGACTTACGGAATCGTGCGTGAGATAAGTATCGCAATAATCACAGTAATACCTGCGAAAATCAAAATCAAACAAGTAATTAGAACATAATCTCGAAGTTAGTCAGTATCTATGTATCACAATAATAAAGTTGAAGATCGAAAACCCTAACCTCGGCATCGTTCAATTCCAAGAACCCTGCGAGTGAGAGAGAGACGGAAGCTTTCGGAAGCTAAAGGGAAGAAGAAGAAAGTACAGAGAGTCGAATTTTCTTTTGCCTAATTTTAATATAAAAAGGATACTTACATCCGACGGTCCAGATTCATTGATGATATCTAACGGGTATTAGTAATACCGGAGAAGTATCCAGTATCCTAGTGACGCGTCGTCGTTTCACACAACGCATATAAAAAAAAAACACAGACCATTTCCCAAGGAAATTTTTTTTTGAAAAAAATATAATGATCGGAGATATCTCCCCGCCGGTCGCTTCAATCCCAGGTTCGTCGGATCTTTTTACTTTTTGCATTTGCATAATTTGAATTCCCAGGCTGCTCGAATCCTTTGCTTTTCATTTGCATAATCTAAATACGAAGCTATGGAATTCATCAAGTAGTTTCATGTTAATTTCTGGCGAATCATGCTAATTTCGCTTGAATCGATAATCTCTTTCTCCGTTTTAATTTTCTTTCGATAATTTGGCTGATATGTCGTCGAATTTTTGTAGTTGTTGAAGGGAATGAAGAATTGAGGAAGCCACAGAATCTGCTTCCGCCGTTTTCAAAGGTGGTGTCTCATTTTGGCACAAGCGGGGTGTCCGTCGCGTTAGCCACCGGCGTTACTCATCCTCTCGGTTAGATCCTGATGCCTTCTTCACTCATAGTTTTGTATCAGTCCAATTATGGAAATTAGAACCATTGGGTCCAATTCTCGCAACTTGCTGTACTGGAATATCGAATCAATTCCGTTTTTGGTATAAGAATCCACCATAAAAGAGAAAGATGGTGTTTTGTAATTGCATATCCGGATTTTCCAATGGCTGCACTTTCATAGTAGAGTTCCTTGATTTGCAATTGACTGCAGATAGGTGTTTTCTGTGGAGTTATGTAGCACTTGTGGTGGATTTTCAAGTTTCTGCTTAGGGATGCGTTCTTCAATAGTGATCTTTGGATAATGTAGCAGCATGTTCTAGCTTTTGTAGTCTCTGTCTGCTCAACTACTATGGTATATAATTTGGCATTTAAGTTAAGGGACTGAGAAGAAAATGGTTCTCTTTCCCTCATACTCTTTATAAATGTATACATTTCGTTGTTTTTGTTTTCAGATGTACTGAAAGTAAGGTTGCAGATGCAGCAGGTTGGCCAAAGAGGTCCTTTGACTGGAATGGTAATACTGTTGTAATGAACTTCCCTTCTTGATGTTATTCGGGATGTTAGTTTAATTTAGATTTTTTATTCTTTGAAATGTTTTCAGACTGGAATCTTTGTTCAACTAATGAAGAATGAAGGGCCTAGGTCTTTATACTTGGGGTTGACACCTGCTCTCACTAGATCAGTGCTCTACGGAGGTCTCAGATTGGGATTATATGAACCCACCAAGGTTTCTTTCGATTGGGCGTTTGGGTCTACCAATGTCTTGGTCAAGATAGCATCAGGTGCATTTGCTGGGGCGTTTTCCACCGCATTAACCAACCCCGTTGAAGTTGTGAAGGTAATTGAAACCTTAAGTAATTGTTTGATTCTGTTCATTAGATCTAAGACACATATCAATTTGCCTTTCGTTAGGTAAGGTTGCAGATGAATCCAAACGCAGTTCCCATTGCAGAAGTGAGGGAAATAGTCTCTAAAGAAGGCATAGGAGCTTTATGGAAAGGAGTTGGTCCTGCCATGGTTAGAGCTGCAGCACTAACTGCCTCACAGCTTGCAACATACGATGAAACCAAGCGGGTCATTTTCTAAGACTTCTATCTTCCACTTTTTGAGCACCATGAAGTAATTTCCATCATGTTTTGAAATTGTCAAGTAATCCTGCTTCTCAACCATTTATTGATTCAAAAAAACTTTGCTGCTTTCTAACATTCCAGGTTCTAAAGTTTCTTGTAATTGCAGATTCTGGTTAAACGAACTTCTTTACAAGAAGGGTTTCATCTTCATTTGTGGTAAATGTTTAACAGCCATTATTGCTGTTTCTTTGTCAGAAAAAATCAATTTGATGGGACAACGAAAACTAACTTACTCTAGCACTTGAGAAATGAAGCTCAAGTGTGGTTGCAGGTGTAGTAAGCACACTGATCACTGCGCCCATAGACATGATTAAAACCCGCTTGATGTTGCAGCAAGGTTCCGAAAGCACTAGAATCTACAGAAACGGGTTTCATTGCGGTTATAAGGTAATGTTTTCAAGCCTTTCTTTTATACATTTTCACTGGGCATTGCTTGCTTTCTTTGCATTGAGCTTTAATATGTATGATCCTTCAGGTTGTTCGCAAAGAAGGACCTATGGCACTTTACAAAGGGTGAGAACTAGAAACCCTTTCTTGTTCGTGAGGATACATTCATATAATTCGTAATACATAAATCAATGAAAACGTTTCTTCTGTCTTTTTTACTTGACACAGAGGCTTTGCGATTTTTGCACGGCTAGGGCCACAAACGATGATCACATTCATACTATGCGAGAAGCTAAGATCACTCGCTGGACTTCACACAATGTAGTCACTGACCGGTTCGTGCCAAGCTTGTCCGGTTCCAGATAAGTTATACTCCATTCTTTTTATTAAAAAAAAGTTCACACTAGGTGATATAAAATGTTTATTCATCATTGATTTGGTAGTGCTTTAATATGTGTTTGTTTAAATTGGATACAATATTAGACATTTCACAATTCTTATCTATTGTACCATTTTGCGGAATCACAATTTATTATCTATGATGAATTGATGATTCATCATTTCACTCATAAAAAAAAAAAAAAAAACGATGATGTAATTTACATTGTTGTAATTAAATTAAGTTTTGGTACGGTTTGCTATTAGTCGGAATTAGATTCATCAATTTTTATTATAAGAAAAAAGTGCTCTTAGTTGGTATGTTCTTATTGTCTTCTAGATCCAAGCGTGATGTGAATTGAACTTTTTTTTTTTTTTGATTAGATTGGATAGGCATTGAATTGAAATGATATTTATCCAAATAAAAATATATATACGTAGTGGTTATGTCGAAATCACTTCTATATTACAAAGTGTGTGCCACTCTAATAATTAATACTGGTCTCCATCACAAAGAATACAAATTGTTTTTTTTAATAATTGAATATTAACCAATTATCCAAACAAATAATTCTAATTAGATTAGTTATGGTGGAAGTTGGTTGTAGACAAGAATACGCTTTGACCGTATGAATTGCACGTTAAAAATTTGTAGGGCCGAAACATAAAAGGTGGATAAATTCAGGGGTCTATTTGTTGGAAATATGAGAAAATTAATTTTGTGGCGTTGGAGAAAGGAGCAAGTTGGAGCTGCTCGAGTCTTTGTTTTTTGGTCGCGTTGGCGGGACAGTCTGTCATGCTTATGTTTGCCCCCTCGGTTTTCGCTTTTATTTACGGTTTTTGCCATTCTATTTTTTGTGACCATTTTGCCTTAAAGACAGTGACCTTTCGGTTGTGCTCCTCTTTCATTAATTTTTGAGATCTATGGTCAAACTCTTTTCGTGTTTATCCATTTACGAAATACGAAATATGTTTTAATACTCTCTTCCACTTTGTCAAGTGATCTTGGTCTAGTGGCAAGTCCACAAAAGACAGACACCATTACACTAGGGATCGAGTTCCCGACCTTACAAATTTGTAGGAATTAGGCTAATGTGCCGGTCAGTTGTGGCCCAAATGTTGACAAAAAAAAAAAGTTTCCTTCCACTTTTACCAAGGAATTTCTTGACTTTGTTAATTTTGTCATAACACGAGTTAGCTTAGCTAGGTATTTATGATTTCATTGGTTTACAACTTTACCAGATACATTATGCAAATGCTCCAACTTGTGGAAGTTGATGGATATTAGCGTTATTCAGCAGTTTGTGTATATAGGTATATTAACTACTTAACTGCAGATACAAAAGTGTTTTAAATTAGAAATTACAATATTGTAAATGTTATTTATAATTTCTAAGATTTGTTTTTGACAGCAATTTCTAAGAAATATTAAACCATACTATTTATAAATTTTGTTATATAAAACAAAACAAAGTACTGTAGTTCATAACATATGAAATTAGAAAAAAATTAAAATTACAAAAAATACTTAAGAAACTTAGGAAAATAACATTATTAATGAATGTTAAAAATATTTACGAGATGCCGATATATTTTTTATGGATTTTGTATACACAAAATATAAATAATGTATTGTAAAATATTTTTAAAATAGAAAATGAATTAATATTTGTTGAAAAATTAGCAACTAGTAGAATCTAATGACTGAAAATTTGACTATCGACAAGTAAAACATTTTAAAAAGGAATAAAACGGTTGTCTTAAATGAAATTGTCGAGTTTGAATACGACATCGATAAAAACTATGTCAGATTTTTATAATTTTTATTTACTAAAGAGTTTATCAAAATCATTTTATTTTAATTTCTCATATTTCTATTTAAAAATTTATCAAATACTTGTTAATAAACAAAAAAAAAAAATAGTTCACAATATATGAAAGATTTTGAACACACTTAACCTATTATCTTAACCCACATTATTTGATTCTATAAGTAGATCGGATGTTTTTAGTCCCAACACCTCATATTGTTCAAAATGTTCGTTTATTTTTAGATTGAATTATCTGATAGGAGGTTTCGAAATCTCAGCCTAATTATTTTATAATTCATAAAACTGACAGCTTTCCTTTTTTAACGAAACACTACAAACTTGAGAAAAAAAAACTAAACAATACAAATTGGGATTTGACTACAATGCACATTTTCGAATAAACAAATAGAGAGAAAAGAAGAAACACAATAAGACGCGCGTAAAAAGGAAGGGTAATTTGGTCTTTTTCGTTCGTAATCCCATAACGAGACAAAACAATCCGAAGTGTTCCCTAGCATCGTAAAGCTTCTCCTTCCTCTTTGTACAGCTGTAATGGCAAAATCGTAAATAAGTAGTAACAGAATGGTCAATTATTGTCAACATTTAATTTAATTCTCAACTTCTCAAATTCCACCATTTTCTTCCTCTCCTCCATAATTGAATTTTTTTTTTCGTTCTTCAACTAAATAAATAAATTTTTAGAAACCAAAAAAAAAAAAATTGTAGAGAGAGAAAACCTCAGAGGAGAGAAGGAGAAGACGACGAAGACAGGAGAAAGAGAGAGAGAGAGGAGACGACCATTTTGTCAAGAGAGAGAGAGAGAGAGAGAGAGAAGACGGAGACAACAATGGCGGAAGCGAAGGAGGAGAATAGGGAGAAAAATGAAGAAGAAGAGAGCGTAAAGCTTTTCGTCGGACAAATTCCGAAACATATGTCGGAATCTCAACTCTTAACATTGTTTCAAGAGTTCGCTGTCGTAGACGAGGTCAATATCATCAAGGACAAAATCACACGCGCTTCTCGAGGTTTCTTTTTTTTTTTCTTCTTCTTCTTCTCATCCTCTGTTTCTCTTTCTTCTTCCTTCGATTTTTTTGGATTTTTTTTTTCGATAATTCGAGAATGTGGTGTTTGATTTGCGTGATTCGTCGAGATTTATTTGAATTTAGAAAACCCTAATTTTGTTTTCTCTGGATTTAGGTTGTTGTTTTCTGCTATGTCCGTCGAGAGAAGAAGCAGATAAGTTGGTCAATGCTTGCCATAACAAGAAGACATTGCCTGGGGTAAATTTTTTTTTTTTTTTTAATTTTCTCTGACAATTTTTTGTTTTTGTTTTCTGGGTATTAATTTTTTTCAGATGCTTGAATGTGATTGATGTTCTGAAGTTTTTCATAATTGAATTTTCGCATCGCACAATTTTTTTACAAGTCAGGTTTAGAATCTCGAGAGAGAGATATTTTTTTTTAATAATTAATCTTATTTTTCGAAGTGCATTGTACTTGTTTCTGTTTGAGTCCACAATTGGCAAATTGTGATTTCGATACATATTTCGCACGAAGCTTTTCCTTTCAATTTAGGTGAACATCAATTTCCTTTGCCCGAATCAGAATCGAATCTTATGACATTGTTTCTTCTAACCCAAGAAACTGCAATCAATCGTAAAACTAGAAAATTTCTAGTATGAGATCAGTATCATTCTTAAATCGAGGCAAAGTGTTAGTTTCATCATTGTTTTTGTGAGAATCTGCAAAATCTAGGCAAGAAAATGCAACAGTGAGAGTGTGATTAATTGGGATGAATTATGTGTGTTTAAACCATCTTGAAGAATGGTTCTTTTGATTTATGCTTATCAAACTTAGATCCTTATTGGTCTCTAACTAACTTTTTTTTTTTTTTTTTTTAATGTTTGCTCAGGCATCCAGTTTATTGCAAGTAAAGTATGCAGATGGCGAATTGGAAAGGCTAGGTAATGCGATTACAACTGCTTCTATATGCGATTTCTTTCTCTATTTAATTTTACCCTCTTTCATTGTTGTATTCATCAATTGAGGGATGTATTCCGCAATGCAGAGCATAAGCTTTTTGTCGGTATGCTTCCAAAGAATGTCTCTGAAGCTGAAGTTCAATCTTTATTCTCCAATTATGGGAGCATAAAGGATCTACAGATTCTAAGAGGTGCTCAACAAACAAGCAAAGGTTATATCCTTCTCTGTGTCCCGTCTTTTTTCGGATGTTGTGATCTTTTGTTTCACTAGTATGCTTTACCAAGTTTTTGACCTTTTTGTTGTTCTTGTTGTTAGGCTGTGCTTTTCTTAAGTATGAGACAAAAGAACAAGCTGTTGCTGCCATGGAAGCCATTAACGGAAAACATAAAATGGAGGTGAGTAAACACTTTTGCTAGTTTGAAAACTTATCATTTGTAAACACAAGACTTGTGTGAAGAGTGAAAATTTCATCATTTTTACTTTTTGTTTTCTTCTTAGGGTTCCACTGTTCCTTTAGTTGTCAAATGGGCTGACACAGAAAGAGAGAGACACACAAGAAGACTTCAAAAGGCTCAATCTCATATCGCTAGACTATCTAACGCTGATCCAACAAATCCCTCATTGTTTGGAGCATTACCCATGGGTTACGCGCCACCATATAATGGATATGGTTATCATGTAAGCAAGCCTAATGTTTTGCTTTAGTTTAAGCTATATAAGATTTGCTTCATCCACCTTTGTAATTAATAAAAATTTCTCCTTTTCATTTCCACAGCAGCCTCCTGGAACTTATGGTTACATGCTACCACCAATTCAGAACCAAACTGCATTTCCCAATATGATTGCTCAACCAAACCAAGGTAATAACAACGCATTGCAAGGAACATCACCTGACTCTGTGCCACCTCGTTTGGCCCGTAGAAGCTTTCCTATGCCTCCTGCTAATTACATGGGATCTGGTTATCCCGCTGTACGAGGTCTTCCTTATCCATTGGCTTATCCTAGAGGAATTGTGAGTCCTCGCCCTCTAAGTAGCTCTCCTGGATCCATATCACCTGGCATTGCCAACAGTGGCATGTCAACACCTTTAGGGATCGGTTTGAGTTCCGTGGTTCAAACCGAAGGTAAGTGTTAAAACCTTATTATCTTTCTTTTCCATTTCTTCAGGCCTAAAACGTTATTGGTTCTTCAGGTCCGGAAGGTGCAAACCTGTTTATCTATAACATACCTCGGGAATTCGGGGATCAAGAACTCGCGGCTGCATTTCAACCTTTCGGTATTGTTCTGAGCGCCAAGGTTTTTGTAGACAAAGCCACTGGTGTAAGCAAATGTTTCGGTAAGTTCTCTTTTTTTTTTCTTCTGGTTTTTCTCTTTAAGACTGATTCATTGTAAAAGTAGAAAGAATGCATTGTTTTTTTGTTGCTGTTGGTTGCAGGTTTTGTTAGTTACGACTCACAAGCAGCCGCGCAGAACGCTATTAACATGATGAATGGTCGCCATTTAGGCGGTAAAAAATTGAAAGTCCAGCTTAAGAGAGACAACAACAATGGCCAACAGAGTAGTAATCCTTCCTTAAACTCCTAAAAGGCACTCTGTTCTCTTCAACTTAAAAGTTCATAACAGAAAGAAAAAAAAAAAAAAAAAAAAAGCTAATGGGTCGACCCGGTTCAAGATTTGGACTGATCTTGAATGGATGCATCTGTATGAATCCAAATCTCATTGTGGGTCAAAATGTCCCATCAACTCAAAAGCTGCAAACTGGATCATCCTTTTTTTTTTCTTTTTCTTTTCTGCAAATAACAATTTGTAATTTATGTGTATTATTGAAATTCATGTAGACATTTTAAGATTTACATTAAATTCATTGAATTTTACTCCAATTTTTTTTATGATCTGATGTTGTCTTTAGAATAAAGATTCAGTTTTCCAAAAAATAAAGAGAAAAATCAGATTATCTTGCTACATAACCAAACAGCACACACAAACAGGCAAACACAAACATGGAGAGGGACTACAACAACAGTCAAGAGACAGGTTCAGCCCCTGTTGAACCCTAGAACCAGACTTCTCACCAACAATCCCTTAAGACCCTAACAAATTGGACAATAATCTCTGTATTGATTTACAGACACAACCAGTTTTCTTCCTTCTTGTTTCTTCTCTGCAGCAGATTGAACAGAAAAAAGGAAAGCTACATAGAAATGAGATTGTCACTGGTGAAAACGTGGAAAATGGAGATCAGGCTTAGATTAGACGATCATTGCTTCATCTTAGTCGCTTGTGCTTGAGGTCAAAGTGTTGTTTCTGTTGTCTGTTAATGATACTATTGGAGAGCCTTTAGGGCTCCAGTCTTCAGAGATACTGGTGGTTGAAACTCTAGCATTGTTGTTGAGCTGACTCAAGAAGCATTTCTCTATCGAGCTTAATGATCCAATATCGTTTTCATCTTCGTGGGTAGAGCGGCGGTTGTGATGTTCTTGTTGCTGTTCTTCTTCTTCTTCTTCTTCTTCTTCGTCTTCGTCTTCTTCTTCTTCTTCTCCGCATTCTGAATCTGTGCCTTGTGATTCACAGCTGACTTCCATGTCTTGTGCAATGTCAGAATCAGAGTCAGTTTGGGAATTGGATGAGTGAGATGGAGAATATCCTTCTGAGCCGGTTGCAGTTTCTTCTCGTTCAGCTAGTGTCCTTGTGATGAGAGTCTTAAGCAAGTTCATCACTTGAACAGCATGCATAAGAGCGGTTAATGGATCTGTCATCTATAGTTAAAGCAAGCAAGAATCAAATGTTAGTAACCTCAATAAATTCTTAAAAAAATCACTATGCAATATTGAACAAGGTTATGTTTGTTTTTACCTGAGTCATATTAGGAGCAAAAACCATAGCTATATTCCTAGCATTCATTTTGTTGGACTCTTCTTCCATAACAACATCAGCCATTAGATCAACAGCCCAATTGAGCAAAGCAGACTCAGTTGGCTTCAACTGCTTTATGAGCTCAACAGATTCATCCTCGGTGTTGCAATTGAGAACTTCCTCAGGAGAAAGACCGTCGAGCACTCCACAAGGTAACTCTCTAAACCAAGCTTTAATAAGACCAGCCAAGCAATGCACATCAATGTTCTCAGGTACAATACCTCTGTTTAGTTGGTCTCTCACATGTTCCTCTTGGCTGTTCTCAGGGTTTATCCTGAAAATTCCTTCAGCCTATACCAAAAACAAAAAGAGGGGTATATAGATATATCAATTCAAACTGCTATAAAAATTCTCAAAAAAAATCTGAATTTTTGATTTTCCATTTCCATTACCTTGAGACCTTGTTGAGAATAAAGCCTTTGTTGCATTAGTAATAGAATAGTTGGGACACTGTTTCCTTTCACATCATAAGAACATTGCATTGATTCCGCCGAGACTCCAAACACACTCACACTGCATTTATTAAAAGATTCTAAGCTTTTACAACTTTCAAATTGTAGATTTTGCTGTTAAATAATGACCTTAAGATCCAATTAATAAGCATCAATTAAGAATCTATAATTGCAGATCCAGTTTCAGATTATGAAGCTTTTAATGAAATTGAGAGATCCTTGATTCGAGAAGCAGCAATCGAATCGAACAGTTAATATACCTTGCACTAGGGACTCGACATGGGATCTCGACTTGAAGCTCATGTGGGAGACCTAGAAAGCCGTGGAATCGATCGAATGTTACATGAGTGATGTGTCGTACATTTGTTGGCCATCCGATCTCCATGTGATGAACGGCGGATGAAATCCCTCCGCCACCTCCGACTCCGCCGTCGTCTTGTCGATTATCCACACGGCAAGATACCACCGATTTACGCAACGCCGTCAAAAGAAACTCCACAAGAGACAGTTGCTGCTGATTCTGCTCCTCCTCTTCTTCCTCCTCCGCCGTAGATTTTCTCCTTCCTCCTTTTCCTCCGCCACAACCTCCGCCTTTAGTCATCATCACAAGCCCCGTCATTAGAAACTACTCACAGAAGAAGAGACAAAGATCGCTCGAAGATTTTCGCAGCTTCTCTCTCTCTCTCTGGACTTTGTGCTTCTTCTTCTTCTTCTCTCTCTCTTTGGAAGTGAATTTGATTTTGAAATTCTCAAAAAGGTTTCTCTTTTTTTTTATTTAATAAATAATTTTTTTAATTTGGATTTGAATTTTGTCTTTTTGGTTGGATTTCAAAACCAACGGCCACTCATTTCAAATTTCTCTCCCTCTAGAGCTATTTTTTAATCTAATGTGGCTTTTATTGGAATCACGTTTTACCCTGTCAACTTCTCTATATCTACAACAATGCCACTCTATCTAATTGATTCTTCGCTGTTGACGTGGCGTTTCATTTATGGATCTACTGGATTTTTTTTTTATCTATGTCAACTGTCAAATTGACATTTCATTTTGGATTTCATTTCAATTTTCCCACATATTTTCATTTTGTATTTCAAGTGAAGAAGAGTTTTCTTTTTTTTTTCTTTGGTTTTGTGCTAATAATTCCTTTTTATTTATAATAAATTTCTAATTTTTATATTGAAATTAAATATAATTATAAACCAAAATATTAGAAGAAAATGTATTGTTGGGATAAATTTCCCTCATCATATAGTGTAATGACCAATCAGATCACGATACATGGATATAATTTCTATTAAAACTTTTTTTACCTTTAACGAAAATGGTGAACCAAAAGTTTATTAATAAAACCGGTTTAATGCCGGTTATAAATATATAATTAGAACACACACAAAAAAGTTTAAGTATTGCGCCGCTAGGGTTTTTCTTGTATGTTCTGTGAAGAAGATGCCTCCGAAAAAATTGCATCGGGTGAGTCGAATTTTTTTTTTAATATTTAGAACGAACTGAAACTATTTCGATCTTTACGGATTATATTTTTTTCGATATCTTGTTAAATTTGAAAGATATTTTTATCATTTTATACCAGTAATGTAAAAATCAATTAGGAATTTAGCATTCTTTCATCATGAACTGTTCTTCATAATTAAATTATGGTTAAAAGTTTTGGATTATAACGAATAAGTGATAGAAGCGTATTAAATATTTTAGCCGATTGGGGTGGTTTCGAATTTTCAAATATCCTAATTTTTGAACTCTCAGTTACCTTTGCTATCCAGGAGATCCCATTCAAAAATTATCATTTTTACTGATCTTTTTATGAAACACCATATAGCAATCTAATTTACAATTTATTTTTTTTTTCTTTATTTTATTGCTCTTAAAATCAGTTTATGTGGATTTTATTGTTTTTTTTTTTTTTTTTTTTTTTTTTTTGTCAACGGCATATATTGTTTAGCTTAAAAAAGCCAAATTGACGGAATGTTGTTTACAAAAATAACATAGTGCGGCATGACACGAACATTTCGTGCCAATTTATTGTTTTCTCTCTTTTGGTGATAAAAGGATTATATATTCTGGGGTTTATGAATAACAACTCCCATCAGAACTATTATGTTTGAAACTAGTATGCAAGAATTAAATGTTGCGGTCAATATTAGATCTTAACTTATCTTAATTTACTAACAAGTTGTGATTGTTTTGTGCTTTTGTTTTCATGTCATGTTTCAACAGAAACAATATGAAAAAGGAGCATCATCATCATCAATGACTATTTCTCCAAGAAAAACAAGATCAATGTCTAGATCTGAAAGAAAAGCATCATCAGTATCTATTCCTGAAAGAGAAGTTCTAACAACATCTACTGTCAGAGAAGTTCTAACGAAATCTAGTGTTAGAGCAACATCCAGAGTTAGAGTAAGTAATTTTTCTTCTAAATGTTTAATGATTTACTATTTTGGCCATGGCGAAAATTATTTAATACTTCTAATCGATCAGTTGGTGAAAATTACTGAGTATAAAATAATGTTTATTGTTATTTGTTTTGCCGTTTTGGAGTCCATGACTCTAACATAGCAAAACGAACAACTATGTGTAAAGGAATAGGCATAAACTTAGCAAAAAAATTTTACTAACAATTTAGAGTTGAAACTAGTTGGGCCAAATATAAAATTAACTTGGGCTTTGATTAAAAAAAAAAGCTGTGTTGGGCTTTGATTAAACGACATTGATAAAAGAAAAAAAAAAGAAGTCACGTGTTCTCTCACGTGATTGTCTTCATCGTTGTAACTGACGGAGAAAAAATGTTAGGGTTTGAAATTGTGGCTGGGCCAAATAATCTGATAAGCTACTAGTGTCGTCTATGGCAGAGAGACCAAGTGTCATTATATGTAGAAATTAACCTCCTTGTTTTTACATATTTACTGTTATGCCACTATACCCTGAGTTAGATTTCACTTCTTCGTCTTACCATATATTCTGATTCTCTTATCTTCTTCTCTGCCATATAATCTAACCTAACGTTAGAAAAAATCAAGGCGACGCAAAATTCTAGTCGCTGATTGCTCCGTTCACCGGTAATTAGGTTTCAGTCACTGTTGCATTTAAGTAACATGATTGAATTGTTGCAGCCTAAACACTTGGTAGCAGCTGTGAGGTCTTTGCATTGGCGAAACTCTGTGGAACTTCATAAGCTTCTTAAAGATAATGAAGATTTCTCTATTTGCTATAACTCTGAAGCAGGTTTACCGCAAAAGGTGCAATAAACTTGATTTTGCTTTTCAATTTTTTTTTTTTATCTATCCATTTGTAGTAAAGTACTGATTTTTTAGCTCTTTCAGATTGATGCAGAAAAAATGGTGAAAATGTTACCTCTGCACCTCATTGCGGTGATTATGGCTCCTGATAAAGAGGGAAAAGTTCGATATGTACTGTGTGGGATCAGACTGTTGCAGACGTTGTGCGACTTAACATCTCGTAACGCTAAACTCGAGCAGGTTCCATCTTCATATGTGTTTTTATGAGCTATAAAGGAATTTGACTTTCTTTTTTTTTTTTTATCTCTATGGAAGAGTGTTTAGGAAAATGTCTGTTTTTGCATATTGTGATAGGTTTTACTTGACGATGTGATATTATCAGCACAGATGATTGATCTGGTGATCCTTGTGATGATAGAACATGGCCGTAATAGAAAGGTTCTTTTCTAAAAAATCCTCTTTGTGTCTCTTCCTGTTTCTCGTTAGAGCTGTGATTCATGTCTGTTGCTTGTTACCAGGAAAGCTGCAGTTCAAATAAAGAATCATTACTAGAGGCCACATTGGTGGCTTCTTGTCTCCACCTGTTTCACGGGTTTATCTCTCCTTACTCCCAAGATCTTGTTCTAGTCTTCCTTGCCCACCCAAGGGTATGAAACTAAAGCCTTATCATGATGTTCTCGAAATGCCAATATGAGGAAAGGATATATAATCGGAAATTAAGAAAATTAAGCTTGTGCTTTGAGATCTTGTGTTCTGCTACCTTGGGATTAGTTTGATCTGATTCTTGTTTTTTCTCATCTAGGTTGATGTGTTTATAGACAGTGCTTTTGGAGCTGTTCTCAATGTTGTGAGATCTTTGAAAGCGAAGTTGCTGTATCGACGAACTGACGTTCCAAAAAGGTTAGGCGCGAGTTCTGTGGAGGAGGTTAACTTCCATTGCCAACAAGCTGAAGCTGCTTTGCAGTTCCTTCATTCTCTATGCCAACACAAATCGTTTAGAGACCGTGTTGCTAAAAACAAGGTTTCTCTAATGCTTGGTGTTTAAGTCTTGTGATGCATCGATTTTAGATTAACTAGTCTCTTGTACATTTGTCACTGAGTTGTCATTAATTTTTTTTGTTAAATTGATAATGTTTTGGAGAACGAATCTCACTATTAGGTTTTCTGGTACTCTTCTTTCAGGAGCTTTGTGGAAAGGGTGGCGTTCTTATGCTAGCTCAATCCATTCTATCACTATCTATTACACCTGAATTTGTTGGAGCAACCGTAACTATAGCTTCCACATCTAGAATGAAAGCGAAAGTCCTTTCAATTGTAAGTCTATTGAAATTTAGCATAGTGTTTCTCTAGTTACTGTCTGCAACTCATACCAAAGTTCATGTTCCTGCAGTTGCAGCATTTGTTTGAGGCGGAAAGTGTCTCATTCCTTGACGAGGTTGCAAATGCAGGAAACTTGCATTTAGCCAAAACTATTGCCTCAGAGGTTAGTCCGAATAAGGGGCTCTGCTCTAAAATCGATAGGACGTTTTCCTTTTTGATTTGAAAGGTTTACCACTGGGTGACACTGCTACTTTTGGAGATCTCATACAAATTGACAATCTTACGGGTTTCAATATGTTATAACTAGTCATAGAACAAGCCTCACTGCAAAAGGCTCATGTTGGCTTAGTGATAATCAGCTCTGCTCTAGAGTCTAAATCTACAGTTTCCTAAAATGGCATATATTGTTAACTTGACATTTTGTATTTTTCTGATCATCAATTATCTCCAGGAAAGTTATCTATGTGAAGTTAGTGTTGACCTATTTAGTGATGCTATATCTGTAATCTAGGTTCTTAAATTATTGAGGCTTGGCCTTTCTAAAGCTTCCATGCCTACTGCTCCTCCTGACTACCCAATGGGGTTTGTGCTACTTAACGCTATGCGCTTGGCTGACGTGCTCACGGATGACTCAAATTTTCGATCTTTTTTCACCGAACATTTTGTAAGTATCAAGTTAATTTCCTGCCTCTGCAAGAGTCTCTTGTTTTATTTATTGTTTAGGCACATATGATTCTTTATACAGGGTACAATCTATGAGCTGTCATTGGCCTGGTTATAATATAATTGCGGTACTTAAATTCTGTAATTTGACGTGTGACGGATGTTAAATCTTATCTCCAGAGCATGGTTCTCAGCGCGGTATTTTGTCTCTCTCATGGAGATTTCTTGTCAATGTTGTGTTCTTCTGATCTTTCTTCAAGGGAGGATGATGCGAATGTGGATTACGATTTGTTTATGTCAGCCGGATGGGTATTAAGTGTATTTTCATCTTCTGGGCAATTAATCACACCTCAATTCAAGCTCAGTTTACAAAATAACTTAACCATGTCTTCATATGCACATCAAAGAACATCCTTAGTTATTAAAATGATCGCGAATCTTCACTGTTTTGTTCCCAACGTCTGCCATGGTGATTTTTTTTCCGCCACTACCTTCTTCATTTTCGTGTATCATATCGTTCGTTTGCCTTCATTTGTTACTATGTTTATTTGCTGGTAATATCTGCAGAACAGGATAGGAACCGTTTCATTCGGAATTTTTTGAGTGGATTGCGAAAAGATCCTTCAAGCATATTGGTTAAAATGTTACCAGGCGCTTCATATACTCCGGTGGCACAGAGAGGCACTGGTGTTTGCAAAAACTTATGTGTGTATCTTTATCCCGAGACAGATATATATAATATATACACATGTTTTGGTGATTTTGTTATGATGGATATTTGTATATGTAGGTTCTCTGTTGCGTCATGCAGAATCCTTGATCCCTAGTTCTCTCAATGAGGAAGATTTCCTGCTTTTGAGGTGACAAAAAGCCTCTTCAATCATTCTACATGTCAATTATTGTTCTCGAGCTGTGCTGTTTTATATCGCCTTTGATATATATATTTTTCGGGATATTGTCTGTGCAGGGTGTTCTGTGACCAGTTGCAACCGCTAATCCGTTCTGATTTCGAGGAAAGTCAAGTACAGGCGAAGGTGATAAAGCTTGTTGCTCTCTTCCACATTGCTTTTACAATTGTCTGGTTTTACTCATGTCCATCGCATGTTGAATTTCTACAAAAGGCGGGTCTTTTTCTGACCTTCGAATGTTATGTTTGTTCTAGGATATTCAAGGTACGGGATGGAATTTATCTGGTAAGCAACAGAGAAAAAAGCCTCTGAATCTTAACAATGAGGAAGCTTCAGAGAATTCTGATGTCCGAGTGGAAGGTGTGATGACAAAGCAAGGCGTCAATGAGGAGACGGAAATAGTCGAACGGTTGAAAGAGAGCGACGCAGATGCGAGCAATCTTGAAACCAGTGGTTCAGATACAAGCTCTAACAGAGGGAAGAATCTGGTTGATCGGGTTGAAGATGGAGAGTTGGTTCAGAATATGAGCAAGCTGTTTAAAGGGAGTGCGTCGAGAGAGGTGAAGGAGGATGAGAAAGCTGAAACTTTCCTTGTTTTTGAGAAGCAGAGGAAGAAACGGAAGCGTAGTATTATGAATGATGATCAAATGGGGATGATCGAGAAGGCGCTTGCTGATGAACCTGATATGCAGCGGAATTCAGCTTCGGTACAGTTATGGGCAGATAAATTAAGTCAAAATGTGAGTTCAAGAGTTCTACTCGTTTTAATTTCCAACGGTATTATGAACTTTGCACTTGTTGATTACGCGATTTTGCAGGGTTCGGAGGTCATTACATCTTCGCAGCTGAAAAACTGGTACTTGCTTCTTCTTCTTTTCTTTTTTTTTCTGTACGTCAACTGCAAAGAGAGTCTCGTAATCACTATTTCTTGATCTGACATTGATAATTTATTGTCAGGCTGAATAACCGGAAAGCGAAACTAGCTCGAGCAAACAAGCAAACGGGGCCAGTTCGTGATAATAACAGCTCAGGGGATTTAGCGGAGAGTCCTGGAGATGAAAACACTTGGCAGCAGAAACCGTCAACACCATTTAAAGATCAAACTGCATCAAGAAACCCGAAAACAGGAGAGAATCAGATGAGATCATCGTCATCATCAGAAGAAGGGCTAAGGCAAGGGCAACAAGTGAGGCTTATGGACGAGAGAGGAGACGAGATCGGGAAAGGAATGGTGTTGAGAACAGATGGTGAATGGTACGGTTTAAGCCTGGAAACAAGACAGGTTTGTGTAGTTGATGTAATGGAGCTTAGTGGGTCGTATGATTGGAGCAAAATGATGATCCCTTATGGATCTGATGATGTTGGGAGGACATTCGGAGAGGCGAATTCGAGGTTTGGAGTTATGAGAGTGGCTTGGGATGTCAATAAGCTTCAGTATCAGACTCAGTCGCATTGAATTTGATCAGTAGGTTTTTGTTTTTAACTATTTAGAGATTCTCATTGGTCCTTAATTTGAAAGATTCTCTGCTTTATGGGCTTTGTCTCTCTGTATCTCTCTCTCTCTCTCTGGTTATTTTATACAGGCAAAGGTTGAGACTTTGAGAGTAAATAGTGAAAATAATAACTAACAGAAGGAAGAGTTGGACTTTTATCTCATTTAGTTGACTTATAATGCTATTTAAATTTATTTATTTTCGGTATTTAAGGAGTTAAGTAATCAATTTAAATTTTGGATAATGAATTTCATAAAGTAACCAATTACTATTAGAATATTTGCTTATAAAATATTCAATTAAATTATTGGAAAAAAGTGTATAGAATGTTCTTTCAAAAGGACTAATTAAACGAGTTGGTCCGGTGGTTGAGACCAAGGGTGTTGATTATGCTTCTACATCAGGAGGTTTGGGGTTCAATCCCCGGGAGGCGTGATTTATTGGAGATTTTAAGGAGACAAGTTTACATGAAATCTTCTGCGTGGAGCAGGTGCAAGCGCTAGATATGGATTTTCGTAGAGGCCAGACGGTAGATTTATCCGTCATATGAGTAGCCGATGTATTATTTATCATAATTTGCAATTGAATAATAATAATCCAGTGTTAAAAAAAAAACGAGTTGGTTCAGGAGATACCATTTCTGTATGGCATGACCCTTGGATACCCTCTCAATTCCCGAGACCAGCTAAAAATAACGGGTCCCTCATGGATCCTTCTCTACAAATTCACCACTTTATTAATCACCAGACAAGATCATGGGATCTTGACAAATTGAAGACTTTCCTCGACCTTTCTGATGTTGAGTTAGTCTCTGCGATTCCCCTAGGTTATAGTACCATTCCGGATTCCCTGGGATGGCACTTTACAAAACATGGCAAGTACACGGTCAAATCAGGATATCATACGGCACGGCTCCCGTGTCCAGTTCAGGCATCTTCTCTGGTACATGGGCCTAACAGCATCCCGCTACAAGCACATGTCTGGAAAGTCAAATGCCCACCAAAACTACAACACTTCATGTGGCAGGCTCTCACTGGGTGTATTTCGGTTTCTGCTAATCTAAGCAGACGAGGAATTAATTGTGATTTGGTATGTGCTAGATGTGGCCATTTCGAATAAACGGTAAATCACGTCTTATTCGAATGTCCACCTGCCCGACAGGTATGGGCGTTATCCCAAGTTCCATCAGGATCACAGACTTTTCCCTCGGTATCTTTGTTCACAAATCTGGACTACCTTTTTTGGCGGCAACCATCTCAGGCCAAAAGCGATTCTTATCCTTGGATACTGTGGTATAATTGGAAGGCTAGAAATGCCAAAATTTTTGACAACATAGATGAGGATCCCCTCGAGGTGATTCGATTGGTAGACACGGAATCTCGGGCATGGCAGCAGGCACAAGTGGAGGAGGAGGGTACATTTTCGTCCTTTTTGGGGCCACAAAACTACCCTTTTCCGCATCCCAACCCCTTGCCGATTTCTTTCAGTGGTCATCGATGTTACGTCGATGGATCATGGAAGGAGACGGATAGCTTTGTAGGTTATGGATGGTTTTGTACATCACACAGTACGGCGACAACGATGGGGGCTACTAACCGACGACGAAGTCTATCTGCTCTGCACGCGGAGATGGAGGCCCTAGTGTGGGCGATGAGATGTATGATTGGAGCTGACAATCTACATGTGGCGTTTGTGACTGACTGCTCTGACTTGGTGAAGATGGTGTCTTCCCCAACGGATTGGCCAGCATTCGCAGTATACCTAGAAGATATTGCATCTGATAGGGAAGAATTTTTATCCTTCTTTTTATCTCTTATTCCACGCAGCGAGAATGTAAAAGCGGATCGTTTGGCACGAAATGTTCGTACCATGCCGCATTATGTTACCTTTGTAAACAACATTCCGCCAAATTGGCTTTCCTAAGCTAATCAATATATACAGTTAAAAAAAAAAAAAAAAATGTTCTTCCAAAAGAAGATTCAAACTTCAAAGTTCCCATAAAGTGTTAAAATAGAAACGCGTTTCTTAGAATTGTCTACATATTTTAAAAAGGGAATCGAGAGATTCAAATTTACTAATAGACGTTACTATATCATACAAAATTAGCAGATATAACCAGAAAAAAACAAGAAATTACATATATCTTGAGGGGTGTTATCGACATTTTCACACATCTCATAAAGCCGTTGACTAAAGTACAGCTCAGCGGAAACGCCTTTCTATCCGCAGAAAAGAGAAAACTGTGTCCTCCAAAAATCGCCGGAGCTTACATTTCCCATTTAATTATAAAAAAAAAAAAAAGTCTCGGAAAAAAGAAAAAGAAAGAAAGGTTTACTTGGGGAGAAGACAGAGTCCGCCGTTACTCGCCACCGTCGTCCGCCGTGAAGTATTACTACTCCGATCTAAAGTTTCTACTAAGTTCTTTCATCAGTGCAGTACTCTTTCTTCTTTGATTTCGCTTTCTAGGTTTGCTTCTTCTATCTTTTCTTTTGGTTCGTTTTTGGTGTCGCGGGGGCGATTTCTACGCGCAAAGGTGGTTTCTATGGGCTCGAAACCATGGCTACATCCAGCTCCTCAGTATAAAACCCTAGAAACCTTTTGGGACGATGAAGAGGATGCTCCTGGTCCTAGATGCGCTCATACACTTACGGCCGTTGCAGCTACTAAGACTCATGGTCCTCGACTCATACTCTTCGGCGGCGCCACTGCTATTGAAGGCGGCAATTCTTCCGTACCTGGGATCAGTAAGTATTCCCCCAATTGAAGTTGAATTTCAATTTCCGGATTTCGAAAAATCTTTCTTTTGGTTTGATCTGGAGTTGATTCTTCTGTTTTCTAGGGTTAGCTGGTGTTACCAATTCCGTGCATTCTTATGATGTTTTGACTAGGAAGTGGACAAGGTAAAAACAAACATTTATATTCAGTGTGAAGATTTTTTTTTTGGAATCTTCTCTTGCAAATCCACATTGGTTTGATGGAGAATTACCTTGTGAATTTCCGGAAAATGTGCAGGCTTAAACCCGCTGGTGAGCCTCCGTCTCCTAGAGCTGCTCATGCCGCAGCTGCGGTTGGCACCATGGTCGTTTTTCAGGTTATTTATTGATCAATTCATCAGACCATTTATTGTTTCTGGCAAAGCGCAGATGTGATAGGATTTTTTTTGGTCAATTGTCACTGTCCATGTATGACATATACTTACGTTTATCTAATTAACAGGGTGGCATTGGCCCGGCCGGGCATTCTACTGATGATCTTTACGTTCTTGACATGACTAATGATAAGTTCAAGTGGCACAGGTGAGATCCTTTACAATATTTCCCAGCTCTGTTTCTCTTTGCTATCTATTTTATTGATATCTAAATTATTTCATTTAATGCGAGTTCAGGGTGGTGGTTCAAGGGGAGGGTCCAGGCCCTCGCTATGGCCATGTTATGGATTTAGTTTCTCAGAGGTATCTTGTCACAGTCACCGGAAATGATGGTAAGAATATGTCTGTTTTATTATTCTGTTTTTACGTGGAAACTTTTAGTTTTCCTTTTTTTACTTCTTAAAGAATCCAGATATCCTAACAAAATTTTTTCCTTCTGTGCATGGAACAGGGAAACGAGCTCTTTCTGACGCTTGGGCATTGGATACAGCTCAGAAACCATATGTATGGCAGAGATTGAACCCAGATGGTGACCGACCAAGTGCTAGAATGTTAGTGATTACGTTGATTTGAATGGCTAATTTAGAGCGTCTGTTTCTTGGAGTGAATTTTCATATTTTGATATTTCTGGATAGGTATGCTACTGGTAGTGCTCGTTCTGATGGCATGTTTTTACTCTGCGGTGGAAGAGACACCTTGGGGGCGGTATACTTTTTTTCTCCATCAATCTCTTGTGCAGAAATTACTAGACCTCCTTTTTTTCCAGCCTAGGGCTAGATAAGTTACAGAAAACTCGAATCCCAGAGCTTTGCTTATTTTGCTATGAGATCCAAATTTTAAGATGTTATGTTTTCAATCTTCTCTGTCAATTCTGGCATAATCCATTACGTGTTTGTGTATCTGCAGCCATTGGGAGATGCTTATGGGCTATTAATGCATAGAAATGGTCAGTGGGAGTGGACTCTGGCTCCAGGTGTAGCTCCTTCTCCAAGATATCAACATGCAGCGGTAAACCAAATCTTTCTCTAGTTTCGAAACGTTTGGAGAAAAGAAGTTTCTGAAGCGTTGACTAATATTAGTATCACAGAGGACTGTGCATTGTAGATTTAGAAACTGAGTTAACTGTTGTTTTCCTTCTAAATGAAATGACTGATGAGGCATTTGATTTCATTTACAATACCATGCTCCAATTCCAGCCATTGCAATGAGTTCCTTGATTGCTTTTCTTATCAGGTTTTTGTGGGTGCAAGATTACATGTCAGTGGTGGTGTGCTGAGAGGAGGCCGCGTAATAGACGCTGAAGCATCTGTTGCAGGTAATGATGGTCAAGTCAACTAATCCTCACAGGTTTTACCCCCTCTTCTCCATTATTGATTTTGGCATCATGCTAATAGTTATGGAATCTTTCTTTTCGCAGTGCTTGATACTGCTGCCGGTGTATGGTTGGATAGAAATGGGCAAGTTACTTCTGCACGTGGAAGTAAGGGACAAATCGATCAAGATCCGTCTTTTGAACTTATGCGACGCTGTCGCCATGGCGCCGCATCAGTTGGCATCCGGATCTATGTGCATGGTGGTCTGAGAGGAGGTAAGCCTGATGTTTTTCCTTTTGTACAACAAGATGCCTAAGTTATTGCAGTACATATACTTTAGTTCCATAGTTTCAAGTTTCGTAACATATGTCAAGTTGATTCCTGGGAAGTTTTTGTGGTACACTTACATTTCTCGTAGTTTAAATTAGTGTCACAATTCATCCATCTTTTCTCAATGTATGGCGATTATAATAATTTATTTCCCCACAGATGTGTTGCTTGACGATTTTCTAGTTGCTGAAAATTCAACATTCCAGTCAGACATCAGTTCTCCTTTGTTAGCATCGGATAGAACCCAACAAAGCTCTACTCCGAGGTTTTCTTATGCTGCACGACCTCCTTCGGGATCTGAACCAGCCCTCCCCATGTCTGAGGGACTGAGGTCTGCACCATTTCTTACACTCCTTTCGTGTTTGCTTAACTGTGTCTAGTTTTTGGGCATTACTTATCTTTGTTTTCTCCTTAATGATATCAGCTTGGATGAAAATTCGTTGGAGAAATTGACAGAGGCTTCTGCAGCTGAAGCAGAGGTAGCTAGTTCTGTTTGGCGAGCTGCACAATTAGGATCTGGTACTCTGGATGAAGAAACCTCTACCTCTGATGTCAGCTCGCCAACTGTAGAATCTACTACTGATGGTACTGAAACTGAAGGAGATGTCAGGCTTCATCCGAGAGCTGTATGTTAATCCCTAATATTACATTTCTCTATTTGTTTTTATTTTATTTTATATAGAACGTTTGTTTCATGCCTTAGACATATGGCTTGCTTACATCGAAATACTTCCCAACAGTGTATGATTACCAGATTATCTCATTTTATAGGTTGTGGTAGCAAAAGAGACGGTTGGAAGTCTAGGCGGCATGGTAAGACAGCTAAGCTTAGATCAGTTTCAGAATGAGAGCCGGCGGATGGTTCCCATGAATAATAGCGATGTGCCACAACCCACCAAGAAATTCACTAGACAGAAGTCTCCTCAAGGCCTGCATAAAAAAGTATCGTTCTGCAATCGTCTCATCCTCCTGGACCACTGTCACAGTTAATATCTACTAATATGTTGTAGCTTACAGGTCATTTCTGCTTTGTTGAGACCTCGAAACTGGAAACCTCCTGGCAATAGGAAGTTTTTCTTGGATTCTTACGAAGTTGGGGAACTCTGTTATGCTGCTGAACAAATATTTATGCATGAACAAACGGTTCTTCAGCTAAAAGCTCCTATTAAAGTCTTCGGCGATCTCCATGGGCAATTTGGCGATTTAATGCGGTTGTTTGATGAGTATGGATTTCCCTCAACAGCTGGAGATATCACGTAAGTTTAAGCAAATGATTGAACGATGTGGAGTTATGCTCAAAAATAGTCGCTGAACCAATTAAACGTTTTTGTATCAGGTATATTGACTATTTATTTTTGGGAGATTACGTTGACCGTGGACAACACAGCCTGGAGACTATAACTTTGCTGCTTGCATTGAAGGCAAGACGGTGCTTAATTTCACATCAACCATATTACTAGTGTCGTTCAAATCGTGCTTCTTGGTTTTATGGTTCTGAGATATTCTTGTGCAGATTGAATATCCGGAGAATGTTCACTTGATTCGGGGAAATCACGAAGCTGCGGACATTAATGCACTATTTGGTTTCCGTCTTGAATGCATTGAAAGAATGGTACATGCCCTCTGTAGAAATATACATTTTCTTTGTCGCTAGCTTTTCTACTTACAACTAAGCCTGCTCTGTAATTTTACCAGGGAGAGAGTGATGGCATCTGGGCATGGACAAGATTTAATCAACTTTTCAATTATCTTCCTCTCGCTGCACTTATCGAGAATAAAATTATATGTATGCATGGTGGAATTGGGAGGTCAATCAGTTCAGTGGAACAGATCGAGAAGATCGAAAGGCCCATAACAATGGACGCTGGATCCCTTGTTCTAATGGATTTATTATGGTAATCCACCCTTTCTGCTCCTGCTTTCATATTGATCATTATATCTTACATCCCCGAGTCATAATATCATTTTTTCAAGCACAGGTCTGATCCTACAGAGAACGATAGTATCGAGGGTTTAAGACCAAACGCCAGAGGACCTGGTCTTGTCACGTTTGGGGTAAAACCCCTTTAATTCGCTCTTATTGTCTTTTTTCATTAATATTATGTTTGGGGGGCAATCACTGAGGGCGTAGTCTTGATATTGCAGCCTGATAGAGTCACAGAATTCTGTAAGAAGAATAAACTACAGCTAATTATCAGGGCCCATGAATGTGTAATGGATGGATTCGAAAGATTTGCACAGGGACAGTTGATTACGCTTTTCTCGGCCACAAATTACTGCGGTGAGGAGAAACAAAACCCATCAAAAACTTCATCTTGTATCTATGTTTGTATTCTTAGGGTAGGCAAGATATCAAGAAATAAAATATTTTGATACTTTTCTAAACAGGAACTGCAAACAATGCTGGAGCTATATTGGTGGTTGGCAGAGGATTGGTGATTGTTCCTAAGTTAATTCATCCTCTTCCACCTCCAATCTCATCTCCAGAGAATTCTCCAGAACATTCTGGAGACGACGCTTGGATGCAGGTAACAAACTTTTACTACTTCTTCTGTTCCGAGTTAATTCAAATCCCTAGATCAACATTTATACTGGCATCATCATAAGAACACATTTTTTCAAGAAAAAAAAAAAAGCTTGAAACTTGTTTCAGCCACAAATTGGGTAACCTGACCTTTGTGTAAGAGACCCAAGAAACGTTTGGCCTAAACCGGAAACACATAGTTCTGGAACATGAAAAGACATATTCCTAGCATGTACAAATGTAGCATGGTGTCTTTGTTTCAGCCACAAACAGAGCAACTCTATCTTAGTTAGTAGTTATGTGATACCAACAAAGTCTCCAAAAATCTTCACTTTTCCTAAGAAAAACAGACAGTTTTAGGAGAGTTTATGTAGCGATATCTTTTTTATTAGCTACGAACCAGACACTGAACCCATGAGTAAACAATTCATCTGTTGCAGGAGCTGAATATCCAGAGACCGCCGACTCCAACACGAGGCAGACCACAACCAGATTTTGACAGAAGCTCGCTTGCATACATATGAATCTGATTGCATTCCCGGTTTCTGCTTCCAATTCATGAAGTCAAATTGGAAGTAACAAACATTGGATTTTTGTACAACTCTATACAAGTATAGCAATATTTTATGGTTCAAAATTTGCAGTGTTCATATACTCTGCCGCACATGTGTAATATAACCCACTACACCACCAGGCACCAGAGAATGAGAATGGTATAGTACTATTTTTATTTTCTTCTTCCCTCTTCTGATTAATTTTTTTTTTTTTATATATATATAAAAACTCTTTAGTGAGATGAGTTATATTTCTTCTGTGCATCTCTTTGTGTGTATGCATATGCAAGTGAAAACATATTGAATAACAACAAACCATCAATATGATATGAACTCATGAACATTCATTATTCTTAGTTTACTTTAGATTCATAGAAAAACAACAAAAATGCTACATGATTAAGAGGAAAGCCAAAGAAATGTAACACATAAATTTGTTCTCCTTTATTGGTACAAATTACTATACAACACACAACACATGAAGTTAAACATTCATACATAATTTTAAATCAAGTCTGGCGTTTCAGAGGGCAGCGAAAGCATGGAGAGTTGATTGAGCTCTACGTCCAGCTTCTGTGTTAAAGAAGTCTATAAACTTGCCATATTCATAGGGTTTGAAAATACGTGGATGTTCTTGGTCGACAAGTTCTTCTGGTGTATCTATGATAACTTCTAATTTTGGAATTGAGAACAGCGCAGTCGAATACCTTGTCTTGTCTCTCTTCATCACGACTCGGTGATTTGCAGGAATCACTCGACCATTCATAAGTGCCTGCAATATGAACAAGGCGGATATAATTGGTTATTCTCTACTTAAGAAGTGTGTGTGTAGGAAATATTATTATAAACGGAAATATTATATTATTATAAACGAAGCTAGGACTTACAGAGAAAGAATCTCCAACCATAACAATGAAAGAATCTTGAGATGGTTTCACTTTGATCCATTTTCCGTCTTTGGCCTTCACTTCCAAACCACCAACTTGACACTGATGAATTATCGTCATGATGTTCCAATCGGTATGAGGACCTAAAGCTAGGTTTGTCTCCTCTATATCAGCATCAAGAGGTGCTTTATACTCCATCAGTCGAAGCATAAAATTTGTAGAATTAAGATGTTCATCCAAGTACTTCTCTATTCCAAAACTCTCCATTACCATTCTTCTCACAATCACATCCAATTCCGATAATTGCTCCGAGAATCGGTGAATCGTTTCGCTATTTCAAACACAAATATTTGAGGATTGATCTTTAAAGGTTGAAAGAATGTTGCAGTCACAAATATATGCGTTTACTAAACAAATTGTTATATCTAGCTATGCGTATATGTTCAAAAAAGAAAAAAGGACCAAATTTGTTTTCTTAATTAAATATATGGGTTCATACCTAATTTTCTTGTTCCTATGACCAGGCCATAACTGTTGAGTAAAGTCGTTGGCTTTGTCCAAAACATTAGCGTCATCGATCCCAAAACTCTGTTGGTAAAGACCAAAAGTCTTATACCCACGGAAGGGTTTCGGAGACACGTTTCTCTCTTTGGTTTGAATCGGCAACTCGAAAAGCTCTTCCATGGCTTCTAAAACAGACTTATTAAGCTCCACTGACACTTTGTCGAAGGAAGCTTCGAAACAACCGTAGTCTTCTAGAGCTTTACGGACATCAAGCTTCACTTCATCCCACTTTGAGCTTCCTGGTTTTAGGGTTTTGTCTGAGAAATTGATAACTGGGATCTGAGAAGAAATAGTATGAGGAAGAACAGAGTGTGAACCCATTTTGTTGATTCTGAGAGTGTTTTTGCTTTGTAATATTGCCCTAAAACACTATGGTAACTGACTAGTGATATATATATAGGAAATCAAACACTGTATGTGGATAGGGGAAGTAATGAGGTAGAGGACACGTGGGGGAAGATTAAAAGCTGAAGTTACACACGGACGGTGGAGGTTAATTGAGGTTGTTACAGGTCACTGTAAGAAGCATCGTTTATGGCTGACTCTTACCTTCATTTCTTAGCAATAAAGGGACAAAAGACTAAATCAAAATGGAAGAAAAAGAGATTTTAGTTACGTCTCTAAAGCTGTCACATGGCAGCATGAGATTTTAGTTACGTCTCTAAAGCTGTCAAATGGCAGCATGAGATTGGTTATCAAAATTGTAAAGGGAAAAATAAAAATTCTCTTTGTCGATTTCGCTTTCCTCATTCTCTTCTCCATTTTCTCTGTCGGCGGCGATTTCTCTTCACTCTCCGCCGATTTCATCCCCAATTCGATCGAAATCGTCTTTTTTATTTCGCTCTCTCCACTCTGATCTGTTGTCTCATCCAAATCCTGTCTAAATCGCCTGCATTACACAATGCAGGAAGCAATGAGGTAAAGATAAACTTGATCGGCCGACAAGGCGACAACCATTAAAATATATATGAAGGTGCTAAGTACTAGATATGAAAAGAGGTTATAAAAGATGATTGCACCTAAAATTTTATTGAGCATTGCTAATTTTCTATAGCTAGCCTATAGGCGATGGATTGCTTTTGTTGATTCTGAGAATTTTGAGGGTGTATGTTTTTGCTTTGTAATATTGGCCTAAATATATTAAATAAGTACTATGGTAGCCTGCTATTATGCATACTTGATACGTAGCCTTCATGGCCATTTTTTATGCAAGTGCTGTGTTTGTTGACGACATTTATGATTTATGGCCATCATTAATAACACAACCGATTATACGGCTCAATGATATCAATTGTGAGATTTTTGGTTAGAGCATCTCCAACCACGACACCAAATTTGGTGTTAAAATTACACTAAATTTGGTATTGTAGTGTTTCACTTTTTTTTTTTTTTTTTTTTTTATCTCAAAGCACAAAATTAAATTTTATACTAAAAATAATATTATTTATTATTATACTATTAAATTTAAGATAAATATAAAGTTTATTGGGTGTGGATTATAAAGTTTCTTTCTTTGTAGAAGAGACATGGATACTGCGTATTATACAACATTCTGTTTCTGATTAGCTTTTTGGTGAGTATGAAGGATTAGAGGAAGATGCTGATATGAAGGAGAATGATGATGTCAATGAGTAGCCTCTTGTCTTTTTTTTTTTTTTTTGAATGTAAATATTTAGAGGAATACAAGAGACTGTTACCTAGATAAAATTGTAAACTTGCCAAAAAAAGATAAAAACAAGATTACAATAGATTTGGGATAAATTTGAGAATCATTTTATCCAAAGGATCATAAGGTTTTTCCACCGTGCTTTCTTGTCTTGATTGTGTTTCTCACCTCTCGATCGATGGTCCTGAAAATAAGCAGAGTAGTGATGAACTGAGCATTGTGTAGTGCATTCCTCTGCCTCCAAATATGATGATAAACAGAAGCATGGGCTACGACTTTCCGGAGAATTGATGGAGCATTCGTTGAAGAACTTGGCATCCAGGAAAGTAGCTCGGACCATGAACAAACTAAACGGCTTGGCTGGCGTAATCTTGCAAGCACTAGCCGCCATATTTCAGATGCAAACCAGCAAGAAATAAGGAGATGATCTTTTGTCTCGATCATGGTAGAGCACAGGCAACAGTTTGGAGACGGTGCTACGCCCCAGGCAGCTAAGCGTTGACGGGTTGGCAATCTGTCAAGATGGCTCTCACCCACATATTAAAGGCATGTCTTGGAACTGCGCCTTTGAACCATATGGCTTTAATTTGTCCACTGTTTTATGTTCTCTCTCGGGCGCAGTGCTTCCCAAGTCTTAGAAGAAGAGTAGCTTGTGTTATCAGACTCTTTTTCACCCCATACAAATGTGTCTTCTTGAGAGCTCAGACTCGGTAGTACAGTGGCACTGTAGTGAGATAAGTACGCAGAGCAAGTGCGGCGTCTGATCTGGGTGAAGGAATAAGCCAACCACTGTGATTACATGCTTGAGAAACTGTTGCAGAGGCTGAGAGTCTTAAGTTTCTTGGGCCATCTTGACCCAGAAGTTTGATTAGAGGACCAAGAGTTGTCCAATTATCAAACCAGAATGAGGTTTTTTATCCATTCCCAATTCTGCTTCTTAAAAATTTCTCTGTCAGAGGCCTTAAAGTTAAAATCATTCTCCATATGTTCATGAGCCCCTTGGTGTTTCTTCAATCTCCCACAGAGACTTGTTTCTAATTAAGATGATGGTGTTTGTGCCAAGAGGACCAAAGGGAATCCTTATTATCAAATAATAGCCAAACAAAACGGAGGCAGAGAGCTTTGTTCCAAACTGTGAATCTCCTAAGCCCAACTCCACCTTCATTTTTCGGTAGACAAACTCCAGACCATGAGTCCATGAAACTTTAGCCCCTTTTTTAGCATCAATATTCCCAGACCATAAAGGAACCTCTTGTCTTCCTCTCACTCTCTTTCTCTCTGCATGATCAGTCTCATTTCTGTTTCATGCCTATTGTTTCTTCTTTCACTGGTCATTCTTTTGATTCAAAATTCTTTTAGCAGCTACTGCTAGGCGACCATCAACTTTAAGACTTTGCTAGTATTTGTTTTGCAACTTCCGATGAATTAGCAAACTTGGTGCCGATCAAAAAATTTGTATCTGCAACTATTTTTGGTACCCTCTAATTAAACAAGTCTCTAGTATTGTATGGTGTAGCTCTCTCTTTGGTGAACTGAATTTTTGTCTTGTAACCAAAATTTATGTGTTGTAACAAGTATAGGCCATGACAATTGACAACTATAGGACAGATTAATAAAAGCTCAGAAATTGTTATTCACATTTTACATGTCAATTTCTATTAAATTCTCGTCAAATCACTATGACCTACAAAACTACATAATATTGAATAATACTTACATTTGATAGAATTAAGAAATTAATAAATTGGATAACAATGGAGTTTAAAAGAATTTATAAAATATCAATTTGAATAACACTAGAATTTAACATTCTATTAAATTATGTCGAATTCCAAAGTTCAATAACCCCACCTAAAACCTCATAATTGGTTCTTCACATTTTACACGCCAATTTCTGTTAAATTCTTATCAAATCACTATATCATATAAAACTACATAATATTGAATATTACTTCCATTTAGTAGAATTAAGAAATTAGGAAATTGGATAACAATGAAGTTTAAAAGAATTTATAAAATATCTATTTGAATAACACTAGAGGTTCTACTATTGGAGTATGTAAAAAATGGTCAGCTCTTAGAGCATACACAGTGGTGTAACTCTGCATCGGGTGTAAGTAATAAAAAATGAAAAATAATGAAAAAGTTGGCTTAGAGATGGAAGTCGGGTGTGAGAGATTATTAAAATGTCTGCTTCCTTCTCTCTCTATTATCTAATTATCTTTATTTTCTTTTTTCATACTTCCAATATAAATATTATTTTATTAATAAATTACCATTCACACCCACACTCCCACATGCACCATTATGTATGGTCTTATGTTGGCTTCCCGTGGAATTGATTTGAAGCTAACCGAAGAAAAAACTAGAGAAAGAGTGACCATCTTGCAAAATATGTACTGTACCAGCTTAATGGGCCTTAGCCCATCTCATCAATGAAGTAATCTTTGCACAAAAAAAAGGAGTAGATAAAAAATAAGAATTCATGGGGAGTATCTAAAATTTTGGTATCTGAATCTGTTTGCATTTCTGTTTTCATAATTCGATAACAATGATGCAAATTACATTTGGATTTGAGAAATCAAAGCTTTTCTTTCACAACTGATTTTCAAACACTTTTTAAGTCCAATTGTTTCTAATGTAAGATTGTTAATGTTTTTTTTTTTTGTTTTTGGTTTTTAAGATTGTTAATGTTATTACTTATTATGTTATCGAACTTTTCTTTTTCATAGAATCAAAATTGCAAACGCATGAAAATTCTGTTCTCAAATTTTAGAAAGATGTTTGTAAATTGCAATTTTTTTTTGAGCAAAGTTTGTAGATTGTAACTATCCAAGCTCATAAGCATTAGTCCAATTGAGGTTTTCTCTCCCAGGCACGAAGCCCAAGGCACCTCAACCCTTGACGAAATGAGCACTCTCCGCCGCATCTCTTCCACCTGCAGCCTCCACTCGTGATCGATGTTTGCTTTTAAGGATAGATCTCTCCGGTGGGCCTCCTTTACCGGTGATGTCTGTTTTCCGGCGAGCTTCCGACCTGAGATGACTTCCTTCTTTCCACCGTTTTCGAGCCGCTCTCGTTGTTTCCCGAAGTCTTCGGTACCCTCCTCCGCTATGAGGCTTCCTCCAGCACCAGCATTGGACCCTCCGTCTCCACCGACTCCGCCAGAACCACCAGATCCCCAGATCCGCCCCTCTTCCGGTGAAGCCCATGCTCAGTTGTTGTTCCTTCAACACCTCACCGGTTCTCAACGAGTTCACCGTGAATCTGAACCCCCATTCCTTTCGCCTTCGAGATCTGTTCCTAGTGGCCGGAAGTTTGTTATGCCGGTCATCGTCCTGCCTCCTCCTCGTCGTTCAAGCCGCCACCACCACCGCCTGCTCCTCCATCCATGCTCTTCAAACGTGACCCTAGGGTTTCACTGTTTGGGTCTGGGGCTGGGCTGCTTACTGGGCCACAACTGGAGGACTTTTTTAATGGGTCGAAAGAGGAGGGTTTACTTATTGGGCCATATGATCCCAACACTAAGCCCAATTGGTTCCCCTTATCGATCCCGTTTCATATCCTTTAACAGGAGCCGTCTCAAGCCATCTCCCCTCATCAAGACACGCCTTCTTTACAGCTTCAAATCCAGCAGGTCTGCTTGCTTGTTCGCTGTCTTAGTCACCATCCCCCTTCCTCTCCTATTCCCCCAGGTAAGCTCATGTTCCTCGCTCTCTGATTCTTCTACTGTTGGAAGTTATTGGATGGATGTTGAGAGTGTGGCTTTAGCTTTGTGGAATTCGGGTTTAGTTATTGCTCTTTCAATGATTGTTGATTCTCGTGGATCCACATTTGTGCTCTCTAGTGGCACCTTTATCGCCTTAGTGCGACCCTTTACTGCAATATGCAGTCCCTTTACTGCAATATGCAGTCCCTTTACTGCAATATGCAGTCTCTACTTCGGATTGACTCTTTCAGGAGTTGCTTTGTTGCAGATCGGACAGAGATTTCTGTCTTCTTTCACCGTCCCAGTTATTCTGGTTCGCCGGGGCTTTCATAGCCCTCATCTCTCCTTCACGGAGCTTATTATCCTCCCAAAAACTTCACTTGTGTTTAGTGTTATTGTTATAGGGAGACTTGTTATCAAGACTGTTCTGCTAGAAGCAGAAGCGAGGATCGTTGTTCAAGACGGCTCCCGTTCAGCATTTGTTGACGGTTTGACTTCGGAGGCGTTGTTTCCTCCTCCTTGTGGTTTCGGCAAGGACTACCGATTTGAAGATGTATGCTCTTCGGCTCTGGTGGCAGAAGCTTTGGCCTTAAGGAACATAGTAGAACAGTTAGCAGAGCATCCAGCGCGTTTCACCACAGACTCCATTGAAGTGTTCTCAGACTCTCAAGGCCTCATCTCATCAATCAAGACAAAAGCTAGCTCCAAGGAGCTTAAGGCTATCTTGCATGACATCACTTATGTTAGTGATTTCCTAAAATCGTTATCTTTTCACTTTGTTCCTCGTTTGAGAAACGTTGTTGCTGATTCGATTACAAAGTCTGCTCTAGTAGCAGCAAACTCTTCCTCCTTTAATAGAGTGTAACTCTTTGGTTTAATTTATCAATCTTAGTTTGTTCAAAAAAAGATTGTAACTAAACGCACTAAAATACATGCAATGAGGTTTTAATAATGCAAAATTGCAATCTTTCCTATAAGTCTTCAATCTTCATCTGACTCAGAGTCTAATTAGTTATTACATATGTATGAACCAATCATAAAGTTCCACGTGGTAATTAAACTGGTTACAATAAAATTTGAAGTATTGACCAGAGCGATCATATGATTATTTTCTTTTGGAATCAGAATCAGAATCAGTCTTATCATTTCAATCTTCTCGATGATGATTTTGATTTTGTCTCACTGATCGATCCTTCCATTAAAAAATCTCGCCGGAGTTTCTTACCGCCGGACTAAATCATGCCTTTGCCTGTATTCTCATCACGATTGCAATCTTCGTCTTCGTCGTCGTCGCGATCTTCGTTTCCTCGGCCTAAGCATCGAATCGATCCTAGCCTGACTTTAATTCCAGGCTTATCCAACGATGTCGCGAGGCTGATTCTCTCCTTCGTCCCTTACCCTCACATCTCTCGTCTCAAATCGACTTGTAAATCATGGTACGCTTTCCTCTCTTCCAAAACCCTAATTTCACTCCGCCATAGACGAGACAACAGAAACGGCAACAATCTCTCCCATCTCCTTTGTATCTTCCCTCAAGATCCTTCGATTTCGCCTCCTTTTCTCTTCGATCCCGTGACTCTGTCCTGGAGATCGCTTCCTCTCATGCCCTGTAACCTTCACGTTTACGGTCTCTGCAATTTCGTAGCCGTGGCTCTTGGTCCGCACGTTTATGTCCTCGGTGGATCTGCTTTCGATACTAGGTCTTATCCTCTGGACGTTCCTTTGCCTACTTCTTCTGTATTCCGTTACAATTTCGTGAAATCGGTCTGGGAACGGCTCTCTCCGATGTTGTCTCCACGTGGCAGCTTCGCTTGCGCTGCGATGCCTGGTTCGTCCGATCGGATTATTGTGGCTGGAGGAGGATCAAGGCACACGTTGTTTGGTGCTGCTGGAAGTAGAATGAGTTCGGTTGAGATGTATGATGTTAAGAAAGATGAGTGGAGAGAAATGGATGAATTGCCTAGCTTTAGAGCTGGATGTGTTGGGTTCTTGGTTGGGAATGACAAGGAGAAGGAGGAAGAAGAGAGAGAGTTTTGGGTAATGGGTGGATATGGCGGATCAAGAACTGTGTCTGGGATTCTTCCTGTTGATGAGTACTGTAAAGACGCGGCAGTGATGGATTTGAGAGTAGATGGCGGTGAGAAATGGCGGCTAGTTGGAGATATGTGGGGAGAAGAAGAGAGACCTAAGCTAGGGAAGATTGTTTCTGTTGATTGTGGAAAGCCGGTGTTTTTCATGTTGGATAGGGATTGGATTCTTAGGTATGAGATTGGTTTGAATCGTTGGCAAAAGGAGTCAAGTGTGCCGAAGAAAGCTCCTTACGACAAACCAGTTGGTTTCGTTGCACTGAATGGTGAATTACATGTTTTCATTCTTTTGGATGGATATAACCTGATGGACACAAGGCATACTAGGCAACAGAGCAATGCTGGATCTCTAATAATTCATATCTATGATCCAAAGAAGAAAACTTGGAGATCCGTTGTCGCAAAGCCACCGTTTAATCACCAACTCGATTTTAGGACCACGGTTATGTGCACCATCCGATTGTAGTTAGACGTATAAAAACTCCCATCACATCATCTTAGAGAAATTGGTGCTAATGGTGTGAGCTCTGATGATGTTAGTATCCTCATCACATCATCTTAGAAGAGAAACTGGTGTTAATGGTGTGAGCTCTGATGATGTTAGTATTCTGTCGTTTCTTTTGCCACATACATATCCTATCATATTGTCTGTACAGGTTGAAAAAAGAGAACTTTGGGTACTCTGTTATATTGAAAATACAAATTATACTGTGGCTTTGTATATGAATGCTCTCACAGGTTTACTGTGAACATTTGGTCATTATCTTTCCACTTCACAAATAATTGTTTAGAACATTCAGTGGAAGATGATCATATGATTTAGCCCAAAAAAAAAAAAAAAAAAAAGATGATCATATGATTGCAGGTAAACTCTTCTTCTGTTCTCATTTCAAGTTAATATTTTCATATACTATTTTTGTTTCAAATTTTCGGCTGTGAAATTTTGGTAATTGGAAATCAAAATTTTCATATAAGATTGGGGAGAATTATAAAATTTTGTTTCAATTTTTGGCTGTGAAATTTTGGTAATTTCGAACTTGAAATTTTGAAGCAATTGGAAATCAACACTAATAATTTATATCTGTTAGAAATTTCAAACAGATTTTTAACAAATCATAAATCATTGAAATTTAATCGAAAATCAATTAGAAATTCCGTCAGAATTGTTCTTATTTTTGTTGTTCTTGTCAAACCATAATTTTATATATATATATATATATAGATGTGCTCATTTCCGTATTACCCAAATTTGGACTTTAGTGGATTTTTGGGTTTAGGTCTTCTTTCTCACAAATTTTGGGTGTTACAGATTTCTTTAATACCATTTTCGGCAAGTCATTTAAAAAGAATAAACCTGAGCTATAAGCAAATTATTAGTTAAACAGTTCATCTCGTATATGTGTTATAACCATAAGTTGTGACAAAGTTGATTTATGCATTTAAAAAATATAAAGGTTGATTAGTGCATCATCTTCCCCCTCCAGTCTTATTTCTAGAGAATTCTCCAAAAGCATTTGGACGAGGCATGGATGATATTAGTTTTAAAATGGTCATCGTCTACCAGACTACGTACCACGTTTTCTATTTTCATCATCGCTTTTGCTCTCCAAAATAAATTTTGATTCACCAACTTTCCTTCCTTCGCCATGATTCAAACTATTAGTGTTGATGAATCATGGGTCTAGTTGAATCCACCATTCATTAGTTTAATTGACTTGTACATATGAAAGGATACCGTATACTATAACCCACAAGTAGGGAATATTCTCATTGTACCATTAAGAACAAAAGATTAGCAAAAGTAATATATAATTAGATAAAAGTAATATATAATATATAATATAATTTTAGTAAAGTCTAAAATTGGAATTTTGCTTTGTTTATTAAGCTGGCGAAGCTAATAATGTATCATTGCTTTTGAAAACAAAATGAAGTTTGAATTCTAAAATAAGAAATTGGCCCCTGGGATTACCAACTAAAATTTAAATTATTTAAAGCATCTTTAAATTAAACACTAAAACATCTAATTATAAACATTTTTTTGTCTAGCCCATAATAAAACTTCAATTTTCCATGTAAAGGGGAGGGGATCCTACTATGAAACTTTATCCCAAGTAATACCCGTTTGATTGTCTCCCTAAAAAACACAATCATCCTATCTCTATGGTAAGGTCCGAAAGTTTCCACGAACCATCAATTCGACATTTTAGTGTCTGGGAGAGATTGTTAAGTGAATCTCTGTTTCCAAATATCTCAACCGGATCCGATTGATCTTCATTCCATACTAATTATTCACTTATATTCATAATCTTTCATAAGAATCCTAGAATACATGGAAAACAATGTGAATTTCTTTTCCTATCTAAATGATTTGGTAATCTCAAAAATAAAAAATATAGATTCAAATATTCCGAGTTCAAAGGAAAACTTCCGATTTTATCGGAATTGATGGTAATTCTCACGTTTGCTGAGAATGTGGGCATGCAAACATAACATGATTTATAGTTTCCTCCACCATATCGCATTGTTGGAAACTGGTGTCACAACGTATCCCAATTTTTTAATGGAACTATGTATTTATATCGAGAGTTTCGTAAATTATTATATTTTTATCCTATAAAATTGTGCTACCTTTAACACTGATTTAATTCAAAACCAAAATTTTTTACTCATTTGGTTTAAAGATACTTGATATCTTAGAAAATTTTTTTTGTTGTGTTAACGAATTTTTCGAGTACTAATTTCCCATTATTTAATTTATGTAGACTTTATTGTATTATTAAATTCATACAATTTGTTATCTTTATCTTTTTGTAAATAACAAAGAAAGTGAAAGGCAAAACCACAACTCATGTGCAAAAATGAATAAATTTCTCTATAAAAGGGACCCTTAATCATCTCCTTCTCAGCACAGAAGAAACACAAAGCCCTAGAGCAAAGAAAACCAACTTGGTCTCTTTTTTTTTTTTAACACTTTATTGCAAACTGGTCTTTCCACACCGGAAAAAGAGATAGGAAGCATCCTTTGATGACACATTAGCAATACCACAATGCTCATTCGAAACATAATGTAAAAAATTAGACGTTCCCGTATCGACAGTAGCCGGCGGACTTCTAATACCTTAATGAATGTGTGGAAATGATTCTCAAAACTTAGATAGATTTTCATCTTTGAAATCACCAGATCTAGAAACTTAAGACACGAAAAACCAAATAAAAAGAGATAAGAAACTAATAACTGAAAAACTAAAAGCCGGAAACCGTAGCGATTATTGCCGGAACCCGTTGCTGCAGCATACCATCAATGAATCGATGACACAACCCCATAAGAGTAACCCCTCCAACAAGCACCACCGCCCATGGACCAGATCTGGATCTTCAAGGGGAGGCCAAGACTTTGACAAAACGGCAAGTAAAGATAATCAATTGCAATACAGAGACAGGCCGATGGGTAGAACGAGTGAGACGACTGAGCCTTCGAAATCATCAGTAGATCTACGCCTGGAAACCAGAGGATCTCCGCTTCTGATCTCGTTGAAGGAAGCCAATCCAATTCGAAAGCTACACGACCGAGAGAGAACCTACAAAAGAAGGAGAGACGAACACCTAAATACACAAAAGAGGCACAACGCCGAGGCTAAAAGGCCACCGGACGTTGGCCAAAAACAATCGGCGGCTGGTTTGGAGCGAGGAGAGAGGCGAGAGAGAATTAGGGTTTTGATCTTCCCACATAACTTCTCGACTTGGTCTCTTTTAATCAAGAGAAACTCGAAAGGTAAGTATTTATGAGTTTTGAATATATTAATTGTTTCTTTTTTTGTACATAAAGAAACAACTTACATTTATTAATTGTTCGAAAAGCATTATTTCACTGATCAACAGTTTAAATTAATGAACAGTTTTCTTTGTTAATCGCACGTCATGCATTGTTATAGTTTCCATCAATTTTATCAGAGTTCTTACGAGTTTTTTTGTTTATTTGTTTGGTTAAACACAGTAAGAAGATCCAACTGTTTTCTGAGAAATTAACAGAATTGGATGCGATGGTGAGAAGATTGGTAATGGAGAGCTATGGGCTAGAAAAATACATTGATGAACATTTGGCTCTTCAACGTATTACCGTCTGCGAGTGATGAAGTATATCGCACCACCTGATAATAATGATGGTGATGTTAATGTCAATGATGATGGTGCTAGTGTTGTTGTTGTTAAAGTTAATGTCGATGTTGGTGATGTTGTTAATGACAATGTTAGTGCTGATGTTGATGCTGAGACCAATGTTAATGGTGATATTGATGCTGAAGCTAATGGTGATGCTACTGCTTATGCCGTTGCTGGTGTTAATGGGGATAATAGTGTTGGTGCCAAAGATGGTATTAATGTTAATGATTAGTGATGCTAATTAATGTTGGTGCTAGTGATGGTGTTAATGCTAATGTTGATGTTAGTGATGGTGTTGATCATGATGATGCTGATACTGATACTAATATTGGTTTTACAGTAAGTGATGGTGTTGAAGCTAACGTTGATGCTGAGAAGGCGAAGTTAGGCATACCTGGTCATACAGATAAAAGCCTTCTCGGAATAATTTACCAGTATGATCAAATTGAAGGTTTGGAAGTGAGGACCAAAGAGGGGAAGTGGATCAGAGTTAACCCAGCTCCTGATAGTGTCATTGTTATAGCGGGAGATGCTCTATGTGTAAGTTTTAATTTTGCTTTACTTTAGTTCGCAAGTTGAGAATATTAACATTCTTTTTTTTTTGATAAAATTATTATTAACATATGTGGATCTATATATAACTTACAGTATTTGGATTAGGATTGCCAGATAAGTTTTTTTATTCTTTTTCTTAAAGATAAGTTTATTTATAAGATAAGTTTAACTTTAGAAAATGACATGATTTTATGACCTGTATATAGTTTTTGTATTCCAACCAAAAGAATTTTTTTTTTCTATTCTAAATAAGAAAAATTAAACAAAACAAAATGTTAATTTTCTTTTCATTGTATTTTTTTAAAAAATAGTTATTGTAAATTAATATATGATTTTTCAACAAAACACAATACATGTTATTTTAATAACGTTGTATGACATTCAGTTTCTAACTACTATACTATTCAGTTCTTGTAAATTGTAATTTTTACAAAAGTTTTAAGGTTTTGATATGCTTAACAACTTAAGCATGCATGTTTACATAGCTATTTACTTAAAAACTGAAACGAATATACTGTTAGAGTTTATCTTAAATTAAAAAAAAAAAAAAAAAAAAAAACTGAAACGAATATACTGTTAGAATATATATTCCTTTTTAGAATTTAAAGCGACGTTTAGAAACGAGACATAGAAAGGTATTGTACTTAATTACTTTGCTCCCCACGGCCACTCCACTCTTCACTGTGGTTTTTCTTTCTTACGTCATGAATTTTCTGTTTTTGTACATAATCACGTCCTGATACAAAGATGGCAAAAAATAAAATATTACTTTCCATTTTTGGACATGATTGTCCTGAATATAAAAATGGCAAAAAAGAAAAAGATTACTTTCTTTTTTTGGTTTACATGATTGTCCATAAAAAGAAGAAGAAAAAAAGAAAAATATTACTTTCTGTTTTTGTTTATTATACATGATTGTCCTGTTACAAAAAAAAAGAAAAAAAAAAGTAATTATCTTCATAATCCTGGTGATATTGTTGTTGTTGCAGGCACTTACGAATGGTAGAATCCATAATCCGTATCACCGAGTAAGAGTAACGGAGAAAAAGAAGACAAGATACTCCACAGCAGTGTTTTCGAATCCAAAAGCTGGTTATATCATAGATTCACCAAAAGAACTTGTGGACGAGAAGCATCCACGTCTCTTTAAACCCTTTGATTTTGAAGACCTTTTTAACTTCTTTAACACAGAAGCTGGTCGTAGAGCTCAATCTCCTCTCCATGCTTTCTGTGCTATCTCGGGGGAATAAATGTGTGCGCTTAAATATGCTTGGGGGTTTCGAGTTTCAACTAGTAGTACGATGTACAATAATGTGTAATAAATAATGCTTGGTGTTGATGGTGTGAGCTCTGATGATAATTAGTATTGTCTGTACAGGTTGAAAAAAAAAAGAACTTTGGGTTCTGTTATATTGAAAGTACAAATTATACTGTGGCTTTGTATATAAATGCTCTCACAGGTTTACGGTTTGCTTCTGCCCTCTTTTGCTTTTCTTTTTTTCATAAAAACTCACTAACCCACTAGACCACCAGAGAATGGCATAGTACTATTTATTGTTTGCTTCTTCCCTCTTTTGCTTATGTTTTTTTTTTTTCATAAAAACTCACTGACCCACTGTACCACCAGAGAATGAAAATGGCATATATAGTACTATTTATTGTTTTCTTCTTCCCTCTTTTGCTTTTTTTTTTTTTTTCCATAGAAACTCACTAACCCAGTACTATACCACCAGAGAATGAGAATGGTATAGTACTATTTATTTTTCTTCTTCTCTCTTTTGCTTTTTTTTTTTTTATAAAAACTATGTAGTGAGATGAGTTATATTTCTTCTGTGCATCTCTTGTGTGTATGCATATGCAAGTGAAAACATATAGAATAACAACAAAAATGCTACTAATTTATAGTAGTAGTTTATTCATAAAAGGAAAGCCAAATAAATGTAATACATAAATTTGTTTTTCTTTATTGGTACAAAATACAATACAACACAACACACATGAAGTTATACATACATATTCTGAATCAAGTCTGGTGTTTCAGAGGAAAGCGAAAGCATGGATAGCTGATTGAGCTCTACGTTCAGCTTCTGTATGAAAGAAGTCCATAAACTCGTCATATTGTGATATTGATAGGGTTTGAAAATACATATGTAATTGTTTAGAACATTCAGTGGAAGATGAGATCATATGATTGCAGGTAAACTCTTCTTCTATTCTCATTTCAAGTTAATATTTTCATATACTACTATACAAATTCAAGACTTTGTGAATCTCTTTTTGACTGCCAATCAAGAGCGGTCATGGGACCGTCTCCAACTATATTAAACTATTTTAGCATCATGATGTGTTTCTTTGTGCTACGTCAGTCATATATAATAAATTAACAAAAACAAAATGTAATAAATTAAGTAGGGATCGAGTATGTAAGGGAGGAATTAAGGGGGTGTAATGATTTAGGGATTTTGGAAGAGTGGCTTTTTTTAGAATCACATGCATGTTATACAACTAAAGATTTTAAAATGTCTTCTCAAATCTTATGTTATTAAACATGGAACTTCTTTAAAATGATTCAAAATAATTTATATATATAATCACATGCTATTCAATCAATAATTGATCAAAGTTTTATCAAATCTTATGTTATTAAAAATTTTGTTATTACTTTATGATTTGATTTAAAAAGGGATTTCTAAAGATTTAGATACAATTTTAGTTAAAAATATAGACTCAAAAATCTCATACTCAACCATGAAACTTTGGGAGATTTCAATCAAATTTTAAATTATAACATTACCCACATAAAACCCTTTCTCTTGACATTTTGGGATCTTCCTGTGTTTCACTCAGAGGTTCACCATCTCTCACTCAGTCTCAGGTTCGAACCTTCTCTCTATCTCTCTACTTCTCTCAGCCTTGTTTTAATTTTACTCTTTGATTTGTCTAAGTGAAAGCAAGAAGAAGTTTCGGGAGATAACTCTTGAATTGTCTACATTGTTGATAACTTGGATAAGTTCCTTACAACACACACACACATTCTTAACATCAAAACCAAAAAAGAAAACACACACACAAACTTATACTACTTTAATTATTTGCACCTCACACATGCATGCATATACTTTAAACCATCATAACTCTTACACACTTAAACCACACTCCTAGTTAGTAACTCTTACATGATAGGTTCTCTTACACACCACATTATTACAACAACTCTTAACTATTCTTAACCACTTTAACTTTAGACTCTAATAACTCTACTTGGTCCTTAATTTGCCAAGCTTTATACAACAAACACACTTTCTCTTGGGCCTAATTAATCTGTACCCATTAGTCTTCTTAGAACAAAACCACACAAAGCCCAACTTCTTCTTATGTTGACTTTGCTTCCATCTTGTTGACTCTTCTTCTTCGACAACTTCTTCGCTTCTTCTTCTTCTTCTTCTCCTTCTCTTTTCTTTATCTTCTTCTCACTGAAGCTTTTTCTCTTTTGTAGGTTTAATCAAGGACTCAATTCTTAACACTTTCTCTATTGAAATCTTAAGATAAAGGAAAATTCTCCACCATGTTATATCAAAAATTCATTCTCCAATCTTCGATAATGTATTAGTGTAATCAAAACCTCTTCAGCTTCTCTAACAGACCTCTGATATATGTAGAACAAGTCGAGACAAGCTTTTCACGATCGATCGACATCATCAATTAATCTCTTTCCAATGATGATGCATCTTGCTCCATGTAGTTTTGTTACTTACACTTGGCGTAGATACCTCACACCCTAGCTTTGTGTTTCTAGATCCCTAAAGTTGCTTGTTATTTTTCCAAACAAGCAAGGTAACATACATACTTCTAATGTTACATGCTCTTCTCTTATCTCAAAAGTCAAAACAGAGAAAGACTTGATTCGATCGTTTAAGAGATTAGAACTTTCACTAGAGGATATACGTCAAATCATAACACGTGTGAGGCTGAAAACGCATCAGAGTGTGGGGAGAAGGACGTGATGGAGAAGAGGAAGAAGAATCAAGCTGCTGATACAATTTGTTGTGCTTTCAACAGTTGTAGCATAACTTTGTCCTCTCTTTTCGTAATTAAACATAACTCAATCAATCATTCAACAACTAGCTAGCATAACTTTAGCTTATCTTCTAGTAATTGTAAAAGGGACTCAGCAGGGATCAAACCAACACACTGGAAAAAAAAAAAAGAGAGAAAGATAGAAAGGGATATCACAAAGTAGCATCATATAATCTACTAATCCAGAGCAAGTCTTTTTTTTTGCCTTAAGAAGAGAAATATCACACAAAATCATTCCAAAATCTTACAAATCACCAATTAGAATTTTCATTTTCTGTTATTAGAAAACTTGATAAACCACCCAAAAATCCTTGAAAATCATCTAATAAATCTCATCAAATCTAAAACCCACCAAATTAGTTAAAATCACTAGTCCAATAGATTGTAATTTGACATTTTGAATCTGATGCAGTCTCATTTTCCAGAGTTGCATTGGTATACAAATGTGTAATTATCATACTCTACAGAACTGAGATTAGTATAATTGCATGACGTTTTAAATTTTTGATCAACCAAAATACTATAAAAGAGTATTATTATTATAAATCAGATTTTATAGCAATGATTTGGAGTGACCAGTGACCACAGTTGCTCTATGTACGAAGTCAAACGTGGCAACACAGCTTTGCACGCTTCATCGACACACACGTCGACGGAAAAACCATATCCGCTCATCAAATTTGTTGAAAAGGGCAAAAAAAAAAAAAACAGAAATTCAAAGGGCAAAAAAAAAAAGAGCTTTTGGCGTAGCGTTACGAATTTGTCATCTTCGTACGGGTAATCAGCTAAAAGCCTGAGCTTTTTCTTTTGTTTCTTCACAATTCGCGATCCGATTCCTAAACTTTCTCAATTTTTGAGTGATTTCAACTGTTTCTTGGTTCTTTCGATATCTCTGGTGATTTCAACTTTTGTGCATTTTCATTTCGATGCTGAAATTATTAGGGGTTGATGCTGTTTCTGTGCATTCTTCAGTACACAGATGAAGGCGACGACTTTGATCTTTTTTTTTGAATTAGGGTTTTCTTATTTCCAATTTCTCTTCTTTTTTTTTAAAATCTCCCGATTGTTAAATTGATGATTGATGAAGATGCAGTGTCGTAATCGTCGCTTGTTGTCTTTGATTTACTTCTTCATAATTGGGTTTTTAGTAGTTTCGCCTCAGTGTTTGGAATGTGTTATTGATTAAACTTGATCACTTTACTGGCTTTTGTAGGCAAAGCTATGGTTCAAGATAGCTTTGAATGAAGCTGTGGTATAAGAGAATATCAATGGTGGTTATCTGCTATAATGTTTTTTCGACCAAGTGATTTTGATGCTGATGAAATGGGTTATGCAATGAGTAGACTTGAGATAGAATCCGATCTATGTGATGCTGGAAAAGACTTTTGTGGAGTTGGTACTAGTAGTGGTAGTCACGGATCAAGTGAACACTTGGCTGATTTAGACCATGAAATCAGCCAGGTCACTAAATTGAAATCTAGTCCTCATCAACGGTTTAGCCGTGAAGTCCCTGGGAGACATCAGTTACCTGTGTCTACCGTGAGGATGTTGGCTGGTCGAGAAAGTAATTTCTCTGGAAGAGGAAGGTTTTCCGCAGCTGATTGTTGCCATATGCTAAGCAGATATTTGCCTGTAAAAGGTCCTTGGCTTGTAGATCAAATGAACAGCCGAGCATATGTCTCTCAGTTTTCAACTGATGGTTCTCTCTTTATTGCGGGGTTTCAGGTAAATTTTGCATCCCGGTAATAACTGTTTTTCAGTTTAGGAAACAGATGATATGTCTCTAGGCATGTCCCAGTCTTTTCATTTCCTGAGTTGAGAAGCATTTTCTGGATTAATCAATCTGCATACCTTGCATTCTTAATCTAATCATCTTTTTCCAGGGAAGCCATATTCGGATTTACAATGTAGAGAAGGGATGGAAAATTCAAAAGGATATTCTTGCAAAAAGCTTGCGTTGGACTGTTACCGATACTTCTCTATCCCCTGATCAGCGAAATCTGGTAAGTTTTGTATCTACGGATACTAATTCATGTTTGATGAAAATTTCCCATATGATTTTAGCCCGTTGACAAAAACAAAAAAGACAAAAAGAAGATTTTAGAACCCAAATTTTGACCTCGATTTGAAACATATCTTTAGTAGTGATGCAGAGTAAGTAGTTTTGTCTAGTCTTTATGGTCTCTTGTTATATCAAAACTTTGTGCTTATCTTCCAAAGAAAGGAATCATTCCATTAGTTTGATATTGCAGGTTTACGCAAGCATGTCACCTATTGTCCACATTGTCGATGTTGGATCTGCTACAACCGAGTCTCATGCAAATGTTACGGTATGGACCCATAATACTTGTTAGTAAGAGAAAAATATTATAATGGGATGGGATCTCTGCTTGATAATTTTTTTTTTCTTTATTCACGTTTTTAAGTTTCTGTTTCAACATCTTATCAATGTGGTTAAATTAATTTGAGGTCCATTTCTTTTGCAGGAGATTCATGATGGATTAGACTTCTCTTCTGATGAAGATGGAGGGTACTCCTTCGGAATATTCTCTGTGAAATTTTCAACTGATGGGCGAGAACTTGTTGCTGGGAGCAGTGATGATTCCATCTATGTTTATGATCTCGAAGCAAATCGAGTTTCACTCCGGACTGTTGCACACACGGTAAAATCATATTGATCGGTTGAGGCAATTTCTCCTAAGATTCGTACCTGTGAGTTAGTGGTGATGTTATCGTTTTAGCACTTATAGCATTTTATCCATTTCTGCAGTCTGATGTAAATACTGTGTGCTTTGCTGATGAAAGTGGAAACCTGATATTATCTGGAAGTGACGATAATCTCTGCAAGGTGATTGTCTTTGTTTCTGCAAGAGTACAATAAATTTCTGGCCTTTATAAGCAAAGTTATAACAGAATCTTGTTCAAATTTCATTACACAAATAGGTGTGGGATAGGCGCTGTTTCATTGGGAGAGATAAGGCAGCTGGTGTTTTAGTGGGACACCTCGAAGGTGTTACCTTTATCGATAGCCGTGGAGATGGTCGCTATTTTATATCAAATGGCAAAGACCAAACCATCAAATTGTGGGATATCAGAAAAATGTCCTCAAGCGCACCTGCAAGGTAACTATTTTCTACATAAAAACTCTATTCGGCATGTAGCTTTGTTGGTTGCATCTTATTTGCTGGTGTATCACAAGGAATTTGTCGATAAAATCGATTGTTCTATTTTACAGGCATGAGGTGCAAAGAAACTATGAATGGGACTACAGATGGATGGATTATCCTACTGAGGCAAGAGATCTAAAGCACCCATTTGATCAGTCAGTGTCGACATATAAAGGTCACTCAGTGTTGCGTACCCTCATCCGTTGCTATTTCTCCCCAGCGTATAGGTCAGTCTCTTTAAAAGTTCCCTAATATCCCAAGCCTGACGAAGGAGAACTCTCTTTGCATATTTCTCTAATTCTTGTTGGCTTTTTTTGTTGTTTCTTTTGACAGTACTGGCCAAAAGTACATCTACACAGGATCCAACGACAGTTCCGTCTATATATATGACTTGGTAAACCTTAAATCCTCATAAACACATTTAAGAGACAATCATATGAAAAGTGTAACACTTTGTGGTTTATGCTTCATACCAACTGGTGTGTGCTGAATCTCTATTGTCTCTGTTGTGACCAATCTTGGATTCATAATCTGTTCTTAGGTAAGTGGAGATAAAGTGGCAGTGCTAAAGCACCATAGCTCACCCGTAAGAGACTGTAATTGGCATCCGCATTACCCAACGCTTATAAGCTCTTCGTGGGACGGAGATCTTGTGAAGTGGGAATTTCCGGGGAGCGGTGAGGCGCCGATTATGAGTAAGAAGAGGGTTCGAAGGAGACATTTCTACTACTGATGCATCTCTATCTACACATACATACGGTCTCTGTAAGTTATATATATAAAATGTAGAGAAGAAGATGATGATGATAATAAATATAACAGAAGTGAGAATCATCAAATAAGGCTTTTAAGGTAAAAAGAAGGCTATTGGGTGTGTGTATGTGGAAAGTGTGTCTTGTTGTGTGATAAAACCATTCTCTTCTCCAACCATTTTTAAAAGGTTATATATATACAATTTTTTTTGGACGACATTTTTAGAAGGTTATATATATTTGTATGTTCTAGTTGTATGCAATGTGGTAATAACATATTCACATTTGTCATGTTTTGGTTTCAGACATTACTTTATAGAGTCAAAATTAAGTATTGCTTTTTTAGTTCATTCTCTCTTTTGTTTTAGGAAATTTTATAAAATGACACTATGTATTTTCTTTCAAAATACCTTCAAATTAAAATAGATTGAAAAATAGCACTACTTTACGGCTTTCCCAAAACATTTTGGGAGTATAATGATGGAAACTATGTGTCAACTACACAAACGAGAATGGCTACACATCTTAACTACAAATAATGTAGTTTTTAGCTGTTCCAACAAAAAAGTATAATGCATGCTAATATAATTATATAGGCCTTGGTCATTTTATTGAGATACATGATCATCATCGTTACCATTCACAACAGTCACCAACGAATAAACAAATCGTTTTTTTCTACCATCGAAACTCGAAAGTTATAACAAAATAACCGGAGAAATTTTACCAAAAAAAAAAAATAACCGGAGAAAAGGACCCGAAAATCCATAACTTCTGGAAATTACGTATTTACCCTCGCCACTCATTGCACTGCGTTGTCGGTCTGGTTTTCTGCGAACCGGCCTTAACCGGACACGGCGTCTGTACCGGCAGCACCATGCAGTTGTATTGCAGACACAGCGAGCTGCTCACCGGAATATCCGCCGCCGGGCTAATTTGTATTCCCGTCAAGAAGTTATGTTGGAGGTATAGTGTTTGTATACTCGCTGCCAATAACCGATCCACGAAGCTAACCGGGACTTGACCGGTGAACCGGTTATTGTTTAGATAGAGATTCTGTACGTTGGCTAGAAGCGGAGAAATCCCGCCCGAAAATCGGTTGTAGCTTAAATCAACGGTCGGAATTGTTACCTGATTCGCCGGTTGAATCGCGCCGTAGAAGAAATTGCGTTGTAATTGGAGGTTCGTGATTGGGAAAGTGAAGATCTGACCTGGGATTGCACCGGTAAACCGGTTTAAGCTGAGATCGAGGTAATTGAGCTGGTTTAGTCTGAGTAAAACCCGGTTGACTGGTCCGGTTAGCTGGTTCCAGGCGAGTGAGAGGTACTGTAGCGACGACGGAAGAGACGTCGGAGAAATTATGCCAGTGAGATTGTTGCGTTTGAGATCGATTCGGGTTAAGGTTTGTGAGAGGAATTGAGGAATTGATCCGTTCAAGTGATTGTGACACAGAATCAGATTGGATAGCTCCGGTAAGGATCCGATTGACGGAGGAATTGATCCGGTTAGCTGGTTATAGCTCAGATCGAGTGTTTTGAGTCCACGAAGCTCGCCGAGACTCGCCGGAATCTCGCCGGAAAGGAAATTCCGACTGACTGCGAGAAATCGAAGATTCTTTGACTGGGAGATTGTGTGCGGTAACGAACCCATGATCCGACCCGGGACGATTGAGAGCTCCGTTAAAGCAGAGAGTTTCCCAATAGCCGGGTCAATCCGACCAGATAAACCGGGTGAACCGGCTCTTGGATCACCGAGATTAAGCGCGATTACTTTATCACCGTCACAGTAAACTCCGGCGAAGTTGCAAGGGTCAGAGGTGAAATCCCAAGAATCGAAGAAATTAGAACCTGGTAAATCATCAAGCGATTTACGAATGGCTTGCAGAGCCAAGAAATCAACTGGGACGATAATGGCTTCCGCGAACAACCCGAATCGAAGAAGAAGCAGCAAAACCCAAAACAGAGTGGCAAGTCTCATTGTAGCCGTTACAGCTTTAAAAACAGAGACTTAAAAAACACACACCCAACAAGCTTTGAAATTAAGAAATGGGTCGTACGAATAAGTCAGAAAGGAGATGATGAAAGTGAGAATTCTTTTGAGAGCTTCTGTGAGAGTTTTAATGGCGGATTTTGATACCAACGACGTCAATTGTTAAAAAAAGGAGGGAAATTAAAGAAATATAAAAAAGATTTCTTCGAAGAGAAGTGAGAGAGACAAAAAGAGGTAATCAAAATGGCTTAAGAAAGAAGCGAAATCAAGAGCTGAATATACTTTCTTCTTCTTCTTCTACTTTCTGAGATTTTGTTGGGTGGCTTTGTGAAGAAAGAGTCATAAATGCTACAAGTGAGAAGGAGTTTTAGTTTTTACATTTGTGATTCGTTTGTGTCAGTGAAAAATAAAAATAATGTAATTTTATGTCGGGAATATGCAACAGGGAAAACGGCTGTCCGAACCTAAGGCTCGGAGTGACAGATCAGCAGCTTCGGAAGAAAGAAGAGCCTAGCTGGTTGTTGACTCGTGCTGGTGGGGTCGTGACTCACGTGACAATTGTGTGCTTTAGGCTATATGTCCGTTGACACGTCAACTACTTTTGCCTACTTGTATTTTATTTTAGTTACCCGTAAAATAACAAAAATCTCAGATGTGCTTACAATAACTACTGTTTTGGTATCCAATAAATTTTTGAGTAACATTTAGATCCAATAGTATTTCGTTAAATCAATGTATATGTATTGGTTTTAATTTAATAGCATATGCTATTGCATCGGATTAGATTATAAGTGGATCTCTACTTTTGTAAGGAAGCCAAGAGAGAAAATTCCAAGTAATCATAGCCAAAGAAGAATTTGTTATGAAGTATCAAAAATTATGGCTCCACCAATAGAGAATTTGCACACCTGTTGGAATGTGTGTTTTGTTGTGTGTTTGTATCCTCTCAGTCGTCATGATCACATCGCACCGATGTGCTCACCAAAGTTGTAAAACAACTAAAATTTTAAAACAAAAATTAATAGATCTATGATATATCTGTTGTTGTTGATGATGATGGTGGTGATATATAGAGCTAATTAATGAGATGAATGTTAGTGATGCTCTATGACTAGTCATTTTCACGATCCATCTATTGTTTTTTCTATTCTCCACACTTATGCATAAAGAAAAAAAACTACGGCTTCTAATGATTACCTTTACAATGATGCAAATTCGATCAATAGAAGTACACATATAGCACTATTGCACTAATTATTATTATCACAATGATATAGTTAAGATGAAATAATTCTTGAACTGGAGCAGTCTAACATATTTTCAACTTAGAACAATCTTTAAACTGTGTGCATATTATCAAACCATATATTTCAGCATGGTTGAAGCATTTTTTTTTTTTTTAAACATTTAATTTAATGGCTACCTACAAAGACGAGCTATATATATACATATATATATATATATTATTTATCAATTGTCAACAATCATGTCATAAAGAAAATGGCTAATCATATGCCTAGGAGACATGAACTTATGCATTATTTCAACCATTTTTTTGATAAAGGATATTTATTAATATAAAGATTGATTCACCTACACGTAGTGATGATAAAAAGCGTCACATATGGTTGTGTATTCATAATTCTTATAGAAAAAGCGTTTGTTTCGGCCAAACACACGAGAGTACTATCAAACTCTAAAATGGTGTGTAGAAAGTCATTGCCTGGAAAATCATCAACCAAAAAATCATATCTTAAAGCATCAATGGATAAAATGGTCATATAAATGTCATAGTGGCCAAGACTCAAGAGTTCACCTACTAATATGTAAGTGTAATGGTATAAATAAAAGATAAGTTAATCGATGTGAAACAAACAAATACTATAATCAATGGTATATATATTGATCGTATTCAATGCCTATCAAACGATAAATTCAAAAGGTTGAAAGGTAGATTATATTTATAATGGAAACAATATGGTTAATTTCTTTTGGGATGAATATGGGAAAAAAGTATGGATTGATGTTTGTAATCTAGTCATTTATATCTGTGTTGCGACCATGTTATATCCCAAATGCTTATGAAGGTTTTGTAAGAATGAGGGAAAATAGTGTATAGTAATGTTAGGATACAAATAAATTACAAACTCTGAGTGGCTCGGTACTCCTTGTGTTTTGAGTTGGAATCCGAGACCACATTCTAAAGTTAAAAAGTAAAACTTTACTGCAAACGTACGATAACTTTAAACACAATTTCCCAAAATCAGAAACCAAATTAAGCAAAAAGTAAGTCAGATTTTTTTGTTTTGCAAGTAAGTCGGATTTAACAATAGTAGATAGAAAACAAATCACAAAGGAAAAAAAGTTTGATAGAAGAACTTTGCTGCAAGAGATTAGTAAGTAATTAGATCTCAAATGATAACTTCAAATCACAAAAGTCCACAATGAAAAAAAAAGAAGCAAAAGACGATCAAGCAGAAGTCAAATTTGGGACTTACAACCAATCAGACAAGTCTTATTCAATTAAAAGTCAAGCTAACTCAACGAACATGCATGTATAATGTATTGGTTGTTTAAATAATTTCATGGAACCTCAGAGAATAATATATTCTCCTTGGTTTTTGAGTTAGACGAGTAATTCTCGACGATGTTGATAGAAATGGAGACAGAGAAATTCGACAGAGCTTCTTCCATTTATTATTGAGGGATATATAGAAATGAGCAAATTGTGAAGTCACTCTTTACAAATGTGTATAATGATTGTAAAAGGGTAGTTCAAAGGGAGAAAAAAAAAGAAAAAACCAAAGCAAAACCTTCATTGCCATATTGATTGTAAACCCGAGCAAAGAAAAAGCTTTACCCGCGAGCAAAACGAGCCTGAATCCTTCTCTGGATTTTGGCCCGACAAGACGGACAATCTTCCATGGCTTCCTTCTCATGAAGCTGGTTGCATTTAGAGCAAAGAACCTGATGGGCACAAGGCAAGAAAATCACACTCATCTCTTCAGACAAACACATCACACATTCCCTCTCTCTTTTGATTTTCGACTCTGCCCCGTGATTATTATCCCATACTTTTGCTGTTGTCATCAGGTTTGCCTTTGTGGTGGTGGTATGATTCATTCCGCTCTTGTTACCATCATTGCTTCCGTCGATGCCTTTCTTCAATGCAGCTATCTTCAAGCAGTCTGATTTGAGTTTCAGCTTTGAGATTTCGCTCTCAAGTCTTTTGATGTTCTCGATGTAGTATTTCACGTCGTTCTCTGCTTTTGTTTTGATCCGCTCTTCTTCTGCTTTTCCGAGTTCTTCCAGTTTCCCTCTCTCTTTCTTTAATGCAGCCGCTTGAGCAGTGAGTTTCCCCTTTGCTGCCTTTTCTTGTTTCCAAGTAGCCTGCAACTTAGTTTCATTAGTTATCTTGATCATAACTTCTACACTTAGACTACAATCTTTCAAATACTGTCAACATTGTTAATCAGAAACATCATTTTTAATAAAATACTATTGGTTAATTCTTGATGCAAAGAAAATAGCACAAGAAGTATATAAAATAAATTCTCAGATGTAAACATATTTTCCCTCCAATTTCTCTAATTCCTTTGAAACAATGTAAAGCTTTGGGCTAAACGCAAAATGTGAATATTCCAGCCAAAAGAATGAAATGGTTACCTGAAAAAAAGAATTGTAGAGGATATGATCAGTTATCATACAACAAAATTACAGCTCCGAAGACGAGAAGACCTAAAACGTGCAAAGGCGTTTTGTCTACAAAAGGAGCTAACCTCAATTTGGTTTTGGCGATTTTTTGCCTTGGCAACTTCTTGCTGCAGCTCTGCCACCTTCTCTCTTTGACTCTTGAGTTCTTCCTGCAACAAAACCTTTTGCCCTTCCCAGGACTGAGTATTCTTCAACGATCTTTGCACTCTCTCCTTTGCTTCTCTACAGCTCTCAGCGGACTCAGCAGCTCTTATATTAGCAGCTTCCCTCTCTTTCTTTAACAGAGATTGTTCAAGCTCGAGCCTGCGAACTGTGTTGTTAGCTCTTTCGATCTGGTTCGTCGCTTTATTGAAGGCCAACTCCATTTCAGACCTCCTTTTCATAGTGCTTTCTTCCAACAACTGCTTCTCTTTTCTGAACTCTTCTGCCTCTTCTTTCTCTTTCCTTAGTGCCTTAAGCTCTGGTTGGTCCTTAAGAAGTCTAACAGTAGCCTGCTTTACTTTCTGATTAGCCCAGTCAGTCCAATCCTGCAATTCTTTCTGCAGATCTTTCATTCGGGGAACTAGCTTTAGAATCAGTTCATCTCTTTTATTTCGGGGAACATATATTCCCAGAGATGCATCATACGGGATTGCAGCATAGTAATCTGGTGCTGGCTTTGTAGACACAGAAGCCTTTTCTTCAGGCCCAGAAACGGACTTCTTTTCTGAAGCTACTGGTGCTGGAGCATTATTAGCAGGCAATGCAGTAACATAATCCTTCCCATCTAATACAGGTGAATCTGACTTAGTACTGTTGCTAGTTGAGAGAGTGCTGCTACTCTCAGCTAAAGGAATTTTCACAACCTCTGTTGTAATCTTCGATGAAGAATTTCTTGCCTGTACAGACAGTAAATCAGAAGGTGATTTGCCTCTTTTCTCCACAAGGAAACCACCAAATTTTGCCGTCTTATAGCCACCGCTTTTGCTATAAGTTCTAATCTTCTCCACACATGATTTCTGCCGGAGCATGGCCAATTCTTTTTTGGTGCGGCCTTTTCGACAAGATACTAATTTTTCATCAGAAACAGAAGTCAGGGATGCACTTTTAGTGCCTTCACCAGAAGCAGTGGAAACAGAAAATACCTCTTTTCCAGGTGTTGCTCCAGTAGCAAGAGGATTTTTGGAGTTGCTTGAATTTGGGAAGTTCCCAAATTTGACTGGCTCACTCGGATTGCTTTGAGTATTGGACAATGGGGCCTTTGGGTTATCTGAGTCACTGGATTTTGGAGGATTGCTCTCAGCACCTGGAGATCCCGATGGTTTATTCGAATTGAAACCCGCGGAGCCCTCCAGTCCATCTCCTTCCACTTCGAATGCTTGCAAAACATTCAAGTCGCACATTAACAGCCTCCACATTGCTTCGACTGTTGAAAGCGATGGCCTAACTTCCCTAACAAGACTTATCTTCTCTACCAAAGTATACGCAACAAGCTGTTGTAAATCCTCAAACACATAGTCTCTCGAACCAGCAACTTTTTTTCCACTCTTCAAAAAACTCAAGGTATCATTAACAATGTTTGACACGAGATCGTTTCCCCCACAGTAAAGCCTACTGCTTGAAATAGCTTTGAGAACAACATCCTCACTATATCCACAATCCATAATCTGATTCATTGCACTACGGAAGAGGGTGAGCAAATTTGATGATAATAGTTCTTCGAGTTGACAAGCAAACGGATCATCCCATCCTACGGATTCAGACTCTTCTGCTTTGAGGTGCCCGTTCGAGTCATTGTCACACAAAGAGTTGTGAGATTTCAGTGAATGTAACTCATATCGAGGGAATTCAGTCAAAGAACCAGCATTGGCATTTGGTTGAGAAGGATCAGCTAACTTTCTCTTGTTCTTCCTTCCTTTCTCTTGCGGTGGAGACACTGAAGATGTTCCCACTTTGCCACCATTGATAGCACCACACTCGTTCATTTCTTCTTGCTTCTGAACCATTAAGCAATAATTTCCTGAGATTATGAATGTTTAAAGTGATACACCATATCTCTTGTGAAAGATTTCAATAAAACAACCAAGGAAGCTACAAACATGCATTGGAGAAGCTTTGAGATAATGCAAAACGCACAAGAAAACTTGAAGAAAACAGCAATAGAAATCGGCCAAATTCCAAAAACTAAATAGAATTCCCAGAATCAAATCAATCCAATTCCCCACATAAGATTTCTCAAACATAAGCAGCTCAATCTGAATGCAATCGAATCGGGGGATAAAACCAAATCTATTGATCATTCAATTTCAACCAAAAACAAAAACACGGAGTCGTAAACTGACCGGAAACGGCGGGGGACGGTGGAAGGCTAAACCGCGGGAAAGAAAAAAAGACGATCGGAAGAGAATTAAAGAGAGACAAGGATCGATGAATATAAATAATAAAAAAAGAGTGTTGCAGAGAGCGAGAGGCACTGTGATAAAGAGAAGAAGTGCGTGGCTACAAGATGAAGGAGCCCAACAAAATTGATCGTGAGCTTTTTTTTTCTCTTTGGGTGACAGACAAGAAGAGGGTTGGTGCTGGGAAACTTTCAATATTACTGATTTGCCCCTGAGGGTATTTTAGTCATTACAGCTTCTGGTCCATTTTGTTCTGCTATCAACAACATGATCAAAAGAATCGATACAAGGCTAGAGAGATTATCTGATCAACAAAGAATCTGTTCGAAAATTCAAAGTAATTATTCATTCTCCTCTGATGATGACACACTTTTTTTTGCTTCAATTCCTTGTCTGCATTTTGGACCTTTTTGTGCATTGAATTTATTCCAACTCCAGCTTTACGCAAACTCCTCGTCGTCATCATCTTCTTCTTCCTCGTACTCGGAATCAGATTCTTCTTCTCTTTCAGGTTGCATCAATGTACTCATGTCAAAAGAAGATGGATCAGATTCTACCTCTTCTATATCGATTGTGTCGTAACTCATTCTCTGTTCGAACTTCTCATCTGAACAGTTGAGCATCCAAGACAATGAACATTTGATGCCCTTCTTGATTATCTTCTTGTGCCTCGGCTTTACAGTGGACTCAAGCCCATAGGTAAAGAATGCAGGGAAATCCACCAGATCTTGAAGAGGTCTTCTCATTTCCTTTTGGAAGTATTCAAAGCTGAGTTTCATTATTCCAAGGTTCAAAGCCAAAACTTGAGGACACCCAATTACCATTTCCCTCGTTTCATCCATCGAAAATCCACACTTGGTAAGGAAATCAATGTGCTTTAACATAGGAGATTCATTGAGGCTAACAAACTGCGGCATTCTCTCGATTAAAGAGCCGAGATCCTCTGGATTTAGACCAATGGCTGAACTAAGTAGCTTCTTTTGCGTCTCAAGCTTAGGTTTAAGATCGATTCCTATGATTTCAGGATACTGTGCAATTATAGAAGGGAGAGATGTTTCTCTGACATTGAAATCTTGCAGGATTTGCACGTTTGGTTTCACTGTATCATCCAATTCGAAACCGAGTATGTGAGGCCGCTTCTCAATCAACCTAGCTACAGCCAGTTTTGGGATACCAAGACCCTCGAGATACTCCACAAGAGGCTTAATAATTCTAGCTACCCGCATTCCCAAAATCTCGGGGTACCGAGTTAAAACACCACCAATCTCCCTCCTAGCTACACCTATACCAACCAAATAAGCCACTGATGTGCTCATAGTCCCTTCCAGCTTAAACCCTAAAACTTCTGGATACCTCTCAAGCACCCGAGGTACATCGCTCGGTTTAATATCCAGTCCTTGAAGATACTTAACCACCGGTGCAAGATCTATAACAACACTAGCATGAAGAACCTGCGGGTATCTTCTAAGAAACTCAGTGAATGTCGATTTCCTCACGCCTAGTTTCCCGAGATAATCAAGAACCGGAACCATGTTCTTCTTCACACTGCAACCAAGAACAAGAGGGTAATTGTTGATATCTTCAATGGTAAGCCCCAACTTATGAAGAAAATCAACACGCTCTTTCATCACATCAGCTGTTACAGGGAGTTCAAGCCCATCAAGCTCATCAGGAACAATCCCAATCTTACGCAAGAACTCATAAACCTTAGCACGATTAGCAGCTTTCTCCTTATTCATCTCTAACAAACTTGGACGACTATACAAAGACTGAGTATCTCTTCCCTTATCCTTATCCCTTCCTGAAGAAGAACGAGAAGACCTTTCTCTTTTCGGTGCATCCACAGAACGTGAAGAAAATCTCCGATTTGCAATAGCGCATTGAACTGTTAGACTAATTCCAGGTCTCTTCTTGTGGTTGCATAAGTTGCCATAAGTGGAATCTGAGAGTGGCCGAGATCTAACGGCAAAAAATGATGGTGGCTCAAAGTGAACTAACAAAAACCCAGGTTTTGTGATGCCACTACAAAACCTAACCTTCATTCTTTACCTGCAAAAAGGGAAGAACACTAAAATTGACGATTATCAACGAGAGAAAATTATACCAATTAAGACCCAGGAACTTGTTCAGTATAATTAGCTCAGAAAACTTCGTAATTTACTAAAATTCAAACAATTCATGTTCAGTGGTAGTTAACATCAGCGTACCAAAAACCGTAACCTAGTTAGAAGCAAACAACAGAAAGTATGAAATTGAAAGGACGAAGAAGAAATAGATCAGCTTTGGGATTGAAATTGACAGTTTAAATCTCACCGGAGATGAGGAAAGATATCGGAGAAGACGAGGGTTTTAGAGGAGCGGGTAAGGTTTTTTTCACAGGAGAATAAGGATCCTCATCACACTCTCTCTCCATTGAAATGATTTATCCGAATTATTGACTCTTTACCCCTTATTTTTATTAGATTCCCCCTTGTTGTCCCATGTTATCTAAAATAGTCCTATAAACCCATATGTTTATGATTACTTTGATTGTGGTACGTAATAACTAATAAATAAAAATAATATCATAAGATATTTTCCTCTTGATTATATTAAAAGTTAATTAATTTATTTTCTCCTTTTAATCTTCAATACATATTTACATTGGATTATCGAATCCATTATATTCTGATTCTTTTGAGAGTATTGGGTTTAATTCAGAATTAGATAAAGAAGAGGGGTCTTTTTCGAATTACCTTTACTCTTTTAACAGTTCCTAGACTACTACTAAAGAGAGAGAAAGTAGTTCGGCGAAGCATCGAGAAAAATGATCGTACTTTCGGTTGGTTCCGCTTCGTCATCTCCGATCGCCGCCGTCTTCTCCGTCGCGCTTCTTCTATTCTGCTTCTCTGAAACTACTCTTGGAGCTCCTTGTCCCATCAATGGTGAATTTCGCGTCTTTTCTCCATTAAGATTGCTTCGAGTTATTACGACCTAGGAGATAAATGCTGTGAATGTAGATTTCCTCTTGTTAGTCTTTGTCCACAAGAATGATTGAATCTAAGGTCTCATATAAGTGTGAAATTCGAGGTTCTGGTAGAATCAATTGTGCGAAAATGTGCTCAAATTTAGTTTAGATTAAGATATAAGAGCCTCATTTCTCGATAGCAAGTTTTGTTTCAATCTCCTGTGATCTGATTTTTGGAAGTGTTTCTGAATGCTTTGTAGTGAACTTTGGTTGCTGATATGATATAGATTCGCTGCAATTTCATTGTTCTGTAACCTTAGATACTTAGAAATTCTGATGTTATTGGTGGTTCTTGACTGTTGAATGGTGAATACAGGCTTGCCAATCGTGAGAAATATTAGTGACCTTCCTCAGGATAGCTATGGAAGACCGGGTCTTTCCCACATGACTATAGCTGGGTCAGTATTGCACGGAATGAAAGAGGTAATGTTCAAAGAGATCGCTGTTTTAAAACTCTTGTCATGAATCTTTGACCAAAAACTCATGTTTCCTTTTTGTTTTTTTTTGTTCATGGTTCGAATTTTCAGGTTGAAATATGGCTTCAAACGTTTGCTCCAGGTTCAGAAACACCAATTCACAGGCACTCCTGTGAAGAGGTATTCGTTGTCCTAAAGGGCAGTGGTACATTATATCTTGCTGAAACACATGGAAACTTCCCTGGGAAACCAATTGAATTTCCTGTCTTTGCTAACAGTACACTTCATATTCCGATCAATGATGCTCATCAGGTATGTCTTCCTACGTCCACATCGTTTCAAATGAGTTGGTCCTTTGCCTAGTGTCTGAAGATTTTGAAGTCCAAGTTTGTTAGAGTTTCTGTTAATTATAATCTTAATTAAGAGCACAAAAATTTCATGTAAGGCTGATAGTAACCAATTTTCAATTTCGTATGCACAGATGTTACTTAAAGTAGCATTGAACAGATTAGAGCGACTCATAGTATTTTCCTGAAATTGCTTGATTGCTTGAGAGTATGATGTGGTGCATGTCTTATGTCACATTTACAGACAATTATTAGAAGACCGACTTTTTTCGCAAACGTTGTATATCCATATAAATCAGAGAAAGATGGCTTTTTTCTGCTAAAAACTCTTTTGGGCTATCGTATGGAAACTAGCTTACAATCATCTATTACGGTTCTTACAGGTCAAGAACACTGGCCATGAGGACCTGCAAGTGTTGGTCATTATATCTCGGCCACCTATTAAAGTGTATGTAACATCTTTTCCAAGAATTTGCTTGTAAATATTATACGTGAGTGTGTCCTTTTACTAATCATATGGAAAGTCGTGTCTTTTAACAGCTTCTCCTACGATGACTGGTTTATGCCACACACTGCTGCGCGGTTGAAGTTCCCGTATTATTGGGATGAGCAATGCGTCCAAGAATCGCAAAAAGATGAGCTTTGAAACCAATTCCAAGGCCAAAATCGAGCACACTCTTTAAGTAGTAAAATCAGTAGTAAGTTTTTGTGACAGTACGTAGATGCTGGTAAAGGCAAGGGTTTTACACGAATGATGTTACCAGAAAGTAAATGAATGTTCAATCTTTGATATTCTCTAGTCAACTGAGTCTTATTGATCATAAAAATATGTAATTGTGCACGTCTTTATTGCATTTGCGGTTGAAATAAATATATTTGTATTTTCCTCTTCTATATCGAATTGGCCAACTAAGCAAAAGTCTTGACTTAACAATTTGTTTATTGTTTGGTAATTTGCTAAACAATGATGATTTCACCAATCACATTGTGATCAAGACTACGACGAGTAGACATCGAAATCACGCAAAGCTTTTGTTCCTGCAATGCTAGATCATTGAGGAATTTCAGAAAACATCAATTAGACCATTCCATTCGGTCGGAAAGTTTTCAGGAGAATGCAGAGAGCTTCAAGTGAAGCTTGATTACAAAAGCAACGAGTTTCTCTTCTTTCAGCTCATTTTGGTAATTACATGTCTTAGTATATTTGCAGAAAGCTGTGAAACAAAAAGCAAAGTTTGAACAAAGCGAGAGACTTTAAGAAAGACTAAAAGCTATAAGGAAAGACGAGACTGCACAGAGTTTCAACCTTCAATAGGATAAAATCCAGATAACTTTTGTTGCACAGTAATCATATCTTTTGTTCTATGTATGAACATACAATTTTGTTACACAAAGAAAAGTGACTTAAGAGTCAAGGTTAAAAGATCCACGGGTTAAATGCCTAGGAAGGATCTCAATTGTATCGTTGTGATCAACACCGGCCACCCAAAATGACTGATCTTCGTTCAATACTCTGTTTTTGTGTATAAGAAAATACCCTTCTTGAGGCAGATTTAACTCACCCCTCTCTTCAATCCTAACCAACTCGTTCCTCAGTTCTTTCACGTTATCGTTCATCTTCACGTTCACGGCCACCGGAATCCCCTTGGCAGCTATACTCTCACCGGAATATGGCATAACGTATACGACAATCCTCTTCTTCCGGACCCTCTCCTTCACAGACAAATCTTGAATGTTACTGTTCTCTTTGACTGAGTTTGAGGATGAAGATTGCTCCGTTTGAGGCACTTGAGTCGTCACAGTCGAATCTTGATGAGCGTTGATGATCTTTTCTGTTGGGTTTGACGGTGGAGATTGCTCCGTTTGAAGCGTCACGGTCGAATCTTGATTGATGGCCTGTTCTGTTGAGTTTGAAGATGGAAGAGATTGATGGGTTCTATTGTGATTAGGGTTGTGGTCAGGAGAGACAAAGAGTTGGAGACGAGATTCGTGGAGGATCTTGCATTGTTCAACATCACGATCGTCTAGAAGAACCATGCCGTTGAAGAAAAGGGTTTGTTTGGAGACAGGTATACATTGAGACTTTTCGATCTTATGTTTGACCTCTAACACCGTATCCTTGTAATCCACTTCAGTCTCGAACAATGAGCCACTCTGAATCTCGAAGAACAATTTCATAACTGTATCAATGGTGTTTCAAGAACAAAGGAGACTGATGAAGAAGAGAATGAAAAAGTGATGACTTGTAAAGAAAGTTTCCTAACAAATAGGTCTTATATCATATGATTCACGCATCAAATCGATGAGAATCTTAACCGTCGATAGCTATCTTTGGACTAATTACTAAAATGATCCAACGGTAAATTTGAAATGGATTGAAACACAGCGTTTTAAGTATAATATTTAGATCCGCCCATTAACCTGAAAAGTTGACCCATCTCTGTGGAGTACCTGCTGCATCAGCAGTTTAATGAACCTACGGAAACCCCTAAAATTTTTAACTTTTTTGTTCATACTTCATTACAAACAATATTAGTTGCAGAGTTTTTTAAAGCAATTACTGTGATTTTTAGTTTTAGTTTGAATAAAGCAAGAAACATTACTGTCTTTTGGACTGTTTTGTTATAACAAAGATTCAACATTTGATCTTAATTATACTTGTTCCTGTAACGCCAGATCATTGAGGAATATCAAAAAAATGTCAATTAGACAATCCGATAGTAATGTTATGTGGAGATTGCACAGAGCTTAAAAGTGAAGCTTGATCGCTGATTTCGACAAGATGTAACTCAACAACAATTAGTTTCTCTTCTTTCATCTCATATCTGTAAATTGTATAAAGCTGTGAACAATTTGAACAAAGCAAGAAAACTTAAAGAAAGACTAAAAGCTACAAGAAAAGAGGAGACTGCACAGAGTTTAAGCTCGATTATTTATCTAACGTTCGACCACCTCTGGTTCGACCACCTCTGGTTCGACCACTTGTAGCATATCCTTTGGAAATCTCAATTGTATCGCCGTCAAAAACAAGGTTCCAATCGAATGACTGATTTTCGGTCAATGGACGGTGATGATGTCCGTGTAATCCGTGTATAAAATTATACATTTGAGGCAGATTTAGCTCTTTCCTCAGTTCTTCAACGTTATCATCAGCGTTAACCTCCATTGGAAACGTTCTGGTCTCTCCATGTGGCTGCACCATCACTGTCATCTTCTTCTTCACAGGCGAATCTGGAATGTTGAAGTCTATGGCTGAGTCTGACGCTACTGGAGATTTCTCTGTTTGAGCCACTTGATTCCTGTTTCTTCTGCTCCCAACCGTCACTGCAGGTGGCAAATATTGAACGCCAAATAATTCATCCATTGGATATGACAGTGGTGATGATTCATTGTTGCTGCTCCTCACAACCACCGACAAATCTTGACTCTTTAAATTCATCTCCTCATCACTTGGCTCAAGCCAACTCAGAACCTTGTCCATCTCTTCGGTTGTCCAACGTCTATCGTTAATGTTCATTATCTCTTGAACTGACGGTATCATAACTGGAAATTGCACTTGATTGATGTTGCTCCTTACCATCAATGGCCATTCCTGACCATAAATGATATCTCCGGTTGAGTTTGACGGTGGAGGAAATTGCTCGGTTTGATTGTTGTTGCTCCTTACCATCACCGGAGAATCTTGAACATTAGTGATCACCGGAGGCCATTGCATGTCTTCGGTTGTCATAAAAAAATCTTGTCCAAGGAGTTCTTCAGTTGAATTTGATGGTACTGGAGATTGCTCGGTTTGAACCACTTGAGTCCTGTTGCTTCTGCTCGCAACCGTCACAGGCAGCAAATCTTGAATGCCAAGTAAGTCATCTTGACTGTTCATCATCACCGGCCAATCTTGATGACCGTGAATGGTCTGTTGGGTTGAGTTTGACGGTGCTGGAGATTGCTGGGTTTGATGACGTACTTGATTGTTGTTGCGATTAGGGTTATCAGAAGAGACGAAGAGTCCGAGACAAGAATTGTTGACGATCTGACACTGTGCGACATCATGATGGTCGTTTAAAAGAATACCATTGAAGAAAAGAGTTTGTCTGGCTACAGGGAAACCTAGACATCTCTGGATCTTCTCTTTGATAGAATACACTGTATCGAAGTTAGTCAAAAACATAGTGACTGGCTTACCCTGATACTCGACGGTTATCTTCATGATTGTATCAATGGTGTTTCAAGATCAATGGAGACTGGTGAAGAAGAAAGTGAAGAGAGAGACTAAGAAAAGAGAGAAGGTGATAATTTCTTGTAACGAAAGTTTTACTCATAATTTGGTTTAGATATCACTTAAGCGCTAGTGGAAGAATCTTAACCGTCAATAAGCTCTCCTTGTTGATATGATCCAACGGCTAGCATCCTTTTGTGTTGAAAAAATTATAGCTTCGCATATGATCCAACGGTTTTCTTGATATGACCCAACGGTTTTCTTTAACTAACTTAAAGCTTCCCGTTTTGGCCAGCTTCTCGGAGTTCTGCCACAAAGTCTATCAACTTCTCGGTGTTCTTTCGAAAAATTCACCTGTTAAATAAAAGTTTCATTTAACAGACATATACACATGTATCCATCATAAGAACCCATTTAAGGAGAAAAATAGAACTTGACACTATACTCACAGTGTGGCCTTTCACTTGCTATTTGACTTGGAAACTTTTGATAGGCTTAAACTCACATGACCGTGCATCATAATCTTCATGGCTCTGGCATATAATTTGTCAAGTATCCGCGCGCAGCAACAGTATGATTAACATCCTAATGAGAACTTTTGAACTTTTTGTTCATACCTAATTCGTACATGGTACACACAATGTTTCTTTGCAGAGTGATTCTAATCAATTAATGTGATCTTTGGTTTTAGTCTGAAGCAAGCAAGAAACTTCAAGAAAAATATTGAAAGGTGCATGTAATTAAGGACAGTTTGTTTATTAAGGTTTTAACAAAATACCATAGTTATTGTTCATGTATAACAAGACCATTTTTGGTACAAGGCTTCAAGAAATACTAAAAGCTATACGGAAAGAGAAGAGATGCAAAGATTTTAAGCTCGATTAATGATTCGCCGGTAACCGCTTGGGGAAAATCTCAATTTCATCGGCGTCAATAAGAAGGTTCGACACGAATGACTCAGTTTCTGTCAACGTTTCCTGTCCACGTTTTAAGAGGTACCCTTCTTGAGGCAGATTTAACTCACCCATCTCTTGCAACTTAACCAGCTCTTTCCTTAGTTCTTCAACGTTATCATCTGCGTTAACTACCACTGGAATAAACCTGGCCTCTTCAAATGGCTGCACCATCACTGTGATCAGCTTCACCGAGCTGGTCTTGGTCTTCTTGTTCACAGGCGAATCTGGAATGTCAATGGCCTCTTTGACTGAGTCTAACGTTGAAGATTGCTCGGTTTGATTCCTGTTTCTTCTGCTCCCAACCGTCGCCGGCGCAAATAACTCACCAAGTGAATATCCATCTTTGGTTCTCTTCGCTTCCACCTTTATAACTGGACCGAAATTTCTTTTTTGGGTTGCCACAAGCCGTAGGTCATGTTGATTCTTACTCAACTGTTCCGCCGTCAAAGCTTGACCCTCACCGTGAATGGTCCTTCCAATTGTGTCTGACGGTACTGGAGATTGATCGGTTTGCTGAAGCACTTGTTCGTTGTTCTGATTAGGTTTATCTTCGTTAGAGATGGATAGAATGAGACTAGAGTCGTCGGGTATAATCGGGGTTTGATCGTCTTGAAGAAGCTTGTCTTCGAAGAAAAGGGTTTGTTTGGCAACAGGGATACCTCGAGACTTCTCGATATTCTGTTTAATCCCTAACACTGGACCCAAGAAATCAACTTCAACGGAGAACGATTTGCCGGTTTCAAGAACGACGACGTTCAACTTCATAATTCTATCAATGGAGTTTCAAGAATCAAGATCAATGGAGAGTGCTGAAGAAGAGAGGGAGAGAGACAGAGATGATTTGTGACGAAAGTTTATTCGTAATTTGGTTTTACATATCACTTAGTCGAAGAATTTTAACCGTCGATACTGATATGATCCAACGGTTAAATTAAGCATTCTTGAAATGGGCTGAAACGCAGCGTTTTTGAATAGAAAAATATTAGATCCGGCCCATTAACCCGACAAATTGACCCGTCTCTGTTCTTCCCCAGTTTCAATTTCCGTTCGATTCTAAAGGCTTTAGCTTTTGATTCATCTTTCTCAGGCGATATCACTTTTCGTAATTCTTCGTCGTCTGCTTCGATCCGGCCCATTTAGGGATTTTTGTTTTCTCCGGACGTTTTAGTGGAAACTTGATCTTGAAGTTTCCAATTTTTTTGTGTTGTTCTATTAATTTACAGTATTGCCATTGATGTTGCAGGAGGACAATTTTAATTTTTTTGTTTCTGGCAAAGATTTGGGATCTTACTGTAGACATTTGATCTTATACAAATAGCTAAAGAACTTGAAAGAATTTGAGGGTATCAAGAGCCACCGGAAACACTTCCGCTGAAAATCTCAATTGTGTCGCCGTGATCAACACGGTGCCACCGGAATGACCGGTCATCATCCATTACATTCTGTTTGTATATAAAAAAATAGCCTTCTTGAGGCAGATTTAACTGAAACCTCTGTTGAATCTTAGCCAGCTCTTTCCTCAATTCCCCAACGTTATCCCCTGCGTTCACCTCCACCGGAATCTTCCTGGTCCCGCATTTCGGCACCACCATTACTCTCAGCTTCTTCATGGGGTTGTTGTTGTTGCTCATTGTCATCAACACACTCGAATCTTGATGACCGTTAATGATGATCTCTTCTGTTGAGTTTGACGGTGGAGATTGCTCTGTTTTGAACACTTGGTTGCTGCGGTTCTAGTTACGGTTTTGGTCGTTGTTACCGGGAGAAGAGATGAAGAGTTGGAGACGAGAGTTGTCGAGGATCTGACATTGTTCGATATCAAGATGATCTTGAAGAACATTGCCTTGGAAGAAAAGGGTTTGTTTGGAAACAGGGATACGTTGATACTTCTCGATCTTCTCTTTGATCTCTAACACTGTATCGAAGTAACCAACTTCAATGGAGAATGGTGAGCCTCTCTGAGTCTCGAAGAACACATCCATGTGTGCATCAATGGAGACTGATGAAGAGTGAAGAGAAAGAGAGAGTGTGTGTGTGTGTGAAGAGAGAAGGTGATGTTAACTTGGGCTTATGTAACGAAAGTTTCCTCATAATGCGTTAACTAATGACCTATTTCCAAGGATTCTTGATGGTTATTATTTTGCTCTCTTTTTCTTTTTTTACTTCTCAATTTGCTATTTTTGAAAGAGATTTTTATCTAATCTTTCTTTGTCAACAATCGAAAAGTTAATATTTTTCAATCTTGCAAATTAAATATTAACCAAAAATACAAAATTTGTGTTCTGGTTCTGGATAAATGTGATATATATCAGTCTTTAAAACTCTATTCAAGTGAGTCTTAATTGGTCTTGAAAATATGTAACCGAAATTGAAATAAATATAAAGCATCACCAAAAGCTTAACGTGGATATGAAGGTAACTGATGTTTTGTTCTAATCTCCTTTTAAAAAAATGGAAATGCAATGTAACATTTCGAGAATATACTGATAATAAAATCGTACACAAAATAGAAAACACATGTCTCTGGGGATGTAACAAGCTTAATTCTATCTATAAACCCTGAATTAACCTAAACTGAATTTGGAAAAAAAAAAAAAAAAAAAAACAGGAACAAAAGAGAAGAAACAGAGCACGGCTTAGACACGGACCAGATCAAAGCTTGTTTTGCTGAAGAAGTCAAAGGCTTGGCTTAGGCTTAGGATCAACCTACACTTATCACTGGCTCAGAGGTTGATCCTCCAGCTGGAGAAGAAGAAGCAGCAGGAGGAAGCGGAAGTAATCGCTTCTTCTGCGCTCGTGGAGGCAAATGCTTCACATGTTTTCTTGAGCTATTAGCAGAGGCCCATGGTAAGAAAACGCCGGTACCACCACCGGTTCCCATCACACTGGGACTTGGTAATACCATTGGTTGAACCGGTGGTGGTGCCATCATGACCATTGGAGGACGAAGGACTCCAAGTTTTGGCATTATGTCTATTGAATGATCATAGCCATTAAGGAATGGAGTTGGTGCCATTTGGTAGGGTTGCCACATTGTCATTACACCGTCGTTGTGAGGACTGTTGGGTTGTGGATGGTTATGATATGTTTCAGGTCGAACACGAAAGAACGTGATGCTTACTCTTTTGGTTTGTGATGGGCACATTACATGTCTTGACATGTCTGCACTGTTCCCTCTCATCACCAACAGAGATCTACAAAGATCAGGTCAAGCAATGTTAATGAAGCGAAATCGTCATTTTTTCTAGAGTTAAAGGAAGGGGTTTCTGATGTTTTTGTTACCCTTGTTTGAGAGAGAGAGTTAAAGGTCCTCTGAAATTGCCTTCGTTATCACTTGAGAGAATACGTCCAAAGGCCATTGTTGATTCAGAGAGTACAAGAGTGGAGATGGGTTGTTCTAAATGTGGTGGTTTGAGGAAAGGCTGTGAGTATTCACCCTGCAAGAAGAGCGGTAATTCCGAAGGTTAAAGAAAAGCGGAAACATTAAGGAATAGTGATCCATGCAGATGTATATACCTCTTCAAAGAAGTTGATGACACAGCCGTTTGGTCTCTTGTATTCTGGGATGAGCCTCCATGTGACAAAGTGATCAATGACACTTTCAAGAAGTGGTGGAATTGGCTCGATGTTAACTGCAAAACCAATAAAGTCTCCCGGTCAAAGTTAGCTACATGCATCAAAACAATTTGGACTGAGTCCTGGCGGATTAAAGCGATGCCTTACCAGAGTTGTTGCTGTCGTTAGAGTTTTCATCCGCCTTAACATGGCCAAAGATGGGGACACCAAGCTGAATCAGCTCTCTCTTGTTCCCTTTAATCTGTTTGTTGAACAGAATAAAGGTCTCACCTGTATGCATCATGTGTAAGCACCGGAAAAACTCTTAAAGCCTATGATGAGTTTCGCGTAAGAAAAAGTCACCTGCAAGCTTCCCATTTATGCCAGCTTCTCGTAGTTCTGCCACAAAGTCTATCAATTTAGTTATCTCATCTTTTTTAAGTAATTCTTCATACAGCTTTAGTCCTTTCACAACATTCACCTAACATCAAAACATTCATTTATCAATAAGCATATACATATATGCCCCCCTCATATCGAATTTATCAGACTACTCACAGTGTGGCCTTTCACTTGTTCTTTGGCTTGGAAACCTTTGATAAGTTTGATCTCACATGAACGTGCATCGCATTCTTCATGGCTCTGGCAGATAACCTGATTTGCAGTGTCGGCAGCAGCAGTTTGGTGAACATCCTGATGAGAACCTATTAAAAATCCATAAAATTAAAGTTCTTAGTTTATAATACTTCATTACACATATTAGGATATATGTAAATATTATTACCTAGATACGATCTTATCAGAACAGGGAACCTCATGTGTATAAATACTTCTCTTGACATATTGAATAAGACAACACATTACGATATATTTCAACACACAACATTAGTTGCAAAGTGTATTTAATCAATTAATTAATAAATATATTCGGTTCTTTGGCTTTAGTGAGAAACACATCGACTAAAGTAATGACTTTGATTCTCATGGACCATTCTACGAACTTATAGTTTCCTTGTAAAATGTATCAGAAGAAGTCAGAGACTTTCAATGTAGAAGACAAGACTACAAAGCCTATGTCTTCGTCCACGTGTCTCTACCTAAAACTTGGACTTTAAACACGAGTAAATTAATACACACATCAAGACTGGTAAAAAAGATCTTTACCAAAAAATAAATAATCTTTTTAAACTTCTGACTTATTTTATGGCCGTGAACAAAAAGCAAAAAAGCTCTAAAGTAAAAAATAATGTGCTCGTGAGTCGTGAGGGATTCGAACATTCGGGACGAGAAGAGAAAAAAATAAAGGGCGGCACGGCAAAATCGTGGGGACCATGATTGATGACGACTCGATTTTAATTAAATCCAACGGCTGTAATGAGCTCACCATTCGAAAAGAAAAAAAATGCAATAAAATCATCACACGCGAATCAATGTGAGATTGAGATACCTTTGATGCGTTTTACAGTTACATCAACTAGAGCAGAAGACAACAAAATTGTATCTACTACTAACACACAACCACATTGAGAAATGGAATCCTAATCTTAAACTCCAAAGCGACGTCGTTTATGACGTTTCTGGTCTTTTTACCTTGTAGAGTCAGAGAGACTTTTTCAGAGTGTACTTTTTCAACACAACTACAAGAGATTTGTCCTTTTGTACGATTTTCATCAAAGTTTGTGTTAATTTGCCTTTTAAGTACATAATAAGGTCACGATTGTACGATTTTTAATGTATACTTGAATTTCTCAAGTAATAGTTACGATATAATTTGTTATCCCCAGAAATTAGTATACGTAGAAAGATAAAATAAAGTGAAGAAAAGAATAAATAAAAATGAATACTTTATTTTATTATAAAACCACTAAAAAGACGGCATCAAATATAGTATATTAATAAAATATAGTAATATATTATATTCTCTTGTAAACACGTTAAAAGTCACTAAAATAAATTAATTATAATTTCTGCTTACTTTTCAGTAAAATATCAAGGTATATATAAACTTTTGTATTACAAAACATATAAATTATTATTATTCAAACATGGTATGAAAAAAAAGATTAGGCTGTGGAAACAAAAAGAAGAAGATTACTTTTTTAGAAAGAATCTGTTATTTTTGGTAAAATTGTTTCTAAATATCGAATCTGTGGCATTATAATGCAATAAAATCTCAGGATTGATATATTAAATATAGTTAAAAACTAAGAATAAAAGTCAAAATGGTTTAGAAATCTCGGATCTAGTAGAGGGAAACACGTACTTAAATCTTGAAACTTGAATTAGTCTGAAAAATATAATTCTGATCAAATATTGTTATCTTTTCAAAATCAAATAGTGTTATTTTTTCTTATACAGAGAATTTTTTAATTAAAAAAACAACTATTTTTAACTCATTTTTCATAATTTTCATGGAGTTTTTTTTGTCGTCACCAACCACAGAGAGCCAGTTTACACAGTGAACAGAGAATCAAATGACAAAACTTCAAAGAATATGCTATTAAAAGTTTCAAGTTAAAAAAACAAAAAAAAAATCAATAATAATGTAAGAAGGAAAACAAAGAAAACAGAATTAGATTCAGATTGAGCTGATGAAAAACCGATCACTGTTTTTGGTAAATTATATATCAATTTTAGATGAGATCCAAGAAAAATAAATGAAATTATAAAAATTTTTGAAATTTGTAAAGTTTATTTACCTGAATCAGTGATATCACTAGTTGGAGAATCATCTTCAACGTCTTCAACATCTCCGTTTATCTCATTTTCCGTTACTTTCTCGCCGTTAAAACAATCCTTCTTCTCCTCAGCCGCCGCTTCCTCCGTAACTTTCAGATCCTCCTCCGCCTCTGTTTTCTTCTGTTTCAGATCCTCCGCTTTCTTAGCCGCCACTTTCTGAAGCTCGATCGCGACCTCAGCGATTGAATGGTACTTCTGCATCTGAAGAACAGGGATCCAATTGAGACGCCGGCGATGGATCGCGGCGAAAACAGCTTCGTATTCCGATCCAGAAACAGCGTCCTCAGTTATCCTAAGATGCGAGCACATCGCGTCTATTATAGCGTTCGCCGCCGCGAATTCGCCTCTGAACCAAGAGATTAACGCATCTTTCCCCAATCCTTCAGAAACTACAGTACCCGGCGGAACCTGAACCGGAAGGCTCACCGCCTTAGCCGTTGTAGCAAAGGCAGGTGTAAAACCAGTGGCTGATCGATCTGTCTGGCGTGCTGGCGCTGCCGGAATCGTCATCGGCGCAAAACTCCGGTGAAGAATCAGTTTACTCTCGCTCTCGGGATCGATGTTCAGATTTAACGACGGTGGCTAGGATCAGTCGGCGGCTATAACAGAAAAGGCAAAATGGGTAAGAAATGTGGGCCGGGTCGGGTCGCTGCACATGCAGTGTAAATGAGAAGGTTTTAGGTGAGTTTGGGTTCCAATATATATTGGGGTAGCCGGGAAAGGGATCCGTACAGGTGGGAGAGACTTATGGAGATGACGTGGCGGTCTCTTATTGCCGACGTGGCTAAACTTCTGGCCCTCTTTGCCCGTTTCTTATTCCACCGAACCGAATTTTCAAATTGGGACTAAAGGATTTAACTTGGTAATTAATTGGGTGTTCAAAAATAAATAAATAAATAAATAAAACTTGGTAATTGATATTACAGTATATGGATACAGGAATAATTTGGTCATTTTATTGTAGTTGAGTTAGGTAGATGGCAATGGCATGGCGATAAAATTTTTTTTAAAAATACAGTAATGATGTAGTTGATTGCAATTATATAGTGTATTTGTTTTGTTAATTTTGACTTAATTTTTATTTAATTATTTTTCATAACATGTCACTATTTTGTTACGTGGATGTTTAATTCAGTCAACCATACAGTTATTTTGTTATATGTTGACATTTGATTCCCTTTCTTTTGTCACAAAAAAATGAATTCATTAGTGTGAAATTGTGAATACTGATGTGTCAACATAAAAAAACAAGAAGATTTCTGGTACGAATATTTCTTGCGAAAAAATATGATAGGCAGTAGATTTAAAAACCAAGTTAATGTCCTCGGAATAAATACATGGTTTTACAAGTTTACTATATTATGTCGTGAAGGCTACCCAACCATCTGCTTTTTCAAATAAATGTCTAACAAACAAACTTTAAACATGAAATCCAAAACCCTAATTTTATGTTATTTTGCAATATTATTAGGCAGAGTTAAAAAAAAAATTTCTCAGATTAGTACAATTTTTTTAAATGTAAAATTTATCGCAAACTAGTTACGTATTCTTTTATTCTCTTCTTAAAAATTTTCTTTTTTTTTTTGTCAATAATGATATTGTTATTCAATAAACCAAGATAATAAGATATTATAAAATAAGAGAATAATCCATATTTTATAATAATGATTAAATAAAAGAAACTATATAAATAAATTATTTTTTATATTTTAACGTAAAATTAAATAAATAAAAATAGAAATAAATCAGAAATATTTTTATAAAGAAAATACAGAGAATCCGATGGAAAATGCTTACACTTGTTTAAAATATTAACGGTGTGCAATTAAGTGTTGGTTAAAAAGTTTTGATTATTAATTTATATCGTTATAATATGAAATTAACCGTTTTATAATTACTAATTATAAAAGTGATATCAAAAATGTTATTTGTTAAAAAAAAATTACTATTTTCTTTTACTACTATTTTTATTTTCTTTGCTATTATTTTTTTTTGTATTGATTAAGAAATGTATACTGTTTTATATTGTTAATTAAACCCATTATAGTTTACTTTTTTAAAACTAGTGCCTTTTGTTCATCTTACAGCACCCTACACTCCTCAACAAAACGGAGTAGTTGAGAGAAGAAATCGTACATTGATGGAGATGACCCGGAGCATCCTTAAGGCAATGAATGTTCCAAATTATTTGTGGGGAGAAGCTGTAAGACACTCAACATATGTGATCAACAGAGTTCCGACTCGAGCTCTGAAGAATCAAACACCATATGAGTGCCTAAGAGAAAGAAAGCCAAGTATCGAGCATCTTAGGGTCTTCGGATGCATCGCTCATGCAAAGGTAGAAGCTGAGCACCTGAAAAAGCTTGATGATCGATCACAAACGCTTGTTCATCTTGGAATAGAACCAGGAACAAAGGCATATCGACTTTACAATCCAACAACGAGAAGAGTTGTTGTAAGTCGCGATGTCGTTTTCAATGAGAAGGAAGCTTGGAATTGGAAGGGAGCAGACAATGAAGAAGATCAACCAGGGATGTTTCGATTAACATGGGGAGCAGCTGTAGACAATGGACAAGGTCCATTCATGGACAATAGCCTGCAACCTGAAGTTGATCAAGAAGAAACAGAGGAAGAAGAAGTGCAGAATCTTGACAATGGTGAAACAGAGATAGCGCCACTGAGAAGATCAACTCGTCAACGCAATCTTCCAGGTTATCTCGCCGATTATGCACTTCTAGCTGATCTAGAAGTTGAATTACTTCTCTTGTCACTCAATGATGAGCCCTTAAATTACCAAGAAGCAAAAGAATCAGTCGAATGGACAAAGGCATGTCAAGAGGAGATCGACTCGATTAACAAAAATAAAACGTGGGATCTAGGTGAGAAACCACAAGGTGTAAAAGTGATTGGTCTTAAGTGGGTTTTCAAGATCAAAAGAAACGCTGATGGAACAATTAACAAGTTCAAAGCTAAACTTGTTGCTAAAGGATATGCACAAAGAGAAGGGATTGATTTTGACGAAGTATTTGCACCAGTTGCAAGGTTAGAATCAATCAGAATGTTGATTGGATTGGCAGCTTCACATGGTAGCTTCACATGGTTGGGGGATTCATCATCTCGATGTAAAGACCGCTTTTCTACATGGTGAACTAACGGAGGACGTTTACGTTTCACAACCTGATGGATTTGAAAAGAAGGGAGAAGAACATAAGGTTTTCAAACTCAAGAAAGCTCTTTACGGTCTACGTCAAGCCCCTCGCGCATGGAACACAAAACTTGACCAAATTTTGAAGACTTTGAAGTTTAAGAAGTGTCAAAAGGAAAGTTCCGTGTACCGCAAGGAAGAAGGAGTTAAGATTTTGATTGTGGCCGTGTACGTTGATGATCTTTTTATAACAGGAAGTACAATGGATCTTATCAAAGAGTTTAAAGCTGGAATGTCTTCAAAGTTTGAGATGACTGACCTTGGGAAACTCACTTACTATCTCGGCATTGAAGTGAGTCAAGGAATCAATGGAATTGAAATCAAGCAAGAAGCCTATGCTCGACGAATTCTTAAGGAAGCTGGTTTGGATGCTTGTAATCCGACACACATACCAATGGAGTTCGGTTTGCAATTATCAAAAAGATTGGATGAACCAGAGATCGATGCTACAATGTATCGAAGAAGAATTGGATGTTTGAGATACCTCTTACATTCAAGACCAGATCTTGCTTTCTCAGTAGGAATCCTGAGTAAGTACATTCATGATCCAAGAGAATCACATGGAAATGCCTTGAAACAGATCCTAAGGTATCTACAAGGAACCGTAGGCTATGGAATCACATACAAGAAAGGAGCACCAGTCATTATAGGCTATAGTGATAGTAGCCACAACACGGATCCTGACAACGGAAGAAGCACAACAGGACATGTGTTCTTTCTCGGAGAAGCTCCCATAACTTGGTGTTCGCAAAAACAAGAAACAGTGGCTTTGTCTTCATGTGAAGCAGAATTCATGACAGCTACGGAAGCGGCTAAGCAAGCGATATGGATACAGGACTTGCTGAGTGAGATCACAGGGAAGAAGTACGAGAAGACGATGATTCGCATCGACAACAAGTCGGCCATCGAGCTCACTAAGAACCCTGTTTTTCACAAACGGAGCAAACACATTCACAAACGTTTTCACTTCATCCGTGAATGTGTAGAGAACGGATTGATCGAAGTGGAGCATGTGCCTGGAGAAGAACAACGTGCAGACATTCTTACCAAAGCCTTGGCGAAAATCAAGTTTAAGAAGATGAGAGAAATGATCGGAGTTCAAGACCTCATGAAGAACAACTTGAAGCTTAAGGGGGTGAATGTTGGGTAAGCTCCAAGAAGACTCTAGAAGGATCTAGAAGATATCCTTAAAGGAAATAGGAATCTAACTAGAAAAAAGAAAAGTTGTAATCCTAATCTAAAAAGGAAAATTAGAATAGGAAATTCATAACAATATAAATAGAGATCATAGGAAGGATGTATGATCATAAGAGCGAAGAGAAAGCTTGTGTTTAGTTTTGAGAGGATTTTCTAAACATTAATAAAGGAATGATTCTTTATACAAGCTTTGGTTTTGTGCTTTTGATTCTAGATAAAGAATGTGATGTTTACCATAAATCTAAATTTTAATGCATCTTTATGAATAATATACTTTTTTCAACTCGTTATTAAAGACTAAATTTTAATATATAAAAGTTTTGTCTAGTAGTATTATCTATCAGAATTTGAGCTTTTATTTTTGAAAGAACAAAATTATATCATATTTTGTTTACTAAGTATTAATTTTTTCTTTCTATATAACATTTACCGTTAAGGAAATTAACCTGTATAACCATATTATTTTCCATTTTGTTCTCATTAATTTTATATTTTGTTCCTTATATTTCTGTGTGACTATAAACTATTATTCTCGTTATTTATGGTATTATTGGTATATGAAGCTAATATTTATATTCTTTTACTATTTAGTAAATATTATACTATCTAATAAATTGATTGTTTTGTGTTGTATAATTTTTTAACTTTACACCAACCAAACTCATGAGTCATGATGTCAATGTCCATGTCCATGAGGCCCGTGGAAGGTGATCTAAGAGATGACGTATAAAATAATAATAATCAAATCGATTTGTATCTCGAAGCTATTAATTAATCTAAGACCTTCTACTATTGTCGTTGTTCTCATTTGACTTCTTTTTTTGTTTACAAGTCAGTTTACCAATAGTTAAAAAGGTCCCCTCTACGTGATTAATTAAAACATTAATTATGACAGTTACAAGATATGAAGAGAGAGGGATACACTCATCCGTGATTAGTAGGTTTAGGTCCAAAGTGTTTTTATTTGTGATTGTTTTGCACGAAAACTTTTTGTTGAAAAGTTTCAATAAAATTTGGATATCTAGTGGTACATAAAAAATATACTATTAATTTAAGTATGTGAACTTCGAATTAATTGACGTTGGGAAAAAAGTTGAATATTTGATGGTGTTTGACCTTTTTTTTTTTGAATTTTAGGGTGTGACTAATAATCACAAATCCATAAAGAGCAAAAGGTTATGTAGCCTTATCAAAAAAGGGAAGAATCAATGAATGACGGGTTAGACCAACGAAATGTAAACTTATGGGACCCGAACGAAAAGTCTACAAAATGGTGGGTTGAGGTGAAATTTGGGCCTACGTCGTCCAGATTTGTGGGTCGCAGGAACACCTCCACCCTCTAACGTCAGTAGATTCCCTTTTCCACTACCTATGGCAAAAGAGGCATGGGGTTAACTCACGAACCCTTAGTGACCCATAAAAGTGTTGCTCATTGTTTTTCATAAGAAAGGTTCTAATCATGATCCATGAAGAAATGCTCACTCTCATTTTATTAATCGGACCTTCTATATCTAGATACAGAAACTTTAAGACAGTAAAGTATCACATAAGAATCGCTTAATAAATTTCTATGTAGCTACAGAAATATTCATTACTACAAAATTTGTGGTTTTTATGTGTATAGACACTTTCTAAGCAGGCCTTTGTGTGCTGTGACAATTTTTTTCCCAAACGAGCACGTAATTAAATATATTATTACCATATCAACTTTGAAATTTTATTCTTTCACCATTTTTTATTTGTCTATCTCACGCAGCCAAAACTTACACTTAAAAAAATATTTAATTTTCAAAAAAAAATTAATTTTACATCGTTTAAACTTTACAACATGTTTATCTCATTCTATTAAAACTCGCAATTCTTTGTTTTTTGTTTGTAAATTTGGTTTTCCAAATGTAAATATTAATCTTTTGTTTATTAATTTAATTTATTTTTGTTATAACAAAAAGTATGATGTAAGAAAATCAGCGGATATACATCTTATTAATATATCGTTTATAAAATAACTATATATATAATTCACACACATGAACACACACATACATATATATATATATATATTATATTTACTTTTTTATTAGGAAATAAAGGTCTTTTTCTAGGAGAATATTGTTACATGTGTTGGACTGTAATGACGATTATATATTCTTCTAACTTTGATCGGGTTTTAGCTATCTAAATGAAGTAAGTCTTCTAAGTAGCTTTTTTTTTCCCTTAATATATTATTGCTATATATAAATACTTTAAACATGTCGAATATGTGGATATCGCATTATTCGTGTTATAGATAGAGATACCCTCCTTCCATGTGAGAAAATGGTCCAACCAAGTAAAAGCTAGCTTATATATTTGTTTATTATGAACCTTTACATACATATACAATAATTAATTTATGAATCATTGAGTATTGATTGGCGTAAAGCTTATAATTACGTATACTAAATTATTCATGGAATATAAGCCACCGGCCGGCTCTACAAGAAGAAAGATAGAAGAATAGTTTCTCTCTTTTTGTAAATGGCTAAGAATAATTTATCTCGAGAATGAGGAATAAAAACAATGACTTTACCGAAATAAAAAAAAACACAATAACTTTATAATATAGTATGTATTATGTATACGAATATATATATATATATATATAGTTTTCTTAAAGCTTATAAATATAGATATTTATTATAATATTGACACACTAACGTCTGTACGTAGTGTGCAACAATGGAAATATCTTTGGTTGGTATAAAAAATTGTGATCTATAAAAAGAAACCTTTTGTATATCTTCGGTGCAAATTTATTTGAAAACTCTTGCATATTATAAGTTCAGTGATTTATGATATCTTGTATATTATAGATTGGAGAGTAGTTAACTTCATATATTATGTATGGTAAATCATTATTTATATATTTTGATGTATCCTGCGGAACCCATTTTAACCATATACCTAGTTTAACGATATATTACTGGATAATCCTCCAAAACTCGGCTTTTAGTCTCGAAACTTAAGTTATAACAAACTTAATTAATAAAAACGATGAGACATTAGCGTTATACTGTATGATAAACCAATTAAAGTTGAAAAAGTTATATTCTTTTTAACCTTTGCCGTCAAAAGGTACGATAAATGGAAAATATGCTCTCGTCTTCTGAGCCTCAAAGCCTTAAGAAGATTCTAACATATCTTACATGTCCTAGTAAAGAGATAGTTGGTAACACATTCCCATGTGGTCCAGAAAACAAAAGTTCCCTTTAATTTTTGGAATATTAATCAGCAACTGTGTAGTATTATTCTATGTTGCAAACGTAAACCATAAAAATGCCTAAATAATCAATTAATCATATTGACGTCAAAAAAAAAAAAAAAAAAAATCAATTAATCATATTAGTCCTGCGGTATGTCTTATGATCTTTTGTGGTTTGATTCCATGGTTTCGATGATTACGTTTTCATGTATATACAAAATTAAATAAATTACAAAAGCCTAAAAATCATAAATTGTTGTTTATCCCGATAGCCTAGTGTTTTTTGTTAGTCACATCAATATTTAGTGCTCTAAAATCTAAATATTTTGGTTGAGTCACGGAATAGTAAACTAAAATCGTGGAAGCTGTTCAATATATAAATTCTACTTTGGTCAAGGAAGTTGTGATCAATATTAACATTGCTAAAATCTATTTCAGATGTTTAGGGCACATATTCGATAAAATAAAACCTTTAAAAAATTAATCTGGGAATCTCAAGCTGAACTCTAGACTAATTTCCATGATCCATAAAAATGAATTTTTTTCATCTACGGATTGTCAAGTTATAAAATGCAAAAAAAAAAATTCATGAACATTCGAGAGGAATAAATTCGTAACTTATACACACTTATAGTAACAACATCTTAAACATGAGCCACTAATCTACATATATTTTTATAAAATTTATTTTATTTTAGAACACTGATGATGTATTTTTTTATTATTATTTAGATCAAAAAGATCTGAGTAATCATTATATATAGATACTATGTAGATAATGCGATTTATTAGAGTCCAATTTTGGTAAAAAGAACCATAAAAATATACCGGTAATCACTTGAGAGCTGATGATGTATCAATGAAACTAATTTTTGAATAATGCACCGAAATTTCATATGATTTCATTAAATCTCATTTCATATAGAATTACGGTTATGTTCATAATTTCATAATTTTATTAATTTAAATAATACATTCTGTGAGTTTTAAGTGAATTCACTTTTTTTCAACAAATCAAACCTCTAATTTCACAATTTAGTTTCTAGATAAAAACTTTATAGTCGAGACGTAAAAGCTCTCATGCTTTGTTGATGACATAATATATGGTGGAGAATCGTGATCTTCAAAACTTTCATGTAAAAAGGCTTCATCATCGTTAATGGCATCTTGTGTTACTCTTGGCTGAATATTATAAATAAATAAAAGATTTATTATATTGTCAAAAAAGAATAGGATTGATATAGACTATGTATATATTAAGAAATAAAGTAAGACGGTCCATGGCAACGCATGTGATTATACGAACCACTATCATGCAACGACGTACGTGGATCAGTGGGAACCGTTGCTTTCGAAAGCATAAGAGAGACATCAATTAATTACAAAGAAATTATGTAAACACATTAATTAATATATCTGCGACATTTGAGATGGTTTTGACAAAGATATACAACTTCTCACCCGACATAAATGTCTATTAAGAAACGCTTTTTTTTTTTTTGGAGCTCCTATAGTTGTATACAACTTGTACACTATATTATTTAAAACAGTAGAATCTCTTAGGGAATCTAGACTGTTGGATATAAATATTTGTCAGAATCATCTTAATTAGTAAAATAAAAAAATATTTTTCAGAATCATAATAAGATTGTAATAGATGAGTTATTTTTCGACAAATGTAGTTTTGTCTTCGGTATTTGAGCCAATATAGCTAAAAACTAAAGCATGATTTATTTTTGAGCTAATCATATTTGAATGTTATAATGATTTATTTTAAATTTTAACAAATAGTTTCTTACAAAGGTAAGATGAAACATATTTCCGAAAACTATATAACATGTATTATAACAATTTATAATAGTATTGTTATTGTGTTACGATTTGAATTCAAATATGTATAATGCGTGTTACTAACATAATGTGTATATATGAAAAATAAAATATAGTTCTATATATATATAAGCTGGTTAGGTAAAATGATCATATTCTTATTATTATTATTATTATTTTGTCAAAATGATTAGTCCTGGGCATTCGGGTATCGGGTTCGGGTTCAGGTAAAACCCGATCGGGTTCGGATTTTCGGGTATAGGAGTATAGGACCCAATAGGGTAAATAAAAAATCGGTTCGGGTCTTCTCGGGTTCGAGTCGGTTCAGGTACTAAATCTGATACACTGTTAATTTTTAAAAGAGATCCCTTCTTTATACGTATCACATTTTATTTGCTCTTAAAAACTATGGATATCTACATGTTGGGTTTTTAGAAGGATCATATCTAGTCCATTAACTAATTGATCGCAATTTTTTTTTTTTTTTTTTTTTAGGTGTTTTATTTATAACTGTCTTCACTCAACCGATTGTATTAATATTTAATTAGAGCAATTGGCCTATTAGCTCAGCTGGTTAGAGCGTCGTGCTAATAACGCGAAGGTCACAGGTTCGATCCCTGTATAGGCCATTTTTTAAATTTGTTTTTTTAGTCCAGAAAAAAAAATTTCGCTTACAAATAAGAAAATAACTAATCACCACGCCATAATAGCAAAAAAAAAATAGTTCTAGAACTCTGATCGTCGCGAATTTTCCTTGGCATCTCCGTTGCTATCCATCAGTAGTTGTTATGTATAGTTAATCTAATATGAAGCTATACTTCTTAGCAACATAGCTATGGTTATGGATTGGTGAAAGACATAACTTGTAGCTGGTTAACAACAAAATTGGTACATATTGAGTAAATCCTCCATTAGTTGAGTTCAAGGGTGAGGTGCAGCAAAGAAAAAGTAAGGGTGGATTCAAGAAAGCAAAGGTTGCTTCTTTGCCAAGCGGTGATCTCGAAAACCCGAGGCTGATCTTTGAGAGGACTCTGTCCGCGAGTGATGCCAAATCAAACCTGAGCCGTCTAATCCCTCTCCAGAAGCTAATCAGAAACAACTTCTTGACGCCTGTGGAGTCTCGAGCCATAGAGAAAGATGAAGCCAACGAGAATATTGGTGTTGGAAGGATTCTAGTGAATCCAAGGTCTGAAAAGTGGGTTTACGTTCTAAGATATGGGTAATGGGGAAGGACTCTGGACACGGAACCTTTGAATTTTTGAATTGGAGTTGGAAGGAAGTCGTCAAGGTTAATGATGTAAAATTCGATTACAAGATCATTATTTGGAGTTTCAAGTGCCGTGGAGTCCTCTGCATTGCCCTTGACTCGGAGTAGCTCTTCACTTGTTCACTAGCTACTTGATTGCACAACCATCTAATTTCAGGTGATTCTTGAAGTTTTTGTATTGTAACTTTTTTGGAAGTGTTAATTAACAAAATTATGGTTTAACTACGATTGTGATCTTACTCTTTGTTGGATTGTCCCTTGTACTGTTTCTTCTTGTTTTGTCTAGCTACTTTAGTTACTGCATTTGATGAATATTTTTTATTTCTAATTGGAATATATCTCAAAGTCTAAAAAACCTGTATATGATGGTAATTAATGCTCCATTTCCTGCAAGTGTTTGAGTACAATATATACAATCAAAATCAAGGTTGCATGTTATCTACTCAATGAGAATCTGATTTCAATAAAGAAATGATTCACGATAGAATCTCTAAATCAAATCCAACTTTCCACACCAATTCTCCAAACTCTCCTTTAAATCCTTCAGCTCTCAACCCAACTAAGCCAAGTAAGGTCTGTTACAGAGCTGGCGAAACTTCAGCACACCTAGGCTAGTTACAATAGTCTTGTGCTAAAAATGAGAACATCTTATCAAGGACACTGTGTTTTGGTTCTAACAAATGAGTCATGCCAGCAGGACAATGTGGGAGAACTTATAACCGGGATTGTGTACGGATTCTTCACTTGTCTGGTGGCGGTGCTACAACTTGGAAGAGGAAGTGAAAGACAAGAAGGCATTGTGACGACTGGACCAGACTCAAGAGAAAGAGAACAATGCTGATCCGTGTAAATCGTTTCTGGTGTTCACAATCTTTGTCACAGTGCTTGTAACTTCTGTGATACTCCTTGGACGGACCATTGGACTTCCCAACGTACGATGATGTTATTTATTCTCTCATTTACTATGTGTGTATGTTTGTAGTGGAAATTTGAGTTTAAGCATTAGTAAACGAGGGGAGTTATTTGGTTAGTTGGTTTGTGGTATAGCAAATTGAGAAAACTTTATTGAATTCCTCCCATAACGTGGTTTATATACCTCAAGTTTTGTTGGTTTTTCTTTTTTCATCAACTAATTTTATGCAATTATGTTCAAATCTCAAACGGTTTTATTTTTACTAGTAATTATACCATAAACTAACTTTTTGTGAAATCGTCAAAAGCCTTTTTTCAATTGTTTTGTTACTAATCGCAGTAACTTATGGGTAGAAATATTAATTATGATGACTTTATGAGTAGGAATATCACGTAGTTTAAATTTGTAAAACAAAACAAAAACACTACTATTGTTGGGAAAAATATGAAGATATGGAGAGAGATATTCATTTAAGCCCAACACAATTAAACGGCGACACTACATAACGTCTCTATTCACAACGGTCACTATTTGTTGGGAAAACGGTAAAACGTAAAAAAAAAAAAAAAAAATGAAGATATGGGCAGATATTCAATTAAGCCCAACAGGCCAACACAATTAAACGAGACTAACGTCTCTATTTCACAACGGTCACTAGTCTTGCTTCTATATTACTAGTAGCGATGATTACTTTGTTGGCTGATTCTCATAATCTCAAATTTCTTCTTCGGAGCGATGCCGAGTTTCGCCGAAGACCATCATCGTCATCATCGCCAGGTTTTGTTTCTTTTCTTTTTTTACGTTCTTTTGAATTATTTAGAGTTTTTGTCGATTTTAATGTTTTACTGCAAATTCAAAAACCCTCTTTTGGTTTCGTCTGTTTCTTCAATTTGGGGAAGGTTTGTTTTTATGTTTTCTTAGATTTCGAATCTTCCCTTTTTCATATTCAGAATTTTGATTTCGAATTTTTATCAAACAAATTCAAAAGCTTTCACTTTGATTTCAAAATTGCGTTTCTCTATTAAGATTTTATGTTTTGTTATTTTTACAAATCAGAAGCCCTATTTTAGATCCGTGTATTTTCTGATTTTAAAGGGGTTTTGATTCCGTAATTATGTTTTTCTAACATTCGAAAACTTCAATTTCAGATTCAGAATTTCAATTAATTTCTTTATTTCACAAATCTAAAAAAAAGCCCTCTTTTGTTTTAGGGTTTCTAATTTCAATCTTGTATTTCTCTTCAAAGATTTTACCTTTGTTGTTACAAATTAGGGTTTCAATTTTTGTTTATCTGAAAGCAAAAACCCTCTTTTAAATTCGCGATTTCTTTATTCTCTTTCAAAACAAACGAATTTCAAAAAAGTTTTCAGTTTTTCTTCAAACCCAAAAGGAAGGGACGACACATTATATGATTGTTGTCTGTCCGGTTTCTACTTGGGGAAATTGTCCCGATCGATGTTGCCTAAGTAACACAAGCAAGATGTGTTTGAAACAGAGATTAAGCCTTGTCAAATAAATGTTCCAAGAATTGGATAATTGAATCTCTGTGATTATCTTCTATATATTGCTGGCTGGGCAGCATTATAAACTTCAATATTCTGCATAGATTTGCCTCTATTAAGGCTTTATCTAATGATGTCCCGAGAATGATAAATTCAAATTTCTGCTTTAAAACTCTAATATCTCGGACATCGTGATAGAGAAACTTCAATATTCTGCATAGACTTGCCTCTATATTGGCTTGTCTAATGATGTCCCGAGAAAGATAAATTCAAATCTCTGCTTTAAATACTATAATATCTCAGACATCATGATATAAATTTCATTATTCTGCTTATTGATGGGAGGTAAATGTCTTTTAATAAGACTTAGCTAATGATGTCCGATTGGTGAATTCAGTTCTATGGACTGAAATAGTATGAAAACATTCAATATTCTGCATATTGATGGAAGATAAAGGTCAGTCTAATAATGCCATGTGAATGATAAATTCAAATCTCTGCTTTAAAAACTCTAAATATCTGGGACATCATGTTATAAAAACTTCAATGTTCTGCATATTGATGTTCTTCAGTTTTTGCATAGCCTTTATTAAGGACAGACTAATCATGTCCTGAGAATGATAAATTCAAATCTCTGCTTTAAAAACTCTAAATATCTGAGACATCATGTTATAAAACTTCAATGTTCTGCATGTTGATGATCTTCAGTTTTGCATAGCCTTTATTAAGGTCAGTCTAATCATGTCCTGAGAATGATAGATTCAAATCTCTGCTTTAAAAACTCTAAATATCTGGGACATCATGTTATAAAACTTCAATGTTCTGCAGGTTGATGATCTTCAGTTCTTGCATAGCCTTTATTAAGGTCAGTCTAATCATGTCCTGAGAATGATAGATTCAAATCTCTGCTCTATAAAACTCTAAATATCTGAGACATCATGTTATAAAACTTCAATGTTCTGCATATTGATGATCTTCAGGTTTTTGCATAGCCTTTATTAAGGCCAGTCTAATCATGTCCTGAGAATGATAAATTCAAATCTCTGCTCTAAAAAACTATAATTATCTGGAACATCATGTTATAAAACTTTAATGATCTGCATATTGATGGAGATAATGTTCTTTTTTAACCAGACTTATCTAATGATGTATGATTGGAAAACTCAGTTGTATAATTGTATTGATGGAGAAATAAGGAAAACATTCAATAATCTGCATATTGATGGGAAAAAGAAAACAGTATATAGCCTTCAAATTTTGCATGTCTTTTTATTAAGACTAGTGTAATCATGTCTTGAGAATGATACATTCAGTAATCTGCTTTAAAAACTCTAATATTTGGGACATCATTATATAAGTTTCAGAATTATGCGTGTCTTTTTAATAAGACTAGTGTAACTATGGCCCGAGAATGATACATTCAGTACTCTGCTTTGAAAACTCTAATATTTGGGACATCATTATATAAGTCTCAGAATTCTGCATAAGAGATGCGAGGTAGAAGTCCTATAATAAGACAAATGATGACCGATTGGGAATGCATAAAAACATTCAATATTCTGCATATTGGTGGAAAAAATCGATATGAACTTCAATCTCTGCGTATTGATGGAGATAAAGCAGTATAAATTTCAGTTTCTGCATGTTGATGGGAGTAAACGTCCTTTAATAAGGTTTGTTCTTTAATTAGAAATCTCTAATAATGTTCATCTCATAATTTCAGTCATCTGCTAAACATGTATGTCTTGTTGGACTGAGACAAGATTATAATGTTCAATATTCTGCATGTTGATGGAGGAAATTGTTCTTTGATGAGAAGTCTCTAATATTGTTCATCTCAGAAACTCAATTATCTGCTAATCCAATCTTACATCGCTGTGAAAAACTTGCTAATATTCAATATTCTGCCTTATCTAATAATGTCTGATTCAAAAAAATTCAATTGTCTGCTTAATATATATATATATATATATATATATATATATCTAGCTGGTTTAGAACAGCATGATATGCTATTCAGTTTTCTGCTTGATGATGGAAATAAATATGCCTCTAAATGGTATCCCAGTATTGGAGGTTGAGAAAATTCATTGTTCTGTATAAGCTCTGTATCTTGCTGGGCTGGAACAGAGAAATTCAAGTTTCTGCATTATGTATATTCAATATGCTACTTAGATCTGCCTTTGAAAAGGCTTGTACGTAATATCAAGAAATTCAAGTTAGTACTTTATGAATAATATATAGTTAATCTTTTGTGCCTGGCTCTTGAAGCTCTTCTTGTTAGTGAAGGCACATCATTGTGCAACACTTAATGGGTTCAGAGCTCGAGCAAGGCACTAAAGAGAAATCAAGAAATGAGAAAAAATAATGTATCTAATCCCCTGTGTTTGGACAATATGTATAAATACTCAAATATCTGCATACTACAAGAATCTTACGTCCTAGTGAAGAGGTATGTATCTCATCTCCAACTTGATTGTAATTATTTGTGTACTTATTACCATATGTTACATCCAGGTCGGTGTTAGATTTTGGTATTGGTCTAATAGTAAGTTTTTTAATGTACATCTCTTAAAAATATAAGGTTACTAAAAGCAAAATCAATCTCTGTTTGCCTCATTTTGTTCTAACAGTGACTCATTCTCAGTAGAGATACGACAGACGATCCAATTTGCGGATTATATCTTTCCCGTTGTTGATCAGGTGAATGTCTCTTCCTTCTTTTAAACCTATTTATGATCAATAAAATTTTCTATAATTAACTGAGTTATTATTAGTCTAACTTTTCAGCTTCAGAAGAGAACTAGAGAGTGTATCTGTCTCAGGTTCGACTTCTGTCTCACTCTCTCAAATCAGTTTCTAATATTATAATGCTAGTGGTGGTATTTATATTGTTGTAGTAATATGACTTGTGGGAGACGTGTGATTGTTTATGGAAAACTTATGGTATTTTGGTGATTTCAAATGCAAAACAGGATTCTCTGAACGAGTAGGTATGTATTTGAATCATATATCTACTTGATTATAAGAGAGACCATTTTATTTAATAAGATTTTGTTTCTAAGTCCCTATTTAAGACTTTTCAGAAACTTATGTCTAAATATAAGAAGAATGATATCGTTTTTCAGGTACACCCTCTATTATCTAGATTTTATTGCTTCTTGATTTTCAGTTTTTGGCTCTGTTTAATTTGTGTAGTAGTAATATGAGCTTGTTAAGGTTTGAGACAGAATTGAAATTTGAAAATTTGTATGACTCTTGTGTGGATCTTTGACTTTATCTGTAGAAAAAACATAGGAAATCTATTATGAATTTGGGGAAGATGATGGATATATGGGAAATTCAACCTCTCTGCAAGAAAATGTATGTATTCAAATCTTGCAATCCTATTAATTCTTGTAAGTTTTACACACGTAATGACTCGTGATCGTAAATCTGATATGTTTCTCAAATCAGGTTATATTTGGTGGTAGTGGTCTATCTGTCTGTCCATAAATGATCCATCCTAGGTACATGTTTTTTGATGAGGTAAACTTTTTTTCTCTTTAATTAAAGTTGTGATTCGTGTTAAACACTTATATCAGTGTGTATGTGAAAATAAGATCTAAAACTAAGCGTAAACACAAATATAAGTTTGAAGGCAAACACACATTTTTCGCGAGCAAACACAAATTTGAGCGTGAATGCAAAATATCAAAAAAAAAAAAAAAAAAAAAAAAAAAATTGAACCATTTTTCTTAGCAGAATTTGCTAAATTTACCCAGTCATGAAGTGCTTCATAATCAACATGTGGTAATTTGGTGAACTTATAAAGAAATTTAGGTCCAGAGTAACCGTAGTTTTTAAATTGGTTTTTGCCATGTGATTTATCGTTTCTAGTTCTTGATTTTTGCTTCTAAAATTTAGTTTAAGAAAAAAAATTGAATGGCAATTTTTTTTATTTCTAAAACATTTTTAGAAATTTTGTTGAGAGTCGACTGTTTTTGTATTTCAGAAGTGCCAAAAAAATTAATAATAAATTAAAAAAAAAAATGAAACGTATCGATGTGAAAGGGCACAGAAACGGCTATAATTAACGTTACTTCTCGTCTCTCGGGAAAAAGGAAATACGGGAATAGGGACCAAATGGTAATTATAACGTTACCTCTCCGCTCATCATATTGACAAAATGTTAACTTGATCACAAGTCACAACGGCTATAATTAGTTACTAATCAGAGTAATTAGACTACAAAACTCTTAGAAAAATGGAAAAAACAAAAAGCCCTAAAACCTAATGTTAGTATTAAAGGTAAGAGAAGGCACTCTTTTTCCCATTTTCACTCAGCTTCTCCTCTCTCTATCTAATTTCCTTGTTCCTTACGAGTCACGTCTCGCTCTCAGAACTTTGAGTTTTCGGTGCGATCAATGAATATGCCTTGCGAAGATCATCTCGCAGATTCCGGGAAGGAGATATATGGTCAAATTTAGGTTTACTGGTTGAACATCGACGTCGTCTTCTTGCAGAGAAAGGAGAAAAATTCAAATACCACAAAAGTGTCTCTGAAGAAGAAAGCCAGAAGAGATTCTTCTATCTTTAGTGAAGAGAAGATACAGTGTTATGATGAAGAAGAACGAGTAAAGAAAGGAAAATCTAAGATTGTCTGTGATAACGATGAAGACGAAGAGAGTGAGAAGAGAATCTTGGAGAAAAAAATTCAAAACTTTGATAATCTCAACGGGGCTTCTACTTCTTCATCGTTCCTGAACCTTCGTTGTTTTGAGCCATCTTTATACTCTTGGATTACAAGTCCGAGAAGACAGATAATTACCTATCTTCTTCTCCGTCTTCATGCCTAACGGAGAACACAAGCTGGCCGCAAGAAGTCAAGACCTGGGACGCTGAGTTTATGAAGATCGATCAGGCCACGCTCTTGGAACTTATCCTGGTTTGTTTCTTCTTCTCACGATTTGATTTTCCTTTTCATCGGTGTTACTTTTTGATTTTGATTTTGGGATTCTAGGGTCTTTCGATTTGGGTTACAATTTAGGGGTTTGTTTCAGAAATTGAAGTCGCATAAGATTGAATTCTTACGAATTCGACAGTGAATTGAATCAAATATCTCAGAGAATTGAAGTTTCAATTAGGTGTTCGTTTGTATATTCAGATTCAAAATTTCAATATGGGTCTTTGTTTGGTGTATTTGGATTTTGATCTGATGATTTCCAATTTTGATCTTTTGCAGGCTACTAATTATCAAGAACTTGCTCGATCTCACAAAGGAAAGACTCCAGAAGAGATTCGCACAGCCTTTAACATCAAGAACGATTTCACACCCGAGGAAGAAGAAGAGGTTCGCAGAGAGAACCAATTAATGGGCTTTTGGATGATCTGAGTGGAGTTGCTCGGCGATAAACGCGGCTTCTTCTTTGGTTCAGGTAATTATTTGCTTTCACTCTGTTTCTCTCTCCCTCTTTTGCTTTTTTAATTTTCTTTCCCTCGGAATTAAATTCATTCACCGGTCATTTGTAATGGCTTTTTCATTTTTAAAAATTAGCTATTACATATAATATTTTTAATAAGTTTTTTATATAATATAAATTTAATACTTAATTTTTAATACTTTTCAAATAATTTTTTTTTTAATTTTTAGTTTTAGGATTTAAAAATATTTTTTTCACAAATAATGTTTTAAGTAAACCAATTTTGATTTTATTAAAGTTTTAACTATGTTAAATATTTTTCTTTTAGAGAAATTTAAGTGTCAAGTTTTAAAATTGTGAAAACAAACCGAGCTTGACATCCCGTCCTTAGAATTTTCTTTGGTCCGTTAGCGGTGTTACATGTTCAATCCGTTTTCACATAATGTAAACTTAATACTTAATTTTCTTATTGATTTTCAAATAAAAGCTTTTTCAATTTTTAATTTTTGGATTTAAAATTAAAGTTTTTTCATAAATAATATTTTAAGTAAATTAAATTTGATTTAATTAAAGTTTTAACTATGTAAAATATTTTTATTTTAAAGAAATTTAAGTGTCAAGTTTTAAAATTGTGAAAACAAACCGAGCTTGACACCCCCCGTCCTTAGAATTTTCTTTGGTCCGTTAGCGGTGTTACAAGTTCAATCCGTTATCACATAATATATAAACTTAACACTTATTTTCTTATAAATTTACTAATAAAAACGTTTTCAATTTTTAATTTTTGGATTTAAAATTTTTTTTTTTTCACAAATAATGTTTTATAAGTAAACCAATTTTGATTTAATTAAAGTTTTAACTATAAGAATGTTTTCATTTTTAGAGAAATTTAAGTGTCAAATTTTAAAATTGTGAAAACAAATCGAACTTAATGCACATGGAACCTTGAATTACATTTTGAACCGGGGTTGGAACGAAGTCGTCAAGGGTAACGACTTGAAAGTCAACGACAAGATCAGTCTTTGGATTTTCAGGTGCCGTGGAGTCCTCTGCTTTGCCCTTGACACAGAGTAGCTCTTCACTTGCTCTATGATATGTTTCATTTGTCTGTTGAAACATTTTAACTTGATTGATCTATAGCTGACTACTTGATTGCACAACCATCTAATTTCAGGTGATTCTTGAGGTTTTATTGGTATAGTAACTTCTTGGAAATGTTAATTAATATAAGGATTTAATTATGATTGTGTGATGTTACACTTTGCTGGGGTTCTCTTCTCTATTATTAACTTGTCCCTTTGTGTTGTTTCAGTTGAACATTTTGTCATGAATCTAGTTTCTTGTTTGTCTACTTTTTGTTACTGCAATTGATTTCCTGCAAGTGTTTTGGTACATTTCTCCAAAATGCTCAATACTATCAAAAATCAAGGTTGCTTTTCTACAGTCTTTTTTCTACTCAATGAGAATCTGATTTTTAATTCAGAATAAAGATCAAAATGATAAAATCAGGAACAAAATTTTGCTGTGAATACAGATTTCTTTTTGTTTTGGAAGTATATAATCTCTAGTTTAGACTAAAGTTACAGTAAGTCGTATGTTGAACAAATTGGTCTTTACTGAACTAAGGCCCAATAATAGTAATAAAATACTAAAATGGGCTTAAGAAGTCGGGTCGGGTCGGGTCGGGTTGAATCGAGATTTCAGCAGAAACCCTTAGTCAGGCGACTAAAACCCCAAATCTCACTTGTGTGTTGCCATCTCTCTCTCTCTCTCTCTCTCTTTGTGCAAGTCAAAATGGCGTCCGTTGTTCTTCGAAACCCTAGCTCGAAGCGCCTTGTTCCTTTCTCTTCCCAGATCTACTCGCGTTGCGGTGCTTCTGTATCTTCCTCTTACTCGATCTCTCATTCAATCGGAGGAAATGATCTCTCTTCCTCTACCTTCGGCACCTCCTTCTGGAGATCCATGGCCACTTTTACTCGAACGTGAGTTTTCTTTCCTTTTTTTTCTCGCCCTTCACATCAGAAAGTTGGAAAATTGGTTGGTGAATGTAAGTGATTCTGTTTGGTATCGATTCTCTGCTTCTCTTAATCTATGTTATATTACTTTTGTGGCAGAAAACCTCATGTAAATGTTGGAACAATTGGGCATGTTGATCATGGGAAGACCACTCTAACTGCTGCAATCACAAAGGTGTTTCTTTTTAGTTTGTATACTCTTGTATTTATGTTACATGAAACTTACAAAATTATGGTTAAAGAACCTCTTTTTTAAAAAGTGTTATTGTGATCCAACTTATGTTTAGGTTCTTGCTGAGGAAGGCAAAGCTAAAGCTATTGCGTTTGATGAAATTGATAAAGCTCCTGAAGAGAAGAAGAGAGGAATTACTATTGCTACGGTCTGTGTTATCTTCTTGTTTCATTTTCTTCATATCATAAGTTGCTTCCTACGCCTATTTTCTTTTCTAGTGTTTTTACTTGATGTTACTTTGTTTCTCTAGGCTCATGTGGAGTATGAGACTGCAAAGCGTCACTATGCTCATGTGGATTGCCCTGGCCACGCAGATTATGTTAAAGTAAGATGCCAACATTCTTTTTATTTCATATAGTATATGTTGTTGCTAATTATCAGTTTCTACAATATAGGTATGCTGTCTCCTTGGTATATTTCATTTTAACGCTACAGATATTAGATTTTACGCATTTTCGAAACTCTGACGCCAATATAGTGATCACAGTCTTGAACTAAAGTTACTAGACGGATTATTCTCAAGAGATGCATCATAGTCTAGTTTATGTGAATTGTTTAGTGGATTTCCTTAGAAATAGTTTGATAAACAGTTGAGCCTCACTGCTTCAGTTGCTAACTTTCAGAATATGATTACTGGAGCTGCACAAATGGATGGTGGAATTCTTGTGGTTTCAGGTCCAGACGGACCCATGCCCCAGACGAAGGAACATATTCTACTCGCACGTCAGGTTCGCATCATGACAATATGAACACTTGATGCTATTTAGTTGACTTTGGTTATTTGCTTCAATTTGAATTATGTGATGTCCCACAGGTTGGCGTTCCATCACTTGTGTGCTTCTTGAACAAAGTTGATGTGGTGGATGACCCTGAGCTATTGGAGCTTGTCGAGATGGAACTACGTGGTTTGTAGATTTTTAATGTCATACAATTTCTTTCTTACAGAATATGAGCTAAGTACAAGCTTTCTGACATCAACTTTTGTCTCCATCCAGAACTTCTCAGCTTCTACAAGTTTCCTGGGGATGATATTCCCATCATCCGGGGATCTGCTCTGTCTGCATTGCAGGGCACCAACGATGAAATTGGAAGGAAAGCTATATTGAAGCTAATGGATGCTGTTGATGAATACATACCTGACCCTGTTCGTGTGCTTGACAAGGCTTTCTTGATGCCAATTGAAGATGTTTTCTCAATTCAAGTACCCTAAGCTACATCCTTTTTGTTTGTTGGTTCAGTCATTTTTTTTTTTTTTTGAAAAACCAGTTCTGATACTTTTATTTTTCTTTAAGGGACGTGGAACTGTTGCAACTGGTCGTATTGAACAGGGAACCATTAAAGTGGGTGAAGAAGTTGAAATATTGGGTTTACGTGAGGTGAGTGCATAAATATTGTGTTAGTACTGCCAAAGTGGTGATTACTGGGGGCTATTACAGTTAACCATTATCTTTAGCATAACTACGAGATTTGATTTTCAGGGGCTTCCACTGAAATCAACTGTAACTGGGGTCGAGATGTTCAAGAAGATTTTGGATAACGGACAGGTAAATCCAATCTCGAGAGATTACAAAGACAATTTCTCGGCATGTAAGATACTGATTAAACCTGGGCTTCTATTATGCTAGGCTGGTGATAATGTAGGACTTCTATTGCGTGGGCTAAAGAGAGAAGACATTCAGCGTGGAATGGTAAGCTTAGGCATCCTTATGACTACTGGATGATTAAATAATAAGACCGAAAACGAACTTTACTGAAGTTTTTTCCTCTACGGTTATGTATTAGGTGATTGCTAAGCCTGGTTCATGCAAGACATACAAGAAGTTTGAAGCAGAGATTTACGTGCTCACAAAGGATGAAGGAGGACGTCACACTGCTTTTTTCTCAAACTACAGGCCTCAGTTTTACTTGAGGACTGCAGATATCACTGGAAAAGTAGAATTACCCGAAAACGTGAAGATGGTTATGCCTGGTGACAATGTCACAGCTGTTTTCGAGTTAATCATGCCTGTCCCACTTGAAACAGGTAAAGCAATCTTACATTACACTGTTTTGGTAGTTCAACAAGTTCGATTTCCGATTTTTCTTCATTAATTTTCTTGTGCAACAGGTCAAAGGTTTGCCTTAAGGGAAGGAGGTAGAACAGTTGGAGCTGGTGTTGTATCAAAAGTGATGAGCTAAATTACTGAAAAAGCACACATTCGTCTCCTTTGTTCAAGCTTTTGTCTCTAGGAATCCATCAATTATGAGATATTTATTTTGTTGCTGGTTTGAGATTGCGGGTAGATCAAATAACAGAGAGAAACTTAAGTTAAGATTCCAATGAGAAAGATTAGGGGAGAGGGCACGAAACGTCTATTTCTTTTTTTATTTATTTGATGCTTCCTGCTTTGTGAAACTTTAAAAAGCCACTTCAATTCTTTCTCACTTCTCTTGTTTGTTCGATACTGATATATTTTGAATTCGTCAAGCAAAATTGTCAGAGAATATATGAAACTTGTGTTCTTTATAATCGAATAAATTTTATGTAAAACATTTAGGAGAGGAGGTATTATAACGATTTAATTTTTTTTATATTATTAGTCAATTATGAATTCTAGAAGTATTAAAACTGATGGACAAAAAAAAAATTAATATCATGTGTTATTAGTTTATAAATTTATAACAAGTCATCGAAAGTCATTAAGAATTCTAGAGAATGTCCAGTTAACTTAAAATCTGATATTTTCAAAAAAAATCTCTGAAAACAGAATCTCATATCCACCACTGAAACATGTGAAATCTACTTTCTTCTCCCCAAGCAAGCAAGAGATAGAAAGTGAGAGACAAAAGTCTCTTGATGCATATGAAACTCACTTGAGTTTTGCGAGAAAAACAGAACACGTGCAAACCTTAGGATACCGTGAAGAAGAAGAAAGCCTATGTAATCGTTGACCTCTTGCTTAAATTCTTCATCTCCATTATTATATACGAGATCGTGCAGACAAAGAGAGACATCGTGAGAATTATTGTGGTCTCCGTAATGATGAGAATGAAATACAAAATACAAGAAAATATTCTGGAAGAAAATTAATCTCATGTTTCTCTTTATCTTTTGTTCTCAACCCTAGCTCGATCTCTCTCTCGGACTCCTGCTTCCTCGATGGCCACTCGTACTCAAACGTGAGTTAGTTCTTTCCCTCTATCTGTATGTATAATGGAGTGATTCCGACTGGTAAAGAAATGACTTTTCCCCTGTTTTATAAATCTATTTTATATTGCTCCTGTGGCAGAAAACCTCATGTAAATGTTGGAACATTTGGGCATGTGAATCATGGGAAGACCACTTTAACTGCTGCAATCATAAAGGTGTTTACTTTTATATTTTTGTTATATGAAGAGTAGAGAACAATTGAATGGAAAACAGAGGAAAGAAAGCCATTTTCAAATTGTATTTAGGTTCTTGCTGGGGAGGGAAAAGCTAAAGCTGAAGCGATTGTGTTTGATACTTCTCCTCAAGTGAAGAATAGAGGAATTACAATTTCTTCGGTCTGTGCTGTTATCTTCTCTTCTCATTTTTCCATTTCTTTGGGAACAAGGTAACCAATGTTTTCCTCTAGTGGTTCCATAGGCTCATGTGGATTACGAGACTGTGAAGCGTCACTATGCTCATGTGGATTTCCATGGACACGCGGATTATGTTAGAGTAAGATGCAAACATTCATAATCTAGTATACGTGAATGTTTAGTAGAGTAACAACATGCATCAGTAGATGTATTTTCTTTATAAAACAGTTTTCAATTGCTAAACTTTTCAGAATATGATTACTGGAGCTGTACAAATGGATGTTGGTATTCTTGTGGTTTCAGCGAGAGATGGATCCATGCCTCAAACGAGGGAGCAAGTTCGGTTAGCTCATCAGGTTTGCATCATTACAATCTGAAAACACTTGGCTGAAGAAAAAAATGAGTTTTTAGGTTTTAATTTCCCACAGGTTGGTGTTCCATCACTTGTGTGCTTCTTGAGCAAAATTGATATGGTGGAGGATGAAGAAATGTTGGAGCTTGTAGAGATGGAATTACGCGGTTTTTGCCCTTTCTGTTGACAAACTTTATTTCCTAGGAAGAAAGTAGAAAGCTCCCTTTTAACACCAACTCTTGTTTCATTACAGAACTTCTCAGCTTCTACAAGTTTTCTGGTGATGAAATTCCCATCATCCGCGGATCTGCGCTATCTGCATTGCAGGATACAGATGATGAAATTGGAAAGAAATCTATACTGAAGCTAATGGATGCTGTAGATGAACATGTCCATGAGCCTACTTACAAAGATTTCTTGATGCCAGTTGAAGATATCTTCATTATTCCGGGGCGTGGAACTGTTGCAACTGGCTGTATCGAACAGGGAACCATTAAAGTAGGTGAAGAAGTTGAAATGTTGGGTTTAAGACAGGTGAGGTGGTTGCTATTACAGTTAGTCATTGTCTGTCCTTGTGAATTTTCTTAACCTAATGGCGAGATTTGACTATCAGAGAGTTCCATTGAAGTTGATTGTTACCGGCGTTGAGATTTCCAAGAAAGTTTGTGATAATGGACAGGTAAAAGAACAATTTGGAGAGACTTCACACACAAGGGCCAGTTGTGATACTGATAATAAACCTTATGTTCAGGCTGGTGATAATGTAGGACTTTTGTTGCGTGGGCTGAAGAGAGAAGACTTCCAACGTGGAACGGTAAGCGCTTGCATCCTTTTATGATTACTAAGTTCTACATAGTTAATGGATCAACTTATATATTCCTCTGCGGTGGTTACTCCTTAGGTGATTGCCAAGCCTGGTTCATTCAAGACATATGATAAGTTTGAAGCAATAATTTACATGCTTAGGACGCAGGAAGGTGGACGACATACTCCTATTCTATCTAACTACAGGCCTCAAGTAAACTTGAGGACTGCAATTGTCACTGCAAATGTTAAATTACCTCAAAACGTTGAGATGGTTTTGCCTGGTGACTGTCTCACTGCAGTTTTTGAGCTAACCTTTCCTGTCACACTCGAGCCAGGTAACAATCTTACAAAACAGTTAAAGTTTCCTCCTTGCAATCACCCAAGTTCGAATTAAAGATGTTGTTGCCTTTTGTCTTTGTTTTAACAGGTCAAAGATTTACCTTTGGCGAAGGAGGTAGCATAGTTGGTGCAGGGGTGGTATCAAAACTGATGAGCTGAGTTCTTATTATACAGATTTGGTCAAGCTATTCGCTACGAACACATCAATGATTTGCTTTGAGTTTATCAAACAAAAAAGAGAAGTCTCTTCCTTTTCCCCATTCACATTTGGTTTGCTGCTTCCTTCATATACATATTTGTTGCATCAGCTTTTCTGAGTTGTTTAAGTATTGAATCTGAATTCTTCAAGGCTAATTATCGAACACATTCTTGCAAAAACATTTATTCTCTCTTCAAAATTCTTGACCTGGTTGTTCTACAGCACACATTATCATCTTCACATTTACAGCTCAGTACTAAACAAGTTTTAGTCATTTACAAACGACCTTTTAAAAGCTTTCCATGGAGTAGTAAATCACGATTTTTTACCTCTCACCGCGAGTTTTCAACATGCAAACCTGAGTGCAAACACCGCGAGTACTGTGGCAGCTCTGAAGTAAACTTCCTTGATGCTTCTCTCCACACTGGTTATGATTTCTTCATCCTTCAAACTTGAACACGGCTTGTTTGCTTTCCTATTGACATGAACAATCACTTCCCTGAGTCTATTCACAGCCCATGATAGTATTACCAAACTGACACCAAGCCCAGTGTCGAAGAACTTGTTTGCGCAAAAGGGTACACTTCTTGAAGCAAAGCTACAGACCACAGAGAAGAGCACAGCGATTCCAGTTCCAGCGACACTGATAGAAAACTGAGTCAGAAGCGCTGAGAGCTCTCCGCATGATCTCTGTAAAGAGAGTACTGTAGTGTGCTTGTGTTGATGATCATTGCCTATCATTAGAGACAGAAGGCTCTCGTAAGCGTGGAGATGGTTTCTTTTGTAGAGGTCACTCTCTCTAGCTTTGCGCTTTGTGTTCTGTTTCCTTGGTGAAGGCTTGAGCCTGGCTTTCTCAGGACTTGTTCGAAGAAAAAACAAAAACGAATATGAGAACACAAATAAAGCAAAAGTAAGAAGTTATCTTAGCAATAAAAAATGAGATTAGATTACCTCTTCAAAGGTGCTAGTACTGTAACTGCTTTCAGCTTAGCCGGTGTTAATACTTCAGTGTCAAACCTGCTTAAATGAGATAGCAAAAACCTTTAACACCGAGTGATGAAAGAAACACAAAGGAACGCAAACTCTGTGTGAGGGATTTTACCTCTGAAAGTGCGGGATAAGTGGTGAGAGCTGTCTCCATTTTTTTGAATTCCTTGACATATTGAACTCAGAAGCAATAGAAAGTATATCATTCAACTCAGGACTGTTACTTGAGGAGAATAGAACGTGACCATTCGATCGCACTGGATTATCCATCATATCCCTAACGAGATCCAAAACCGGTTTCCCTAATTCTTGATTCAAGTAAAGAACAGAGGAAGTGTCATACGGTCGTAGCTGAGAACTGGATCTCATAGCCTCTAACTCCATCAATTCATTAAGCAGAGACATATCAAATCCTTTTTCCTTGAACTCCTCTGAACGAGACATAAGAAACTGCATCACCTTCTCTTGTCTCTCATACTTCTCAGTGATTCCAAAGCTCAAAACCAGAGATTCTGGCACTTTCTCTGTTTCAACAATAAAGCAGGTTCACGTAAATTGACGACAGAAACCAAATTTGAAAAAAGTCAGAAGCAATTGTGAGCTTACCATGAACATCCATGAGCAGAGGCTTCATCATGGCTGAATCAATCTCCACGAATTGGCTAAATGAAGAAACCGGTTTCCATGGTTCCAAAGGTTCAGGATTCAGATTAAAGGAGCTTGCAGGTATGATCTCTTGTCTTGCTCCAGGGTTCACCAGATAAGACCTGCTATTCTGCTTTCATTCATTCATTGACAATAACAGAATCAAATTAAGAGCCATCGAATCAAACAAGACGAATCAAAGAAGCTAATTTTACATGAACACAAATAAAATTGAATGATTCAAGTCATCAAATCCAACAAGAAAATTCAAAACGCGAGAAGGAAGGATATAATCGGATCGATGAACGTGAAGTATTGTTAATTACCTTGATGATTTCGGTGTTACAGAGATCTTGAGGAAGACCAAGGCCAGGGATTTGATAGCCATGAGAGGTCATGAAGCAAAGCTTTATCATTTTGAAGAGAAACCAAATTCTAATCCGGCAGAAGAAAATTTGGCTCTTCTCTTCTTATTGTTCGTCAGAAATCCATTAAGTAGAGAAGAAACAAAGCTTATCGCTAAGATTTCACCTACGCCGCAGAAACGAGATTAAGAATCTTCTGGATTTTTGGCTGGGACCGAACAACATGACACTTGAATTCTTAGATTTTTTTGAGGCTTAGATTCATTCAATTAACAAAAAAAAAAAACAAAAAAAATATCAATACCCGACTCTATGTCGACCCGAAAAAACAAAACTTAGCCCCGTAATATATATCGACTCGAAAAGTTAAATATTATGATTTTTTTGAAAATATCATTGAAAAGTTGAAACTATATTTTAAAAAAACTTATTACATGAAAAAGTGTTAGTTTCAAAATCCATATTAAATTTTATTTCACAAATAATTAACATATATGGTGTGTTTTACACAAAAACCACTTTCTCTAAAAGTTTTTTTTTTTTTGTTTTCGCCAATGTTAAGGTTTTTTTAAAAATAGCCAATTGTATTTTAATAAAATTAACTCTTCAAATAAATAAATAAAAAAGTAAGGTTTTTTTTGTTTTTTATAACAAAATTAAAATATGCTAATAATGTAAAAATAAGAAATTATATTTTAATGAAGTCAACTTTTCAAATTTCACAAGTGAAAAAAAAATAACGGTTTTTCTTAAAATATACGCTAATACGTTTACAAGGTTTTTTTTTTTTAATATAACAAAAAAAAAAAGCTAATAGTGTAAAAATAAGCAATCATATTTTAATGAAGTTAACTTTTCAAGTGAAAAAAAAAATAAATAACGGTTTTTCTTAAAATATACGCTAATAGTACTTTAATCAACGTTCTGTTTTCTTAATAAAGATTATCAGACAAAACCACGACGCCTTGAGTAATTTAAGTGTAGACAAAAAAAAAAAAGTGTAGACAAAATCTTTGACAAAGCTGAACAGAACTAATACAACACGCACAAGTCTTGAGAGTTTAATCAAATGTATGAAACAACAATCAATTACATATCAACAATAATGAAACAACAATCAATCAATTTCACCCCCAAGTAACATCTACAATAATGAAGTTTCTATATCTTTTCTAAGATCGTGAAAGTGAAACAAAATGTCTGAACCGTTACAACAGCAATAAGAGACGAAACAGAGCGTTCTACAATAAGCTTGGAGAGCCAGTGTGCTTGTTGGCTACAGGAGTGGTTGTAGAAGAGCTACTAGCTTCGGAGTTATATCGGCTTGTACCTTGAGAAGTCCTCTTGGTCGGTACAAGAGGATTGCTTTCTTCCTCATCCACTACTCGTGGTCGGTCAAAGTCCTTTCCTTTGAAAACTGGATGCACGTAAGCATCTTTTAGATATTCCTTGAGGTTTAGATTCGGTTCAGTCGCTTTTTCTAGTGTATCCTTCACCATTGCTTCCTGTCAATGAAGCCAGTCCCAAGAATCAGTTATATAAAAGTCTTTTTGACAGATATTGCCGCAAGAGCTTTGACTCATCACCTGTAAGGGAAATTTTGAGAAGGCCGATTCAAACCGCCCTGCGCAGTATCTGTTAAACCAAAATGTTAAGATAGGCTGAGGGAGAAGCAGAGCTGTGACTTTTGCAAATTTCTTTGTGCTGAGCAAACCCATCATCAGAAGCTGTGATATTATCAGACATATGATCAAACGTCTATGCACATCTGGCCAGTATCTAGCCCCACTCTCATATTTCTGGTCGTAGACATTTATAACCTTGCAACAGTAGAGAAGATAGTATGAAGAGAATTGTATATATTGCAGGCACATTTAAGAAGAATGGTCTGATATCTTTTAGCTTTGATGTACCTGATGCCGGAAAACTACGTAGGAGAAAGCAAAAAAGACGATAATGAATGGAAGAAGAATGGGCGCAACAGCAGCGTATACAAGGCCTAGCAAGAAATAGAACTGAATCCGTGGTTCAGATGTTGCAAAGTCCAGATGACCTGGATCCATTGCTTGCTGCCTATCTTGTTCTGTCTTAACCAAAAACGTGTTCTTCAGATGAAAAACAACTAATGGAACCACTCTCAGTATCTCAGCTGCAATACCAGCCCAACCATCGACCATGACATAAGTGATGAAAAATGTGGCTTTCATTGGGATTGACACGCCAACTGTTTTGGGGATCCTAAGTAAAGAAAGTAGTGGAGATCAATCGTTTGTGTGTTATCGGGAAATTTGACACAATGAGGACATCTCCAAGTACTTACTCGGTTGGTGGTTGCTCAAGGAAAGATTTAAGCTGCTGAAATGCTGTCCCGGTAATGATACTTCCAAGAAAGACATTAACAATAATAAACCAGAAATACTTTTCAGCTGATCTTCTATCTAAATAGGACAGCGATGTATATCCTTCGATTTGTGACATTGTCATCAGAATAGTCGGAAGTATGATGAGAAAAATCTTTAACGCTATTCCTGGAAGAAATCCTTGGATTACAGACTTTACAGTCTTCCTGCATATGAAACAAAAAGTGAATACGTACAAAAATATTGAGCAGTGGATAAACGAATGGATAAGACTTACATTTCTATTAGGGGCTTCAAGAAAGGGAGAACTTTTTGGATCCCTTCAAGGTTAGCAAGAGACTGAACAAATGCTATAGGAATCATGAAGAAGAAAATAAGGAAAAACAATGCAATTGTTGTGAGCAATCTTCTTATCGAGAGCTCAACATATGGAATAGCGAGATTATCCCAGAAAACATCGCGTGGTTCAGGAGCCCATTCTGTCAACCATATTGTGGGATTGTGGCACTGCTGCGTTTGAGCACAAACAGCGGTTCCCCACCGTGACCTGAAGGAAACAAATGCTGCCGGCATGATAGCCTTAGGATCGTTCATGATCTTTTCTCTTTCTGCAGCTTCCTGTATACGTTAAAATATTACGAATGCGCCTGCTAAACTTACGATAAAGATGAAAATGTTTAGAAGACTAGTTTCAAAGGTGAGTACATACTTTCTCAGCCAGATTCTGCATCTTGGAAGTATAGAAGTCAATTGCATCAACTGTAGTTCCCCAAAAACCTCCATAACCTGTCTATATAATAAATTAAATAACTACCGAAAGAGATTTGAAATCACAATAAGCATGAAATTCAAAGACTCATTTCGCTAAAGCATTGCAAGTGAGCTATGTGGTCAAAGGTTAAAATAGTCTTGCAACAGAAAGTACCTTTGTTGTTGGCCTGCTTGATGGCTTCCTCTCGTACTTATTCTCATAGTAAGTCAACCAATTTTGCATAGCTTTTCTCTGAGCGACTAATTTTGCAAGGTCATTTGCATTGTACACTACCTGGGAACAAGAGATCAAAAAAATTGCATGATATAAGTCAAGTGGAGAAGCAAAAACAGCCGTTTTAACCTTAGCATTAAGCAATAAATAACAAATGTACATAAATTTACATTCAGCCAACTAAATAAATATACCTGATGACAAAGATAATGATCTGGATGATTTACACAAAAGAAGTGCTCAACATGCTCGTTAACTGATTCATCAGGATCTGGAGGAACATTTCTGACGAGTACCTGCAAAATGATAAATGGAAATACATAAAAGAACAAATAGGAGTAGCATAAGCAGTAACCAATTCAAATTCCACAAACTTGCATAACTGAAATCCAATAAATGTGATATATCTATCTGGTATGAGGTATGCAAAACGCTGCTCCCAGGTTTTATGAGCACTGAGAAACATTTCATTAAATCATACATACAACCATCATTACCAATAAATTATGTTAACAAGATTTCGTTTAAAGCTGTATTGGTTACTGGTGAAGTTGGGAAAGAAAAGAGAAGTAAGTTTCAACATAACAACACCGATAAGTAAAAAGGATAATATAACTCACCGTGAGTTGATCAGGACGACGACTTTCAGCTGCTAGATGTCTCAATCTCATAATAGCCACAGTCTTGTATTCCATATATAATGTGTAACAAGTCCATATTGTGAACACGTATGTCATAGTTATATGTGCCCAAAACCTGGAACCAAGAAACTTCCAGCCGTCTTAGTTGATAAAATAGAAAGCTGCACATACCATCACACACTTTGTAAAAAAGAACGCACTGTTATTGCCCATTTACACTTCAATGAAAGGTACTTTTGCCAAAACAAAGCACTATTGGCCAACTTCAGTGTTAATGAGGCTGTCTATAACTTGCAGATAACATTCCACCAAATATAAATATAGCAAGGTGCTAGCATATGCCCTCAGTATTGAACTATGAAGAAACATGTCTCTCAAATACCTCGGCGATCCTGGTGGAACATTGGATATGGACAGCTTGTCGACGTTACTGAATGTCAAGTCATCGATATTTTCTAGCGTTTCTCCTGTCCAATTGACAGGAACCAAAACTCCAAAAGCAAGTAGTGTTATCGGGACAAACATTTTCAATCTGCATTGCAACAGAAGAACAAAATTAGCGGTTATCCATGTCAAGACTTGACGATGAAGCTCGATGGTAACAAGTAACGTACCCAAGAAGGTAAATACGGATATATACAGCAGAATCAAGGCCTGCATGTTCGATAAGCTCGGGTTCAGGCATTTGAAGCGCAGCAGGCATCCAATTGAGAAACTTGATGTATGTAGTCCAATCTAAATTGACAAATCTTGTCATGATTCCTCTAGAACGCGTTGGACTTCCTCGTATCCCTTTGAGATACCATTTTGGGAAGTAAACTCTATCGTTAACTGGCTGAAGCCTCAGCATAGCAAATGCAAACAAGAAAGCAAATGCAGACATGAGATTTATAGCTGCAGATAGACCAATATCTTGTATAGAAGCCATCTCTCCTTAACAACGCAGTTTCACCAAAATGTTCTCAATGCTGTTGCAGAGATCACCAAAAGTAAGAGTAAGTTTTGTAGCACAGACTCATCTGCATTACATTCAATAAGAAACGAGATAGTGCCTGAATTACCTGAGAGAGAGAAGTGGCGATGATTTTTTCTGAAAATCGAATAGGAGAAAGGAAAATTGGCGTATGGGGAGGAAAGACAGTCAGAAACTGAAATTCCGGGAGAAGAGGAGAATGCGAGAGAAAATGGCGCATTGAAGGTCTCATCATCTCTGAATCAACCAACGGTCTCGAGGAAGAAGATGATGATGTGGTGGAAAAGAACCAGACAATATTACAATTGTCATCTTCTTCCTCCTACTTTTCTGTTTCTCCCTCGATAATGTAAATGTTCGAAAAATGAGAAACAGTGCAATACATGTGAAGCTCAATATTAATCTTTATTATCAAACTTTCTTATCAAAGTCTATTGATAGTTTTACCTTAATATTGATCTTTGTTATCAAAGCTCAATATGAAGATGATTACTCATCTAGTAGTGAAAACAGTTGATAAATTCTCCCAACTTTGTCTCCAAATTCTCAAAATTCCAAATCGATAGTTTTATTAGTACAAACTAGCAAAACTTTTGACTTTGTCTATCTCAGTGTCATAAAGAGTTGAGAGAAAAAAAAAAAAGAAAACACCATAAGCAAAACTATACACTGAGAGAGGGGAGCAAAACATAGCTCATGGTAGATTAGCTCAAAGATCCAAGCTTTGCTTTGTAAAGTAAAATAAACGCTGAAACCAAAAGCCCTTCATGTCTCCTTTATTCGTACACCAATTTTTTATTTCTATAAGGAGATGTATGACACTTACACTTCTATCTCTTTGTTAAAGATTTCCCAGCCATCTTCTAGAAGCTCCTTATGTTGCTCATCTTTTCCCTCGTTAACCGAAACTTTTTGGCTCTTGTTGTTGCCCGATGCTTCAGGTGTTTCATAAGATGCCTCAAAAGGCTTCTCCAACAGTAAGCTCTTCATGGATGATGCAGAAGAAGCTAGTTTACAGCTAGTCTGGCTTGAGGAGATTGATTGGCTCAACGGCACTCGGTTGTCGAACTTCTCTTTCAAGTGTCGGATGTCTTGACAGATCACAGAGATTTCTCCTCTGTTCAAGCAAGTACCAAGAGATTAAAGACTAGTTAACATCATTTAGCAGACAAGATTCATCATAAGAATTCTGAACATTTAAAATATATCAACAGACTCCAGATGCTGTGCCTTATCGTTTAACTGAGAAGATAATTGCTAAACACATTCATGGGTCATTTACTCTACAATTGATAGTTTTTCATCACAATGCTTCACAAGGAGAAGAATGTGAATTGCTAGTGGCAAGGAAGAAGACTTACTGTAAGGAATCAACAATCCGACCATGGTCCATAAGGAACTCTCGTAACTGAAGAAAGATCAAGATAAGTTAAGCAGTTGTGACTTCAGATTCAGAAACATTCATTCATAACAATCTCAAGGCAGTGATGTTACCTTGGAGTTTTCTTCAGCCTCTTGCTGTAGAAGCTTTGATTCTTGGACAACTTTTTCCATGATCGCTTCTTGTTCAGCAAATGCCTTGCGTGCAGACCCTTCTTTTTCCTGCTTTTCTTGCTCAGCAGCATTTTTTATCTCCAGCGCTGCCGCTAGTCTTATTTCAAGAACTCCACGCATCTAAAAGTAAGAAAAGAAAGACAATCAGCAAAATCTTACAGTGTGAAACGACAGAAGTTACTAGTGTGTTATTAAGCGAGGATTAATGATCTAGATCGTGTGGCCTGCACGGACCTCATCAAGAACAGAAAGAGATTTGTCTCGTTCTTCGGATAAGTTGAGTAAGCGATTTTCAAGCTCATTAACTTCAGTGGTCAAAATTGACCTCTCCCCATAAACTTCTCCAGCATCCTATGACATACAGATGATTAGTTCCCTATTAAAATCTAAGCACTTTGGCGAACACGTATCAGTACAATATCAGTAACATAAAGTCACCATGTCATTTGCCTCCTTCGCATGTTCCAGCATCCTCTTCAGCTCCTCCACCTTGTCAAGGGTATCAAACCCTCCTCTGGCAGCATCTTCCTTCGCCTTTTCTGCATCTTTCTCTTGAAGTTCAACTTCTCTCATCAGATTCATAATCGACTCCATCACAGTGAACAAGGTTCTCTACATCATTACAAAATAAAATAAAAGAATGATATTGAGATATCACTAAAGAAACACTCCTATCGAACACATGACCCCAAAATTAATTATTTCCCGGAAATAAAAGACTTTCCAAAATATATACTAGCATACCTTGTTACTTTTGGCATCTTCAATGATCTGTTCAAGGTGCAAAATGTTGCATCCCTGAGTTGATCTGCTAACAACAGAGCTAAAGGCACCATTGAGCTCTGGATCACCATTTTCAACGGCCAAAGAGCCCTTTGACGTCTCGTCCACGATATTTGAACCACTCAACTCTGCATCACTATTTTCAACAGCCAATGAACCACTTGATGTCTCGTTCACATCATCGACACTCCCAAATCTAATTCGAACACGAGGTGATTTCTGTGTAATTGCTGAATTGTCTGCAGGATAAACCAGCGTATGCACAGCATCTACTGAATCTACGCTTGTGCTAGCTTCTGCTTGATTACCTGTAGTGCGAAATTCAACACCTTGACAACCATCACTAGTCAATTTGGCTCCTTCATGAACGAAGGAAGGGGAATCTGAGAAAACCACTCCAGTCTCAACCGATCCGCTCAACCCGATCTTTGCTTTGCTCTGAATATCAAGATCACCATTTGGCATCACACTTTTCAACTGGTTCCTATTAGAAAGCACTTCAGTAACTGGGGCCCTTGTTTCATGGTCACAATCAACAGCCTGAGGGACACTTCCTGAAGAAGAAGAACCCGTCTCTGAACGAGTCAATGCACCATTCTGCATATCATGTTCTACTGCATATCCAACAGCCATTTCATCAGCATATATCCTCAAAATTGAATGCACAAAAGTCCGAGTAACACAACAAAAAACATTTAATACTATCGTAGAAAAGAACAAGTACCTTTGTTCAGAACATTTTCGGGTGTCTTGTTCTCAGGTTGTGTAGGATTATCAGCCAAACTTGGGTAAAACAAAGGAATGATCTCTGAAACAATTACAGCAGCACCTTCATTAACATCCTTTGGGTGCTCAATCGCAACAGCTTTTAGAATCCTTGCATCAATCTGTAGCAAATTGTATTGTATAATGTGGTCTTAATCAGATGATCAATGATACAAGTTTGTTCCAAAACACCAACCAAAAGATGATCCAGAATGTAGAAGTTATGTTAACATCTAGGATGTGAGATTACTTGATCCTACCTACCTACGGTTACTGGACAAAACAACTGGTGACTTACTTAAGTTTTATGAAACCCTTTTCTTGGTGAAAATATCATAAACACAATCATGAACCACGAGTCAAATTGAGTGAGAAAGGATAAAAGATATGAGCTTACCTGTGGAAACAAGTCCTTAAGAGTTCGAAAAACCGCTTGGTAACCCATCAGCGAAGTAAATCTGCAAGAGCAAAAAGCAAACGATTATTCGTGGGTTATATAATTATGGTGCAACAGCTATCTTGTTGTTTCAAGAAATACAAAAAAGACAATAGCTTCTCTAAGAAGTATCATCTAACCAGTAAAAATCAACAGATAAGAAGTTATATCATACGCCACTTATGCTGCAAAACCCTAGACAATTGCTTGGAGACACTAGATAATTATATGGTTGCATCAAACAATCAAATAAGCGTGATTAGGATTTACAACTAACACTAAAACCCTAATTTTGATCCAAAAAGAAGAGAGAGAGATACACGAGTTGAATCAAAAGCAAGCAGCTAAATTAGAGAAAAAGAATTACGACCTGATCATCAGAATAAATAAATCTCCACGTCAAAAATCGAGATAATTACGTGAAAAATAAATCATCAGGGATTCGAACGATAACACAATATAGACGAAGAACAGAACAAAAAACACAAGTTTTTGAACAAGGAGGATCAAATTCACCTCGAATTTCTCAGTGGGTTTTTCAAATCTCAGAATAATAAAAAAAAAAAAAAAGAAGCAAAGAAGAATTAGATCAGACGAACCTTTTCGAGAATTTTACGTTTGAGGGATTTGACAGAGCAAAGGGGAGCGGAAAAGGCGCAATTCGGATGAGATTTTGAGAATTGTGAGAAAGAATAAATTGTCTCCTCGGAGAAGAAAGAAAATATTAATAAACTTACGCGGCTAAGAAACAAAAGGCTAATTTCGGCAATTTCTTAGAATCTTCAATGGTATTTTAGTCAAGTTATTCAGTTTTAACCGACGTGGATATTATTGCCGTAGGCCCACCGAATCTCTAAAGTGTGGGGAATAATTAGGGTTTAAGGGTAGAAAAATAGATAATGCTGGCCCATTGTAACACTAGAAAAATACTTCTCATTTGGGCCCAGGATTATGCTGGCCCATATTAGTCTACGTCCAGCTACTATAGCTTGAAGCGTGTTGCAGAAGCCGGTTCGAATGGCTTTGTAAGGTAATCACTGCATGAATACAAGATGATGCTTTTTTTTTTTGTCTGACTAAAATTTTCACTCTCTCCCAAAAAAAAAAAAACACAGTAGTTCGTGAATCAGTAGCTTCACGGTTTTTTGTAGGCTAACGATATGATCAGCTTTGCTTCAAGTGGGACTAGTACTCTAGTAGCATTATAGTAGTGTACTATTGACAAAAGTCAAAGTTTTGCTACTATGTTTTATACTGTACTTAAACTTAAATGGTGGGCCATTTAATACGCACATATATTATTATTGTGTGTTTGCTATGAAGTCAAAAGATAGGAAAAAGAAAAAAAACATCACTTTGCTGAATAGATCGAATGATGGGGAAGAAGAACGCTGTCAAGTACTTTGTGGTAATCTTAATTTCTCTCCTCAATTCTCGTAATTGTTTTCAGATTCTTTACTTATTAAAATCCATATAATGGTGTTTTGAAGGTCGATGCTTTCACTGATTCCGCTTTCAAAGGCAATCCAGCTGCTGTTTGTTTTCTCAACGACGACGACGGCAACGAGAGAGATGACACATGGCTTCAGTCACTCGCCGCCGAATTCAACATCTCCGAAACTTGTTTTCTTACTCCCATCACTGGTTTCGAGTCTCGCTTCCGGCTCAGGTGGTTTACCCCTTTAGCCGAGGTAACGCCTCTATTTCCTTCAAACTTTTCTTTCTTTTGACCATTTTTTACTTCAGAATGTTCAATCTTTGAAAGAAACTTTCATTTTTTCTTGATTTGAAGAGAAATTAGTGAGACCCTTTTGATTTGGGTTTAATCAATTAGTAATTGTGATACTTACTTAGAAGTTTAGTTTTAAAGCTTCTCCATTGATTTTTTAGGTGGATCTTTGTGGTCATGCAACTTTGGCATCTGCTCATTGTCTCTTCTCAAATGGTTTAGTTGATTCAGACAAGGTTGAGTTTGTCACACGCTCAGGGATTCTTACAGCTATGCGAATCCCATATACTTCAGAGCTCAGTGTTGGTGAAGTGAAAGGAGGAACCTTTTTGATCGAGTTGAATTTCCCTGTGGTTCAAACTTGTGATGTTAATCTCAGTGATGTCTCATCTTCCATGATCACCAAGGCCTTGAACGGAGCTACCATCGTTGATATAAAAGCTACCGCAACAAACAACTTACTCGTAATTTTAATCTTTGGTGTTCCTATTCAATCTCTGATTTCTAGAGTTTAGGAACTCAAGATACTTGTTCACACTTTGTTTTCATGTATACTCATATTGAGAACAGATTAACATGATTTTTTGGGTATTGCATTAGTAGCATCCTAATCTTTCTTTTGACTTTTGCTTTAATTTCTTATGCACTTGCTTGCAGGTTGTGCTTCCATCTATGGAATCTGTCACTGAATTGAAACCAACAATGGATGATATATTGAAATGCCCCTGCGATGGCATAATTGTGACAGCTGCTGGTTCTGCAGGATCGGCCTACGATTTTTACAGTCGGTACTTTGCTCCTAAGTTGGGAGTTGATGAGGTAAAAGAGTTGCTGCATCTTACTATATTAATATATAGTCTTAGTAGTGAACAAAAGACCAAAGAATATGATTTCTTGTGACTGAACTGTGTCGCATTTTTTCAGGACCCTGTTTGTGGAAGTGCACATTGTGCATTAGCACATTACTGGAGCGTCAAGATGAACAAGTGTGATTTCTTAGCCTACCAAGTAATCTCTCTAAAATCTCTTTAAACTTTGAAGTAGCGTTTAGTGCTTCCTAGAGAATGATTTTGAGTTTTTGCTTAGGCTTCGCATAGGAGTGGAACAATTAAGATTCATCTAGACAAGGAGAAACAGAGGGTTTTCCTGAGAGGCAAAGCTGTGACTGTGATGGAAGGCCATGTCTTGGTCTGATCTGTAATAATAGAATGTGTTGACTCTGATCTGAAATGATATAATTCATAGGCTTCTGCTACAACAACGAATTTACTATTTTCGAAAATATATTTGTGTCAGCTGACTGACCCCACCTGGCCACCTCACATGAGGTGTGTTCACCCGTAGGAGCCATTTGATAGGACATGTCTATGTTTTTCGACCATAAATGTTCATTGTCCATGGATTTGGTCCAATTTTTTTGTGTGGCTACTGTATTTCCCTTTTGGTTAATTAATTAGATCTTGTTTGATTTGATAGAACATAATTATACACGTGCTTTAGGCCTCAATTGTTACTGCTGCTGCTCCTGAGAGATCTGCCTATGGTTAAAAAAACTAGTCTGCATTTTCATTTCAATGAACAGAAGCCATGAACCTCATCTTACTTCTGTTGCTTGGAATTTTTGTTCATTTAGATCTCTGTATATGGAAGTGTGCATTACATATACTGAAGTCTCAAGATGAACAAATGTGATTTTTAGCTTATGCAGTGTTCTATATTGTATGCTAAAGAGCAAAACACATGTTACAGAATCAGCAACAGAGCCATATATACCCTGACACTATTTCTCTACTGACTATGGTTTTGGGTTTTGGGTTTTGGGTTTCGCCACATCTTTGTCTTGCCACCACTCACAGACAATACATTTATTGTTGATAAATTTCCTAAGTTTTACCCAATTTTAGAAAATTTTGCTACCTACCAAATCTTCCCATATTTGTTATCAATCTTTTTTTCTTTGTCTGGGCCCTGGGGGGACTCTTTATTAAATACTAGAACGTGGAACACATTGTTTCTCGAATTACTTATCTATATAAGTCTACGTTGAGATAAGTAGATTTCAAAAGGAAGAAGAGGAGCAATGGCCATGCTCGTGAAGAAGCATGTAAAGTACTTTATGGTAATTTTATCTTCTTCCTCTTTCGTCTTCTTTGTTTTTGTTTCTGATAATGTATTAGTGTAACTTCTTCCTTTATTCATTGCTTCTAGTAATGTTTGAGCTTCTCAATACTGATAAATGTTGGTAAACAGGTTAATGCATTCTGAGTCAGCCTTCAAGGGAAATCCAGCAGTAGTGTGCTTTCTTGATGGGAAGAATGAGAAAGACGACTCTTGGCTTCAGTCTCTCGCCGCTGAATTCAACATTCCATTGACCTGTTTTGTTATTCCAGTCACTGCCTCCAATCCTGTCGATCCCCCACACTTCTTTCTCCGGTGGTTCACCCCTATCCTCGAGGTTTTGTAGCGCCTTTCTTCCCCATTATAGTTTCAACATTTGTAATGATATTCATCCAAATTTACACTGGAATATCTTTGAAGGATATCTCTTGGTTTATGAATCATTCCATAACTTTTCAGGACTTATGTGCAAATTTCAGATGACAAGAGCTCGTTCTTTCTCGCAGGTGGATCTTTGTGCTCATGCAACCTTAGCATCTGCTCACACTCTCTTCTCAAACGGTTTGGTTGGTTCAGAAGAAATCAAGTTTTCCACCCACTCAGGGATTCTAACTGCTAGAAGGGTTTCAGAAACTTTCAAGTTCTATGACAATGAAAAGAAAGGATCATACTTAATCGAATTGAATTTCCCTGTGATTCCAACATGTGAGTACAACTCCAGTGACATCTCCATGTTTTCAAAAGCCTTAAATGGAGCTACCATTGTTGATGTCCAAGGAGCCACAAATGTTAAGATCATTTCCCAAGCTTTCAAAGGAGCTGCCAGTGCAACTTCAACCGATAAAATCATCGTAAGAAACTCCTAGCTTTCCATGTTTTCATGTGTGCTCACATATCCAATATAGAAAATTAATCTGGAAGTTTGGAAAATGCTCAGGTTGATTCTTCTAAACCAACCAAACCTGAACTATGATGTATTCCTAACAAATATTGTATCCATCTGATTACAGGTTGTGCTTCCATCTTGGGAATCTGTCACAGAACTGCAGCCAAGAATGGATGATATCTCGAAATGCCCTGGAAATTTGATAATTGTTACAGCTGCTGCTCCTCAAGGATCAGTCTATGATTTCTGTAGTCGGATCTTTGCCCCGAAATTAGGAGTCGATGAGGTTAAAAAATATGTCCTGCATTTTCATTTTCTTGGCAAAAAGCCATGAACCCTCATTTTACTTGTGTAGTCTTTACCCCGTAGGTGCAAACAAAACACCAAAAGTCTTTTCCTTTACCTTTTTTTGCTTGGCTCTTTGTTCCTTCAGGATGCTGTTTGTGGAAGTGCTCATTGTGCGCTAGCACATTACTGGAGCATCAAGATGAATAAGTATGACTTCGTCGCTTACGCGGTAAATCCTCTCTTCCTCTAATCTATATCTTACAAGCGTTTTGAAGCTAAGGAGCAAAGAAAAAATATTGGGTATTGGTTAAACTTGCCATGTTGATTGTCATCAATATTTGGAAATTGTTTTTTAATTAGGCTTCACGTAGGAGTGGAGCACTGAAGGTTCATTATGATAAGAAGAAGCAGAGAGTCTTGCTCACTGGCAAAGCTGTGACTGTCATGAAAGGCTCCGTCTTAGTCTAATCATTGAAATTTACCAAATAAAAGATCAAGAATTGATTTCTCGAACCAAACGTTTGATCATTCTTGATAAAAAAAAAAAGGCTATGTTCTTTAAAATAAATGGAGTGATTGTTGCAGAGTGCTGCTTCTAGATATATAAGTCTGGCAGTAACGTATTAACAAAAAAGGATATAATGTTGGACGTCTGCTACAAAACAAGCTCTTATAAAAGATGAATAAACCATGTATTTACCATATGGAACAAAATTTTGATTGCTGCTACTAAAACTACAGCATTTAGAAAGAAAATGACACAATGACAGATTTGATCAAACTATTATTATAGTCTGTGCTCTTACGAATGAACAAAACACCAAAGAATATGATTTCTACCGCCTGAACCGTATCGCCTCTTTCAGGACCTTGTTTGTGGAAGTGCACATTGTGCATTAGCACATTACTCTGGAGCCTCAATGTGCGATTTCCTAGCTTACCAAGTAATCTCGAATTTCTTTAATTTTTGGACTAGTGTTAAATACTTACTTATGTTTGCATTTGCATTTACGTGATGGAAGGGCATGCCTTGGTCTGATTTGGATCTGAGAGATATCACCCTTTGGGCATTTACCTGAACCCGGTTCACTGATTCACCCTTTAAAGTTTAAAGGCAACCCTGCGGTAGTGTGTTTTCTTGATGATGAAAGTAAGAGAGAGGACGCATGGCTTCAACCTTCCCATGACTTGTTTTTTAACTACGATCACAAGGTCTAATCCTCTCGATCCCCCACGCTTCATACTGCGGTGGTTCACTCGATCGCTTCGTCGAGGTCTTGCATCATCATTCTCTCATTCATTTATGATTTGAGTTCCTTTGGATTAGTACTGCTCACAAATTCCTTCTTTTTTGGCAGATGGATATTTTTGGTCATGCAACCTTAGCATCTGCTCACACTCTCTTCTCTTCTAACTGCTAAAAGGGTTCCATTGAATGACGGTGAAGCAAAAGAAGGATCCTTTTTGATCGAATTAAATTTACCTTTGATTTCAACATGTGAGTACAACTCCAATGATGTCTCCATGTTCTCCAAAGCCTTGAGCGGAGCTACCATTGTCGACGTCAGAGGAACTACAACAGCTAGCACCGTCCCGAAAGCCTTGAATGGAGTTGCCAAGGCAGCTTCAACCGACAAAATCATCGTATTAAACTTCAAGAAACTTACTTATTTGTTTGAATATTCTTAAGCATGATTATGTTGCATGTGTGATACTCTGCTTCTTCGATGCAGCTACATGCAGCATCAAAATTCACATGGTTAGCATAAGAAATAATGGAATAAACCACAAACATGCCATATATTAGTGTCAATAAAGTGCTTTTTTTTCTTCTGAGATATGTGTTTTGCTGAATACAAAAATCAAAGTTTTGAAAAGCTTCATTATAATTGAGTCCAATTTAACTGAAAGCAGATGCCAAAAAAATAATAATAATAAAAGCTCAAGATAGTGTTTCAATAATTTCATTTTAAAATGTTAAATGATTCTGCCTTTGCAAGATTGGTGTAGTCTATAAAATGGTACAAAATTTGTAGCTTTGGACAAACAAAAACATCAATGGCAACAATTTTGCCTGTGAAGTACTTCGTGGTAATTGTATTGTTTTTTCCCTTCTTTGTCTTTGCTCTGATAATGTGGTCATGTACCTTTTTCTTCTTCTTCTTCTTCTTTCTGTTTTATCAATGAATGTTGCTTAAACAGGTTGATGCATTCACTGAGTCAGCCTTTAAGGGTAACCAAGCAGCAGTGTGCTTTCTTGAAGAGGAGCATGAGAGAGACGACGTGTGGCTTCAGTCTCTGGCCTCTGAGTTTGACCTTCCGTTGACATGTTTTCTTATTCCAATCACCGGCTCCGAACCACCACGTTTCCTGCTACGGTGGTTCACCTCTGTAGCCGAGGTCCATCTTGCAAACTTTTTTTATATCATTACTCCCTACGTTCCATTTTATAAAATGTTTTAGAAGTTTTATTTTTTGTATCACGTTATTTGATTCTGCAGATGGATATATGTGGTCATGCAACATTAGCATCTGCACACAGTATCTTCTCAAACGGTTTGGTTGGTTCTTGTGACACGGTTGAGTTTTCCACCAACTCGGGGATTCTAACCGCTAAAAAGGTCTCTGATTGTGATGCAAAAAGGTCTTTCTTGATCCAAGTGAATTTCCCTGTGATTACAACTTGTGAGTACAGCTCCAATGATGTCTCCATCTTCTCCAAAGCCTTGAATGGAGCTACCATTGTCGATGTTCGAGAAACTAAAACAGATAAACTCGTATTTAAACCATTGAAAGGAGCTTCCAAAACAACTGCAACAGAGCAGATCATCGTATGCATTTCAGAATTAATTTTTAAAACCTTGTCAGCTCTCTTCTTTTTGCTTCTTCTTATGTCATCTGATTAGAGGTTGTGCTTTCATCTTGGGAATCTGTCACTGAGTTGCAGCCAAGAATGGATGATATCATGAAATGCCCCTGCAAAGTGATGATTGTTACCGCTGCTGCTCCTCAAGGATCTGATTTTGACTTCTGTAGTCGACTCTTTGCTCCTAAATTAGGGCTCAATGAGGTTAAGAAACTGCATTCTCATTGGATCAACTCTCCTCTTCTTACTCCCCGTTGGAGTAAACAGAACACCAAAAGTCTTCATCCTTACCTCCTTTGCTTGTTGCTTTTGTTTCTTCAGGACTCTGTTTGTGGAAGTGCACATTGTTCATTAGCACATTACTGGAGCCTCAAGATGAACAAGTGTGATTTCGTCGCTTATGCGGTGATTCCTCTTTCTCTGTAACTAACAAACATTTTGAAGCTAACAAGCAACACTCACATTTTACAGAATAAACAAATTTGTTTCCAGGCTTCGCGTAGGAGTGGAATACTCAAGGTTCATTATGATAAGGAGAAGCAGAGAGTCTTGCTCACTGGGAAAGCTGTGACTGTCATGGAAGGCTCTATCTTAGTTTAATCTTTGACTTTTTGCCAAAGACTTAGAAACAGGTCAAGATTTTTATTTCTTGAACCCTCTTACGTTTTTTATCAAATTATGTAATGAAGTAATGAAATCAATAATAAAACTGCATTGGGTGCTGTAAGTTTGGCAATAACGTATCAAAGCTCAGAATCATGAAAATTTAAGAAAGAACAAGAGAATTTGTCTTCGACACCAAATCTCACTCACTACAAGATAGATCTTTTACAATCCTGCTGTTACAAAAAAAAAGGACCAGGCTTTGGATCACTGCAAAATGCTTAACGACCACCACGCCCACGTCCGCGACCTCTTCCACGGCCACGTCCCCGACCTGGTGGAATCTTCCCTGATACCAAAGAGAACAATAAAAGTATGAGAGTCTAGGCAAAAAAAAAATATCAAAGGCATAGTTTAGAAAAATAAATGTTTTGTTGCCTGCAGTTGGCTTTTTCGGTTTGATTCTTGGAGTGTCTTCAACCAGCAAAGTCTCGAGATTCAAACTGTCTGGAAGAATATAATAGCGAATGTTGTTTCCCCTGACACTTAAGTGGTCTAATGTAACTGGATTCTTCCCTTTCAAAGTGAGTTTCACAGCTTTTAAATGAGTGTTCATACTAACATCTACACCTGCATTAAATCATTGCAAGTAGATAACACCGGTCAGTTAGTTGATTGATGATTTCATTCTAAACAAGATGATGGCAGAATAAGGAAATGAAACCAAACATTAACAGTAGAAACCACTTGTATTAGACAAGGTAATCAAATCAGTTGATGAGACTAAAGGAGAAGCTGAAACAAGCCATAAGGTGACTGCTCTATAAAAATTCAAAGATCTTCTTTACAAGGAAAGAAGAAGAAGGACTTTCAAGTGCTAAACTCAATCCCATGGGATTTGATGTATCTTTGGTTTACACATTGATTATGTTTCTTCTGGTATAGTGCTACTTATGGGTGATCATATTTCGAAGAAGAACTAAGCAATCTCATAAATCTCAAATTTTAAAGCGAAATCTAGTATATCATCTGCATCTCACTAGACCAGTACACTCAGTAGTCAGTTCTTGCAAACAAGAGTGTTCACACCCACAATGCATTTCTAGGTCAAAGATCAAGACTCAGCTAAAGCAAGATATAGTGTATTCATCTGAATCTGACTCAACCAGAGTCACTCGAGTTAACACCAACAAAGTATTACTAGGGCAAACACTCAAGATAAACTCAAAATTACACTTCATAATTTATGAATACGAGAGCTTCCGTTGTTCCATGTTCACCATTATCAAAAGAGTAACAGAGTTCCATGTTCTAAGAAGTATCGCAGATTTTTTAAGCAAAACCCTAAATACCGAATAAAGCTGGGTATAAAGAGAAGCGTACCTGTAATGGTTCCATGAACAATTGTTCCGTTCTTAAGTTCGATTGAAACTGTTTCGTTGTTCAATCTCATCAAAAACCTGCGAAAAATCGAGATACGAAATCAAACAGCGAAGAGCAGAAAACAGAGAAAAAATACTCAAAAGTTCGAACCATATTCGATTAAACCGAAGAAAGAGAGAAGAAACGAGAAATCATACCTGACGAGCTTCATGGCGAGAGAAGAAAGATGAAGAGATTGAAATCTAGGGCTTTGAGGAGAGCTCGAAACAGCAATGGCAAGAAGCTAGAGCGGGAGGAGAGAACAAATTGGGGATTTTATTTTTTAACAAATTAAAAAGACTGCTTAACTTAACACCGACGGTCTCTTATTTATTTGAATGTTTGGTTATACCCCGATTTGTTTTGATTTTTAAGAAAACACCATCTCAACTTTTTTATTCAACAAAAACAACCCCAAACAAAAGAAATCAAATAATTCACCTCTTAATAACGAAAATAATCTGATTTGCGGAATCTTGGAATCACTTAAGATCTTTTACCTCCATCATTTTGCCATATTGACAATCCAAGTTCAAGTTTAAATTATGTTGGATCATACTGTAACCCGTTAAGCATAAAAATATCACTTAGTTTGACGAATCAAATTTATTTATTTATTTTTTTTTTGGTAGGAACTAGGACGAATCAAATTTTATGTTTTTGTTCCATTGGATTTGGAGAAATGCAGGTTCCTCATTGGTACCTAAGTCAACTATTCATTACAGTTACCAAAAATCAAAAAGGTTAAATATTCTTAATTCGGCCTTTTAGCCCAATAGTAGCGTGTTTGTTGTAAAGAGCCCAATAGTAACATTGGTGTTCGAATCCAGTCATTTCGTCTTCGAATTGATTCAGTTTCCCTAAATCCATTAATAATTGTGACAACTAAATTATGCAAAGTAAAAAGGAAAATTGAAAATAGGGGTATTACAGAATGAATATACACAGTCTCAAACGGATTAATCTTATTTGGGGTATTATTACTAATCCAATGGTAACGAGCATACATGACACAAAAGAATCTTACATTTTATTTTATTTGATTCTACCTTTCCACATTAATAAGTAAAGTACTTGGTCAATGGCACCACAGTCGGGTCGGGTCATCAATAAATCCATTCCTCGGGGAGAAGTTTCTCCGGCGAATCAATTGGATTTTCGACTTCAGTGTTCATAGGTGTCGCCAGCATTTCGCTCTTCTTCTTTGAGTCATTGTCTCGAATTTCTACATTCAAAACAATAGAAAATTGTTACAGTTTCAACCAAAATATATATATATATATATAAATGATTTCATATATGTAACGCGATGCATTTATAAATAGCGGTAAAAAGAAAATAATGGTTGGGTAAAAAACCTGGACGAGGAGAAATATGGATACCGTTGTTGTGAACGTTGAGATTGAGTGCTTGAACTACACGCGCCGGGAGAAGCACCGGTGAGCAAGCTGTGATCAGAGAATTTTGTTGTCATTAATCAAAACTTTATAACATTAAATCATATATTAATGAGTCTAAGTGGTAATGGCTGACTGACGCCAAAGTAAACGCCAACAAAACACAATTTCTTTTCTGCCAATTGGTGTTACCAAATCCGCCAATAGATAGAAAAAATATTTTTTGCACTTCTATAGGTTTTTTTTTCCAAAACCTTGACGATAAAATGTAAGTTATAAAAAAGTTTTCAGTCTGCAGGTCGTATTATAATCTGAAAAAAAAAATTAGTATATGCAGTTAAAATTGATTTATGTAATTGAAAACATTAAGCACTTTTTTTTGTTCATACATAATTATTAGTATAGAGTAATTAATAAATAACCTGGTTTTTTGGTGGGGGGATGAGAAGCGGTGGCCGGAAGAAAAACTCCGGTGCCAGGAGTTGTACGGCCTGGCGACACCAAGAAAAATGCTTGCATAGGTTCCTCTCCTTTACTCCTTTGCCAATTGCTTTGTTGCTTTTGTCTTGTATTATAGTTCTTCAACACACAAAAATATATATACAAATTTTTGAGTTTTCAAAATATGTGAGATATGTTAAAAATACGGAATTAAATACGGAATACGTATGTAATAATGTCCATAATGATATTTCCTCCAATAACGTTAAGAGATTGAAAAGAAAAAAGCATTGAAAAAAGATTTTTTAAAAAGTACCAAAGGAAAAGTTTGTCTGAGAGGATGTGCGATGGGCCGACGGAATTCACCGTTGCCGTGGTGGTGGTGGTTCTTGACATATTTCTGCAACTGTGTAAGAATTTAACTAACAACTATTTCGATATAGAATACGAGATCAAATTAACATAATCAAATAGAGAAAATTAGATATAATATGATTATATAAACCTGATGTTTGTTGGAATGATCAAACAAGGGATCTTGGAGAACATGAGAGGGTGACCATATTTGCCTATCTTTGTGACCAATAATGTCTCCCATTTTAAACTGACGAAGAAGAAAAATGAATTTCGAAACTTAAAATATTGATCAGTTTGAATTTTATATATCTTCTAAGAAGAAGAAGAAGAAGATGATTAAGAGAGGATCAATGAAAAGTTTTCATTGTTGACAAAGAAAGAAAAAGAAAGAAGAGAAGAGGTGTGATTTTCCCCAACTTCTGACCTGAATCTTAACTATAAATATTACTCACGATGGGTTTGGAAAGTAGAGGGAGAGACGATGACGACAAATACTCACGAATGCTAGTATTTCAAAGAATTAATTATCTGTTGACAACAAAAAAGGAAATTTAATGATTTTTCTAATTTGAATTTGGATTACTACGAGGATGAAACGAGAGTTACACATGCTTTCATTTCAAATTTTCAAAACAAAACAAAATAATCATATCGTTTTCTACCATTGAAAGTACGTTTTTTTGTCGATTACTCACTTAAAATTACGTGATAATCGTGTGATAATAATACCGACATTAATGAAAACTACTAAATTACAATTATTTTTTCATATATTTTCCGTTATAGAAAGTTTTTTTATTATTATCTACAACTCACACATTTTATACAATCGCGTAATAATCACGTGTTAACTTCACATTAATAAAAGTTCTTTGACTATTAACTTTTTTTTTTCAAAATATTTATTTTAACTGAGAGATCATATACCAAAGTCCATGGTAATTTTTTGGGAGTATTTACTTCAAAAAGCTTTAGAAGTATTTTGTTTTCTTATTAAAGTGATAGTATATTAGTTTCTAAGAAAGATTAAGGAGGTCATGTCGAGGAGTGGGTTGAGTTGTATTAAGTAAACGCCTCCCTCCAATTTTTAATGACATTTTCTAAGTTTAATGCTTTAATTCAAATTGTTTATTACTAATAGATATAACTTCTACAAATAAAGAAGGGTTTTACCTAAACTACAAGTTAATATTTTTTTTTTAATGATTTTTTGGCTATACGAGAACAACACCTAAAAGTTCTAAAAGAACAAACAAACACAAATATTACAACTAATAGTATTTAATAGGGAATAAGCGAAATTTGTTTGGCATTACTTGTTCTTGTTCATTTCATCTTTGTATTTCTTTTATGGCTACCAAATTACTTTAATATTAATTTTTTCTTCATAAAGAAACCAAAACCTTGAGACGATCGAATCCAATTTGGTCTGAAAACTTGTTAATAGCTATAGCCTATAGCTAACTATGATATAAAAATGGGCAGAAGAAAAAGTAACACTTCTTTATTTATAGTCGTCTACTATCCCATAATCCATATCTCTTTTATTTATTGAAAACTAAGGAAAATCAAATGACCAACGGCGCCACTTCTTCTTAACAACCTTCACCAACCAACCCAAGTTCTTCGAATTTTTTTTTAAGATAAACTTATTAATTGATGATCTTCACCTCAAGTGGGCTCTATATCAATATTAGTCGTGAGATTACATGACTAATCGAGGAGATCAATCTAGTAATTATTTACAAGTATGGGGTGCTCTAACCTGCCAATTATAGTGTTACAATTAACCATGTACTAAAATTAATATAAACCGAAGAATAATATTCGAACACATCCAAGGCTATAAATTACCCAAATGTAGTTTACCTACCAGCTTAAGAAAAGCTAGACTCTTCTATAATAACGGGTGACTAATATACCATGGCAATTATTCAATTCTAGGTACAAAATTAAAATTTACATTTAGAAACTATAATATATATTAAACTTTACATGTAAAAATATGGGTTTATTATGGTTAAAATAGTTGACTAACTGTTTGGAGGTGAACAAATCCACTTTGGACACAAGTCTTTGAAGCTTACATAAGCTTACACAAGTCATAACTACCCAACAAGAAGAGTCGAAGTAGGTTTTTCAGTTAGTCAACCTCTCAAAGATCATTTGACATCATCACAACTATAGAGAACCAAATCTATAAAACTGGTACAATAAAAAAGAGTTTTTAATCATATTAAATTGTAAAAAGAAAAAACAACAGAGAAGGAAAAACTCACAGTGACCTTTGCAGCAATTTCATTTCTCAGCTTAGGGCAGATTACTCTCCACGAGCTCTAATTGTCAAAGCAAAGAGAATATTATAGCTTTCAGGCAAGAATTTCGATTGCTCGGGACTCTCTCATTCTTTGAACCGATCATCTCTTCTCTTATCAATATTGCAGAACAGCTTCACTCCAAATGCGTTTTCTGTATCCCTCGGTATGTGAAAGTTGCAGACCGGAACTAACTCTGCATCTTTCAGGCTAAGAAATGGTGGATGAGATTTCAGTCACACGCATTCGACTGGTTAGCCTTATAAGCTCCTTAGTCTCTTCATCTAACTCTACATTATCCTTTGCCATTCGCTCTTCAACTATGAGTGCCATTTCGCCGGCTTTAGCGTAAGTACGTAACAAGGAATTGTAGAGCTGAGTGTTCACATAACCAGCCTTTTGGAGTATAGTCATTAGCTTCTCTGCTCCTTTAACATTCCCTTGTTCCTCGAGTTCCTTGCATACTACTTTAACCAATCTTACATTCACAGTCCATTTTTTCACAGAATCAATGGCTTTCCCGAAACAATCTAATACTTTCTCCGTGTCTTTACGCTTCAAATAAGCCCATGTCAGAATTTCCCAAGTAGAATAGCTCGGGTTTATCCCTTTCTCCACAATTCGTTCGTAAAACTTCTCTCCCAGATGAATCTCGTCTCTGTTCATGTACTCAGCAAGGATTAGATTTGGGATTCTAGCATCTCCTGTTCCAGAAACAGACTCCCATTCATCATAAAGTCCTTTGGCTTGTTCAAATTCTCCAAGTTTGACAGTTGCAGATATCATGCTGAGGTATTCCGCATCATTCATTTTCTTGAATGACGACTTAACCTTCTTCCAGGTTAAATTGACTCCATCTTTGTCGCCCAAGTTTGCGTGCAGACTTATGAGAGAAGCATAAGCAACCCGGTTTTTCTTAGAAACTAATTTCTCCATCTCTTTCAAAGCAAGTTTCGCCTTTTCGAGATTATCCGTCTTAGAGTACAAATTCGTTAGCAAGCTGTAAGTCACCCAGTCTGGATTCAGCTTTGCTTCCTTCGCCTTAAGATAAACTTTTTCCGCACCTTCGACATCATTTCCAGAGGCAAAGGCAGTCAGCCAAAGATTATATGTAACAATATCAGGCGATGTTTTGGCCTTCAATTCCTTAATCAGCACAGGGACCTTCTCAAACTGCCCTTTCGATATGTACATCGATAGCATGTGATTGTAAGGCAGACAAGACTTCAAGAAACCACATTCCGCCATTTTCTCAAACAAGGCCTCAGCTTTATCAGACAATTTGTTCTGCAGATAACTATGTAGAAGAGACGTACAAGCAGCATGACCTCGCATTTGATCAGGCATATCTTCGAAAAACTTCTCCGCACTGTTCAAACCACGGAGTTTAGAAATCAAATCCAAATGTACAGCATAATCACCAGGTTGCAGCTTTATATCTTCTTGTAGAACCATCCATTCACATATCTGCAGACAAAACACTTTACAACAATGAACTCCAAATCGATCTACTTATCAAATAACTCGAATTACAGAGATTCAAACAAAATCATAACAAACATATCGCATAGAGAGTAATCAAAACCTTTCAAATTGAAAAGTTTCTAACAGAATCAGAGCAAAACTCAAATTCAAATTGAGAAATCACGAACCTCAAGAGCGTGTTTATAGCGCTTGATCTTACGAAGCTCTCTAACGATTCGATTAAGTTCGTATTTACGAACGGAATGGCCTTCTTCCTTCCATTTCCCGATAGTAACAACGGCGCTACGTTTCGTATACACAAGGCTTAATAGTCTCCCTCCTAATGTGTCTCTTCCTCCAACTACCGCTTCTTTTCGATCAGTCGCTGCTCTTCCTCCTCCTCCTCCTCCGCTGCGAGTCTTCACCACGGCTCCATCCGCCGTGTCCACCGCCGCGGCGGCGGAAAAAAGGCGGCAAATGGAGGCTAGGGTTGGCCGAGCAGAGCGAACCAAAATTTGATTCATGTTTAGTAAACTACTGAGCTCTGTGCAGTTGATTGAGTCTCTTACTGTGTTTGAGCCAATTTTTTGTTGGGCCTAGTCTCGGCCCAATGGTAAATACTAAACCCAATTACATTTATTTTTTAAAAATATAAATAAAAATTGACATCAGCCAGAAAAGAGTTTGAATATTAAAAATGGTCACAGAACAATCTGTGAAATTGATGTATTGTATGCAAACAGTTTATGTGAAATTATTAGCTTCAATAATTAATTTAGTTGTAAGAAATCATACAATGTCTATGAACGAGTTGCACAAAACAAAACAAAAAGTCTATGAACGAATTAGTAAATTGACTTTTAGGGTTATAAAAACTTTTAACTTAACTACAGGTAAGAAAATATTTACCAATTAAAATTTAATATATATATATATATATATATTAATCTCTTACAGTCTATATATATATTAATATCTTACAGTCTATAAAACCACTCACAACCAAAATTTATTGTTTTGGTTTTGGTAGTCTAAAAAGAGTAACGACAATAATATATAGCTTTTAACTTTTAAGAGCTACTATTCAATTTTATAACAGCCGTTAGTATTTTGATCAAATGCGTTTATAAAATCAAAATTTTCGAATATTTATTTTTTTAAAAAAAGTTAGAAATAATGATTGATATACCAAAAAGGATGGTACATGGCGAGATTTACTTTAGATTTGGGTCAATTATAAGCGGAGTCAAGTGGCATGTTATATAGGATAGAGAATCCTCTTCCTCTATTCGTTGGCAGAGAACAAAGTATGCTGATTTGTAAGAATGGACAGTACATCGTGTATTGTCTACTTCTCATTGGCTCAATTATATACTTGCAATCTATTTTGATTTCATTTCGAGATTGTTATACTTGTAGTACTACGAATTTGCTCGAGACAGAGGGAAGAATATCAGGAAAGTAGATCGTGTACAAAGACCTATAAACTATATGTTCCTATTAATTTTACGTCCGTACGAGCAACACGTGACAAAGAGCTTGGTCTACAATAATAGTACAACAACGTAAATATGATTGATCTTGTGATGGTTGGATAATAGTATTGATCTAATATTTTATTGAATCGTTAAATTTAAAACCCTACGTTTAAAATTTAGAGATGTTCTGATGGGTTGGACTCGAATTTAGCTTTAACACTGTTAGTTACGTTATATAATTGGTTCACTTTATCATTGTTCTTTTAATTAGTTAGTTAGTTTGACTATTGGTTGGACTACTATTAATTTAAATGGAATGGTTTTCTCATGATAAAGTGAATATTGATGTTGTAACGGGTAGGATCAATCATCTCAAATTAAGTATAGGCATTGTTCAAAACTATTATTAAATGGATTGATTTAAAATCGGACCTCATTTTTTATATTTTATAAAATTCGACAAAGTTCAACGAATTAGTCAATGTATTTAAGACCATGTATTTTTCGCATATTACAAGATTCACAAAATTAGATATGTATTATTTGAGTGTATATACAATTCATATATGAATCCGCATCTTCGCATAAGTTTGTAATAGCCATACGAATAATCATAGGTTACTTTTCTTTCTTTTTTTGACATAGAATAATCAAGGTTACTTATAACATACTGTCCTAGACATATGAATAATCAAAAGTTGCTTACAACATACTAAAAATAGCTTATAAAAAATACTAAAAATAGATGAAGAGTAGTCTATGTGTGTGTTTGCACTTAGCCGGAAAAAAAACAATAAAATAAAGTCTATGTTTGTGTAATAAAACTAGCTCATGTTTTAGCATTCATAATTAATGTAGAATTAGAAGCCGTAATAGTATGGGTGATGGGACTAATAAGAAAGAAAACACTCTTCCATATTAAATCATATTTGAAAAAAAATCATATTACTAATTATTGTTGTCTTAAAGATAAATTTATTTGCTGAGTTGAGTCAGTTTCCCATTAAGTGCATAGTCACCCAAAATTGTTGATGCTTCCAGTTATTCATGGTTTTAGGCTCGCATCCATTTTCATTGCATCTCCCTTTTGGCCTTCTACTAATCTTTTTATTTCCAAATTTATCCTCAAAGTTCTCATTATTCCCCACAATGCCCTCCTCTTCTTCTTCTTGCTCTGCATCTTCTTCTTCTTCTTCTCCTTTCTCTTCATCTTCATCTTCGTCACGAGCATCGAATTCGGATTGGTTTTCTTCAAACTCTTCTTCTCCGTCTTGGCTAAGTAAAGAATTCTCCGATAAACAGAGACGAAGCCTTCCTTCACGACGTTCAGATACAAAGCAACGAGGTGGTGAACAAACCCTAATTGCTTGAACAACAAGACGACCGTCTTCTTTATACGATCTCACCAAACGGCTATTGTTATATCCGTTGACGGAGTTTAACGGCGGGGGGAAACTATTTTCACGGGTCATAAAGTTAGTTTCTTTTTGAGGTTTCGTAGTAAGAGGACTCATTGAAATATTGGTTCCTTCGAGCGCAAGTAACGAGATCTCGTCTCCACTATCACTCCCATTCTCGGTCCCGAGGCTCTCTGTGCACATCTCAAGGCTCACTTTAGAATTAGCTACGGAACGCTTCTCAATCGGGTGGACGTAAGCTGCTTTCTTTGTGACGTCTTCTCTGTTTTGGAAAATGCCTTTGGTTTCAGAGAGATATTGCAGGAAACTCCATCCACCCACGTCAGCATTTTGGCCTACTTGCTTCTTGGGAAGATGTTGGTAAGCTTGGCGAACAACTACAGACATTTTTCTGGTTATGTTAAGAGAGCAAAACAAAGTGAAAACAGAGTGACTGAGATTGAGAAGAAGTAGAGAGGAGAAGAGACTGGGGGATGAAGGATGAAGGGGAGTAGAAGGGATGAGTGTGTATTTATATTGCGAGTCTACTTTGGATTAGGGAATCACATTTTTTTTTTAATGATTTCAAAATTAGTTTTATGATCAGTTATTTATCTAATGTAATATTAGTTGGGTTAGTAACCTATATAAAAACCTTTTTCCAAAAAATCAATAACAAAATGATTATGACATTGCTAGGAGCCTAGGATCCACGGTTACAACTTACAAGTGACGTTGCCACCTCTGCTGCTCTGCATGATCATTAAATACGGGAATTTTAGAGAAGAAAAATTATCTATTTTCAAAACTATTTTTTTTTTTTAAATGTTATTTAATGTCTATGAAAACTATGTAAGATAATAAAATTTGGATTTTATAATCATTTTTATAAAACTTTTTAAAATGTTATTAAAGTAGTTGAAAATAAACAACATTTATAATCAATTTTTGAAAAAAAAAATACAATTAAAAGGAGGCTTTTGAAATTCTCCTATTATTATTTTATCTGTGACTCTAATTGTTTGAGTACCAATCATGCTACTCACCAATTTATACTAGGCAAAATATGGGATCAAGGATTTTGATATTTTAAATTACTATATAAACTCTCACAAAAAGTTAAATCTAAGATTTAATTTTTAGATAATTATAATATTTTTGGAAGATTATAAATAAAGTTAAGCAATCTATTCAGACTTTTTAGAAAACTAAATTATTTAAACAAACAGTTTTATTTTGTTTTTGTCGATGATCTTTCAATTCGAATGGTAGCATAGTGATACGCAACAACTAAGTAATTTAGATACCGTACTGTTAAAATATATTTAAGTGGTTGACAAAAAAAAAAAAAAAATATATATATATATATATATTTAAGTGCTTTAAGTAAATATTTATTTCCATGTACCCTAATTAATTTTGTCAACTGGTAAATCCGTTGGTTAAAACATTAAAGAAAAAAACTTTTTGTTATGTCAACGAATTGAAGAGATGTCAACGAATTATTAAAATTTAAGGAAAGGTTTCATTAAGAAATTATATATAGTGATTATTTTAGTAGCCGGAAAACGAATATTCGTCCTATTAGCAATATAGCACCGTGGACTGAAACCTTTTTCGAGTTTTTTCTTAATACTATTTTCCAAATTATCCTATTATTTTCGGTCGGTCCAATCACCAAAGAAAACATAAACTTTCACAACTTCAATAATTCATATGTCCGATTGAAGACAGACCCACGTACATACAGTGAAATGTATTTTATCAATATTATTTTTTATATGTACTAATTAATATATTGGATATATTTTATGACGAATCGATTTGCTGATTATGTCAAAAAGAAAAAATCGATTTGATGTTTCAAAAGGGTAGGTAACTTGGATTATGGATATGTCTATAGAATGTGTGCCTAAGGCATTTGTCAATAAACTTCGATGATCTGATATCTCTTCTAGCTAGTTGATTTAAAATCTTAATTATGATGTACTCCTACAAACTCATGAGCAGAAAAATTTATTCTTATTTGTATAGGGTTTTATGGTTAACTTGAATTCATAAGGTTTATATATTATTGGAATTGGTATATTATTTTGTTCACTTCTCTATGTGTGTCTACAGGAATTTTTTGTTAGGGATAATAAGAGTTTTATTTTATTTTTATTTTTTTAACCAAACATTAATTAAAAATTAACTCCATAATTGATAATCAATACTTATGAAGTTTTCATAAATGTGTTTTTCTCTCCGGTCAATCTTATAACCACATAGTTGATTACACACCTATATTATATATATCCAAAATATAGTATGTTTCACATTCATTAGAAAATCCGATGATTTAATTATTCAACTATACTCACTTTAAAAAATAATAATAATGGAAAGGTAAAAGTATGGATCATTCCTTAATTATTTTAAAAAATAAAAATTACCCTATTAACAAATTATAGAAATGACCGTTCACGATACATTAAATAAAAATAGTTAAATTACTTAAATAATAGAATGATAGAAGGCTATTATAGGAAAAACAGATGAAGTTGTTTTTACTAATCTAGTGGTTTTATTCTCGTGATTTGAATAAAAAAAGAAAGCATTTTCTCATTGTCTATAATTAGAATAACTTTCGATTTTAAGGAAAATATACAACAACCAACCAATAATGTTCTCAGTAGATGCCAAAGTATGCAAAAGTAGTTCATGCAGCGACGCCTTTGAAGTTTAACATTAGACGCAGATTGTATTTTGGTTCTTTAAAAAAAAACCTTATATAAAGATTGTCCCTTTGTCTTTTTAAAAAGTTACAAATAATTTTTGCGTATGTTGTATTTATAACATGACAGAAATGTTTTGCAAGAGATCCTTACTCACAATGGCAACTATTAATGTAGAATTAAGTTTATTTTAATCAGAATTAAGTTCTTTTATATATTAACTAAGTTTATGACATTATTAAAGAAAATTAGTATATATATATATTGAGAATTGAGATATACGTTTAATACAATTCAATTTATGTATCCAACTCATAAATTGTTGGATACACCTAGGCCTGGGACGGATCCGGATATCCGACCTTTTTGAGGGTATCCGGATCCGTCATATTGATATCCGGATCCGGATCCGTTTACTCCGGATATCCGGGACTCGGATATCCGTTAAAATAGCCGGATATCCGGCGTAGGTCTGGGCGTTCGGGCCCCCAATCGGGTTCGGTTCGGTGTCGGTTCGGGTTCGGATTTTGAAATACCGAAATTTTAATCCCATTATGATATTTTACAATTTCGGTACGGTATCGGTTCGGGTTGGTTCGGATTCGGTTCGGGGTTAGTAACAACTATTTAACTCAGTTAAATCCGAAATACTTTTGGGTTATGTAATAATTCGGGTTGTCATACTCATTAGTTCGGTTTTTTTTACCCATATATACTTAAATCTATCAGAATTACTAGAAAATACCCGAAATAACAAAAAAATACTAAAATATCAGTTATTTTTTACCCAAATGTACCTAAAATTACCCAAAATATCCGGAGAAAAACTAAAATATTAGTTACTTTTCATCTAAATATATCCGAAAATACTCGAATTACTCAAAAATATTAAATATCTAACATATTCGGATTTATGATTATAAATTTGAGTATTTTTGTTGTTATAAGTATAATAAATATTACCAAAAATCCTAGATGTATATTTTTATTTCGGATACGTTCGGGTGCCCATGGATATTCGGTTCGGTTCGGGTTCGGGTTCGGTTCGGATTTTTCGAGTAACGAAATTTAGGGTCCATTCGGATATGTTTAAAAATCGGTTCGGATTCGGTTCGGATATTTTTCGGGTGGGTTCGGTTTGGTTTTCGGGTTTCGGATTTTTTGCCCAGGCCTAAATCCGGCGGATATCCGGATCCGTCTTTTTTTTTTTTTTTTAAATTATTATTATATAAAAATTTAAATGAAAAAACTAAAGAAATTTATAAAAAAATAAAATAAATAATTAAATATTATTAAAAATAATATTAATAAATAAAATTCAAAAAAATAATAAAAAAAATTAAAAAATAATAATATATATATATATTATTAAAATATTATTAAAAATATAATAATAAAATATTTAAACCGGATCCGGATATCCGGTTGTAGTTTTTGAGGGTATCCGGATCCGGATCCGTTTCATTATCCGGATTCGGATCCGCCCCACCCAGATATCCTGTTTTTCGGAGCGGAGCAGGCCGGATCCCGGATCGGATCCCGGATCCGGATAATAAGTCCCAGGGCTAGATACACCTATAGACTCAATTGACATGGGTCCCATAATGAATGGATCTTAACTCTTAAGCATTTCTTAAGCATTTTAAATTGGAATATGTAGAGAACAGAATACAAGTGTCATTTGCCTTTTGCCACTAATGGTATAGAACCGACATCGATCCCCCAAAAATGGTATAGAACCGATATCTAGCAAAAACAAGAAACGAGGCTGTTTATCAAAAAAAAAAAAAAAAAAAAAAAACAAGAACGAGGCTGAAATAGCGTGGAGGTTAAAGAAAATGAAAAACCGTAAACACAATGCCAACTTACAAAACAAAACTAGTAAATATACAAAGTTATATATATAATTAGGATAAATCTTTAATACAAATGTCTATTCTTTTTCATTTTTTCATACACTATTCTATATTTTCTATCCTAAATACTATTTAGTAGTACAAGTTTATTTCGTTATATAGATTCAAATAAAATAAATTATGCATTTGAATACATTAATAAGGACGTACGTGGTAACTAGTTGGACCACAAAGCAATTTATTTATACCTGACCACCTGCATGCGAACTTAAACAAGATATGTTTTTTATGGTAATCTTGAGTTTTATTTTGTAAATTCGTATATTCTTAAGGTTAATTGCTTGTTATCTTATAAATTGAAGTCAAGATCTAAGGCCACAATTTTCATGGAACCATCAGATCTACACTTTCCACTCTACAAATTCTGCTGCAAGGACAAGAAATGCGGACATAAAATAGGGCGTATATATTATTCTTTATTGGATATAGCAAAGCGATTACTATATATCGCACATCCTCGAATTTTCAGAGTCTTTGTTTCGTCAGAGTTGAGTCATGCAAGAATTAAACAAACTTTATTACATTAGGTAAATATATCGATGGATTGACAAAAAAAAAAAAGGTAAATATATCGATGCAAGACTTTGAACAATGACGAGTCCAATGCAACATATATATATCAAACTTATGAGTGAGAAGTACAATTTGTTAAGAGATTTTTATCTCTAACGCCATATTTGAAAATGTTTCTTTTGAGGAATGCCATATTATGTTTTGTCTTTCCTTTAATGTCATATGTGCATAAGAAGATGACTAATATGCCCCTGATGAAAAGTGGGAAGAGGAGAGAGAAAAAAGATTGAGACAATACACTAACTATTGTGGTTCAAAGAGATCTCGATGAGATCCACACGACAAAGAGAGAGAGAGAGAGAGCTACAGATCTGGGATCTCAACTAATTGAGTGTTGCTTCTGTTCGTCTTCTACTGTCACTCCCACATCTCCAACTATTTTCCTTGATAGTTTCTTCTTCGGTATTTCACTCGAAAGCTTACAATACGCTCTCTCATGAATCGACGTCGCCTTTTTTTCATTTTCTCAGATTGGTTTTTGTTTGTCTTTGATCGTTTACTTCATTTTGGGGGTTTAGCTATTGTTTTAGTTTCGCTTTTGGTATTGAAGAGTGAAGCAAACGAGGACGACGAGGAATAGAAGAATCCAGATCTGGGAAGGTGAAACGAATTCAGATCTGAGAAGGAAACAAGACGTGGACAATATTTTTTTCAATTTTTGTGGACTATTTTTTATCAAATTTTTGTCCACCAAATTTCTCTAAAGTCTGTTGTGTCAAATGTAGACAAGATTTATTGTCCACCAAATTATTTCACAGTTAATTGTTTTGATTTATTGTCCACCAAAAATTTTCCAAGTTTTTGTTTCAATTGTGGACAAGATTTTTGTCCACCAAATATTTTTTCGAATATATTGTTTTCAACGTGCACTTGTCCACCAAATTTGTTCTTGTACATCATTTTGAGATGTAATATTGTCTATACATTTGATGTTAAAAGTCATCCGTGGACATGATTTGTGTTTTATGGTTGATGGACATGGTATTTAGTCATTTGTGGACTAAATACCATGTCCGCAATAAATGCTCTATCAAACTGATCTGTCAATAAATGAAGCAATCCTCGACAATTGGGCATAATAAATGCTCTGGCAGCTAATTTTTATAATTTTATAAAAAATTATCTGCCAAACAAGTCCTGTCCCAATCACATTGTACTATATTGTCAATTGTTTCCTTTTTCTGCGATAAGGGCAATTAAGTCTTTTTTGCCCATGCCAAAAGTGACGAAATGGCACTACCTGAAAGAAATTAGTTAATATGGCAATGGGGAAAAGAATTTACGGATTTTTGGCATTTCTCGCAAGATTCTCATTTGTTAATCACTAACCAATCCTTTCAAACACGAGAAAAAAAGCTGGCTACAAACGTCTTTTCGTTTTTGATTTTCGTTTGTGATTAAATTAATATGTACTCATATATGCATGATGCATGATGCATGATGGAAGATTAAACAAATGTATGCTTTCTAAATGCAACTAATGTGTGACATCTAAATGATCTGATGAATGGGATATGTATTCTTCCTTAATTATGTGCACTGGATACCGTATCAACGCCTCCTAGCTCGATCCATAGTTATGTGTCTTATGTCTTATGACATTTGATGCATTTATGAGAAATTATAATATTAGCATTGATGTCGACGTTTGCACAAAAAAAAAAAAAAAAAAAAAAAAAGCATTGATGTCGACGTAACTATTTGGATTTGAGAAATTATATAATGGCAAAAGAAGTTTCTAATTGAAGTGGAGAAAACTTTTCAAAGACTATGTGTTACACATACAACGCTGTTGGTAGTAATGGTTTTAAATTAAAAGCTAAAGTAAATTATGTTATGGATTAGTAGATATGCTAAGTAAGTAGAAAGCTAAGAAGAATATGTACCATTATCTCTCTCTCTCCAATGAGCCATAAACCGTTCGAATGTCACATTCGCCCCAATCTCTACTTTTTCAATCTTTTTGTTTCGATTGGTGTTTTATAGATTGGACAAACCAATCAGAGTAGGAAGAAACAAAGAAAAGAGGATTCTTTTGCATCATCAACATTCCACTGCTGACCTAAAATTATAATGTAAGGGGAAATCTAAAGTTAAGAACCTTCAACAAATTTGTGTTTTTTTTTGTTAAGTCTTTATTCAACTTTAAAATCTTTTAGTAGCAACAAAGTAAGGTGGAATCTCTTTCATGTTTACACAAACATGTCAACTGGGAATATTCTTTTCTCTAACTTTTGACTATACTCATCCCTTTGTCTATAATAATAACATTAAAAGGTTGGGTTATCAAGGAGACATGTCATTAGCTATAAGTTGTAAATTCAATTAGAAAAACTAATAACGTACGTTTAGATTAGTACTAATCTAATGGTAAGCACTAGGTAGACTTTATTCTGCAAATTCTGGATTAGAGAAACTATTCTTTTAAGAAAAGAAAGTCGTATGGACGTATGGTTTATCTTAAGAAAAGGAACCTATCAAACCTATATATCAAAGGAATCAGTTTTTTTTTTTTCCCTTATTTTGAGTTGCTAAGTCAAGAGATTAGCACAACGTCTAAAAGCTCTTTGAATTTGAGATTTTCTCAAATACAAAGTTGGTTTTAGGTTGCTGTACAAAAAAAAAAAAAAAAAAAAAAAGCTCATCGAACTACCCCATTTTTTTTTCTTTTTTGGTTCCCATCTCTTCTCAAACAAAGGCATAATAGCCCTTAGCAAAGAATACGAATGTATTCAAGCTTTCCAGGAATTTCAGCTTATGAGATATCACATGAATTAGTCAAGTAACACAATTGCATGTGATGTGATGAGGTACATGTACCAATCATACAAAAGGATCACTCTGGTTTTGGCTAAAAGGGTTATATGTACTTCTTCGAAATACAAAGATCCAAAACTAAATCCAAAAATATATCCCATAAAAACCTAACACAAACCAAAACCAAAATACAAAGATCCATAGTAAATTTCGTTTTATATTTTGTTACTATTTTTTAAAAAACCCACAAAACCAAAAGATCTAAAGTCCCAATTGATTTTGGTCTGATCTGTGGCTACCATGAAAATGTATTGTAAGGAAAAACTAGTGGTTTTATTTGGTCCGTCCAGTCTTAAAACGGGTCGGGCCAACTCAGCCCTCATATTTTTTCAAAGGCAAAACAAAAACAAAGGTTCATGTCGTATTACGGGAACAAAACAAATACTGTAATTCTCCACATAGAAATTGTTACGCTTACCAGCATGAGAGCCCCTTTGTCAAGGGTCAAAAGCATACTAAGTTTATTTGATTCAGATAATCCGTGAGGGTGACCAAATTATTACAACAAACAGTGGCATGTTTACAACTTTATATAGAGACTACGAAACTGCTCAAAACGAAAACACAAACTCTAAATCTTATGGAAGTAGTAGGGTTTTTACGAAACACACAAACTATAAAAAATGTCTTTCTCAATGTTGTTCTCCTTCTTCCTTTGCATTTTCAAAGCTTCCGTTGAGGGCTTTCGAGACATCGCAAGATCTTGTTTCATCCTCTTCTTCTTCATCATCATCAAATTGAGGAACAGGGGTTGAGAAATCTAAGCATAAACCTTGAACGACTTGTTCATACGAAGGAGATAGATCTTGAGATGTAATCTGATGGTACTCAACCATCTGATGAAGACACTGATTTTCTCTAACTAAATTTGCGTTTTCATTCGCTAATCTAGCTTTCTCTGCAAGCAACACCTCCAATTGTAGCCTCACCTGTTTCATAGAATCAAAACAATAAGACAGAGAACAGAGCATAGCAGAGCAGAGCAGAAACAGAACATTTATTGGATATTGTACAAACCAAATCATCTTCTTCAGGTCTAACACCTTTCACAAACCCATCTCTGAGTCTCCTGTTCTCTTCTTCAAGCAATCCACAACGTTCTTGGATGAAACTCAGGTCAGATTTTATGGTTTTAAGCTCTCTTGCAAGTGAATTCGCTTTCGTTGCCATGGATATCGCAATCTGCAAGAAATAAAGATTGAATCTCTTATGAAAATTTAACATTAAAGAAGAGAAAAAAAACAAAGAGAGTAACTAAAGACTGAGACTTTACATTCTTAGCCCTCTTCATGATTTTCCTCTCTTTGGGTCTCTTCTCTTCTTCATCAGACGAATCTTCTTTTTGTTCAACATCAGATTCGTGTTTCCTCTTCGTCCCTTTATTCTCTTCTTCTTCTTCTTCTTTTTGTTGTCGTTGTATTTGATCAGTTTTGAGATTCGAATGAAGTATCTCAGATAATGTAGGTGGTTTAGCTAATTCTCTAACTCCCTGATATTACAGAAAACACTTTGTATATCATCAATCATGAAGGATGAACAATCCTAATTTCCAAATCAGATTAAATGGAATTTAAATTAACCTGGAGGGCATTGTCGAGATTACTAGAAAGCTGAGACAGAGTATGAGAAACAGAATCAAAGCCTTTAAGCAAAAGCATCGAATCATTCTTTAATCTCTTTGATCTCTCTGATTCTCCAATAATCGTATTGGCAGTGGGTTTGCGATCTCTGCTTTTCTCTTCGAGCAGAACATCAATCCTGTTACGAAGATTGCTCCATAAACGCTTGTCTGAAGAAGGACTAAGCGACGGAGAAGAATCAAAAGAAGTTGCAGAAACCATGATCAAACTTGTTCCTTCCTGTTAAAAACAAAAATTGGTTTCATGAAACTTTCAACTCTCTTGATCGGAATAGAAACGAAGAAGAAGAAGAAGAAGAAGAACTTACTTTGTTAGTAAGAGTAGGTGATGGAGTTTCTACGGAAGCAGCCATTGATGAAGGTCGAGAGAAAGAGAGAGAGAGAGATGTAACGGCTAGTTTTATAAAGATGAGAGATTGTGAAAGAAGAGAATTTTAAATAAGATCTGGAAAAATTGGCCCAACGTTCTGATCTAGAAAATTGGTTAATCTATTTTATTTATTTTTGATCAATAAGTAATAGACAGAGAGAAAAGTAGATCTAAAAGTGGGGACTTCGTCGGCGACTTTTTCACTGGACCCAAAAAGTAAGTTTGTATCTACTGATAGATTAGTAGGTCCCACTTTCATATCCAACGGTCGTTTCAATATTACACTTAACGGTCGTCTCCTCGGGTCAAAAACCCTAAAACCCAAATCAGAGGAATCTTCCAACGGCGTCGTTTTAAGAAGCCAAAAGTCCACGCCGTCAAAAACAAGATTGGGGAGAAGAAAGCGTGCCGGTTTGAACCTGAAGATTTGAGACAGGGTGTGAACGAGTGGCGGCATAACCCGCAGACGCCGAGTCAACTCGGTGAAAAGAAAGACGAAAGAACCCTTTAATAACAACAAAAAAATTTCTGAATTGAATACACCCTCGTAGTTTTATGAATTGATTTAGGGAGATTTTGCGGCGAATTGATCGGTGTGGAAGATGGAGTTTTGTCCAACATGTGGGAACTTGCTGCGTTACGAGGGAAGTGGAAATTCGAGATTCTTCTGTTCCACTTGTCCATACGTCGCCTACATCGAAAGACAGGTTCTTTTCTTTTTTACTTTTTCTAATCAAAAGAAAGAAAAAAAGAACCTGTTTTTGAGAAATCTTCATAGCTCTGTTCCTGCTTGGAATTTTGATAGGTGGAGATAAAGAAGAAGCAACTTCTCGTTAAGAAATCCATAGAACCTGTTGTGACAAAAGAGGATATACCGACAGCAGCTGAAACTGAAGGTCTTTTTTGAGTCTCTTGTCTTCTTATTCTAATTTTAGTCTTATTAGAATAACTATTTTGGTTTCTTGAAATGTGTCATCTGAGTCTCAGTGATGATAAACAACACAAAATCAAGACTTGCTATAACGCTTGACTTATGCGATTGTGAATTGGCCACTTCCTATTACTCTTTCAGAATTGATTTCACTGGGAAAGAGTAGACCTTTGTTTTTCTATTTCTTTCTCATTTTGGATTCTTTGGTTTTGATCAGCTCCATGTCCAAGGTGCGGCCACGACAAGGCATACTTCAAATCAATGCAGATTCGTTCAGCGGATGAGCCGGAATCAAGATTTTATAGATGCTTGAAGTGCGAGTTCACTTGGCGTGAGGAATGATTGATCACCTCTTGATCACCTCCTCTGTGCCTGCTAATTTTTTGAAACTTTACTTTTGCTATCTTCTTTTTCAGTTTGTTTTACCATTGCAGATATTGCAAAACCTCTATATACTCTGCTTCTTTGTGTCTTTGTTTCCAATGTAGACCAAATATTCAAGTAACAGGAATGTTATGCAGCAAGGCTTGTTGTGTGTTGATTGTGCAGAGTTTTAGTTAATCGATGAATCTGGGGTTTAGCATTGTGCAATAAACTCTCTGACCTTCGTGATCTGTTTGTTTGATTAAACATTCTGTAGCATTTTGGTGTCAATGTACGACGCAGTCTTCTCCATAGTCTTGGGTTAGATTCCTCTCTGAAAAGCATGTATTGATGCTTCATGCTGGAGGTGACTCCAAAAGGGTGCCTTGGGCGAATCCTATGGGGAAAGTATTCCTCCCACTTCCTTATCTTGCAGCTGATGATCCTGTTCAGAGATGAAGGTGATTTTTTCCCTGCTTTATTGTAATGTGCAAGTGACATATTCAAATGTTGGTCTTGTTTGTTCGGCAGCTTGCTGTTTATGCTATGTAAAACAGAGAAGAATGTGTGGATGCTGATGATCTTTAATTTTAATCTGTGAAGGTGGATTATTCATTATGACTGGAGATGTCCTTCCATGTTTTGATGCATTTAAAAAAAAAAAATTAATCAGAATCATTCCATGGTAAGCATCAAGGAGAGTTGCTTTAGTTCCTCGGTCTTGAAAGAAAGCATGTGATTTAATCAGTAGTATAAGGATTCCGATTCCAATTTCTAAATTGGGCTCACAATTTAGTTGGGCTTCAAAGTTTTGTGGGATATATTTTTTCACGCGAGCACACGCGCTTGAGCTTGATAACTCGGTACTCGGTAGTGAAGTGAAGTCAAAATCCGGAGGTTGATCAACGGCGATTCGTCTCGCAAATGTCGTCCCCAGAGAAGAAGAGGAAGAGGAAGACGACGAAGAAGAAGTCATCATCAATACTCCCGCAATCGACGACCCCAAATCCTTCACTTCCGGATGATTTGGTATTGAGCTGCTTAGCTCGCGTCTCGAGATTGTATTACCCAACTCTCTCCCTCGTCTCCAAGAGTTTCCGCTCGCTTCTTGCTTCACCGGAGCTTTACAAGATCCGTTCCTCTTTAGGCCGCACCGAGAGTTGTCTGTATGTGTGTTTAGAGGATAAAAATTATGACCCTAACCCTCGTTGGTTCACTCTCTGCCGGAAACCTAATCGAACCCTATCCAATGAAATCATCATCGAGAAAAAGAGGAAGAAGAAGTCAAAAGGGTATGTTTTGGCGGCAATTCCAGTTCTCCATTCTCGTCGTACGCACTGGTCAGGTCTCGTTGCCGTTGGTTCAAATATCTACAACATTGGCGGACCCACCGAGGAAGTACGCTCGTCTAGCGTCTCTGTCCTTGACTGCAACTCTCACACGTGGCACGAGGCTCCAAGCATGCGAGTAGAGCGGAAATATCCAGCGGCCAATGTTGTTGATGGAAAGATATATGTAGCAGGAGGCTGCAAAGACTGCACCAATTCCTCCAACTGGATGGAAGTTTTCGATCCAAAAACCCAAACTTGGGAGACTGTCTCGAGCCCTGGAGTGGAGACAGGTGGTATGACTTGTCATGTACATCAAAGTGCAGTGATTGATGGAGAGGTCTACATGTTTGGAAGCTCTGACGGTTTGGTTTTCGAACCCAAGGAAGGTAGATGGGAAAGGGTGGGATGGCAGATGCAATCGGGTTGGGTTTGGTATTCTTATTGCGTGGTTGACAATGTGCTTTACTATTATTATAAAGGAGACTTCAAATGGTATGACACTCAGGCAAGACTCTGGAGAAATTTGAAAGGTGTCAAAGGACTGCCTCGGTTTGCCAGATGTGGCGGAAAGATGGCGGATTATGGTGGAAAGATGGCGGTTTTCTGGGACAAGATTGTCACTTCTGCTGGTGGAGATAAGAACAAGATGGTTTGGTGCGCGGTGATTGCGCTTGAAAGGCGCAACAGTGAAGAGATTTGGGGGAAGGTTGAGTGGCAAGACGCAGTGCTGACAGTTCCCTTGTCATCTGAGTTGGTGTATGCTCTTTCCCCCACCGTTTGATGTTTGATATATGAGAAAGGCTTGAATGTGGTGAATCTTTAATGGTTTCTTGGTATTGTATCATTTTGTTGGATGATTGTGTCTTGTGTTTTTAGTTTTATGCTATAGACATCGTTTCACTTTTAAACCTTTGATGCTTAGCTTATTTTGTGCTGCTAAAGACCTATGAAACACTGTTTTGGTTGAATCGAAAGTTTCTGGTGTACCCAAATTTACCATGTTTGTTACAATGATCAACAATACAATACCCAAATGATCAACAAGACAATACCCAAATGACTGAGATGAAGGCACAGGAAATGAATTAAATGTAAAGCACATTCAGAATTCTTTTGCAAAACGAATCAATGACATACATTCCTCATTACAAAAAAAAAAATCATGCGGATGGTTCAGCATCACAGGCGGAAAACGGGCAGGTCTCGTCACAGGCGGCTCCTGTATGTCATAAGGTTGAGATTGATGTCGCGGATGGTTCAGCAAATTCGGTTGATAATGTGGTTCCCAAGGTTATTGATTCAGGAAGGTAAAGCCAGTGGATTCAGCTCCGGTGGTTAAGAAATCATGGGTAAACATCGTTCAAAAACGTACTTTCACAAAACAGAAATTTGTAGTCTCTGACGGACAAAAGGAGTTGTGGTCCCAAAGGGTGTGTTTGAGGGTGCAAAGCCACAGCACCACACGTCGGAAAGATTCACATGATCGTGAACAAAATCTGGAGATTAGGCGATAAGTCGTCATCATTTATCATTTGATAAATTATAATCATATATTACACAAAACAAATATTCATACATTTGGGCGCACAATGGTTAGCAACTGACTGATGTTGTCGTGGATTTAGTCAGGTTTCTCTACATCTAGGACTAGGACTTCGCATGTCCTCCACGACCCAACGAAATACACAAATATGCATACATCAAGACATATGTTGCATATAGTAACTAACACATTCATCGTTTAGAATTTTGAGGATTGCTCTCACTAACTTTATCACAGTGGAGGTCTCTCTAATGAGATATACCCGAATTTGCCTTTGCGAAAATCCGTCAGTATTCGAAATGCTGCTTGATGACTATCTCCACCAAACAAGTTAAGACCAAGCGTCTTCACAAATCTGCAAGCGAGAAAGAGAGTGGAGAATCAATTAGAATCTATCAACAATGGTTGCAAAAAGAAATGAGATATCTGTGAAGAAATTTCATTACTTTTTACCGCAGCCGCCTTCTAGCTGGATCTTGTAACGGTTGTAAAGAGCCTTTGCACCTTTTTATTTAAAGACAAATAGCAAAGAAGAGAATGTTAAGTTTCATTTTTGGCGCCGGAAAATGAGAAAAGAGTAAATTGGAAACATTGTGAAACTGACCTACTTCTGGAATCCGTGCTAACATCTGCACAAGGATTCCAGCAACATCAGTGAAGTCATAAGCTTTCTCTCCAATGTCATCGCAAATTGCAAGCTTTATAGCAGCTGCTTGATCATCGATACGCATAGGAAGCATTCCAGGTGAATCTAACAGATCAAGATCTTTCCCAAGCTTGACCCATCTGTTTATAGTAAGATAAGAAAAAGGACCAGTGACAGGGATTAAGTTTGGAAAACTGAGTTTTAAGAGGATAAAAGAAAAAACAAGCTTTTAAAGGCATTCTTACTTCATTTCTCTAGTTACACCCGGTCTTGGAGCTGCTGCGCAAATTTTGCGCTTCAACAGACGATTGATCAAAGATGATTTTCCAACATTAGGGTATCCAATTATTCCAGCTCTAACCTGCATAATTTGAAATCAACTTTAAATCGAAATCATAAATGTTGCAACAGAGAATAATGGATCATAATCCACTTTACTCACAGATCTAGGGAGAAGTCCTTTTTCTCGCCGTTTCCCATTTACATCACCTGCTAAACTTTTTGCTAACCGACCTAGCTTCATAGCTCCCTGTAACCATCACTCAGAGATTATTTAACCAACAGTGCCAAGAAAAACAAATCATTCCCAAACCAAAGAATAAATTTAGAGAAACCATACCATCCCAAGTTTGCCATTTGTGAAAATGACCTTTATTCCTTGCTTTGCAAAATATCTCGCCCAATCATTTCGATCATCGTTCGATATCATATCTTCTCTATTTAATACCAATATCCGTTTCCTATTTCCAAGCCACGCGTCCATCTACAAAAGACCACATACATAACCCAAAAAGTAGGCATAAACATTCTTGAACTACAAAAAAGTTTTGCCATAGACTTAACTTGCTCCCATTGAACAAAAGTCGTAGAGATTGAATATACCCTTGAAGCCAAAATAAATATCTGTTCCAATGAAAACTTCTCTTGTACCGAGAGAAACAAAATTTACTGATGTCCCCTCCTAGAAACTCAAATATTCATTTCTCCTCTAATGAAAAGCTAACCTAAACAATGCTTTCCCAATAAGAAATTTCAGTTTAAATATTCTAGCTTTCCCACGACAAGGAGCAATATAAATAGCACAACAATCATAGTCTAAAAACCGGATCGAGGACCTTCTTTGGATACAAACTTCTAACCTTTGGATGAGTCGTGGATAGAGGAATCCTAGCATCTCGCACTTCAATCACAACATCCATCAGCTTAAGCTGTTCCCTAAGTTCCTTTTCAGTTTTCATTATGTGTCCTGGATACCACTGCAAAATCAAGAACCACACACACTGTGAACAAATCATCCAAACTCATATTCAAATTAAACACTTTTCAACATAATCTCGTACCTGAACAGGACGTAAGGCTCTAGTCCAGAGACGAATATCAGATTCTAGATTCATCCAATCAATTTCATCTTCATTCGCCTCTAATTTGAACCCAACTGAATCATCCTTTCGTGTAGCATCCAAATTCAAATCTTTTCCTCCAACAATCTGCAAAATAAAGTTCCCGATTTTCGCAATTTCATTTCAGATAACAAAGAAGAGCACGAAAATACAATTACATGGAAAAATGTGTTGCCTGAATTGGTGGAAGAGAAGAATTTGCTGTAGGAAGAGAAGCAGAGACGGCGTATGTACATGTACGGAAGGTGCGACGGTGAACGAAGTGGCTTAGGTTCGCCGGAGAAGGAGACGGCGATGGCGCTAACTGTGCAAACATCGTCGCTGATACTCTCCCAAACAGAACAAAAATAATTAAAATTACAAAATTAAAACTTGTAAAACCCCTTATCCCCTTTAGCTCAACACTCAACAGGATGACATCTCATGGGCCTTTTTAGACTCTTAGGCCCAATTATTTAAATGGCTTGATCAGTTTGATCTTCAATTATATATATGCCGAGTCCAAAAGATAAAATAAAACATAGATATTTTAGAAAGAAACTCGACTACGGAAAATAAATCTAACTACATGTCAATTTGTAAATTGTGAACTTAGAATGGAAAAAAATATGAAACAAATTTCAAAATACGGACGAATGCGTCCAGAAAAAAAAATGAAAAAGAAAAATTAACAAGTGTTCGAAAAGAGTAGAAACTATGTTCAAATCAAAGCTATTGACATATGTACTAGATGTTATGCAGTCCCCTAGCTAGGGCCTCATCATACTGAAGGGCTGGGATTTAAAACCGAACCGAAATAACCGAACCGAAATTTTGGTTGTTCGGTTTGGTTTTGGTTATGGGTCATAAACCGATCGGCAAGATTTAAAATTTAATTCGGTTAACCGAATATACTACAATTAGATCAAACTAACTGAAATAACCAAAATAACCGAAATTATCCAAAATTAACCCGAAAAAACCGAAGAAATTGTTTTTGAAACATATTTATGTTAATTTCGGTTTTTGGTTGATTTCGGTAACATTTTCAAAACTCCAAAAAACCGAAAAATCGAAAAAACCGAAAAAACCGAACTTCCATAACTAATAGTGATGAGGTTTGTATAAGAGTAGCTCATCTGGATTAGTTTGTATTCTGTTATACGCTATATATTATTAGACGTACGAGACAATATCGTATAGCTAGCGTATCTTATTATATAAAGTTGGGTTTTCGAAGTTAGCAACTCAAGAGATCGCGACACGTGTCATCTCTATCGGTTATAAAATATTTTTTTATAATAATTTTAAATACGTAAAAAGATAATTATGTGAAAATATTAAAATTTAAATAAATTTGAAAAGATAATGTTAAGAAAATTATAAATAAAATAATTTTAAAAATATAAAAAGATAGTGTTAAGAAATCTCATAGGGATTAAGTTTTCCTACTTCATGAAAAGTGATTTTTTTTTAAAAAACTTTGTCGATAATTACGGGTAAATATATTTTTTTTTTAAAAATATATCATCGAATTAATAAAAAAGAACCTAAAATTTTCACCCCTACTTCATTAAAAGGGAATTTAAAATATGTCGATAATTACGCGTAAATATATGTTTTTTTTATAATTGTAAATAATTTAAAATAAAGTATACAGTAAAAGTCTCAACCAATCAACCCCTTTATTGGATGAATAGGTGAATTTCTTTTCTAATGTATAATATGTTTTACTTTTGATGTGATTATTTAGGGTTAGTGACTAATGTTTTTGTGGATGCGAGGATTTAGAGACGTTTGATATGACTACTGTGTTATAATCGAGGTTTTGACCTAAATGTAAAATTTTTGTATGTTTTTACACGTTTTGATAAGTTACAAATTCTTTTGTCAACGTTTAGGAGGTTGATGCGAAAATATTGATTTCACCGGATAAAAATATAAAATTTTAAGACATGATTGATAATAAAAAAAAACTATATAATTAAAAATATATTAAAATAATTACTAAACAAAGAGAAAATTTAAATTAGATAATTTATAAATATTTTACAGAACATCTAATTTTGTTTTTTATACAGGTTATAAAATTTTAGTTATAAACCTGCATATGCGGGTCCTAATTTTTTGTTTTTTACACGGGTTATAATTTTTTTATTTTAAACCCGCGTATACGCGGGTCCTTATCTAGTGTAAATATATATGATCGTTTATGCGGGAAAACTATACATATGGTTAATATATTTTTTGTAAAAATACATATAGGTTTACATAAAAACATTTACTATACATGAATAGTAATTAGGATAGACATATATAATTACAATGTTACAGTAACCAAAAAATAAAAATAAAAACAAAAACATGATGAATAATGCTAAAAAATTTTACTATACATGAATACCAAAACATTTAAACGTTTCACTTTAAGAAAAAATAAATTAAAAATTCTTAAATAATTAAGTGACAATGAAGTCATCTCATAGTTACTTCTCATTGTTAATTTTTATTCAAGCATACTTACGTAGTTGCTGAAAAAAAAAAAAAAAGCATACTTACGTAGTTTGTTATTTATTTATTTTTCTTTTCAAAACACTAACAAAACGACAAAGTTTTGTTTTCGAACCTTTAATAAAAATGTTGTATATGTGGACTGTGGTGTTCTATATATGTCGTATAGTATATATACAATCGCATATGTCGTATTTTAGAACAATGTGATTAGTCTATTGTGTTCCAAGTTGATTTGAAATGCTACGTTAGCGTGGCATATGAAACTAAATTCGGACACCGCCGATATGGTTGAAGATTCTTTTATGTCCTTTGGATCGGAGAATGCATGATGATTACTCGGATGGCGGCCAAGGTGTTATTCCGTTTGGCATATCTGCATTAAATGCGATATAGTGGTATGTTCGAATCCGTATTTAATTGTTGTGTGTGTTCTAGTAAAGCGATCAATTGTTGTCCTAAAATGATGTTTGAACATTGAATCGACACCAAAATGAGATTTATCTATTTTTACCTTTATAAGCTTGTTTATCTATTTCTTGTTCATTTGACAGAATCTCTACACTGTATGCAAGATTTTTATAGTACAATAATTTTTTTATAAATTAATAATATTGAGACTAGGATATTTTCATTAATATTGAGACTATGATATTTTTATTAATTTATATGATATTAATGTATTTATAAATTAATTTACAACAAAATTTAATTTTTTTATCATTTAACATTTTATCTTAAAATTATGCAAAATTATGAGTTAAGACAACTAATTTAAATAAATTCAATGTCTTACATGCTATAAATTTATAGTTTTATATGAATATATTAAATATTTTAAAAATAAATCTTCTGACAGAGGAATAACAAAAACTATAGATAAATTTACTCAGATAAACGATATACATAAATTCAAATTTATGATCTTTTATTACCAAATTTTTAATGATAATAATTTCAGCTGCCGTATTTCAAACATATCTAAATAAAATGATAAATTTAGACATGACATAATAAATTTAAGAAAGATGAGATCATGATAATTTTATAATTATATGTATATGTATATCATTATATAAAATTTAATAACATGATATCCAAAAATCCAAACTCATCGTAGTTTTATGACTAAATATTTCAAGTAATTATGAAAGAGCATAAACATTTTTGTGACTAATGTACAATTTACGATTAATTATATAAGTTTAAAATTGAATACTAATTATAACAAATGTACAAAATGAAAACTTTACGTGTCACGTAACGAAAAAAAGATTCTAATTATAATATTCAAATTTCAAATAGTAGAAAATGCAATAACTACACGTGTAGTTTCATCTAGCTCTTATTATTTCAACTTTATCACCTTCTTATAAATTAATTTGTTTCTTTAAGCACCATGAAAACATGGCAAGGATAGAGAGAAACTAGAGTCTGTGAATTGCAGAGAGATTAATAATATCTTCTTTTTTCTTTTTCTTTTTTTGACACCGAGACAAATGCCAATTATATAACAAATTTATTGCAATATTAATGGATGACTTGTCACACGACAAATATATCAATTAATACTATTTACCTTTTCTGGCAAACAGAGAAACTTATCTGTTGCTTAAAATTACTATTTATCAAAATACACTAGTTTGTGATATGATCTGATGAGAAGCCCTCGTATCGTATGTGTGTGTACTTTCGAATATATCGACCTTTATGCCATTCGGGGAAAAAAAACAACTTGTAAGATGGTATTACAAGAGAATGCGACTAAAAAAAAAAAGATGAAAAGACAACTTTGCCCTTCATTTCCATAGCTGTGGAAGATGATCCCACACAAACACATTCCATGCGTCCAATCTCTCTCTTCCTTTTATCTCCTCTCTCTCTCTCTCTCTCTCTCTCTCAGTCTCTCTCTCCCCCTCTCTCCCTCTCTCAAGGGTAAAATCAAACACAATCTGTGATGGGAAGTCGGTTCTGTCCTTATATATTCCCATCAAGACTTCCCTCTCTCACCAATACTCATCTTTCTCTCTCTAGTTTCTCATCACCACTTAAGTTTCTCTTCTTCGCTAAGGCTTTTACAGAAACAGAGGAAGAGTAGAAAAAGCTTTTAAGCCATGTCTCTTCAATATCATGCTCTTAACTCTATTCAAAGTACCAACTTTCTCAGTACCAAAACAACAATATCTTCTTCTAATTCTTCTCTCTCTTCTTGTTTCCTTAAGATCTCAGGTGAGTGCTCTCTCTCTCTCTCTCTCTCTCTCTTGTCAGACACATACGATCACACACACAAAAAAAAACAGAGTTTTTCTTTTCTACTATATTATCATCCAACTCTCAAACTTTTTATCTAATTTTAGTAACCGAAATTCTCTTGTGGGTTTAATCATGATCCGTTCTTTGACTTAGTTTTCGATGAAATTTTGTTTTTTTTAAAATTTTGTTTTCGGTTTTTTTGATTTTCCCTAGAGAACAAAACAAAAATAGAGTGATGACTCTGTTTTCATGTTCTCTCATTACCCACGCGTGAGTTATGTCTCATCATCATCAATAACTCTCTCTTTTCGATTTTATTTTTCTCTTTCTTCAAAGCATTATAGAATCATTAACTACTCTCCAAAATTCTCTCTGTTTTTTTTTCTTTGTTTCCCAAAAATTCGATTTGTTTTTTTTCGAAATTTGGGGTTCTTCTTTGACTCAAATACGTTACGAAATGGGTTTTCTCTGTTTTCACCAAAAAAATAAAATAAAAATACCGCATACACACACATTTGCAAATATATATACAGATTGTATGTAAATGTGTTTAATTTATGTTAATGGGTCTCTGTTGATTTTTTAACAAAACAAACACCATCAGTTTTGGTTTGGGTTTTCAAAAGAATGTGTATTTTCCTATTTTCGATGCAAAAAAATGATAGTGCTTGAAAGTAATTAGTACGTAGAAACATATTCTAAACCTATAATTATGTGTATTAGTGTATACTCTGTTTTATTTTAAAGTGTCATATAAGAAGTTCTTCAATTTGATTTAATTTATTATTACGGAACGTACACTTAGAGAATCTAGTACTCATTAGCGAATGGATTGACCTCGTATCTTATTATAATTACCAACACAAAAGTATCCCCTTTGGAAGCCTAATAAACTAATGTTTTTACGACCAAAATATATAAACTAGTGATTCTTTTTAAAGTTATTTTCATAACATAGCTAGTAAGCAAACTATTTTATTAATACTTTCTTATCCCTTTAATTTCATTATTTGAATAGGGTCTCCTCTCAATGTCACTACAGACAAACCCAGAAGCGGTTCCATACATTGTTCAAAGCTTCGAACTCAAGGTCCAATTTATAATGTTTTTTTTTGTTTTTTCTGTTAAAGATCTTATTTTATAGTTTTCAAGTGAAAATTAATCTCTTTTTATATAGAGCTTAAAACTATATGACCTTTTTTTTTTTGGTATAGAATACATTAATTCTCAGGAGGTTCAACATGATCTGCCTCTAATACAGTGGCAACCGCTTCAAGGAGAAGTTGCTCCTCAGGTGATTTTTAAAATAATTTTCTCCTTTTTAAAAGCAGTTTTTGCTATAATCTTCTTGTCAATAATAATTACAAAAAACAAATTAATCCTTTAATTCTCCTAAATTCTCCCCTATTCATTTTACCTTGATTTATATACATGTTTACCCGTATTCATTACTTTATATTCCATCAAAAAATAGTTCTTATGTTTACACCGAAAGGTACCAAAACTATATAGGCGCATGAAATTATATTACATCATGGTATAATATTTAAACATTTTTTGATTATATGCGCTGATATATTATTTTTATTTTTTTTTGCATTTGAACTATAGATTAGTATTGGAAGTAATAATAATGCAATCGAAGAAGCAGTGAAGAGTGTGAAATCGATTTTGAGAAACCTAAGTGACGGGGAAATTACGATATCGGCTTACGATACAGCTTGGGTTGCATTAATCGACGCTGGAGATGAAACTCCGGCCTTTCCCTCCGCCGTGAAATGGATCTCCGAGAACCAACTCTCCGATGGATCTTGGGGTGATGCTTATATCTTCTCTTATCATGATCGTCTCATCAATACACTTGCATGCGTCGTTGCTCTAAGGTCATGGAATCTCTTTCCTCATCAATGCCACAAAGGTTATTTATTTACTCCATTTATTATTTCGAAAATACTAGTAGAAAACAAACAAAAAAATCTTAACTTTTTGCAGAAAATCCAAACTTTTTTTAGTGGCCTAAAAAGAAAGTATACGTTGTTTAAATAGTTATAAGTTAGAACACCAATCTTCTTTTGAAAAGTTTCAAATTTTTTTTCTTTCTATAATATTCATCGAAAATAATAGATTAAGTTAGTAGTTATTCACACCCAAATCATTTGGCATCTTTTTTCTATGAAATATGCATGACTTTGAAATATTTATTATCAATGGCTATTTCAGGAATCACGTTTTTCCGGGAAAATATCGGAAAGCTTCAAGAAGAAAACGACGAGCATATGCCAATCGGATTCGAAGTAGCATTCCCATCGTTACTTGAGAAAGCTCGAGAAATAAAAATTGATGTACCATACGATTCTCCGGTCTTAAAAGATATATACGCCAAGAAAGAGCTAAAGCTAACAAGGTTTGTGTGTTGGGCCAAAATTATACATTTGAACATTCTATTTTTATATGAATATATTTGACAGTATATATATGGGTCCAATGTACTTCACTCGAAGCCAAAAAAGGAGTTATACGACAATATATTTGCATACGTAGTATATATAGACTAAGATATGAATTGATTTTGGGCGTACGTGCGAGATCTTTTTATAGGATACCAAAAGAGATAATGCACAAGATACCAACAACATTGTTGCATAGTTTGGAGGGTATGCGTGATTTGAATTGGGAAAAGCTCTTGAAACTTCAATCTCAAGATGGATCTTTCCTCTTCTCTCCTTCGTCTACCGCTTTCGCATTCATGCAGACTCGAGATAGTAATTGCCTCGGGTATCTGAGAAATGCCGTCAAACGTTTCAATGGAGGAGGTTAGCTAGTAACCACTTGTCCTATTGTTATCTAGTATAAATTAAAGTCATCTACTTTCTAGCTAGTATGTTGTGAATGGTAACGCACAACATCTACTTTTTGTTCACTACTTATTTTATTTGTTTGAATTTTCTCATTTATTTTAAATTTTCAGTTCCCAATGTCTTTCCCGTGGATCTTTTCGAGCACATATGGATCGTGGATCGGCTACAACGGTTAGGGATATCGAGATACTTTGAAGAAGAGATCAAAGAGTGTCTTGACTATGTTCACAGGTTTAAAAAACGCTATACGTTTAAATATATTAACTTCATTTGTATACCAAACTAGTGTTACTCTAATGATGATGATGGTAAAATATCAGATATTGGACAGACAAAGGCATATGTTGGGCTAGATGTTCCCATGTCCAAGACATCGACGATACAGCCATGGCATTTAGGCTCTTAAGACTTCAGGGATACCAAGTTTCCGCGGGTAAAATCACATATTTTTTGGTAATTTATTTTAACATTTAACCAAAACAAAAATTCTTTCATGATGTGAAATTCTTAACATGATTTGAATTTTAGATGTATTCAAGAACTTCGAGAAAGAAGGAGAGTTTTTCTGCTTCATTGGGCAATCAAACCAAGCGGTGACCGGTATGTTTAATCTATACCGGGCATCGCAATTGGCCTTTCCAAGAGAAGAGATATTGAAAAACGCCAAAGAGTTCTCTTATAAGTATCTGCAAGATAAACGAGAGAGAGACGAGTTGCTTGATAAGTGGATTATCATGAAAGACTTGCCTGGCGAGGTACGTTACATGTAATATAAGACCAAAACACACGTTAGATTGCGAATGCTTCCAAAAAACTTTGCATTTACACATAAGCACTGCATGCCGTTTTGGGGTCGTCTGATGGAGAAGGAAAACGACAAAACGTGTTTGGCTTTTCTTTGCTTATTTGATTTTCTTACCTTGACATAATTTTTTGCATGTTAGATTGGGTTTGCGCTAGAGATTCCATGGTACGCAAGCTTGCCTCGAGTAGAAACGAGATTCTATATTGATCAATATGGTGGAGAAAACGACGTTTGGATTGGCAAGACCCTTTATAGGTACTTCTTATATTTACATTTTGAAATATTTTAGTTATTTTCCATATATAGACCATATGAATCCAAAACAAATGCATTGCACTGTTCCACTAAATGTTAAAATGCATGCATGAACTGACCATGTATATCTGGGAGATAAGGGTATTTTGGTCAACCTTTTATTTATAATACCTAGGTGAGCTTAATCTGGATGAGCCAAATCAATTGCAAATATCTAACTTAAATGTTGGTGTGCTTTTTGCTCTGTTTTTTATTTTATTTTTCAATTGCCTGTATTTGCAACTCTTTCTTTTTCTTTTTCAAGTGCAAGTATTTAATTTTATGTGATAAGTTAATTTAATCAATAATGATGGTGGACAATGTAGGATGCCATACGTGAACAATAATGAATATCTGGAACTAGCAAAACAAGATTACAACAATTGCCAAGCTCTGCATCAGCTCGAATGGGACACATTCCAAAAGTAATAGCATCTTCACTCTTTATTTTTTCCAATAAGTATGCCTTTAAATGGTTATTATATTGGATACATATTAAGTTAGTTAATTAAATTGTGGGTTTTTCTTTCATATGCGAGAAAATATAAACCTTTTTCGATCTTAAAATCAAAAGTAAGAATTTAGAGAGACGATGAAGAAGTATGAGACCGTATTTTTGATTAATTAAATTGGTAATAAACTATGTTTGTTTTATATACATAAGCTGATTTTAAACCAATAAACCAGTATTTAACCTCGTAGCCAGCCACTTTCGCTTAACAAATATGCATTTAATAACAGCCACACAGCTTGGTTGTTTGATATAATGACGTTTTTTTCTTTTCTTATTTTGTATTTTAAAAATAAAAAAATGAAGCACTATGTTTTTTTAAGTATTCCGTTAATAAATTGGAAACAAAAAAATTATTTGGCTCAAACTGCTATATTTTTTTAATAGAAATGTTTTTGTGGCTGAAAAAACGAAAACGTTGATTTGATTTAAACCTTATATTTGTATTACTTTTCTCCTTATTTTATATATATAATATAATCAATAAAGTTTGATACAGTATAAATTTGTTGTATGCATGCAGGTGGTATGAAGAGAAGAGGTTAAATGATTGTGGTGTGCGCAGAAGTGAGCTTCTTGAGCGTTACTACTTAGCGGCTGCAACTATCTTTGAACCAGAAAGGTCACATGAAAGAATGGTTTGGGCTAAGTCAAGTGTATTGGTTAAAGCCATTTTTTCTTCTTTTGGGGGATCCTCCGACTCCAGAAGAAGCTTCTCCGATCAGTTTCATAAATATATTGCCAATGCTCGACGAAGTGACCATCACTTCAATGACAGGTAAAATTACTCTTTATGAAACATATATTTTATACTTTCGTTTGCGTATAGTTTTAATAGTGTTTAGCCAAAATCATACATATATGTACAGTGTGAATTAATTGAATTACACAATCATAAACCACTAGGCTATATATACGTCACTTGAAAATATTTTACTTAACCGATAATTTTTTAGCAGATTTTCAAATTTGATTAAGTAACTTGACTAGGTGCACAAAAAAAAAAAATTAATAGATTAAGTAACTTGACTTAACAACTTTCTGGATTTAAGTAGGCATTCAAAATGGTCCGGCTTAATTAATATTTTTTGTCCGTCAATTAAAGGTTTTAGCTTAATATTTTTAAAGCTTCCACTATTTAAATCGCAAAAATCTAGTTTTTATTTCCCATCTAGTGGTTTTACGTTTAACCCTATTCGTTAGGGTACTGGTTACCAAGCAATGAAATAGAAAGAAAATTCGCCAATTAATTATAAAAAAAAAAAAAGATAAGTTCCATTTGACCTATTTTAGAAGAAAAAAAGCTGTCAGTTTCATGGCACTGCTGATGTCCAGACAATTTTTTCAATATATATGGCTTTTTCTGCCAAACAGATATAACTCCATTAGAAAATCATTTTCTTATTGGTTAAGATTAGAGATCAATTCTCATTCGATAAGGATAAAAATTGGTGACGTGTATAACATCTGGAGGCCGAAACGGTAAAGAAATGAAAGTTCCAATACAAGAAACAAACAAAGTAAAATTTGTAATTTATTATGTGTGTGATATAGAATCCTTCTGAAAATATAAAATTGAGGGAAGTAAAAATTAAAGAAGAAAGAAAGCTCTGGTAGAACCAGCTGATTAACTAATTTGTCTATATTGTAAAATTGCATTATGGATATGAAAAATCAGGAGCATGAGATTAGACCGACAACGCTCGGTTCAGGCGAGTCGGCTTGTCGGAATCTTAATCGGAACTTTGAATCAAATGTCTTTTGACCTTTTTATGTCTCATGGCCGTGACGTTAACAATCTCCTTTATCAATCGGTACGTCTCTCTTATTTTCCCCTCATGTGTTTTAGGTTAGTGTATTTAATGTTTTTTCTCTTATAAATTTTCACATATATATATATTAATATATATACACTTATAATAGAATAGGTCAGAAACTAACGCCAAAAAAAAAATAGAATAAGTCACAAATTAATACCATGCTTTATTCGCATCTTTTATTTTAAGAAAATCAATTTTGAATAGTATGTTATGTTTTTTATTAAAAAATATATTAGCAAGAACAATAAGCTCACTTGTTGAATACTGAAAGTTTGGAACGAACTCTATTTCTCGTTTTGTAAATTGATGCGAGTCCCGGAATCCGGATAATACTTTGCTTAGTGTGTGGTTGAAAAAAATTGTAGAGATCAAAATCTCATGATTTTTAAATACATTAAACAAATAAATTAAATATTCAAAATAAATAGAGGAGTCGCAAGCAATGCGCTAGGGTTTATCATTATCATTAAAATATACAAAAAAACCTGTATGCATTTGAGCGTATGGTTTATTAATTAACTTTATATATATAGTGGGGAGATTGGCTAGAGAAATGGAAATTTGATGGAGATAAAGGAGAAGAAGGAGCGCTCATGGTGAAGATGATAATTCTAATGAAGAGCAATGACCTAACTAACTTCTTCTCTCATCCTCACTTCGTTCGTCTCTCAGAAATCATCAATCGAATCTGTCTTCCTCGCCAATACTTAAAGGTTAGTTTTAATTTTACTTGAGTTAAAAAAAACTTCAAACAAGTAATCAGGACCGGCCGGTACAACGTTAACAAAATTTCACTGTCAATTATTTTTTTTTTTAATATCACACTGTCAATGATTATGAAAATGTACTCATTTATATGCTTTTGTTTTGTTAAATGGAAAAGAAACTTATTTCCCAAAATTCGGTCCTATAAACCCGATGTCCAAACCTAAACCATAACTTTTTTTTTTGCTTGTGCCTATAAGACCGGGCCAATAAATAATCAATTGAAAAAGATTGATCCATTCGATGTTATCGGTTAGAGTCTAATCAATTATTAATTGTCTTAATGAAGGCAAGGAGAAACGATGAGAAGGAGAAGACAATAATGAGTATGGAGAAGGAGATGGAGCAGATGGTTGAGTTAGCATTGTCGGAGAGTGACACATTCCGTGACGTAAGCATCACGTTTCTTGATGTAGCAAAAGCCTTTTACTACTCTGCTTCATGTGGCGATCATCTCCAAACTCACATCTCCAAAGTCTTGTTTCAAAAAGTCATGTAACCTCATTATCGTCGATCCATGCATTAGTTAAACAGTGGATCGATCAATGTATCCATAGATGCATGAATAATCAATATTATTCATGTGGAAAAGGAGAACAAATTAGATCATATGTACAAATCAAAGCTTTGCATAGCTATTCGCCTCCAAGTTCAATAGATATGAGTAGACCTTTAATTCACATTTTATCAAAAAAAAAAAAAAAAAAAAAAAGATATGAGTAGACCAACCTCTTTTTGTTCTTTTTTTTTTTTCTATATATATAAGATGCAGAAGTTATTTTAGACTCTAAGATGCAGAAGTTACGATCTAAAGTGTTCATTTTGCATTTATCAATTTTAGACTTTCACATATAGTTTAAATACTATATTTCTATATAGGGTAAGATTGAAAATGCACCATTTATATATTGTTAATATCCATTTACTTAACTTCAAATTTAATTTTTTTGCATCCGAATTTCTAGTTATAAAAACTAGGATTTTTTTTTTTATTTTATTTTTAACAAAAGAAAGTCTTGAATTTTTTTGTAACCACAAAATAATTATATATGAGTGGCCATAATCTAAATGTAATTTACAGAAGAAACATAGGAAGTGATGTATAGTGGGGTTTGTTAATAAGAGCCAAAGACTCATGCACTTGTTATGTCAAAAAGACCTCTCACTTTTCTAGAGATTTAATTTATTTATAATTTTTTGGTGATTTCGTTTGTCGTGACTTGCATGCCTTTGAAAAGGATTTTTAGTGTGGCAGAGACAAGCTCCACTTTAGAACACATGATCTTGATGACTAGGTTTTGTTATCTTTTCTTTGGACATCAAACACCCAACTTATTAAGACATGTCTTAATAAGACTGTACAGTACTATCATATGTTCATATCTATCTAGATTCTTATAATTGGGTAAAAAAATAATATATGTCGACGATGAAAGCATAATAACTTTTGGGGATCGGAGGGGAAGGACATATATACTTTGGGAAGGATTTTCTGAAGAGATTTAGCCTTGAGGTCACGAATGCGAGTCTTGATGTTGGAAATAAAATACATGTGTATATATAGACGATGAAAGCATAATAGTTGAGGAGGGGACTACTAGTAGTAGTTTTTAGGGAAGGATTTATTCTAAAGGAAGTGAGCTATTCTAAAGGAAGTGAGCTGTTAAAGTTACTACGACTTTAACTTTCGATATCTGAAGGAAGAATAAATTTATGTATTTTAGTATCCCAGTCCAATAAATTATGGATGTAATATGCGATACATTTGGTAATCCATATATGTTGAAAACAAATATTTTTTATGGGTGAAGTGGTAAATTTTATAGTAACTAGAATATAGTTGGAACAGTATCGGAAGATGAAATTGAAAAAAAAAAAAAGGTAAAATAAAAACAAAAGTAAATTTTGTCCTCGCCAAAACTATGAAAACAAAACAAAACTAAACAAAACATTTGCCTTCTCATAAAAAACGTGTTTAGCTAAAAAATTAAAAATTATACTCCCTCTGTTTTTGATAACTTGTCGTTTTAACTGTATTTGGACAAATTAAGAAAAACTATAAAAAGACTATTTTAACCTTATAATTGAAATGGATAATTGTGATCATTTAATTGTGATCATTTGATTGAGGGTAATTTAGGAAATCTTATGCAAAAGTTGTATTATTACATTAAAATGACAACTAATTTAACAACAAAAAAAGGCCTAGAACGACAAGTTATCAAAAACGGAGGGAGTAGTAAAAACTAAAAAGCATGGGAATTGCAATTCAACTGGTGAATATAAGCCAAATCCAAAATTAATTAGCTTTTTAGACATTTTTCGTATGTAAGTATAACTAGACCAAACCAAAATTCAAAACTAATTTTTTTATATAATGTCATAATGACATTTTAAATTAAAAATAGAATTTCTCTTTATTTCTTAGTTATTTTTTTTAGTTTTGTTTTTCTTCTTAAAACCAAATAAGTACAAAATTATCAAATTAATGTTAATCTTAAATGTAGTACATTATTTGGAATCGAACTCCTCTTGCCCTCACCTATATAATTCATATATTTTCGAACTATTTGGGGCTGCGGATAAATTAGTAATCATATCCAAACCGAATTACTCGACAGAGTGCGATTGACATGTTTGGTTTGAATTGGGACCCTAAGGGACAAAACTAAAAAAAGTTAGGTAATAGGCAAAGAGTGTAAAGCAATTTGGAGTTGATGGTCAGAAATAGCAAAAGTATGGGCCAAGACATAAATGGAGAGACATTACACAGATAAATTTTACATTTAGAAATTATAATAGCTTTGGTCCTTTGGACTTTATCTCAACCAACCTTTCTTTCTTTCGTTTTATGATACTGTTTTGTTTTTTTCGGTCACCGTGAAAATGCTTTATATTTGGATTTATGAAACTAACTATAATACAAAATATGTTTTTTTTTTTTTTTTTTTTTTTTTTTTAGAAATATAATTAAGTATAAATGCATGTGGGTGTCAAAAATGTTTTGAGACACATTGATACACATATATAACAAGGTTTTTTTTTTCTGACCACATAAAAATTGTTGTTTTTTTTAAATCTTCATGTAAAGTATTATAGTCTTCCTCCTGCATCCATGACACAACAATAATGTGATTTGGCCATATATACCTAATACCTTAAACTTTGAACCCTATTAAGTATTAAGCCAAACACTAACTAAATAGAAGAGTATTATGTGTGAAATTTGATGAAGCAGATGAGTAACGCAAGTATGTCTGTATGTATATTACCTTTCTCGCTTTGCAAGTAAACTCCTTCCCTTTTTAGCCTCCACCTCACTTAACGATCGATTTAGGATGTAGTCCATTTTATATTCATTCATTACTTAACGCCTCAACCCATTATTAACCACATAAAGCATATATTCTTCACTATAATCTTAGTGAACTTACTAGAATGGAAAACAATTCGAAACAGATAAAGCTAAACTTCAAGAAAACATACTTTTCTTTTTTAATTAGGAATCGCTTAGAAAATCTAAGGTTTTGTTTATCATAATTACACGACGTCAATACTTGATCCAACGCTGACCAATTCCTAATCTACCCAAAATGCATAGAACCAGTTAGCACAAACTGTTCTTTCTCTCACTCTGATGAACACTCACCAAAAAATCCTCGCAACACTCAAGTACCTTAGAATCTTGAATTAACTTCTTTAAAAAAAAAAAAAAAAAATTCAAGAACACCTAACCACAAGGGAATCTTGAATCTTCGATTTCCATATTGTTGATATTTCCAAATCTCGATTGCATTGATTCAGAGATATCCTTCACATATAAGGTTGAAAATTTCGAGCTCTACAAGAAATGCGCGAAGTCATTCTGTTTCCTTGCTCAATTCTTCTCTAGTTCTTCTTATACACATCTACTTAATGATTAAGCTCCAAATTCGGTGTTTTCACTTAGGTTCTTTGAGGTCCATTCATAGCTTATTCATACTAGAATATTCCTATTCTATCACTTAGGACCGTATCGAGGACTCAACACGAGAAAATGAAGTTGGGGACATATGACATGAGATACTTAAAACCCAAAACTCGATCGCATAAAAAGTGTGTTTTGTTAAGTTGAAACATCGATCTTCTATTACTACTACATACAAACGTAAGAATAAAAGTCACCAAAAAAATTATAAAAATTGAGAGATCTGTTGTAGAAAATCACAGACAGAAAATTTTTGTATCTTTTATTATAATAAGATTAGGTGCAATATTTTTATAAATGGGCCCTTAAAAATTTAGGATCACAAATGTTTTCTTTATATATGTTCAAGACTGGCCTTGTTCCTACTTGTTTGTTACCATTTGTCTCATCATTCCATTTTCTTTAACCCATGTCATAGCCGCTTTCTAAGCACTCTACACATGGTTCCACATGTGAAGAATCAGATTCGTAGCACAAGTAAACGTCACACATTTGCGGTCACACATTGAACTATCATTCACTCATGTTACACGAGAATCATCTCTAGCTTATATCATTTTCACATTTTCATAGCTTTAAGTATTAAATTTACGGTTTAAATTCAAACACGATTCTAAGCAATGCACAAAACAATCAAGGTGGTCCCATAACTCATTTGTTGGTTCAGGTTTGGCACTTTGGTTTACGTTTCAAGAGAACTCCAAGAGTACTTACTTCATTTCTCCAATTGCAATAACACTTCTCTCTCTCTCTCTCTCTCTCTCTCTCTCTCTTCCTCTCTCTCTTTTTTTTTTTTAATTATTATTATTACACACATCATAAAGAATAATCACCACATCAACCTATTCTAACTCACAAAACATCTACCTTTAGGTGTTGGATCCGAAAGTCACCAAGTTTGGTCGAGACTTAAAACCCCCTTCACACGCCTTTTGAGGAGACACATAAGAGGAGAGTTTAACTGTTTAAGTATAAAAGGAGTTTCAACACAATCAAGAAGACGAAAACTCCTCACCTTATTTCTCATTTCTAAAACCATGAGGTTCCTGCCAAAACCGTTTTACGACTTAAACATTCAAACAACTCAATTTAAATCGTCCATCACCATTTCTTCGACAGTCAATAAGGTCAGCGATTACATTTTCTTTGCTACTACAAGATGTTACAGTATACAAAGTATATTTTGCCCCAAAAAAGTATATAAATTTGGAAAAAACCGCGGGAAATTCTTCTACCATTGCATGTACCATCTGAAACGAGTCTAAAGCGTATGAAACTAAAACACATAACTAAAGTAAATAATTTATTGTACGTCTTACATTGATTATTAGTATTACCCAATTGAAATCCATATTACATGTAGTAAGATTTTGAATGAACCAATTTTGATTCAGGCCCAAGTATTCACTCATGTAAGCCCAAGGCCTAAAATTTTAATAAATCCAAATTATGATGTTCCAGATTAGAAATTTACAATCATGCATCAGGCCTTTTGTATTGAAGTTTTTCTTTTTGTCTTTTATTTTTCTTTGCCTACAAAAATTAAAGGTGACAAAACGACGTCAGATAAAATCAGAATAAGAAGGGTAAGAGAAAAATCTAATGGTTGAATCCTATTGGCTACCTTATCCACTCAATCCAACAAACTCTAGCTTCTCATTTCACAATATTATCTCTTTTCTCTTCTCATCAAAACATACCATTAAGCAATTTGCTCATTAGAGAACAAATAACACCAAACAAAATGGCAACTCAAGCCGCTGGGATCTTCAACTCCGCCATAACAACCGCCGCAACCTCCGGCGTCAAGAAACTCCACTTCTTCTCAACAACCCACCGTCCCAAATCCCTCTCCTTCACCAAAACCGCAATCCGCGCCGAGAAAACAGATTCCTCCGCCGCGGCCGCCCCCACCCCAGCCGTGAAAGAAGCTCCCGTGGGATTCACGCCACCGCAGCTAGACCCAAACACACCATCTCCGATCTTTGCGGGAAGCACCGGTGGTCTTCTACGTAAAGCTCAGGTCGAAGAGTTCTACGTTATCACATGGAACTCACCGAAAGAACAGATCTTTGAGATGCCAACAGGAGGAGCAGCGATCATGAGAGAAGGTCCGAACCTGCTGAAGCTAGCGAGGAAAGAACAGTGTTTAGCTTTGGGGACAAGGCTTAGATCAAAGTACAAGATCAACTACCAGTTTTACAGAGTGTTTCCCAATGGTGAGGTTCAGTATCTTCACCCTAAAGATGGTGTTTACCCAGAGAAGGCGAATCCGGGAAGAGAAGGTGTTGGTCTGAACATGAGATCTATTGGGAAAAATGTTAGTCCCATTGAAGTTAAGTTTACTGGCAAACAAAGTTATGATTTGTAAGATGTGAAAACTAAAAGAAGCAAACAAAACTATGTGCATGTGGTGATGATGACTATGTTTGATTGTTAATTTTTAATGGGTTTTGTTTTAATAATTTCTCTTCTGTTGTATTTTTTCTTCTTCCATTTTGTTTATGGATCTTCATCTTATGGCTCTAACCAAATAGTTATCAAATCAAATCGTAACCAGATCGAATTAAAATGAACTTATTTGTTTTTAAAATTAGTAAAATCGGTAAACAAAAAATTAGACAAACTGAATCGAACCGGATTGTCTACCTACAATAACGTAATTTGGGAAGGCATGTGTTGGGGCTTAAATGGGCCGATTGAGTAGAAAAGGTAAGCTAAAAATCATTATTGTGGCCCAACTAATTAATCCAACGGTTCAATTTCAAACGGTCGGGTTTAAGGATTCGGATCTTAAATTCGCCGATCGTCTCACAAACGCACACACTTGACTTGACCGTTAGAGCCTCGAACGATGGTCACAAAAGAGGAGTGACATTAAGTGTTCTTCTCTCTAATCCAAAACCCTAGCGAGGTTCCGATTGTTCTCGTAACCTACGTGAATCACATCGCTCTGCTTATCTGAGTGTTCCTTCCGTTTCGACTGAGATAATTCAACTCAGGATCGCCTTATTGGTTGATCGTATTCTCTAATTCGGCTCGCGTCTTCTCGATTTTGCCAACGGTGCTGTGGAATCGCGTCACCGTTCACAAGTTCCATCTCGGCTGATGTCCTTATGAATGTAAGCTACTTATAGTTGTCAAAATTGTTCACTGTTCGTGGATTTGGTAACAATGATCTATGCGTAAATCGAGATTTCCAAAAAACGAACAAAACGCATTGTTCGTGGAATTTGGCACTATATCTCTATCTTGTTATTTGCGTTTTTCAATCTATTGAGACTATGTTTAAGAGCGTTGTTCCTTCTTTTGGAGAATAAGTTAGAAGCCTTAATCTTGATTCATGACTCTGGTAGACATTCTTTGAGAATTCATTACGCAGGAAGATCTGTTGGACTTGGTGCTTTTCTCATCTACTAATACCTGTTGGCTTTCAAATTCCATGTCTGTGTCCGCTACTGCATACACGCTTACTTACCTATTTTTATTGTGACCTTTCCTATCTAACTTATTCTCGTTTAGCATTGAATCTAACGTGCTTAGTAAATGGTTCTACTGTTTTTTTGTGTGCTTGAGGATCTTTCTTTTCATCTAATCTGAATTTTCTTTGTTTCATTCAACTAGGAATCTTGTAAGAAGTCAACACCTTTACAGATTAGTGAGTTGAGATAAACTGCCCCGAATGAGCAGCTTGTCCGTATATCTTACACTGATCTGAAGATTGTTTACTTGTAACTTGGAAGTATCTTTATTTTGAAAGCATCCCTTATATGTGACGTTTAAAGAACAACCCTTTATCCCGCAAAGTTTGTGACCAATAACTGAAATTCGCTGACTCTGAGATAATAGCTTGAGCTTGAATTTTTTTTTTTTTATTCAGTAGATCTCGTTTGGCTTTCTGCCGGTATCAATGATCACTTCTCGAGTTTCGTCTTCTTTTTTTTGCAAACATTAGTCTTTCGGTGTGAATGGTGACACTGACATGTATTTCATCATTCTGATGTTTGTAGATTTTGCTTCAGGGATGAAGAATTTGCTGCAGATGTACTGTGAAAGTGAGACATGTTCTACATGAAAGCCCAGACATAATTTTGAGCCTTTGGATAAAAATTTTCGTCTTGCATTCACTCCTTTATAAGAAACTCTTTTTTTACGTTCCGTGTCATGGACGCTCCCAATCCCAAGCGACCTTGCCATTCCCCTTCGGTTACCTCCTCCATAGAAAACCCGTGTTCCCTCCCTAGTGCCCTAGGTTTCAACCAAAGCAACATCGATATGACTATCTCTTCTTTCCTTTCGTTGTCGGACTTGCCTTTGTTCTCCTCACCACTCTCCATTGGATGCTCTTTTGATCGAGTGCTTGATAAAGTTATCCCCTCAGCAGCTGGAAGTTCCCATGATGATTGTGAGCAGGATCGTTTCCTGGATCGTACTCTCCAACTCGCATCGCTTCTTTACAAGTCCACCAAACGTTGCATCAGGAAACGTGCCACCCTCCAAAATTCCATATCTTGGCCTCTCCTCCCTGAACTAACCATTAAGGTACCCATTCCAACATTCTCATATCATGTATCTACTCCTGGAACTATTGCGCTATTTCTCTACCCGCTTTGTTGAATCTTTAGACAGTGTTTTTGGACTGTATTCTCCCGTCTGATCCCATAATGGATGTTATAAATTAGGAATGTTTATACTTTGTTCATATAATGTGTTTTCTCAAGTGATGTCTCACATAATATGTTTTCTAATGCATATTCAGGTCTTTTCAATGCTTGATACAAAGTCTCTCATGCAAGCTTCTGCATGCTGCACGATGTTCAACAAGTGTGCCATGGATCGTGTATGTTACTCCCACATCGACCTGACAACTGCTGCCAAACGTGTTGATAATGGAGTTGTGTGTATAATGATCCATCGGGCAGGAAAAGAACTCAGGTGAGATTTCCTCTTTCTGGGTTATCTTATTTTGTGGTGGAGCTTGGTCTATGTATCTATGAAATCATCTCTCAGGTTTGGTTTATGCTTGCAGATCCCTCAAACTTGGTCCTATTTCTTCTCCCCCAGTTGGATCTACATCTTTGCTCACAAGATCCTGTCTTACCCCACTAACTTTTAATCATGGTTTTGCTGGGTATCGGCTTTATAACCAATATATACAAGTGAATGTTTATGTACCAAACCTGTTATATTAATCTGATTTGTGCTGTCTGAAACACCTAGGATAGAGAAAATGGTTTTTACCAGTTTTTTTTGGAATAATTGGTGTTTAATTAACATATGTATGTCATCTTCTGAGTGATACTATCTCTTTCCATTCAACTAGGGGTCATTTGAGAAGTCTACACCTTTACCATCTCAGAATGATGGATGCCGAGTCCTTATCTCCTGTGTTATCAGCCTGTTTAAATATCACTGATTTGAAGATTGTTGGATTGTAAGCTGTCTTGGATCCTCTGAAATTCAAGAATTCTCCATTTCATTGTTGCTTTGCTGTAATTTTCCTGATGGCGCCATCTTCTATGCTCTTGATTTTTTTTGTTACTTCACTGACTGTTCACTCTAAATTCTGCTGATTTTTTGTTGACTTTTTTTTTTTGTATTATTTAGTATTCCAGGAGGCAGGTTAAATCCACTAGAGCAGTTAGGTGTACTCACGAGAAATTGTCGCTTGATAGAGCACCTGTTCATAGAGATATATTCTTCAGCAGGTAAATGTTTCTGCTATGAAGATTTCCTCTTTGTATTTCATTTGAGTGTTTGCTCAAAGTTACCTACTTTCTGACTGGTAATATAGGCAATATACCAGATTCAAGCTTGTTAGAGTTTGTTGATAATTGCCCCAACTTAATTTCGTTATCGCTCCTAAGTTTTCTGCTAAATGATGCTATAGCACAAAAATTAATTAAGGTATGGCTCCTCTAGTTTTGTTGTTATTTCTGCTCTTTTCATTTGATACCATCTAATTTGTTTTTTACAACCCCGAAATATTTTTTTGCAGGGTTTTCGTCAACTTAAGTACATTAATCTGTCGAGATCGCGTAGAATTAGTGGTTGCTTTTTGAGGTTCATGTCGTTTGAGTAAATGTTAATAGTTATATCTTTAGTGTTAGGTAGAAAATTATTTATGGCTTAAGATTTTGGTGGTAGGGGTTTGGGACTTAGCTGCAAAGATAGTCCACTGGAGACTCTAATCTTGCGCAACTGCCATACTCTCAAGGAGGTAAAGGATCTAAAAGACAGCAAGTTTTTTAGTTTTGTACTTCATTTTTAAAGTCACAGTCATGAGTTTTGACCGCACATTGGAATTCAGGGAGAAGTTTTGCTGTTTTTGAATTCTTTACTCGCCGGAGACTTCAAATCCATTCGGCTTATTGTAAGTTCTTATAGGAAATTTGCTAGTTTTTACGTAAATTTGCATATGACACAAGTAACTTTTCGTTATCTTATTACTGCCTCCTTTTTTTTTTAAGGACGTATCGAATGTCCACGGTTTAGTTTGTGATGGACGCAATAGAACTTCTGAACCAAGGTAACTGACTGATTTCTTGAAGTTTTCTTTTTGTCAAAGATTTTTCATATTTTTTTTTTTTTTTTACTTTATATCGACACTGTTGTTTGTTGTAGATTTCCTATTGAGGAGCTGAAAAAACAAAGATCAGATGTCACAGTTGTGGCAATTTTTGAACCACAACCATCATTGTCATCATCAAGGTTCATCAATAAGTTACTGTGTTTATTAGACTTTCATTTTTAGGACCTAAAGTAATTGTGTTTAAATGGTTGTGTTTTTTGTAATATGTCAGCTCAGGGGAGGTATATTCGGATGGCACCTCTTCCGGGAGTTCTAATTATAGCAGCGAGGAGGAGGATGAGCATGACAATGACTTGGATATATAAATTCAAAGGCCCCTATAAATTTTTTTTGGTTACCTAGAGAGTTCTCTGAAAAGTCGATATTGTTGCATTCTCTCCGAGAATCTGAATCGTTTGTCTTCTTCCTTGTAATCTTCTCCATTAATTTGGTAGCTATGCTAATGGACTTGTCCAAGAATTTGTGAAATCTGTTTTCTTATATTCATACGGACTCTTCCCGAAATCTATTGAAGAAACATGACCTCTCCAAAAGTAAGAAACCATCAAACTCCTTCATCTGCTGCAACTATCTCTATTCCAGTAAAAACCGCAGCTTCCTGTTCAGATTCTGCATTTTACTTGAATCTGAAGAACGAGGTCTGTGATTCCGGAGAGGATCAGCCGCCTGTTGCTTTGGCTTCAGGGAAGACGAAGAAGGACGTGAAAAGCTTAACGGACCAAGAGGATAAGAAAAAGCTACTATGAATCGATAGTCTCTGGTGAGGAAGATGATCAGGGAATCTTCAGGGACGAGATTCTCACATATTTGGCAACTGACTTGATTTTCAGAAGGAAACTAGTCATAGTCTTGGCTTTTTCTTATCCTTTTTAGAAGATGATAAAGACTAGATCTTACGTTTGTGGCAGATTTTACATTCACCATTATCCTTATCCAGTAGTGTTTTTATTATAACGGATGATCACTTTGCTTCTAATGAGAGCGTGCTGAAGTTGGAACAATCTTTAACCATTGATGAAAGTGCGAAACAGATAGTTGTTTGATTGTTTCTAACGTGTAACTTTAAAATCCACTTTAAGTTACGAAACGACAATGTGTACAGTGATAACTAAGTTTGAGACCACTCACTATGCGGTTGTGGGTTTACTAAATTCTCCGCAAAGTCCATATTGTAGTTTCATTCATTCTTCTCAACTAGGTTTCTCTTGAGAAGCCTACACCTTTACCATCTCAGGAAGATGGATAGCAAGTCCTTATCTCCTGTGTTGTCAGCCTGTTCAAAACTCGCTGATTTGAAGATTGTTGGATTGTCAGTCTGTCTTGGATCCCCTGAAATTCAGTAATTCTCCATTTTTCATTGTTGCTTTGCTCTACTTTGCCTGGAGGCACGATCCTCTATGGTTTTGAGTTGTTTTTTCTATGTTTGTCCACTTTCAATTCTGCTGATTCCTTACTGTAGATTATTTTTGCATTATTTAGTGTTTCAGGTGACATTAAAACCTCTAGAGCAGTTAGTGTCACTCACAAGAAATTGTTGCTTAATAGAGCACCTGTTCACAGAGAGGTATGGCTCCTCTAGTTTTGTTCCTCTTTTCATTTGGTACCTTATAATCCATTTTTACAAAACTGAAATCATATTGTGATGTTCTTGCAGGGTTTTCGTCAACTTCAGTACATTACTCTGGCGATATCGCCTGAAACTAGTGGTTGCTTTTTGAGGTTCATGTGGTTTGAGTAAATGTTAATAATGATAGCTTTAAGTGTTTCGTAGCACATTATATATGGTGTAATAGTTTTTGGTGGTAGGGGTTTGGGACTTCGCTGCAAAGATAGTCCACTAGAGACTCTAATATTGTGCAACTGCTATACTTAAAGGAGGTAAAGGATATAAAACACAACAAGTCTTTTAGTTTCGTACTTCATTCTTAAAGTCACAGTCAAAGTGTTGGAGTTCAGAGAGAAGTTTTGCTGTTTTTGAATTCATTACTGGCTGGAGACTTTAAATTCATTCAGCTCATTGTAAGTTCTTATTAGGAAATTTGCGTATGACACAAGTTAAGTTTTTCTTATCTTATAAATGCCTTCTTATTTTTCTCCTATAGGATGTATCAAACGTCCACGGTTTAGTTGGCAATAGAACTTTTGTACCAAGGTTAATTACTGACTGATTTGTTGGAGTTTTTTTTTAACGAATTGTTTATATTTGACATTTTTTTTTTTAATCTATGTCTATATATGTGACACTGTTGTTTGTTATAGATTTTCTATCGAGGAGCTGAAAAAACAAAGATCAGATGTCATATTTATGGCAATTTTTGAATCACAATCATTATTGTCAGCAGTCAAGGTTCATCAATAACTAGCTGCCTTTATTAGGCTTCCACTTTTTAGTACCTATAGAGGAATTGAATTGAAATGGTTGTGTTTTTGTAATCTCTCAGGTCAGGGGAGGTATATTCAGACGGCCCCTCTTCCGGGAGTTGTAATTATAGCAGCTAGGAGGAGGAGGATGAGCATGACAACGACTTGGAGTAATGTTATTTCTCCTTTTTGTTCTTGGTGAAAAAAACATTTAGAGAGTTCTTTTTGTTTTCATCAGAAAATGAGAAGTATGTGTAAATCATATCATAGTTCTCCCTCCTACAGGACACCAATACGGAATTCCGATTAACCGAGTTTGGGACCCTAATGCGAGAAACTTTGGACTCCAGTTTAATGTGGTTGATTTGAATCTGAAGACCGGTACCGCCTGGTGGTTACTGGTTACTGAGACAACACTTCTCTGAAGAAATGTTCGAGTTGATGGCTCTCACACACACACACTCTCTTCCTGCTCAAGACGGAGCACGAGAGGCGAGAGCCGTGACCCGTCAAAGGCTATTTTGCGATCTCACCCCCTGTGGAGACGCCGACTACGGTTACATACTACGAGACCCTCATCTTGGCATCAACGTCACTTCCACGTTCGTGACCAAGTGCGAAACAGATCGTTTCTAGCGTGTAACTTATTGAATCCTCTGCTTTGTGAACAAAACTCTCAACTCCAATACGCTGCGTTTCTGAGGTCTGGGTCCATTAATAAAAGGCGGCGTTTTATGTCTACTTCCTAGACGCTGCGTTTTATGTCTATTTCCTAAACGCTGCGTGTGGTTTAAAATTGAAAACATATAGAGTCCAATCTTTCTAATTTCAAACGTTCTCTCTCTCTCATGGAATCTCCAAACCCAAACAAGCGACTTTGCACCAGAGTCCAAAATCAAAACCCTAATTCTCTGCCTAGTGTTCCCGGTTCCAACCAAAACCACGTCGATCTGATTATCTCCTCGTTCCTCTCGTTGCCGGATTTGCCTTCGTTATCCTCGCCGCTATCCATTGGCGGCTCCTTCGAACGAGCGTTTGAGAAATTGTTCGAAGCTTCCGGTGATGATTCCGTTCATGATCATCTCATTGATCGAGCACTCCAACTCTCCTCTCTTCTTCAAGAGTCCACCAAAAGGTTCTCCCGAAAGTGCGCTTCTCTCCACAATTCCAATTCCTGGTCACTCCCTCATGAACTCACCATTAAGGTAACAAATCGCGACTTCCTACACATTTGTGAGATATTTTCTCTCTAAATTTATCGAAACCTGAGTTATTGAATTTAGAGACCATGTTTTAGGGATTTTAGGAGGTGTTTATAGGATGTGTTCTGTTGAAAGATGTACGCAATTGAGGATTCTCATATAATACATTTTTCATCCTTTTGCCTTATTGGCGTATACTGAATAGTGTGATGATCTGTGTTCCTTTTTCTGAGAAGGAATTTGAGAATGTGTTCTATTGAATTGATGTCTCATGTACTGTGTTTTGTTCAGGTCTTTTCGATGGTTGATACAAAATCTCTGATGCAAGTTTCAGCTTGTTGCACCATGTTCAGAAAATGTGCCACGGACCCCTTTTGTTACTCGCACATTGACTTGACAACCGGAAGTGTTAAAAGTAGAGTTGTGCGTAGTATCATCCTTAATGCTGGCAAAGAACTCAGGTGAGATGTTAGTGTCTTCTTGATGCAACTATATTACCTAATGGAAGCTTCTCCTATTTCTTACTTATTTTTTCTTTTCTATTTATTTGAACTTGGTGTTTCTAATTATCTCTCGGGGTTTTGTTGATGCATGCAGATCTCTTAGAGTTGGTTGCCCGGATAAGCCTACGAAATCTTTGCTTACAGGATCTTGTCTTGCCCCACTATCCTATGATCATGGTCTTCTTGGGTATTGGCTTTATTACCAAAATTCTATTTGACTTTCTACTGGTGTCTTTGGCCTTGTATCTTTGGTATAATTTTTTATTTTTGTTGTTTCTATTCAACAAGGAATCTCTTGAGAAGCCTACACATTTACAATCACAAATGGTTGGAGAACAAGTCCTTATGTGGTGCGTTGTCAGTCTGCTCAAATCTAACCGATTTGAAGATTGTTGGATTGTAAGTTGGCCTTAGCTGTTGCTTACCGTATTCCTTGTATGTTTGAGTTTCATGAATTCTCCATTTCATTTTTGCAATTCATCATCTATGCTTTCCATTATTTGTTCATTTGATACTTTTATCTGTGTTGATTTTAGAATCTAGGAGTTTTTTGATAAGTTCCAAGAATTTATGTATTCAGTCACAAAGAACTACACCATAGAGAGAGTTTGACAAAGGAGAGAATTTCAGCTCTTAACCTAAACCCTAGAAAAGCCAGGATTCCTAAACCTTATTTGCCTAGTTCCCTTTAAGCCTACTCACTCAACCCACAATCTAAATGTCTATTACTAAGCTTCCAAGTCTCTATACACCTCATTGGCTAGTTACAATAGTCCTAAGCTGGACTTACAAGCTTTGTCACATTTTCTCACTTTCTGCAATATTTGTGTTTTCTCTTACAGGGATATCGATTCATTAGATAGTGTATTAGATTTGCTCACAAGGAAATGTCAGCATCTGTTCTTAGAGAAAGATATTGGATCTGGTAAAGTTTTTCCACTAATGATGCTTTGCTTTTGTTGTCCTTTCATGTTTGCTTAAGCTGACCCTAATGTGTGACAGGTAGATCGAGCTATAGAGGTAGTTCGTCCTTTGAGAGAAACTGCCCCAATATAACTTCAGTATCACTTATAGGTTTTGACCTAAGTGACAGAAAAGCCTACCGTCTTATTAAGGTTATGACTCTTTTGGTTTTCTGGTATTTCTTCTATTTTCATATGGTGCTATCTAAATGTTTTACAAAAATATTGGGATGCTTTTTTGCAGGATTTGCGGAAACTTAAGTACCTGAACCTATCCAGAACATTTAAAATCAAAGGACAATTATTGAGGTTCATGTTGTCTGAGCAAACATTAATGATGATATCCTACTAAGTATTTTTCTGTTAGCAAAATTACTTATGGCGGAGAGTTTTTTTCTTATGGGTAGGGATGTGAACCATGACTGCAAAGACTCTTTGCTCGAGACTCTGATATTGCGAGATTGTGATTCTCTAGAGGAGGTAAAAGAATTTAACATAATACAGTTTTTCGTTTGTTGTTGCATCTCATATTAATATCACAATATTGACCCTTTGAATAATGGATATCCAGAGAAATGTTTGCCTGTTTTTGGATTCGTTACTCATAGGAAACTTCAGATTCATTCGATACATTGTAAGTTCTTAATAGGACATTACTAGTTTTGGTAAAAATCTGCTGGTGACAGGTGATTTTGTTTACTCATGATTTTTTTCTTCAATAGGACGTTTCAAATAACGCCGGATTAATTTATGGCGGCAGGAGATGTAGCAAACCAAAGTAACTCTTGACTTTTCTTTTTGTTTTATTGTTTCCCATTTGACAAACAGTATTCATAACCCGGTTAATGACGCACCAGTTTATATGGCCATTATTGTGTGTTGCAGGTTTCCTCTGGAAGAGCTGAAAGAAGTAAGACCAGGTCTCACATTTGTGGCAGATTTTAAATCACCATCATCAGCATCATCGTCGTCATCAGAATCAGCATCATCTTCATCATCATCAGAAGATTCTTCTTCCGGCAGTGAAACTGAGGAAGACGACGACGACGACTAGTGACTTGTGAAGTGTGATAAACGGTCTCTTCTCTCTTTTTTATTTCCTTTTGTTGAAGGAAATTTTATTAGGCAGTAATTTTCTTTTATTTTTGTGGTCATCTACGGTATTTTGTTGGATCATACATTTTATTTTCTAGTTTTTTTTTTTTTTTTTCTTTTTATCAACTCGGATGCTTTCTAGTTTATTTTGATTGATCTATATTAATTAGATAGATAATCAAAAATCTTAGTTATGTTAATCAACCGATTTTATTATTTAAGCTTTAAAAGGTTCGGATTTGACACAAAAAAAAAAACGCTTTAAAAGGTTCGGCACACGTGTAAAATTTATTTTAATTACGATTGATTATAAAAAATATTACTGATGCGGCCATTGATGTTAGAAATTGAGAAATCTCAGATTAACTGAGCAAAGTTTTTTTTTTTTGTGCCGAACCTTTTTTTGTGTGTTATTAAATACACTGAGACGATCTTTGGGTGGGGGGAATTTGAGAATGTGTTCTCTTGAGCGATGTCTCTAATGCAAATTCAGTTATTTCGCGCTCTTTCATGGCGAGTTCAACAGCAACGTACATCCCCAAATGGACTCAAAAGAAGATGCTCAAATTTCCACTCGTCGAAGAGAACTACTCAAACCCAAATCCAGAAATCGCAGAACAAACCTCTCCCTAAATCTGGAGACTCGGATATAAAGGAATGGAATGTAGCTATAAGCAGCTACATGCGTACTGGAAGGTGCAACGAAGCGCTTCGTGTCTTCAAACGCATGCCTAGGTGGAGCTCCGTTTCTTATAACGCTATGATCTCTGGGTATTTGAGAAATGGCGAGTTTGAACGTGCCCGGATGTTGTTCGATGAAATGCCTGAACGGGATTTAGTTTCATGGAATGTGATGATCAAAGGGTATGTACGGAACAGGAATCTTGGGAAAGCTAGGGAATTGTTTGAGATAATGCCTGAGAGGGATGTTTGTTCGTGGAATACGATGTTGTCGGGATACGCTCAGAACGGGTGTGTTGATGATGCAAGGAGGATTTTTGATCGAATGCCTGAGAAGAACCAAGTATCGTGGAATGCATTGCTCTCTGCATATGTTCAGAACAGTAAAATGGAGGAGGCTTGTTTGTTGTTTGGGTCAAGGAATAATTGGGCGTTGGTTTCCTGGAACTGTTTGCTTGGTGGGTTTGTTAAGAAGAAAAAGATTGTTGAGGCAAGAGAGTTTTTTGATAGTATGAATGTGAGGGATGTGGTCTCTTGGAATACGATCATCACTGGTTATGCACAGAATGGGAAAATTGATGAGGCACGACAACTATTTGATGAGTCTCCTGTTCAAGACGTTTTTACATGGACAGCAATGGTGTCAGGATACATACAAAACCGAATGGTGGAAGAAGCTAGAGAATTATTCGACAAAATGCCAGAGAGAAACGAAGTGTCATGGAATGCCATGCTTGCAGGATATGTGCAGGGCGAGAAAATGGAGATGGCAAAGGAATTGTTTGATGTTATGCCTTGTCGCAATGTTAGTACATGGAACACGATGATAACTGGATATGCTCAGTGCGGAAAAATTTCTGAAGCTAAGAACCTTTTTGATAAAATGCCAAAGAGAGATCCGGTCTCTTGGGCAGCTATGATTGCAGGGTATTCGCAAAGCGGACACAGCTATGAAGCTCTGCGTTTGTTTGTACAAATGGAGAGAGAAGGAGGTAGATTGAATCGGTCTTCGTTTTCATCTGCTCTAAGCACGTGTGCGGACGTTGTTACTCTCGAGCTCGGGAAGCAATTGCACGGACGATTGGTTAAAGGTGGGTATGAGACTGGGTGCTTTGTTGGGAATGCGCTTTTGTTGATGTATTGCAAATGTGGAAGCATAGAAGAAGCCAATGACTTGTTTGAGGAGATGACTGGGAAAGACATTGTCTCTTGGAACACGATAATTGCAGGTTATTCAAGGCACGGGTTCGGAGCAGAGGCTTTAAGGTTCTTCGAGTCGATGAAGAGAGAAGGACTGAAGCCAGATGATGCTACCTTGGTTGCGGTATTATCTGCGTGCAGTCACACAGGACTTGTAGACAAAGGCAGGCAATACTTCTATACGATGACTCAAGACTATGGCGTAACGCCTAACTCACAACACTACGCTTGCATGGTCGATCTTCTCGGTCGAGCTGGGCTTCTAGAAGAAGCTCACAATCTAATGAAGAACATGCCCTCTGAGCCAGACGCTGCAATTTGGGGAACTTTACTCGGCGCAAGCAGAGTTCATGGAAACACGGAGCTAGCTGAAACAGCTGCAGATAAGATTTTCGCAATGGAGCCTGATAATTCTGGTATGTATGTTCTTCTCTCCAATCTATACGCTTCTTCGGGTCGATGGGGAGATGTAGGTAAACTGCGAGTGAGAATGCGGAATAAAGGGGTGAAGAAAGTTCCAGGGTACAGTTGGATTGAGATTCAGAATAAGACTCATACTTTCTCGGTTGGAGATGAGTTTCATCCTGAAAAAGATGAGATCTATGCGTTTTTGGAGGATCTGGATTTAAGAATGAAAAAAGCAGGGTATGTTTCGAAGACGAGTGTGGTTCTTCATGATGTGGAAGAAGAAGAGAAGGAGCGTATGGTTCGGTACCATAGCGAGAGACTGGCTGTAGCGTATGGAATAATGCATGTGTCGTCAGGGAGACCGATCCGTGTGATAAAGAATCTGCGAGTGTGTGAGGATTGTCACAATGCCATCAAGTATATAGCGAAAATCACAGGGAGAGTAATTATTTTGAGGGATAATAACAGGTTTCACCATTTTAAGGATGGTTCATGTACTTGTGGAGACTACTGGTGAAGTGATGATGATTCCATTTCATCTTTGATTTAATCTAACCATTGACCAATTAGAGAAGAAAATGGGTTTTGTCTTCGTTTGGCAGAAGGTGAAGGAAGTGTTGTGCATTGGTGTATCCTGCCTGATTTCACCACTGATGTAAGCTCAATTTTATATCGTTCGTGTAACTGGGTAAACCCTTTGCTTGAGAATTCTCAAACTACTACTTAGACAAAATGTTTACGGCCTTGTTCCATTTTTCCCTTAGAGGGTTTATGTATCTGTAGAATGATGTCTCCCGCTTAATCTTGCCATCGATGTTAGAAATTGAGAAATCTTAGATTATGCATTGCTTATGGCTTATGCAACTGAGCAACTTTGTTGTGTGTGTGAATTGAGAATATATCTCTTCAGTGATGTCTCATGTATTAAGTCTCTAATGCAAATTCAGGGGTTTTCGATGCTTGATACAAAGTTTGTAATGCGAGCTATGGCATGCTGCACAATGTTCCACAAGTATGCCTTGGACCCTTTATATTATATTAATCTATTCCACTATGAGCTTTCTTTTCTTGTTTACTCAAGCTTACCTATTGTGTAACAGGTAGATCAAGAAAAGAATCATCAGCCTTGGTAGAATTCTTGACCAACATCCAAAACTTAACCGCGCTAACACCCATAGGTTTTAAACTAAATGATGCAATGGCCCAAATTCTAGCTCCTGTTTTCTGGTATATGTATCTTCTTTCTTCATTTGCCACCATCTATATGCTTTAACCAAACCCACCAATATTTGGATGTTTTTGCAGGGTGCTCGTAAACTAAACTACATGAATCTGTCTAGAAACCCTACAATCAAGGGTCGCTTTTGGAGGTTCATTTTGCCTCAACAAAATGTTAATTGCGGGCTATTTCCTCCAAACTATTATCAGCAAAATTTCTCATAGCTGCAACATTTTTGATGGGCTAGGGATTCGGACAAAGCTTCAAAGACAGTCCACACGAGACTCTAATATTGTGAGACTGCTCTTCTCTGGAGGTGGTAAAGGATTAAACCACAACAAGTTTTTTTGCTTGTTGCATCACAATCAGAAAGAATGTTTGCCAGCTTTTAAAATTCACTACTCATATTAACTGTAAATATTAACTTGGTGAGTCCATCCATAATTCTTTTTTTTTTTTTTTCTCTTAAAGTCTAAAATTAAATAGGCTGAAAATGAATAATTTGTTAAATTTAAAGAAATGAAAAAAGAAAACAAATGCCCAGAGATTTGGAGGCGGAGCAGTTTTATAAATACTCCGGAAAATGGTGTAGAACAAACAAACTGTTTCAAGTTTCCATGGATTCTCCAAACCCTCAAAGCCCTAGCTCGATCCGTACTGTTCAGGGCTCCAAGTTTAACCAGAGCAAAGCCGATTTGATTATCTCATCTCTCCTTTCGTTTCCAGATTCCTCTTCGAATTCAATTAGCTGCTCCTTCGATCGAGTTCTTGATAAAGCTCTCGCCTCCGCTTCCGCTGATGAATCCGCTCAGGATCGTCTCGTCGATCGCACTATCAAACTCGCCTCGCTTCTTCTCGATTCCACTAAACGATGTTTCCGGAAGCGAGCTTCTGTTCACAATTCCAACTCCTGGTTCCTCCCTCCCGAACTTACCATTAAGGTAAACAAGTTAATCGGAAATTTTTTTCTGAAATTGAATTTAGAGCCATGTTTTAGGGTTTTGTTCATCTAAGCAATTTAGGATTCTCAAATTATGATTTGTTTGAGGAATCTTGATCCCTTCTGCGTTATTGAATCCATTTTGTGACGATTTGTGTTTTGGTTTTTGAGGGTAGGAGATGGAGTTTAAGGATATGTGTTATCTCGAGTGGTTTTTTATGTACTGTGTTTTTTTTTTAAATTTTGGATTAATCAGGTCTTGTCGATGCTTGATACAAAGTCTCTGATGCAAGCAGCTGCTAGCTGCACCATGTTCAACAAATGTGCAATGGACCGTTTATGTTACTCCCATATCGACCTGACAACGTCTGCTAAATATGCTGATAAAGGAGTTGTGTCTACTATGATCAATCGGGCTGGAAAAGAACTCAGGTGAAATTTTATCATTGTTAGTATAAAACCTACTGATTCTAGTGAGATGGGAGAACAATCTGCTTATCTCTTAGCTTTTTTTATTTTGCTTTTGTATTCGAACTTGGTTTGTGTAATCATTTCTCAGGGGGTTTCGTTTATGCATGCAGATCCCTCAAACTTGGTCGTGTTGTTCGCCCAGCTGGATCTGATTCTACTGCATCTTTGCTTGGCGGATCTTGTCTAAAATCACTGGCCTATAATCATGGTTTTCTTGGGTATTGGCTTGATTACCATATACCTTTCAATATCACACTTCTTATTTTTGCCTGCCTTGTTCCAGTCTAAACTTAGCTAATGGAGTTAAGGTTGAAAGAACGAACTTGTAGAAATAGTGTTATGGTTTTCATAGATAGGAAAGAACTAGAACAGAAAAAACAGCCCAATACAATCTCGTCATACCCTCTTATTTTTAACACTCATTTGTTTATGGCTAATGCCGTAGGTGGAAAAAAACTCGAAACCAAAAATCAAGCCTGAGATCAATTATAGAAAATCTAACTATCTATATCTTCAAATCTTGTCAAATCCCTTCAATTGTGCATTTGAAAGTGATTCAGAATCTCTATCACTAAAATACCAAGAAATATCACTTGTTTGTTTTTTGAGAAACTGTTGTTCTATATCATGTTCACTTAATCTTCTAACTTGGTCTATTCTTTTCTCCACTTAACCAGGAGTCGTTTGAGAAGCCTACGGCTTTACAATCTCAGACCGATGAAATATAAGTCCTTCTACGCTGCATTGTCAGTTTGTACAAATATCACTGATCTGAAGATTGTTGGATTGTAAGTGTTCTTGGGGTGGCAGCTTGTTTATTTTGAATTTCAGTACTTCCTCCATTTCTACTTTTTTCTTTTGTCCAGAGGTTTCATATTGTCATCTTCTATGCTTTCGATTGTTACTACTTCAATATCTGTCAAGTTCTGCTATTTTCTTACGCAACATTCTCTCATTTTTAACGTTATATCGTGTTTCATGTGACAGGTATAACCTATCTGAGGAGCTATTTAAGTCACTGACAATAAAATGTTGCTTAATAGAGCACCTGTTCTTAGAGACCTATGATTATTCAAGTAAAACTTTTCCACTGTGAAGCTTTCCTTTCTTGTTACTTCCAGGTTTGCTCAAGCTCACCTGCTGTGTGACAGGTACATTAGACACTAAAACAGGGTCATCCTTGGTGGAGTTTGTGGCCAACTGCCCTAACTTAACTTATCTAACGCTCATACGTTTTGGACTTACCGATGGAATGGTCCGAAATCTTGGCGAGGTATGACTCCTTTTTTATTTTTCTGCTATTTCTTCTCTCATCATTTGGTACCATCTATGCTTTCACAAAACTCAAAAAATATTTTGGATGTTATTTGCAGAGTTCTCCTAAACTGAAGTACCTGAATTTGTCCAGATCACCTACAATCAAGGGTCGTTTTTTGAGGTGCAAAACACAAAATGTTAAGAGCAAAATTTCTGCCATAAGTCTTTTATTAGCAAAATTTCACATAGCAAGAAAATACTGTTGGTAGGGATTTGGGACTTAGCTGCAAAGCCGGTCTACTCAAGACACTAATATTGCGCAACTGCCCTAAACTACAGGAGGTAAAAGATTTAAGCATAAACAAGTTTTTGGTTGTTTCATCAGTTTTGGTCTCACACTCACTGACCTCGATATTTCAGAAAGAAGTGTTGGAATTCTGTAACTCACTACTCAGAGGAAACTTCAAATCCATTTGCCACATTGTAAGTTGTAGTAGAAATTATGCCAAAATCTGTGGATGAAAGGTACAACTTGGTTTAGTCTTACTCGTCTTCCTTCTTCTGCTTGGTTTACTCTAATAGGATATTTCAAATAACCGCGGGTTAGCTTCTGACAGGGGAAAGAGATGTTACAAACCAAAGTAAGCGATTGATCCTTCATTTCCTTATTTAGATTGTTAACATCGTAGTAATGACTCACTGACTTATAATCCATAAATTGTAGCTTACCTGTGGAGAAGCTGGAAAAAGAAAGATCTGATGTCACATTTGTGGCAGATTTTCCATTAACAAGGTTTTTATTATTTACTACTCAGTATTTTTTTAATAATAATATAAGATTAGTTTTTGAAAAAGTTTGTGTTTATATAATTCAGTTCAGACGAGCGTTACCGTGTCTGCGATGAAGAAGAGTCGCTGCTGATAGAGATGATGGAAGCTGAGGACGATGAATGGGATGAGGACTCGGACTCGGACTCTGTTTCGGACTCGGATGATTCGGATGATGATGATGACATGGGAATGGCGAACCTTTTTTGATTAATCTTTTACTCATTTTATTAGTGTCTATATTGTCCGCCGGAAGTTCTTTTTGTTGCTTAATATTTGTTGTTGGGATATTTGAACTGTGCACAAACATCCTTTATAATACGAAGAATTAGAATAAATTGACATTCTGGGTTAATTCTTTTTTTTTAACATCTACTTTTATTGATTTCAACCTGTTTAAATTTACAGGAACAGTACACACAACTATTATGCAAATCATTGCATAAACAATAAATATACGAACCAATTTAACAAAAGAAACTGAATAGATTAACATTGTGGGTTAATATAATTTATTTATTAAATATAGTACACACAACCTGTTTAAAATAAATGTTTTTTTTTTCTTTCATTAATTTTACACTCAACTAGATTTTTTTTTGGTAGGGTACACTCAACTAGATTTAGTGGGTTCTTTCAGGAGCTCTGATTAAAAGTTTTCATTTTTAAGTATAAGTATCATTTACATATTGCGGAGAGAACACACATGATCTCATGTCATGATACACCATAGAATATGAATACTACACCAACTTGCAAGAGATTTTCATCTCGTTCCGAAACACCAAAAGACTGTTCAGTACAAACAACAAAAATCTATTAAGATTCACAATCTTAACTATTGTTGTTTCCATACATATATATATTCTTGTCATAAGCAATCCTCAAGCATCCTGTTTCCAAATCCTGATAGTTTTATCCAAATGATTACCCGATGAAGCTATCTCGTTCTGACCCGGATGGCAACTCACTGAGATCACTGCGTCTGTGTGGCCTTCTAGTCTCTGCAGTATATTTTTCTGCTGAAGATCCCATAGATACACACAATTGTCCTCTGATCCACTCACAATGTACTTCCCATTCGTTACAGAAAACGCCGATGTGATACAGAATACTTTGTTGGTATGTCCTGTGTATACTTTCAGAAACTTCCCTGTCGCATAGTTCGACAGCTTCTGTTGATTTTCATCCATATACAAAGATGAATCAATCCGTTAGTAAAGAGCATTACAAGAGAATCCATTACTCTCAGATTTTACATGTGTTCAGTATCACAATGATCTCAAAATCAATAGAGAACCTTATATCCGGAGTTTCTATGTATGTTTAGTCTCAAAATGTTCTCAAGAATCAATAAAATGCAATAACTCATCAAAAACTAGATGAAAGTCTGATTCTTAACTTCTTGTTCATATCCCAAATCAAAGATGATGCAAATTCAGAACCTAAGTGATCATTTGAAACCAATAATATTCTAATTCTTCAATTCATATCCAGATTAGTTTGATTCACAGATAAAGCCACCAAGAAGTTCAACTTACGAGAGTACTATCGAGAGTAGCAACGAGTATAAATTTCCCATTAGGCGAGAATTTGGCGAAAGAAACAGCCGGAGATTTATCATCAATGAGAGTCTTCAAGCAAGTTCCTTCTTTAGCATCCCAAATTTTACAAGAACCATCATGACTTCCCGAAACAATCAACGATCCATCTCGATTAAAATGCACACTCGAAATCGGCATCGAGTGAGCTTTAATCATCCGAACACACTTGCCCGTTTTAACCTCCCAAATCCGAATCGTCTCATCAAACGATCCAGACACAATAAGATTCGACGGAGGATTGAAATTAACACAGAAGACGAAATTTGTATGACCTCTAAGAACCTTAAGACATTCATAAGGAGCTCTAGCGTCCCAGATTCGAAGCGTAGAATCATCAGAAGCAGAGCAAGTGTAATGCGAATCAGAAGACCAAGCTAGATCAGAGATACCACTAGAGTGACCTTCGTATCGATGAATAAGGGAGTAATTTGTTGCTGACCAGAGAATCATGGTTTTGTCTACGGAAGCGGAAGCGAGAAGATTGCCGTCGTTGGAGAATTTGACGCAAGAGATCGCCGCCGTGTGACCTTCTAGGGTTTTCAGGTGACGGTAAGGCTTATATATCGGAATGTTTCCGCTTGTGCCTGCGTTACCGCTGGAATTTGCGTTAACGGCGCCGTTACTGGCTCCGTTGCCACCGCTTGGCATCGCCGTCAGATTTAGCAGTGGAGAATCTCAATGAAGTTTCTAGAAACATACCAATATATATATACACCGATATATATATTCCGTTGAGTCGTTGACCATGGCCACTAGCGAATTACATTTGTACCCTTCTTCCTCATACAGTTCATTAACATTTTGGTTCTTCAGTTCGGTTTGATTTGAATTTATCGACGTTAAAATTAGTTCGGTTCAGGTTGGGGTTATTACCACGTTAAACCGAAGTACTTTTTGTTTTTATAATTCAGGTAATTTCAATTAATTTGAATTTATAGTGTTGTTTTTCTTCGGTTCTGATGATTCATTTACTGAATTATTCGGTTCGATGGCACTCAATTTGGTCGGTTTCAGTTATATGTTTTCAGTATATTTGATTCGACTTCGGTTTGATTAATCTCGGTTCAATTCAATTTTATCCCCAATGAAGTGCTTTGTTATCCAAACAGCTGTGAATGAAAACTGGGATAAACTCAAGATGATTGTAAATTATTTATACACACAAACAGAATGAAAGATATATGGGAGAAACAAATGTTAGAGCATTGAGAAGATCCTACGAAGTCTTGTTTTTGCCGTAAATATCTTCAGAACCATCAGCTACTCTTTTCCTTCTTTCAGCAATCATTTCTGAATACGACTGAAAAACAATTTGACAACCAAAGAACACAAAACCATCAGATCTCAATAAGATCAAGATTTTCTCAATAAGACCAAAATAATTCATGTTCACTAAGCTTGTAGAAACTAGGATTGTCTGAAAATGTTAGAACAAGATATTTACTTTAACTCGGACTTGGTAATTCGACTAAAAAGAGAGGTTGTTATCAGATTTCATTGCCTATCATGAAGGAAAAACCATACCTTTGGGTAGCTATAAAGGAAAATGTACCACCAGGCGCCAATTAAACCAACGGCAAGCGATGAAACTAAGACCGAATGTAGTATTACCCAGCTACATGCCACTATCGATAGACCCGTTAACATGATCGTCCATGGCTGACACCTGAGAAACATAGCCAGTGCTTATTTAAAACCATATCTCAAGAAAAGGAAGAACCCTAGGCCCTGAAAATGTCTACTACGAACCAGAAAGTTCTTGTTTGCAAATACCCAAAGCTGTAATTACTGAGGTTGAATGTTAAACTCATTTTTCTAAACAAAGATTCAAACTTTTGTCTTTCTATCTTCTAAAAAGAAGTGAAGAACCAAAATACAGATTATGAAATCGTAACTGGGTCAAAAATTGTTTAGTAGCAACAATCAATAGATTAAGCTTCATATAATTCAAACAAGTTCTTGGATAGGCATAAATCAGTGAATTTGCTGATAAAGATTAACGATTGGTTCACTTAAAAGTGAACTTAGACTCTATGAACAAACTCTATCTAAGCTCTATTCCCATATTCAGAACCAACAAATACGATTCCTCATAAGTGTTAACACTAAATCCAAACTACTAAAAATAAATTGAATTGGGAACTTAATCGAGATTTACCAAGAGGGTTTAGTGTCCCAAACGGAGTCGTATTCTAGAGAGAGATTGTCTAAGAAACCTTCCATGTCGTCAACTTCGCCATTTTCACCGACGAATCTTGAATCCTTCGGCTCTCTCCGATTCCCACCCAAACTTCTAATTTTCGTGCTAATCCTTATCGGTTTGAGATTGAGTGAGCGAAGGCTCGTTCGGGGAGTGAGTTTTGTAAGGCGAGTCTGTGTCTGAGGCCGAAACGGCGACAGAGACACGACGGATATAGAGAGACTTGCCATCTGAAGACGACGATAAGGATAGAGGACTCAATTGACTCTAATTAAACTTTGGGGTACTTTGTATAAAAAGAAACATGTTTTTCAGTAGTGATTAATAAAGTTAGATAATTTTTATTGGGCCTATTTATGGCCCAATAATGAAAAAAGGCGCATATATTTGACTCAAAGCCCTAATTTTTCAATCATCTGATAAGATTTTGTTTTCGTCGTCGGAGTGAATTAGGGATCGAGAATGACGATGAACTCACTTCCGAGGAGGTTTGGGAAGAATCAAGGCTATTTGGATCGAGATTATCGAAACGGAAGGAGATCTGACTCTGAATCCGATGAAGAATTGAAAGGATTGAGTCACGAGGAGTATAGGAGGCATAAACGCCTTAAGCTGAGGAAATCAGCGAAGTTCTGCTTTTGGGAGAACACACCGAGTCCACCTAGAGATCAGAACGAGGATTCTGACGAGAACGCCGACGAGATTTTGGATAGGAACGGCGACGAAAAGGATGATAAATCGAAAGGGAAAGAAAGGAAAGGTGAATCTGAATCCGGGAAGTCAGAGTCGGAATCTGAATCTGATGGTTTGAGATCAAGGAAGAGGAAGAGTAAGAGTAAGAGCTCGAGGTCTAAGCGTAGGCGAAGGAGATCGTATGATAGTGATAGTGAATCTGAAGGGAGTGAGAGTGATTCGGAAGAGGAAGATAGGAGACGAAGAAGGAAGAGTTCTAAGAAGAAGAAAAGCAGAAGCAGTCGTAGCAGTAGGAAAAAGCGAAGTCATAGGAGAAAGACGAGATACAGTGACTCTGATGGGAGCAGCGATGAAGATAGCAAAGAATCTGAGATTAGTGCTTCATCGTCTGGGGAGGAAGATACCAAGTCAAAGAGCAAGAGGCGAAAGAGATCTTCTAGTTCTAAACGAAGCAAGGGAAAGAAAACGAAGTCAGAGACTGAAAGCGATGGTTCTGATACTGACTCGAAGGTGCAATTAGAAGAAACGGTGAAGAATACTGAGGTTGAACTTGATGAAGAGGAGTTGAAGAAGTTCAAAGAGATGATTGAATCCAAGAAGAAATCTACAGCTCCTGATGAAGAGGAAGAAGCTGATGTTGGTCCAATGCCATTGCCTAAAGCTGAAGGTCACATCAGTTATGGTGGTGCTTTAAGACCTGGTGAAGGAGACGCTATAGCACAGTATGTTCAGCAAGGTAAGCGTATCCCACGTAGAGGAGAAGTGGGTCTTAATGCTGAAGAGATTCAGAAGTTTGAGGATCTTGGTTATGTGATGAGTGGAAGTAGACATCAAAGGATGAATGCTATTCGTATTAGAAAGGAAAACCAGGTTTACAGTGCTGAAGACAAACGGGCATTGGCCATGTTTAACTATGAGGAGAAGGCTAAGCGCGAGGCTAAGGTTATGTCTGATCTGCAACGACTTGTGCAGCGCCATATGGGAGAAGAGTTAGGCCCTAATCATGACCCTTTTGGTGCTGGAAAGACTGATGGAGCTGATGATTGATTTCGCTTTTGCTTCTTGCTGCTGCTTGTGTTGGGTACTCATCTCATACTTTATCTTGTAGAATGTTCCTTATTTGCATCATAGATACTGTTGTGTGTTACTTGCCCCTTAATGAGCTTCACAGTTTTATGCGTTAATCTGCTATGTATCCCATGATTGCGTTTGTGTGTTAAAGATGGAAGATTCTGACTTCAGGGATCTGTAACTGTTCTTGTACATTTGCCTTAGGTCATGATTGAATTTTTCAGGGCATTCACGTAGGTCTAAGACTGTAGAACAATCAATTATTTAGGATATCCTCTTTGTACCCACCTTTGTTTTATCCAATGAAGAATGTGCCTTTATGAGCTTTACAGATTATGCATTTGTCCCTCTGTATCCGATGAAGAATGTCCCTAAACTGCATCCCTTTACCACTCTAACAACCTCCGCGGCCCACTCTCTCTTACTTCTCCTTCATCTTCCCTCCCAAATTCTAAGTTTCTGTATAACAAATCTTCCATCCTTTTGTTTTCTCTTATCGTGCATCTATTTTGGTGGTTCACCTGTTTTGGCTGGGTTTCAAGCGGGTTAAGTGGGGTTTTTCCATTACCGGTTTTTAATTCAACTCGGATTCAGTTAGATAGGCGGTTCCGAGTTAGACCGGCCGGTCTTGTCTGGTTTCGAAACACTGAGATAAACCAAAACATTGAATGTTACGCTTACGCGCACTTGGAAGATTTATTACGAGTGGGGAATTCGAAAGCCTTGTAGTTTCTGAGGTTGAACGTTAAACACTTTTCTGATGAGTGAAGGACTTGAAACTTTTAATATTTGTTTCTTTCTTTCTAAAAGAGAGTGAAGTAGACTTGGTAACAAGAATCAAAAATTTAAGCAGTTGCAAAACCAGTTATAATTTTTTATCACAAATGAAATCATACCACTTTTAGTTCATATGATCGAGAGCCTTTGTAGTCATATCATCATAATGTTATATCATCGTCACCATTATTGTCATCATTCTATTTTTGGAACTGTGAAACAAAACGCTAGTAGTATATAATTGGGATCTCTATAATTGTGAAGTGCAATAATTTCGGAATTTATGCAGGCAGATCATATAATTGGGTAAATTACCTGTAAGGGTTTTAATTATAGTTTATGATTCCACTTTTGTGGAACTATACAATGTCTGAATATTTTCTCAATAAGTGCAATATCTCATTAGAAGACCCTACCGAGTACCTGGTCCATAATCTATTATTCGTTTTCCTACATTTATAATAAATCAATAGAAGAAGCAAATTAATCTTGGTTTAGAAATGAACGAGAAAGAAAACGACATCCATCGTTTCAATTTAGTGGAAATTATTATTTTTGTGTTATTAAAACTAACAAATAATAATAATAATTGGATAATAGAAAATTAAGAAATGGTCACGTAATGGTCCTCTTCTCATGCACGAAGCTCAGTAATGGAGAAGGGCAAAATAGTCAATGAATATAATGAAGGGTATTAATGTCATTTTGAGCTCAGCAGAATCATGAAGTAACTGTGCCTACTTAAAGACAACTGCTTTGTTCATCTCTCTCTCTCTTCTCAACCTCATTTCTCAGATCCGTAGGATCTTCATTTCCATGGAGGCTTAAAAACCCTAATAGATTTTCTTTAACACATCACTGATCCGCTAGTGAAGAAGAAATCATCTCAATAGCTTCCTCTTTCTCTGTATGATCTGAAGCGAATCGTCTTTGTATTCCTCTCAGATTTTATCTTTCTTCACCATCAAAGCACCTTTTTCCAGGTGAATTTCTCTATGGAAACTGTCTTGTTTGTTCCTTCTTCAGGATCTGGTCTTTTGATTTCGCTTTGTTTCTTTGTATGTGATGATTTACTGGGGTTTCCCCATTTGTATGGCTTAAAAATTGTTTGTTTCAGCTTTCCGAGACGAGCTGGGTATTGGATTTTGTGATCGTCAGAGACACTTTGTGGGTTATTGACAAGGCTTTCTGGTTTGTTTTGCCGTTGAATCGAGCTTCGATTGAGAAGGGAGTGAAGGATTTTGGTTTTGATCAGAGAAACAAAGTGTTCTTGCGATAGTCAAGCGACTAGGTTGTGTGTTGTAGTGAAAGCTTCTTACTGTTAACAGTGTGATTTATCTCGAAATGGAAACGCTTATTGTAGCAGTGGAACATAGGAATGAATATTATGGGAAGAAGTCTCTTGGAAATGATCGTTTTAGATCAGCTCCTTCCAAAACTTTCAGGCAAATCAATTGCAGAACTTTTCAGTCTGGAGTGGGTTTACTTCCAAGACCAAAGAGAACTTGTTCAACACCTATAACCAAAGGAGCTCTTCCTCAAGTTCAGTCTCCTCCTTCTCCTAAGTCCGTTTTGCCGGTCTTTAATCCTCCGTCTGTTGACAGCTGTAGAACCAGTCCTATTCCAATTGCTAACAGCAGAGGTTCTCAGATTCGTAGGTGTTCTAGTGAATTTGTTGACAAAAGGAGAAGCCTTTCTTACTCTGAGCTATGGGCAGGACCTACTTACTCCAACTCGCCTCCACCTGCTTCTGTGCCCATTCCTAAGTTTTCTCTACGGGAAAAGAGGACCGTTTCTTTGATCTTTCCCGCACCTGACTCTGCTGTTGATATTCGTGAAGTTGCTAAGTCTGCGCCGGTTTCTCCAACCTCATCTGGTGGAAACCCTTTTCATAGTACTGTATCAGCCACTATGACACTGCGACGCATGCTCAATCTTGAGCTTGAGACTGCAGATGAATGAAGATCAGGAGCTTTTAGGGGAACAGGGTTAGTTTTAGTTTTTATGCACATAGAAATAAGGTGTTAGTCACCAAACTGGTTTGAGTTTGTTTCTTAGCTTATAATGGCGATGGTAAAGGAACACGTAAGCAGTCTTGACTCAGAGTTAGTCAGCAGTTACTAGATCTTCTATGCAGATTGGGGTGTTATTAGCGGTGGAACAGCTGGTTACAGTGGGTAGAAACATTCAGGAAACAGATTGATCTCGCGTAAAAGAGAAGACTTGATTCTTGGTGTAGCATATAGGATGGCCAAAATTTTACCAGTCTTTAACATATAAACTGGGTAGATGCTAAGTTCATGTGGTGATGCTTGAACATTAGTGTTTCCTCTTTGCCCTTTGTATAGTTTCTTCTTAGAGTCGTCTTTTTCCCTTTGGCTTCTTTATCTTAAGTGGGTTAGATAGCATCTAGCTAGCCTGTATATGCTGTAGAGCCTTTGATCATACTGGGTTTCTGTTTCATTCTTTCAAGTTTCGTCTTTTCGGGTTCTTAGTTTTACCTTTGTCATGTATTTCCCTCTCTGTCCATATCTTTTCTTTTAACTCTCTTTTTAAGTTTTCTTCTCTTCCTTCTAATTCATTTCTATCCAGCCTTAAAAGATGTAAATCTAGTGACTATCCTGCTAAGTGATCTTCCTCCTCGCCGCATTTCCTGTTTTTTTGAAAAGGAAAAAGGGAAGAGGAAGTTTTACTGACCCTCTTAGACTATCTCTGCTGGTAAAGGTTCATCCAGATTCTAGCCATTTCAGTCTCACCTTTCATCCACTTCTTGTGAAGAAAAGACATTCCTCAGGTTCTTACCTAGAACACCTTTGTCACATTGGAGTTTCGTGATCCTGCCTAATCTGCTCACAAGGTAAAATTGAAGCTCTCTTTAGCTCTTCCAATTAAAGAATCTGAGTGTGTAACTTATACAAGTTTTTGACTTTGTAACAGAGACCTGGAGAAGCTGCTGCTCTGCTTTTGAAGCTGCTTCTTAGTTTCTTTGTCTCTCTACTATCTTTGGTTGTTTTGTTAGATAAGGAGACAAGTATTGTCTCTGTGTTTGGAACTGTTGTGTGAAAGCTTTCCTTAAACGTTTGTTTCGTCTTGTCTTTTGTAGTTTGTGACAGTGTTGTAGAGACGTTTTGCTATCTTCTTTTCAGTTTTAATGTTGAAGGATCCCTTGTTCCCTATTTATTATCATCCTCTATGCCTCTATGATTTACTTATTGCGTAAGTAGTAAGATTTAGTGAAGGTGCTTGTAGATTTGATGATCTCTGAAACTCAAAACGGCACATGTAAATTGTAGGCCAATATTTTCGTCAAATATCATTTAACTAGAATTAGCATTTGTTCATCTCCTACGATTTTTGTGAATCATCAATTTTGCCGTTCAATTTTTATACGTTTATTAAAGTTAACAAAATAGATTCTTACAGATGTCTTTGGTGGAGCATGCAAGCCGTGTAGGAATGTTCAATGGGAATAAATGTATCCGACCGAATTGAACCGAATTAATCAATCTGAAAACCAAAATGATGGTATCTTGAGGAATTTCTTTTTTTTTTTTAATATGTTTCAGACTTTGATGGATTCGATGTATCCGAAAACCGAATTCGAACCATAAAAAAAAATGTTGATGTATATGTCCGCTTGATATGCGAATGAAGTTTGATTATTAACAATTTGCAGCTTGAGATGCGAGTGAGGTGGATTTCTAAAATGTTTCAGCTGAGATATGAAGCGAAATGGCTCGTTATGGGCCCATCAGAATACCTTTACATTTTTAGTAGGCTTTTGTTTGAAGTCGTATTACTACTCTCGTGAAAATGATTTTCCTCTTTTGTTCTCTAAACGTTAAAAAAGACAAAATTTCAATACTTAAATTATGGTGGTAGCCTTGTAGGTGTTATAGTTACTATTTGAGACAATATCAAGAAAGATTTAAGATTAAAATAAAAGAAATAGACGTTTGGGACCAAGTGAGAGAGGTAGCTGAAGATGATAATGATTGAGAGTTCTAAATGTTTGGTTTATGAGTTTTCATGATGGTTCATTATTACGATTGGGCCCAACAACAACAAGAAAGAAAACTTTGATGGCATTTTTGTTCGTATTTAAAGTACAATGTATGGATACCGACAGGTTCATATGTTAAAGCGCACATTTTTCTTTTGTTTCATACTTAATTCAATATTACTCAAAATATACAATGAAAAATTTCTTAACAATGATTTAATAATCTAAGAGTTTCTTAAAAGTTAATTACTTTTTTTTAATAATCCATACCGTGTATGTGTTTAACTTTTCTCTCTTTTTCTTTGGGAAAATGAATCAAGCTTAGTTGATAACATGTGCAACCCATGAAAGCTAGGTTTAGCCTTTTTTTTATAATTATGTTTTGACACAAATTAAAAACAATATATTAAAAATTCTATTATATCCCTGATATAAAAACAAGATTGACTCTTGTTTCTTTTTTCTTTTTTTTTTTGTGTGCACCAAGTAAGTTGACTCTTGTTATTATGTTTTACTGATATTAGTGATATATATAATCTTTTGTTTATAATTTTCCTATATAAACAGATTTAAATTTGGCGTATTACTAAAATTTTCATTAGAAAAAAACTTAATTATCTTTATTCATCAACCAATTCAAGATAATGAAATATGTGTATGTATTTGATGCGCATGGGTGAGATGTGCTACGTGGACGAATATGATTGGGTAACGTACAGGGGACCCAAAGTTCACCTCTGATACGCCTCTCTGTGCCGTTGCCTTTTGCCTTTTTTTGATTCTCTCTCTTTCCAAAGATTTTCTCTTTCCTATTTATTATTTTATAAGTAAAGAAACAAATACTAAAACCGACAATAGTTGATTTATTCAATTAGATAGTTTAATTATCTATTGAAAGTTGAAACAACATCTTTAATTGATTAGATACTTGCAAGAGATTTAACTTCACATTTATTTAATTAATATTTGAATACTTAATTTAAACCAAGTATAAAATATACTAGAATACAAAGGAATTTTATTAATTTTTTATATGTAAATTTTCCAATTTATCAAAGAAATGTTTTTTATTTTTTGTGTGTCAATCAAAGAAATGTTTTATATCTCATGTAAGACAAGTTTTGATGTGAAGTGATCTTGGTCTAGTGGTAAAGCACAGAAGACAGACACCATCACACCAGGGATCGAGTCCCCGACTCTACAATTTAATTGTAGAAATTAGGCTAATGGGCCGGCCAATTGTGACCCAAATGTTGACAAAAAAAAAAAAAAGACAAGTTTTGATATCATAGAAAGAGATATAAACCATAATGCTGACATTAATTGTGAAAAACTAAAAATGAAAAAAACAACACATGTAATGATAACACAGGCTTAATTGATGGCCTAATTTACATTAAATTTGTTTGTCATAAAGCGTAAATTACATTAATTGAGGAAGTCAAATATCCCAAGCAATCCCGAGAAAAAAAAACTCTATTTTTTATTACGAAAACATTTTAGAAAATCGTATACAAGGGTACTCTCGTCATTTTATTAATTTTTTTTATCTCTCTTTGTTTAAGCCCACCATAACCTTAAGCAAAAACTCTTCACAACGTAAAAAGCAGAGACAGAGCTTAAACACCAAGAGAGAGAGAGAGATCTGGAAGAAGATGGGATGAGATATGCGAAGAAGATGACGAAGCGGAAGCTAGACTAGCACAATTCGATAATAAACTAAGCGTTTGATTATTTCAAGGATTCTTCGATTATCGAACGTGCGATTTCGTTTTTTTTTTTCCCCGGGTAGGAACTCGACTTCAGTGTTTTCCGATTTGTTTCATAAATTCTGGATTGTGATTTTTGAGCGCTCAGATCATAATTTTGGCTAATATTATGCACTATAATCGACATGTTACAGTGTGATCGTCTGATTGTTCTGACTCGAAATTTTGTTTGTTCTCTGGGTTTAAGAGTATGAGATTATCACAATCGTGTACATGTTTAATTATTTGAAATTCATTTTTCTCAGTTTGGATAGTGATTTGTCCTCCGTTTACTGTTTCTTTTTGGCATTTCTCTAATTATTTTCCCTTTGTATTACTATTCAATTTGTTCATCTTTAAGGAACCTTAATTCATGCTTTTCCTTTTTTTCAGTTAATTTGTTAAATAGCTTGTGAGAGCCTGAAACGAAGAAGTTTTGGTGTAAAGATCCTTGTGGTCTGTTTGTATTTACTGTGAAAAAAATGGAGATTGCGGCAAAGAGTAACTCGAAGCGTATGTATTCATGGTGGTGGGATAGTCACAATACCCCCAAGAATTCTAAATGGCTTCAGGAGAATCTTGCAGGTCTGTATGTTTGTTAAAGCTAGCTACTTGTAGTGTATCTTAATTGCAATGTTATAAAATGTGATTTCCTGCATTATCTTGCGTTTATAGCATCGTTAGTGTTGTATAGCTGATGGTTTTCGTCATGATTTATGATCTACAAATTATGAGACTTTTTTGCAGATTATCTAAAGTTTTTTTTTTTTTTTTTGAAATGTTTTTCTTGCTCTTTTGACAGATATGGATAATAATGTGAAGCAAATGATCAAGGTTCTTGAAGAAGATGCAGATTCCTTTGCCAGGCGAGCTGAGATGTATTACCGTAAACGTCCTGAGCTTATGAAATTGGTTGAAGAGTTCTATCGTGCATATCGCGCATTAGCTGAAAGATATAATCATGCCACTGGCGTAATCCATCAGGCTCATCAGACTATAGCAGAAGCCTTTCCGAGTCAAGTTCCCTTGATATTTGGTGATGAGTCACATGTTGGCGCTTTGACAAATGATGATGATCCACAAACACCGGAGATGCTTCCTCCTATCCGAGCTCGGGTTAACCCTGATGAGTTGCAAAAGGATGTTTTGGGGTTCTCTTTATCTCATGTCCATGATGTAAAGAGGAATATAGATTTTAGTGACGAACCTCCGTTTGTGAGTAGTGGAAAAGCAAGAAAGGGACTGAATTTTAATGATGGGGATGGAAAAGGAAGAAATGATCTCAAGGCTCAAATTCTTTCAGAATCTGATCGAGCTAGCAAAGCTGAGGCTGAAGTTGTGGCATTAAAAGACTCCCTTTCAAAAATGCAGGCTGAAAAAGAAGCTAGCTTAGCACAGTTTGAGAAGAATTTGGAGAGACTGTTGAATCTAGAATCTGAAGTATCTCGTGCACATGAAGACTCAAGGGGACTTAATGACAGAGCCGCAAGTGCAGAAGCTGAGATCCAAACGCTCAGAGAAACCCTCTACAAACTGGAGTCTGAAAAGGAATCCAGCCTTCTTCGGTATGAAAAATGTCTGCAAAAGATAGCTGATTTGGAAGACGGAATCTCTGTAGCCCATAAGGATGCTGAAGAAATAAATGAGCGAGCTAACAGAGCTGAAGCTGAAACTCTTACTTTAAAGCAGAGCCTTGCTAAAGCCGAAACTGACAAGGAAGCTGCTCTTGTTCAATACAGGCAATGCTTGAATACGATATCTAACCTAGAAGAGAGACTAAGTAAGGCTGAGGAAGAAGCAAGGCTTATCAATGAGCGAGCTGAAAAGGCTGGGGTAGAAGTTGAAAACTTGAAGCAAACAATCTCGAAATTGATCAAGGATAAGGAAGCTTCTGAGCTTCAGTACCAACAGTGCCTGAATATAATTGCGGATCTAAAACTCAAACTACACCATGCTCAAGAAGAAACACAAAGTCTTAGCCACGAAATAGAGGATGGAGTTGCTAAGTTGAAGTTTTCTGAGGAGAAATGTCTTGTGCTTGAGAGGTCAAATCAGAATCTCCACTCTGATCTTGATTGTCTCTTGGAGAAACTGGGGCATCAAAGTCAGAAGCTCACAGAGAAGCAAACAGAGCTGGTCAAATTGTGGAGTTGTGTACAAGAAGAGCATTTGCGTTTCCAGGAAGCTGAGACTGCGTTTCAAACCCTACAGCAATTGCACTCTCAGTCTCAAGAGGAGCTAAATAATTTGGCTGTGGAACTTCAAACCAGGTCTCAAATCATGAATGACATGGAGATCCGGAACAATGAGTTGCATGAGGAAATTCAGCAAGCCAAGGTTGAGAACAAAGGTCTCAATGAGCTCAATCTCTCTTCGGGTGCATCGATTAAAAGTTTGCAAGAGGATGTCTCAAGCTTAAAGAAAACAATACAAAAACTTGAAGCAGAGGTTGAGCTAAGAGTGGACCAGAGAAATGCTTTACAGCAAGAAATATACTGTCTTAAAGAGGAATTAAGTCAGGTAGGGAAGAAACACCAGTCTATGGTAGAACAGGTGGAGTTGGTTGGGTCATCAGTCAACGAGTTGCAAGAGGAAACCTTAACCTTAAAAGAATGCAATGAGAGAGAAAAAGGTGAAAAGATGGCTCTTCTAGAGAAATTGGAAATCATGGAAAAACTTGTTCAGAAAAACCTTATGCTGGAAAAATCTATATCAGATTTAAATTTTGAGTTGGAATCAATCAGAAGGAAGCTGAAGACGTTGGAGGAAGCTTGTCAGTCACTCTCAGAAGAGAAATCATGTCTTATTTCTGAAAACCATCATGGTGCCATTGAGAACATTGTTCTTATTGAATGGCTTCGGCAACTTAAGTTAGAAGCGGTTGGTATAGCAACAGAGAAGAATAACCTTGAGGGTAAGGCAAAGAAGATTGGCGATAAGTTAATAGATACAGAGACTGAAAATCTGGAGCTAAAGAGAAACATGCTTTCTATCAGATCAGAGAAACGTCACTTAGAAGATGAGATTGCTAATGTGAAGGATCAGTTACGTGAGAAGGAAAAGGAACTTGAAGAAAACAAAGTGGAGAAAGAAAAGCTGAATCAAGAGGTTTTCAAAGAGAGGAGCAAGGCTGAATTGTGGGAGTCCCAAGCTGCTACATTGTTCTGTGATAAGCAGATTTCGGCTGTACATGAAACATTAATTGAAGCGACGACACGTGAGCTAGCTGAAGTCTGCAAGAACCTTGAAAGTAGAAGCACATCGAAAGATGCGGATATTGAAAAGCTTAAAAGAAGCCAAGATATTGTCTTGTTGGATGAAAGCATTAAATCTTTGGAGAATTATGCTTTCGTGAGCCGTGGATATGGGGATGAAATTTCAAAGGTAGTTTATTTTAGCCATTTATCTCCTCAATCTCCACCTCTAAAATTGATTCTTTGAAAATTGACACCGTTTTGAACAAAATTGTTTGAACTAATGTTCTCATATCTTTCACCAGGGTGCTGATTCAATGGATGAATTCCCCAAGTTGGAAGATATGTGTTTGAGAATCAAAGCTATTGCAGAGGCAGTAATGGAAAAGGAGAAATTTTTGATGCTTGAGAACACGAATGCCTACTCTATGCTTGAGGCATCATTGAAACAAATCAAAGAATTAAAAACTGGTGGTGGAAGAAGCATGAGGAAGCAGGAAGGAGGAAGTGGCAAAATGCGGAAGCAGAGTCACGAAATCGAGATGGTAATGAAAGATATTGTGCTTGATCAAACGTCTGATGGATCATCGTATGAGATTGTAAGTAAGAAAGACACTTTGGAGTTAGATCATCACGGTTTTGTTGAGCTAAAGCCAGTGAAGACTCACAAAACCGAAACTACGGCTAGAACTGCAAAAGGTAAATCCTTGTCTGAAGAGTCACTGATTGTTGATAAATTGGAGATTTTCGACGGATTTATGGATCCAAACAGAGAAATAAACAAGAGAAAAGTTCTAGAAAGACTTGATTCGGATTTACAGAAGCTGGAGAATCTTCAGATCACTGTAGAAGATTTGAAAAGCAAAGTCGAAACAGTGGAGAAGGACAAGACAAAAGTAGGAGATGATGAATATGAAACGATCAGAGGACAGCTCGAAGAAGCGGAGGAAGCAATAGAGAAACTGTTCAACGTCAACCGAAAGCTGACCACAAAAGCCGAAGCCGAGAAGGATATCGATAGAAGAAGGAGAATATCTGAACAGGCGAGAAGGGGATCAGAGAAGATTGGGAGGTTACAGCTGGAGATACAGAGGATTCAGTTTCTGTTGATGAAACTTGAAGGAGAGAGAAAGAATCGAGCTAGGTCGAAGATTTCAGATACCAAATCGAAAGTTCTTCTTCGGGATTATATCTATGGTGGATCCAGAAGCGTATCGATGAAGAAAAAGACAAAGAAGAGGTCTGCGTTTTGCGGTTGCGTTCAGCAGCCACGGTCTCCTTGAAGTCATTAAAACTCTTGTTACTTCACCCGCAGGTAAAATTATATTCATGTGAATTGTTTAACTGCGTTTGCGATTATCTTTTTGAACGCATGCAGACGCGGTAGTAGTAGTAATAGTGCGTTTAAATAACAGACTCTTGTTCTCTCAACTCTTATTATTTCTTAATGACAATTTAACTTTTTAGAAATTTGGAATACAAAATGAAATCTTAAACGTTGTTAAATTGCGGCGAGTCGGGTTTAGCTGTGTGGAGCATGAAATCGCAAGCCGCGACGGCGTCTGCCACCGTGAGATAAATACGTTCTTTACCAATGCTCTCTATGAAGTTGGACTTGCTTAGCTTCTTCATCACCTCTGCTCCTGGGTTCGCTACCACTAGCTGTGAAAATTAGAGAACCAAATTGTAAAATGACTATATGATTTGGGGACTTGTATAAAAGGAAAAATAAAGGCATATACATACCTTAAGCTCTCTTCGTCCCAGGATTTTGTTGAGTTCCTCAAGCATGCTTATACCGCTCGTGTCGATGTTCCCCACAGCTAATTCATGATACATACTAAGTCAACATTAGATTTTTATATTTTGGAATCCAACATATACATATATTAAAAAACAAAAAAATTAATTGAAGATATAGTATAATTTAAAATATATTTTTCATGCTGAAAAAGCAATCTAGCCAAAAAATTTTTTTTATATCATATAGTTTCTTACCACTCATGTCGAGTATAATGTATTGTAGACTGATTTCTCCGCTCGTTCTCAATTTCTCTTCCTCATCATCGATCCACCTTCCAATTCTACCAAAATGTTACACATGAAAAAAAAATCATGAATCACGTGTAAATAACTAAAATTCAATAATAATAAAGATGTATGCATATAATTAAAATAAAATAATAACCTATCTCGCAAGTAGCTAGAGTTGGCAAAGTAAATAGGACCATCGATGTGAAGAATGAGGAGAGAAGAGAGAGTGATAGCCTGAGGGTAATGTTCAATGCTCCTAAATATTTCTGTGTTTTGAATGTTTCCCATTACATAAATCTTTGGTCTTCCCACAAACAACACCAACCTCATCACTGATATTCCCACCTGCATATAATGAATTAATGTTCATATATTATACATTATTGATTGCATGATTCTATCTTACGAGTTTTGTTGGGATCGAGTGGCGGCATAAGGGTAAAGATAAAAGAAGTAGGAAGAGATACTTACGGAGAGGATGAGACCAATCTCGATGGTACCAAAGACAACGCCGAAGTAAGCAGAGAGACAAACGAAGAAATCGAACTTGTCGAGTCTCCAGAGATGAATGGCTGCTTCGTAGTCAACGAGGCCGAGCATGGCGGCGATTATGATAGACGATAGAACTACTAACGGCGTGTAGAAGAATAATGGTGTTAAGAACAGTAATGTTACTGCCACTGCAACCGCCATCACCACGTTTGATAACGCCGTTTTGCAACCCGCGTTGTAGTTCACCGCCGAACGCGAAAACGGCCCTTCATATCATAATATTTTCCATATACGTTTTTTTGTCAAACCCATATAACAGACTCTTTAGATTTTGCATAGACATAGTAAAATTAAGGAAAATTTTGAGTTTTTCTAGTTATTTCGAAAACTAGTTTTCTACAAAGTTGATACTAAATGAGTTTTCTAAATACAAAAACCAAAACCTCAACTAAAAAGCTACAAACATTCTTGACAAAATAAAAACTACAACCATTCAAAAATATAGACAAGATTATGAAATTTTCATCGTTATTCGTCCTTAACATATGGTGTTCTTTTTTGTGTCAATATATATTTTGTGAGTTTTTGAACCCATGAATTGACACAAGAATGATGCTAGCACAAACCACCACTAGATTTACCTTTGTTATGTTTTCACATATTGAACTAATTATGATTATTTTCATCACCAAATTATGTTGTACATTACCTTTTCGATAGTGTCAACCTTAAATTATTAGCTGGACCAAACTTTTTTTTTGTCGGCAGTCGGACCAAACATTAATCAAATGCTCTTTAGTCTTTTCTAAGATTTTTAGTAAAGAAAATGAAAATTGTAGATTACCCGTAGTGAGATAGCAAGAGGAGAAGGAACCAAGAATATTCATCATCCCAAAGGCTATCATCTCTTTGTTCCCATCTATATTGTAATTCTTATACATTGCAAAGCTCCTCCCCACTGCAATCCCTTCCTATTTTTTTTTAAAACAAAATTAATTAGAACCAATTAAGGATTCATTTGGTCGAGATTAATCTGAGTTTTGCTATTTTTAAAAATATCCAAAAACTAAATGATTAATGAATACGTACAGCGAGGGCTATGACTCCAGTGATAATGCCTGTTTTGAGAGCCAACGTAACATAAGGTGACGTGAAAACCAAATGTGTGAGTGACGGTGGATTTATCCCTTTCTTTAATTCTCCAATCTATTTCCACAACAATATATAAATTTGCATTAGCATTTCCCAAATGATATACTTTTTATTAACTAACCGCAAAACCACCAATCACTAATTAAGGTCTCTATTTGTTTCAAACATATATAATTTATATGTACGCATTTAAATGAGAAACAAAAAATAAAAACATTCACAGTTTTCTTATAAATATGAAATATTTTCAGTTTTATAAAATGTTTTAGCAAAATGCAAACGTCATACGTTTTCTTTTTGGAATTTTTTCAAACTTGTGGAAGCAAATAGATATACAAGCCTAGCTAATTGGAAGATTTTGCCAGGAGAAGAGAAACGTACAATTTGGACGCCATGGTATTGGGCATGGAGGAAGTAAACGAAAAGGCTTCCAAAAATGACAGAAACAAGTGGGGACATTGCAGATATCCAGAATAGCTTTGGTCTCTTCTTGCTCTTCACTTACATTAATTAATTTGTTAAATTAAATCTAAAATATATTAATCAGAACTTATATATATAGTTAAACTTACAATGTATTTAGTTGTAAGAAGGAAGATAAGGAAGCAACACCCTAGCACTCCACTCTCCCATCTCCACTGCAAATTTTAAAATAATTTAAATATACGACGTACCAAAAACTCTCCTTCTTCTGCTCTTAAATAGTTAAATGAGTATGTAGACATATAATTTATTTTTATACTGATAGACTAATTATTAAACAAAACCAAAGGAACTTAAAACGGTCTGTACTATATTGGCAAGAAACCCCGTGAATAATAACAACAATTTATTTTTCGCCTCATCCACTTACAATCAGCAATTAATTTAATGGAAATAAATACAGAGAAAACCACAGATTTGGAGATTATATATCAACAAATTAATCAAATATTATAACATATCCGGTTATTATATTTTTAAAATCGTAACAACTACAAATACGTCTAAGTGTTATTTTCAAAGCCAAAAAAAAAAAAAAATCAATGTTTACTTTATAAAAGGATTTTTTTTTATAATGGATTTCTGTTTATGTTATTAATTAAAAGGAATTTGAATTGGCTGTATTTTTATATATGGATATAATAAAACGAACCATATGAAGTTGAGAAAATATGGAGCGGAGAACAGAGACGATATCGGTGGAATGAGTGAAGTGGCGGAGGCCAAGTAATCCTTTGAGTTGCTGCAGACACACCACAGTCGCGGCTCCTCCCATAAAACCTACAATTGCCGCGTGCGACAATATCTCCACCACGAACCCTAACCTGATATTATATTTCACATTCACTAAACCCAATCAATTTTATTGTAATTACTATAACTTGTTGATATAATTTATATACTTTAATTAGAATTTTGAAGTATGTTAAGTTTATTTATATTTTAACCTCTTTGAGTTACGATGGTTATCACATCGATTATTTATCATAGACATATGATTATTAGTTTAAAAAAAAAAAAAATTAATGTTTTATTTTTCTAGTGTTGACGTTGATTTGTTCACGTGAAATTTGTTTGTTGATGTTAGACTAAACTTATTATCATATTATTATTACCCTCTGACATATTTGCCGGCCTCAGAATCGAACATGGATCATATCTCAACTGTATATGTTTTTGTTTTCTTCTTATTTTCTAATTTATATAGAGTATCACATTTTTACCATAGCTAAGAAAAACAAAACAGCATGCACGAGGCAAAGACCTTCAGCCGAACAAAATGTTCCGTTCCCACTTTTTAATTATGATAGACGATCCACTAGAAAACAACTGATCTTACACCACAATTGTACCAAAATATATAAAATTAATCCTATATAGATCCACATGCACATTCGAACGGTGATTTCTACCATGACTGTTTTAAATTGAGTAATGCTGATTCCATGCATCATGTATATATGAAATAATAATAAACATATATCGATTTTCGAGTAAATTTTTTAAAAAAAAATATGGGTCATGTGATTTTGAAGTATTACGTACCGTAAGAGGCCAAGGCAGGTTTGCATGATTCCGGCGAAGAAAGTGGCGGTGAAAGCTAAGTGAAGGTAAAGCTTTGGATTCTCCACTGCGTTTACCTCTTTCCCCAACATCGCCGCCGTCAAGAGCGAGGCCACCGCTACTGTTCCTACAGCTAAATCTCTTGAACTTCCCATTACCGCGTATACCAACGGCGGCACCAAGCTCGAGTCTACATTATTTTTCATATACACATACTAACATAGTTAGCTGTAGTATATAAGAAACTAGAACCAAACTAAATCACAAACATAATTACATATGATATTTAGAAACACACAAAATGGAAGAAACTTTAAATTGGGTTTGATGATTTTTACTCACACAAAAACGAGCTCGAAAACCAAAACCAAAACCGTATATTTTTTTACTCATCCGCATTTTTTCATCTGTATACTAAAAATTATTTAATTATACTTAATATATATCTTCAAAGTTGTTTCTATAAGAAAATCCCCACAATATCAGAGAAAAATAGACTTGCATTAATTGTTAAAATAATTAGAAGAGGAAGAGAGCATATACAAAGACCAAGGATTGGAGGGAGATTAGCGAGCTGAGCATAGCTAATCCCTTGAGGAATGGCAAGGCTTGCAATTGTTATCCCTGAGATAACGTCTGATTTCAAATACTCCAACTTGTAACCACGAGCCCATTCCAAGATTGGGAACACGTGTCGGAGCCCTAACTCAATCTTTTTCGACGTTTTCGATTCGTTCCTGATTTTACGGAATGGATCGTCGGCGAAAAGGATCTCATTGAGAGTATTCTTTACTGATTTCAAGAAAGGCTGTGGTGGAGGGATTTCTACTTGGTGACATTGTGATGCCCTTTTGCTGCACATCTTCTAGTTTAACTATTTAATTTGGAGAATATATATAAAATATAAAGTATTTTCTTTGCTTTTAAAAAAAATTATAGAATGAGGATGATCAAAAGCTAAGTCTCATTTGGATTTGGAAGTGATGAGAACGAGAGAAGGAAGATGGGGTTTTTATAGGAAGGGAACATAGGTGATTCATGATTTCATTTTCGTCGGTTACCACACAATTATTGGTTTTATTTTGTTAATATATATCTACTTTTCTAGAGAACAAAAACATGGTAACTTTATATTGAAATCGTACATAAGAAACTATTGCATGTACGAAAACAAAAATGCTTGTAATTCATTGGTTTTTGCTATGTTGATCGAGAAACTACGGACCATTATCATGTATTGGTTAATTACACATAGATTTTCCCGTAATATACCATCATATTTGCATCAAGATCACAACCCCAAAGAAACCAATTGCATATTATATAGAAAGAGCAAGGATTATTGAGGGACTTTAAAAGTTATGTATTTCTTTTTGGCATTATTATGTATTGGTTACACATACATTTCACCGTGGCAAAAACAAGGATATATTATTTTATCCAAAAAAAAAAAAAAGAATTATCGTGGAACTTTGAAAGTTTTGGTTTTTTCTTTGACATTATTATTATGTATTGGTTACACATACATTTCACCGTAATGCATCATCATATTTGCATAGCGGCCACAAATTCCACAAGTCCAATCATATGTAGAGAAAACAAGAGTTATATATAAGAGACTTTTCAGTCCAGAAAGAAAGAATTATAAGGGACTTTTAAAGTGTCTTTTTTTTTTTCTTTTCACATTATCATGTATTGGTTAAACATATATTTCGCCGTAATGCATCATCATATTTGCATTGCAGCCACAAATTCCACAAATACAATTGACAAAATGCTTGTAACTCATTAGCTTTGTTATGCTGATCGAGAAAATACGGACCATTATTATTTGTTTGTTTTGTACCTTTTTGTTTTGGCCTTTCATTTTAAACTTCACCATAGTGACTAGTGAGAATATGGGTCGTCGCCAGAGACCACTTTCCCATCACGCTCTTGGCTTATTGGTTTACACACACATTTGACCGTAATATATAATAATATTTGCGTTGCGACCACAAATTCTAGAAAATCCAGTTACATCTTGAAATATAAAAAGAATTATCGAGGGAATTTTGAAGTTTTGAAATCTAATGCTTTATTTTCCTACCTGTTTTTCCCACAATACGCTAAAATTTTGACAAAGGAAACATCTAAAGAGATATTCGACTTATACGAAAACTAAATAATTAAGAGACATGATTAAAATGAAACAGCAACATGAGCTGTTACAACTTACAAGACTTCCCAATTTGGATCGATCACTCTCGTTACCATTATTGTTTTGTCGATTTGCATTTGGATCATTTCAGAATTATAAACATTCGCTTTCCTTTTCTAACACACACCTCGAGGCTTCCCATGTTTTGCCTTTCCTTTTAAATTTATAAGTCAAAATAATCTAATTTTTACATCAAAACTTAAGCTAACCTGTTTTTTATTAACAGAATATAGTCTAAATCTAATCCCCAAATTCTTAACTTAAATGCTAAAAAACGAATCTCTAATCTCTAAAAGTTAAACCACAAATTATAAGCCTTAACCCTAAAATCTAAACATAATAGTCTTTCTTTTGTCAAACTTCAGCCTCTTTCTAATCTCTAAAAGTTAACTTAATCCTTTAACCCTAAAATCTAAACATAATAGTCTTTCTTTTGTCAAACTTCAGCCTATTTCTAATTTGATTCTTTTTTCTTTCTTTTTTTTTTTAATAAAAAGTTCAATTGTTTTACATTTATCGGCTCTCGTGATGTCCTTAGCTACACTACACACATACTTTGGCATTTTCGTTATAATCATTACTTGATCCACAGCTTCTCTGTTCCCTCTATAATCAATCACATGAACATGTGAACTGTAACCACGAAAATAGGCAATCTTATTTTAACATTTTTTAGAGAGACAAAGATCAAGCTAATTACCATCCCTCACAATAATCAGTAAACCTAAAATAGATAAATCCCTAATCTAAAATCTCACTGCGAGATCGAAGAAAAGGCAAATCAAAGTCTAGAAGACGATCACGAGGGAAGAAGGATCATCTCGAAGAACAAAGATTCAATGGTGGAATTGTTGATGATGATAGAGAATAGAGATTGAGAAGGTTTTTGTTGTTTGATTGATTGATTTCTCCAAATGGCTTTAGGAGCCTTACATAAGCGTTTGCCACAAACCGAAATAACTCAATACAGAAATTAAATTGCAATTATTAAACCGAAAGAGATAAAGATAAACCGAGTGAGATGTAAACCGGATAGATACATCATCTCTGTGAGCCTCTAAATACAGTAAGAAGAGACAAGAAGAGGTTGATGATGTCTAGGTAGAGCGAAACCGCTGCCCAAATATACTCATCGTATGTGTGTCGTTTGATCAGATTGTCTGTATCATAAACTATGTATCCGCAGAAAATTATCGATGCCAAACAGCCGTAGACCATCACCGAAATCCTCCCCAATGGGAACAAAATCTGCACAATCCAAAGCTACCACATTTAATACGCACACTCTCATTCTCAGTAATGTAATGTCACTAGTGAAATCAAGTTTATAACTTCAGAGCCTAAACCAAAACTACCATATCCAATAGGCTAAATTCCTCATTCTATGTAATGGTGATATCTTTATTTATAGGCTAAACCGAATATTGGAAACCCGGTTATGGGATCCAAAGTACCTTCTAGCCAAAAGAATGCTACCCAAACTTAACACATTCAGTACGTTAGAGCTTTCATAATCTGTAATACAGAGAAATCAAGATCTATTTAGCGTAAAAAATGCTACCAAAACTACCTAAATCTCTCATTCTTTCTAATGTGAAATCAAGTTTCTAACTTCCATAAGCTACCACATTGAATGGGCTTAAAACTCTCACTCGGTAGATGTCTAATGTGAAATCAAGTTTCTAGCTTCTTAGCCTGAAAAGAATGCTACTAAAAGTACCACATCTTATAGGCTAAACCGAAAACTCTCGCTCTCTCTAATGCTTGTTGTGAATTTGGAATAGGTGGTGTTACGTACTTGTATCATGGCGAAGACAATAAGCACGATGAGAGCGCCGAACAAGAAGGGTCCGAGGAAATTAAAGTCATATCCTTTCCTAGCAGCCCAGAAGGTGTATAATGTGAGGGAAAGCACCACGACCGTTGTCAAGATGGCTGACTCGAGAATCACTTTCCCTGTGTCCAACACAGAGCAAGAATCAAACATACACACAGTGGAACCACAAATACTGATAAATGTATCAAAACCAGAATCAATTGAATCAACTGAGAGATCAAATATGATAAAACTTAAGTTCTTTCAGATTTATTTGGATGAAAAGTACTAGTCAGAGCTAATTCCCAACAGCAAAAAGGCAGAAACTTGTTGCCTATTGAATCTTTAAAAAGTAATAAAGAATCAAAATCTCAATAACTCAAATCGAATACAAAGTGGTTGAAGAAGTCTTACCATTAGTGAAGGCACATGTTAATCCGACCACAAAAGCCAGAGCCAAAGTGAAAATCCCCAAGAGCAAGTAATTCACCGGATGTTTCTGGTGGTAATAGTACAACGGGCACAACACTATATATCGAAGAAATACACAAAAATCCAATTTTTCAGCTGACCAAAATTGGAAAAATTTGAAATTTGATACTATTACCTATGAAGGGAGTGATGATGAGGACTATGTAGAGACCTAATCCAAGGCCAGTGGTGGCGAAGAAGAGAGCGATTGGACGGACGGTGACCACCGTGGCGGCGACGGCGACGGTGGCTAGAAGCTGAAAGGCGATAATAGAGTAAACCTTGCGTATAAAACCCCACCGGAGCTGGGGATTTTCAAGCATCGTTGGGTATAAGGGCCTTGAGGTACCGCCTGTTTCCACGTCATCTTTCCGGTACGGTACGTTCCACTGATACATTACGGTAGCCAGAAAAGGTTTATCGACACACAAACTCAATAAGAAATACCTCTTCTTATTAAACTCACTCTTTAGGTAAAATAACTCAAACCCTTACAACTTCAAGCAATACCACAACTCGGTATATATATATATGCTTGTCTCAAGACTTAGAAATGGAAAACATCTAACAAAAGGAAATTTAACATTTCTACCAAAAAAAAAAAAAAAAGGAAATTTAACATAACTCGATAACTTCCTTTTCTCCTTAGTTTGGATTTTTCCAGAAAAGCGGTTGTGCGAAGAGGAGGAAGGAGAAACTTCATGAAAGCTCCCGGTAAAGGTGGGCATGACACGTGTCAATCGGAACCGTGACAAGGATGGTTCTACTTCTTTGATAAAGTTGTTGTATACGAGTAGTGTTTTTAAGGAAAAAATTAAAGGTAATATTTTTTCAATATTGTTGCTTAGCAGATGCATCATGGATCTCCCCAACCCAAAATGCATTAAGAGGATGGGCTTTGTATGATAAAGAGGCCCAAATTGATCATAACCGACTCGACCAAGCTATATATAACGGATAGACAAGCCATTCGTTTTTTTTTTTTTTTGCCTAGATGGAGGCATTTGGAGAAATCTACATATTTTAGTGATACAATGCATCTCGCTATAGGAAATTATATTTATAGGTTTTCATAAGGATTCCGAGAGAATTTAATGTCATAGCTGATAAGTTGGCAAAAAATGCTAGAATATATTGTCTTGAATATGTAGTACGTGGGAATGATGCATGTCACTCTTTTTTCTAATGAAGAAGTTTGCTGACCAAACAAACAAAACTATCAATTTTTTTTGGTAAATTTCCAGATTATATAAACTAATCATAGTGTTAGAGTTCTTTTTTTTTATATTAATTTGTCTAATACATATAAGCAAATCAGTTTTGTATACAGTAAAACCTCTATAAATTAATAACGTTGGGACCGTGAAATTTTATTAATTTATAGAGGTTTTAATTTATCGATAAATTAATAATTATTAATTTATAGAGAGATTTGTCTTATTTCGTAAATTTTTTTAAAAAATTACTTAAAAAGTTAAGTTTTTTTTGTTATAATCAATAGTTTTCTCAAATCAATTACAAATAAGGTAATAGTTATCATGTCTAACCAATAACATCAAAAGTTTTTGATGCATTGAAAATATTATAAAAGAATTTTAACAAAAATTAATGCAAATTTAAGAAAAAACAGACAACACATGAGTCATATTTCACTAAATATTTTCATATATAACATATCTATAAATATATTTTGATAGATTTATAAAATTATTAATTTATAATGTTAATGAGACCATACATTTACATAGAATTTTCTAAAAAATTATTATCTTATTATTTTATCGAACTATGTCAAAATTTACACTGGTCCCAACTCGGGACCGGAGAAATTTATTAATTTATAGAGGTTATTAATTTATCGAGTATTAATTTATAGAGGTTCTACTGTACATTATATGAGAATGTATAAAATTATAATTAATAGAAAAAATAATAATTTAATAATATGTGACCATCTTCGATAGTGGTGGTTACTGTTTGTATGGAGATGTTCAAGAGGAAATGAGTAAAAACAAGAGAAAAGAAGAAAAACTTTCCCTTTTACCAATGAAACAAAAGAGCTCAGATAATTACAAAAGTGTGAATTTGGAAAACATTTCCCACTCTCTTCTGCTCTAACATCTCTCTCACTTCTTCGATTCACCTTTGCTCTCAAACTTTTGAACTTGTCCGAATCTCTCCATAGGACCTCTCTCTCTCTAGGGTTCTTTCTTCCGTTTCCAAATTGCAGTAAACACGGGGTGTTTCTTCCTTTACGCTATTTCTTGGCTCGCTGTTTAAAAAGATTCTTACTTTTTGATGTCTAAGGCATCCTAGATTTGTTGGATTCTCTTTGATTTTTCTGGGTTTAGCTCAATTTTCCTTGAACGCCACTACTAGATTATGTTACCACTGCTAGTAGGTTAGGGTTTTCTCGAAAAGCTCTAATTTTGGTGATTTGTTGCCTTAATTTCCTTAAAGGGTTATCTTTTTCTATGTCGATTTCAAGTGAGTTTAGCTGTTCCCATTTATATATTTAGGTTTGTTGTATCTGCTGCACATAAGTGGTTTCATAGAGAAATGCTTTAGCTTTAGGTGTTATAAGAAGATCTCGTAATACGAAAGTTGGGATTTTTTTTGTATAGAATTCCATTAAGTAACCCATTTCTTCACTTAGTTTATGGGCTCTGTGTAGTGTGAAATCGACAAGAAAATAGTGTGTTGATTATCCTCTGGCTATCCTGGAGATCTGGGATTTGTTTCACCTCTTATGTCAGATGAGGACTTATTACCCATCTGATTCTTGTAAAGAACCACAGCTCAATTCCTTGAATCCACAGTCATGGCTGCAAGTTGAGAGGGGGAAGCTCTCTTCCTCTGCTTCTTCATCTGCGTAAGTTTTTCTTTCTTTCCTGCTTGATCTTCTAATTGGTTGTTTGAGCTTGAGAATTTTTGGATATGGAGTAATCTTTGGTATTTTTGTAGTCCACTCTGCAGAGAATCATTTATCAAAGTTCCCGAGCCACAGATACTACCGCATTATAAACCTCTTGACTACGTAGAAGTTCTAGCTCAGATTCATGAAGAACTCGAGACTTGCCCTTTGCAGGAGAGATCGATTCTGTATTTATTGCAGTATCAAGTGTTTAGAGGTCTTGGAGAGACCAAACTTAGACGGAGAAGCCTTCAATCTGCTTGGCAAGAGGCTACAACTGTCCATGAGAAAGTTGTGTTTGGGTCTTGGTTGAGGTATGAGAAACAAGGAGAAGAAGTTATTGCCGATTTGCTTTCCTCTTGTGGTAAATATTGCGAAGAATTCGTGCCACTGGATATTGCATCCTATTTCCCAGCTATTGCTGCTTCTTCCCCTGAGGCAACATCTGTGAAGACGAACCGCAGTGTATCGAAAAATGTTGTTTTTAAGATAGGAGAAGAGAAGATAGCTTGCCAAAGGCGAAAAATTGCAAGTCTTTCGGCTCCATTTCACGCCATGCTTTATGGGAATTTCACGGAATCGCTTCTTGATGAGATAGACATGTCAGAAAATCATGTATCCCCATCAGCTATGCGGGTTGTTAGAGATTTCAGCGTTGTGAGTGTATTAACCGGAGTTTCTAAGAACCTTCTTTTGGAAGTTTTAGTTTTCGCAAACAAGTTTTGCTGCGAACGACTTAAAGATGCATGCGATAGAGAATTGGCATCTCTGATTTCTTCTATGGAATGTGCTATAGAGCTTATGGACTTTGCACTCGAAGAGAATTCTCCAATCCTAGCTGCATCGTGTCTGCAAGTTTTTCTTTATGAGATGCCCGATAGTCTGACTGATGAGCGTGTTGTCGAGGTTTTGACTCGGGTTAATAGATCTCAAGTATCAACTATGGCAGGAAAAGCTTCATTCTCCTTATACTCTTGTTTAAGTGAAGTCTCGATGCGTATAGATCCTCGGTCTGACAGAACATTGGGTTTCTTGGTGAAATTAGTTGACTTTGCAAAAAATGACCGGCAAAAAGTAGTGGGCTTTCATCGGTTAGGGTGCATGAGGCTACTGAGGAAAGAATACCATGAGGCGGAAGAAGCTTTTGAAACCGCTTTTAATTTAGGCCATGTTTATTCGGCTACTGGTTTAGCAAGACTAGGATACATCCAAGGACATCGGCTTTGGGCTTATGAGAAGCTAAGCTCGGTTATCTCTTCTGTTTCGCCGCCTCTCGGGTGGATGTATCAGGAAAGGTCTTTCTATTCTGAGGGTGATAAGAAATTGGAAGATCTTGGGAAGGCAACCGAATTGGACCCGACTTTGACATATCCTTACATGTATAGAGCTGTTACTCTAATGTCGAAACAAAATGCTAAGGCTGCGCTTGAAGAAATCAATCGGATCTTGGGGTTTAAACTCGCGTTAGAATGCTTGGAAATCCGGTTTTGTCTTTATCTTGGTATGGATAACTATGAAGCGGCTCTGCGTGATATTCAGGCTACTCTTACTCTGTGTCCGGATTATCGAATGTTCGACGGAAAAGTAGCTGCGAGGCAGCTCCGTACGCTTGTGTATGAGCATGTCGAGAATTGGACGACTGCAGATTGTTGGATGCAGCTATATGAGAAATGGTCGAATGTTGATGATATAGGTTCTCTTTCTGTGATCTATCAGATGCTTGAATCCGATGCTTGCAAAGGTGTTCTTTACTTCAGGCAATCTTTGCTTCTCCTAAGGTAAAACTTTATAGTCAGCACTCTCAAATTCATCCTTTAATATAGTTACCAAGCTGTAGGTAACCATCTCATTCTCATACCTTTGTTTTGACCAGGTTGAATTGTCCCGAAGCAGCAATGCGTAGTTTACAGTTAGCCCGCGAGCATGCCTCGAGTGACCACGAGCGTCTGGTTTATGAAGGATGGATCTTGTATGATACGGGTCACTGCGAAGAAGGACTTCAAAAGGCTAAGGAATCCATTAGAATAAAGAGATCATTCGAAGCTTATTTCCTCCAAGCTTATGCCTTAGCGGAATCTAGCCTCGATCCATCGAGTTCTTCGACTGTAGTTTCACTTCTTGAAGATGCTCTAAAATGCCCCTCTGATAGGTTGCGTAAAGGTCAGGTACGGTCGTTGATCATCAGTACATCTATTTTTAATCAGTGAAAAGAAAAACTATGTTTCAGGTTTATTGGGTTCGGTTGCAGTAAGTTCGGTTTCGGTTGGTTTATTCAGTATTAGCGAATTATGTTACTGCCTGGTTTTTCTAAAAGTCCACTTTGGTTTGGTTTAAAGAGTTTTTAACTCGAGTCGATTTGGTTTTGTGTTTATACCCAGGCGATTAGATGCATCCGATTAGTCTATATGACAATGCTATTTGTTTTTTGCTTTAGGCTCTGAACAATCTTGGGAGCGTCTATGTCGATTGCGATAAGCTGGACTTAGCAGCGGATTGCTATATAAACGCTCTCAAGGTGAGGCATACGCGTGCACACCAAGGCCTAGCTCGTGTCCATTTCCTTAGAAACGACAAAGCTGCAGCCTACGAAGAAATGACCAGACTAATCGAAAAGGCTCAAAACAATGCATCTGCCTACGAGAAAAGATCCGAGTATTGTGACCGTGAACTCGCCAAATCTGATCTCGAAATGGTCACCCGGTTAGACCCTCTCCGGGTTTATCCTTATCGATATCGTGCAGCAGGTTTTCTTTTCTTGCAACTCGTTTGCTCTTCTTTTTCTCTATAATCTCGGAAAATAATTGGGTTAAGCCTGAAACTTGATTTTTCGTTATTCTTTTGGGGTTTTGATAGTGTTGATGGATAGTCGGAAGGAAAGAGAGGCTATCGCAGAGTTATCCAGAGCTATCGCCTTTAAAGCGGATCTTCATCTTCTTCACTTACGAGCGGCTTTCCATGAGCACATCGGGGATGTTGGGAGTGCGTTGCGGGACTGTCGTGCAGCGCTCTCTGTCGACCCTAACCATCAGGAGATGCTTGAACTCCATAGCCGTGTTAATAGTCATGAACCTTGAACGCGATCACACACAACAAAGCTTGGAGATGAAAGTAAAGTGTGAAAATTTGTAAACTCAAAATATCATAGTTGTAAACTTTGTAATCACTCGCCGCTCTTTATTCTTTCTTGTTGTTTTCCTTCAATCGATTTTATATTTTCTCCCTTTCATCGTAAACACTAAAAAGTAAACACAAAATTTCTCTGGCCTAAACTTGAACTTGATATAAAAGTGAAAACAAAAGGTATGTAAAGGTAATAACTAGACCTTTCTTTGAAATTGTTAATCATTTCTGCTCACATTAAGAGAAAGTGGTCTAAAATATGATAACTTTTAATGTTTTTTTTTTATATATTTTTTGTTAAATGTTTTTCTTTATTTTTATTTTTGTTAAAACTTTTACTATAATATAAAATGATTTAAATGTTTATTGCAACTGGCATTTAGATAATGTAATTTGTCAAGACATGTTTATTATATAAATATTTATGTCATGTCTGTTTTTATTTGTAGTAAAAAAAAATTGATCATAAAATTATTTATCTAGAATTTTTTTTTGGCGACTGATTGTCATAATCTTTTCTAGTTTTCTTTGTCCGATCCTCAGATGAGCTACTTTCATCCTTTTTGTTGTTAGAAGAATTTGAATATTCATGTATAGCCTTAAGAATTCTTATATATTTCATACACACAGTATATATACTTAAGAATTTTTCACAATTCAAAAAAGCCTTTCTGAAAATTAAAAGAGAAGAATATTCGGTGTTGCATGGGTTTTGTTACGCTCGTGTCTTATGATGGTCCGTCTTGGCCTAAAGGGATTCTATCATATGCCGTAAATTACTAAAACAGACACGACTAATCCAATGGACGTACACGTACTACACACATATAGGGGCAAAATCGACTTAACAGAATTTATTGGAATATAATTTATAGAAATTCTCATGAGATAAAAAGTTAAAGAACGGATGAAAGAGTGCGAAAAATTCTTCTTGGTGGGGTAAGTATTTTTTTTTTGGGGCATGAACACTTTCAAAGGAATATATGAGAATATTTATCAAAGACTTAAAAAGCTAAATTAAAAAAAAAAAAAAAGGGAAGATAGCACAAAGTCATCCACAAGAGTAAAAATCATAGGAAGACAAATAAAAATTCAACAAAGTGAAATATTCCATTTTGATATTCAAAGCCAAAATGCTTTTAGGGCATTGGTTGCTTTGTATATCATTTGTGTGCATGTATTATTTCCCCTACGATTCTCTTTTATCTTTGTGAGTGATTCAAACATAGGAGGCATATGGAGGATATTGAATTCGTGTTTCCAAATTTAAACTTTAAGTAGACAAGTAGGCAATAAATTGTTTAACTCGTCTTTCAAACGAAATAGTTTAAAACGTAACTAATTAGAGTTTGTATTTTTGTGTTGAATTTCTTTAAAAAACTGTTTGATAATCTTTAAAACCAATATTATTTATTAAAAAAACTCATATTCAGTGTTGTTTTAACCGAGCCGATCTTTAACATACAAGCCAGAAAATTAAATATCGAAACAAACCAGATTGAGCTAAATAATATGGGTTTTGCAGGTTTGAGTCATGCTGAATCGGGCTATAGTCTGATCGTTAACCTATCTTAGTTCATAATTAATGATATTAGGCAAAATATATCTATCCATTTCCTTCCAATATTAGACAAAATTTTATTTATTTATTCTAGTACTATGTACTAGATGTCAAAAATAATATTCTAGTCTGTAGTCTGTACTATGTGGTAAGTACCAATGCTAATTTTTAATAATAAATGAATAAAAAGGAATAATATATATAGAGAATAGATGTTATTTTCATGCACACAATCACATGTCCCTTTTTCCTATAAGTTTATATTTCCTTCCGTCGTTTTGGTGGTATTTCATAGCTGATGATAAGTTTCATTCAAACCAGAGGAATTTTGGGTATCGTATGAGGGAAAAGGAGATAAAGTTATTAGTTATAGCAACCTTAGTAGAAAGTAACATCACTCAAATTCATTGTAAGACCACAAATAAAATTAAAAAAAAAAATCTTTAAAGACTAAATTATAAGAATAGCGTAACGATTTTTACATGGAAAAAACTCGAATTAGAATCCCTAGCTAAAGTTAAAAAGAAAGAATTCAAAAATAGCACAATAGAACAAGTATACTTTTTATTCTTGGCAATGAGTCAAACAAATTTGATCTGGATTGCATAATGTTTTAGTTCAACTGTCAACATATTTAAATTTGAGTCTCCTAACCATTACAATTAATACGATGTATCTTATGTTTTCTAGTATATATTTTCCAAGTTGGGCTAAAGAAAAGTAATATTTAGGGGGTGTATTGAACTTGACATTTAGAGAGATTTGAGTTTTAATGAGATTTTAGATGATTTTGATGGTTTTAGATGATTTTAAAGTAGTTGTTATGATTTTGTATTAAAATCCTCTTAAATTCCACCTAAAACCATGAGATTTGGATCTTTGTATTTTTAACTAAGAAAATCCCCTAAAATCTTCTAAAATCCTCTGCAGACATTAAAATCCAAATACTTAAAACATTTTCAATAACAGTGGATTTGATAGGATTTTAACAAATTGTTGTTTGAATAACAGAGGATTTTAAATGATTTCAAGTGATTTAAATAAATTCTACGTTCAATAACACTGAATTTTAGAAGACTTTTTAAAATCTTTAGTTGAATAACAGGAGATTTTACTAAAAACTCAGAATCTCCTAGAATCATTGGTTCAATACACCCCCCTTAGTGTACGTCTTCCTCAATGGTTTTTATTATTAAATTTAGTTCTTCTATTATAAGAACAATGTTTTTTTAGCTAAGTAATTGCGTTATAGATTCTCTTACAAACTAAAACAAAACAAAAACGTTTTCTATATATACATAACCAAATAAATTGAGAAGAGTCGTTTTCTTGATACATATAAGTAATTATTACTTCCATTTAAGGAAATTAGGCCTGCTAAGTCTCATCTCACAATATTTTCTATTAATTGCCCAAATTGATAGCTTGCTTTTTTTCTTTCTGGGGTCTACTCTTCTTTTTAGTAGACAATTTTAAGTAAATGCTTATAGTCTGGTCCTGTAATCATCACTCTTCTCTGTAATGCAGAACACTTAAGAAGAGTCTCCAAAACAACATTAAAATAAGAAAACCTGGCAATAATAATTATAAACAAAAAAAACAGTTAAAAATATTTGAAAATAAAGTCAAAGTCTCACTTTCAAACACACCCTCTCTCCTCTGTGGTAATTTATCTGCACATAGAAAAACTAATACAAAAATGGGAATCAAACAGTCTTTGCATTTATTGTAAGCACACACATATATGTCTATGATAGCGACCTTGGAGAATAATCCATCATGGTCGTCCTCTTGCTTTTGAGACTATACATATACATGCATGTGCATATACATACACTCAAGAAACTAAATTATTGATTTTTTTTTTTTTTGGTTTTCTTGCATATATAGCCAAAGAATGATGTCTTTCTGTGTACACTTCTTACTCTCTAGGTACTTGATCAAAGTTCCTTATTTTAAGAGATCAGAATAAACCAAAGTTTGGATCTTTTTCTAGTTTTCTGCCAACTTTTACTTTTGTTTTTTCTTTGGTTGGAGTTTTCTTCTTCATATAGCTATGGATATGTTTTCATCTCATACCTTGTCCTATAAACTAAGCTCTCTGTCTACTGAAGCAAGTGCTTCTTCTGGTAACACACTCAGTACCGTCCAAGATTTTAGTGGCTTGAGCAATGTAATCTCCGGTCTTTGTACACACACAGAGACTCATAAGACTAAGAAAAGGAGAGGCCTTCCTGGAAATCCTGGTAATAAAATATTATCTTTTTACTTTATTTATCTTAACTATGTCTTTATTTCGTTTGGATTCTTGAAAACAAATTGATTCCGGAAACTGTTTTCATCTGGTTTTTGATTCCTGGTAGAATCTTGGAACCTTAACTTTTTCGTATGGGTTTTTGAGCAATAGCTAGTAGAATCTGTTAACTTTTTCATATGGGTTATTTTATTACTATCAGAATCTTGGAACTCTTTTTTCATATGGATTGTAAAAAGTCGTCCTTTTGTTACAATTAGGGTTTGTATCAAATTCATCTTTTTACCAAGAATGTGTTTGAGACTTTTATTCATGTGAAACTGGTTTCTTTGGCAGATCCAGATGCAGAGGTAATCGCATTATCACCAAAGACACTTCTTGCAACAAATAGATTCGTTTGTGAGATATGCAACAAAGGGTTTCAAAGAGATCAGAATCTACAGCTTCACAGGAGAGGCCACAATCTTCCATGGAAGCTGAAGCAGAAGAACAATAAAGAACAACAAAGGAAGAAAGTTTATGTGTGCCCAGAGACAAATTGTGTTCATCATCATCCATCTAGGGCTCTTGGTGATCTCACAGGGATCAAAAAACACTTTTGCAGGAAACATGGAGAGAAGAAATGGAAATGTGAAAAGTGTTCCAAGTTCTATGCTGTTCAATCGGATTGGAAAGCTCACACTAAGATCTGTGGTACAAGAGAGTATAGATGTGACTGTGGCACTCTTTTCTCGAGGTAAGCTTGTTTAAAAAAAAATTATTATTACTACTTGGTTTGTTTTTTTGTTCTTATGTGAAGATCTTTCTGTGTTCCTTTGGTGTTGTTTTCTTGATATTTTTGCTGATGTTTCTGTGACAGAGCTAGATTATTGTCTATCTTTATAGAGATAGGAGTCCATGTGACATATGTGAATCGATCATTTTTCTTGGAGCATATTGTAGTTTGCTTGTATATATATAGATGAATTTAATGCTTTCGTGTGACTAATATCAATTGTCTTCTTTTGGCTATGTTCTTTGACAAATCTGTTAGTGTCTGTCCATTGAATTTAGTTTGAGTTCAAATTAAATGCAGTGGTAAAATTCATGGATTAAGACATTAGTATACATCCATGTTGGCCATTAATGCGTGTATATATAATAGTAAATTTTTTTTTTATGTATTACCAGATTCACATAAATCAATTTACAGTTTGTTAGAGCTAATGTGTATGTATTTGTGTTATATAAATCAATTCTTGTCCAACAAAAAAAATACCTCTTTTTAAAAAAGTTTTCTTATTGTATGTATAAAATTTGTGTTGCATTATTGAAGGAGATAAAAAGAAGCCTGCAGGTGAATCTTCTCCTTCATCATAATGCTGAAAAAGAATCTTGATTTTTTCTTTTTCTTTTTTTTTGTGTTTGTAAAAGATTTTGTAATCTATGATTTGATTTGCTATGTGTAAATTACATTGGTCCATTATTAGGCTTCAAAAGCTTTTCTTGGAATTTTGAAACTTCTTCTCTCTGTGTGGTCCACTTAGAATTATTCCACTTGTTGCAATTGCATCATCATCATCGATCGTACATACATAAATTGTTTATCTTTTTGATAAATTAATTGTTCATCTTCATAACTAATATGTGTTTTTCTTGGAATATTTTTATAAACAGGAAAGACAGTTTCATAACGCATAGAGCGTTTTGTGACGCATTAGCAGAAGAAAGTGCAAGAATCCTCTCAACTTCTTCCTCCAATCTCACAAACCCTAACCCTATTTTCCAAGACCGTCACTTTATGCTCAATAAATCTTCTCCTTCTTCTTCCTTGCTATTCACGTCACCTCTTTACGTTGAACCATCACATTGCGCCGTTTCTTCGTCTCCGACAGCAGCTCTTTCCGCGACGGCTCTCCTCCAAAAAGCGACTGCTCTCAGCTCCTCCGCTTTCAGCAGTGGAGTACACACGCGGTCAATTGGTCATCACCGCCATTTAGCGACGGTCAACGAGCTTCTTGGTGTTGACCGAGTCATGATGACGCCATCTTCGTCGTCTGAATACGATCAGCTAGTTGTTGATGGCTTAACGTCCACGTGGCGTAAAGCTGACCATTTGACCAGAGACTTTCTTGGACTCACGGGTCATGGAGTGCATGTTAGCGTGAGACCGGGCGATATGCTAGAGTACGCAGGTGGAGTGGCGTTTCCTATGTCGGCGTACGATACCGAATCTCATGATCACGAGTCGTCGTCGTTTCAGAAGGCTTACGATCTGGGATTCTCAGGGCCCCACAATATGTAAAAGGGCAAAATTGGAATCTTACTTCCTTTATTTTGTTGCTCCAAAATTACTCAAATGCCCTCAGGAACAAAGAGCATTTCTTTTTGGTAACTTTTCTAGGGATTATTAATTTTCTAATTGTTACAGCTTTGAATTTCTCTCTAGTTTACGTTGGATTCGTGTAAAATATATTCGTACAAGGAGAACATTTAGAATTTCGCTTTTCAATATTACGTCCTTTAAAAAACATAAATAGTTTTTTTTTTTTAAATAGTTTTACATAAACATTATAGGTTTCCACATCAAAAATAATTGGATCAGTACAAAAGGCCCTACAAAAAACTGCACCTCTTGGGATTGACGAATGTGTCTTCTCAAAGCCAGCTTCCTTGATTGTGATAGATACTATACAATTTCATCATATCCACGTACATGATTACATCATGTAATATGCACTTATTGAAGATATACAAAACATAATTTGTCAATCTTAGAGCATTGGTAGTGGGAGAACACCTTATGGTGTTGTAAGTGTTAGTTTATTAATATAATATTGTAAGAGGTTTAGTTTAGATCTTGTGCTCTAAGAGTTGATTATTGGTAGGACCTGTTTCTAAGTAATATTTTAATAATTTAAAAATCTTTAACAAAAAAATGTTTTTAAAAATTAAAAAAAAAAACATTTAAGTATAAAACATATAAAACTTATAATAAAATTTATATGACATTAAAATGAAACACAAAACACAATTCCAAATTATTAAGAAAATAAAAACACTAAATATAAAAATAAAAACTTAAAAACACACAAACATATTATTTAATTGAAGCACACACACATTTTATTTAGTAAATTCAAAGTTTTAAAACCTTATTCACCATCTCCAATAAGGAGAGTTAAAAGCTAAGTTAAAGGGGTCATATGAACTAGTTTTCTTAAAGGTTTCATCTTAACTAGCTGTGTTTTAAAGCATTCATTACAATAAGTAAATAAAGCATTCAAAGTTTTTATTGGTAGCTTTCATATCAATTCTGGTTTTGGCACTTAATGTTACAAAATGTTACTAAATACAAAGAACTTTCCAAACTAGTTTCCAAACTATCCATCAAACTAGTCTCACCAAACAATCCATGATTTTACTAATAAACAATCAATACAAAGGCTCAAACTCAACTTATCAGATTAGTAGACAAAGTTCAGAAACTCAACTTATACAAGAACCTAAACCACTTGAATATCCGAGACCAACACATATGAAATCTGACAAACTCAATACACAATAACCAAATGCTTTACAAGAAACAATGACTCAAATCTCTGATATAAATTAGCAATTTAATAGCAACTTATACACAACTATACAAACCACATTAACACTCAATTCAGGAAACAAGCTGGTCAAAGTTTGCATGAAGTAAAGTCAGTGTGACTAACCTGTAAGTTTGGAGGATTGTCTGTGGTTTGTTGGTGCTAATCCGCTTGAATTTGCTATGGTTAAGATCACCTACAAGCCTCAGAAACAAAGAAACACTTATTACAAAATCTCTTTCAACTCAATTTGCAGATTACACAAACTTCTCCGTGTCCTTTAATCTACCCTGAAATGAAATGCATGAACTAAAACACAATTCACTCCAACACAAAACCGAAGATAGTTCATAATGATTCTCAATTGAATAACCTTCATTTTTTCTACCATACCTCAGTAATCAGAACAACAACCAACAAAACCCTTTAACTACATAAAATTTATATCATAATTTCGTCTAAGGACAAATTCTGCAAAAAACTTTCGATCGGAGTAGAAAAAAATCTGAAATTGAATAAGAGCAAGGGAATCAAATGCAAAATGTTCCTTAGAATTTACCTGACGAGTGTTTTGAGCAATCTTGAGAACATTAGAACAAAAAAAAAAAACCTTTTTATTAGTAAATCAAAATCATTTGATAAAGCAAGTAGATTTAGAGAAGCCAAATGAAATTAACGAGATTATATCAAAACCCAGATCAATTCAATTCCTCATTTCCTCAAATTGTTAAGTGAACCAATGACCCATCTGAAAACTAAATCAAAAATGACGAAGCAAGTGAGATTCGATTATTCACTAACCAATAACTGTAACACGGCGGCGAGGAGGATTCAGCGGAGGAGAATCCGTATTCACCGGCAGATTGTATCGGAGGGGATTGAAGGAGGAGGCGGAGAAGCTTTCTCCTCGACAAAGAGAAAATTCTCAACAAATGAAAATGTTTTTTGGTTATCAAATTTTTGGCCCAATCCAGTGCTGACACGTAATCCCGAACTTGGGCCAGGAACGCGTTCTAGAACGAGAACGCAAGAGACCCATCTTTTTAACTATTCCGGCCTTTTATTATTAAAAAACACTTACAACGTTATATAACGTTGTAGCGTTATTTATGCTCTTATAAACATTGAAAAGTATTTATTGCTGTGGGTCGTTAACTCAAATTTGGCAATAGGTGGCGACAAAAATTATTTATTGTTGTCCTGATTGCTGTTAACAAGTTTCTATCGTAATCACTAATCAGGGACAAGGGTCTTATATTAATGATGGTAATTTATGTTGCCACGTACTATGGCATTAGCAACGAACAACATGTATCATTTTCATCGCATTATATTGTGATGAATAGTCGCTAATTTATTCACCCATCACATGAATTTAGTGACACATCGTTACAAAATTGCATGTTTAATAACGACGGATATATTAAGTACCACAAATTATTAGTTAACTACATATTAAGGATCATACACAATCAAATCAAGAGGAACTAGCTAGAAACACCTTAAAAGGAGGGTGAGAAGGAATCAAATAACAAAGATATAGAAAACTACGAGGAATAATATAAAGTAGAAAAGATTAAAGAAACGAAGGTCAAAGAGCTTGTTGAAGAGGACACACTGCGCATGGACATGCGAACACTTTAAGCCAAAAACAAAAACAAGAACATGCGACCACTAAAAAGTCAAAAAGATAAATTAAAAGAACATTGTTAATGGGATCAATGTAGTTTCCTTTTATGTTTTTACGAGCTCTTAGTCCCCATTCTATTACAACTTCTTTTTGCTTTCCTTTTCTTTTACGCTTGTGATTGGAAATTGTAGATTGATATAAAATGTACAATTCCCTTTCTTTGCTTTGGGCTTAACATTCAGACATCTTATATCTCTAGAGTAGTACTCTTTAATTTGGTTTGGCTGATATATGAATGATTTGTAATATTGTTATGATCATTTTGTATTACTGTTATGATCATTTTGTATTGACATTTCAATTTATCGGAGAATCTAAAACGTTTATAAAATTGCTTAGCCACGTCGGCATGGTAGATGAAATGGGATAAGGTGGACATTACTTACATAAGTCGGAGATTCTTGTGTTACACGCTGCATTATTTCGATGGACAAGAGGTATCGATGTAGCAACCTGATAATTTCGTAAGTACCTCGATATATAACAATGTTAAGATCCATATTTAATATGGGTTGATGGTATATATGTTCACATCCACATTTGATGATAGTGCATAAGTAAGCCAAATGGTAAACACTAAAATCTCCATAAAAATTTCCTCCCGATCGATAGTCGAAGCTAATTCAGATATGTGTATCAAGTAATTTCTCAATATGTAGTTAATTACGTCAGATGGACCTCACCCTGATTTTAAAGATTAACGGGGTTAGAATATGAAATAGAAATATTTCAGGTGTGATTAAGATAAATAACTCGAAACTTACAATTATCTATTTTAGGGAAATTAAATAAAGAAAATCGCGTGAGTGAGGGAGAAAGTGAGACGACTTTGACTTTTATTTGAAGCGAGAAACAAGGCGCGGAGAAACGAAGACGATGAAGAACAAACACATCACAAAATCACAAAACAACCAAACCATTAAATTTTTATTTTTATTTCGTTAATCAATCACCGATATGATTTTTCCTCCGTTAATTGTTCAATAAATCTCGATTTTTCGCATTCTCCTGTCAAAATCTGTTTCATTCTTCTCAGATTATTCAAGGAGGAAGGAGAAATTAAAATTGTTTGTTGGTTGTGTGAATCTCGTTAATCGCGAATTGGATCTCAAATTTGTGTTCTTGCTAACCAAACCCTAATCGTTGCACATCGCATCAGCTTACAGAGTTTTGATGTCTGCGTTGTTGTTCGTCTTGATTAATTCTGTTTCCTTATTGGTTGATCGAAGAATCGGAAGAAACGGGTTGATTTCTGATCCTCGACTCGGATCTGGGTCGTGTTGGACCGAGTCAGGAGTAATCATTGGATGAATGTGTCTGGAATCGAAACTCTGGAACGATGATGAAATGGGGAACATTGCTTAAGGACTTAAAGGATAAGGTTGGAATAGCTGAAACAACCGCCGAGCTAACCGCCGATGACGCCGCCAGTGATACCACTGCTCGGCCGTCCTCTTCCCCAGCTTCTCCATCCTCTAGTTACGCTGTCTCTGCTCAATATGACTTCAGTTTATTATCTCCTACAAGGTACTATACTTTTGGCTCTAAATGATTGCTCAGGGTTTTGTTAAACTAGAATCCTATAGCCCCACTAGTTAGAGAGGATTAGTAATTGAAGTTGGCTGTTACCTTGATGGTTTATCTTTCTGGTTTCATAGAAATAGTTAATTAGTTTTGTGAAGGATGATATTATGTGCACTTTGACTGATCAATGTTGGTATAAGTGATCAATGATTCTCCTCTTTACTCCTTCAAAAGCCGAGATAAACTCAAGTTGGAACTGGAATTCAAGAGTTACTGGGAAGATTTTCGTTCATCAAGCTCCGAAGAGGTTCGTGCATGCTTTTATCAATTGTTCATAAATGTTACCTATAGTCACTTATTGTCTTCAGATAAAAAAAAAAAACCGGCAAATCACGATTGCTAATCATTCATATATGTCACAGCAGGAGAAAGAAGCTGCCTTGAATTTGAGTGTGGATACGTTTTGTAGACTAGTGAAGCAGTATGATAATGTAGATCAGTTAGTTACCATGTAAGCCATTTCTAACTCTCTCTCTTTTTCTATTTGCATATAGATTCATATTCAGCTAGTTTTAGCTTTTTCAAGGGAAAATTTGCATGTCAACTAGGAGATAAATGTCTCTGAGTCTCCACATGATTTGAGTATTTTTAAAGGGATCTTACATTTCCTATTTTGAACGTTCTTCTTTGTTAGAGGGTCTTCTGTACTTTATTTTCCTGCCCAGATATCAGATATGAGAATATCCACCATATTGAGAATTTTATTTCAATTGCAGGTTAGTGGAAACACATATATTCTCTTTCGTCATTGGGAGAGCATTTGTGACAGATGTTGAAAAGTTAAAGGTTAGCAGCACGACAAGATCACTGGATGTAGAGAAAGTAATAAACTTTTTTTCTGAAGTCACCAAGGTTTGCCTTTCCTTCCGAGTACAGTGAATCAGGAAATGCTACGTCCTCTCCTCTTTTAATCATGATTTTCTTTTCCTGCAGGAGGGTTCAAGTCATGGTGCAAACCTTTTAACTGCTGTTGAAGTCCTTGCATCTGAGGTACATTTTTTACTTTTACATGTCTTCCAGTTTTCCTTAGTTAAACAAATTTACAAAGCTCAACTATGAGTTTACCAAAATATTTAATTGAGATTTAATATCTGATAGCTAACTGGTAGTTACTCTCACATCATTTTTGGAGGCCGTGTAAAATCTTTCAGGGTGCTGGCTCGTTGATGTCTTATATGATAAAAAAGCTCTATGGGTTTATATACTCAACCCTTTTATGTTTTTTCTTTTCAGCCTTTTGACAAACAATCTCTACTGGATTCTGGGATATTATGTTGTCTAATACACACTTTCAGTGCGCTTCTGACATATAGTGTAGCCCGTAAAGGTGGAAAAATTGTTAATTATGAAGAAAAGGTAAAGATGGCAGATGTAGTACTCTCCAAGCTAGACACTTGAGGCTCTGTTTCAATGGTTGTATAAAATAGTTTTCTACAATATAACTGTTTCATGCTGGCCAAAGTGTACACTCTGCAATTCCTTATCTGTTGAGACTTTAATGCAGCCTCATTCTTGCAGGTGAAGGCGAGTGTTGTCCATATCATGAAAGCATTGGCAAGCCATCCTTGTGCTGCACAGAGTTTGATTGAAGATGACTCCCTTCAGTTGCTTTTCAAAATGGTTGCCAATGGTTCTCTCATGGCTTTCTCTCAATATAAACAAGGCCTTGTTTCCTTCCATAACATACAGCTTCACAGACATGCAATGCAGGTAATTTGGTTCTCACCTGTTCTAAAAGTCGAGAAATGGGCAATGTGGTTCGAAACTAAAACAGCTGCAAACTGTTCTGTAGCATGACCATTGAAACTTGAGCGAATGTTGTGATGCTTTAAGTTCCCTATGTGATTCCTCTTTCAGATTCTTGGGCTTCTTCTTGTCAATGACAATGGAAGCACGGCAAGCTACATACGTAAACACCATCTGGTATGCCATTGGATTCGGTAGAAAGTTTCACTGATTATCAATTCTCGTGTGTTTCATACTTATGTTCAAACTATCTGAGGTCTCTTGTGATAAAGAATTTGGTTATCAGGAGATTTATGTCAATTTTACCAGAGTATAAGACCAAAGCTAATGATAAGTATTGGTTTTGAGCATATACTTTTGTTTGTCACAATCTTAGCCTTGCCATATGATAGCTGCATTCTGGTGTTTAAAAGGTTTCTATTGTGATGCTTACAGTAATCTTCCAACTATTTGACAATGTTTCTTTTCTCAAAGTAAGGAATTTGTAAAAAATACTTGTCCTTTGTTTGTCAACTTAAGATATATGTTAAGAAGCTAGATCACTAGAAAAACTGCCTCAGATAGATCTTATAACTAAGTAAGACTATTTGGATTCTGTTCAGTGTTTAGTGTGAAAGAAGTATGCACCTATAATTTGTTTCTGCTAGATATGAACGGTGCTTTTTTTTTTTTTTAATATATTTTTTCTGGCACAAATTAGCGGTATGACTGCTTGCTCCATTTTGACTTCTTCTGAACTAATTCTTTTGCTGAGTTCTTCTGCAGATAAAAGTTCTCCTTATGGCTGTCAAAGATTTTGATCCGAATTGTGGGGACTCAGCTTATACAATGGGCATTGTGGATTTGTTACTTGAATGTGTGGAACTATCGTACAGACCTGGTAATTTGGCTTAGACAAATACATAAGAACTCAAAATATGTCGATGCCTGTGGAAAATGTACCGGAGAGTAGATATATGCGGCGGTCACCTTCTTACTTTTGGATTTGTAAACTGCTCTGATTATGGTTGCTGATCATTTTCAAATTCGACTAATGTAGAAACTGGTGGAATCAGGCTCAAAGAGGACATACGAAATGCACATGGTTACCATTTCCTTGTACAGTTTGCCCTGATTCTATCTTCCATGCCAGAAGATATGGTTATTGCGTTCAATCATTCATTTCCACACAAAAATAGCGGTTCCAGTGACTTTGAAAAACAGCCACCTCTTTCATTAAATACAAGGCAAAATGATGACTCTGAAAAACAGCCCACCCTTTCATTGAGTAGTAGGCAAAATGATGAGTTTGCTTCACAAAATTTCTCCCCTTCACTGTCCAGATTGCTTGATGTTCTTGTCACCTTGGCTCTGACGGGTCCCATTGAGCCATCTGGAGCAAGTACCTCACTATTGTCCCCCACAAAGCCCACTGGGTATAGCAGAAGTCAAACACCACCTGTTAACAATCGGTCTGATGAGACATGGGAACAGGGAAGTGGTAAAGTTAAAGACCTTGAAGCTGTCCAAATGTTGCAAGACATCTTTCTGAAAGCAGAGAACAAGGATCTTCAGGCTGAAGTGTTAAACCGAATGTTCAAGATATTCACGAGCCATATAGAAAACTATAGAATGTGCCAAGAATTAAGGACTGTTCCACTTCTCCTGCTGAACATGGGTTGTTTTCCTTCATCACTGCAAGAGTTAATCCTCAAAATTCTTGAATATGCTGTCACAGTTGTAAATTGTGTTCCAGAGCAAGAACTATTGTCACTTTGTTTCTTGTTGCAACAGCCAACCAACTCTGAGTTGAAGCATACCATACTTTCTTTCTTTGTAAAGCTCACATCTTTTGATCTACAGTACAAGAAAGTCCTAGGTGAAGTTGGTGTTTTGGAAGTCTTACTAGATGATCTGAAGCAGCACAAGCTTCTCAGGGGTCCAGATCAGAATAGTGGAAATTCTAATCATTTGGATCGGGTACCTAGCTCACCTAGCTTCAGACAGCACCTAGATAGTAAGGATGCCATCATTTCATCACCAAAGCTGATGGAATCTGGTCCAGGAAAGTTACCTATCTTTGAAGTTGAAAGTACTATAACTGTTGGTTGGGATTGTATGGTCTCTTTACTAAAGAAATCTGAAGCTAATCAGGCAGCTTTTCGTTCTGCCAATGGCATGACCGTTATTCTTCCATTCTTGATCTCTGATGAACATCGTACCGGTGTTTTGAGGATTTTGTCATGTTTAATCGTAGAAGACATTGAACAGGTAAGTCTATATCCAAGGAATATGTATCTCGATTATATACTATTTTACAGTGTGTCTTCTTGTTTCTCTGATCAACAACGTCAAATTCTATTAGCTTGGCAAGGCTTTTTTAATCTTTACCCCATGCTACCACTATTGAGGCTTCTGTTGCATAGGTATCAGAAATCCATTAGTTTTTGTAAATGGTAACTCGTATCTTACCATCCAACCAGGTCCATCATGAAGAGTTAGAAGCTGTTATCGATGTATTGAAGAGTGGAGTGGTAATTGGAATCTCTAGTCATCAATACAAGCTTCACTATGAAGCCAGATGTGATACCATGGGTGCTCTGTGGCGTATTCTTGGGGTTAATGGCTCTGCTCAAAGAGTCTTTGGTGAAGCCACAGGTTTCTCTCTTCTATTGACCACCCTTCATACTTTCCAAGGGGAAGAAGTGTGTAGGGATATGTCTCATTTGATGGTTTATATCAAATTGTTCAAACATCTATTGCGCCTCATGACAACTGCAGCCTGTGAGAATGCTATCAATAGGATGAAACTGCACAGTGTCATTACATCTCAGACATTTTATGATCTTCTGGTGGAGTCTGGTTTGCTGTGTATTGATCTGGAAAGACAGGTGATACAACTTGTTTTAGAACTTGCACTTGAAGTTTTGCTTCCACCGTTTGTGACATCAGAATCTATGGCCTCAGCTGAGATGGCAGAAAGTGAAAAAGCAAGCTTTCTTGTAAAAACCCCGTCTGGCCAATTTAATCCTGACAAGCAGAGGATCTATAATGCAGGTGCTGTCAGAGTTCTGATCCGTTCACTGTTAACTTTTACTCCAAAAATCCAGTTGGAATTTCTGAATCTTCTAGAAAGGCTTGCACATGCCAGCCCATTCAACCAGGAAAACCTCACGTCAGCTGGTAAGAGCGTTGTCTTAGGGTTCCCCTTGGGATCATTACTGTTGGCTAAGTCAACTTTTAATATCTTATCATTGTTGGTTTTATTATTTTCTTCACTCTTGTCACTTTTCTCTCTTAATGAATTATAATGAAGCAGGTTGTGTAGAACTCCTACTGGAGATTGTCCACCCTTTTCTTCCGGGTTCATCTCCATTTCTTTCTCATGCTTTGAATATTGTTGAAGTTCTTGGGGCGTACAGGTAGTTGACCATAGCTAAAAATCTAATACTCCCAGGTGACTACATTTGTTTCTCGGCTGATCTTGCTCAAAATAAGGTCTTATTCTGGTGCAGATTGTCTCCAACCGAGCTCAAATTGCTGTGTAGATATATTATGCAAATGAGGGTTATGAATTCAGGTCACTCAATAGTTGGTATGATGGAAAAGCTAATTCTCATGGAAGACACAGGATCGGAACATGTTTCCCTGGCTCCTTTTGTGGAAATGGACATGAGCAAAACTGGGCATGCTTCTGTTCAGGTGTCCCTGGGAGAAAGATCTTGGCCTCCTGCTGCTGGTTATTCGTTTGTTTGTTGGTTCCAGTTTCGTAATTTTTTGACAACCCAAGGAAAAGAAACAGAAGTCTATAAAGCTGGTGTTTCATCGAAGACACACATTTTGATTGGGCGGCAAAGTGAACAAAGTGTTTTCCGGATATTTTCTGTTGGTGCCATAAGTAATGATAGTCCATTCTATGCAGAACTTTACTTTCAAGAGGATGGTAGTCTGACCCTTGCCACTAGCAATTCAAGTTCTTTGTCATTTTCTGGATTAGGAACTGAGGAGGGCAAGTGGCATCACCTTGCTGTTGTCCATAGTAAGCCGAATGCTCTTGCTGGACTCTTTCAGGCTAGCGTTGCTTATGTTTATATTGATGGAAAACTAAGGAACACGGGTAGATTGGGGTATTCTCCTTCACCTGTTGGAAAATCTTTGCAAGTAATTATTGAAACTCCAGCTACTTGTGCCAGGGTTAGCGATTTAACATGGAAAATACGCTCATGTTATCTTTTTGAGGAGGTACTTACGTCAGGCTGCATTGGTTTCATGTACATACTTGGTAGAGGGTACAAAGGTCTTTTTCAGGATGCATATCTCTTACGTTTCGTGCCTCATCAGGCTTGTGGTGGGGGTAGCATGGCTATCCTTGACTTGTTAGACACTGACATGTCATCATCATCTAGTATCCAAAAATTTGACGACAGTAATAGACAAGGCGATTCTAAGGCAGATGGTAGTGGGATTGTATGGGATCTCGAGAGGTTAGGAAATCTTTCAATCCAGTTACCTGGTAAGAAACTTATTTTTGCATTTGATGGAACATGCTCAGAGTTCATGTGCGCGACTGGAAGTTTTATCCTCCTCAATCTAGTTGACCCATTGTCCGCTGCTGCTTCTCTTATTGGAGGTATACAACGATCCCGTATAATTTCCTTTCGTCCGTTTTAGTTTCAATTGTGCTTCATTCTACGTTTCTTACTTATATAGGAATACCGCGTTTCGGACGCCTGGTGGGAAATGTGAGTATCTGCAAACAAAATGTGATTGGCGATACTATCCGCTCTGTGGGAGGAATGCCTGTTGTACTTGCACTTGTTGAGGCTGCCGAATCTAGAGACATGCTACATATGGCACTTTCATTGCTTGCCTGTACGCTTCATCAGAATTTTCAGAATGTAAAAGATATGGAAACATACAGGGGCTATCATTTACTAGCTCTGTTTTTACGTTCCAAGATTGCGCTATTTGATATGCATTGTTTGGAGATAATTTTCCAAATTTCTGCATGTGAAGCTTTCTTTTCAGAGCCAAAGAAGTCGGAGAGTGGAAAAAGTACTATTAGCATGTCAACTACGGAGATTACACCTGAAAACAACTATGAGGATCTTAGTCTGTCAAAGTTTCAAAATGAAACTTCTTCAGTTGGATCTGATGGAGATATGGATGATTTTTCAGGGCCCAAAGATTCTTATAGTCATTTATCTGAGTTTGAAATGGGAGATAGTCCTGTTGAAACTTCAAACTGCATTGTCGTATCCAACGCAGATATGGTGGAACATGTTCTTTTGGACTGGACCCTCTGGGTGACAGCCCCTGTTTCCATCCAGATCGCCTTACTTGGTTTTCTGGAGAACCTCGTCTCAATGCTCTGGTACAGGAGTCACAATCTTACAATTCTGCGTCAAATCGATCTGGTGGAACATTTATTAGTAACGCTTCAACGAGGGGATGTGGAAGTTCTTGTCCTAGAAAAATTAGTTACTCTTCTTGGATGCATCTTAGAAGATAGGTTCCTTACTTCTGAGCTTGACAATGTGGTTAGGTTTGTGATTATGACATTTAATCCACCTGAAATAGAGTCACGAAAATCATCAATGCGCGAGGCAATGGGAAAGCATGTAATTGTCAGAAATTTGCTTTTGGAAATGCTTATTGATCTCCAGGTAACCATAAAAGCAGAAGAACTGCTGGAGCAGTGGCATAAGATGGTCTCTTCAAAATTAATAACGTACTTCCTTGATGAAGCTGTGCATCCTAGTAGTATGAGATGGATCATGACCCTACTCGGTGTTTGTCTCACTTCTTCCCCAAGCTTTTCTCTTAAATTTTTTTCAAGTGGAGGTTATCAGGGGCTGGAACGGGTACTTCAAAGCTTCTATGATTCTCCAGACATATATTACATTTTGTTCTGCTTGATTTTCGGAAAAACTGTTTATCCAAGACTACCGGAGGTCCGAATGTTAGACTTTCATGAACTAATTCCGAATGATGAAAGCCATGTGGAGTTGAAGTTTGTAGATCTGTTGGATTCAGTGGTTGCCATGGCTAAATCTACTTTTGACAGACTGATCATGCAATCAATGCTTGCCCACCAGTCTGGAAACCTTTCACAGGTGAGCACTAGCCTTGTAGATGAGCTTGTTGCGGGAAATGCAGATATGACAGGAGATCTTCAAGGGGAAGCTTTAATGCATAAAACATATGCGGCACGGTTGATGGGTGGTGAAGCATCAGCTCCTGCTACTGCGACATCTATTATCCGTTTCATGGTTGATCTTGCGAAGATGTGCCCTCAATTTTCAGCTGCTTGCCGATGCGCAGAATTTCTCCAAAATTGTGCTGATCTTTACTTTTCTTGTGTCAGGTTTGCATCACATTCCTTTTGCATAAATATATATTTTTCAGTACCAAGTATTGTACATAGATGTGTACATGCTTTTGTTATTCAGGATTCAAATTATTATTCTGCATCCCTGTTATAGAGTCATGACATAGATACAATGAAGACAATATTTTTTTCAACTAATCATCTATTCCTGCATGTCAAAAGATCTTAGAGAAGACCAGGAATTTTTTTTTTTTGGTAGTTGGTGTGACCTGCAAGATATTTTGCAAATTTTGACCAAAAGCTGGGTCATGCTGCAGGGCTGCTCATGCTGTGAAGATGGCCAAACAGGTCTCAATGAAAGCAGAAGATCAGAATATAAGTAATGGTGATGATAGCAGCGCAGAAGGCACTATCTCTAGATTGCCTCACCAGGACCAGTCCACTAAAACCTCCATCAGTGCTGGAAGCTTCCCTCAAGAGCAGGCTAGTGTGAGTTCTGAAGACATGTCTTTACCTTCAGAGTATGTGGCTATTGATAAGGTGGAGAACATTCTTTCAACACTGCCAGGGGATTCAAGAAAATCATTTCAAGGTCGTGAATATGTTAAGAAACAAGATGGTGATCATGTTAGCCCTGTATCAGCCTCCAGTGAAATTGGATCTCTAGATCTTAAAAGTAGTTCAAGTCAAGTTCAGCCAACAGATTCTCAGAGTTCTGAATCTTTCTCGATGTTAGAGTCTCCCCTTTTATCTGAAAAATCAAGTCTCCTAGTTCCATTCACGCCATCACCATCTCCACCTGTATCCTGGCTAGGCTCGAACAATAATGAATCCAAAAGTTCTACATTTTCCACTCCTCTTCCTTCGCATATCTCCGTTAGTGAATTTGATACATCATCAGATCAAACGTCAGGTTCACAATGTTCATCTGCTGCCCATACATTATTTACAATTAGCCCAAAAGATCTCCTCGAAACTGATGAGTCTGGGTATGGTGGTGGGCCGTGTTCTGCTGGAGCAACTGCTGTGCTAGATTTTATGGCAGAGGTATGTGCTGACATAATGACTGAGCAAATCAAAGCAGTACAGGCTTTGGAAAGCATTTTAGAAATGATTCCTTTAAATGTGGATCCTGAATGTGTTCTAGTATTTCAAGGCTTATGCCTTAGCAGAGTCATGACCTATCTTGAAAGGCGTCTCTTGCGTGATGATGAAGAGGATAACAAAAAACTAGACAAAAGAAAATGGTCTTCAAACTTGGATGCATTTTGCTGGATGATTGTGGATCGTGTCTATATGGGCGCCTTTCCTCAACCAACTGGAGTCCTTAGAACCCTTGAGTTCTTATTATCTATCCTGCAATTGGCTAACAAAGATGGTAGGGTTGAAGAAGTCACTTCTTCAGGGAAGGGTCTGTTATCCATTGGAAGAGCAACCAGGCAACTAGATGCTTATGTGCACTCAATCCTGAAGAACACAAATAGAGCAATACTATATTGTTTCCTACCATCGTTTTTGATAACTATTGGAGAAGAGGACCTACTGTCACGTCTTGGCTTGCTTGTTGAATCTAACAAGAGGCAATCTTCAAATTTAAGCATTGAGGAATCTGGAATTGATATCTCAGCAGTTCTTCAATTGTTGGTTGCAAACAAGAATATCATATTCTGCCCAAGCAATCTTGATACAGATTTGAATTGCTGTCTGTGTGTGAATTTAATCTCTCTACTCCATGACGAGAGAAAGAATGTGCAAACCATGGCATCGAATATTTTCAAATATTTGCTGGTTCACCGAAAATCTGCTTTTCAGGATTTGCTTGTCAAAAAACCTCACCGAGGACAAAAAGTCGATGTATTAAACGGGGGTTTTGATAGATTGCTGACTGGAAATTTTCCAGAATTTTCTAAGTGGCTTGAGAGCTCCGAACAAATTATAAATAAAGTACTGGAGCAGGGTGCTGCAGTTATGTGGATACAGTACATAGCTGGCTCGGCAAAATTTCCTGATGTTAGAATGAAAGGCATGGCTGGTCGCCGCACGAGAGAGATGGGGAGAAAATCACGAGATACGTCGAAGTTAGACCTGAAACGCTGGGAGCAGGTAAACGAGCAAAGATATGCACTTGAAGTAGTGCGTGATGCAATGTCTGCTGAGCTTAGAGTTGTCCGGCAAAACAAATATGGTTCGGTACTTCATGCCGAGAGTGAGTGGAAAACTCATCTCCAACAGCTTGTACACGAGCGTGGTATATTCCCGTTGCGTATTTCCCAAGGATTTGAAGATATAAAATGGCAACTCTGTCCTATTGAAGGTCCATACAGAATGCGGAAAAAGTTTGAACGATGTAAACTGAAAGTTGATGGCATCCATAATTTACTAGAAGGGAAGTTGGAACTTGGAAAAATTGAGCTACAAAATTCCAAAAATGAAAATGGTCTAGATATATCTGATATGGATTCTGAGCCAGCTTTCCTTCTAAGTGAACTTTACAGCAAATCCTTTTTCGAAGAAGCTGATGATCTTAAGGATGTTCCTTCTGCTAGAAATGGATGGAATAATGACAGAGCTAGTACTACAAATGAGGCGAGTCTTCATAATGCTCTTTCTTTTGGTGGCAAGTCTAGTACTAGTACAGCATCTGTTCCAATAAGCGTCAACACAGATGCAAAATCTGAGACTGTATCTCCAATAAAGTCATCTTCTGATAAAATGGATGAAATCAGAGATGTGGAGGAAGAATCTGAGAAAGAACTGAATGATGATGGTGAGTATTTGATCAGACCTTATCTAGAACATCTTGAAAAGATTAGGTTCCGATATAACTGTGAGAGAGTTGTTGGTTTGGACAAACATGATGGGATCTTCTTAATAGGGGAACTCTGCCTATATGTGATAGAGAATTTTTACATTGATGATCATGGGTGTATCTGTGAGAAGGAATGTGAAGACGAGCTATCCATTATTGATCAAGCTCAAGGTGTGATAAAACAATTTACCGGAAGCTTGGAATCCCAGTCCAAGTCTAGCAGATTATGGAGTGCAACAATGAAAACCGGCGCTGTAGGGGGAAGAGCATGGGCATATGGTGGTGGGGCTTGGGAGAAGGAAAAAGTGCGTGTGACTGGTAACTTGCCACATCCTTGGCGTATGTGGAAGCTGGATAGTGTTCATGAGATTTTAAAACGTGATTACGAGCTGCGTCCAGTTGCTGTTGAGATATTTAGCATGAATGGATGTAATGATCTCCTTGTATTCCACAAGAAAGAGAGAGAAGAAGTCTTCAAAAATCTCCTTGCCATGAATCTTCCAAGGAACAGCATGTATGGCATCTTGTTGCTTTTCATCTCATTTTATTTTCACTTTTAATTTGGCGCGCTCAGCATATTCCCGTTTTTTCTCATTTTTCTCTAATCATGAATAAGAATGTCAAATACTTAAGCTCAAGAGCTGAGCACTATACAGCTTAGTCCTCCATGGGGCCTATCCACTGTTGCTTATTTTGTTTGTTTTTTGTTTCAGGCTTGATACTACCATTTCAGGATCAGTGAAACAGGAGAGTAAAGAGGGCAGCCGTCTTTTCAAATTAATGGCAAAGTCTTTCACTAAAAGATGGCAGAATGGGGAGATCAGCAATTTCCAATACCTAATGCATCTCAACACTCTAGCAGGACGTGGATACAGTGATCTCACACAATATCCGGTATTTCCGTGGATTCTAGCAGATTATGATAGCGAGAGTCTTGATTTTTCAGACCCAAAGATTTTTCGTGAGCTTGACAAACCAATGGGTTGCCAGACGCCTGAAGGAGAAGAAGAATTTAGGAAGCGGTTTGTGATGTGTATCTTAAAAATTTTATTCAGTGCACAAACAGTTTTTCCTTGTTAATGTCGTAATCATATCCAATAATTGCTTCTCATGCTTTCCTTTTTACTTTTCAGATATGAGAGCTGGGATGATCCAGAGGTTCCAAAATTTCATTATGGTTCTCACTATTCAAGTGCTGGCATTGTTTTGTTTTACCTTATTCGTCTCCCACCATTCAGTGCTGAAAATCAGAAGCTGCAGGGTGGTCAGTTTGATCATGCTGATCGACTTTTTAATAGTATCAGAGAGACTTGGCTAAGTGCAGCTGGAAAAGGAAATACATCAGATGTGAAAGAACTAATTCCTGAATTCTTCTACATGCCCGAATTCTTAGAAAATAGATTTAACCTTGATTTGGGTGAAAAACAGTCGGGAGAAAAGGTTGGTTAATGGTGCTTGAATGTTCCTTTTACTTCTCTGTTTCCCTTTCATGAGCAAGTTGCCTGGATAATTTCAGGTGAGTGATGTAGTTTTACCTCCTTGGGCTAGAGGGAGTGTTCGTGAATTTATCCGCAAGCACAGAGAAGCTTTGGAGTCTGATTATGTTTCGGAGAATCTGCATCATTGGATAGATCTCATCTTTGGGCACAAACAGAGAGGAAAGGTATATTACATATTCTTTATTTTGGTAGTCAGCAGAGACAATAATGTCTTAGAGATGTTGCTTCCTCCTATGATGTTGAATCATGAGGCTGCTTATTTTCAGGCTGCAGAAAAAGCTGTAAATGTTTTCTATCATTACACCTACGAGGGAAATGTGGATGTCGATGCAGTTACAGATCCTGCCTTGAAAGCATCCATACTAGCGCAGATTAATCATTTTGGACAAACGCCGAAGCAACTATTTCAGAAACCCCATGTTAAAAGAAGGACAGACAGAAAATTCCCTCTGCACCCTCTGAAACATTCGATGCATCTTGTTCCTCGCGAAATACGTAAATGCTCATCATCTATACACCAGATCACCACTATCCATGACAAGTTGCTTGTTGCTGGCTCAAACTGTTTCCTGAAACCTAGAGGCTATAAGAAGTACATAAGATGGGGTTTCCCAGACAGGAGCTTGAGATTTATGAGCTATGATCAGGACAAGCTCTTATCCACCCATGAAAATCTCCATGACGGCAACCAGATCCAGTGTGCTGGTATTAGTCATGATGGGCGGATTGTGGTCACTGGAGCAGATGATGGTCTAGTCTCTGTGTGGAGAGTCAGCAAGGATAGCCCGCGTGGTTCACGACGTTTACGGTTAGAAAAATCCTTTTGTGCACACACAGCCAAGGTCACTTGTTTACGTGTAAGCCAACCTTACATGATGATTGCAAGCGGTTCAGATGACTGTACAGTTATCATATGGGATCTCAGTTCTTTAAGTTTTGTGAGGCAGCTTCCTAATTTTCAGGTTCCCATTTCAGCAATCTACATAAATGACCTTACAGGAGAAATCGTAACTGCTGCTGGAACTCTACTCGTGGTTTGGAGCATCAATGGCGATTGCCTTGCTGTGGTTAACACATCACAGTTACCATCTGATTTGATAGTATCAGTAACGGGCTCAACGTTTTCTGACTGGCTGGAAACAACCTGGTATGTGACTGGTCATCATAGCGGGGCACTTAAAGTGTGGCAGATGGTACATTGTACTGATCCGGTGATTGCCGAGAGCAAAACTGCTAGCAACAGAACAGGATGGATACATTTGGGGGATCAGGTGCCAGAGTACAAGTTGATTCTACACAAGGAGTTGAAATTCCATAAGCAACCGGTCACAGCTCTGCATCTCACGATCGACCTGAAGCAATTACTGAGTGGCGACTCAGCTGGACATTTGCTTTCATGGACAGTACCAGATGAGATATTGAAAGCTTCACTAAAGAAAGCTTTATAGTTTAGAAGGAAAAGCATCATCTAGAACTAGGACTAGAATCTAGAGCAATCACTGATGGTCAGGAGACTTAAGGACAGAAGAATCTAGGAGGTAAATCAAAGTCAAAATCTAAGACCTCAGGGCAAGGTTTTGCCCTTGTTGAATCTCTTACCTCACATATGTTTCTTCTACATCTGATTTGCAGATTAAATGTTGTCGCAGAACAAAGCGAGACAGAAACCTGTCGATTTGACAATAGCTAAACAGGCTTGGCTATAGAATTCGTGTAAATAGAGATATCAGGAAATTGTGAGTACAGTAGATTGTTCTGCAAAGAATAAGCTGAGCAATTTTAGCATTAGAGCCCCCATCTATATTGTCTCGTCTCTCAGATGAAATTATTGTAATCATTTATATTGTTATTAGCTTAGGGACTTTTAATTTGGACTATCGGTTCAACATCAATGGTAATATGTTAACTTTTTTTCACCTGTAGCCCAGTCTAAATTACAGAATATATATCATAGTAAACATGTTTGTTGCTGTGTTTTCTTATGGAGGCAACTTTCAGAATTGCATTAAATTTGGCGGTTATTTAATACATCTTTAGTGCTGAAAAAAATATATCACATTTTTAGTTTTTTTTTTTTAAAATTAAAAATACTCTGGAGGTATAATTAATTTTTTTAATCGTCAGCCATGATATATAGGTAGAAAACATGTTTAGAGAGAAATAGAATAAAGTGGTTGCTAATTTATAAAGTTTTGAATATTAAAAAAAAAAATATTCTACTTTATAAGTACTTAACTACTTATAAAGACAAAATTATTGCATAAACCCAAAGAAAAAACTAAAATGTAAAATCAACTCAAATAGTTAAAAAGTATTTTAACTTTTCAATGTCGATCATAGAAGATATCAATGAAAAGCACAAGATAAATTAGACACGAGCTTGGAACCTCCCAACCATTTCTTCACAACATACTCCTTCACTTTCTTCTCATCATTTCCAAACACATTACACATCGCCCTTACATAGTGAGATGGTAATTTTCCGTTTATCCTCACATAAAACATGACGGCACGAGCCGTGTCTCTGCAGAAAACTTCCGCAAGAGAGAGAAACGTTGACTTCCTGGGTTCGAGTGAAGAGCTTGGAGATTGCGACCTGTCATTGTTTCTTCGTATGCAACTTTCCTCGAAGTTTAAGGAAGCAGCGGAGATGGCGAGGAAGGTCACAAAGAAGACGACAAGGACGATGCTCATGTAAGTCTTCATTGTTCTTCCCTTATACCTTCTCTTGTTGCTTCTGTGGAGTTAGAAAGTGTATAGACATTTATATATAGTAATGAGAGGTTTGAAACTTCTTTCGCATTTAAAAATAAACTTCAGTTTACTATATGTTAAAAATTAAAAATTGGGGGTTTCAAATGTTTCATCAGTTTATATCAGTTTAGAAAGTGGCACTTTACTATATGTACTATATGTAATTTAGAAAGTGTAGTTTAGAAAGTGGCACTTTAGAAAGTTTATATCATCAGGTTTCAAATTTACTATATGTAATTTACCATCCTTCAGTGGCACTTTGATTAGAAAGTGGCAGGCTTGAAAAAAATTTCTCTTTGAATGGCAAAATAGAGAAGTCCCCTTGGTTAATAATGTAACTGTGTTTAAAACACACAACAATGCATGAATACCTTTACATATATATGGGAAAAGCTTGTCACGTTTAAATGAAGGTGGAATAAAGCGGTTGTCAAAAATGCTCATACATTTAATTACCCTATTTTTAAAGAATCTGAAATTTCACAAGGTGTTGTTATTCACATATTTCGAAATCATACTTTTGTTACTAAATAATATGTATGTGTTGTATAAGAGTTTGGAGTGTCAAAATTCGAAGATTGTCGTTATAACAGAAATAGAAATGACCGAAAGAATATAAAAGACACATTTTATGTCGTGGTTGTTTCTTAGAGAGGTTTTACAGAGTAAAATTAATGACTAGAAGAGTTTACAATGTTAGAGGGGCAAAAAAAGAAGAAGCTAACACCTTCTTTTTCAAACTCTTCAATGGTTAATTTTTTTGTTTGTTTATATAATTTCAATAGCGAGGCGTGTAAGTGTAAGGTCCCATGGAGTATGGAAGCTGATAATGTTGTTGTTGATTTTGTCCGAAATTCATGTGACCTTGTCTTCCATTTCTGTTGTATTGATCCCACATTATTTGTTCTTCCATTAACAATCTTTGTTTTTTCTCCATATCATTCATTTGCACGTACGGTGGCGGGGCAACCTCTAGTGACGCCGCGAATGGGTCCACCATCACCGGACTTTTGTTTCCGTTGGCTGTCGGTGGCGGCGCCGGCAATGCCAACATTGAGGCTGCATCACCATTTAGATCAAAGTCAAAACCAAATTGAACTGAAAATAATTGAAAAATGATTCTCATTATAAATCATCTTTAATTACCTGCTGGTCTTCCTGCAGAACCAAAAGCCACACTACTAGCACTTCCACTACTTCCATAAGCCGTAGACACATTAACCGCAGCGTTAACCGCACCGTACTGATACATTCCATCAAGCAACAAACGATCAAATCCTCCTCCAAGCTCACTCTTTTGTCCCGACAATCTCGTTGCCGATTTCACCAATGCGGTCTCCCAATCCGCTGAATCATCGTTAAATGCTTCCCACCCCGGTCCAGACGAACTCTCAGTCACAACCGCTCCATCGAATAATGCTAAAGCCAAACTATCACCAACTGATCCTGCCGTTTCACCCGCATCACCCGCTAAGTCCAACAAATCACCCTCTTGATCTTGTCTTGAATCCACTTCCTCAAATTCTTTCTTAGTTTCGATTTCTTCTTCCTCTTCTTGTTCCGGTGCTGGTAATGCTTTAATGGAGTTTGCATCTTCTTCACATTCTTTAATTTCCTCTGTTTTTTCCTCCTCCTCCACAGATTTGTTAGACTTTTTTGATGATGATTTCGTTGTTTGTGCAGCTAAAGCTGACTTATCTCTTATAAACTCATCCATGAGATCAAGTTTCTTCTGTGTGATCTTTTCCAATTCTGGATACTCCGAAGATCTTGCAACTCCCATGGTCTTACACCATCCATAAAACGGATCTAACTCATCGAATTGTTTAGAAACTCGACAGAAGATTTCAAAGACTTTGATCGAATCATGAATGTCTAATTCCATGAAACGATCTATTAATACTCCCATGATCTCTGTTATGTTGTAATATATCTGAAAACTCTCCTTTACTATCGGATACAGAGCCACAATCACCACTCTGTTGTTCTTCGCATTACCTGTTGCAAGGACCTAACTTGTTAACCAAGAAAGTCGAAAATGAAAAAAACGTGGATTCCAAGGAAAGAGATTGTAATGAAGAGGCCTGGATAACATTAAACCGAGTCCTGATTAGAATGGTGGGTGGGTCTATTTCAATCCCATTCGATTCCTATCTTATATAAACCGTGGAGCGGTTCGCAGACATTGATGCTCACCATCACATTTCTAATTGAAAGTAGTTAATAAATTATTACCTGTTGGACGACAAGCCAAGAACCGATCAAGAAGCTGTTGTAAATGTTGTACTCTGGTGAAAATTTTCTCTGTTTTCATCTCTGTGACCGGTTTAGACTTAACCACAATAGCCCTTGACCGATTATCGGTAACCGTCTCTCGATGATCATCTTCTTCGCCGGAATCACCACCATCACTTTTTTTCCCTCTCCTTCCTTGCATCCGGAAATCAAGCCTCTCGTCCAAATACAAAGCATAAGTTCGAACAAAAGCAGAGTAGTCCCACGAATCAGACCGACTCGCATCTCTGAAATCAGACATGTTTAGCAACCTCGTTCCTCGTCTCGTCGCGAAAAAGATCTCCTGCTCGTAGGCTCGGTCGCCATCTGTTAACAACCGTTGGATCAAAATCAAGGTTTTGAGAGCAACGGACCAGTTCTTGGTCTTGTTGAGTCGTCTCGAGAGAGTTGTCACACAAGCGCTTACGTAGTTGCGTGAGTAAGACGTTAGGCTTAAGATCTCTCTGATGTATTTTTCCTCGGCTGGATATTCATCGTGGCGTGTTGCTTTCACGACGGCTATCTCGAGTTCCGTTAAAGAACTGCTTCGACCTCCGACTTTGGCTAATCCTACGCTTGTTTGATCTTTCACGGCTCCTATGGCGCGTTTTAATTTACTCGAACCCATTTTGACTAACGTACGCCGTCAAACAGAGGAGAAAAAAATGAGAAGAACGACGACCTTTTTTTTTTATTTTCCTTGTTTGTCGTCGTCGTCTCGTTTTCTCCTCTGTTTCATTGTTGTTTGGTCTTTCTGAAAGAGAAAATGTGGTTGCTTGATCGATCTACCATGGAAATAGCCGAGGTTGTCGGAATTTATTGACAGGGGAAATTAGAAAAGCCATGTGATACAAAAAAAAAAAAAAAAAAAAAAAAAAAAAAAAAAAAAAAAAAAGAAAAGCCATGTGATATGATTTGACCTTTCTTTTTTTAATTGGATAAAAACAGATCTCCACTCTGTTATTAGCTATAAATAGAAAGACGATTCTCATTAAAGAATCTTGTAATGTTATAAGACATGAGAGTGTATTTTCACAAAATGTTTTCTCATGGTTTATAATTTATAACACTTACAGATACAGAGACATTAACATAGCACAAAACCCGCTTCTTGTTTCATCAATCCACGCATTTTTTCGGCCTGTAAAATGAGCGAAAAAAGGGGGAAACAAGAATCTGATATGTATAAACAGGGATCATAGAACTTAAAATGCTTTTAAATTGTTCAATGGTCTTAAAAAAAAAAGAGCCATTTTTTAGCTTACCAAGCTGAATCGTTCTGAGGTTCAGTAGTCCAGCCAAACGGGTTGGCACTTGGAGCAACATTGTGATTTTGCCCATTTCTTATTCTCTGCAACTGAGAGTTAGTTTGGGAGTTTAAGGATGGAGGAGGAACGAAATTGTTTCCGAGTCTTGGAGGTAGAATGGTTGGAATCCCGATGTTGGGATTTGGCATATGGTTTAGGTTTGACTGTGGTTGAAAAGCTGGAATATTGCTAGAAGAATCCATTCTGTTGTTACCAGTTAATGGCATTCTGTTGTTGTTGTTGTGTCCATTTGATCTCCCAAGAAGCATCGGATTCATTCCTGTTACTCTTTTAACGGTTTCTTCCGCCATTTTCACCTTAACATAACATAGAAAACACTATAATTATTTGTAAAAAGATAAGGGTAGTACAGAAAAAGGAGAGAGGAAGAATATTGAAGTCTTCTTACCTTAGCTCTTAATGTCTCAATGTCAGCTTTTAGTATTCTATTGCCAACAGCAGCTTCATCATACTTGTGATTCATGTTGCTCAGTTGCGTAAGAAGTGATGAATGTTCACCCTTTAGCTCATTAACCTACCAAAATAGAAATAAGGTCTCATTAATATCATTTGACACAAAAGAAAAATGAAGGTTTTGAGAGGATATAATACAACACCTGTGTTTCAAGATCACTTGTTTGCTCCTGCTTTCTCCTTCTAGATCGTCTAGCTGACTCTCGATTTGACAGCATCCTACAAATGTTAAAGGAAGAACAAGGCTCCAAAACTGTTTCACTCTAAAAGTAAACTCCAAAAGACAAGAAATTGGAGAAAAAAGAATCATTACCTTCTAGATTTTTTTACGTCCTCAGGATTCCTGGAACCAGTAGTGTCATTTTCTTCATCAAGGTCATCGTCATCAGAATCTTCTCTGGATGATCCACTTGTAACCTGCTTCATTGGTACACCAGTTTTTTTCAGCTCAGCTGGTAAGGAAGAAGTAACACCAAGTTTTCCCGGGGCCATCAAAGAACCTACCACGATTAAACTTACTAAGTATAAGACTCAAAGAGATATCTGAAAGATAAATAGTAGCGCTGATATAATGATTTTCCAAGTTAAGCCGCTCCATTTATAAGAAATATTGAATTATCCACCAGAATTCATCTTAATCCCAATCTTATTGGCCTTCCAAGAAGCAGGTGGAGAAAGTCACAAAAAAGATTGAAACTTGATGGATAAAAGTAGGCGCATGATTCAACAAAAGTAACCCTCAAGGAGACAGTGAATGGGTTCGGCTTCTCTAAATAACCATTTTCCATTTCTACGGCACAATTCCTTAACTACATAGCAGGATTGATAAGAGACGAATAATACCTGGAGGAAGAGGACTGGATTGAGCTGGTTGAAATTGAGTTTCAGGAGAACTAGTCGAATCTTCAGGCTTCACAGACCCAACCTGCGCAACACAAAGGAAGCTTGAGATTTAGATCTTCTTACTGCAATCGAAATTACACACATAGATTAAAAAAAAAAAAAAAAAAAAAAAGAGGGGAAGAAATAGAAGATTAACAAACCCTAAGAGCAACAACAGTAGCGCACTCAGTCTCAAGCTTGTTCTTAAGAAGACGACGGTAATCATCGGAATCAACAATCACCGTCGTCGTTGGAGCAGCAGCAGCACAATCCCAATTCCCCGAATCCCGATCGTGATCGCGGCGAAACCGACTGTCGTCCTCGAAATCATTCTGTCCAGAAACAGAAGGAAGAGATTGAGCGGAAGAAACTCCGACGATGGCGTTGTTTCCTCCAAGTGGCTCAGAGCTAACCGCGGATGAAGAAATATCTTCGAGAAACATCTCGAAGTTCCATTCAGAGTGAGTCTGGCTAACATCATCAGCCGTAAGAGGCTTGGAAGAGTCAGGATTAAGAGGAGGAGGTGCTTCCCAAAAGGGATCGGAGAAATCGTCAATGGAGAAGATACTGTTCATCGCTCTTCACTTTCTGATTCTTTTGTCGGTACTTTGCCTATTTGCATTAAGGTCCACCCACCATAGAATATTCTTTATTTTAAATACGTACAAAACAAAACAGTTTTTTTTTACATTTCCATTTTATTACTTTATATATTCTCTTTTTTTTTCTTTTATAATTTTTATATTATCAAAATCGATTGGCATAAAACTATTACATCCACTAATTATTTCATAAGAATACAATTTTTTTTTGAGGATATCATTTTGATGATGATATAACAACGAAACTAACACAAACTACTAAACAATTAGACTATAGTTCATAAAAAAAGTATTACTAAAATTTTATAAAATTGGCAATATTTGTTTTGTAAAAATTTAAATTTAAAAGATAAATATCTCACCAAAACATAAAAATAAATCACTAGGCTATATTACCATAAACCTACCTATGAAAATTAACATCTATCTATGTAATTCATTCTAAAAATTTTAAATTATTGAGGATTATAATCATCTACACAAAAAAAAAACTTCTAAAAATAATTAACAAATTATTTAAACGGTCATTTTAAAAACATGTATAAAAAATTAACAAATTTATTGAGTTCAGTCTCCTTTTCTTTTTATAGACATAAATATAAAGACCTTAACATAGATGTAACCAATAATACAAATCACTATTTAGGCTATATTACAATAGACCAAACCTATAGAAAACAAAAAAAAAACAAACAAAATAGATATTTTTCAAGCAACATTTTCAACTAATGCAAAATTACAAGAATCTACACACATACACACAACTTCTAAAAGAGTAAACAAAATTATAATGCCAAAGCATCTCTCTTTTACTGACTTTCCTTCTTCTCCAAAGCTAACTGGTCATTGTTGATCAGAACGGAATTACCACTCTCATCCTCTGATTCATTCACATTAGTCTTCCTCCGCGGTGACCTTCCCGGTTCTATTCCTCCTCCTCCTCCTCCTCCTCCAGAGTTTCTCCGATCATCTCTAGAGATTAAGTCCTCAGCTTCAAGCATGTGAATGATATGACCCATCTTTGGTCTCTTCTGAGCATTAGGATCAACACATCTTAACGCTACCAATAGGGTACGCTTCAATGACCTTAACGACGGTTTCTCGGTCATCCTCGGATCCAAAACTCCTTCCGCATCTCGATTAGTCACCAGTCTCTTCAACCATTCCACAAGATTAACTTCTCCCGGTGCCCGGCTATAATCCACAGGACTCCTCCCTGAAATGATCTCCATAACCAGAACACCAAAGCTATAAACATCGCTTCTCTCATTCAACATCCCGGTACTCGCGTATTCAGGAGCCACATACCCAAACGTACCCATCACACGAGTAGTCACATAGCTCATCTCTGAACCCAAGAGCTTAGCTAGCCCAAAGTCAGAAACTTTCGAGTTCCATTGCTTGTCAAGCAAGATATTACTCGATTTGATATCGCGGTGAACAACTTTAGGCTCGAGACCTTCGTGTAAATACATTAACCCTTTAGCTGTTCCAAGAACAATGTTCATCCTAATCTCCCAAGTAAGAGGACTCTTAAACCCCAAACCACCACCGTGAAGCCATTGTTCTAAATTCCCATTATCAACATATTCGTAAACTAACATCCTATGAGCTCCTTCAACGCAATAACCAAGCAATCTCACCAGATTCTTGTGTCTCACTCTTCCAATAGCTTCAACCTCAACTTTGAATTCTTTCTCAGCTTGTCCTTTGTTGTTGAGCAGATTCTTTATAGCCACCATTGATTTATCCTCAAGAACACCTCTATACACAATCCCATAACCTCCTTGTCCGATCACATTCTCGTCAGCGAATCCATTAGTAGAAACCTCAAGCTCTCTCAACGTATACCAATGTCCCCAACCTAAATGAGAAACCTCAGGACCAGACGACAAAGATAAACCCTGATCACCCGACCCGGACCCAGACCCGGAACCAGTCCAACCACCTCGCTCCGGGTACGAAATCCGATGATCCTTTCCAATTTCGATGTGAATTTTGGTGTCGTCTTCTCGATTGTTAGCCAAAGCTTGGTTTTGATGCGTCTCCGGGGTTGGTTCGGGTTGAATTGGAGGTCTAGATGGGTCAACCCGAATCTCTTGAATCTCCTTGGAAACAACGGGTACGATCGTATGATTAGATTTAGAAGAAGACTCAAGAGAATTGTTGTTGTTGTTGTTGCTTCGTCTGTAAATGAACCAGAGAGAGATGAGAACGAGTAAAAGAACGATCGCAGCACCAACGCAAACACCGAGAACGATCCATAAACGTAAACCAAAAATAGAAGTATGTCTCGAGAGCTCATTGTTGAGAGAGTGAGAATCCGCCATTTGCAGGTCACTCACTCACTCTTCTTCTTCTTCCTCTCTTCTTCTCTCTCTCTCTCTCTGGTTTTTTTGCTTTGTTCTGCTTCACATATAATAATCATCACAGGAGGTTTTTCTGAAGTAGAGACAAGAGATAGAATAGAAAAGATAAAACTACCCTTGAAAAGGCAAGCTGGCTTTGATGGGACTTGCACTCATAACGTTTACCCCCACCATTATTTTACTATTATTTTACAGTTTTGCCACTTTTACTGTTAAAGAGCAATTATTAAAAGAGGGTAGTATCGTTATTGAAGTTAGAAGAAAGGGGTAATATGGTCAAAGTGGATCACGTTCTGACTTCAAGTTTTTTTTGTTTTTTTTTTGCGCGTGGTCTTTGGTAGTGATTACAAATCTATCTCTCAATCAAATCGAAGAACGAAAAGAACAGAGAAAAAGAGGTAATGAGTAAAATCTAGGAGCTTTTTCTTCTTCATCAAAGCTTTATTTTCGGATCTAAGATCAAGAATTGATTAGGGTTTTTACCCAATTTCGATAATTGTCTTCGCTTGATTGATTAATTGATTTTGCTTCTGGGTAATTTGTTTTTTCGTGTCTAGTTGAATCAATTATGGCTGGGAGAGCTCCGATCCCTGCTCGCAACTCTGCCCTCATCGCAATGATCGCCGATGAGGTAAAAAAACTCATCTTTTTTATATGTTAATGGCGTATTTGAGGTTCCGTGGTTTGATTATTTAGATACTGTTTATTTTTCCATTTGGATCTTCTGGTTGAGTTTTGAATCTCTGAGATTTGATCTGAACTATACCAATGCCTTGTGGGTTTATACCTTGGATTGCTTGACCTTGGACATGTTTCTGAAATTTGTAATCTTTTTGGTAAGCCATAGATAGCATTCTTGTAGTTTTGTGTATTTTGGATCAGACTAGATCTGCTGATGATCTGATCTGCTATGACTGAATGTTGATTCCATCTGATGCACGAATCAGGAAAATAAGGAGTAGAAATCTTCGTTAAATTCTTTCTAGAAACTGTATTATCATTGAATAACAAGGGATTTAGTTTTGTGTTGCTTTCAACTGTTATGGTTTAAGAATTGGAATTACTTAGTCGTATTCTACCAGGAAAATATGTTTAGTCTCTTATTTTAGACTTAACTTTTAAGTTCTTCCTTGTACAGTGACTGTTACTGGTGACCCTTTTCTGCCAATTGTTTGGAACTATCGGTTGTTGTAACTCTTGGCAATCTCTAATGACACCTACTTGTCTAAATTTTTTGTTTACAGGACACCATAGTTGGATTTTTGATGGCTGGAGTTGGTAATGTTGACATAAGGAGGAAGACAAATTATCTCATCGTGGATTCAAGTATGTTTTTGAACTCATAATGATCTTTAGGACAGATAATATTTTCAATCATAAATCAAGTTATGTCACTTATCTCAAAGTGGTATCCCTTTGATATAATCAAGTTAGTTGAAGTTTTCCATCAAATCAATCTCATGTGGTCTTGTTAGGAGATAACTTTCCTAACTTCTATTTCTGTAGAATTGTATGATTTACCCTCTAGTCTTCTAGATTAATTGAGTTTTCCTTTCTTTCATTTTTTTTTTTTTGTCTTTTAGAGACAACTGTGAGACAAATTGAGGAAGCTTTCAAGGAATTCTCATCGAGGGATGATATCGCTATCATTCTTTTAAGCCAATATGTAAGTGCTCTCTTCTCAATCCAGTATACTTGTACTTGTTACTTAACTTAACTGTGTTATTGTAGTCGTTATAATGAGGTCATGACTTGGTACTCCACTTCATTGAGCCCCTTATGTTTACTGCCATTAATGAATTTCTTCCTTGCCTGCACACTTTTTATGATGGATATCAAGGTCACCATTATTATGTAGGGTAGTTTTGCTATTTTGTTGTCAGCAATTAGTATATTATTGGATCCAAATGTGTGAAGAAACATAAAATGAGGCCACTTTGCATCAGCCTTTTGAGACATATCATTCACGAGCTTAAAATAGAATGAGCTCTATTTCTTTGTGCTCTATACTTCAAAGTCTGTTTCTTTCTACAGTGTCGAAAACATAATGAGAAAGTTCCATGCTTGTAGATTGCCAATATGATCCGTTTCTTGGTGGATAGCTACAACAAGCCAGTTCCTGCAATCCTGGAGATCCCTTCCAAGGACCATCCTTATGATCCTGCTCATGATTCAGTTCTCTCCCGTGTCAAGTACCTCTTCTCTGCCGAATCCGTGTCACAGCGTTAAACATATGCATTCTGCAAGCTCACTGAGCCTATATCATTTGTTTGTTTTTGACATTCTTGTATTTCTCTTCCGGAACCCGAAAATCTTACAATAATGTACAACTCTCGACTTTTATTTGGAGATGGATGTTATATTATTAAGAAGCAATGGTAGCTTCATCTGTTCTTTGCATTGGATTAAGAGAAGAATCATTGTGTATTCAAGAAACAAGAGCAGACTTTAAAGATTTAGTGAAGACTTCAAGCTCCTTAAGTCCTTGCTCAGGTGATTCAGACTCGCCCAAAATCTTAACCATCGCGCTACCAACAATGACTCCATCGGCTCCCCATTCAGCTACCTGTTATGTGAAACAAACCGAGTTAATTTTACAAATCCCATTGCCAAGATATTGCTAATCCAGTGCATATGCAGCCAAACCTGTTTCACATGCTCCGGTTTTGATATGCCAAATCCAACCGCAACTGGCTTGCTTGTTGCCTCTTTGATTTGTTGTAGAAGAGATTGAACTTGTTCGTTAACAGATTCTCTCGTACCCGTAACTCCTACTGAACTTACCTAAAAAAACTCGGTAACAACATTTACACAGAAGAACACAAAACTTACACGCATCATTTACTGAGCTAAAGAGACTCGAAACTGTGATTCTTACAAGATAGATGAATCCTTGGGATGCTTCAACAATGGCGTTCATTCGTTTGTTCGGGGTTGTAGGTGTTGTGAGCAGTACCTTGAAGACACAATATAGTAAATATGGTGAAAGGAAGAAAATAGTTTGCTTTGAAAGATGCTGTCAATTAATTTAATTGACAGCTAGAGGAAAACATCATACTAGTTCAATCTGATGCTTCTGAGCTTCGTTCCGCAGAGTCTCAGTCTCCTCGAGTGGAACATCAGGTACAAGAAGCCCTATGAAGAGACAATGTTATGTAATAAACTGTTAATGTAGAGAAGAGAGGAACCAAGAATAAATAGAAGCAAATGGTGTCGAAACTGAGCCCTGAAACAGCATAAGCAATTTACTTGGGAAAAAACTTGAAAATGTTAATGTACCATGAACTCCGGTATTCTTTATAACAGTCATATAGTTGTCGATTCCTCGCCGCAGGATGGGATTGTAATACGTAAACAATGCAATTGGACAAGATAACTGAGGAATAACCTGAGAAATTTGGCATAAAAAGAGTGTCGAATTCACTAATTCAAATGGCGCATAAGCGAGGTAAGTAAACAAAACCAGACACACACCTCTTTAAGCATAGAGATAATGGAGTTAAAGTTGGTTCCTTTAAGTAAAGAACGTCTCGCAGCAGCCTAAGACAAGAAAGAGAAGACAAGGTTTAATATTTAGAATATGATTGATATACAGTATGCGGGTTTTGTGGATTCGAACCTGGATTGCAGGACCATCAGCTAATGGATCAGAGTAAGGAACACCGAGTTCGATAATGTCGGAACCACAGGCATCAAGCACTTTGAGGGCTTTTGCTGTTGTGGAAAGATCTGGATCACCAGCTGTGATATATGGAATCAGAGCCACCTAATAAAAACATTGTTTTCAACAACAATAGAAAACAAAATCGAAAAAATTCAGATCAGAACGAGCGAGAACAAAAGAGTTTGGGAAATCAAAAATTGAAAACTTTGGGGATATGAAGAGAATTTGCGTACTTTGCCTTGTGACTTTAACCTAGCGAAAGTCTCTGATAGACCGACCGTGACGTGAGGGTGCTTGAGAGGATCCATTTGCGAGCTTTCGAAGATGAAGATGAATGTAGCGAGTAGTAGCGCGACTAGTGTGGCTTTGACTCTCGTGCAAAAGTTTAGTTTGAAGCCCGTCGATAAAACGACAACATAATCCGGTTTAATCATCCAAACCAAACAAAAATTAACCGATGAATCATAATTGAATAATGATGGTATAAGACTTTACCACTATAACATGAATCATTTTAAAAACTGGATTGAATACCTTACAAACAAACCATAGAAGTCATTTAAACATAAATATAAGACGGTCAAAATCCAAATCCGAACCGAATAATATTTGGCTTTCCATTGGTTTCTAAAAATCATAAACCACAGCCAAAAACTTGAACAAAAACTAGACAAAGTACTAGATTGAGCATCCCTAACTACAATGTTCCAAATAATACAATATACAATCAGATTCAGTTCCGATTTCTAATCCAAAGATAGCAACTTTGTAACCAAAAACAAGAAAAAAAATCAAGTCACTATAGCTTATGTATAAAAACAAAACCGGAACTTGAAGCTATATATCTGATGATGATCCTCTTACGGTTAAAGATAATCTCTCAACTCAATTGTTACGATCAGGTGTAATCTCGTTGTTTGTGTCCCCTGCGTTGTTCCTTGTTAATCTGCTGAGCTGAATTCCTGCAAAACCTGCACCACGACCAGGACCAGTACCAGCACCAGGAACCGAACCAGAACCAGAATCAGGAGCAGGACCAGCCTGAGAGCTTCCTTCGTTTTCATTAGCAGCTGCTCTCTTGTTTTTCACTTTCTGTGCCCAACCAACAAGACCAACTTGCACATTCTCCTCGAATATAGCTTTCTTGAAGTTACTTCCCATCTGTTGTAACATAAGAAGAGGGTCAACTTCTCAGAGAGAATTAAAGAAAAAAACAAACCAAAAGATTTTTGAAGCATTTTAGTAGAAATTAGCTTTACCTGTGAGACAATGGCGTAAAGAGGCAGTGTACTGTAACTGCAAAGCACTTGAATGAAGACCCTAAAGAGAAGAAGAAAGATATTGATATTCGAGGAGATAAATTCATTGAAACAATATGAGAAAGAAAAAATATTGAATCTTTTCGCTTACCCGATAACCAATCTTGGAATAATATATCTCACCTGTCCCATAATGCACGAGTCGAAGCCGTACGTAACCTAAAAAAAAAAATACTTTATTAGTTATCAGGTGAATCTTGGAATATTGTTTTTTCTTAAAGAATCTGACTTACCCAAATCCAAAAGAAAAACGCAATCTCGAAAGCATTTTGGAAGAGGATAAAATGGATCAAGAAGAGAACAATATGAGGTTTACTGAACCAGAAATGCTCATCTGATGGTTTCACCACTATATCTCCTTGAATGGCTACATGTTTCTCCGCAACTTCATGAGCTAACTGTGAAATTACATGCTCCAACTTTGTCCCCACAGCAAGAAGCAGCTTCAAATTTTTTTTTTTAAAAAGAACAAACTTAAGTTTAATTGAAAGAAGATTAGCAAACAAATGAGGAAAAAAAACAAATGACTCACAGCAAAGGGAATGAATGCTATCCAGAAATATGTGTGCCATCCTGCAAGATACAAAAATGTAGCATTGAATATTGATATCAAGGATAATTTCTTCATTAAAAAAACTTAAGTTTTGTGAAGCATACCATTAACATTTAGCAGCAAGAAGATGACGACGAAGATCCAAAGATACCAACTAATACCAACAACTTGTTTGAAATCATCCTCTAGAGCGCGCATCATATACTTGTGGAAATTAAGTTTGGGGTTTGCCTTACAATGTGTCTGTAATAAACCAATAGATGTGATTCTAAGTGATCAAAACAATATTTTTACTACAAATTTTCCATTTAACTAAATAATCTAGATTTTACCATAATAAAACCAAGACGCAAAGTCACGTAATCTGATTTCGTCACAGATCCATAGAATTGCTTGAAAAAGGAATGCTGTCATGTAAATGAAATAATCCCAACATTCAGATAGTTCCAGAGGACAAATAACCGAAACAAAAACAAGCAATGTATTAAAAAGAAAATAACATACCGTCCATCCGAGGATAACTGAATCTTTACCAATACCAAGAAAATGATCTTTAATAAAAGCATGTTGTTGTACATTAGTGACCCTTCTTTTCCTGAGAGCTGCAAATGTGAAAGTCAAAATAATCAAACAATACGTGCAAGAGTCCGTCATTCCGCTAGCATCTTCATGAATTTTGTATAATCTGATCAAACGAATAACTCATGCAATTTGGTACCTGTTTCGGGGTCATAACTCTCCTCTGCAATCATATCCTCCCATTTTTTCCATTGGTGGATCTACATCAACATAGAAAACATGAATAAATCACGGTTTCACACCTGAAAAATCTTGCATTCATTGACAGATGAATCTAAAAAATTTATTTATGTTTATGCTCACCCTCGTGCTTCCAAAAACCACGGTAAGAGCACAGAATGTCACATGGGATATGGCGAGGACAAAGATGAAGATATGTAGATGGTGCAATGCCTCAAGTGAAAGCAATGGTACTTTGTGCTATAATATAAGAGAGCAAGAAGTAAGTACTGATTTAATCAAGAAATTTGCAAGAGAATACCTAACACAATTATAATGAGCACTTAAGGCATTTTAAGTTACCTTTAGGCTACAGTAACCAGTTTCAGCAGCAGCATGTTCGGCAAGTAGACGCCTAGTGCTTCCAATGATTGGGAAAAAAGTCTGAAAATGTTCTTTTGCGGTTGCGTTTTTATGTTCACTTGCCTCAGCTTCTACTCTTGAATTAAGTGAACATGGAAGCATATGCATAAGCACATCCTCTTTCACACAGAATTTAGAAATGAGACCTTGGAATACCGTCAGTAACAGCGAGATGAACCCTAACAACATCAACTCTGCAATCCCCAAAAATATTTATCATAGATCCACATATTTGCACCAAAGCAACATAAATAGTATAGTAAAAAGATTTAAACTTTCAAGACTCAAAGCTGCTTATAATCTGATACAGTCACATCTCACTTAAGATTGTATAAAACAACTGCTAGTAATCTGATACAGTCAAATCTCACTTAAGATTTTACAAAACATTTGGTCCACTAGTAACCCTACCAACATCAACTCTGCAATCCTAAAAAGAATTTGTCATACAAAAACAAATTTTTAAGAAACAAATTTGCACCAACGCAACACAAAAAGTAGGAAAAGGTTTTAATTTTTAAGACTCAAGCTGCATATAATTTAATATAACCACATTCCCCTTAAAAGAATAGTTCCAGTATTAGACAACATCAACTCTGCAATCCTAAAAAGATTTGTCATAGATCAATAAATTTGCACCGACGTAACACAGAAAGGAGTAAAGAGCTCAACTTTAAAGACTGAACCTGCTTAAAATCTAGCATAGTCACATTTGGCTTAAAGATTTATAGAATAATTTGGTCCAACAACACAATCAATTTGCAGATTTTGTAAACTAGGAACCTTAAGGCTTAAAACACTGTTTAATAACCCAAAAATTGAAGAACAATTTAGGTCACGTTCCCAAAAGGAATCACTAACTCAGAAGATCCGTGGAACCCACTCACAAAGAACAACAAAAAAAAAAGATTTTGATTTTGAATTATATATGGTGTACCTTCTTTAACCTTTTGAAGGGCTTCGTAAAGGGGTTTTTGCTTCTTATTCTTAAGAACAGTACCGAAATGGTGAAGCAAACGCTCCACAGCCAACGAAATCGCGACGATTACCGTACAAACTCCGGCAACAACCCACGTGGGAGTGAATTCAAGCGACATCCCTTCTCCTCCGTGACCCATTTCGTTTCTCTCCGAGAATTCTCTGTAATCATAAACAAAAGAAGAGAATTTTGAGATTTGAAGTACGATTTGGGAACAAAATCAGAAAAAGGAAGAGACTTTCCCCTTTCTGTACCACTGGAAAGGAGAAGAGGAAACGAGTGAGGGAGACAGATTTTGCAGAGTATTTTATTTTTCTCTTTTGTTGTCACCATCAAAAGAGTAATTAAGATTACATTATGGAAAGTAATTGATAAAGAACCATATTTAGAAATTTTGTTATTGTACTTTTTTTATAAAGTTGTAACAATATTTAAAACTGTGAGGGAAATTAGGAAACGCGTTTTTCACTTTCCAGTTTCCACATTATTCGTTCCGTTTCTATTCCGTGTTTAATTAAATAAAAGCATTCACTACAAAGTATACACTCGTAATTAATCACTTAATCTGTAATAAAATCGCATATTCCCCTTTTTCGTTTTCAATTTTCTGACCTATATATGAGTATGTTCCAGTTCACATTTCTTTTTTTTGACATCCGTTACAGTTCACATTTCTTAAATTTTTCAAATTGTCAGTTGTATAATGAAGTGATACAATGAGGAGGTCTACTTCTAACTGATGAATGTAAATGATGTAAAACTTTAGATTCATGTGGTCGCCGTCAATCGATGCATGTGGTCGTCAACTGTCGAGTCATCTATTGTCGGAGAATCATACCGTTGTCCGATATGAATAATGCTAAAATACCAATTATATACATATCAGGATCTGGATTTAACTTTTTAATTACTTTCTAATAAATAATTACAGCTAGATCAAAATATATTTTGGAGATACGCTCGGATTTTTGGGATTAGGAAAGGGACCAAAAGCTTTATCTATGAGTATTATGGTTTATTTGAAAAACGAGAAGAGGGAGCATCCGGATATTTTGAATAATGTCATCAATGAGTTTATGGCTTGAAATGAATCTCAATTGCCAAATCAGAGAAAATATACCACCTGGCATTGATCAAGATGTCAAATGGATACCTCTTGAAAGGCTTCAGAGTTCAGACTCTAGATTGGGTTGAATTCAGACGATATCATGATGTTGTTAGGAGCAAAGTGTCAACAAGAATAAAACATGTCTTTAACAACAACAACAAAAAACAAAAGGAAAAAACATGTCCACTGAGAGTTAAGAACTTTAATCTAGACATATATACATATTATTCGAAGTTGATCAAACTGACTTAGTTCTATGTTGAATGACCCGTTTTACTAACCTTTCTAATGAGGATAAAGTTTGATTCATTCGAAATCGGTTTCGATTTTTTCTTGCAATTTAAATTGTTTAAATTTATTTTAATCTAAAATCACAGTTGACAAAATATAATTTCCTTATAATTTTTGAAAATTTTGAATTAATAAGATATAGATTATTAAATATGCTACTCTCTATCTTCCTAATAAATTGATGTTCTAAGTTTTAATTTTGTTCCTTAAAGATTGATTTTCTAGAATTAAAAACTAAAATAATTTTTTTTTCATTATGCTTTTTGCCACATGTCATGGTAACTATTGTCTAAATTTTCTCTTTCTACTCATGAAATAATAAAATTCTTATGATTTTATAATTTAGAATACATCTATACAATTTGAAAACTTACAATTTTCTTTGTAGTAAATTAAACAAATAATAAAAATGAGTAAATACAAAAGGTGGTCCTTTTGTTGACAAAAGAAAAACAAAAGGTGGTCCTTGACCTTCACAACTACCAGTCAATGCCCACACACATCAATTTTCAAGCTCGCTGATTGAGAGATCTGAAACTCTCAATTTTTTTTTTTGGTATAAGGTTAATTTTTATACCATTTTTTATTTTTGACAGAAGATACAGAGAAAACAACTAGCGGAAAAAGACCGAAAATCTACAGCAATAAACATAAATGTCACAAACAGAAGATACAACAATGAGAATACAAGCGATTAGCAAATGGAAAAAGCTCGATGAATAAACACCGATTCTGAACCCCGAAGTTCGGAAATTTGCGTGATTGCCACAGCCAGAGCCGTGCAAAGGTTATAAAGTAACATAAGCAACTAAAAGAAAGATGCCCCAATTTAAAAAAAAAAAAATCGTTTACAAAAATAAACACCATTGTCATAAAATGAAAAAATGAAAAGAAACTAAACTAAAAATCTCTAAAACATTTTTCTATCATTTTTCTCCACAAAATCGTTAATTAAATTTTCAAACTCAATTTTTCTAAGCAACTCTCTCTCGATTTGATAACATCTTTCTGTAGTAGAAAAACAAATAAGGTTATACGGTTGCAAGCAACCAAAGAAACATCAAAACGTTGAACAATTTTACTTTAATAGAACTGATTTGGTGAGAAATAAATTGGAATAAAGCTTTGTTTCCCACTTATGTTAAGAAATTAGGCAAAAAGAAACGTAACAAAAGAGAAAGAGTCTCTTTGTTTACCCTAATTATTTTTTTTTAAATTACTTAATTAAACTCAAATGGCCAAATTAATGGATTTGTTTCTCACCAAAAAAAAAATTAATGGATTTGTTGAGGCATAAGCCCAATATTTGATTCCTACTATTTATCTATTATTAATACATTCTTTTTAAATATAATCACTAAGCCTATATAAACATATTTAGAATAATTTGATGCCCTTAATTTTTTCCCCAAATTTGATGCCCTAAGCTAATGTTTCTTTTTCTTAGCCTAAGGCACGGCTCTGGCCACAGCTCCTAAGAACCAGAGTCCTCATCGTCGTTGCCACGAGCGAAAACCTATCTGAAGGCCGTCTTCAAACCCCAGAGCTACAGGCCACCTACAGCTTCTCCGAAGACCAACGCAAAAACGGAACCGCTAAAGTGAACCTAGCGGGACCGCCGCCTCTATTCAACACCAAAATCCTTCACCGCTACTTCACGCAGAGTACTCCGTTGCTGCATCGAACGAGAAAACAAAGCAAACAAAAACCATCCCAATCTAAAGTGGGCTGGGCCTTGGCGGGTTACAAGAGGCCCAACAGTTACAAAACTGGCAAGTCGGAGAACACAAACGGCACCGCAGAATGGAACTCTTATCTTGGCGATTACCGGTGCGCACCGAGCCGTTACAGTAGCGCCAGCGATTTCAAGATTCACGGCTTTGCGACCATCCACCAGACCGGAGCCGTTAACGGGAGAAATCGGTTCCCGTCACCGTCTCCTATTCCGGCAGATCGCCTGAACCTGCTACGAATCTCCCGGCCTGTATTGCTCTTCGACACCCCGGCTCTCCGTCGCCGGATTCTCAACCTAGCAACCCGGCGAAACTCAGATCTAACCTTCCTTTCTCCTTAGCTGGTGTCTCGCGACTTCCCTGAGCCAGATCCGTCTCTATCCGGTCCGGTGATCTATCACGGCAAGGGTTCTGACGGCTCAATCAGCTCCACAAGACCAGATCTCCGAGACTGAACGACGATTGACTCCTCCTCCGTCGACTTCCGTCGCAGTCGCAGCCGCCGTTGAGGCAAGTTGAGCCGAGAGTGGAGATCTCAGAGGGCACAGCGGCGTCTTCGAACCGAGGCTCCTCCGTGGCTCCTCTCACCGCGTGCCGTCGAGCTGTTTCTGCATCAATCGGAAGAGGTACCTCCGTCGTCAGACGAGTGAACCGGCTCACTCCTGTTGGTTCTTAGAAACCGCCAAAGCCGGCATGAAGCACAGAAAAAACGAAAGGAGAGGAAGGCTCTCTCACGGTCACGGCGTGAGCCGGAACCGGAGAGAACCTCCAAGCGATGCGGCGGCGGCGAGAAAGTTTTAGGTTTAGATTTGAGAGAGAATCGTACCCACGCGTGGGTACTACGCGCTCGTTTTAATATGTTTAAACTTAAGTTAAGAAATGTTGGAGGGGAATAAAAAACATAGAAACATAGAAAACATTTTGGCAACTAATGCAGCTCTTGATTAGATAGAAATCTATGTCGTGTGTCTTACTCTCTATTGTTGCCTTGTTTTAATCCTTTTGTTTTTGGCAAGATTACAAAAATCATAAGTCTTATTAGTTTCGGACGTTTGTATATTTGGTTAAGTTTTGGTTCGGATTTATTCGGCTCTATTTTTTTTTTGTTCTCATATTTATGATTTATAGGAACCGAAGAAAAATCGTTTCGGTTCCGGTTCGGATATGTTTGGATAGTTAAATCAAAAACCGATTGAAACCAAAATATTTTGGATATTTTTAGTTTCGGTTTTAGAATACCCAAAAAACTGAAAAATATTTTTATTCGATTCCGGTTCAAATATTTTGTCCAAGGCTAAATTTTATAATCCGTAATTCTTAAACTTTTCTTAAAAATGATATTTATTTCATATAAGAAAACTAAAGATACGAAGACTCGAGCCCAAAAAAAGAAAAAAAGAAAACGAAGACTTAAGAGAAGGCCCAGCCTTAGAAGAAATAGAAAAGAAGGTCCATTAATAATAGTCCAGCCCACTTATATATAATTTTAGTTTCTGGAAGGCAAATAAATGGCAAAAATGAAATAATCAGAAAAAGTAAGGTCCTTTACCAAAGAGATAATTTTTATAAACAGAGCATAAAGTTTTCACTTTTCTTCTGCTCCTTTCTCGTCTCTGTCTTCTTCGTCCTCATTCGTTTTAAAAGCATCTAAACAAAAAAAAAAAAAAAAAAAATCTGTAGCTTTCGCATGTAAATCGCTCTTTGAAGGTTTCTAACTCGTTAATCGTTAACTCACAGTGACTCGTTCGAGTCAAAGTCTCTGTCTTTTAACTCAAACCATGGCTAGTAACAACCCTCACGAGAACCTTTCTGACCAAACACCTTCTGATGATTTCTTCGAGCAAATCCTCGGCCTTCCTAACTTCTCAGCCTCTTCTGCCGCCGGTTTGTCTGGAGTCGACGGCGGATTAGCACCGCCGATGATGCTGCAGTTGGGTTCTGGCGACGAAGGAAGTCATATGGGTGGCTTAGGAGGAAGTGGACCAACTGGGTTTCACAATCAGATGTTTCCTCTAGGGTTAAGTCTTGATCAAGGGAAAGGACCTGGCTTTCTTAGACCTGAAGGAGGTCATGGAAGTGGGAAACGATTCTCAGATGATGTTGTTGATAATCGATGTTCTACTATGAAACCTGTAAGTTATCTTCTTTGTTTGCTTTGATTTTTTTACTTGAGAAAATGGGAGAAATTGATTTTGAGGGTTTTCAAAAGAACATTTTTGGCAACTTTTTTTTTGAGATTTTTTGCAATGTTGATGATTTGCTTTGGGTGCTTCTTTTGAGCTCAGACTTGTTGAATCTATTTTATTTCTGTTTGTCTAGTAGAACCTAAAGTTTGAAATATTTATGCTACATAGCTCTTGTTGCTCTATGAGCAAACTTCATTTAGCTGTGTGCTGATCTGAAGGATCTTACAAGTGTTTCAGCTTTATTCAGATTTGTTAGCTCAAGTCTTTTCCTTGACAACTTATGGAGTCAATTATTGTGCAAATGGTTTCTATGTTTTTACTTCTTCCGTGTCTTGTTTGGAAGGTTTTCCACGGGCAGCCGATGCAACAGCCAGCTCCATCGGCGCCACATCAGCCTACTTCAGTCCGCCCTAGGGTTCGAGCTAGGCGTGGTCAGGCTACTGATCCACATAGCATCGCTGAACGGGTAAAGTTTTGATACACTTTAATTCAGATTCTCTTTTGCATTTCCCTGTGGTAGACATGTTGTTGGTAGTTGAAAGATGTAGACTTTAAACATCTTGGTTTTAATGGAGGGATAAGCTGAAAGTTTGTTTTACTTTGCCACAGCTACGTAGGGAAAGAATAGCAGAACGGATCAGGGCACTGCAGGAACTTGTACCTACTGTGAACAAGGTCGGTATCTTTCTCCGGGAACCTCACCTTATAAATAATCCAAGGCATGGGAACATTTCTCATTTATGTTATTTGGAATTCTAAAAGGTTTAACACTGTCTATCTATTCCGTTGTATTCATTTGCAGACCGATAGAGCTGCTATGATCGATGAGATTGTTGATTATGTAAAGTTTCTCAGGCTCCAAGTTAAGGTATATTCTCTGCAGTTTTGATCTTGAAGTAGCCGTCTTTTTCTTTCCTGTGAATTTTCTTATTACTCTTTTTCCAATATGTTTGTTCATAAGATTAGAGATCTGAAAATTATGTCTTTTAAATTCTCTGGATGGATTTGTGGTCTTAATTCTGGTCCCACCATCACCTACCCTTCAACCAAATTTCAACCTGATTAGATTAGTTTAATAATGTGGGAAAGAATAAACAAGTTCAAATGCTTTTGTTTTCTTTGGCATTTAGTCTCTTTTCACTTTTTGTTTTGTCATATGGAGGCTAATCACATTTTTAGGATTATAATACCATATTCAAACATTAATTACAATCATCATGCTCACATTATAATAATATAATGTTGTAGATAAAATGCTTCTTATATCAAAATGCAGTCGGTTGCTTAAAGCTCTCGCAAGCGGAAAAAGGAAGTTTCTTTACTTTAAAAGATAATGGAGACACTAAAGAAATATAATGCAATGATGGATTTCTGATAAGATAATAAGTCATCTTTTTTTTTGTTTTTTTAATGTGTTTCTTGAAATCTTCCATGCTCATCTAAAAGTAAAGTTTTTCATGGGATAAAGCTTATCCTTTTGAATGATATCTATCTCTCTTTTGTCAACTTTGGTAGGTTTTGAGCATGAGCCGACTTGGTGGAGCCGGTGCGGTTGCTCCACTTGTTACTGATATGCCTCTTTCATCGTCAGTTGAGGTAAAAACTTTATAAAGAAAAAAGGAGAAAAGGTAAAAACTTTAGTAATGGGGGTTGATTCAAATGTTTTTCTTAAAATCTTAATAGGATGAAACGGGTGACGGTGGAAGGACCCCGCAACCCGCGTGGGAGAAATGGTCTAATGATGGGACTGAACGTCAAGTGGCTAAACTGATGGAAGAAAATGTTGGAGCCGCGATGCAGCTTCTCCAATCTAAGGCTCTTTGTATGATGCCAATCTCATTGGCAATGGCAATTTACCATTCTCAGCCTCCGGATACATCTTCAGTGGTCAAGCCTGAGACGAATCCTCCACAGTAGGATTTGTGCAAAAAAGAGTTTGTACAGCAATCCAACGGTCCAACATGGTTTTTGCTTCTGCTCTAATGACTCTGGTTTCTTCTACACCCATTTATTTCGTCTGATTGAAGGTAAAAAAGTGAAAAAAGGGCTTTGCAGATGGAATCAATGTAGGATTTGCAGTAGAGGGAAAAATTAGTCAAAAAGCTCACTTGATTAAATATTGTTTGTTATCATTTTACCTTTATTTTAGGTGGACTTTGATGAAAGCAACTTTTTGTTTTCAAGACTTTAGTGGGAGGTTGAGGAAGGAGCTTGAAGGGGTATTATTAGTAGTTCTAGTAGTGGGAAGGTGTGGGACCTTGTTGAGTTATATGTACACATTGAAAAAAAATAAGTATTGGTAATTTGTAATCCCTTGTATTATTATTTATTTTGTATGAATATGGAGCAATATAATAATTACAACTAGAGTTCTATCTTGTTCACTTGTGTGTTCAGTTAGGTTTCAGGCTTACTACAATATACACATAATGAAAGAAATGAATGGATATTGAGACCTTCTATTGCTATTGATGTTCATCATATTCTCTGCTAATTACAACGAAAAAGGCCAAGTGGATCAATAATCACTTGAAATTAGTTTAATCGTATTCGCGCTATACAAACATAAATAAATAAGAAGTAGAAGCGCCATTATAAGAATAATGCCGTCCAAGTTTCAAGTTTCCAGGTACACGAAGCCCTCAGTCCGATCCATTTAGTCTATTGTGTCAGTGACTAAATGCATCTGAGAAGGCTACAAAACCAGAGTCTTCATCGATCATTCCTTCTTCCTCCAACCTTCCACAACCCATAGATTCACCGTACCAGTCTCTTTAAGATAGGTGAAGTAAAAAACAGCTACTTTCGCATCATACTCTATTTGTGTCATCCTCTTCTTAACTTCAGGTAACACATCACCGTCTTTTCAAGTTACTTGCGTCATATTGAACTCTTGAGACCTCATGTCAATACTCTCACAAGCACCCGAATATGCACATGAGTCCAAGCCAAAAACTATAACACTCCTTTCATATTCAGTTGTAGTGATGAAGCAAGATGAGGCTAAAACTCCTTTGCAACCCTTTTTCCACAAACTACTAGCTTCTAGTACAAGCACCCAATGCTCTGACCTAATCTTTTCAAATCCATTTGCTGCTTCCGTGATTGTGCAGAGTACAGTTTGTACTGATCGTTAACAGGGTCGTGGCCAAGAAAGTAGCGGATGCAATAATGTTCATGATCAGCTATGATATCAGATTCTGTGGAGGTTAAGATCACAAGTTGTCTGGTGCATGGGGTTATATATATGAACTTTTAAGTTAACGGTATAGCACATGAAGCCACGGAGAACGCGCAAGAAGTAGCTTAATTCCCTTCCCACGGATGGTCAGACCTTTGTTGTATAAAACTTTAAAGAAACTTTTTTTTTTCATGAATATCTAACAAAAAAAAAAAAAAAAGGAAACTAAAATATTTTCACTAATATCTTTTGAATTTTTTTCCCTAAATTAAGAATAGTAAAAATCTTGGCTTTAGAAGTACAAGTCTTTATTACAATTTCACATAAATCTTGAAAGTGAGATAATAATGAAAGAGGAATTTTTATGGTAATTTGTTTAAAATGGGTCTTGATTCCAAAACCAAGAAGACTACAAAGAGTATGCAAACTCAGTTTGACGCTATAAGCTTCAAACATTGCTATAGCCTTTGCGTTATTGAACCACATAAAACACGGCGGCAAATAGAACTTAGCTTAGCAAGCGTCAAGATCACGGAATTGCGGTGGCTTTGGCTCGCCGAGCAGTGTCTTGTTTCCTCCTTCTGGTCCGCACTTGATCCTCTTTGGGTTTTGAGTTCCATGCTGAAACAAATATTTACACCATGAGAAGTTGGCTTTCGGTTTTGGCTTAGAGGGTATGTCCAATCTGGTTTAACTAACCCAAACCAAAATTGCATAAAATAATCAATCTGAAAGCCAAACTAAACAGGATTTTAAACCACTTTGGTTTTATTTTCGCTATACCCAAAACAAACTGTAACCAGGAAGGAAGAATATAAACTGATTCAAACCTCAATTTTTTTCAAATCATCTCCTACACAACCCAATCAAAACCAGAAAATCCAAAATCGAACAAGTGAACCGAAACCACACTGGGCACCCCTTTAGACCGTTATACAACCAGATCGTTTTACCTAACCGATGCAATGTGATAGTACAAGAAGAACATCAGGAAAGTATCCAAATGCAATGGGTTGGGTTAATGTCTTACCGGTGGCTTTTCTCCTTTTCTCAGCTTTTCAACAATCTCTACAACTTTCTCAGGTGTGACATCTTCCTGTGTATTGTAGCATAAGACAGTGTATATCCGATTTTTATCTTTGTCGTTGTAAACAAAATATAATGCAGGAGAAAATAAAAGTTATTGGATGCGATTTGACATACGAAATAGTTATATGTATATCCTTCTGATCCATTGGAATAGTCTGCCACAGTGATCATGGGTGCATTAACACAACAACCCTGTAACAAAACCAAACACATAAGATTTCATGTGAACGTATTAATCATAGCAATGGTTTTGCATGAATTTACAGTTTACGGAAAGTAAAGAGGTGATGCAAAATCTATACCATGCATTCCATCTCTCCAACCGAGAACAAACCATCCTTTGTGACTTCTGCAAAAACACAATACCAATTATTGTTAAAACTGGACATATTCGTAAGATTTATTTTTATGAAAGGTTGCATATAGAGCTTTACCGCCGCGTTTCACTCCCAAATGGTCTAGCAAAGCTGATTCGATGTCTCGTGAACCACGGATCATGCAAGGTGTTGTGCCACAAACTAGAAGGTGATACTTTCCAACCTGTAGAGAAAATGAAAGATGAATGTGCGAGGTGTGTTTTGACGAGCACAGAAGAGGCTTGAGTTTATGGATAGTAAGTACTTCTTACCTTTGCCCTGTTGAACATTGAGTAAAATGTTGCAACCTCATAAACACGGATGGGAGCAACCTCGATAACTTTAGCAACCTGCAAAATTTGTTGTATTGTTATGTTGGTAAAATCACATCAACGGATGTTGTATTCCAAAAGTGAAGTGCAAGAAATCAAGTTTAACAGCGACAATCAAACAAAGGCAGAAAATTTTACTAAAAGATATTTATAAAAACTCACTTCGAAATCGTCATACAGTAAGAGAAAAGCTGAAAAACACTTAGCAAAGACATACCGCATTCATTGCTGAAACAGGGAGCCATCCCCCATGCTGCTGTTGTGCAAGATCTAGAAGAGGAATAACTGCGGACTGCTTGTAATTGGTTGGATAGTAAGAGAGTATCTCCTTAACCTACACAGTTTGGAAAAAATATTAGAATTTCAGAGAATCTGGAAGCAGGGGGACATCAATTTCACTGTCTATGCAAGATTACTACAGCCAGACATGAAGAATGAAATAAACGGAACGCTCAATAATGTATTAGTACTTTAATTCCATATGACCAGTCTACTAATTTCCGGACAGTCTTTCTGCCATAGTAGCAGATTTAGTAATCCATCAGTTTCAAAACAGCCAATTCTAAATTTCTAAGTATGTAAGCAGATATAGACAATCGAAAAAATCAGAGAATCCTAGTTTTTGGCCTTTAAGTATCCTTTCTAGGAAGCTAATTCACAGGATCAGGATGCCTAATCAGAAGCCAAGGACTATGTTAGGTGCGATCAAACAAACCATTCCTTTAACACCAGTGCAACATTTATAAACTCCTTACGCTCTATGTAGAAAGGTAGTCAAAGGCATCTGAAACATTTTCCCGTGACAGTATAATATATTTCCACCATTACTGTTCATCACACAATTCACTCGGAAAACTAAGGTGAAAATCTACATCACCAAATAAGTTCGTGTCCGTATTGACCTCTACTGGATAAAAATCCCCAATTCGTTCAACTCATTGTAAAATTTTCATCATTATCAGAGCAAGAATCGATTTATTATTGACTGACCTTAGATTTGTTTGCCTCAGAAAACTCCCATGGAAGATCGGGTTTGTTATCAGGAGAATCCAGATGCTATAAGTAATCAAAACAACAACAACAAAAATCAAATGCCAATTAATTTCAGAAAAAATTAAAGCAAAGATCAGCGATAATATCAAACACTTACGTAGTTTAAAGCCGTAGATAAGCTACGAGACACCTGTAAGATAGAAATGACCAAAAAGGAGAATGAGATCGGGAAACGCCGGAGAAAAAACCGAGAGGAAGCAAGAAATTAGAGAGTACCTGAGAGGTTGGTTGACGGAAAACTTGACGGATCTCGAGAAGACGCTTAGCAGCAAGCCTAGCCAGCATTTTCGACAACTTAGAGAACGAGAGACGTCCACGACGAAGGTTTTTGATCTGAGAAACGAAGAAGCAGCAGAGAAACGAAGGAGCTAGACTCGGAATCTCACTATCACCTGGCGCAGGATTGACCACAAACTCTCTGGGCCCTGCTAAAATAAGCCTTAGTCCAGTTCAGTAAAAGGCCCATTTGATTTAAATAAAAGCCCAGACATAAAATTTCCTGGTTTATAAATTATAATAACCATAGCCCATATACTCTGCCTCTAAGCTCTTGGAATAATGCGCTGATTCTGATAGCAAAAGATCAATGAGAGTATGGACTCATCCGTTTCCTTTATTCATTTGAGTCCTATCTTCAGATCCGCCACAAGTTAGCAAGCACTCTACTTTTCATCACAATCATCACCTATTCTTTTTAATATTTTTTTAAAGTATAGTTAGTTCATGGTCATGGAAGGAATCAAATAGGCATGACAAACCTTGCCAACCCAAGATTGAAAACGGTAGCACCAACTAGCTCTTTCTTTTTTACTTAAGTTTTCAAACATCTCCTTTGCACAAATAATTAATAAATTCAAATATCTTGCTTTTTATGCCAAACTGTTCTGGTAAACCTAAATATTATTTCTCACATCCTTCAATTTTCTCAATATGTATGCTGAAAATATCCAGATTAACCTTTTGGACCTCTTTCATAGTCATGTAGTATCGTGTTCATCAGATGGTCATGATTCCTTGTTCTTTTGACGGAATCATCAGAAATATAAGGTGACAAACAACATGATTTATTGCTCTTATAAAAAAAAAACATGATTTATTGCTAACTTTGATTCTTCGTATAATGTTCTCCGCTCTTTAAGGTAAATGATACCTCAAAACCTAATACAATTCCTGTTGACTGTTGTATATATTTCTCTTTGTAGGCTCCAAATATCCTCTTGATGATCCATTCATAATTCATATTAACCAAAAGAGACATATTGGACACGTTTATCCAGCAAATCCATTGTTGATCAAACTCCATTGATTCCAATTCTACTATTGGAGAAACACATTTTGAATTATCATTGACCTCTTACTCTATCCGTCTTTATTGCCTTTTAAGAATTCCTAAAAAGTGATAAAACCCAAGGTCCAATGACCTAAGTAAATTCCGATAATTATTTTTTTCTATTTTTGGCACCTTCCGTTTGTTCTCTTTTACTTATTCGCCATTTTATTTGCTTTAAAGTTTTGCTAACATTTTCCATGAAATTAAGGAAACACACAAGGATACATAAAACTTGAATAAATTTACCAACGATGAAAATATTTGAAAGCAGAGATTCATTCATTAAGGCATCTTCTCCATCTCCATTAAATATCCAAGAAACAAAACCCCACAAAGGTAAATTGCATCCCAAAAAAAGAAAGAAAACACCACCGAATTTTTTAAAAAGAGAGAGAGAAAATGAAAAAGAAGCGAAATTTTTTTTTTTTTTTTTAGGATAGTATCCATATGGACTTCTAAATATACAAGCAGATGCTTCGATGCATTACCTTTCACGAGCCAACCACTTCCACACTTGCTTTGCCCTAAGCCAAGTACCTAAACATGTTAGGATTCTCCTTGTCCCTCTCCAAATAATCTCTGGTTATTAAATCCTCCATACGTTTCTTGATCGCTTTGATATCAGGCTGCAACACAATCACAAAATCCAATGAGCCCCACAAAACTCTATCACTACTTGTGTCTTCAAATGTGTGTATATATATGTATTATTTACCTTGAACATTCGGCTAAGTTGCTCAACACACTCAGAAACAAGTTGCTGATGTCCCAATACTTTCCTGCTCTTCATGATCCTGACAATGGCAGCATCAATTGCATAGCGTCTGTCTTTATCAACATCTTCAACGACTTTCTTCCTTTCATCAACTGGAGGAAGAGGGATCTGTGATGCAAATCACCGAAGATGATGTTAGTGATTAACAACTACATAAAGAAAGACGAACTTGCAGAGTTTTTGAATAATAATATTACTGTCACAAACCTTGATTCTGCGCATTCTATCAGTGAATTTGGAGTTGAACTCAAAGACATCAGTCTGTGAGACAGTCTTGGTGCTTGGCTCTTTAAGGAGAATCTTGTACTTAGCACATGACAAGGAATGAAGCAACCTAACTAGATCTTCATGGCTTAGGTTCAGTTGAGTCAAGATCTCAGTGTAACTTAACTTGTCAGTTGTGTTGAAGAGTAGAAGCACAGCAGCCTAAAAAGATAAAGAACATGGCATCAGAGGCCATTTAAAGATAGAAAATATATACCAGCATTTTTCTGAGAAACAAACGGTACCTGGTAAGTAGACACAATTAGCTCGATGGGCTTTTGATCAAACTTCCCGTTGATGTGACAAGTTCCTAGTGAATAAATCCAGGTAAGCTTCCTGTGTTTCGTTTTTGTTTCATAAAACCCTTTGAAGACTTCAACACACTTGACCTGAAACAAAGAATCAACGCATCAGATCTATCTGGAGCAATCTTTCTCCTTTTCAGGTATATAAGAAAATCAATAGAGTTTTTACCATTTCACTAGGTAGATTTATGTCGAATGACTTGTAACTTGGCCAGAAACCAGTGGTAAGAACAGTGACGGTCAAGTCAATCCCTGGGTTTGCAGCAGGGTTACTGCCTAGATAATCCTCGAAACTGTTTTGGTTTTCTCTTGCCAATGTCAAATCCGTCACCTGTAAGCCAACAGATTAAATTTATATAGAAAGCATAAATCATCAAAGCAAGCACTGCTTAAAGATAAGAAACACAGGGACACTATAACTAACCATGCCCTCCATCTTAGAAGTAAACTGTCCACCACATTGTTGCTTGAGCTTTGTAAGGATACTTCTCTCATGATCATCATTAGCACTGCGATCAAACAAGAGCCTACGGGCCAGCTTCTTCCTGAAATCAACAATAAACAAAACAGCTTGCAACTCAGTAATCAAACTTTTGTCAATCCAATACTATATTGTTGCGAGGCACCTCCTCAAAGAGCTAGTAAATACTGAATATTACAAGAAAAACAAAGAGTAGAAGCAAAAGAGCCAGATCCACAGATAAAGAAAGATTGGAGTGGGAGATAAACCTGTAGAACTCGGCAAAAAGATCCTTGTCACTTATGTACGCAAGCAATTTGACCACCTGTAACAACATTATAAAATTCAGGACCAACTCCAGGAGACTTGGGAAAGCAAAACAGTTTGACGAAAAGATGGACCTTCTCAAGCGTATCTTCGATAGCTTCATCACTCAGCTTTTCACTTCCCCCCTTCTTGAGAATATTGTCGCAAAATGTTGCAAGTAATTCTGCACTTGAACTTCCAGCGACCGTTTTGTTACAGAAAATCTCAAATGCCTCTTTCAAAGCCTATAATATGTTTCAAAAAACTTAGGTGAGTTACAAAACATAAACATGAATAAATTAGACAAATGACAAGCACAGAAAGAACATTAGACCTTATGGAAGAGGGTGTGGTTCTGGAAACACTCAGTGACATAGACCATGTATTTATCATGAAGTTCAATCACTTTTCTGATAAGAACCTGAAAACAGTGAATGGAAAGTGAATCGCTAAATTCCAAAATATCTTGACAACTATAACGATAATCGGTTTATAATTTTACCTGTTCCTGGACGCTAGCAGTATTTGCAGCCTGTGGAATAAAAACAATCTTAGCAATCCCAAGAGAAGCAGGTAAAACAGAAGAATTTTCTGAATATAACAAGAAACATAATATTAACCTGATTAGTAGCCGTGTCTTCGGCCTGTTGGACAAGAGCGTTACCCTCTGCTGTGACATGCTGCAAATGAATTACAAATTACAGTTAATGTCACACAGCAATTAAGAGAATGAAAGTGGACCATGGAAAAAGACTATCCTTTCGCTGATCATAAACTAAAGAATGGAGAGAGGTAACAAACCTGCTTAAATATGTTTGCAACAGGTTCCAAACCTCGCACAATTTTATGGTAAAGCCTGTACATCCTGGAGAGATCATCCACCTGAAAGTAGACAAATATACTCCATTAAAGACAAAATTAAAGACACTAACTCATTAACAATAAAAACAAAGATACTTGCTCTACCTTGTCATCTCTTAGCAATGCACGGCAACCTGAGTGCTCTTTTTCGAGAAGCTGATTTGCATACACTACCAACAATTCATGTTGTACTTTCTGCATCCAAAAGATAATATAAGTAAATTACAATCTTAAAAATAATATATGCCTGGACTACGTAATTAAGGAGAGTCTGAAAAGTACATCTTTACAAATAAAAATTCAAAATCAAGGCTTGTGCAAGATATATGGTTTCTTCATCAAATGTATAAGTAAAAGCATGATTACATAATGTTGTGCATAATGCATCATAACCAACCTCAACCAGCTTTGGCTCACTGCTTGAGTGAAGGTAGTGAGTCACTCTCTCCCTCTCCTTCTTTAGACATTCTTCAGACTGAAACATGAAAGCACAGAACCTAATGAATACATTTAACTAATGTGAAATGAAAACAAATTTAGAATATGATATCACGAGTCATGCCTTCAACATGTAATCAGGGCAAGAATCTTCCTGGATCCAGCTTGATGCCTTGCGAGAATAGTAAGATGCTGTATCTTGAAGCATGAAGCTTTCAAAATCTTCTTCATATCTTTCCATCTGTCCCATTCCAATCTCTACATAGATATCTAATACGTTTTTCAGTAGAGCCCTATCAATCTGCTCGCCCTCCCGTTCTTTATCAACCTGACATAAGAACAAGTCATGTTAGACCTTGACTCAGGCAACGACCGGAGTTAGATGTAACTGCACAACATTATAGATTCCATACTTACAAGTGCTATTACAGCTTCTTTGACCTTAGAATGCAACTCATTATAAACCTGAGGCAAACAAAATCAAGGAAAAGTTTAAAAAATATTTCAATACAACGGAAAGCTATAAAGTCACAAGAATGACTGCCATACCAGGTCCCGGAAGCATGTCAGGCCAACTTCATTCAATGGTGGAAGTGATCTCCGAGCAATGAAGTAACGGTCAAGATAGTAGAAGAAGCGGGATAGCCATCTAACCATAACTTTATGGTTCGACCATCTTTTAACCAGCTCCCTCAGCATATATTCATCATGCTTCTCCCTCAAAGCAGGCAAAACCTAAACACAGAAAACAAGAGAGCAAATAATCAAAACTGTTGGATCAACTTAAGAATCAAGAGGGTACACAACTTCTTGACATATGAAACCATGCACACAAGTAAAACCTTAAGATTTAGACAATGAATAAAGGTTAGGTACAAACTTCACATGGAGTTTATCACATAGAAACTAAATATCAATCAGACTCACTGTTGAGTTGATGTATTCCTCAAATGCTTCACGATACTTGTCATAAAGCTGCTGTGAATAGTCATGTGGAGGTTTCTGGGTGCACATGTTGTAGATGGTCCTGAGAATCCCATAAAATTTCCATCGGTTAGCACCAGTTACAAACAACCAAACCGCTATAAGGTAAAAACAAGAATAAAACCTACGTATAAAGCATCATATATTGCTCAGAGTCGAATGCAGGCTCAGGCAGCCCTTCCAGAATCCGTTTCAGCTTAGTGATACCAGTCTGCATATAGTCCCATCCTTGCTCCAAGTCAATTGTCTTGCGCTCCATATTGACAAAAAACTTTTCAAGCTCTCCTGAACCTAAGCAAACCAAGAACACAAAATGAAATTGTTAGATACGAGAAGAACAACTTATGACAGATTTGACACCCACATTATCAAATTCGAAACTAGTTTTATCACCCAACACAAACCTCAAACAATCAGATAATAAGAAAACGAGAACAATCGAAGTATATGCATCAATAGATACTCGAGAAACACACAATAATAACGAAATTACACAGTACAAAAGCAATCCAGATAGACAGATGTAACCCTAACAATCCCGATCCCAAAAAACTCAAAAAAAAAAAACCTAGGTAGACGAGAACACAACAAAACGATTCGAAAATCAACAGTGAATGGAACGAAACAAGCGTGAAATCGAGCCAAGTAGTGACGGCACGAGATCTTAAACCCTAAAAATCAGATAAAGGCGTCGCCGTACCCCAAAAAGACCTCGACGAAAACCGATTCCCGATTCAAGAGGATCGGCGAGAGCTGTAACGATCGAGAGATAAGCGAGAGAAAAATCAAAACCCTGAGAATCGTTAAGAAAAGAGAGAAAGAGGTCGAGACCTTTGAGAAGGGCGGTGAAAAGATATCTCAGGAAACAAACTCGTTCTCCTTCTATTATTCAGGTCATACATTTAATTATTTATATATTACTTTTTTTATGTCAACAGATTTATTAATATTAAACAAATTTAATTACTTACCTTTTTGCAGATCTGCTTCAAAAACGCTGCGTTTTAGGTTTTTTTCATCCTATAGCAACTTTTTAGCATTATTTACTTTTATGCCCCTTACTTTGCCGTCTTTACTCAAACCCAAACCCTAACCCGATTCGACTTTCAAGAATCCGAAATTAGGTAACCATGTTCATTGAATTTATCGTCTCACCGCGTTCGAATCACTGAGTCTCTCGGCAAAGACGAATTCCCTGATGCACATTTTGAATTCGGTTTGCGTATTGGCGGTCTTCGAGTTTTCCGTCGGCGGCCATGGACGCGTTCAAGGAGGAGATAGAAATCGGCAGCTCGGTGGAGTCTTTAATGGAGCTATTGGATTCGCAGAAGGAGCTTTTCCATAGCCAGATCGATCAGTTCCAAGATGTCGTCGTTACGCAATGCAAACTCACCGGCGTTAACCCCCTCGCGCAAGAAATGGTGGGTCATCGTTTTAATGTTATTTGCTATCGAAAGTTTGTGTTTTTTTTTTTTTTTTTTGGGGTGATACGGGCAAAGCTGAGAAGCACAAGTTATCCGGATTTTGGTATAAATTCTCTAAAGGGTATTGAGTCTAGCAAAAATTAGAGATGTTTTTGGTATAAATTCATATATCTCGACCTCTCAGTTTTTTCTGTGAACTGGTTAACTTCAACGAACACAAACTTTGCTTCACAATTTAATTTCTGCGCCCATATTTAAATTTGGGTTCGTACTGCAATGGTGATGGTTCAGCTGTTTCTATGTCACTTCTCCCTTCAAGTAATCATTTTGTATCATCTCTGTTAAAGGCATTGATCTGTTTTGTTTCTTTTTTTGCAGGCCGCTGGTGCTTTGTCCATTAAAATTGGTGAGTCTTGTTAGGATTCGTGGTATCTTTTGGCATTATTATTATGCATATTACTGGACATGTTCATATGTACTGATTTTGAACCTCTCAGCTCCTTCAAGCATTTTTTGGTTTGTTTAATAATTCTAGTCTTCGTATACTAAGTTTGTGGCTGCTATCGCTTTCATGAATTCTTCTCTTCTTCCCTTTGTCTTAAAAGGTAGATCACAGATAGTGTTTCAATTCATTGTTTCTCTGTGTGCTCCTTAAAAACAAGCACTCCCAACTGTTCCTTGTTTGATGTCTCGTATCTAATGGATTTGTAAATATTTCAGGAAAACGGCCAAGAGACTTGCTGAATCCAAAAGCTGTTAAGTATCTGCAAGCAGTTTTTGCCGTTAAAGATGCTATTAGTAAGAAGGAATCTCGGGAGATAAGTGCTCTATTTGGCATCACAGTCGCCCAGGTATTGTTCTTCTTCTTGATCAGTACTCTGTTTGGCAATGCTTTTTCAATTTTATGTCACTTTAGATCTGTCATGTTGAGGTGCTCATGAGACTTTGGTGGTATCTCTATTATTTTTGAAATGGCAGGTTCGAGATTTTTTTGTTACTCAAAAGACAAGAGTAAGGAAGCAGGTGAGGCTTTCAAGGGAGAATGTAATTGTCTCCAATACGCATGCTTTACAAGATGGTGGTGTTCAAGAAAACAACAATGTCACAAATCATGTTGATCCTGTTCCCTTGAACTCTACACATCCAGAGGCATGTTCTATAAGTTGGGGTGAAGGTGAAACAGTGCCACCGGAGGATATTCCACCTGACATCAGCGATTCAGACAAATACTTTGTTGAGAATATCTTTTCTCTGTTGCGTAAAGAGGAAACATTTTCAGGCCAGGTGAAATTAATGGAGTGGATCATGCAGATACAAGATTCTTCTGTGTTGATCTGGTACTAATTGAGGGTTCTCTTTCACTCAATGTCTTATTAAATTTTATTGTTTTGATAATTGATATCCCCCTCTTGACTGTATTTTTCTATGTGTGCACAGGTTTTTATCAAAAGGAGGGGTTTTGATACTTACAACATGGTTAAGTCAAGCTGCTATTGAAGAGCAAACAAGTGTCTTACTTCTTATCCTGAAGGTACAGGATTTATTTACTTGCAACCGGATTGCTGTATAAATATTCAAATTGTTGTATTATGGATAATTGATATATAGCACGCAGGTTCTCTGTCATTTGCCTCTCCACAAAGCATCTCCTGAAAATATGTCAGCCATATTGCAAAGCGTCAATGGACTTCGTTTCTATAGGACGTCAGGTGTAATTTCTTAAAAACTTAGATGCTGTGTTGCTTTCATTAATGCCAAAGTTCATGTTGTGATTTCTTCGATTTCATTATCTGATTTGAAGATCAGACATATCAAACAGGGCTAAAGGTTTGTTATCAAGGTGGACCAAGTTATTTGCGAAAATCCAAGCTATGAAGAAACAAAATCGTAAGAATTCACAAATTGATTCACAGAGTCAATTGCTTCTGAAACAAAGGCAAGTTGTGGTTTATGTGTTGGCTAGATACTTTTTTCTTACCTCCCATTTTGTTGTTTAGTGATATTTTACTCATAGAATTCTGTCTTGTTATGCAGTATTGCTGAAATCATGGGTGATAGTAGCAATCCTGTAAGTGGGAAAAACATGAATCTATTTATATTATGTGCACCACATCTGTTCCTTAAAACCTTTTTTCGTGTTGTAACAGGAAGATATACTTAGTCTTTCAAATGGAAGGTCAGAGAATATCAGGTATCAGTTTGATTGTTAACTTCCATCTAGAATAGGTTCCCTTTTGATGGCTAGGTGGTTTCATAATTATTGGATGTATTTTGGTCCAGGAGGTTTGAATCGTCACAGGGTCCAAAACTGTTGCTTACTTCTGCAGATGATTCCACCAAGAAACACATGCTTGGCTCAAGTCCATCATGTATCCTTATGTTTGACCTCGTTTATTGAAGCACCAATTGGTTTACATTTTCTCGATACATTGGAAAAGTTAGCATATTGAACTCATAGGCTGCTTGTGTTATTGAGTCGGTATTATACATGTGATTATGTGAAACCTGCTATGTCAAGAGAGCAGCCATATACTTCGCTTCATCTTATGGTCCTTTTCCTAGCTCAGGATAAACCTTTGCTTTAAAGTCAGATTCCTTAGCTTGCAGCAGATAACAAAGAACGCAGGAAAGTACAGATGGTGGAACAACCAGGCCAAAAAGCTGCTGGGAAGAGTCCTCAGACAGTAAGAATAGGAACTTCAAGTCGAAGCCGCCCTATGTCTGCTGATGATATTCAGAAAGCAAAGATGCGTGCCCTTTATATGCAGAGCAAGAATAGTAAAAAGGATCCTTTACTAAGTGCCATTGGTGATTCGAAAACCATTGTTCCTGAGAAGCCCTTGGCTCTTCAGGCAGCCAAGGATTTTCTACCTAGTCAGAACAATGAAGCTAAGACTGAAGACATACCTGTACCTTCAGCTGTTCAGGCCGTCAATGGACCAGCTGTAATTGCCCCGGTACAAGCTGAAGAAATTAAAAAACCTTCAACGCCTCCTAAAAGCATTGCTAGTAAGGTGGGAATTTTGGTGAAAATGAGTCCACAAACTATTCTCAAGAATTGCAAGAGAAAACAGATTGATTGGCATGTACCACCAGGTATTACCGTTCTTCAGATTTCTATCTCATTGACCACATATGGAATAAGCTGAAAGTGATTTTGTTGGGATGTTTCATTAGTTCACTTATATTTTGGTGGTTATTCAGTTCTCTTTCTAATGCCTAGTTTTCCGCAGTAATGGAACTTGACGAACTATGGAGAGTAGCTGCTGGTGGTAATAGCAAGGAAGCTGATGTTCAGAGAAACAGAACCAGGCGAGAAAGAGAAACAACATATCAGTCTCTTCAAACTATACCGTTGAACCCTAAGGAACCATGGGACAGGGAAATGGACTATGATGACAGTTTGACCCCTGAAATTCCGTCTCAACAGCCACCAGAAGAAAGTTTAATAGAACCACAGGATTCACTTGATGAACGAAGAACTGCTGCCAGTGCTGCGACAACCTCTTCATCTTTAAGCAGTCCCGAACCTGATCTCGAGTTATTAGCTGCGTTACTTAAAAACCCAGATCTTGTTTATGCACTGACTTCTGGCAAACCCAGTAATTTAGCCGGCCAAGATATGGTAAAACTGCTTGATGTGATTAAGACTGGTGCGCCAAACTCGAGCAGTAGCTCAAATAAGCAGGTTGAAGAAAAGGTCGAAGTTTCTCTTCCATCTCCCACTCCATCAACTAATCCTGGAATGGTGCGTTACTCGAAACCTATACACCCCTCGGACATATCTGGAACCCTAATGATAGAACATGTGGTCAAATTGGATCACATGATAATTAGTGAATGGAAAAATTACACATAGAAAAAAATGAAAGAACTACAACAAGCTCTAGCTATCACCAAACCGATTATGATTCCTTTCCAGCTGTTAGATCTAACCTGATGAGTACAATGCCCCAATTACAAGATGTTCATGTTCACTGTTTCTTATTGTATAACTGAATATTAAGTGTATTTGGTCCATTTTTGCAGAGTGGATGGGGACAAGAAGCGATTCGGAATCCATTTTCAAGGCAAAACCAAGTTGGTGCTGCAGTTGCTAGATCGGGTACTCAGCTTCATGTTGCTTCAATGCAGTGGCAATCAATCCCACGACATGTTCCAGCAGCATATGATAACTCGCTCATTTTGCCTCACACAGAAAGACAACAACAACATATGCAACCAAAACTTCATCACAATTTACATGTTCAACAACAACAACAAGCAATCTCAACAACATCGTATGCGGTTAGGGAACCGGTAGGACAAATGGGCACAGCTACATCGGGTGCATGGAGGTCCCAGCAGAGTCAGAACAGTTACTACTCACATCAAGCAAACGAGATTGCGTCGGCTTCACAAGTGTCTTCTTACCAAGGGAATAGCCAGTACATGAGTAGCAATCCAGGATATGAATCATGGAGTCCTGATCATAGCCCAAGCAGGAACCATCCCAACATGAGGGGACAACAACAACCATCGAGGAAACATGATTCTTCTTCTCATCCTTATTGGAACCAAAACAAAAGATGGCGTTAAATCATATATGAGATTTTGGTTCTTTTGATCCCCATTTCTTGTTTCTCAAAGTTCAATTAGCAATTTGCTTTCTTCAGACACAGATTTTCATTATTAACTCACAAAAGATTCATAAGAGATAAATAAACTAAAAGAAGTAATGAATGGACAAAGTCAATTTACTGTCTCCAAGGCTTTTCGAATACGAGTCTTGTTACCATTGTCCATTTGGCATCTGAACCGGTTAAGATGGATTAATTTTGTAATTGGAAATATAGGTATACAATTTTTGTGGAAGATAGTTGGAATGGATTTTCGTTCTCCCAATTTGTAAAATCGTCGAACTAGTTCTGTACCAGTGAACATGGATTACTTAATTTACTTTTTGCCTTTGGAAAATTTCGTTAGTACACTTTTCATGCAAATTACTAATCACAGATTAGATTACTTTGAAATTGCCTGTTTATTATTCTTTTGTTGACTATATTATATCAGAAGTTACCAAGAACGTTCAGCTTTGTTCACTCTCTCAACCATTGACCTTAACTGAAGCAACTGAAACATCTAAGATAACATAACACAAAGTACAGTCTTAATTGCCGGTTAATTTTATTGATTGTTCATTCAATTTCTAAGTAAATTATTTAAGTAAACAGTCCCTAATTTTTGTTGGTAAATAATGTCGCTCATAAATCGATCTAATTTCTTTCACAGGTCTCTAAATAGATATGTCTTAATACATTCTTGAATCAATTTATTAATCTTGCAAATTCGGGAGAAAAAACTGAATTTGATTTAAAACAAAAAATCCAAAGAAGAAAAAACGTTTAAAAAGGAGATTAATGAGAGAGGGCTAAATGATCAGATAATTGTAGTCTGAGTTTTGGTCGACACAATAATTAAATATATCCGAATAATCGTAATCATCATTCCATTGGCCCTCTCTCATCAAATTCGAACAAGCAAAAAACGAAAAAAGACTAAAAAAATTCCCGAGAAAACTGAATAGTAAAAACAAATTGAAGTGAAGGCTCAGAAGGATCCATTGGTAAATTTTCTAATCAGAGAGCAATACTGCTACTCATAAAATAGGTAGTTTTTCATCATCACCGCCTTCACTCTTAAACCCTAATTACGCCAAAAACCCATGTGAAAAAGAAAACGAATTCGAATTTCCAAAGAATCAAAAATCGAAAGCAACTGAAGCTATCAAAGCGAAAAAGAAGAAAAATCGAAACAAAAACAAGAAGAATCGGAGCTACTTGGCAGAATCATCGTTCAATAGAATGAGTTGAGAGAAAAAAGAGTTTGCGGACGGCTATATATAAGACAAGAGGAAGCTAGGGTTTACGTTTGAGACATAATCGGGTTGGACTCGTTAACGTAACCCTGGGCCTTTTCAATTACTATCAAACTCGGCCCATTAAGTAACCGAAGAAGTTTTGGGTCTGAACCATTATATTCGACCCGGGAAGTTTTCACTGTTGATGCCACGTAGACCGAGACGGAAGAGAAAAAACAGAGAAAATGCTTGAGAAGAAATTTTCCGGGAAAAGGCAAGAAAATATCAGACCAAAAGGATTCTGGGTCCATTTTATTCAAAGGTTTTCAAAAACGCACCGTATTGTCAAAGCGATAATGGGGAAATTTCCTCGACGACTTTGGTTTTCGAGAAAAACAAGTACTCAGAGTGGTTTCGAGAAAAAAAAATTAAACGAAAAAGAAAAGGGGAAAACCAAACCCTAATCGATCTTCTCCTTCTTTACAAATGTAAAATGTTGCACTTGCACTTGCGCCACTTTTGACTTCTCCGTTCATCGGCGGCGATCTGACTCTGTTTAATCACCGTCAATCTTATTCCGTTTCTGCCAAGGTATGCGCATTTTGATTTCTGTGATTTGATTCGTTTCATAGCGCTTAGGGCTCTACTACTGAGCTGGATGAGTTTTAGGTTCTGAGCTCTTCCTCAAATGTCTGGAAGAGAGATGAGTTTAGTTCGTTTCCTCAAATTGTTAGAGCTTCGTGTTTTTTTTTTGGCTTAGTAGCGTGAATTACATGTCAAGAGCCTTCTTCAACCTTAACGCTTATGGATTTCCGAAATTACTAGCTTCAAGTAGATGATATGTTTCAGTCTTGTTTAACACTGAAATTTTCTCCCGGAGACTAAATTGAAATTTCTCCCGAGAGTTCACCTACATTTAACAGACATGGTATCTGATTTCTAACTTGTTTTTCGCAATACCGTTGAATCTCGCATACAGTTACTAAATTGGTGCTGTCACTAGCTCAATTCCTTGTTGCTATAGATGATAAATAACCCTCACTGTCCATGTATGAGCTTTGTGCCTGGTACACACTTTAAGTGACCATGATCTAGTTTTTTATGGGTGGAATAATCTCTATCTGTAAGAAGAATCTATGTAGTTATTCCTGTGAGCACAACTCCATTGCATGTGTTTCCGTAATCACTCTGTTTAAGTTACTTTTGACAAATTTGATTGTTAAGTGTGAGATATGTGAATGCTGTTGTTGGAATGGAGTAAAAATATTTCACATAGAAAGCTCACTATGACTTGAAACTTCATGTGAAAGCTATATGATTAGAGAGATTTGTCATGTCAGTTGGGGACAGATTTGCTGATCAAATTGGAAGCTAGTTTTAACCGTCTTTATTTGTGTGTGGGAATAACCAAGCTTTGTTGTTTGTGATATTATGGTGTAATGATATGCGTAGAATTGTACCTTTGTTGAGTGATCATTTTTAATTTTTCATTGGCTTCCTCTTGTGATGAAATGGGCAACCAGTTTCTGACATGTTGTGCTCTATATTCCATGGTTTTTACATAAATGAATCAGGAATGGATCAATATGGCATGCCAGTACAAAGAAGAGAGATTAAGCATAAGGGGAGAAATGTCGTATGGTCCGTTGGAATGGATAAGTGTTTGATTGAAGCTTTGGCGGTCCAAGCTAAAAACGGGAACAAAATAGACAAATCTTTTAACGAGAACGCATACACTGCTGCTTGTGTTGCGGTTAATACTCGTTTCAATCTAAACTTGAATAACCAAAAAGCAATCAATCGCCTGAAGACTATCAAGAAAAGGTACAGAGTGATGAGAGACATACTTAGTCGAGATGGATTCTGGTGGAACTCAAGCACAAAAATGATCAATTGTGAAAGCGATGAGCTTTGGAAAAGATATATTGCTGTAAGTATATACATCCCATAATCCCTGCTCTTTTATAAAAAGATCATCCTTATTTGTGCACCGTTATTACCTTAAATATGGGGTTGGAACAGGTACACCCAGACGCAAAAGCATTTAGGGGGAAGCAAATTGAGATGTACGAAGAACTTAAATTAGTATGTGGTGACCATCGAACTCCAGGTCGATTTAACAAGGTGAAGAGTGAAAGCAATCATCATTTGAACGACGTAAAACACTTTGAAGAAGACTCTGTGTCATTCCCTTTAGAAAGTTCTGAAGAACATAGTGATACAGATGGAACAGAGTCATACGCAGGAGCAGATAGGTATATGCATGAAGAGTCTCAAGGTCTTCCTCCTCCTCATCCAGATCCTATAGGACAACCTTTTAAACGACCTCGAAACTCAGATCCATTTCAAGACGCAATGTTAGCGGTTGCATCTAGCATTCGTCGCCTAGCTGATGCAGTGGACCAAAGCAAAACTTCAATCAACACAGAGGAATTGTTGGAAGCAGTGATGGAGATTGATGGATTGGAAGAAGCAAAACAGATGTATGCGTTTGAGTACCTGAATGGTGATCCAGTGAAAGCTAGAGCTTTCATGGCTTATAATACTAGGATGAGGAAGATTTTTTTGTTTCGACAGTTTTGGTGGTGGAAGTAAAAAAAAAAACAAAAGGATTTGCTTCTATGGCCTTAAAGAATCCTTTCTTTCTTTTTTTTGGGGTAATGGCCTTAGGATTTTAAAGTTTGTATTTGAAACTTGTTAATGGTAAAAGTTGGAAATATTTGTTTAGGCTAATTTGGTTTTGTTTGTCTGATATTATCCCAACTATGATTTCAAACCAAATGATTGAATCTAACCATTTTTAGTTAGTAGTAACGAAATTTAGTTTTAGCAAGTTATCTTCTAGAAATTCTAAAATGTGTTTAAAAGCATCAACACAATTTTTTATTAGAAATAGTTATTTTGGATATTAGTTCGGTTTATTCGTTTTTCCAAATTGTTGGATAAAAAAAAAAAAAATTACCTTGTCCAAATTGAAATTTATTTGGTTTGGTTTGATTTTGTTCAAAACAAATCAAACTTTAACTACAACTAAATTATGAATAAACTACTATTATAAAATAAAGTAAAATTAAATGGCAAAGTATTAAAATAGTATATCAAAATTAATATAATAGTCTATATTTTTAGTGAGTGAGTGATTGGAGGAAAACAACACAACGCAACGATCTAGCAAAGAGACCTTATCATCATCGTCATCACCTATAAAACAATCTTCCCAAAATGCCAAGTACAAATTTCGAAGAGAAGCAAAAATGGCGAAATCACTTCTATGTTCATCAACCTTAAACCCATTCTTCTCCACCACTCTCTCTTCTTCAACTTCATCGAAGAAGAACCAAATTCCATGCTCTGGAAACAACAAGAACCAGACATCGTCTCTATCATGGAACAGAAGGGAATTGTCGATTGGATTTATGAGCAGCTTAGCTACGATTGGTCTCGTGAGTAATGACAGAAGAAGACACGACGCCAATGCAGCGATTCTTGAAGCTGATGACGATGAAGAGCTTCTAGAGAAGGTGAAGCAAGATCGGAAGAAGAGGATTGAGAGACAAGCTGTTCTTAATTCTGCTGTGAAGGAAAAGGGTACGTATTCAATTTCCTCAAAAAATCTCACTGAAATAATCAATCTTTCATCTTTGTGTGTGTGTGTTGCAAAACTTGGTTTTGTTATTTGTCCATGTGTTGAGAAAATTGCAAAATCTTGATTTTTTGTTCAGGAAAACCCAATATATATAAAGTGTTATTTAAGACTTTAAAGGTACATGTAACAGTAACCAGAAGAATCAACAGGTTAATTACTCTAGTTTTAACAGTTTAATTGGTTTGTTTTCCAATTCTCGTTACATTGAACCTTAGTCTGATTTTGTTTTCTTTCATCCCCTCCAATGCTACATGAAGTAATCAGAACAAACTGATGGAAAAGTTTACTCTTTTAAGGACAAATGTGTTTTCTTTGTGTTACCGTCTCCATAGTTAATTGGTTTGTTCCTAATGCTAATTTCATTGAACCCTACTCTGGTTTTGTTTCATTTATATCTTCCTCCAATGCTACATGAAGTAATCAGAACAAACTGATGGAAACTTAGGGACAAATGTGTTTACTCGTTGTGTTTGATCTTCATAGTTAATTGGTAAATGTGTTTACGTCTTGTGTTTGGTCTTCATATATAGTTAATTGGTTTGTTCCAATTCTACTTACTTGAACCCTAGTCTGATTTTTCTTTTATTTTTTTCTTTCAAGGCAACATGAAGTAATCAGAGAAAACTGATGAAAAAGAATTTAACTCTTTTTGGGGACAAAGGTGTTTTCTCTTTGTGCTATGGTCGTCATAGTTAGATTGGTTTGATCCAGTTACATTGTACCGTAAACTAATTTGGTTTATTTTGTCTTCCTTCAATGCTACATGAAGTAATCAGAGTAAATTGATGGAAAAGTATTGCTCTTTTGAGGACAAATGTGCTTCTTCTTTTTGCGCTGTGGTCTTCTTGGTTGTCTAACTAAAAGCATATAGTGTACAGGGTATATGCAGGATCTTGTTTACAAGTTAAGCAAAGTAGGACAAGCCATTGAGAACAATGATCTACCAGCTGCAGGTTTGGTTTTGGGGAAAGGCATTGATACCGAATGGGTCAAAACTGTTAATCTGGCCTTCACAAAGGTCCTTCTTGCTCCTTTTAACTCTTAATAAAGGTCATATCAATTGGTTTAATGTAAATGCAACTGGTTCAAACATCGATATTGTTTCTCTCTCTTTGCATAAGGTAGACTTTCTTTAATGTTTTTGTTACTGTTTATTAAAGCTTCCTTCTTTGTGTTCTTGTGACAGTTGAGTACAAGCCCAGAAGAGAACACAGAAGTGGAAGCATTTAATTCATCATTAGCTTCTCTAATTACATCAGGTCTTGTTCTTCTTCTTCTTACCTTCTCCATTCACAAGAATCAAAATTGTCATTAATTCATTGTAAAGATCTTCTTCGAACTTGGTTTTGCTACCTATATGTGCAGTGAACAAGAACGATATAGAGTCATCAAAGCTCGCTTTCGTGTCATCGGCTAGTGCATTTGAGAAATGGACGACTTTGACAGGTCTTTTGGAACAGCTTAAGGGACTGTGATAGGCTGGCTAGCTACAAATTGTTTACTTTTTTGTTGGTTTTTGTATTTTTTTCAAAAGATTTGTCAAAAGAGGTTTCTTTTTCTCCAAATAATTCGTTGAATAATCCATCTTTGGTTATCATTCTTTATACATTTGTTCATACTTAACTTGCATTATATCAAAAGTTTGATTATTTTTTCCTATAAACAAATAAACAAAGTAAGTTATTATCGCTATACCGAATTCCAAATTAGAAGGAAACACTTTTTAACCACTAGAGTTAACCATTGTTCAATCGAATTCCATATCAAAGGAACAAAGAAGCTATACTGATAAGTTTAATCCTGGTCCGATTTAAACCAATTCAAAAAGATCTGACTACAAAACTCAACACCTTTTATTTGGTTGAGATGTTTACTTCTTAGTTACCTAGAAAATGGAACAAAAAATAGGCAAACCAAAAGTCGTATGAAAAGTGAAGATATTCACTATTCAGTTAAAAACAAAACAAAAGTCATATTCAAGTAAAACCGTATAATAAACCAATATTTGGTTTTATATTGGTTACTGTATAAACCAAAACCCGGATTCGATAATATCCAAGTAACCTTTGTTCTGTCAGTTTCACATCAAGACTCAAGAGAAACCTTTAAAACCGACAACTCAGTGGCGGATCGAGAACAATAATTTATATAGAACACATTTTAAAATATAAATTTAATAAATATTTACATATTATTTTTTTATTTATATGTATACAAAAATTTATTTTTAATTAATTCAAGAAAACAAATTAAAAACAGAATTTAATATCAACATTTACATAAACAAGGTAAACAAAAAAATATTTTGAAAAAGTATAATTAATTTATCAAATTATTTGTAGAACTAATTGAAAATGACAGGAAAAAAAATCAGAAAAGTAAAATATGATTAAACTTGAGAATTGAAGAAGATATTTACAATATTCAACCAGTGATGTTAAGCCACTTCATAAATATCTTAAGGCATTACACACAAATTTTGAAATTTAGTATAGGGCACTTGTCCCACCCTACCATAACCTACATCCGCCCCTGCCGACAAGGCGACAAGGTATACCGATTTAGAGCATCACAAAATTACACAAAACAAAACCGAACCACTCAAGTAACTTGATGAAGCTTGACTACTAGGTGGAATCATTTGTCCGGTATCACGCACTTAGTTTGATCTTTTCTCTGATGGCATTCAATGCTTTATTAAAACTTTATCTTATCACCAACGTAAAAACAAATATTCAAACGTTAATCAATCCAATTCAGCTTTGAAATATCCTCCACGAAGAAGACTAGTCAATATTGGTTGCGACGGTCTTGTAGAGGCATTGTTTATTATTTAACATTAATGAGAATGCATATATGTGCAGTGCTTTTACCTGTATAAATACCATCACTACTTGTGTCTTATTTCATCACCTTCACCTTCAACATCAAACATCACATCTCTTACTCTTTTTCTTAGTCTTTAAAGAGTTTCGTAGCAACCAAACTCAATGGCAGGTATTAAAGTTTTTGGGCACGCTGCTTCCACTTCCACCAGGAGAGTCCTCATCGCCCTCCACGAGAAAAACCTCGACTTTGAGCTCGTTCATGTCGAGCTCAAAGACGGTGAGCACAAGAAGGAGCCTTTCCTTTCCCGCAACGTAAGTATATCTAACAATCTATCTATGTGTTGTTGTAAGAGAAGACCAACTGTTTTGATGTAACTTGTTTGTTTGAATCTTGAATGTTTTGTGTTTGAACTTCTTTCCTCTTCAGCCTTTTGGTCAAGTTCCAGCCTTTGAAGATGGAGACCTCAAGCTCTTTGGTATGAACGTTTTCCATGCATCATCTTCAATCTCAAATCTGATTTGATAATATGCACTAGAAGGCAAAATCACTAATATGAATTGGTTTTCTTCATGCAGAATCAAGAGCAATTACTCAGTACATAGCTCACCGATACGAAAACCAAGGAACCAACCTTCTCCCAGCTGACTCCAAGAACATAGCTCACTATGCAATCATGGCCATTGGATTGGAAGTAGAATCACACCAGTTCGACCCAGTGGCTTCAAAGCTTGCTTGGGAACAAGTATTCAAGCTCATCTATGGCTTGACCACAGACCAAGCTGTTGTTGCAGAAGAAGAGGCTAAGTTAGCCAAGGTTCTTGATGTCTACGAGGCTAGGCTCAAGGAGTTCAAGTATTTGGCTGGTGACACTTTTACTTTGACCGATCTTCACCACATTCCCGTGATTCAATACCTGCTCGGAACTCCCACCAAGAAGCTTTTCACCGAGCGTCCACGTGTCAACGAGTGGGTGGCTGATGTCACCAAGAGGCCAGCTTCCCAGAAGATCCTTCAGTGAGAATTTCTAAAAGGAAAGGAATGGTTCTGCTTCAGTCACAAAATAATACTCCAGAGTAAAATAAGTGGCCGCCTCATTGCCCAATTTCTCAGTACTCTGTTTTTTTTCTTTCTATATTGTGTCCTCTGTTTTCGTTTCAGTTAAGTGTGTGTGTTTTGTTGAGAGATCTTTGTTGAATCAAAACTATTTATCTAATCTTCAATCTCTTCTATAATAAAACAGCTTAGTGAGTTAATTACTACAAAGATTGCAATGTTTTAACTATGGAAGTACTGATTAGTGGAATAATATACAATTAGTGTGAGTTTGATTGAAGAAATCTTACTTTTGACCGTTTCTCCTGGGGAAAGAAGTTGACTTTTAAGACTTTAGACGTTCTTATCTTTAAAAGCCTCCTTGCTTTGTCGGGTCTGAAAATGACAAGTAAGACAAAACAAAACACATAAGATTTCAGGAACTATTCACTTCTCTATAAATTACAGAAACGATTAGAGCAGCAAGTTTGTGCTTTTCATCATAAATTACGGATCTTCTCTTGACTCAGCAACGGGCAAAGAGACGACGAAAAGAGAGAGATAGAAATAAATCCTAAGCCAGATCGATTAAACATTGGTTTGTACCTTGACCGCCTTAAACGCTGGGAGGAAGCAACCTCAGCTCATGCCACGTTTCCAGTGAGTTGATCGTCTAGTCGTCTCATCCCTCAGTCCGTTGACTTTGCGGCTACCCAAGAATTTGTGGGTAAAGCCATATATTTGCAGACTCTGGTCATCCCCAAAGTTTAAAGGCTTTTTGCTACATCAAAATTCACAGATTCCACAAAGATTGAATCCACCAATAAATACCATTTGTCAGTTATCAGAGTTAGTCTGTTAACATCCAGTTCACTTCACCGCTACAATCCAATAATTTCCAGAGGTTTTGGAGATTGAGTTCACAAGTATATTCATAAAATAAATAAGTGGAGACTGGAGTGTGGCAGAAGAAGTCTTACAGATTTCCGAACTAGTGAGAAGCTAAAACACATACCATTGCCTTCAAGGGACCAAGGAAGTACAGTAAGATCCTTGTGAATAACACAATGAGATGAGCGTTAGTACAAAATCTTATTAACAGAGTACTCACCTGCTTTAAAGATTCTTCAACGTTTAGTATCTTCTGCAGAAATTTAAGTAACAAATTAGCAAACACAAGCGAAGCAACAGCATTAGCATGAGAATTAGAACCAAAAGAAGACTGAACTAGGCTCCATCATTAGCAAGTGAAGAATTACTGATACAAGATAAATCCGAAGGGAACCTCTCAACAGAACAAAATACAACTCTGAGAAAATTTCAACAAAGTTTTTATTAAAGTGGGGAAAAAACATGAACTAAAAACCAGTAATATAAAAGATCCCTTTGCAACATTCATCAGCAGAGGGAGTTGCAGAGATACTTAGTACATGCTGTACTTGTCGTTCGTCGCTTCTGGTCGAATACTCTTGTAGATGGACATGGCAATTGGAAGAATGGCCGTCAGAGCAATCTGCAACTGATCCGAGCTGCTGGTTCGGACTGTGATCTGTCCGCTCATCTTGTTGTTAAGTCCTGCACGAACCGCGACCTTTGAGTGCCTTCCAATAGAGACTTGTGATTGGAGATTGGCTCCGAGGGCTAAATCACCTCTCCACTTCACCAGAGACAGCCCAAAAGAGGATTGGTCCTGGCCAATTGGGAAATCAGCTTCCCTAAGCCTGACCTCGAGGTTCGCACCATAGGCCGAATCTCCCTGTGATCGCATGGTCCCAGTGCTGCCCACAAGCACAAACCTTTTCCCGAGAGCTATTTGGTCCTCGAGTTTGACACCAGTGGCAATATTCTCTCCCAAGAATGTCACTGACCCTCCAACAGTCGTCTTGTTCTTCCTCAAGTTCTTGAATTTGGTTTCTCCTCTGACCACATATGCTAACTGCTTGCCTACATTCTGGATATCGAACCCTGCCATGGTGGATCCATTCTCGCCATGCTTAGCAGACACTGAGGAGTCCAGATGAATGTTGAACTCTTTCTTGTCCTTGGTGACTTGGACAGTAGCTGTGGCAGGGAACCGGCTTGCTATAGCAAGACTATGTTCTGCATTAACACCGTCATATCCACAGTCATGGTCCCAACCATGGGTGTCCAACACTGGCCTGGTTAGGAGCTGTGAAGTGGGTTCCAGAAAACGATATCGGTAAGCTGAGTTATCACTATCAAATGAAGGTGGCAAGACCATATCGGGTAATGGAACTGGCACTGCAGCTGGAGCCCCGTTTTCCGGATCCTCTTCTTCTCCCGGATAACCAAACTCACTTTCACCCACCTTCTTCCCGTTTTTCTTCATTTCTTTCATCCTCTTCAATTCCTCTCTCCACTGCTTCTTCTGCAGGAGCTTTACCCGGTAATCATACTCCTCGAAATATGCCTTTCTCTGTTCCTTTGATAGTTTTGCAAGTTGGGTTTTTCGAAGAGGCTTAAATGGTGGTAGCTGGTCATACTCATCATCTTCCCCATCTTCCTGCTCAGAATCAGACACATCATCAATTTCAATATCAGAGTCAACACTATCACCACCTTGGTCTCCAGGGAGCTTAGGATGTACTCGGGACTGCAACAGCCAAGACAACAAGTAAGGGAGAGGCGGAGATCGAACTCGGAAACCAAATACTTTACGATGATCCACCGGTTCTTGAGGCTTCAACAGAGAATTTGCTTCTGACAAAACCTTCAAGGAGTAGCACAATAGCAACAGCTGAGGTCTCCAAGTTTGGCCGTTCGGGAGAACCTTCACTCCCTCCCGGTTCTTCCTACACAAGGGGTGATTCTCAACAAGAGAAACCGGATTCATCAGACTTGGATTCATCAAGCGTAGATCACCAACGGCCTGTCCTATAGACTGTTGAACAATATGTGAGCACTGTGCTACAAACACATCGTAGCTCAAAGGGGTGCCAGATGGGCCATCAGGAGGGGCAGAAGCAGCATGGGTCAATGTCACTATAGCGTTTTTCCATATGGATGAACCAAGAGAAGCAGTAATCGTCCTTAGCAAGGGCATATTGTTCAAGTCCCTGGTCTGGGTATCAAGCCGATCCACATAGAGAACAATATCAGGGGGACACTTCTTCAATACCTTCTTTACAGAGGACAACATTTTTGCATTTGTACTTTGATCCATCGCCGCAGACTTCAAACCCGGAGTATCAATAAAGGTAATCTTGACACCACCCACCGTTTCAGAAATTTCTCTAACCGAAGTGGTTGAGAGCCCAAAAGCATCAATGGACGCCTTCTGATTTCCCAAAATGGAGTTTATAGTAGCACTTTTTCCCACCCCGGCTTTTCCGAGCACCAGTATGTTTAGCGAGAAGTTAAAATCTTCGTTTCCCTCAGCCTCAGACTCCACAGCCTTCTTCTTGGCAGCATCAAGACTGAATAACTGCCCTGTTTGTCTCCCAGCAAGTAGTGCAAGACGGTAAAGAACCTGCGCTGCAATTGATTCTTCTGCCGAAATTCCCAACCTTTGCAAAAGCCGCAAATACTTCACACGGAGGCTTTGCAACTTTTCCAATTTCTGTTTCTCTTCCTCACTCAAGTTAACCTCGGTCTCATCAGCCATTGTGACATTAGGATTGGAAAAGATGTTGGAACGGTTTGCACGTGGAGCTGCTGCAGGTTTCAAGGGTCTTAAAGAGGAACTCAAACCAGCAGGTCGATCCATAGAGAAAAGCTTCGTACCATCCTGAGATGTTATGGTAAAATTGCCACCTTCTGAACTTCCACCACCAGTGGCTGCCTTCAAAAGCGCAGCCAAAGCTGCAGAATCAAACATTTTCTCCTCACCTTCATCCTCTGTGTCTACATCCTCCTCAGAATCGGTGACAATCTGGCCATCAATCCTATCTGACATATTGTTAGAAATGTTTGCTTCATCAGAATGTGCCTCAATACCAGAAGAAGCCTTTTCCAGCTCTGCTAAGAACTGTTTTGCAGCTTCAGAACTCCCAAATATCATCTCTTCAGTTTCTTCTTCACTTACAGACCCATCAACCCCGATAAAACCTTCTCCAGAAGGTTCCTGGTCCACTTCCTTGCCTTCAGAGCTAAAGTCACGAGAAGAAACCATGTCTGCGACTGGGAGCTTGTTTCCATCCTCTTCAGCATTGTCTCCTTCGGAAACTTCCTGAGCCTCTGGGTTAGAATTTGCTTCAAATTGTGACTCAGCCACGGGATCTGAATCCTCTTTTGCATCAACTGAACCCACGTTCAAACTCTCAGACACAGGCAATTCTTCTTTTTCCACACCCACTTTTGGTTCGTCAGGCTCTACTCTGGCTGCCTCTGATGTTTCTTTAGCAGCCAATTCAAAATTCCCATCATATGCAGCAGTCAGGTCATCAGGCTCCTCAATATTTGAGATGGTCTTGTCAACCTCATCATCTGCCTTAGTTTCAGCCTCCTTCGTCACCCCGACAACCACAATCCCTGGCTCTACAACATTGATATCAGCATCAACAGAGTCCACCACAGAGGAGTCAACAAGAGAGTCTCCTTCGCTAGTCAATGTCTCTCCTCCCTCCTCAGTGGGCTTGTCAGATTCAAGTTCAACCTCACCACTTTCCACTCGGCCAATTGGATCAAACTTCTTATGCACATCAGCAATGTTACCATCAGTTTCCAGCACCTCACTTGCCTCTGCGTCTCCAACAACAACAACCCCTGGCTTTGCCACATCTACATTCACAGCTTTTATAGCAGACGAGTCCACCACAAAGTCTCCTTTGTCGGTTAAAGTAGCACCTTCTTCATCATTGACGCCACTGAACACACTGTCCTCCTCTTTGGTTCCATTATCAGCTACTGCACTAGCTGCCTTGATTACCCCAGCATAAGTCATACCCTTCTCCAATCCGTTAGCTTCTTCTACATCCTTTGGTTCAGTCTCACTCTCGACAGCTACAACCTCTGGCTCAGCAGCATTGGTATCAGCAGATTTTAATTTAGAAGAGTCTGCGATAGAGTCAGCTCCGCTAGTCAATTTTTCTCCTACCTCCTCAATGGCCTTATCAGACTCAGGTTCAAATCCACCACCATCATCATCATGGCCAATTTGATCAAACTTATTAGCCACTTCAAGAGTTTCAGCATCAGCATCAGCATCAATCTTCAACTTGTCGCTTCCCTCTGCGTCTCCTACAACAACCACCCCTGGTTTTACCACATCAACATGCACGGATTCTACAGGGGACGAGTCCACTATGACATCTCCGTTATCAGTTAACTTGACACCCTCTTCTTCAATAACATTATCACTTTTATCGTCAACATCAACTTTTCCACTGAACCCACTCTCCTCCTCCTTGGTTTCATCTGCCTGTTTAACCTCATCATCTTTTTTTGCTCCATCACCTTCTTCTTCCACATCCTTCACTTTACTCTCACTCACCATTTCCGGATTCTCATCCACCACTATTCCATCAGTGGAAGCTCCTTTCTCCCCAACATCAACACTCCCATTTTCAATCTTACTCCCACCATCGTCTCCATTATCTTCCACACCCTCATTAACCTTCTTATTCTCCTCCACCACCCCTACATCATCAGAAACATCCCCCGGCTTCGGAGATAACGATGAAACACCATCTTCCCCAATTGTTCCATCAGAAACAAACTCAGGCTTCGGAGCAGCCTCAGGGATAGCAGAATCCACCTCGTCGGATATTATCACATCGCCGCCAACCTCCAAATTCGGCTTCTCCTTCTCCACCTCAGGTAAATCATCGGCTCCACCCTTATCCGAATTACCAGACACAACCTCCGAAGAAGAATCCAACTCCTTCCCACTACTCACAGCACCACCACCATCCTCCTTACTGGCGGCTGCAGCAGCGGCGGCGACAACGGAGGCATAGGTTTTTCCTGTAACAAAAAAAAAAAACTTCCAATTAAAACCCTATTTCCAAGAATAACAGATTAGAGAAGATAGAAACGAGGAAGAAGCAAAAAAACCTGATTGCCCCGAAGCGTAGAAAGGGTTGGTTGGTTCTGGAGTTACCGACTTTGAGTCCATTTCCGCTTTGCTACTGAGAATTTAGCAAACTCTCCACCAAACTTGTGGAGGAAGGAGATAGAGATAGGATTTTAAAAGGGTTTAAAGGAATTAACCCTTTTGATAGTATTTGTGTGACGATTTTTATGATTGAGAATTTGGCTGCTCTCTTTGAAGAAGAGAGAATTGGGAGAGAGAGAGAGAGAGAGATAAGGTCAGTGAGCCAACAAAAAATGACTCTCTCTATTCTTGCTTTGGGATTTTATCTTCTCAGTTTGTTTTATGAGGACGATGCTGCAATTACCCAATTACCCTCGCCTTCTAAGTTGGTGAAGTCATCACCATACTAAACGGTGGCGTTTCAAATAGCAAAATTTTTCTGCTCAAGTGGTGCAAACAAAACAAAAATTGTAAAGAATTTTCATTTTTATGAGGAAAGGAAGATCACTTGTGGTTCAAAAGATGTTTTAATTTTACGTTCAAAAGATAATAAGACCGTCAGTAAATTTTTCAGTAACAAATAGAAAAAGAATTTCAGTATTTTAATCACATTTTTGGAAAGTATTTACGACTAGTCTTCTGCTTTTATTTTTCAGAAAATACTCCAAAGGTTAAAAATCTTCCCAAATGGAAATGTTTGATAGGCTCACTCACACTATACTGTACTAGGGTTTTTGAAGTCTTGAGAATTAGGGTTTTGTTATATCTTCTCCTTAGTAAAAAAAAAAAAAAAAACAGAAACAACGACAACAAAAAAAAAAAGAAACGAGATAACATTTGAGATTGCGTTTTATATTGAAAGAAACAAATCTTTTTGTATCTTTGTTGATTCTCCCAACCCGAAATTGCTTGGCCACAAAATATATTTCTAAAAAAAGCGTTATTTCCACCATTATCTACGATTTTTTTTTGGAATTTTGTGTATTATGGATTCCATATATTAGGCCGAGATTATTGTTTTCACATCTTAATGGGCTTTTATAAGGCCTACTATTAGCCCGTATATAAAATTCTATAATAATTTATTCAATTAAAGATATTCAGATACAACAAACATTTTTTAAAAACAAAGCCCCATCCTGCAAAAGAATCTGACCACATGAGAAGTTTTATATTTGAACAAGCATAGAGTAGGACCCGCGTACGGGTTTAAAATAAAAAATGTATAACCCGTGTTAAAAAAAAATTAGGACCCGCATACGCGGGTTTATAACTAAAATTTTATAACCCGTATAAAAAACAAAATTAGATATTCCGTAAAAAAATTATAAATTACTTAATTTAAGTTTTCTCTTTGTTTATTAATTATTTTAATATATTTTTATTTATATAGATTTTTTTATTATCAATCATGTTTCAAAATTTTATATCTTCATCCGGTGAAATCAATCTTTACACATCAACCTCCTAAACGTTGACACGGATTCATCCCTATGAGTTTTTTAACATTATCTTCTTATATTTTTAAAATTATTTTATTTATAATTTTCTTAACATTATCTTTTTATTTTTAAATTTATTTAAATTTTAATATGTTCTCATAATTATCTTTTTACATATTTTAAATTATTAAAAACAAATATTTTTTTGACACGTGTCAAAATCTATAACCGATAGATATGACACGTGTCGCGATCTCTTGAGTTGCTAACTTTGAAAACCCAACTTTATATAATAAGATTTGAACTTCTAGCAAAAACTACACATAGGGGGTGATTGGCAAGGGACTGTGAAGACTTTTGCTGTATTTAAAAGTCTCTACAGTTTTTTTTAATCCAATCACACTTTTACTTATTTTTTTATTTTTACAGTCGTAATATAACTGTTTTTCTTTTTCTTTTTTCTTTGTTTTTTTTTAAAGTCTGATAAACCAGACTTTTTCAATGGCTGTACGTATCTCTCCTATTTTTTATCTTTAAATAATAGATGTTTTTTATTAACTTAAATAATATTATCTGATTTGAACCTAAAAAAACTCAACTATTTTATTGTTGATATAAAAAAAATTAAAACAAAAAAATATATACCAATCGAAAAAATAGTCACCCCTAAATAATAGATTTTTTTTAATAAACTTATAAATATTCTCTGATTTGAATTAAAAAAAAACTCAACCATTATTGATATAAAAAATTAAAAAAAGTATACTAATCAAATTTAAAAAATAGTAGTCCGTAAATAATATAATTTTTATTAACTTATAAATATTATCTGTAAAGTTAAAGTTTTTACAGTTTTTAATTACCAATCAGACTTTAAAAAATATTTAAAGTTTCACCCACAGTTTTTACAGCCAAAATTTATACATCCAAAAGTTTACAGCGATAGCATACAGTTACAGTCCTTACCAATCGCCCCCATACTAACTTAGGAACTTACTGAACTATTCAGTATGATGTTGATATTTTGTATACAAATAATCAATAATTAGTTAAATTTGAAATCAGGTTGAAAAATGTTCTTGAATTATCATTGATTATTGATCCATGAAACTACAAAATCTCAAGTTCTAATGGATTACAAAAGGAAAAGGAAGAAAGGCAACATTTTGATTTCGTTATAGAACTCTAGACGTAGAGACAAAGTAAAACCAAAGAATAACTGATGTCTCTGCACAATACTTTTATCATCCATCTTAGTACAACAACAAGCAAAGACACAAGACATAAATATAGCAAGAAACAAAACACAAATCCTAAACGCAGATCCGATTCAAACTTGATTGGTTTGTACCTTAACCGCCTTAAACGCCGGGTGAAGCAACCCAAGCTCGTCTTTCATCTCCAACGGATTGCTAGTCTCATTCCGCACTCTCTTGACTTTGCGACTAGCCAAAGATTTGTGAGTGAAACCATAGATTTGCAGAATCTGGTTATCCCCAAAGTTAAAGGCTCTGTCCATTTGTTTTAGACACCGTTCCACCGGGTAATCACCAAATTTCCCGCAGGGTTTGCAACCGACAAAGTGAGTCACCAATGGCCATCTGTGATCGCCTAGACCAGGATGGTAGTTTTCAATCATTTCTTCATATCGGTCCACGAGAATTCCCCAGTAACCGTGGAGATAGTATCCACTCTCTAGGTAAACCTGTAACAATGACCGACCAACAATACTAAGTAAAGATCCTGACATTGAGCTTACTTTAATAATAGACCTTGACACCAATATTTGAAACCACTAGATGCAACTCACATTGTGATTTGTGAAAAAGTATCCAATCTTTATGTGAAGGCTTTATAACCCGACAAGATGAAACACAGTATAAAATGTGATTTTAAAATCCAATCTTTCTGTAATCATGTGACGTTATAAACCACAATATGCAACTCACATTGTGATTTGTGAGCAAAAAAAAAACTGATCTTTATGTGATGAATAAACGTTGTAAATGACAAGAAGCAACTCACATTGTGTTTTATGTGCAAAAAACCGAACTCTATGTAATCAAGAGACATTACAAACCGACAAGAAGCAACTCAAATTGTGATTTGTGAGCAAAAAAAAAAACTATCTTTATGTGATCAAGAGACGTTGTAAACAAGTATTGGTTTAACAACTAAGGCATAATGAATCTCAATCTAAAGTTTCCTAAATTAGAAATTTTTTCCCACAACAAACCAATACTGAAATGGAATCAAGTTTAAACTTTTAACCAGTCAAGCTTCAGTTCTTACCTTATTGCCCCAAGCGTCTCGCTGAGTAGCCAACAGATAAACCATTGCAGACTGATCATCAGCTTCGAACACGGGTCTATCCTTAAGCTCACGGGTCAAAACCTTACCCGCTTCCTCGCGGATCTTCCCTTTAGGACCCATAGGAGCCCAAGTATCAAGCAAATCAAGTGCCCATTGATTGTTCCTAAGCAAGAAACTCCCAGTGTTCAACCCAATCCAATTCTTCTGATCATAAACCATCTCATTCCATCCGTGCATCACCAGATTGTAATCTTTATACCTCTCCCATGGAAGCTCAAACGCCATATCAGTAAACATAGCATCACTATCCATCCACCAAAGAAACTCAATCTCAGGATGTGACAACAAAAGCTTCCTAATCAATGGAAGCTTTGCCCAAAAACCAGCCATCTCCGCGTCAAGAAGAGCCATATTGTAGAATATCTCGATCCCGTGTAGCCTACAGTAATCAATCTTGTTCTTGATCGATTTCAAGAGGTAGTGATCACCGACAGGATTCTCACACGGTTTTGGCGCCGAACCAGTCACCAAAAGAACACGTGGCTTGTTTGGTCCGATGAAATTGGGGAAACTAGGGTTCTTAGCTAACCAATCGGATCTCTGCTCATCCCAATCGGATATTTTGGGTCCGAGAGTGTAAGGTTTATTCGGGTCGGGTTTCTCTTCTTCACCTTCGTCAACGAATATCTTGTTGATGTCAAACGTCTCGTAGTTATTACTCCCGCCGGAATTACCTCCACCGTCGCCGGAAGAATCTCCTCCGGTTTGGATTTCTTCGAGGACACGGTGAGGCTCGCCGCTTTTGCGTGCGTGGAAATGTTGACGGATCTCGTCGAGATCTTGCTCCGGAGTTCCGAATTTACCGGCGCCGAGTGTGCTACGTAGGACAACTACTGTAAGAACAAGACAGAGAACCGTTACCTTTAATTGGCGTAAAGCTCTTTGGATTCTTCGGCACCGGTAAGCTCCTAAACACCTCTCAAACATCTTCTTCTTTCTTCTTTCTTCTTTCTTCTTAGAGATTCTCTGTAAAGATCTGTGCTTTGGGTTTTTTTTATTAAGAGAAGATCTGAGTTTCCATTAATGTAAGAGATTCGAATTTGATAACACTGTTATTTATCAAAAGTTACTACAAGAGAAGAGAAGAAATTGAGATTTTGTGTTTTGGACATGACAGTTAAGATTGTCTGATTTCACTTAATTGTCGGTGGTAGTGCTGTGTTAGTAGTGTTCTTGACACGTGGCCTAATTTTAGAGTGTGTGATTTGTGATCAATGATCTTGACCGTTGATGCAGTTATAGATCTATAAAAAAACTAAAAAATCTAACAGCGTTGAAAAGTCAACTCGTTGTTTTAGTGGGAAACTTGTAATTAGTGTTGTTTTATTATATAGCAAAAGAGGAGCATAAATAGCAAAAGATTTTCAACTTGTTCGATATAGTTAAATTACTAATTAGAGGTTAGTAGGTTACCAAATGACTTTTGGAATTCATTATATTGAGATATTTTTAATGAAAAGAGGTTTTTTTTGCCAATATGTAACAAGTTTAGAGTTTATAATTAGTGTATATATAGTTTTTTTTTGGGCAAACATGTATATATAGTTTTATTAGAAAATGCATGAAGCTGTCAAAGAAAATAATGAATGATGTTGTTTAAGAACAAAAAAGATTATCAAAAAAATATCTTTATAATTATTTGCTCTTGTTCTTTTATAAATCCAATGAATTGCCAAATTCTATTTCTATATGACTATAAAACGACAGGAGAAAGCACAAAGAAATTTGTGTATGACTATTGAAATTGAATCTTTTATTACACTTGTCTACAATAAGATAAACGAATTCACTAAAGAAAATTCAAACTCAGAACAAATAATGTCAGTTATTTCAATTGTAAATATAAATCATATAATACATTCTTCATCATTTTTCTATTTTTTATATATCACCACCATATGATCAATAATTCTCTTATATATAAAACACATAGTTTCATACTGTAACTTGATCTAAAATCCTACTTCAATTTATCAAACTTCTACAAATAAACACATAGTTTCATACTGTATATAGCCAATGTGATATTCTTTTTAAACGTTTAAAACAAGAATACGTAAGTAACGTAACCAATGTAATAATATCTTGATGACAAAAAAAAAAAAAAAGAATACGTAACCAATGTAAGATGAGAATTATCTAGTCTAACAAAAATTCTTATCAATTAATCATATATACAAAAAGATGTCCTCTAGATAATGAACTAAATTAGCTTTGCCACACCCTTAAGCTTGACATAGCTTTCTCAAGGTAATGGAGATTCTTCGTTTCTGATCAATTTCTTCTCCTTCCCATACCTGAAACCCATTCTGCTTTCGATTAATCTCGTGTTTCCATTGATACCGAGCTTCTCCAGACATCAGAATGAGAGATCCCGGGCTCAGCAAAACATCCACATATTCATCTTCTTCCTTTTCTGCGGGACTGAACCGCATCACACAAGGTGACTCCAGAGAGACAATGGCAATTCCATCTTCAAACCGCAGCAGATCAACATGTGCACAAATCCCCTGTTCAAAATCATTGCACTGTCATGAAATCTTGATCCAATGTCTGAATAATACATGACTAATTATCTGCTTTCACACATTTTTAAATTCTTCTAAACTATCTAATTGAAATGCTGCAAGAAACCTTAAGAAGCTGTTACTTTATAGGTTTTCTAGCTTTTGCACTATCATCCAGTTTTTATTGCATTTCGTTATGAATTCATGATCAAATGCTCCATGAAACCACAACAAACTGTTACTCTGTTGGGTCTTCTAGCTTTTTGCATTGCCCCCAGTTAAAGATCATCCACTTTTTTGCATTGTCATGAAATCGTGATCCAAGGTCTCAGCAACCTATGACTGATTATCTGCATTCACCCATATTGAAACTCTCTTATACTATCTAATATTAATCCTCCAAGAAACCATAAGAAGCTTTTACTCTAGTGGTTCTTGTACTAAACAAGAGTGAAAATGTTTACTCAGAAAGATGCTAAGAGCAAAGTGAAAGTATCGCACCTCACCTGGTTGGTATAAATTGACAATGAGCTGGTCAAACAGAGGTTCTCTCCACATTAGATCAGCAGGCAACACTGAAAGGTCAACAGATTCTACAGTCTTGCGTATGAGATCAGACAGTTTCGTTGCCCATGAAGGAAGATCACCAAATCTCATCGCCTAAAAAACCCAGACAAAAGAAAAAGACTGAAGCTTTAGTTTATTTATTATCATCTCAAACTTAACACCAAGAAGGATGACACCGAAAAAGCATGAATCTGGGTTAATCATGAAGAGTATTTGTTACCGAATTCGACAAGAAAACAATAGAATTAACCAGAATCCAGGCGAATTTGGCTGAAATAGTGCAGATTCACTTCAACAGGAAAAGAAAGCAGCCCAGGAAAAGACGATGTTCATTCATTCATACACCAATCTAAGCTGATACGATCAATATCATATACCAACATTGAAATTTTGGATCAATGTCTTATTAGTGCAATCGAATAATTTCCATAGAGACGAGGTTTGAGAGATTGAAATCCAGTTCATAACAGATTAGGTGAAGAAGAGAAACGAAAAGATATCTAAGCAAAGAATAAGCTAAAAAGATTTCTAAAATCCAGTGGAAGCAGGAGCTCTAAACGATTTCTGAGCTAAGGATTAGCTAAAGCCTCCAAACGAAATTTTGGGTTCTAGTACGAAATCAATGAAACAGAAGAGTAGGGTTTAGTACCTGGTTGATAGATTCTTCCACGAACCAACCTTCTGCAGAAATGTTAAAATGAACAAAATTTAGCAAAACAATTGATAAGCAATAAACATTGGAATATGAAACCAAAGAAGAGCCAAGGGTACCGTTTAGAATAGCGGAGAGTAAATCAGACTGATGAGCGATAGAGAGAAAGTTTCTACAGAGCCATAAACCATTTATCTCCTCCACTCGCTCCCATACCGTCGAATCTCCGATCCCTATGGCTTCTTTTTCCAGTCGATCTGCGAGATCTTCATCATCCGATGAATCGCCAAAAGCTGCTTTCAAATGCTCTGCTTCATCGTCCATTATTTTATTTGGGATTCTTCTCTATTTCTTTGAGGGGCTTTTTATATGAAATCTCACACCAAAGAAAAAAAAAAAAAACGAAACTTTCATACAAAAGTCCAAGTCTTTGATAATAATTTCAGTCAAAGGAATCAAATTTGGCAAAAACATTAATCAGAATTAGGAAGATTTTCTTGATTATAAGAGTAACAACAAGAGAAAGGTTTGGATTAATGATATCAGATAATCATCTCTAAGGAACAAGAAGTCAACTTTTTGCACAAGATCTCATATCGAAAGGTTTTCTATTTAAAGTTAAAACACTTTAATCCTAAAGATCATTCTCAGTTCTCTCCTGATCGAATAATCCTCTTGTAGATGGACATGGCAAGAGGGAGGAGAGCCATTACAGCAATCTGCAACTGATCTGAACTGCTGGTTTGGACTGTGAAACGTCCTGTCTTCTTGCTGTCAAAACTTGCTAAAGCTGCTACCTTTGTTTGGAAGATAGAGACTTGAGATCGTATATTGGCTGTGACAGTTAAATCACCTTTCGACTTGGTTAGAGACAGTCCCAGATGGGATTGGTTTTGGCCTATTGGAAAATCAGCTTCTCTAAGCCTGACCTCGAGGCTTGCTTCATAAGCCGAGTCTCCTTGTGACCGCGTGGTCCCTGCATTTCCCACGAGGACGAGCCTTTTCCCGAGTGTGATTTGGTTCTCGAGTTTGACACCAGTGGCAATGTTTCCACCAATCAAAATCACTAACCCTCCAAGAGTCATCTTGCTCCTCCTTAAGTTCTTGAATTTGGTTTCTCCTTTGAACAAATACATAAGTTGCTCACTTCCCTGGATATGAATCCCTGCCATGGTAGATCCACCGTCCCCGTGCTTAGCACAGATAGAGGAGTCTAGAAGGATGTTGAACTCTTTCTTGTCCTTGGTCACTTGGGCAGTAACTGCGGCGGGGAATCGTTTAGCTATGCCGAGACTTTGTTCTGCGATAACACAGTCAAGTCCACAATCATGGTCCCAGCCTTGGGGGTCCAACAATGACCTGGTAAGGAGCTTTGAAGTGGGTTTCAGAGAACGGTAACGATAAGCTGAGTGATCACTGTCAAATGAAGGTGGCAACTCGATATCCGGTAATATATCAGGAAGCGATGCAGGTGGAGCCTCTTCTTCTTCAGGATGATCATACTTACTTTCAGCGACCTTCTTCTTCCCCTTTTTCTTCATTTCTCTCATCCTCCTTAACTCCTCCCTCCATTGTTTCTTCTGCAGCAGCTTTACCCGGTAATCATACTCGTCAAAGTAAGCTTTTCTCTGTTCCTTTGAGAGTTTTGCAAGTTGAGTTTTTCGAATAGGCTTAAATGGTGGCAGTTTGTCATACTCGTCATCTTTCCCATCTTCCTGCTCAGAATCAGACACATCATCAATTTCGATATCAGAATCAACACTATCACCACCTTGATCTGCAGGGAGCTTAGGATGTGCACGGGACTGCAACAGCCAAGACAACAAGTTAGGGAGAGGAAGCGGTTGAACTCGGAAACCAAATACTTTACGATGGTCCAATGGTTCTTGAGGCTTCAATAGAGAATATGCATCTGAAATAACCTTTCTAGAGTAGCACAAAAGCAACAGATGAGATCTCCAAGTTTGGCCGTTCGGGAGAACCTTCACTCCCTCCCGGTTCTTCCTACACAAGGGGTGATTCTCAACAAGAGAAACTCGATTCATTAATCTTGGATTCATCAAGCGTAGATCACCAACGGCCTGACTTATAGACTGCTGAACAATATGTGAGCACTGATTTACAAACACATCGTAGTTCAAAGGGGAGCCAGATGGGCCATCAGGAGGAAAGGAACCAGCATGGGTCAATGTCACTATGGCATTTTTCAATATGGATGAACCAAGATAAACAGTAATCGTCCTTAGCAAGGGGATATCGTTCAAGCCTCTGTTCTGAGCATCAAGACGATCAACATAAAGAACCACATCAGGGGGAAACTTCTTCATTATCTTCTTCACCGAAGACAACATTTTGGAATTAGCGCTTTGATCCATGGCAGAAGACATTAAGCCCGGAGTATCGATGATTGTGATCTTGACACCACCGACTGTTCCAGAAATTTCTCGGACCGAAGTGGTGCAAGGTCCAAATGCATGAATGGATGTCTTCTGATCCCCCAAGATGGAATTTATCGTAGCACTTTTTCCCACTCCGGATTTTCCAAGGACCAGTATGTTTAGAGAGAAATTTAAATCTTCTTTTCCCTCAGCCTCAGACTCCATAGCCATCTTCTTTGCAGCATCAAGACTGAATGACTGACCAAAATGCCTCAAAGTAAGAAATGCAGGATCGTAAAGAGCCTCCGCTGCTATTGAATCTTCTACAGACTGCCCTAACCTATGCAGAAGACGCAAATATTTTACACGCACACTTTGCAATTTTTCCAACTTATGTTTCTCTTCCTCGCTCAAGTTACTCTCACTTTCTCCACCCATTGAGACTTTTAAACTGGGAAAGATGTTGGAAAGGTTTGGGAGTGGGGCAGTAGATTGAACAAGTCTTGAAGATGAACCCAGACCAGCTGGAGGTTCTATAGAGAAAAGCTTCATTACATCCTGAGATGTTATGGTAAAATTACCACCATCTGAACTTGCACCGGTGGCTGCCTTTAGAAACGCAGCCAAGGCTGCAATATCAAACTTTTTCTCCTCGCTGTTATCATTTGTGTCTACTTCCTCGTCAGAGTCAGTGACAATCTGGCCATCAATCCTATCTACGTGATGGCTAGGAATGTTTGTTTCATTGGAATGGGCATGAATACCAGAAGAAACCTTTAACTCTTCCAAGAACTGTTCTCCAGATTTTGAACTCCCAAATATCACATCTTCCATTTCTTCCTCACTTTCAGACCCATCAACCCCCACAACACCTTCTCCAGAAGAAGCATGTTCGATTTCCATGTCTTCAGCGCTAAACTCACGTGTAGAAACAGTCTCCTGAATATTCAGGGTGGTGTTATCAACTACATCAACATGCAGAGATTCTGTGGTTAATAAGACCACAATGAAATTTCTTAACTTGACAGCCTCTTCTTCTAAAACCTGATCAAAATTGTCGTCATCATCGACTTTATCACTAAACAGACACTTCTCCTCTTTGGTTCCATCCTCAGATACTAAAACATCTACCTTTTTCACCTCATCACAGGGCAAACCATATTTAGATCCATTGGGTTCTTCCACACCCTTTACTTGGTTCTCAGTCTCTCTAGTTTCCTCTTTCTCAATTTCATAAGAAACCAATTTCTCATCCACGACCTCTTTCACAGCTTCTTCAACCCCAATTCTTTCTCCCCCCATTTCCCAAGAAACAGAATCATCCGCAACACTATCAGTGATCGGAGAAACTGATTGAACCGAGTCAGATAAACCAGAATCATCAACATCGCAACATTCCGATTTTCCGGCCAAAGACTGAGACGAGGTATCGAAACCATGAACACTACTCACATCACCAGCCTCGTTACCACCACCGGAAACAACGGAAACCCAAGTTCGTCCTGTAAAAGATTGAAAATTTCTCTCCGATCATAAAAAGAAAATCCCCAATTCCAATAAACCCTACGAAAGAAGATAGATAGAAACGATGAGAAAACAACAAAAAAACAAAACCTGGTGCTACCATCGACGCGGTTACTACTGATGTTTAAATCTTCAAACTTTTTTCACGAAACTTGTGAAGAAGGGTATAACAATGGCGTTTGGGGTTTAAGGAAATTTTACCCCCTTTGTTTTATTTTTTGGAGGCTTTATGAATTGAGGATTTAAACACACAAAAATACTGTAGAGGATTTTATATCTATGCAACCTTATTTAATTATATATTTTCTTTGTTATTATCTTTGAGAGTTTGAGTCATATTTTCCTTATGGATAAAGAGTATAAGACAAATTAAATCATAACTTAATAAACATTTAATCTGAAATAAAGTTTTATCTTTGAGTCATATTTGCAAGATTTGTAGTTTTTTTTTTTTCACAATAGTGTTATGAAGCCAATACAACTAGTCAAGAGACAAGCCAAGTTCTCGGAATTGAAATCCAGCAGAATACAAACATTCTCTGGAAACAAAAGGCTAAGAAAGAGAGACACAGTGAAACTATGATAACATACTAAGCTTATAAACGATCTTAAGCAAGCTCGAATGGAGCAAAGGCTGGCATCAAACTAACAAGGACCTAACAGAGAGAACAAATCTAGCAGAAAGTCGAAAAGAAAATAAAAGACTAAGAGAGGATTGACCGAATCTCTCACTTAACCCCTGTCCCAGGAACCTTTACACTTAACGCGCGACCGGCAGAGCTGTGAGTGCAATTGCATCAACCCGAAACTTCTGCAAAAGGCTCAATCACTGAGATCCTAAAGAACAACTTCAACGACTCGCTTCTCAATTTCAACCCAAAAGACGCAGACAAAAGAACAAGGAAGAGTCTGCGAAATAAACCAAGACGGAAAGCACCAACTACAACGAGAAAGGATGCATCAAATAGACCTAGTCTGGAGCTTTCACTATCAAGAGAAGAGAATCGGAGAATCACAAACCAAACCACTAACTTAAGCAAGCCACATATCGAAAAAGCATAAGCAATAAGAACCAGCACACAAAGCGCTCTCAAACTTAGACTAACCGTCAACCTAACAAAGCTAATTCAACAATAAACAAACCAGTCCGAAAAACAAACGGCCGCAACTAATTCACAGCCAGTCGAACAACAAAAAACCGGCAAAAGACCGGAGCCAAGAGCCGACCATCGCCGCTGAATAAGCCGGTCGATGCCGGAGCCAAGAGCCGACCATCGCCGCTGAATGAGCCGGTCGATGCCGGAGCCAAGAGCCGACCATCACCGCTGAAGAAGCCGGTCGATGCCGGAGCCAAGATAACACCGAATATCACTTTCTCTCTCTAAAAGATACAGAGAGGGAGAAGAGAGAGAAAGCTCCGTTCCCCTGCTCAGACGAGATCGACGACGTCCAGGGTAAGCTTGCCGGACTTGAGGGTGGAAACGCCAAGAACGAGGCAATGTAACGAGCGTGGAGAAGACGAAAACGAGCTCGTTCAAACCGAAATTAGGGCACGAAGCCAAGTCACCGAGAGCACAGGCGCTAAATCCAACAATCTCCTTCAATAGAAGATCACCTGCAACTCTTGATCTCCATCCATGGATGAATAGCCCTATTAGTCCCCATGGAGCCGATTCTTCTCCTGCTTCACTACCGCCTGAAGCGCCATAACCTCCTCCTCCTCCTCCCTCGCTTCCGTCGCCATGATTACCGATGCTTCCATCGCCACCACCTCCGACGATCGGGATTTCTCCACCACCTCCGTGGATCGCTATCGCCCAAGCAGAGAGGAAACGCAAGATTTGTAGTTTATATATTTCTTTTTTTTGTTAAATAGTTTTTATAGTTTATATATTTGTATAAAGTTAGTTGTGAATGTAATGAATATTTTTTATAAGTGTTATCTGAAAATATATAAAGTTTGTAATTACATGAATCTACTTATGGAGAGACAACAATTCTTCCATCTCATCATCAGAGAAGCTCCTTAAATGCATGGGACATTTTTTAGTCTTTTAAGCATTATTTTAATATTGCTTACAAGATAACAAAAAACTTGCCCAATTGCAGGTGATCTTCTATTGAAGTATACAATTAATGCCTTAATGAATTAAGTGAAGCAATCAATCCGAATACATAAACATAACACTTAAGTCCACAAACATCACATTCTCATTCCAACATTTAGGAAAACAAAACGAAGAGAAAGAAGCAAGACAAAATACCTTATCTCCAACACCTAAAGTATGAACACCATTGATGCCAGAAACAAGCAAAACAAACAATCGTCAATGTGAATCCACTTGTGCTTCTTCATTGATGCCTCACTTTCTCTTCTTCACTACCATATAAATCAACAAAACAATCAAACTTATCTCTAAAAAAAGAACTCTTTTTTCAACTTAATAAGTCAATCAGAAACAATGAAACTACTCGGTACCTCGAACTAATATGGTCTCACATTCAGTAATTTGCATCTAAACAATCTGTTTTTCTCTTTGGCATTTTATCGAACACCTTATGTGCCTTCAGCCAAAACCTTGTATTTGCCATGAAACTACATAAATTTGCATCCCAAAACTTATCCATATCATACAAAAAACCGCCCTCTAGCTTCACAAGTTCAATCCTATCATCTAAACCAGCAACTTGTTCTTCTCCAACTATCAAATGTCATAAACTACATGTTCTATCTCAGGAAAAAAAAAACAGACCCAATTACCTTGACTCAACCCAAGAACAGAAAGAAATCGGCATTGTTCATGTCAAAAAGTGGATTTTGCAGCAACCCAAATTTGATACTGAAGAAAGGAGAACGATCGATTGATTCACATAGAGAGAATGGGAGAAGTCGAACAAAAAATCAAGACCCAATGACAGACACGTGGCGCGAGTGAACGCACAAAGGACGTCCCGAAATAAGAAACGTCCTCCGTTTATGTTTTTTTTTTAATTTAAATTTCGCAAAAATAATACAGGGGACGGGAGAAGAAGACGCCGTTGCACATGGTCTTATAAAGTGGTTAAGAGACTTTGATAAGAAACAAGATAATTAAGTGGGTTATTGGTAGATCTCTTCGATTGGAACTGGAAGTTCCAGAACAGGAGGTTGTAAGATTAGCCTATAAAGTTTTTGTAATTAACTCAAGTTCCAGTTTTTCGTAATATAAATTCACATTTTATAAAAAAAAAAAAAATGTTGAACTGAGGACTACCTGTTTCCCCTTGCTTTGTCCTCTGCAACAATTGATTGAATCATGATTGCACTTATTCGTCCAAATGCTCCGGCAAATTATCAGGAACAGAGCTTCAAGTTTCCGGCAAACAAACCCGACTCTCTCCTCCTCGTTGCTTCAACCTTGGTTTGCCTCTGCTTCAACCTAGAACTAACATCTCACGAGAATCTCAAATCTCAAAACTCTTTACTGGGCTCTTAATGGGCTAGTTCGGAATTATATTTTTATTGTATGTGTTGTTGGGTTTCAATCTCAGAAACTGGGCTTTTGGGCACCCTCGTATCTTTCTTTCCTTTGGGCTTTGAGAAAAAAAATAATAATAACATTCATATTAACCGCCTTTAATTCAATTACAAAACGGTCACGTGATGTAAACATGCAATGCATGGATGTATATAGTCAAAGACTTTTAGGAAACCAGATTCATACGAACACGTGCCCGATACAACCAAACGGTTAGACGAACCGAACCCCAAGTGTTTTTGTTCGCCTGAACGTGTGTTGAAGACTTGAAGTAGCGAACTAGCCGGTTCGGTATTTTCGTCTTTAAAAGATTCTTTACGATTTCATGTTCCTGGTCATTGGTCAAACATTATTGATTTTTTATTTCGGTTAACCTATTCTTGAGGATTCTATAGACTTGGATCAAAATAAATGGATGATTTAGTTTGACTTTTTCTTTACTTCATTTGTTCTCGTTGTGTTTTTTTTTTTGGTCTTCGATTGGATGAGATTTTTCTCCCGATAATTCTCCCACATCGTTACACATTCAAACTGTTAATCGATATGCACGTAACTATTTTATCTATACACATTTGGAAATTTTTAAAATTGAAGTGAATTATATATCTAAAATTCCCTTTGGTCCAAATACACTAAATCCTATATCAAAATTTGTCATCTCATTAGAAAAGAATATCACATTACAAAATTTGTTTTAAGTTTTATTTATGAGAAATTTAAAATAAACAATTTTCTTACATCACTGGTATGGTTTGGTTTGGTTTAAATAGTGAGAAACTCATAAAAGTAAAACAGAGTTTGACCAGTGACAGTGTGTGTGTTTTTATGAGGTAAAGTTAAAGATTGACCCGCTTGGGGGGAGTCAATGTTGAGAAAAAGCAAGTAGAATCTTTAGTTATTATCTTACCTCCTTATCTGTATACGTGCGTGTGTATTGCCCAAGCTCTCACTTTCTCTTTTTAGACAATTATAAAAATCTAGATATTCTCTTTTAAAAGGAAAGAATTATGAAAATATATATCCTAAAATTTTAAAATTACCATAAAAACTTTTTCTTTGACATCTTTTGTTTTGGTGTCATTTGTTTTTACCATAACAAGAATATTTCTCCAACTTGATTTCACATATATTTTTATGTTTAACCCGTTATTACTAATACTACTTATTAATAATGGTAGACAATTTATAATAATTAAAATAAATATCAGTTTAAAATATCATTCTTAAATTATTATAGGTTTAAATTTGTCATATTCTCGATTACGTAATCTAAATTCTATTTTTTTTTTTTTGGTAAGACGTAATCTAAATTCTATTATGCATTGATAATTTGTAAACAACTAAAATAAAATGACTAAAACTAATATATAAATGTTCTATGAACACAACTAAATTATTTATACACTGTATAATTTTTGGTAATCATATATCACATAGGATTTTAAATCATAGCAAGCGCACTAAGGCAAGTTAATAATATAGTTCAATGTTGTTTTGTCTAAAATGTGGAAATATAGGCGGTCAAGTTTTTTTTTTTTTTTTTTTTTGACAGCAGGCGGTCAAGTTATTTTATATATTTGACCGGTAATGTATGTAATTAACGAATAGATAGAATAAAGTTTGCAGTTTTATTTATAAATTGACCTTCTCAGTAATCATTCACATGAAATCTCTCTGATTTTTCGATTCGCCTCTCTCTCTCTATCTATCTCTCTCTCCTTCTCCTATCTCTTAATCTCCTCTCTCTCTCTATCGGGAAACCAAGCGGTTCTTCTTGGATCAAGGCGAAGTCAAGGCGGAGAAAGAAACGAGAGGTTGAGAAAATCGTGAGACATGGTTGAGACGAGACGTAGCTCTTCCGCTTCTAAGCGTTTCTGTGCTTCATCTTCTTCTCCTGAAGCGTCTTCATCGCCAAGGCCTAACAAGCGATCTAAGGTTAAGATCGATGCCGCTGCTTCTTCTCTCGAACCTGTGCGTACTTTTCTCTAAATCCTAGATTCTGATTCCCTCTCGTTGCTTCTGGATTTTCAAATCTGGGTTTTTTTTTTTAACGAGGATCTGATTTTGAATTTTGGAAACCCTAGACGGCGGCGACGGCGGCTGAACCGGCTGGTTCTTCATCAGCGAGCGAGGTTCCGATCGAAAATCAAGGACCAGCTTCGGATCCTGGATCGGAATCTGGAGAACCGGAACTTGGATCCTCTGATCCACAAGCTATGGATGCAGAGAAGCCTGTTACTACTGATGTGCCGGTGATAGAGAACAGTCCTGAAACTGACGCTAACCCTGAAGTCGAAGTCGAAGTCTTGGCGACACCTACCATCGCAGGTTTTCCATTTGTCTCATGCTGTCTATTAACGGTTTATATATTCAAAAGTAACAATCTTTCTAATGTTTTGTGGATCTAGGTGAAATGGTGACGGATGCTGAGAAATCCAAGGCGGTTAAGAAGCGGGCTTCAAAGGCTCCATGGGCGAAGCTACTTTCCCAGTATCTTCAGGTGGGTCAAACGTCCTTATCAGTTCTTTCTGGTGTCTAAAAGTCTACGAATTGCGCTTTGAGCGTTTATCAGTGTATGCAAAAAGTGGGAATTTTTAAGGAAAAGATCTGGTTTTTTCAGTTCAGCCAAAACGAATTTTGGTGTCTGCATGTCCAGCTCTGTTTTTTTTTTCCGGCATTAGTATGTGCTAGTTTTGTGAAAATATAGCCTGGCTTGTTTTTTGACTATGCCTTTTGTTTTGAGTTTGTGACTATTATTCTTTTGTTCTGATTGTCTTGAGGTGTTTCTCTGCTATATTTCAGAATCCTCACCGTATCATGAGAGGCCCTGTGTTTACTGTTGGACGCCGGGGATGCGATTTATCTATCAAAGACCCATCTATGCCCACTGTACTGTGTGAATTGAAGCAGTCTGAGGTAATGACATTTTGTTTCCCATTTTTCTTACTCTGCGAAAAAGGGGAAAAAAAAAGTCTTTTGCTTACATAGTCTCGTGCAGCACGGTGGTCCATCAGTTGCATCCCTGGAGATAATAGGGAGTGGAGTTCTTGTTCAGGTCAATGGCAAGTGTTACCAGAAAGGTACTTGTGTTCATCTGCGGGGTGGTGACGAGGTGATCTTCAGCAGTTCTGCGAAACATTCTTATGTATCCTTTTTGAAGTTGAGTGAAAAGTTATTCCCCAACTTGACTAGTTATAATTTATCGATTCATTTATAATGTTTTTGCCATTTAAGTTCTGTGGCTTTTGGGGATTTTTTCTTAACCCTTTTCTAGATATTTCAACCTCTTAAAGATGAAAACCTAGCTGCTCCTGACAGATCTTCTTCGTTGAATATATGTGAAGCTCGGGGTGCCCCTCTGAAAGGGGTTCATGTCGAGACAAGAGCTGGAGACTCCTCAGCTGTTGATGGGGCCTCTATATTGGCATCTCTATCAAAGTACCGCAACTTCCATCTTCTACCACCAATTGCTAAAGCTGCCAAGAGGCAGCAAAATCCAGAGGTTCCTGTGGTACCTTCCAGTTGCAATGATTGCATCTCGGATACTGACATGAACGACGCTGATAGTAACAATGACCAAGCTGCTATTGCTTCTGTGGAGAAAACTGCTGCTTCAGCCTCTTGTACTGCCAATGAGAATCTGAATGCCGATGGCAATGGATTGGATCCTTTTCAAGAAGCTGATGGTGGAAATGTTCCTGGTTCTGGTTATGAAATTAGACCAATCACGCACCTTCTTGGGGAATCTTCTTCATTTGATATAAGGGGCAGCATCTCCAAATTGCTGGATGAACGAAGGGAAGTAAGGGAATTCCTTAGAGAATTTGACCTTTCCTCAACTATATCGACTAGACGCCAAGCGTTTAAGGATAGTCTGCGAGGAGGAGTACTCACTGCTCAAAGCATAGAAGTTTCTTTTGAGAACTTCCCATATTTTTTAAGGTATGGTTGCTAGATATTATGTTACATTTCTGCCATACATCTTGCTTTTGATGGTTTGATGATTTATAGCCAAAATATATCTAAATTGTCTCAGTGCTACGACGAAGGATGTTTTGATAGCATCTATGTATGTCCATATGAATGGTGGAAGCCAGTATGCAAAGTATGGATCAGACTTGTCTACAACTTGTCCCCGTATCCTACTCTCTGGACCAGCAGGTATGAGGCTTTACTAGCAGTATTTCTACTTTTTGCTGTGTCATTCCTCTAGCCAAGTTTACCTTAGTAGATATAAGGTCTGAGATACCTAATTTTCTAACCATGTTCACCTTATGAAAAATTTTAGGCTCTGAGATATATCAGGAAATGTTGGCAAAAGCACTTGCTAAAAATTTTGGGGCCAAATTGATGATTGTTGACTCTCTTTTGTTGCCTGGGGTAATCTTCTTTTCCTCTTTATTTATCTTCTTTTGTGTTTCTTTTAATTGACAGACCTAAGTCGTCTAGTAAAATGAGGTCTATATAGATACATAGAGCCATGGATCCAAAAAGATTGCTCAAAAAGATAAAAATCCCAATAGACCCAAGCAGGAGATGTGTCAGCTTATATTACTACTAATGTAAATAGCATCTGGGGATATGCACGTATACATTCCAATGGTGTTTCATTTATTACAATAATTATTATCATCTTGAGCAAGTGGGTATTAACTGGTGGTGTTGACTTTTGATCCCATATAGCTTTGATGCTTATACGTGTCACAATGTCCACTCCGACATTGTTTTCATCAGGCTCCTTGATAATTAGTAGGTTTGTTCTTTCCAGTGAAGTCATTGATTTTGTACTGTATCTGGATGGCTTCAGGGATCACCAGCCAGGGAAGCTGAATCTTCTAAAGAAGGTTCTAGGCGTGAAAAGCTGTCTATGCTTGCTAAACGAGCTGTTCAGGCAGCACAAGCATTGCATCATAAGAAACCAACTTCAAGTGTTGACGCTGATATAACAGGTGGCTCAACATTAAGCTCTCAGGCTATGCCAAAGCAAGAAGTGTCAACAGCAACTTCTAAAAGTTACACATTCAAAGCAGGCATGATGGGGTTTTCTTTTCTTCTGATTATTCCCCTTCTTTGATGTACCACTCGTACTGTGTTATTGAACAAGCACTTTTATCATTTTTAGGTGACCGAGTAAAGTTTGTAGGTCCTTCGTCTTCTGCAATTTCTTCTCTTCAAGGCCCACTTAGGTATTGTTTAATGTTTTTTAAGTCTTTCACATCTGCTTTCAATGTATGTCGTATTAACAACTTAGTTTCTTACTTTGTCCTTGCTATATAATATAGGGGACCGGCCATTGGTTTCCAGGGAAAAGTAGTCCTTGCATTTGAAGACAACTGTGCTTCAAAAATTGGGATTAGATTCGATAAGGCTGTACAAGATGGCAATGATCTTGGTGGCCTCTGCGAAGAAGACCATGGGTTTTTTTGTACTGGTAATCGGTGGGCTGTTATTTCCAGTTTTATCTCACTTAAAAAGTAAATTTTATTAATACCATTCTTTGTGTGCAGCTAACTCGCTTCGTTTAGATGGTTCTTCTAGCGATGATGCTGATAAACTCGCTGTTAATGAAATCTTTGAGGTGCTTTTTACTTTTAAGTTATGGGAGAGTACTACTTATGGCTTATAGCTTCAGGATTGTTAACCTCTCGACTTATATCATAGGTTGCATATAGTGAGAGTGAAGGAGGGTCATTAATATTGTTCCTGAAAGATATTGAGAAATCTCTAGTGGGGAACAGTGATGTGTATGCAACCTTGAAGAGCAAGCTCGAGACTTTACCTGAAAATATTGTTGTCATGGCCTCGCAAACCCAGTTGGACAGCCGAAAGGAGAAAGTAGGAAACTTATCTGATCTTCTCTATTTCTCTTTTGGTATCTTTAAGTTGGTTGTTATTTGCTTATCTGTATAATTAATTAGAGGGTTGATGGTTTTTTTTTCAGTCCCATCCTGGAGGTTTCTTGTTTACAAAGTTTGGTGGCAACCAGACTGCCTTACTGGATCTTGCATTTCCGGTATGATGACCTGACTTAACTTGCATTATTTGATATATATTTAAGATGCTGAAAATGATTTTTCGTATTATCTGCAGGATAATTTTGGTAAACTGCATGATAGAAGCAAAGAAACGCCAAAATCAATGAAACAAATAACTCGACTATTTCCTAACAAAGTCGCCATCCAGTTACCTCAGGTTAATACCTTTATTCATTTCTTGTCTGGATACATTAGTGTTTTTCTTTATCTTATGCTCTTAAGACATAATAGGATGAAGCTTTGCTCTTGGATTGGAAGGAGAAGCTCGACCGTGACACAGAGATTTTGAAGGTTCAGGCTAATATAACCAGCATCCTTGCAGTGAGCATCTTCTAATCAAGTCCTTTAGCAATCTAAGCATTCCTGGTTTCTTTTCTTTTTATTTATTTTGCTTATGTCTTTGTTAATGCTGCCTACAGGTCCTCACCAAAAACCGACTTGACTGCCCTGACCTTGGAACCTTGTGCATCAAAGATCAAACTCTTCCATCTGAAAGTAAGCCTCGTTCACTTGCTTTTTTCTTTCTTTATGTCGTCTTAATAAGCCGCCGTTTGACTAACCAAAACCTGTATGTGTTAATAGGTGTTGAGAAAGTGGTTGGCTGGGCTTACAGTCACCATCTTATGAACTGTTCAGAACCTATAGTTAAAGACAACAAGCTTGTTATCTCTGCAGAAAGGTGAGCTTTCTTTTATTGACTGTGGGATAAAGTAGCTAAGGTACAACATAGATTTATAAATAACATTTTGGCATGTGTCGCAGCATTACATATGGCCTGCAGATGTTACATGGGATTCAGAACGAAAACAAGAATTTAAAGAAGTCCCTGAAGGTAATATTATGTAACTTAATCTCTTTTTTCCCAAGCTGCCTAGTAAGTTCCGGATTTAAAAGTTGCTTTGCTATGCTGTTTCAGGATGTTGTTACAGAGAACGAATTTGAGAAAAAACTCTTGTCGGATGTCATTCCACCTAGTGATATAGGTGTTTCGTTTGATGATATTGGGGCTCTGGAAAATGTGAAAGACACATTGAAGGAGCTGGTGATGCTTCCTCTTCAAAGACCGGAATTGTTTGACAAAGGCCAGCTAACGAAGGTACCTTTTATTGCTATACGTTTTCACATATGTTTATTACTCCCACTTTACTGGAACCAAACATATATATTATTTTTTAATGCAGCCTACGAAAGGTATACTTTTGTTTGGACCTCCTGGTACTGGGAAGACGATGTTGGCAAAGGCAGTAGCAACTGAGGCTGGCGCAAACTTCATTAATATCTCAATGTCCAGCATAACTTCAAAGGTATCTCTCATAAAGTGATCTGATATTTTTATATGCTTGCTTTTAAAGATAGTACTTGACCATTTACGATAAATGCTTTGCAGTGGTTTGGTGAGGGAGAGAAGTATGTTAAAGCTGTCTTCTCCTTAGCAAGCAAGATTGCGCCAAGTGTCATTTTTGTCGATGAGGTATAGTTGAAGAGACTAAAAAGCATTCTCTATTTCTCTTCTCCTTCGACGCCATGCTTTTTATGTACTTTCTTGATCTGATGACTGGAAAATAATTATTTAGGTTGATAGCATGTTGGGAAGACGTGAAAATCCAGGGGAGCATGAAGCTATGCGTAAGATGAAGAATGAATTCATGATAAACTGGGACGGTTTACGAACAAAGGATAGAGAACGGGTTCTGGTACTCGCTGCTACCAACAGACCATTTGACCTCGATGAAGCTGTTATTAGACGGCTTCCCCGGAGGTAAACCACCACTCTCCCCTCTTCTCTGTTACTTGTGATGAATCTTCCTCATATTGCAATCATTGTTGAGCCTCTCCTGCATACTACTTCTATGCAGATTGATGGTTAATCTTCCAGATGCGACGAACAGATCAAAGATCTTGAGCGTTATTCTAGCAAAAGAAGAAATAGCATCAGATGTTGATTTAGAAGCTATAGCAAATATGACAGATGGGTACTCAGGAAGTGACCTAAAGGTCTCAACTTTCTCTCTCACTCCCTCTCAATCTCTTTCCCTGTAAAAAAAAACACACACACACACTCACATTTTCATTTGGTTGCAGAATCTGTGTGTGACCGCAGCCCATCTTCCAATTCGAGAAATACTGGAGAAAGAAAAGAAGGTCTGTTTTCTACTTAATGCATTGCTTTGAATCGTAAGGCCATTTACTTTACTCACCGAACTCATCCTCTCTATACTGACCGTTGTTTTGACTACAGGAGAAAACTGCAGCTCAGGCTGAGAATCGCCCCACACCACCATTGTATAGCTGCACAGACGTTCGTCCCCTGACAATGAATGATTTCAAGGCTGCCCATGATCAGGTAAGTCCAAAGAAAACACTCAAAGAAGATCACATTGTGATTATAAATCGAAAAGAAAATGATAAAAAAAACAAAACATGTAGGTATGTGCGAGTGTTTCTTCAGACTCATCGAACATGAACGAGCTTCAGCAATGGAATGAGCTGTATGGTGAAGGAGGATCGAGGAAGAAGACGTCGTTGAGCTACTTCATGTAGAAGAGACGGAAGAGAGAAGAAGATAAATTTGTTGGGTTTTTTTATCTCATTTTGGTCCTTTAATTTATGTACAGAGAGAAAGAGAGATAAAAGAGTGTTGTTCGTTTTGTTGTCTAATTCATTTTCTTTCTCAACATAAGAAGAAAAAGAAATAACATTCGCTGTATAATTTAATACATGCGTATGTATATAGAGGCTCTCGGATCTTTTGAGGATACGGACATAATCAGGAAGGTGTGTGCTTTTGTGTCTTCAAAAGTATAGTCTATAGTGTAAAAGCTTATGATCTTATATCTGGACGACTCGTTACCAAAACCTTAACGAAGAAAAAAATTCGACTATAATCAAGTTCACAAACTATGTTAAAACGGTGTGAGCGAGTTTTCGAGGAGAACGAATTTGCTGGTATATGTTCAACTTTCATTTCATATTTATTATGCACATATCCGATTTATGTTTTCTAGACCAAACCTAATAACAACTAATTCGAAGACAAACCGAACAATTAATTTCACGATGCATGATAAGAAAAGCAAATACCAATAGGTAAGTTTCACATTAAAATATATAAAGAATTTAAAATGTACTAAAATGTATCTGGCTTCTGAGACTTTTTGTCGTCCATTCTTAGTGCATGCTTGTACCTGAAAAAGTAGAGATTTTGACATGCGCTAGTGATTTTGCGAGAGGCAAAAATTGATTTACTACCAAATGACAGTCATATTTAAAAGAAGTAACTACTGCAGAGCATATTTTTTCATTGTTAAAATATAGTCTTTTATGTGTTTGTCAATTGTCACGTTATTGCTTTTATGTGTTTACGACTCGTTATGTGTTTGTCAAACTCGTAAACCCAATTGTCACATAAAAACCAGTCGTTAGTCACGCTATTACGACTCGTAACTTAGCTTAGTATCAATTTTTTTTTTTTTCAGTTTGAGTTTGGTCATTTAATTATGACTTCTCAAGGAAAATGTGATGATATTGGTAGTGGATCAGCTAATTTGTTACAAGAAGCTCCACTATGGAGGTATGTGACTAAATTAGAGAAAGCAGGAACAAAAGGAGAAACTTGGAAATTTAAATGCAATTTTTGTTATGAGACTCGAGAGAGTTCTTATTCTAGAATTAGAGCACATGTTTGCTTGGAATTGCTAATGAAGGTATTGCTACATGTAAGAAAGTAAAACAGAGTGAGCTTGCTGAGATGAAAAGTTTGGAAGATGAGTTTGAGAGGAAGAAAAAAGATTTTGGCTCTAGAACGGTTCTTTTGCCTTGTGAATCAAACTCTTAAGCATCACATTGATGGAAGCAAAACATGTATCAAAAACTGCTAGTAATTTAAGAGGAGAGAACTTACTAAAGATTGCTAGTCTCATGTTGTAGTTCATGATGAAATGTTTTATTGATAGTACAACTGGATAACAAACATTCATGGAGATGGACTATCAATAAAACATTACATCATGAACCACAACATGAGACTAGAAATCTTCAGTAAGTTCTCTCCTCTTAAATTACTGGCAGTTGATACACGTTTTGCTTCCATCATTATAATGCTTAAGAGTTTGATTCACAAGGCAAATGAATCGTTCTAGAGCCAAAAATATTTTTATTTCTCTCAAACTCATCTTCCAAACTTTTCATCTCAACAAGTTCACTATGTTTTACTTTCTTACATGTAGCAATACATTTATTAGAAATTTTAAGAAAATGTGCTCTAATTCTAGAATAAGAACCCTATCGAGTGTCATTACAAAAATTGTATATAAATTTTCAAATTCCTCCTTTTGTTCATGCTTTCTCTAATTTAGATACATACCTTCATAATGGAAGGTCTTATAACGAATTAGCTGATCCACTACCAATATCATCACTTTCTCTTTGAAAAAGTCATAATTAAATTATCAAACTCAAACTGAAAAAAAAAAGTAATGAAAAAAAAGAATCTTATCAACTCCAAGATCTACGACAGGTTATAACAAAATAGACGAATCCGAAATTTCTCACCTTCAGGGGTTTCGAACCTTCTTCGAGGAGAGAGCGACGACGTACGGGAATAGCTTGAAATTTCCTCTTAATCGCCATTGGATACAGCCAAGAATTAGAGATACCAGAGACTGAGATTGAGCATGTGAAGAAGAAACCCTAACTTGCCATTAGACCTAATAAGTATCTTTTACGTGGCCCAAACGACTACTTGTGCAGCTGTCAGAACGGGCAGAAGTTCTAAGCCCAACGAGCATATATGGGCTTTAAATATTAAGTCCATTGAGATTTTTCAATCGTTTTTACCTTCAAAATCAATTTATTCAAAAGTCAAAACGCAAAACGCAAAACGCAATGTGAAGCTGCGTCCCGCTTTTGGAAATCCCAAAACGCAAAAGCTTCATCGTCCTCACAAGTCGTCTCACCTACGATTTTGGCGGCAAAACATAAACCCTAAGCCTAAGGTTTTCTTTCATCTCTCTCTACACTCATTCAGTCCCAGATTAGGGGTGTGTTGATTCGATTGAGGAGATTAATCGATCTTTAGGGTTTGGATAATGCAACCAGATTCGTCTCCGACGGCTACTAGCTCTCCTTTGATAAGACCGATAAATAGAAACGTAGTTCACAGAATCTGCTCCGGTCAAGTCATCTTAGACCTCTCCTCGGCCGTCAAAGAGCTTGTGGAGAACAGTCTCGACGCCGGAGCCACCAGTATAGAGATCAACCTCCGAGACTATGGCGAAGACTACTTTCAGGTCATTGACAATGGTTGTGGCATTTCCCCAACCAATTTCAAGGTCTGTTTCCAAAATCTCCGTTGATGATTCCGATTTGTAAAATTGTTTTTGGGATTCCGATTTTGGCTTATTGAAGTTGTTAGTTATTGGCTGCTATTTTTATCTTTCGTCTCTGTGATATAGGTTCTTGCACTTAAGCACCATACTTCTAAATTGGAGGATTTCACAGATCTTCTGAATTTGACTACTTATGGATTTAGAGGAGAAGCCTTGAGTTCACTCTGTGCATTGGGCAATCTCACGGTGGAAACAAGAACAAAGAATGAGCCAGTTGCGACACTCTTGACGTTTGATCATTCTGGTTTGCTGACTGCTGAAAAGAAGACTGCACGCCAAATCGGTACCACTGTAACTGTGAGGAAGTTGTTCTCTAATTTACCTGTACGAAGCAAAGAGTTTAAACGCAATATACGCAAAGAATATGGGAAGCTTGTATCTCTATTGAACGTGAGTTTCTTACTGACTTCTTTGATATTCACACTTGTCTGGATCATAAACTCTTTTTTTGTCTTCCTGAGTACTTCAATGGTCACTGAATTTCTACTGTTTGATATTTTTCCATTGAGTTTCAAAAGTTTTGTTTTCTATCTTCAATGTGGATGGTTACTCAGTTTTACTGGCATGATTCTAGTTTAACTTCCTTACTCAACTTATCTTTGTCCTGGGAACTATGTTTACTATGTAGACTGTTTTAAGCTCAGTTTCTTATGCTAAAATCAGCTTTTGACTTTTGCTCAATCTCTGTTTAAGCGATGACCAATGACTTGTTCAATGATTTTCCTCCTGTTTTTTCCTTTGTGTAGGCATATGCACTTATTGCGAAAGGAGTACGGTTTGTCTGCTCTAACATGACTGGGAAAAACCCAAAGTCTGTTGTTCTGAACACACAAGGGAGGGGTTCACTTAAAGATAATATCATAACAGTATTCGGCATAAGTACCTTTACAAGTCTGCAGCCTGTAAGTATATGTATATCAGATGATTGTAGAGTTGAAGGGTTTCTTTCCAAGCCTGGACAGGGTACTGGACGCAATTTAGCAGATCGACAGTATTTCTTTATAAATGGTCGGCCTGTAGATATGCCGAAAGTCAGCAAATTGGTGAATGAGTTATATAAAGATACAAGTTCTCGGAAATATCCAGTTGCCATTCTGGATTTTATCGTGCCAGGTAGAGCATGTGATTTGAATGTCACGCCCGATAAAAGGAAGGTGTTCTTTTCTGATGAGACTTCTGTTATCAGTTCTCTGAGGGAAGGTCTAAACGAGATATATTCCTCTAGTAATGCGTCTTATATTGTTAATAGGTTTGAGGAGAATTCCGAGCAACCAGAGAAGGCTGGAGTTTCTTCTCTTCAAGAGAAATCAAATCTCCTGTCAAAAGGGATTGCTCTGGATGTCGGTTCTAAAACCAGACAGGGAGAAGCTGTTGAGAAGGAAAATTCACCCTCAAGGGAGGCTGAGATTGATAATACTTCGCCAATGGAGAAGTTTAAGTTTGACATTAAGGCACGTGGGACTAAGAAAGGGGAAGGTTCTTTAGCAGTCCATGATGAGTCCCTAACTGTAACTCACCTTGACAAGACAACCAGAAAAGGTTTGCCTCACTTAAATGTGACTGAGAAAGTAACTGATGCAAGTAAAGACTTAAGCAGTTGCTCTAGCCTTGCCCAGTCAACTTTGAATACTTTTGTTACCGTGGGAAAAAGAAAACATGAAAGCATAAGCACCATCCTCTCTGAAACACCTGTCCTCAGAAACCAAACTTCTAGTTATCGTGTGGAGAAAAGCAATTTTGAAGTTCGTGCGTTGGCTTCAAGGTGTCTGATGGAAGACGATCAAGTTGATGGTATGGTCATCTCGAAGGAAGCTGTGACGCCAAACAAAATGGATTCTGGCCTAGGCAATCAGATTTTTCCTGGAACACAAATTGATAATGTTGAAAGACATGAAAGAGTAAGTAGGCTTTGTAGTCCAGAAGAATGTCTTAGTAGGTTGTGTATTTAATATGGGTATTTCTTTTGTTACTGTATCTCCTAAAATTACTATTATTCAACCACTATGTCATCTACAGGAACTTGAAAAACCATTATGTTTTGAAGAAGCAACATCAGATAACACACTCACTAAGGGGGATATGGAAAGGATTGTGGAGGACAATCCACGTTGCAATCAGCCACTGCGATCTGTTGCCACAGTGCTGGACTCCCCAGCTCAGTCAACAGGTCCAAAAATGTTTTCTACATTAAAATTTAGTTTTCAAAACCTTAGGATGAGAAGGTTAGAAAGGCTGTCGAGATTGCAGTCAACAGGTTATGTATCTAAATGTATGAACACGCCACCGCCTAAAAAGTAAGATTTATTTCCTTCTTCTTTAGTGTGTTCTGTATGCAGTTAGAGAAATGGGATGCTTTAAAATGACAAGTTACAGGTGCTTTGCCGCTGCAACATTAGAGTTATCTCAACCGGATGATGAAGAGCGAAAAGCAAGGGCTTTAGCTGCAGCTACTTCTGAGCTGGAAAGGCTTTTCCGAAAAGAGGATTTCAGGAGAATGCAGGTGGCTATCGTTTTGACCAAGCGATATTTCAGCACTGAAAGATCAATACTTAAATGTTTTTCGTTCTGCTCTATACTAGATTTATCTGTTCGTTCTGTGTGATAGGTACTTGGGCAATTCAATCTTGGGTTCATCATTGCAAAATTGGAGCGAGATCTGTTCATCGTGGATCAGGTGAGTCTTCGTGTATGCATGCTTCCAGACCCTTTATGGTCTTTATTTTGGTTGAGTTGTGGAAAATGGAAGTTTCCATCATTTCAGAGTTTCTTCCCTAGTCTGAATTTTGAATCAATGGAGTAGACTAGTGATTGACTTTTATGGCCAGCATGCAGCCGATGAGAAATTCAACTTCGAACATTTAGCAAGGTCAACTGTCCTGAACCAGCAACCCTTACTCCAGTGAGTTGCTTTGGGATTTTAATCTAGATTCTTGATTCCATTTCACTGCTTTCACTTTTTCACATCAATTCCATAGCGGCAATTCTAAGGTCCCGGGTTACTTGGAGATACTTGAGCCAGTAGTACCTCTCTTCCATTACTCTATATGTTACCTTTCTTTTATTAATTTTTTCCTAAAATCAGGCCTTTGAACTTGGAGCTCTCTCCAGAAGAAGAAGTTACGGTTTTGATGCATATGGATATTATCAGGTGAAGGATCGCCATTATTTACTTTGTAACATTTTCTTGAAATTCACATCGGTTTAGGGATTTAAAATTCTATAACAACTTTCTAGAGAAAATGGCTTTCTTTTAGAGGAGAATACGAGTGCTCCTCCGGGAAAACACTTTAGACTAAGAGCCGTTCCTTATAGCAAGAATATCACCTTTGGGGTGGAAGGTAGTATTTTCCGCACACTTCTGGTACATTACATAAAATGTTTTTTGCATTACATGTTCTTATTTACTTTCTTGTTTTGGGCAGATCTTAAAGACCTGATCTCAACGCTGGGAGATAATCACGGGGAATGTTCAGTAGTCAGTAGCTACAAAACCAGCAAAATGGATTCGATTTGTCCATCACGAGTCCGAGCAATGCTAGCATCCCGAGCATGCAGATCGTCCGTGATGATCGGAGATCCACTCAGAAAAAACGAAATGCAGAAGGTAACCAATGCTTACCCTTAGATAAACAACAATAATGTCCCTTAATAGCTGATGACTGAGTCATAGAATCATCTCTACTAAATTCAACTTGAATAAGAAAACACATAAGGGCTCGTCGCCATTCTTTCGTAGTGTATATGTTAGATATTTAAATGTATCAATTCATCTTCTGTCCCCCTTTGGACAAGAACAACAAATGTAATGATTTTGTCATTTGGGTTTGGTCAGATAGTAGAACACTTGGCAGATCTCGAATCTCCTTGGAATTGCCCGCACGGACGACCAACGATGCGGCATCTTGTGGACTTGACAACTTTACTCGCATTACCTGATGACGTCAATGATGATGGTGATGCAGCCATCTCATTGTCTTGACGTATTTAGATGTGAAAATCCTTAGAATTAACATTGAGGAACACTCGGCCATAACTACAATTTGTAAATGTAAATTGTTTGCCTTATCTATATGATCTTTGGTTACAACAGGTAAATCTACTATCTTTTGGAGGGTTAATCTGATGATTTTGAAAGTTAAATTAGTCAACAGGCCCAAAACCTTAGCTATTACCTGGTTTGGGTCAATTTAACCGAATATATAAATTGGGTGAAAAAAAAAACCAAATATATAAGTCGATACAAAAGGGAATTTTACCAAAAAAAAAACAGGGAATTTCATTATCTTTGATTACTTCTCGTAATAATTTAAATTAACAAGATTTTCAAAAATTTTGGCTAAAAGAAAAAAAATGATTATATGCTTCTGAAACCGTTCAATCTTAAACCCTAATTTGAAACCGTTCAATCTTAACCGTTGAACCGTAAACACGCGCAGCCTTCCAAACTGCCACCGTTGATTCTTCTTGACCCACCTAACTACGATACATTAGCTTGTAGAGGATAAACGCTTGTAGCACTATAACACAATATATGTGGAGCAACCGAAAGAGAACGATCAAACCAAGTTAAAAATCTAATCTTTGCGTCACCGTTTGTGTTTTGTCTCTCTCTCTAGGGTTCTTCTTCTACAGCTTTCCAGTAAACATGAGGTAAATAAGAATCCTTTTCGATTACTCTTGTTTTTTGGGATCTTTACCTAACTCTTCCCTTCGATGAATCTTGATTCTCGGATTCATTCGTCTGTGGTTTTTTGTTGCTTAAATTTTTCATTTTGACTCATGGGTTTGTCTTGAAAACTTGGTTTCTTCATGTTATCGGTGGATTTAGGACTACGCTTTCATTGGATTCCTGAGGAATGCTAAAAAAAAAAATTAGGGTTTTTAATTCGGGTTTAGGGTTTATTGTATTGGGTCCGGAAGTTCTCTTTACACTATCACTATCAATTGTATATGGATATTTTTGCCTCTATCTCATCTTGTTTAAGCCTAAAGCTTAGAGCAGTTGAATTTACGGTTTACGGTTTAGGGTTTAAGTCTGTGTTATAAATGTGACTGAAGACATATTTGTGTTAATGAAGTTTCAGTTTTCAGTGTTGAATCAAGTCGTGTCTTGGATTTGTATATATATGTGGCGTTTCTCTTTTGTTATGTTTGCTATATTCTGTTGGACCTAAAGGTGATGCTTTTCATGTATATTACAGTCGTCATCCTGAGGTGAAGTGGGCTGAGACTACCGAAAAGATTTTCCTCACTGTAGTATTAGCTGATACTAAGGAGACAAAGGTTAATCTTGACCCGGAAGGAGTCTTTGATTTCTCTGCCAAAGTTGGTCCAGAAAACCACGTTTATGAGCTTAAACTCGAACTTCACGATAAAGTCAATGTTGAGGTGAGATCCGTAGACTTACTTTGTCTTATTGTTTCATTTGTTACCTGTTTAGTTCCTAAATATTTAACCTTTCTTCCATTCAGGAAAGCAAAATCAACATTGGAGAAAGAAGCATATTCTGCATAATAGAGAAAGCAGAGCCGGAAAGGTGGAATAAGCTACTCCGTGTGAAGAAGCCGCCACACTATGTCAAGGTGGATTGGGACAAGTGGGTAGATGAGGACGATGAAGGCAGTGCTGGTTAGCATTCATTTTAAAGCTTATATATCTATTCTTGTGTACACTCCCTGCATGTTATATAAATTTTAGGATGTGTTAACTTTTGTGTTTGTTTTTGTTTTGTTTTGTTTTAGGTGCCGCAGATATGGATATGGGTGGAATGGGAGGAATGGGTGGAATGGGTGGAATGGGTGGAATGGGAGGAATGGGAGGAATGGAAGGAATGGACTTCTCGGTTTGTTTCTAACTTGTGATTGTTGTTTATCTTTAGCTTCATATATATCTAGCTATGAGAAATGACTTCATGATTGATCCTTGCTTCTTGCAGAAATTCGGTGGAATGGGTGGACTTGAAGGGCTCGGTGGAATGGGTGGACTCGGTGGTATGGCCGGACTTGAAGGACTTGGAGGCATGGGTGGTATGGGCGGTATGGGAGGAATGGGAGGAGGCATGGGTGGAATGGAAGAGTTTGAAGACAGTGACGATGAAGGTAAGGGTTTTCAAGATCTTTAGTTTATGTTTGGTCACAGCTTCTTGTGAGAGCATTTTACCAGAGTTGAATGACTTTGTCATTCAAGTATCTCATATTCCATTTTAGATGCTTAGTAGTCTTAGGAAACATTTTGCAGACTTTGTGTTTCTTTGTTCCTCAACAAAATGCAGAACTTTGAGTACTGAAACACTTAATGTAATTGCAGAAGAAACAGCAAAATCAGGAGACAAGAAAGATGATGCTGGTAAGGAGGAAGCTCCTGCGACGGAGAAGGCGCCAGCAGGAGAAGAAACAACATCTGTTAAGGAAGACAAGTGAAGACACTGTTCTAGAGATGAAACCATATGGTATTAGTAGCTTTCAGGTTTATGAAACCCTCTGAATCACTTCTTTTTTATAAGAATGTTGTTACTCTGTTTTCTTTCTATGGATTTGTTTTCTGTTTAAGTTTCCGCATTTTGTTGTGGTTATATGGTTTCCATATGATCTTGAACTTGCAATTTTTGGCTTTGACATAGAGTTTGTGAGGGATGTCATTATATTATATGCCTAATTGCCGAGACAATCTACCCATCTTTTCTATAATTTGAGCTCAAGTTTTCCAAATAAAACATTAGAAAGTAGTAGAAGATGAATATCATAAGTTTTCTAAACACAAGTAATTGGTACTGAGCCAATCTTATGATTTTGAATCGAAGTTTTATATGTAAACATTGAAACAAAACAATAACATCAACTTGGCCAATTTCTTCAACGTAGAGCATTCAAATTATAAAACGTAAGGCAGCATTTGAGATACAAATGACCAAACAATCACACGATAATTTCCTAGAGACATGAAACAATCCAAACAAAATGGATAATAAAGATGAAGAGAGCTCTCAGTCTCACTATCAAGTGTAGAGAGGTAAAGCCGTCCAAGCACCAGAGACATGTCCATTCTCACAGACATAAGCTCTCACAACTGGTTCACCATCATCATGGAACCCAAACACTCTTCTCAAACAAAAGGATGAATGCAGATCCCAAGTCTCATCGCACAAACAAAAGGCGCATTTCAAACCGGAGATCTTACTCCGATTACCATCGTTGATCGTTCTCCAAACTCGAGACCGTTTGAAATCCTTGAAAACTCCTCTGAACAACATGTAATTTCGTTTCTCTTCGGAGTGAATACAACCAGGCCAATTGGAAATGTAGAGACTATCACCACGGAATCTGCTCGCAAGAAGCTTGTTGCCTTGTTCACGGCTAAGATTCCAAGCTCCTGAAGCTAAATGAGATCCTAAAGATCGACCAATCTTCCTTCGTTTTCTTAACGGAAGATCTCGTCCAGGTCTGACCTCACTCGTTTCGATTTCGTCTTGATCGTCGATGGAATCTTCAGGAGGAGCGGAGAGAGTATCGGTGTAGAGATCGTCATAGAGAGACCAAAACGAAGTCGTTTCTAAATCAGATCCGACTGGTTTCGAAACTTGTCCGTCGTTAAAAGTAGCATCTGTTTGTGTATGTTTCGGATCGAGTCTATGGAAGCTTTGATCTGGACCTAGCTCACGTTCTAGACCGAAATCGGAGTTTTCGAGGAGAATTCCGGCGTGCAAGAGACCAGGACAACAGACGGCGAGTTTGTAGAGAGAAGCCCAACCACCGGGAGGAGCAAGAGACGAATCCGCCGCGGTGGATGAAGAAGAAGAAGCGGATGCGGAGGGAGAAGGGAGGAGATCGGAGATGACGGTGGGGATTGCCGAGTAGCACTGTGTTTTACAGCAAACGTTTCGTACAATTGAGGAGAATTTGGTGCAGACGCAAGCGAGACGAGCCCAGTTTCTTGGATCGTCTTGGAGCTTGAAGAAGATGTTGAAGACAACGTCTTCAGGTACACAAAGGAAGGCAGATTCTGCCATGGATCCCTCTCTCTCTCTCTCGACCTCTGGACATTAATGGCGGCTCCTTTCTTATCCAAACGAGACAACTTCTCTTTGCTTAGTTTTATGGATCCGGTTTGAGTAGACCGGAATTTGTTTTAACCGTTTAGGTGGGATCACACATTTGCAAATGGCAAATAATGCGCAATAGCTCCCGACAGAGACATACATCGTACGGACTGGATTGGAACTTGGAAGGGTCTGTCTATCCAAATACATTTTTTTTTTTTTTTTTTCAGCCTCCAAATGAGTTCTATGTGTCTTTTTTAATTGTGAATTAATATTATTTCAAAGTTTACATAACATGTTAAATCTATATAATCTAGCATACAAACCAACAAAACACATATTTTGTTATAGTTGTTGAATTTAATTAGTCACTCGCCAGTAATTTACGTTATTTGTTTTTGATATTGAACTTTGAATTTTATTAGATGATACTGATGACTTGATGAGTGATGACCGATCTCCCTTTGACACTATTATGTGCAACACAAGGCAATAAATAAGAACGATATATTTTAGAGAATCCTGAACACAGTTGTAATTGAATATTAAAGAAAATAGAGAGTTATGATGTCGTGAGGCCCCAGAAATACAAACTAGTTCTCAACTTCTCATACTTGTTTTAGTCACACCAACAACATAAGATATTTAGGTGAATAACCCCACAGCTTTTTTACCTGTAAATATTTGGAGAGAGATTCAGACAACAAGCCAGAAGAACGTTCCAAACAAGATGAAGAAGAGTGTGCATTACCGAGATGGACTCCTGCTTCTGCTCTTGCTCCTGCTACGGATAGGGCTCTTTGCTGGGCTCAGCTTGCTAGGGCTCTTGCTTGCTTCCTTCTGAACCTGCAACACACAAGTTTCAAGATGATGACAATGTAATTAGCCAGAGACAGTTCTTTCTTTTGCATAGTGTGGATCGAATACCGAAAATATTCTTCTGATAGCACAGCTGAGTAAAAAATGTATAAAGATAGATGACTTACAGAGGGTAGAGGAGATCTTGACCTTGAACGAGATCTGCAAAAGTCCGAGAAACAAATCCAGTTTTAAAATCCAATCAGTTTCCGTGTTTAATAGCTGTTTCACCAAGACCCTTGATGCCTCATTCCATGTCAGAGATCAAAATAATACCACAAGAAAGCAAAACAGATAACTTTAGACGATTTCTAACACAACATAAACCAACACACGCAGGCTTTTTTTAAGAACAGAGGGCAGAGAGATGGAAGGTCTTAAAGCAAATCTAATTCTATCAAACCCTGTGTCCAGAACAGCATCGGTTCCATGAGAATCCAGATTGCTTGTTGAATTGCGGGTAATGAAATTATCTTTCCTAGCTCATCGAAGGATCCATATTGTATGACACTATACCAATGTGGTCCAATGTCTCCACTGTTACCCATCTAGCAGCAACGAATATTATCAGAAGACAAGGAGAAAGAATGTTTCAATTCTGAACTTGCCCGTCTAAGAAAGAACATATACCTCTGAGACGAAACAGTTGTGTACAACCACAAGAAATCCATGATCCAGATATTAATTCCCATATTTAAGTTGATTGTATGTATATCCATATCTAGGAAACAAAACCATTCTCAGCAATAAAGGCCAGAGTTTCAGAAGGAAATAATTAGTACCCTTAACTAGAAGGGATCACCGTTCTCAATCAACAACTATGAAGTCATCCCAATGACTTCTTTTTAATGGGATTTCAACAAACTATTAAGGGAAGAGCAGTATTCTATTTTATCTACCGAATTTTTAGCATAAACATTAAACATAAAAGAAGAAACGAAGCATACCTTCGCGGAGACAGTGACCTCGACTTAGAGCGGGAATGGGAGCGAGGAGATCTTGATGTAGATTTTGCTGGCGATCTACGCGAAGATTTAGCCTTCGGACTCCTGCTCTTGCTCCTGCTTCTGCTGCGGCTACGACTACGGCTGAGGCTCCTCCCACGGCTGCGACTACGGCTGCGGCTTCGGCTCTTAGAATAGGATCTTCCACGGCTAGGGCTCCTTGAATCCCTCCTTGAATCATATTCTCTAACCTATAATGATAAGGAGAAACGTTAAGTGCATAGAAAAGAATTCAGCTCTCAGAATACTTGGCCTAAGCGTACCCGGACATATCCACGAGAAAACGCATTCCGAAACTCTGTGTCGTCGAGCTTTTTTATCTGTAGAAAATGACGAACATACTCATAAGTAATCAAGGATTAACAAATCCTCACCTGCAGGTCCTGCACAAAGAAGAACATCTCACCGCATACTTCATGTCCTCGTAGCTGGTATAATCTACGATTCCAGTTGTACCTGTAAGCAAATAGTCCAAGAAATAGATCTTAAAGCAGGCAAAACAGGATTGAAATACAGAAAAAATACAACCAGCTTAAGACACAACTCTATTCTAGGGTAGGATACGAGGACTTACCTCTACCATCACGGAACACTTGAGAGAAGCAGACTTCTCCTCCTTTACGCATGTGATCCTACAAGAAAAGTGATTATGTCAAGATTCAGAAATCTTCGTAAATATAGGAAGTTAGGCACGAGAATGAGGAATTTGTCCACAACTGTGTAGTCACCTTGAGGTCTTGCCAGGAAGCAGATGAAGGCAAACCTGACACTACAACTGCATAGTAAAAACCATAAATTTAGAGATTACTCCTAAAACTCTGAATAGAGTAATCCTAAACATATCATATGTACCGCGGTACTCAGATCTCCTAGATGGTCCACGTCCACGGCCACCGCCGTCACCACCATCACGACCGCCACGGCCACCACCACTGTAACTACCACGAGCATCGTTTGAAGAACGCCTCCCACCATGAGCTAATTCCACCTGAAATGGCCAACATGCATCAAATATGTTTGGATCAAAATAACAAAGTTTTTGTTGCAGTTCTGGAATTTGATGATTAACAAACCCGTAAACGGTGCCCATCAAAGTCATAACCATCACGACCATATATTGCATCTTCAGCATCTCGAGCATCCTCAAACTAAAGCACATACATTACAGAATCGATTAAATGGCGGCAGTATCCGGCAGCAATTGCAAACTCATGAACAATGCACAAGGATTTGACAGTCAAAACATGAACAACAACAATGATCCTTCATAAAAAAGCTGTTGCGTAATAAGCTGACCTCGACAAATGCATAGCCTGGAGGCCTCGGGGGAATCTTCAAATCGATTTGAACAACAGGTCCATACTGCAAAAAGGAAGAACAATTCTTATGGAAACTTCCTTCAAACAATCACAAGCCAACGTTTATAAGATGCATTCAATTGCTTTGAGAAATCAATCTTGTAAAGACATATTCATCACACAACACAAAATTCCATCCTGAATTTTTGATCCATCACTATAAACCGCCAAAAAAAAAAAAAAAAAAAAAAGACTAAGAAAGGCCTTGAACAAAGAAACAACGCAATTTTACCTTACTGAACAAATCTTCAACTTCTCTTTCGCGGATATCGCCGGGAAGGTTTCCGACGTAAATAGTTCTACTCGAACGGCTGCTCATTTTTTCCCTTTACCAAAAATCAAAATTGAGATTCAAAAGATCGACACGAATAAGCGTTCACACTAAAATTCGTTGGATAACGAATTAACAATTAACCTAAGAAAAATCCCCAAAACTACGAGACTTGATTGATCCTATATATATGAATTAAAATTACAGTAACGATTCCGATTGACCTGAGAGAAAATTGAGATTGAAGAGCAGAAAGGGACAAGTGCAAGAAGACTCACCTGGATTGAAAATTGAGATCTGGAATTGGGCGAAAAAGGTCGCCAAGGTCAGAGAACTGGCTAGGGTTTTCGAATTGGCCAGCAGATTAATAGCCGAGACTAGAGACCATCACGTGACCTTTTTTATACCTTCACTCACGACCGGGTAAGTAAAATACATTGCGTCTAGACCGTATCAAATCTGACCCGTTTGGGTAACAAATAATTTAAATAATTAGTATTAGATTTTCTTACTAATTATTTATTTTACAGATAAATTGAATGGTTTCTTCTCCATGGTTCATCTTCATCATATAAGGATTTAACTTAACTATATATGGAGTTATGGACAGGATTTTAAACTTTTGTTGACCAAAAAAAATGAACAAGAAAGAATACAGTGTATCATTTTTTCTAACTACCATTTTTTGTTAATTTTAAATTTGTAAATCAGTATTGCATTTATATTCTTAAGACCTTAACCCTAAGATGTACATGTGATTATTAAAAATCTGATGAATGATAAATTATTGAACTCTCTAATGTCGTCGACAAAGAAAGAAAGAGTATTATTCCTACCAAAAAAAAAAAGAAAGAAAGAGTATTATATAATCTTGATCATTGCTTTACAGAATACCAATGTGATCAGAGTTTTTTTTTTTATAATAGACAAAAAAAAAAAGAACTCGAAAAGTAGGTAAAAGGAAAAAAAAGCAAGTAAAATTAGTTGGCTTCTTGTTTGCTCAATTACAAAACCAAATCATTCTCTTAAACCCAAAACCAAAAGAGCGACTCCAAATCAGTTACTCGATTTTCTCCAACAACTTGAAAAAACACACAGATCCACTTCCAAATTCAGATTTGCCCAAAGGGTTTTTCTTGTTTTTTTCACTTTCTGTGATCTAAAAAAGTTCAAAGCTTTAACAATGTCTCAGAAACATCTAGAGTCATCACGAAGCTCAATTGAATCTTGCACTTCACAGCTTCTCTCATGGCGACCATTTCACCGCTCCAAAACCCTAGACTCATCTGAGCAGCCACCGCAGAAGCCTTACGTCTCGAATTCGACGGCCAATGGGTTTCACTCCACTCCCAAACGCCCTTGCTTCTCCGATCGATCCACTTCTTTCTCCATCGAAGCTTTGAGTCGTCTCTCACTCGCCGACGACGACAATGGAGGGAAGACATTATCAGCTTCGAATTACAGCAATAGAGGAAGTTTCCGATTAGTAGCGAGGAAGCGGCGGCGTCGTAATTCAAGATCGGTGTCTGGTCGGAGTAGTGATCGGAGTGGGACTCGGAGATGTTGCTCCATTGGAGCTCATGGGACTTGCTCGGATTTGCCTTTCGCTGTTGGTACAGATTCAAGTGGAGAGCTTTTTAGCGAAGCGAATTGGGGTTCGGATGTGAGTGAGGCGGCGAGGAATTCACGGAGAGAGCGGAGAGATTCCGGTGGTGAGAAAGAAGCTTCCGGAGGATTCGGATTCGCTATTGGAATTGATCCGATGGGGAATGAATCTGGGTATGGGAGTGAACCTGGTTACAGAGGTGATGCTGAGTTTGGCTATGGTGATGAATTCGATGATGAAGAAGAAGATGTTAAGCCATTGTTTTGGGGAGGTAACATTTCGACTCTTTTTCGATCTTGAGATTCGTTGCTTTGGGAATCTCTAATTCCTTAGCTGATCTTTGCTATAAAGATTTGGAGATTTGGTCATCATTTAGTATATATGATATATAGGTTGAAGATTCAAATTTTGATGTGTTTAATGCCAAAGATGGAAACTTTGGTATTAGTTGCCACTTCTTTCTGATCAATGACTCTGATTTTGCTCTGCTTGTTTATGGTCTTGCATGATGTAGCTTTTAAGGATGCTGCAAAACATAGGAATTGTCAGGGAGTTGGTGAATTTGGGTTGGAGAATGATTAAATTTGTGAAACGTCAGTCTATTTTGAGCCAAAAATTACATTGTGGAATTGGGTTTTATCATGTTAGGTCTTTGTCTGAAATGTATTTCAGTATGTATATTCTTGGTATTTTGATTTGCTTGGTGATTGGTGATTGTTTTGGACTTGGAGCAGATACAGATTCAACAGTGGAGATGTCTGGTGATACGAAATTCTCAGATAGTAAACCTCAATTCAGGTGCCGGCGAAGAAGACAACATGACTACAAAACTGTTGATTCAATGAGATAAACAACACAAAGACATTACTATTCAATCAAAGCCAAGTCCCTCTTTTTAATGTGGAAGCTTTTCCGGTCAGTCTGGTCGAAATGCGATCAGCTAATCCGCGCTGGTGATGATTGCAGACACAAGACAAGAAGTTTTGTTGGAGTCTTGGAGAAACTTTCCAGGTTTATATGTATTTTGACACATGAAAATTTAGAAAGCTCTCTCAATTAAATTTTTTGAAAGATCTGTACCATTTTTTTGGTGATCAGAATATCTCAAAAATTCAACGAAAGATTTACCAAAACCACAATGTGTGAATAGTTGTATCGATTTATTTATGTATTTGTTAATATCTTAAATTATTAACATAAGAGATATGGTGGCATGGAGAAGGTAATGTTACTTGATTTCAAAGCTATTTTTTATTTTGTTGCTGGTTGGGTGATATATTCCGGCAACTATTTACTTTAAAGTTATATTGAAATTAGTGTTAATATTTTAAACTAATGATCGCTATAACCAAGTCGTTAATATATATCGTCACCGCCAAATTTAATGACAAGAAAAAATCTTAATTTGGTCACCAAAACATATCGTTGAATTAACTATAACAACCGCAATTTTTAAGTCCAATTATGTGTTGACGGAAAGAGATACTAGAAAATAAATAGCATTGCAATTAGAAACATGAAAGATAGTGGTAAAAAATAGCAGTATGGTAAAAGATGGCAAAACCACTCTTTTTCGTCATCTTTTTACTTCTTCACCGGATAGTTATAGCAAAGGTGATACACGTAACATTACCAATCAAAACTTTGTCTTCTTTTCTTTTTTTTCATAAAGATATTCAATTAAAAATGCATAAAATGAAAGATACATGGCTATGATTTGTTAAGTCATACATTTCTGAGATATAAATAAAATATTACAACATAATTGATAAGTTCAATAAAGAAGAGAAAATTGTAAATATAAATGTCTTTAATCTCTTAATATGGTGGACTGGCTGCTACGACCACTACGGTCTCTTTTTCACTTTGATTTTCTACTAAACTCTAATGATTTTTATATTTGATTTTCTACTAAACTCTAATGATTTTTATAGACTTTTTGAATAGGCATAATTGAATTTTCTCCGACAAACTGTATCCATCAAAGACAATCTCTTGCACATCTTCATTAACTAATGAATCTTATTTAGGAAGAGAAAAGACAGTTGCCAATGTAGTGGGCAAAATGCAGGGAGAGGTAGAGTTGGTTTGAACTAACTCGCCATAATCCGCGTTGCAAGACCCAAGCTCTACTAGAAGCATCATGATAGTGAAAGAGAAAAGCCGATTCACCTATTTTTTGGGTGAAAATCTTACCCTTCTTACCCCATATCCGATTAGTCACAACATGAACAAAATCCACCATCGATTTTTTCTTAACGATGAATATTCTCATCACCAAACGGGTTAAGACGATGACTTTTCTTAAAATCTTTGACAACATTACCAATCGGGTTAAGTAAGACAAAGACTTTTCCCTTGACAAAAAAAAAATACGACTTCGCCACACTACCTTTACACCATAAATTGTCTTAGTTTCTTAGAAACTCAAATATCTAAACCAAAGAAAGAAAACAAAATATACAGTGGCATGTTCATCAATCTCATCACTATATTCTTCTTCGGGTTCTTGTATCAATCCCTAAAATCCTCTTCACAAATTCTCAACTTATACACTTGTTAAATTGTTTGAAACTTGGAATATACATATATCTAAAAATACAATTTTATATATGTTAATCTTCGTGTCTTTGGCAATAACAAAATATCTACCAAAGAAACAGTTATTCTGTATCATTAGGAAATATCGATTAATTTTCCTTGTTGAGTTTTCCACATTCTTTATAGACTTAACCATCAAAAGTGTGAAAGGATCAACACTAATATCAACAAAAACGCCAATCGAGTATTGTCAAATAAATGTGAACTGAAAACTCATAAAACTTTACGCGGTATCACAATAAACTCAAGCAGATTTAAATGAAAATAAAATTTGATCCAAGATGAATAGATGAAAGAAATAAAACGTGTTAAAATCTAATATTTTTTTTTTGTCAGTGTTAAAATCTAATATCGAAATCTCAAAAACGAACATAATTTTTATCACCCGTTACTAAATTATCCGTGACAGAGTGAAAGGAGGAGGTCCAACAGCGAAGTGTTATATGAGTCTCACATCGACCATGGATTATAAATTGGGTTAGACCTATAACGACGACTATTCCATAGACCAAATTAAAAAGAAAAAGACGAATTTTCCATACTTTCTTCACACCATAAGTTGTATTATTAGTTTCTCATAAACTCATACATTCTCTAAACCAAAGCCAAAAAAAAAAAAAAAAAACAGAAAAGAAAATAAAAACAGAGCCATGTTCGTCAAGCTCCTCACCATCTTCTTTTTCTTTAGCCTACTCTCTCAGTCATGTTCGTCAAGCTCTTCCCAATCTATCGACTTGACTTACAACGGATTCCGTCCTCCACTGACTAACATATCTATCCAAGGAATCGCCGCCGTCACACCCAACGGTCTCCTGAAGCTAACCAACAATACCATGCAGAGAACCGGTCACGCCTTCTATACCAAACCAATCCGGTTCAAAGATTCCCCAAACGGCACTGTCTCGTCCTTCTCAACAACCTTTGTCTTCGCTATCCACTCTGAGATCCCGACACTTAGCAGCGGCGGCATGGCCTTTGTCGTCGCTCCTAACTCCAGCCTCCCATTCGGCAGTCCCTTCCAATACCTCGGCCTCTTAAACGTCACAAACAACGGTAAAGATACGAATCATCTATTCGCTGTCGAATTGGACACGATTATGAGTATCGAGCTCAATGACATAAACAATAACCATGTGGGAATCGATATCAACAGCTTGATCTCGGTGAACAGTTTGCCGGCTGGGTACTGGGACGAGAACAATCAGTTCAAGAACCTGACTTTGATCAGTCGTAAACGTATGCAGGTTTGGATCGATTACGATGGTCGTACCCATCGACTCGAGGTAACGATGGCTCCATTCAGCGAGAATAAACCTAGAAAACCGCTTCTTTCTATCGTCAGAGATCTATCCTCGGTTTTTTTGCAAGATATGTTTGTAGGTTTCTCGTCTGCGACTGGTTCTATGTTGTCGGAACATTTTGTTCTTGGGTGGAGTTTTCGGGTGAAGGGGAAAGCTCAGCCATTGGCCTTATCGAAACTTCCGAGATTGCCGCTGTGGGACTCAAAACCCACAAGAGTCTACAGTTTTTTCAAGAACTGGATGCCGTGGATTTCCCTCTTGTTGATTCCCCTCGTGCTTATTATATTCCTCGTGCGCTTCATCGTGAGGAGGAAGAGAAAGTTCGCAGAGGAGCTCGAAGATTGGGAAACAGAGTGTGGGAAGAACCGACTAAGATTTAAGGACTTGTACTATGCCACCAAAGGGTTCAAGGATAAGAACCTTCTTGGATCAGGCGGGTTCGGGAGGGTTTACAGAGGTTTCATGCCGAAAACGAAGAAGGAGATCGCCGTGAAAAGAGTCTCGAACGAATCAAGACAAGGGTTGAAAGAGTTTGTGGCTGAGATCGTGAGTATTGGACAGATGAGTCACCGGAACTTAGTCCCTCTTTTGGGTTATTGCCGCCGGAGAGACGAGCTTCTTCTGGTGTACGATTACATGCCCAATGGAAGCTTAGACAAGTATTTGTACAACAGTCCGGAGGTAACCCTTGATTGGGAACATAGATTTAAAGTCATTAGAGGTGTGGCCTCTGCTTTATTCTACCTCCACGAGGAATGGGAAAAAGTGGTGATTCACCGCGACATCAAAGCAAGCAACGTCTTGTTAGATGCGGAGTACAATGGGAGACTCGGGGATTTTGGTTTAGCCCGGTTGTGCGATCACGGGTCAGATCCTCAAACCACACGCGTTGTTGGAACTTTGGGATACCTAGCCCCCGATCACGTTAGGACAGGACGGGCCACAACCACAACTGATGTTTATGCATTTGGGGTGCTCCTACTAGAAGTGACGTGCGGTAGACGTCCTATTGAAATTAAAAACGAGGATGATGAGAGCATCTTGCTCATGGAATTAGTTTTTGGGTTTTGGATAGAGGGAAACATCTTGGATGCTACTGATCCAAATCTAGGGTCCGAGTATGACCAAAGAGAAGTCGAAATGGTTTTGAAGCTAGGTTTGTTGTGCTCTCACTCTGACCCGCAAGCAAGACCAACTATGAGACAAGTGCTACAATATCTAAGAGGAGATGCAATGTTACCAGATTTATCGTCGTTGGACTTTCGTGGGAGTGGGAAAATGTTGGGAATCGACCATGGATTTAGTGAGCCATGCATGTTTACCAGTGGATCTTCGATTACTAATAATTCCATACTTTCCGGAGGGAGGTGATTTTCGAATATCATAATGCTTTTGTGTTTTACGTTACTTATCTAGAAAGAAATTATCTGCATTTCATGAGATGAACTAATGAACACAACAAACTCATCTACTATATATATAATAAAAAGATATAATTTTTTTGGAAAAATCTTTAGTTTGATTATATTTACATGATATGCCATTAGAAAAACTTTGAAAATTAAATCTTATTTTGGCCTAAGTTATTAGAGGGTTTTAAAAGTAGATTATACAGACACAATTCATGGAAAAACAAGACACTTGCACACAAGCATCTCTAGCAATTAAGTCTATATGAGCGAACATTATTTAAACAAAGATTTGAAACAACAGAAAAATCAGTAAATCTAACCCAAAGGGTAGAAAACTCATCTAACCCTGAAGAAAAAGCCAGTCAATCTTCATAATCATCAAGTATCGTCAAAGGCTATACACATTACACAATATGTCTCAAACTTGACATATGGAAAGTTTCTTTCCAAAACACCTTTCATCGTCTATAGTAGGGGTTCTAACGCAGCATGAAGTGGGGATAAACATCTCATCTATCCCTTTAGCCCAATAAGACGAATCTCATGTTCATCCACAAGAACCCAGCTTACCCGGCCCACTTAAAGTCCCTTCCAATTGCCAAGACCTGTCAAACTAACATCGAATACCCTGATGAGCTATATTTGTTGTCTCAGCTCTAGCAATGATGGTGACACAGGGTTTCCCTCCTGTTCATGATTCATATTTGCTAATTTCTAAGATTATTTGAAACAGAGTGTGACACCGTTATTTGCAAATTGATGGAGGAAATTAAAAGAAAGACAATTAGCCTCTTTGACTTAATTAGTCATGACTGTCCTTGTGCAAATAGAATGCCGTCGCCATGAGGGTGAACAATTTATTTATTTTTGGAATAGAGACTTGATACTAAGAGTGCGTCCGAATTAAAACCAAAATAAAAGATAAAATGAGAGTTTTTATACTGATGTTAAAAGAAAAAAAAAAAAATGAGAGTTTTTATACTACAAAATGGTTTTGATCAAAAACAAAAGATGTAAAGATAGGTGTGGTTTTAATACCACAACTGTGGTTAGGAGCAGGTTATAGGTAATGTTACAACAATCCATGAAAAGACCATTCCTTTTAAGGAAACTAAATTGGTCTATAATTTTCTGGCCTCTGTTCCGGATACATGTTAAACAGTCATAACAATATATCTTTGTTTTGTATTTTTTGTCGCTATTATATTTTATGTAATTAACTGTTTGACCGTTAGTTTTGAACCACATATAAGTCACAAAACTAGTAGATTTTTGTTTTTTTTTTTCCTTTTTTTTTGTCAGCTAATATGCAAAGTTAATTAATTTGAGTTATATCATATAATTTCGTAGAAACAAATTTCAAACTATATTTACATATATTTTTTGATACATTTCAGCAACTAATTATTTAAAATTTCGATTGCTAAACATTTTAGCCTAATGATAGCTAAAACCAAGTTGTCTCTAATGTGTAATTGTATATCGCCGAATCTAAACAACAATAATATAGACATAATTTAATCAACAAAATATATCGTTGAAATTACCATAGTATAAACTCGTAAAGTGAGGTTTTTTCTTTTAATGGTAACAAATAGCATTTGTAATTGAAGGCCATAAAAGATGGTGGTAGAAAATGACAGTATAGCTGAATAGGGCAAGATGAGTTACTCCAGAGACAAACACACATTGTACCATATTAGGATAAAGATATATGTCAATATATTTTACCTAGATGTAGTCCTATCTACCTACGGGTACACATATGTATAAATACCAATTCTACTTGTGTGAATAAAAACATACTTTTACGGCATATTTCATGGTATCAGTACCACAACATTACAGATCAAAACCTTTATCGTCCGTTACTATGATCTGTCATCGTCTTCGTGAGTCTCTACCATGACCTCTAATATAGGTTAAGCCGAAACGACTTTTCCCTTGACCAATAAAAAACACGACTATTCCACACTCTCGAGTACACCATAAATTGTCTTAGTTTCTTACAAACTCATATATCTAAGCCAAAGCCACACAAAAAGAAAAAATAATCAGAGCCATGTTGTTCAAGCTCTTCACCATCTTCTTCTTAAGCTTCTTCTTGCAATCCCTGAAGTCCTCTTCCCAAATTATCGACTTCACTTACAATGGCTTCCGTCCTCCACTGACTAACATATCCATCCAAGGAATTGCCACTGTCACACCTAACGGTCTCTTGAAGCTAACCAACACAACCAGGCAGAGAACCGGTCACGCCTTCTATACCGAACCAATCCGGTTCAAAGATTCTCCAAACGGCACTGTCTCGTCTTTCTCAACTACCTTTGTCTTCGCTATCCACCCTGAGAGCCCCATTGTTGGTACCCACGGCATGGCCTTTGTCGTCGCTCCTGACCCTCGCCTCCCATTCGCCAGCGCCATATCATACCTCGGTCTCTTTAATGTAACAAACAACGGTAACGATAATAATCATGTATTTGCTGTTGAGTTTGACACCATTATGAATACCGAGTTCAATGAGACGAACAATAACCATGTCGGAATCGATATCAATAGCTTGTTCTCGGTGAACAGTTCGCCGGCTGGGTACTGGGACGAGAAAGATGAGTTTAATAATCTGACATTGATCAGTCATCAACGTATCCAGGTTTGGATCGATTATGATGGTCGTACCCATCGAATAGATGTAACCGTGGCTCCCTTCAGCGTGAAGAAACCTAGAAAACCGCTTGTTTCTATCGTCAGAGATCTATCTTCGGTTCTTCTGCAAGATATGTTTGTAGGTTTCTCGTCTGCGACCGGTACTATTTTCTCGGAACATTTTGTTCTTGGGTGGAGTTTCCGGGTGAAGGGAGAAGCTCAGCCATTGGCCTTATCGAAACTTCCGAGACTGCCAGTGTGGGACGTAAAGCCCACGAGAGTCACCAGCTTTTTCAAGAACTGGATGCCGTGGATTTCCCTCTTGTTGATTCTCCTCTTGTTTATTATCTTCCTTGTGCGCTTCATCTTGAGGAGGAGGAGAAAGTTTGCCGAGGAGCTCGAAGATTGGGAAACAGAGTTCGTGAAGAACCGACTAAAGTTCAAGGACTTGTACTATGCCACCAAAGGGTTCAAGGATAAGAACCTTCTTGGCTCAGGCGGGTTCGGGAGGGTTTACAGAGGTTTCATGCCCAAGACAAAGAAGGAGATAGCCGTGAAAAGAGTCTCAAACGAATCCCGACAAGGGTTGAAAGAGTTTGTGGCTGAGATCGTGAGTATTGGACAGATGAGTCACCGGAACTTAGTCCCTCTCTTGGGTTATTGCCGCCGGAGAGACGAGCTTCTTCTGGTGTACGATTACATGCCCAATGGAAGCTTAGACAAGTATTTGTACAACAGTCCAGAGGTAACTCTCAATTGGAAACAGAGGTTTACAGTCATTAATGGTGTGGCCTCAGCCTTATTCTACGTCCATGAGGAATGGGAACAAGTGGTGATTCACCGCGACATCAAAGCCAGCAACGTCTTATTAGACGCGGAGCTCAATGGGAGGCTCGGGGATTTCGGTTTAGCTCAGTTGTGTGATCACGGGTCTGATCCTCAAACCACGCACGTCGTTGGAACTTGGGGATACCTAGCCCCCGATCACATCAGAACAGGACGGGCCACGACTAGTACTGATGTTTTTGCATTTGGGGTGCTCCTACTAGAAGTGGCATGCGGTAGACGTCCTATCGAGATTTCTAACGAGAGTGGTGAGAGGGTCGTGCTCGTGGATTGGGTTTTTAGATTTTGGATGGAGGGAAACATCTTGGATGCTAAGGATCCTAATCTAGGGTCTGAGTTTGACCAAAGAGAAGTCGAAATGGTTTTGAAGCTAGGTTTGTTTTGCTCTCACTCTGACCCAAAAGCTAGACCAACTATAAGACAAGTGCTGCATTATCTAAGGGGAGATGCAATGTTACCAGATTTGTCGCCTTTGGACTTGTGTGGGAGTGGGATGACATTGGGAATCCATCACGGATCTAATGAGTCGAACATGTTTACCACTGGATCTTCGATGGCATATTCTGTACTCTCTAGCGGGAGGTGATTTTTGAATATCAGAACGTTTGTTTCCTACATTACATATATATGTAGCTAGGAAGAAAGTATGTGCACGAATAGGGACCATGTTGACATATTTCAGTGTTGTACGTTTATGTGAAATAAGTGAGAAACTCTATGGACGTAGAGGACGTAGAGGACGTAGAGCTGGTTGATGAGAATTTAGCTTAATTGTGTAATTAGTGAAGTACTGTAAAATAGTGGCACAAAAATTGGTTATTAATCTTGTTATTATGTTCTATGTTAATAATTTTAAGATTATCCTTAATGATTGTTCTTGCATTACAAATCAATTGTTAGTCCATCTTGATTCATTGTCTTGCCAGTGACCCATTGCTTTCCATAATTTGCTAATTATGTTTACTTATTTTCTGCTTAGTCTTATTTTATGTTTGTTGTTGCTTACATTTTGACTTGTTTATACCTTTACTTGTGAATTTTGGTTATTTAGAAATTAGAAGCAAGAAAATCCAGTAGAATCTATGGTCTTAGACTCTTAGCTTAATTAGTACTTAATGCGTTCATTCTTGTTTCCTTGTGGGAACCGTTAAAGCTACAGGGCATAAATCCGTACACTTGATTTGGGTTTAAAATTCAATCACTTCATGTCGAAAGAAATTATATGCATGAGATAGGGGACCATGTCGATATATTTCAGTGTTGTACGTTGACGTGAAATAATTGAAAGTTTGAAACTCTTATATACGTAAAGGACCAGTTAAATTTTTTTTTTTTTTTGATAATTTCTTTATGATATGTTGCATTCAAAGTAGAGGTGGTTGATGAGATTGTTGGATTGAAAAGAGAAATTTAATGTGTATGGGTTATTCGAAATATAATTTTGTATTAAGTGGCTTTTGGGCTAGTAAACTTTGGCTTAAGATCTTCCAAACTTTGGCTTAAGATATTTACTTTGGAGGGGTTTTGGCTAAATTAAGCTCCGACATATAGGTACATATGTTACCACAATCAATGAATAGACCATTCTTTTTAAGGAAACCAAATTGGTCTATATATAATCATTTGGCCTCTGAGTTGTCAACAAAAAAAAAAAAAACACACATTTGGCTCTGTAACTCTGTTGCAGAACAAATGATTTGGCAGAATATGTTTTTTTTTTTTTTTTTTTTTGTCTGCTGGCAGAATATGTTTAATCAGTCCAAACAATAAATCTCTCTGTTTTGTATTTTTTGCCGCTACTATACTACTCCATCTGTTTCTTAAAAAGTGTCATTTTAACATTTTTTTTTGTTACATAAAAAGTGTCGTTTTAGGTTTTCGATGCAAAATTTAATGATTTTTTATATTTTATGATTATTTATATTTTGCAGTTTGTTTTACTATTGGTTGAATTGTATTTAAGTTTATAGGTAATGATGTTTTATTTTTAAAAAGCTAACAAATTAAATGTTTTCTTAATTTGTGTGAAAAGTCCAAATGTGACATTTTTTATGAAACAGAGAGAGTAATTTATTTATAACGGTTGATCGTCAGTTTTGAACCACACAGAAATGACAAGACTAATAAGGTTTTGTTGTTTGTACTTAGTTTAAGAAAAAAACAAAAAGGAAGTGGTCAACAACACGCAAACTTAATTTCATTTATATCATATAATTTCATAAGAACAAATTTTAACTATATTTACATATGGCGTGTTTCATCAACTATTTATATAAAACTTTTAGCGCTAAAATTTTAGACTAATGATTGCTACAACCAAGTAGTCTCTAGAAAATAAACATAATTTACTCACCAAATAATATCGTTGAGTTAACTATAACAAACTCGATTTCAAGTTAAATCTGACTATCTTTTCTTACGGAAAGGGATATCAGAAACAAATAGCATTACAATCAGAAGCGATGAAAGATGTTGATAGGAAATGACACTATGGTAAAAGATGTAGTACCATTTTTTGTGTCGTCATATTTTTTACTTCTTCACTGGATAGTTACACCGACCGGAACGATTCACGTTGTACCACAACATTACCAATTAAAGCCTTTATCAACCATTACCATTATGATATTATCCGTCTCCATCTTCGTGAGTCTCCACAATGACTTCTAATTTGGGTTAAGACGACTATTCCCTTGACAAAAGAAGTACGACTTTTCTACACTCTCTGTACACCATATATAGTTTCTTATAAACTTAAAATATCTAAACCAAACTCAAAAAAAGCACAAAACACAAAAACAGAGCCATGTTCGTGAAGCTCTTCACCATCTTCTTCTTCTTCAGCCTACTCTCTCAACCCCTAAAGTCCTCTTCCCAAACTCTCGACTTCACTTACAATGGCTTCCGTGATCCATTGACTAACATATCCATCCAAGGAATTGCCACCGCCACATCCAACGGTCTCTTGAAGCTAACCGACAAAACCGTGATAAGTACCGGTCACGCTTTCTATACCAAACCAATTCGGTTCAAAGATTCTCCAAACGACACTGTCTCGTCCTTCTCCACAACCTTCGTCGTCGGTATCTACTCTCAGATTCCGACAATTAGCGGCCATGGCATGGCCTTTTTCATCGCTCCTACCCCCGTCCTCTCATCCACCATGGCCAGCCAATACCTCGGTCTCTTCAACAGCACCAACAACGGTAATGAAACGAATCATATACTCGCTGTGGAATTTGATACGATTATGAACCCCGAGTTCAATGATACGAACGATAACCATGTGGGAATCAATATAAATAGCTTGACCTCGGTTAAAAGCTCGCCGGCTGGGTATTGGGACGAGAACAATCAGTTTAATAATCTGACTTTGATAAGTCGTAAACAGATGCAAGTTTGGGTTGATTACGATGGTCAAACTAATCAAATTGATGTAACCATGGCTCCGTTTGGTGAGGTCAAGCCTAAAAAACCGCTTGTTTCTATCGTCAGAGATCTATCTTCGGTCTTTTTGCAAGATATGTACTTAGGTTTCTCTGCTGCAACTGGCTATGTTCTGTCTGAACATTTTGTTTTTGGGTGGAGTTTCATTGTGAAGGGGAAGACAGCTCCGCCGTTGACCTTATCGAAAATTCCGAGATTTCCGAGGGTGGGGCCGACGAGGCTAAACAGGTTCTACAAGAACCAGATGCCATTATTTTCACTCTTGTTGATTCCTCTCGTGTTTGTTGTCTCGCTCATCTTCCTCGTGCGCTTCATCGTGCGAAGGAGGAGAAAGTTCGCAGAGGAGTTCGAAGATTGGGAAACAGAGTTCGGGAAGAACCGGTTAAGGTTCAAGGATTTGTATTATGCCACCAACGGGTTCAAGGATAAGGACCTTCTTGGATCAGGTGGGTTTGGGAGGGTTTACAAAGGTGTCATGCCGACGACGAAGAAGGAGATTGCCGTGAAAAGAGTGTCGAACGAATCCCGACAAGGGTTGAAAGAGTTTGTGGCTGAAATTGTGAGTATTGGACGAATGAGTCACCGGAACTTAGTCCCTCTCTTGGGTTATTGCCGGCGGAGGGACGAGCTTCTTCTGGTGTATGATTACATGCCCAATGGAAGCTTAGACAAGTATTTGTACGATAGTCCGGAGGTAACCCTCGATTGGAAACAGAGGTTTAAAGTCATTAATGGTGTGGCCTCTGGCTTGTTCTATCTCCATGAGGAATGGGAACAAGTGGTGATTCATCGTGACATCAAAGCCAGCAACGTCTTGTTAGACGTGGAGTACAATGGGAGACTCGGGGATTTCGGTTTAGCTCGGTTGTGCGATCACGGGTCGGCTCCTCAAACCACGCGTGTCGTTGGAACTTGGGGATACCTAGCCCCCGATCACGTCAGGACAGGACGGGCCACGACCGCTTCTGATGTTTTTGCATTTGGGATACTCCTACTAGAAGTGGTGTGCGGTAAACGTCCCATCGAGTTTGAAAACGAGAGTGATGAGAGCGTCTTGCTCGTGGATTCGGTTTTCGAGTTTTGGATAGAGGGAAACATCTTGGATGCTACGGATCCGAATCTAGGGTCCGAGTTTGAGCAAAGCGAAGCTGAAATGGTTTTGAAGCTAGGTATGTTGTGCTCTCACTCCGACCCACAAGCTAGACCAACTATGAGACAAGTGCTACAATTTCTAAGGGGAGATGCAGTTTTACCAGATTTATCGCCCTTGGACTTCCGTGGGAGTGGGAAAATGTTGGAAACCCACCAAGAATTTGGTGAGTCAAGCATGTTTACCAGTGGATCTTCGACTGCTTATTCTATACTCTCCGGTGGGAGGTGATACGTTTGTGTCTTACATTACATATGTAGAAAGAAATTATTTGCACTATATAGGGAACCATGTTGATATTTTCTGAGTTGTAAGTATAATTTTGTAAACACAAAGCTATTAGAGGAATATATATATCTTTGTTATTATGACAATGTGCAATTACCGGCAGAAGACAACATGACTACAAAACAGTTGATTTACATGAGATGAACACAACAAACCCATTACTAACTGTTGATTTGTGAACATGAATCATCTGCTTAACATTTCTTTTCTTGCTGTCAAAAAAAAAAACAAAAATCATCTGGCTAACCGCTGGTTATTGGAGTTAACCGAAGACTAGTTGAGCCGGAGTTTGTTTGAGAATTACAAAAGAAAATATGATATACTTGAAACCTCTGGTTCCGTCAGAGGTGTTATAGCTTCTTCTTCCACCAAAGTCAGCGACATCATTCCGGATGCAGAGTCTATGTGTTCCTCCTCCTCTACACTTTCCGGCCACCGCACTCCGTCGCTATCGGATTCCGACGTCCGCCGTTCGTTCCACACGAGCAGAGCGTATAGAAGAGAACGACCCTTTGATTCAATCAGCATTAGACTCAGCATCTCTTCGTCTGCGAGAAACCAATCGAACAGGCAAGCAATCTCTCTCTAATATCTCATTTTCTACTCAAAGAGTTCATTTTTTCAATTTCTGAAAGATTCTTCCAACAAATTCTCCACGAAATTGCTGATTTTAGTGTCTGGACTTTCTCTTAGGCATTTCGTCGAACACATACCACTAGCTTGATCAAATAGTTTCTTGAAGGAATTTGACTAAAAGCTTTCTAATTTCTGCACGCAGAGCCTCTATTCATCGACCCTTATGCCGCTTGCTTCTTACCTCCTTATATAAAGAAGGAATTGGACATACATGAACAACAACATTACTGTCTTGCTACAAAGTTCATCGATGATAAGTTGTTAGAGATAGCTAAACGCATTGATGGTCTAAAGCAGGTTACTTTACTTACGTTTATTGTCATTCTCAAGCATGAGTTTGATTTCAAACTCTCTTTAGAATCATACAATATTTATGTCATATCAAATCTTTGCAGGTTGTCTTGTTCACAGATGGTATGGATACTCGACCTTATAGGCTTAATTGGCCAACTTCTACTATGATCTTTGATGTATCACCTGAAAAGGTTTTCGAAATAGCATCTGAAAAGCTTCAAGGTTTGTGCTTTCCTTTGCTTTTAAACGGCCATTTTGATTACAAGTTTAATTTCCCAGGACTCTGGTTGCTCCCTAGTTTTGTTTAGGATTTGTTAAAACGTTCCATGGTTCGATATTTTCTCCTTTAACTGATCCAGGTGTGGGAGCCAGGATCCCTAAAAGTTGCTTATTCTTTCACATTCCAGTGGAATTCGAGAACATAGAGCAACGTTTACGCTCAAAAGGGTTTAGTGGGAATCGGCCAAGTATATGGGCAATGCAGGTGATGAGTTATTCATCAAATCTCCCTGCTTCCACGCAGTTTACATGAATGTTATATGTTGACATGATTCTTCCTATTCATAACAGGGCTTACCTCTTGAGTCACAATCAGGTTTTGAAGCTCTTCTATCAGCCATTAGTAGCTTGGCCATGAATGAATGCTATCTCATAGGAGAATTGCCTGCAAAAATCACACTCCAGGTCACTTTGATCTCTTAACCATCTTTGGACTTACCTTATACTGAAGTGTCTATCTTTTGATTTATAATCTTTACACGGTGTTGAGTGCAGTCGGATTTGACAATCTGGATGGAGAAAATGTTCATGAGCAATGGTTTTCGGGTGAAGATAGTTAGCTATGAAGAGACAGCTGCGAGTTTAGGCGTTGTATTACATTCACCAGTAAACCATGACAAAGTTCTGTTTATCGCACAACAGCTGAAATTTTCAGATGACCAGGTAATATCTCTATTAAGACAACTCGCAAGGTCTCCATTATTACTCAATCATCTCAGTTAGTTGTCAAAATCCTGCAGATGGACACATGGAGACAAGAGTTTCAAAGAGTGGAAGAAGATGGAGATGAACAAGGATTTGAAGAGCTCTGATGAAACAACAAAAATGCCTCTTTTATAAATAAGACAAATTACAAAGCAAAACTTTTTCGATTCGGATCAAAATTTGTGTCTAAATAAGTTTGAGAATACAAAAATCTTGGAGTTAAGCTTTGCTCTTTTGCTTGGACTTGACTTTGCTGGTTTTACTACCCTTTTTTGGTTTTTGTTTCTGATGGCTCCGAGGGTGTTCGTCATCTACTTTCTCGTTTGGATTCACTTCCTCGAACTTCACTGGTTTAATTATCACACCAGCTTTCTTCACGACCTGCATACAAAGGTAATCGCCACAAGGTCAGAAGAAATGCAACATTTTGAGACATGGGTGGTTAATGAGTTTAACAAAGTAATGAAAGGGAACCTCAGGTCGGTTTAGAGCTCCAACAACAGTCGCAGGATTAAACTCGGGTCCTATAGGCATGCGCATACTGTGTTCGAAAACTTCCTTGGATTTATAAGGGAAGGGTAGAGTCTTTGTATGAAGTTTATCAGCCTGCGAAAAACAGATACTGTGAGCATGAAGGGATGATTACTGACAGAGGGATTGGGATATTAAGTGAGACACTGACCTTTTTGTCGACTTTTTCTGATATAATAACATGTCCAAGACGAGCATCTTTCCTTGTTTTGAGAGCTTGCTCTCTCTGTTTCTTGGCATCTTCGTGTTCTCTAACCATCCATGCAGGTAAACCTCTCTTTTTCTGGATATTGGTCCATTGTCCCCAACCAGGAACTTGAACTGGTTTTTCCGGTTCAGGAACTTCCTGATTTAGAACCTTTTGCTTGTCCTTTTCAAATTCATCTACAACGTCATCCCCAGCAAAAGCACGTTGTATAAGTTCTGCTTGAGAAGGAATTTCATAGGTTTCCTTTGAAGCAGAGGTCAAAATCCCATCAACCATTTGCTCTGCTTCACTCTCGGAATCTTCACTTTCTTCATCTATGGATTCCTTTAATAATTTTAAAGAATAAAAAACACTAATTGAGGAGAAGAAAAGGATAAAACAGAAAAGTTCGGTTAAGTTTTCAGAAATGATACCTTTTTATCTTGGCCCTTTGATATTGGTACATGCGTCTTTGGACGTTTTTTGGATTCTGCATTTTGGCAGCCTTTCCTCTACACAACAAAGATAAAGAAGTTAATCAAAGATAAACATAACGGAAACGAAGTCTGATTTGAAAATTGTCAAAGCAAACCTTCTTCCAAGAGCCTGATGCAAATAAGGCAACATCAAATGTTGTCTTAGAAGCTGGATTTTCCACAACATCGTCGAACTTCTACAAAAGAAAAAAAAGAAAAACAAACAAGAAAATTGTTATCAGGAATCGATAAGGAGAAAAGAGAGAACCATAGTGACTAACTGAAAGGGAAAACCCATAGTACCTCGGTCTCTGTTACGGCTCCAGTGTTTCTAGCAGGTGAAGCAGTATCTCTAACATCCCTTAGGTCATTATTTTCTATGCCTTCCATATCATTGTCACTATCACTGTTGTCATAAAAATTGTCCGAGTCCTTCTTAGACTCTTTTGTAACTTCGACTTTAGAGGTGGCACCAAATACTCTTCTACCACTAACATCATCGGATTTTTTACGATTTTCTGCTTCACCAGAATTCTCCAACTCTTCATACTCCTCAAGTGCACGTTTAGCTACTTCGATAGCTTCCTCGTTCTTCTTTTTCATAGCACGAGCCTAATCAAACCAAAAACCTTAGACTGAGTCTAAGGAATGAAGGAAAAACAGAGTAAAATAATCAAAAAATGTTTTGAGAAAGCAAAGCAAAAATTACCATGAAAGGCAATGAATGAAGACCAGAACTGGGCACTTCATCATCCTCCACAATTTTCAGTGTCTTCTCCCTGGCTTTTGCTATCAATTTAGAAGGAGTATCCTGATCTGAACCATCATTCAACTCTTCCTCATCGTCGCTCTCATCACTGCTACTTCCATCTTTCGTGGAGTTCATCTTTCTTGACAAAGTAGCATTAATCTGAAGTTGTTCAGATATAGCTGCTCGAGTTCCGTCGTATATATTATTTAGTCCACGGCTTAACATGCGTTTGGCCCATTTTCCTGTGTTTTTGTGCTTCAACGTCATCCGTTCCTGAATAAGCACAAACAAGACTATTTATTAATGAACAGTGTCTTGATGAGAAATTTTGTGCAAGTAGAAGAAATTTTAGACTCACCTCTACTCGTCTAGCCTCCTGCTTCATAGCCTCTTCTTTAGCCATTTCGGGGTCCATTAATGCTCCCATTGCTGATTTCTTCAGGTCTTTGCCTTTAAGGCGATGATAAGTTTTAGACTTAATCTTCTTGATACGTTTACTTTTCAGCTCATGGCGGAAGAGCAGACTCCGCATCTTGGCAATGTGGTTACGGTACTTGATGTGGTCTTCCATTGACACCTGCCAGATCAAAAGTGAATCCAAACAGTTACATCAGATATTCATATAGTCAATGCAGTCACATGGCAAATTAATTTATTATAAGCTATGTGCAGGGATGCCAGGGAATGAACTAGATCAAAAAACTTGCCTCGTTCAATTCAAGAAGCTTAGCGCCATCTTCTTTGTGAGCCTCCCCAAGCTCGTCATCATTGAGTACAGAAGCCATTTTCTTCTCAAATTCAGTCCTGGGTTGAAATTCTGAAGCAATTGCGCCAACTGTAGAGTACCCAACATTGACATTTTGGTTGAAGTAAACAGTTGATGCCTCCCTATTCCTCTTTACCAGATGCACCCACTTACTAAACTCCTTGTCAGCTGCTTCTCTCGCAACTTTCCGTTCCAGTCTTTCTCGTTCTGGCTTTGGCAGAGGAGCATGAACAACAGATTGAGTATCTTTCTGCATTCGAGAGATCCTCCTATTTAGTTCGTTATACCCAGGCTTTCCTTGAAGCGGCGCCAAAAGGTCTTCAACTGAGAGGAGGCCTTTACCCTCCAGAACATCACGAGTAGGATTGAATTCAGACTCTGGATAAGCTTCAGTGAAGAGTACAGGTTTTGTCTTACTATCTCCTGATATAAAAAAAAACATAGGTTATTATTATACATACAGCTTACAAATGCAATGAACAGAAGATAAAAAGCAAAACTCCGAGACGAAAGACTCAGTGTTTACTGTGATTACCTTGGAAGGCTGCACTTGGCATTCCAGTGAGAGCTTGCAACATCCGTGTGTGTCTACCATCATCATCACCTTCCTCCTCTTTGTCATCATTGTCACTGTTACCACCATCTTCATCATCATCATCATCATCTGACTCCACGTTCTCATCCTACATTGAGATACAGACAATTCATCAGTAAGACATACATATACCGAAGAAGAAACAATTGCCAAAACGAGATCTAAAGTGTAGTAATCTCATTACCAATCATTCAATTAAGAACTTCTGAATTCACCAATAGTTTCATCTCAATCAATATACGTCTCTCTTATCTTCTTATCAATAATAAAGTAAAAAAAAATTGCAATCTCATAAAGTGGCGGCGTATTAGCGAAGAGAAAGAATGAAACCTCGTAATCTTCGGGAAGCTCGTATTCGTAGTTCTCGACGCGGTCATAGCGATTGTTTTTCCTAGACTCTTCCTCAGGCACACCTTCTTCGTACTCATACAAATCGACGTTTACATCATCGGAATCGATCTCATCGTCTTCTTCGTCAGAGTTCAAAGGACGTTTCTCGTTGGCAATAGTCTTCAGTATTGAATTAGGTAAATGAGGACCTTTCCTCTTCTTTGCCTTAGGTAGTTTCGAAGTAGATCTCCTCTTTTCTCCCATGGCTGCCTCTCGTTTTTTTTTTTTTTTTAGCCGTTCTGTTTTTTTCCTAATGACAACTCCGGTTGAGATTTTCGTAGGGCTTCTCTTACCATTAAATACTAATTTTTCAGAGTATCTCAAAAATATACCAACTAAACCGGATAAAATTCGCATGGTTTGCGGTTTTGCGGACCAATATACGATTAAACCGTTTGAGATCTCTAGTCAACAACAGTCAAACCTAATCAGGTCCAAAGTTCAGATTGAGTTTGAAAGCAGTTCAATCAAAAAGCTGATATTTGGATAAATCATTGGGTAAAATCCCAAAAGCCAAATACAAAAAGCTGTGGTTGAGTTCTTGATCATTAGTTAGATGTCCAAAAGCTCTATACATAAGTTTTAGTGCTTGTAGTTAAATTTGACTTGGATCACATAACGCATCTTGATTTGTTCCACATTGTAGACAATATATTCGTTGTACAGTAACATCCCCTGCAAAAGTTAGAAAAAAAATCAATTTGTAAATTTGGCTTTCTTTTGGGATTAGTTAGATTTTTGTGAATAATGTGTTGAAGCAAAACAAAACCTTGGAGCTTGAACTATCCACTGGTTTGCCAAGTGGAACAACAACCCCATCTTCTAGTGTCTGAGCCTCTGATGGGTTTGGTGCTGTTTTTCCCACACCTTTTGTGCTGCAACCATCAGTTACAAATCAAGGTTTATTATATCTCTTGTACAAAAACATAGTTTATTGCGGTTTGAGATAAGGAACTTGTGAGAAATATGAATGAGATTATCCGCGTACCTTAGCTTTCCCGGAGGTAAATTATCCGCATTATAATCTGAATATAGGAGTTCATTCATGTCTCCCAAGGCAACCTAGACAAGTTTTAATCACAGGAAACATAAAGGGAGTTATGTTGAATGCGATATAGAGGTACTGTTGATAAATAGGCAGTTTTAATTTGTTGATTTCCATATGAAATGAGCAATAGAGAAGAAGCGAGTATACCTCACAGAGGAGCAGAACGCCGTCATTAGCCCCCCGATTAGCGTAGCAATAGTTCGCGCTCTTGGAGAACATATCAGCAAAGTAAACCCCTTTTCCAAACATGTAACCAGTCACAGGTGCCTCGGGAGGAGCTATCCGAAGACCTGTTTGGTGTCTCATAGTAATTCACTTCACTATGCAATTGAAATCCCCCAAGAGGAGAAGAAAACACTAAACACTTAGAGAAAATGAGAAACATGTTACCTTGAGATAAAATACCGGCCCAGTTAGTGAGACGTGACCCATGCCAGAGTAGCTGCCTGTTCTTTGAACTTGAAAACTACCAAGATAAATTAAAGTCGCGCAATGCCAAAATGAGAAATCAGAATAATGTGTACGGTACTGACAAGCTCGAAATACCATAACATACCTGTTGGAATCGATCAGCTTCAACAGCTCTCGAAGCTCTAAATAGTTGAGCAATCTCAACGGTGTATCCCGAATGTGTCTTTGCATGAGTGTTCTCCATGTAACTAGCAACCTGATTTTGGTTTTAAGAAGTAGACAGCAAAAAGGTTTAAAACACAGACATGTTTGAGATACTCGAGTATCAAAGATATTTGTTCAACGTTCAATAAACCGAAAATTTACCATAGAGAACTCCTCTGAATCGGCTCCTACTGGCGTCAAACCACAATTAAGTTGCTGGTAGTGATAATATAAAGGATCATCCTACAGCCATTGCAAAAAGTAATGTCATATCATTAGAGAACTATAAGACAGAGTGATTTAATGCCTTTAAACCACATAGACTGACTGATTTACCTGCAATCCCGGGTCGACGGACAACAACTTGGTTGCGAGTTCAATTTCACCTAATGCTTCAACCTTACATTAAAAAGTGATATATTAAAAACTACACAAAACATGTAGCACCCAACCCTTAATTTTCTGACGACCAAAAACTAGTCAAGTAGGAAACAGTTGAGAGAATTACCATTTCTATTTTCTGTTTCAACTTTTGAGGAGTGTCTATAACAAACTGACCTGTTACAACTCAGAATTCAGACGTTAGTGAGTGTTTAGTTATAAAATCATTCTTTATCTTAAACTTTAGCACAGATGTAAAATGCATATGAACTTACTCATTTTCTTAAAACCAAAATCATGAGGTATCACAGTGTAGAACTCTCTGCATCAATCAATAATGACACAAAAAGTTAGACTAGCTCAAATCTAATCTTTGTGTGAAACAGTTATATAATCAACTAAAAGCGACACATAGTCTAGCAATTAACAAAATACATACCCACTCAGTTCCTCAAGCCTCTGTCTATCAAACCGGTCAATCACCTCCGATATTCTCTTCAACACTTCATAACCCTAGATAGATCGAAGAAAAGCTATTATGTAATATCACAACAAACTATAATTTACAGAAATGAGACCAATCAGATACTATTTTCACCTTTGAAATTGTGGACTTGCTTATCTTGCCAAGTGGCAATTTGTTAGCGTTATATCCTTCAATTACAAATTTTGAAAATATGTGAGAGGATTATGAAAAACATATGGATAGGAAAAAGGTAGGAAGTACAAACTCAGATATTGGGAGACCAGACTAAGAAACAGTGTATCAGACATAAAAGCAAAAGAATCTCAACCACTGCTAATTATGCCAATGGATACTCTCACTTGAATGAAGTGATAAAAGTAAGACTAACGAACCTATTTCCATCATGTGCTGTGCCATCATGCTGACATTACATATAAGAGAGATGAACTTGGCAACCCGAGTATCTAGTTTTGAATTTTCAGGTGTAACTTGGGATGATGAATTGGGAATATCATTGACCTGAGAAAAAAGAATTTTGAACCCAGAGTAAGTGCACATCAGAACGATGAGAAAAATTTATAATAGCAATTAAAAGAGAAAAATAAAAAGTTGGTTCGGTTTGAGAAACAAACAGGTAAATATGCACTCAAAAACCTCATTCCAGCAGATCCTTTGGATCATACCACACAACAAATTGTAAGAAAAGATAGAGTGAGGGGTTCCAAAAAACTCACCGATGAATCATTTTCGTCTTTTCCGTAATCCATTTCAAGCCATGTATAAGACTTGGGATGAGGAATAAATTCCTTTCTACTAGACCAAATATTCTTTGTCTTGTCACAGAACTTATTGGTAAATATTTCTATTGCACGATCCCATGAGTCATAAGGCCCATCTAACTTACTTTGTCCTTTCACACCAACTCTTCCCCATCTGGTGTAAACCATGTATGTCTTTTTACTATCCGACTCTGCACAATAGATAAGAGAGATCCATGATGATGGTATTCGAACCAAGAAGAATGACAAAGAGTCATCAAAAGCTGTAACTGCTTCAAGAGGTTTTCAGTACTCAACAAGACAAGTATTGTCTTATTAATCTTCAGAAGTAGCAAAAAAAGCCAAGCAACAAGGAAATTAAACTTTTTAAGGTCTTGGAAGACTGACCTAGGACTTGTAGGACAAAGAACTTGTTATTGTTATCCCTGACGTTTGTCTGATTTAAGATAGCATCATAAACATCATCACCCTACAACATTCAACAAAAATCCCAGTTTCTCATTAACCACATTCATGAACACAATAAGATGCAAAACTCAAGATTATGTTCATAATCCTTACCCTTTGTAGAACATGGTACTGGCTCTTTATCTGATCAGGAATCCATTGATCCAATACAGCTGCACCCTTCTTTGTCGCGGTTACGATTTTCTCTTCTTTCTTTTCTTCTTCAAAACCATTGTTGTCATCTTCAGCATCATCTATCGCTGAAAACGAAATATAAACACATTGCCAATAAGTACAATGATACAATACCATTAGCATAAAGAGAATCAATTTTTTACTAAATTTCCCATTAGCCCAGAGAATTGAACAAACTCATTACCCGATTTGATTGGTGCGTTTGAATCGTTATTAGCGGCATTGCAAAGCCTCTCAAGAAGTTCCTTTTTGGTTCCAGTTGTATCTAAGCCTCTCTTATTAGCTTCCTCCCGCAACTCCTTCACAATCATCCCACGAAATTCGTCAATTGCAATCAATTTGTTCGATTTATCAGTACCATCCGAAGAATCTCCGTTTCTTTTCCTCTTTCTCTTCGATTCTTCCTTCTTAGTGTCTTCTGCGATAGCCTCTTCAAGCCTCTCCACCTGCAAAACCCCGTCAAAACACCAAAAGGAAAATTAACGAATACAGAAGAAGCGTTCAATGCAAAGTTGAATCAGAGAGGGTGAGAGAGAGAGAGAAATTACCAGAACGGCTTTGACTCCGGTAGTACTGAGTCCACGCTCGGCGAGTTTTGCTCGGAGTTCGTCGACTTTGAGCTTGTTCGCCATATTCGTCTTCTTCGTCGGAGAATAGTTCTTCGGAAAGGAAATGGGACTGAGGAACAGAGAACGATTCTATGGTTATGGTCAGAAGTGAGTAGGCGCGAGCATTTGAAGTGTCGTCTTCTTCTTCTTCTTCTTCTTCTTCTTCGTCAATGTCTTCCCTTGAAAGCTTTAGGGCTTTTTATTTTTTTTATATTTGAAAAAGTTCTCGTTGAATTTTTGCAAATACTGCCTGCAAATACTGCCCATATAACTTTTTAAGCTCGAAAAGACCCCAAACTTCAGATTTAATTCCTAAATCCCCCCCCCCTACCTTTTTTAAAGAATTCTTTTAATCCAGTATTTCTTTTCTTCCATTTGATTAATCGATGGCAAACAAAAACGTAATCATGAAAGATAAATAAAGTTAAGGAAGGTAAAAGAATCCAGTATAGACAGGCAAATACGTTTTGAAAGGAATTGAAAAATTTTGTACATAGGTTTTAATATTTTTATAGAAAAAAAGAAAATTAGTTTTTGACATGTACTACTAATTTATAGTTTAAGAATCTGAAGTTTGCTCGTTTTGTAAACGAAAACAAAATATATAAAATGGTTTTTGGCGTTTATGGTTCGCCACTACTCTCATTTCCAAGAACGTGCAAACAAACGAATGAGAGGTCTCTAGTGTTGACCATTGATCACAATTCATTTTATTGAAAGAGCTTAATCAGATTGGAAAAAAATACACAAATTACTTCCGACAATAAATAAGCAACATGTTTATCAAACCAAGGTCTATATTATGACACAATGACACACGCAAAGCAGTAATTGTTTTAGAGCTTTAAGGCTTTAAGCCAACAACAAAAGACATGTTTCTACTAATTTCCGCTTTTAAATAGAAGAGCAAGCTTCCATACCCAAATTGTAAGTTTTTAATAAGTTATGAAAGTGGAATGTTAGGAAGTGCAACGGAAGCGAGATTTCGTGCTTTTGAAAGTTAAACTTCTGATTTCGTTTCCGATGTTGAAGCAGGAATTGCACGGAAACTTCGTAAGCGGACCTTCAACGAAGTTTCCGTGCTTCCTAGAAATATATTAAATAATAAATTTTTAATTTTTAAGTAAATATATTTTTAATTGGTTTTTAGTTTTTAAGTTTTAAAATAACCACTCAAAAACTAGTTTTTCTAAATTTTAAAGAATTTAGTTTCTTTTTTTATCTTAAAAGGATGGAAAATTAGATTTTTTTTTTTTTTTTAAAAAAAAAAAAACCAAAAACCACCTAAAAATTAGTAAGCATTCAAAACCTAATTTCTTGTTCCTTTTTCTTAGTAAAAATATGGTATTTGTGAATTGTGATCGACTCATCTGGTTAAATAGCTAGATTAGAGCCTATAGGAATCTATTAAAAGAAAACTATGTAGTTCTGGATTGCAGTGTAAATTATGTAGAATGTTTTGAGGCTATAGGATTAGTAAATGTTTGCTAATTGTGAGAATAAGTACCAAGTATAAAGGTTGACAAAAAAAAAAGTACCAAGTATAAAGATCAAATTGTCAAGTTTTTATGATAGAATGTTGCGGACAGTAAACTGAACATGCATGTTTATTAGCCCGTAATCTGGCATAATCACGAGTTTAAAGATGTCACTGAAGACATATCAACAGGCTACAGGCCCATTATGAAAGCCTCGAATTAAATGGTTTCAGCGATTTGCTATTATTTGACCCATTTATTATTAGAGCACTTCTATCAATGGTTTTCATTTCTCAACTCGAGTCTTTAAAAAAAAAATTAATATTTTAATAAGTGGGTATCTCAAATATTTAAGAGATTCACTCAAAAATCTTTTAAATCTCTTAAATAAGTAGCTCTTAAATAAGTAGTGTACCTTTATTTTTCTTTTTAACCTGACTATAATTTATTAATTATTAATTCTAGTTCACTATTAGAAATGTGTATAAACATGTCTTTAACTATATATTTAGAATGGAAAAAGGGTGAACAAAACATTTTAATTGTATTTGCTTATGTAAAAAGTATCGATTTGTTAGAATCTAGGAAAAACATGGAATTTATGTGGAGTACTCTTTTTATTGATCAAATACAGGTAACAAAACAACATTAATTAAGACATTGCCAATCAATTTATAAACTCTGGTCTATGTCAAGAAACAAATTGCTAAAAAAAAAAAAAAAAAAAAAAAAAAAACTAATTGCTTTTAGTATGTCTTTCATTCTTGCTCATTTTATTTGTTTATTTTTTGTGTATTGTTAAATTTGGGCTAATACTGGGCTTCCAACGAAAAACCAATTGGCAATGAGTGGATTGGCCCTAACCCTTTATATATTACTAAGTCCCTTCACATCTTTTCAATGTGGGATCTTTCTCCACATGTATCGCTGCATTCCATTTACAAGAGAACTCTCTCTACCCTAATCTCTGTAGAATTAGGAGTCAGATATTAGATGTTGATCTTGAAATTTCAGACAAGGTCAGTCTCGATTACTGATACAATCCTGAAATCTCAAGCGAAATCAATGCAAACAAAATGTGTACTCTTTTGAAATATTCAATTATATCCAACAAATATATATAATTTACATGACAACTAACTTTCGGGTAAGCCATGTAAAAGACGAGATAGGGATTTTGACCGAAGAACAAAAAGTAGAGAACATGCAAAAGCCAAAAAAAAACATCAAGAATATTTTAGTGGTGTAGATGGAGGGAACCAACGACATGTGTTCTCAGTTCATATACCAACCGCCTAACATAACAGCCTGTCCTCATCCCAAACCTGTTGCTCATTTAAACTTTATAATATACATTACTAGCTAGTATCTTTTTGGCACTAAAACACTAGCCTTATATATGCCCGATCTACAATATTAATTATATTCACATTACATTACATGTATATTTATATAGTATAAGTATTTTCTAAGAACAGAAGAACAACAGATTTTTAATATATATTGCGCGCGAATGATAAATATATTTATCATAACACAAACAAGATTATATATAAAAAAAAAAAAAGATTATATAAAACCGAAATGATAATTGCTTCTTATGACCAATAAAAAAGAGGAAACAAGATGCAAAACCATTACCACGAACAAAAAATAAACAAGATGCCCGTGTGTCGTGATACTATGAAGCTATGGGGCAAACCACGAAGCAAAGAACCCTTTCACGATGCAAGTGGTCGTCGAGAACCAATAAAGAGTAGCTTCACCGCCTCAAAATATCATATTATTATTAACCGATATTACACATTTTTATATTGTGTATATGCTTATACACTCAACGTTATATGTTATTCAATACTCACAGGTATAAGTTCTAACCAATGGAATCATGACATACTATGATGCTAAAACACATTTATATATTATTCTAAACCTCACTTTGCCTACTTTACACACCGTCTACATAAAGATTAGATCATTAAATCGTTTGTATAATATTTTGTATTGTTAATTTTTATTTAAACTATCAAAGATACAAAAAAAGTTTTTTTTAAAAAATCATTTTAGCAATAAATAAATTAAAAAATTTCATTGCTTTTACTAATATTTACTTTTATATTCAAAACTAATCAGATTATTTTATTCGTAATAGTATAAAATTTGATAGTCCAACAAAAAGTTAGATAGTAATTCTGTAAAATTTTGTTTATTCCCAAATAAAACAGTTATTAACTCATCATTATACTCCCTTATAAATCACACATATACAGTAAAACCTCTATAAATTAATAATGTTGGGACCGTGAAATTTTATTAATTTATAGAAGTATTAATTTATAGAGAGATTTGCTTTATTTAGTAATTTTTTGAAAAAAATATTTAAAAATATAAGTTTTTTCGTTATAATCAATATTCTTCTAAAATTAATTACAAGTAAGAAAACAATTATCATGTAACACCAAAGATTTTCGATGCAGTGAAAATACTATCAATGAATTCTAACAAAAATTAATGTAAATTCAAGAAAAAACAAACAACACAAGAGTACTATTTCATTAAATATTTTTATATATAACATATATATAAATATATTTTGATATATTTATAAAATTATTAATTTATAATATTAATGGGACTATATATTTACATAAGATTTCTAAAAAAATTATTATCTTATTATTTTATCGAATTATGTCAAAATTAACACTGGTCCCAACTCGGGATCAAAGAAATTTATTAATTTATAGAGGTTATTAATTTATCGAGTATTAATTTATAGAGGTTATACTGTAAAAACTAATTAAAGCTTATACTGTATTTATTTTTGGAAAACAAGAAGTCTAATTTTGACTTTATAAAAAGAAAAAAAAGCAAAGCTAATTATGGGTCAAATTAAAGGCCAGAATTGACGCAGTCGTTTATGGGAAGTGAGAAGACAATTTCGGAGTCACTTCCTTTAAGTTGCCTCTCTTCCTTCGACCTTTCTTGCTTCTATATAAACCTTCCTCTCCTCTTCCTCTCTTCTCATCTCTTCAAGCCATTTCCGAAATCAATCAAGCTTGAGAGAGAGAACACAGACGAAACCAAGTTTCTTTAACCTCGTTGCCGCAGATTAAACAAACTAATCTCATTCCTCCGATAATTAATCTCTTCTTCTGCGGCGGCGAAAAGAAGAAAAACTCATTCAGTTTTTGATTGTCTGTTTTCTCTCTCTCTCTCTCTCTCTCTTTTCAAGAAACCACATACTTCGAAAATGGCTCGTTCTCTCTCTAACGTTAAGATCGTATCTGCTTTCGTCTCTCAAGAACTCTCCAATGCAATCTTCCGGTAAGTCTCTACGCTCTGTTTTTTTTCTCGTTTATGCTCTGTTTTTTGCAAGTTATATGCTCTGTTTTCTAAACGGTGTCGTTTTTTCTTAACAGTCGCGGTTATGCGGCCACGGCGGCGCAAAGGAGCGTTTCGAGCGGTGGAAGAAGTGGAGCTGTTACTTCGGCTGTGATGAAGAAGAAGGGAGTGGAAGAATCGACCCAGAAGAGTTCTTGGGTTCCAGATCCCAAAACCGGTTATTACAGACCGGAAACCGGTTCCAACGAGATTGACCCGGCTGAGCTCCGAGCAGCTCTCTTGAACAACAAGCAGTGATTAATTAATTTTAAAAAGAAGCTCTTTTTTTGATTAATTATTTAATGTTAATTTTTCAAGGTCTTTAAGAGGTGATTAGGGAAGTGGGTAATGATCTGATGCAGTGAACCCTATTTTCATCTGCTACGTTCGATTCTGTAATAAACCATTTGGTTTCCTCTACTCGTAACAAAAGGATCGTTGGATGTATGATGTATCCATATATAATATAGTTTTTCTTAAATCATTAACTCGCTAGCCATTTCACAACTTCACAAACCTTATATAACAGGATTAAACTTTGAGATTGATTATAAATATAAAATTCACGACGTTTAATATCGATTGAACAAATACTACTTAACATATATATATATATATATATATGTCATATCTAACATGCAAATATACATTTAATTGAAAAAAGTTTGTTCTAACGTCCTATATTATTTAAAATATTCTTGAGAAAATAAAAAATCAATCGCATATCATGATTTAGAATCATAGCTATGTAATTTTTTTAATGTAATTCGGTCTCATTTTTATCGATATACGGAAAAGGTTCAATTGTTGTATATGTGTTTTTTTTTCTACTATCTATTATTAACGTATGAATGAGATGTCATATTAAATGGAATGTTATGATGAATTATTGGACTTTTTGAAACAGCAAAAATTATTGGCACGTAACATAAGCAAAGATAAGGTATTCATGTAAACTCAATTATAATCTGATAATATATTATAAATCGTCGTTCTAATCTATGTGGTTTTGTTCTTTGCATGTATAAAACCGACAGAATCTTACCTCTTAGTTATCTAATTGTTAATAGATTAGTGGCAGTGCAATTAGCGACAGCTAAGTGACATATACATCCTTTAATAACGTACATAGTTAACTTAAATTAATCTCAAAGACGTGTTTTGTACCTTTGAAGTTTCGACCTTTCCTTTATTATATTTTTATTGTAATACAAGTGTCTCACACATATATGATGTATGTGTATTGTTAGGCTTAGGAGACATACTAAACTTTATCTCTTCGCGTTCATCTAATCTCACATCCGTCAATGATTATAAACTTTTTGATTTATTTATTATATATGACAATAATGATATAATGAGTCAGAAGACTGAAAGATCAATCAGAATTTGATTCTCGATCGTATTTAGTAGTCTTACAAGGTATTAGAAAAGATATGACAAATTTAATAGACGTACAGTATGATATTAGAACAAAATTAAAAAGTTGGTTTCTGAAGATTATTTTAAGAGGTAATTATTTGCTAGATAGACTTTCCTTTTACCAAAATTAGCCAAAAAAAATATACAGTGACAAAATCATAAATGATATAATTTTTTTCACTGTGATTTAAATAAATTGTGTGATATAATGTAAAATAGCAACTTACTGAAAATATTAATATGATATTTAAAAAAAAACACATGTAAAATTCATGCTATTTGAAAAAATATATTTGATAAATAAAATAACTGATATTCGTTGTTCTTGCATATAAAGAAGTATAGTTTCTCTTATTTCAATTATCATTGAGACAATAATTTTGAAAACTATCAATCTTTAATACATATATATATATATATGTATATATATTAGTCCATTTCTAAATTCAAACCACGAAATTAGGTTATTTGCTATAGATGGAATTTGAGAGTATTGATTTATGTTGTTAATTAAAAAAAGGAGATATTTGGGAGGTAAAGTTAGAGAATTCAAAGGGGCAAAGAAACATAAGACGTGTCCTGTCTTTCTTTTGAAGAGTCAATTATGCTCAAAAGGCTTCGAGACTCGAAAGAGACAATTGAGAGAGGCAACTTGGTACACCGAATCTATCCACATTGAATTTTCTTTTACTTGACTATAAAAGAGGTAAAGAATTGAGTCATCTCTTTTGTTGCATGTTTCTTTATTCTTTTGAGTCGTTTGCTAATTCGTCGTATCCAATCATTTTCTATAGTCATAATTTGCAATAGTTCAAAATATATTAGAATAGCAACACTAGAAAGTTGGTTTATTCGTTAATCCCTTATACATAAAGATAACTTGTCGCACATGTTTAGATAGCGACTAAACATATGATCCTAAATCCATGTGATTTGTATAATAGTTACATAAAAAAGAGCAAAACTAAAATCTACCTTTTGTTTGATATCTAACTCTGAAAAGTATGTTTGTTATAGCTTCACACTATAATTAGAATAACAAACCAAAATTGGGTTGAGCTAGTAATGAAATCTAAGTAAACAGAAAATGTATATACTTATAGGAAAACTACATATTTTTTATTTTCAACAGTTAATAAATGTTATTTTGAATAAGAAAACTTCTATCTCGATAATTTTATATAGTGGATATAAATTTTATGATATTATTTTGGTTTACTTTTATGATATTCTCTTCGTATAACACCGTAGTCGCATTTCGTTGAACGAATTTATTATTCTCTTTGACTTCATCAAGGAATCGATCAATTACGGTTAACTTCGAAACTTTTCTTATACCATCAATATCAACTCGCAAGTCTCCAGAGCTCGACATCACCGGTTTAGAAAGAATTAACCGGAAATTAATGTTTGCGCACAATCGTTGACGTCACCGGTTTAGTGACAGTAACTTTTGCTTTACGTAAGTACGATTAATTCACATTTAATTATGAGAGAATAAATTTTGACTGATTAATTGGTGGGTTGAGCCAGGCCCGTGCAGTAGTGCAACGCATGGGCGACTCGCGAAAGTCCAGATAGCAAGCTATCTTGATGGGCTTTCTCCCTTAAAAAATAGAGTTAATATCGTGTGGACCGATGGCCCACATATCAGATATTAAACTGATAAGAACAGATACTACACTTGATCTTAGCCAAAAGGCCGAGAAAGGTATGAATTGGACGTTAGGCTCATCTTCCTATTTATACTACAAAGCTTATGACCAACGCTCTCTAACTTGTCGATGTGGGGCTTTTAGAAAAATACTCTTTACGCATCTATGGGCAAACGCGAACTATCAATACGACATCTGGTTCAATATTAGTCATCGAGATCTGTCTGAGATTTTGTCAAAGATATATCTCATGCTCTGTCTTTGCTTCTTCTGCCTTTGTGTGTTCTTTGAGATTGATTACAGAGGTGGATTGGAATCTGGTGAGTGTTTCTCAAATGAGAAATCTGGGGTGTTTAAAAATCATATCTTTGGTATTTTGGGATTTCTAAAACAAAATCCAACGAGGTCTTGGAAACTGTTATATTCTAAAGAAGAAAGGTGTAATTTCGAAAAAAGTTATAAAAGTCAGAAATATGGAAGAAGATGTTTCAGGGAATCAGTGCTATTGTAAACTGATCGATCTGCAATGCAATTAGTTTTGGACTCTGAATCATATACAAGGCTTTACAGACAAGTATGGAGTATTGTTTGCTGGTGACTGGCTTTTAGTAGATCGGAAGGTTTTTTCCCATGTCTTCATAACCATTTTCTATGTTCTCGTCAGCAATCAAATCTTACCTTATACAAAAGATTGTGATTGATGATCATTTTAACCTGTACTACATTAGAACTCGTGTTTCCCGGTAAATTTGGTTACTTAGATTCTCTGTAATGGTAGACACTTATCTTAAACGAGGGAAATCAGTTTTGATCCATAGTTAAGCTTTATTGCGATATTTCCCAGTACCTGATACTATTTCAAGCTTATGAAGGCTGAAACTGAGTAAATCACAGAGACCAATATCGTCGGTTCATCCACAAAATGGTATGATGTAGTAAAGAAATCTGATACGATTCTCCAAGCTAATGGTGACGTGGCGGCAAGTGAAGTTCAAGTAAAGACTCAGGTTGAAGCAGAAGGTTTGCCGTTTTAGCTGTTGGAGTCGAGAAGCTCAATAAATAGAGAAGCTGAGTTCATTTGTGTTTCTTTTTTTTTTTTTTTTTTTGTCAAGGAGTTCATTTGTGTTTCTTTATGCGATTTGTTGTAGAGAAATCTAGACTAGTGATGTGCTAGGGAGATCTATGTTGATCTCGGGAGATCTATGTTGATCTCATCTTTCTCTCTTTGATTCGTATCTGCAATTGTGGTTACAAACTTTGTAATCTCTTTGATTTCTATAAGAATCGGTATCTACATACAGTACTTAACAAAATCAGTGTAGATCTTCAAAGAACCATGTCTTAATTCATCACAGCATTTACCCCAAAAGCACAAGACTCTACCAAAAAAATCTTCACTAACTATCTCTAACATCTGCAAGCTACTTCTCTTTTCACCAGAGAGATAGAACCGAGATCCATAGATTCTATTCGACTAACTGCAGCTCAGTCCTATCGGATATCAAATATCTCAAGGATCAACCGAAACAGTCCCATAAACTCGATGGATTCTTATCACTGCAGCTCAATCCTAACTACTCTCAGCTCATCAAGCCAAATCAACACAAATAAAGAGTAAATGGGAAATTCAGACTATGAACAACAAAAGAAATCATTCAATCTAAGACAATATTCAGATTTCCGATCACAAAATCAGCCAAATTCACCATTGAATTCATTGTTTTGAGCTATCTTTTACTTCACATTGTTCACTTTTCTGTCACCATTACAGAACTTTGAATCCCATAAATGGAACTGAAGCAAAGAGGCTCATATTATTGGACAAGACAACAGTAATGATTCGGAGATTCAAAGAAAAGGAATACATAAAAGATACATTCTTTTTGAAAGGTCAGAACTTTTTTTGGTTTTGGTTGACAAACTACTAAAAAATAATACCTTTTTGCAATTTCAAGACGAAGAAACAAAAGGGTTTCTCCCAAACATGTCCAATTTCGATTCCGTGCACTCAAATCCACAGCCACACTGAGGGGATTCCAAAAACTCCTGAATCGCGAAATTCGCCGATGTGATTCCAACGGAAAACTCCATCTCGTCTCCTTTTCTGATAACCTCGACGATGTTAAGCCACAAGAACAAAACTTTGACCTTAATACCAGTCAATTTCTTGAGCTTGTTCTCGGAGATGTAACCACTGATTGTGGATTTGTAGTTCAATTGGTAAGAACCCACAAGAGAGAAGCTACATGAATCGTTGAAGTACGCATGGAATTTGCCTGTTGTTGTGTCTAAATCATAAGCCACGACTCCTTTTGGAAGGATTCCAACGGGGAAGTTGTAGCTTTGGAGGAGTGAATAAGCCGTCGGAGTATCGGATTCGGCGGTGACGGCGACGGCGAGTGAAGTGAAGAAGAGAAACGAAGCGATCGCTATCAGGAGATGAGACATTTGGGTTTTTTGGATTTGATGGAACCCAATTCGTATCTGTGCGAGTAAACGAAGAGAAGAAAAATCAAAAGTTTTGATTTTTGTGTGTTTGATATCTCCGCCTTTGGATTATTTCGTTCTTTCCGTCGGAGACTTTTTTCCTGTAGTGACGTCGTTGAAAATATCTTCCTTAAGATTGTAATACGACGACGTTCTAGATAGACAACTGCACACGTGGCTAGGTGACACAGGCTGTCAGGTTTTGGTGATGGAAAAGTTTCTCTACCAGATAATTTTGACATAATTGTTGTTATCAAGACATTTTGCTACAAAAAGACAAAAAAATTGCACATGACCTTCTTCTCAATTGTATGAGAATTATCTTCATATACTTCAACTTGACCAATGTTCTCCCTTTTATGGTCGGTTAGAGTTGTTATTATTTGGCTTAAGAGTTATTTTGGTTAAACACATTTTACTCAAATATGTAAAACGAAAAGTCAAAAAATGGTTAAGACTAGCATCATCAAAGTCTGGATTGAATGTGTAAAGCGAAAACTCACATAAAGAAACCTAATAATCATATACATATTAATTAAGTAATACTCTTAATACTCATAAGAGAAGGCCTTTTTATTCAGTACAACACAAAGCCCAATATATTTAATAAGAAAAGTAAAGCCCATTACAATCAAACCCACAACCACACTGAGGACTCTCCACAAAATCAGCCGCCAGGAAACTCGCCGACGCGATCCCGACGGAGAAATCGAGATCGGCGCCGTCAAGAGACACTTCAACAATATTGACCCAAAATAAAAGTACCTTAACACTAACGCCTTTCAGATTCTTGACACGACCGGGAGATATAACGCCGGAGATAGTTGATTTGTACTTGAGCTGGTAAGATTGGATGGTGAATTCACACGTGTCGTTAAAGTAGACTTTAAAATCGCCGGTTTTGGTGTTAAGCTCGTAGTCAACGACGCCTTTTGGGAGGATTCCAGGAGGTAAGTTGTAGCGTTTGACGGCGTCGTAAGCGGTTGGCTTTTGGTCGGAGACGGCGAAAGAGACGGTGAGGAAGAGAAAGAAGATGATAATATTACAAATGGGTTTAGCGTTTGGCGACATGAGTTCTTTCAGATTTGATCCTATGATTCGTGTGTGATTGTATTCTCTTTTCGAAGCTCAAGAGTTGTTAAGAACTTAAGATGTTTGTCTTGTGGACAGTGCAAATCGGCGCGTCTGATGACGAGACCATGCGATTAAATGGACGGTCGAGATTTGATCGACAGTGACTACACGTGTTAAAATGGAAAAACGGTGATCACGTGTTAACCAAACCAACCTTGATTGAAAATGAAGAACTGAGCCAAGTTTGTTTTTTTTTGGTTTTAATGTGAAGATTTCATTAAACTGTATCAAGTTTACATTCGATTGAATTGATTTTATTAATCTAATATCGAAACTAGATCAATTCTGTATTTACTAATGAAAACCGTACTAAGAATCCGATTAATGACATAGAACGGTAAGAATGTTTTAGCGATATGAAGAACATACTCAATTCGATTCGAAACCACGTATTTAAACCACCTAAATAAATTCAAATTCAAACAGGATTAAAAGGCTTTGGTCTGGTTGTAGTGACATGAACCTTGAATTTCAAAATCAAACTATCAGACTCATTTGCGAAAATGCTATTAATGGAAAAAAAGATACAATCTTGGGTTGAAATCAGTTTTGTGTTTTTTTTTTTCTTTCTGAGAGACCAACGAATCATCAACAATGAAATATAAAGCAATCATATAATTAACAATAATAGAACATAGATAAAACAAAGGACGAGATCGTACTTACGCTTTGGGTTTGTGATTGGATCCATCATCAGCTCACATCTTTCAATCTCTTTATCAATGCATCTAATGATTTATTCTTCGGGTTTTGCCTCGACCCTCTTGTTCCAAAAGTCCCGAAAATACTATCTGATGGATCTCTGAATTTCTCTGAAACCGTCGCAACTTTCCGGTAATCCAAAGCATTGTAGCTTCTTTCTCTGATTACCGGGTTAACGAAATTCTCAGGGTGACTACTCAGAAGTAAAGTGATCATCTGTCTTATCTCGATGAACGCTTTTTTCATCTCTCTCGCTTCTTTATCCGTGAGCAATGGAGTTAGGTTCTCTGTAAACGAGTCCAGCAACTGAATATCCACATCAAGTCCTTTGATTGCAGCCATGCTCAATCTTTTCACTAGATCCCCACATAACGTTCCAACGATTTTCTCAGAAATGTGAGCAAGAACATCACGCAAAACCCTTTTCAAGACTTTAGCGGGTAATATCTGTTGCGCGGTGGAAACCAAAGTTTCCAAGTAGATCAACACTTCGTTCATGTACTCATTCCCACCATGCGGAATATCGTCGCTTGTCCAATTGACATTCTCGATCAATGTCATGAAACCGTCTATCTTCTTCTTAAGCATTCCTGAGAGTGTATCTTCTGCAGCGTTTTGGGATTTAGTCAATGGGAAATGCCTCCTACCTCTCTCCGCCATTCTCAAGGGAACTCCAGAAAGCTGTGCAGCGTGACGGAAAAAGAAATCGCAAGCACGCTCAAACACAGCCATGTTTGCTGCAACTTGCATTGCCTGTGAAACTCCATGAACCGATGTGTTAATCAGCTTCAACAGCGCCTCGTCGAGAACCTCGCCTAGAAGCCTATCCAGATACTTCTTCACTACATCATAGAAATCAAGCTGACCTCCGTGAGACATGAAACTAACCGAATCCTCAATAAAAGACCGCACAATCCGGCAACAATCTGGGACGGTGGTCGAAAATGGAGCAATGAAAGGGAATGCCGGTACTATATCTGATGTTTGTAACTGGAAAGAGAGCACATTCATGGAATATTCATATTCTTTCTTCATCAACATCTGCTCAAACTTATCTGCTGATAATGCTTCTGTGATCTGTTTATGGCAATCAGATAGTAACAACTCATGATACTTGTCCCTGTGCTTGCTTAATACTTCAAGAAGGGAATCAACAGCATAGCCATACCTGCGTAGACTCACCCCTAACAAGCTCACATAATCCTTAATCAGCAAGAGATGATTAGCTGTCTGCATTCTAGAGAACTGATCTTCCAGCACAGCACACATCTTAGTAACAGCAGTATCCCACAGAGTCTCCACTTCCATCTTCGAAATCAGCCCTCCTCCAGTCCTTAAAACTCTATCCTCTACTATGAAAAACCCAGCAATCTGTGCGAAAAACGTCTGATGAGACTCGAGAAACGGAGTCATAGAAGATACCTGGAAGTCAGAGGTAAGCTGAAGTTTCCTATTCTCAAAATAGTACTGCTTGAAACTATCTTCAAGAGATAGTGTCTGGTGAATGTGATAAGCTCTATAAAGTGGAGTCAAATCAAAACCTAGCAATCCACCTCCGGAACTACCAGCATCACTGCTTTCAGGGCCAGACCCAAATTCATCATCCTCTTCTTCGTTTAGTGCGTAAACGCAATCGCGTAGACTGAGTCTGCTCTGCTCCTCCGCTTGCCTCTGCTTGATCCTGAGTTCTTCCTCACGCTGACGAGCCGCGGAAGCTTCACCAATAGCCAATTGACCTAAATTTCGACAAACCACACGGATCTCAACCAACCAGTCTCCGAACTCTTTGCTCACTTTCCTCTCCACATAAGATCGAATTGCCGGAATCCTATTCTCAAGCATCCGTTTCAGCGTTGACGAAGGCGTTTTCTCCATGAAATCACTCTCAATCGAGTCCACACACTTCAACGCCATGTAAAAATTACCGCTCTGAAGATGCTGATTAGCTCGAGAGACAAGTTCCATAACACGGACACAGTGAGCCACGGCTCCAATCGCCAGATCGACGTTCTTAGACACAGTCTGAGCCTCAACAAGCGAATCAAGAGACGAAAGAAGCGGTGCCGCAACAGATTGGAGTTTAGAGTTTGAATCGGAGAGCGCAGATTTAAGCGATTCAACATCTGAGAGAAGTGATTTAAGATCGTCTACGGCATGAATAAAGTCCTGATAGTGAGCTTTACATACCTCCTCGATCTCTGATTCCTTAGATCGTGCGAAAAACTTGAGATGCTGAAGAAGAGTCTCTGGTTTCCCTGTACCAAACGTTTTGCGAACAAATGGTCCTAAATCTTCGCCGTTACAAATTGCAGACGATATCAAGAGTTCGTCAAGCTTCTCCGCCGAGTCTATACCGGCTCCGGCGGTTATGGAGCCAACTTTCCGCCGTCCTTTCGACGATTGCATTATCTTCTCTCCGATTAGGTGAAAAAGCGTTACAGCGAAGAAGAAGAAGGAGGATTTTGGATTGGGACAACGAAATCGATTTGGTGGGTTTTTTTTCTTCAAAGGGAATTTTGGGTTTGACTAAAATGACATTGCTGTAGAAGCGGTGCGACGGAAGAAGACGAGGGTGTTTTTGTCTTTTCAGCTGCGGAGTGGTTTCTCCTCTGACTGGCGTCTTCAATTAATTGTGAATATTTGTCTAACAAGGCGGAGTTTTACGCGTATGAGGCGCGTGATTTGGACGCTCTTGCGATTTAGTTGAAAATATTCACTACCAAAATATTTAAATTAAATGTATTAACTACTCCAATCATAAAACAAATGTCCCTGCGAGATTTGTTTTTCATAAATTTGTACATATAATTATGCTTTTTTTATGTCAAAAAAAGAAGTGTACATATATTGATAATTCTGCTATACATTTCATTTTTGTTCTTGGATATAAGAAGAGTTGAGGATTTATTGGACTGGAGAAAGACAATTCGGAAACACAAAATTCAAATGCCCTCAGCCTCATTCAACAAAACGAGTTATCCACATTGATTAACATGGCAATTAATTACATGGCGAAAACCAAAATAATAAACATTTGAGAAAAGATTTGTTCTATTATATTATGTTTCTAAATTATTATACAAGTAAAATACACATAGCATCCTTTAACCCACATTACAGAGTAGGCTCAGACCAAGTAAGACAATAGCCTTGACCAAGCTTATTCAACCTTGAACTTGACATTGAGAGAACTACTACAAGGATGCCATTTCGCGGGTTCTGAATTTCTTGAAGAAGTCATAGATATGGTCAGTGACCTCGTTGGGCTTCTCTTGATGGAGGAAGTGACCTACACCTTCCATAACCACCACTTCTTGTAGAAACGGCACGTGCTTCTTCAAACCACCTTCATGTATGTATTCCTTTGTTCCGGGGATATTGTATGTTATGTCAAGATCACCCACTATGAATTTCACAGGGACCTTGATTTGTAGACCGGCCCATGGCGCTGTCAATTCCCAGCTTCTACATGTTAGGATAAGACCAGATCGATTCAGGTTCAAGATTAACAACCATGAGAAGATAATGTTTGATGTAGAATTGGTGGCTGGAATTCTTAGGACTTACAGGTTCATAGCGCGGTAGTAGTTTAGTCCACCGGTGAAGCCTTTTTGGCTAAACTTGTCTCCGTAGAAACTGACATCTTGTTCGGTGAGCCAAGCAGGCAAAGAAGGTGGATCAGGTAAACCTCTGAAACCAACTGACTTTGGAATGCAAGGTGGACGTGGGTTACGCGAGATGAAAAATCTGGTTATTAACTTCTTTGTATCAACTTGAGCAAAGTCCTCTTCGATCTCTCCATGCTCCTGAGAAAAGAAACTCAGCATCATCAGTAAAGAGACCTAAATTAAGCAACGGAAAACCACAAGACTGATCCCAACTTGCATATACTTAAAGCAACCATACACTCAAATAAAGTAAATGACTTTGACTCTCACTTCACTATACTAAAAGCAAGCAGTATTGCCTTTTCCAAATCATCAATTGCAACTTGCATAATCAGATGCTGAGCTAATTTGAGCTATGTATAGGTAGGTGGATGATCTCTGTCTCTATAGATCCAGGCAGAAATTAATGGTGGTTGAGACATTTCCCATTTTTGTTACATTGTCACGTAAAAGCTCTAACTTTCTTCAAGCAGCATAAAAAATCCTCATTGTCATGGCAATTAAGCAATCGCCTAAATATTAAACCTGGAGGATCACTCTCTTTTATACATAGATCTCAATCAGTTTAATAACTAAACAACAAACAAGCATTGCCTAAAACTAATTTGCCGCAACTCTTGTTCATAATTATGAACTAACAATTTCTAATTTCTACACCATCATTATTCATTAGCCTATCATGAACAGTAATCATCAAAGTTATTTTTCATTGAGTTTCATAAACCCTAAGTATGTCTTTGATTTCAACCACTGAGAGCTTCATCAATACCCTAATAATATTCATTTCATCTGAGTTTTCATGAGTTTGAAGTATCACCTGAAACCTGCAGATGTAGTAATCGTCGCCGAACAAAGCCCTAAACGCATCAACAGGTTTCACAGAAGGATTCCTCGGATTGAAGACAACGCTAGTGTTGACCAACGCGTTGACTCGATCAGGCCTAATCATACAGACCCACCACGCGACAATTGCTCCCCAATCGTGACCGACGAGGAAAACCCGGTCAACACCGAGCATATTCAGTAATCCGACGAGGTCTCCGACGATGTGAAGGATAGAGTAAGATTCAGGAGACGTCGGCGCGTCGGAATCGCCGTACCCTCGGAGATCTGGAGCGATTGCGCGGTAACCGAAGGCAGCGAAAGAGAGAAGCTGGTGGCGCCATGAGTACCAAAGATCGGGAAATCCATGGAGGAAGAGGATCACTGGACCTGAACCGATCGAAGCCACATGCATGTTAATCCCATTGGTAGAAATCGTCGTGTGCTCTATCTTCTCCATTGCTTCTTTCTTCTCCAGTTCTTACTCTCAGTCTCAGGTGTGTGAACTATTATGAACATAGATATTTCATTAATTTCAGATATTTATTTATTTTTCTATGGCTAACAAAAAAATACTCCACAAATTGTTACCAACGACCATAAATATCAGTTAATGCAATTAAAAAAAAAAAAAAATTTCATTATTTTATTAATGAATGTTCAACATTACAACAATTTATTTCAACTTTATGGACTACAAATTAAGACCAAAATTTCCCCCAAGTGATAATAAAATAACTAAAAAAATTCAAGAAATTACGGAAGTAAACCACTAATATAAGGCACACCACTCTGAACCATCCAACCATCCCCTAACAAGAAATTTGAAACCGTGAAATTATTCGCATCGGTAGAATTAATAACGTGATAACCGGGCCAAACCACTCGATCTGTGGTGTTTGAACCGGATCCGGTATTATTATACTCAGCATAGTACAACGTACTCAATGCGAAATCTCCGTTCCATTCTCTCCAACCAACCGGTTCAACAAACTCGTCCATGTACGATTGCATAAAAACCGTACGTGAGTACTCCTTCCACGGTCGTCCCAAATACGTTTTAACCGTATAGTTGCTCGAAACCAAATCATCTGCTGGTCTAATCGTACAGTTGTGGATCGAAATTCCTGTATTCTGATTCGGATCAGTACGACCTTGAGCTGTAATAGCGTTGAACTGGTTCTGCATCGCTTGTCTTGGATATAGATTACAGTTTTGAAACACAACAGCTGCATTGCCGAATATGAAATCAACCGTTCCATAAATATCACATTCTCTGTAGAATTGTCTTAGTGAATGAGTGTATAAAGTGTCTTGATAAGCTTCGAAACTGCAACTATAGAAGATGGAGAGATCCGCACTGCTCCTCAACGCTACGGCCTGGTGCTTCTCTGGTCCAGCCGTATTTCGAAAAGTCATGTTCACGGCAACGAAGTTCGGCGATGTAACAGCTGAGAAAAAATAAACTCGCAACGATTATTCTTAAATTCTACTACTATAAAACAATAAAAAAAGAAAAAAATGGTAATAGTAAAGCAGTAATGCGTCTTGTCACTTATTCACTTACACTCCTAGAAGTAATATAAAGTTTGTCATATAGTGAAAAACGTGCAATTATGACCCGAACTACTACGCACGTAGAAGTTTAAAAAGCTTGATTGATGCCCAAAAAAACAAAAAAAGCTTGATTAATTTGTGTGGTTGGTTTTAAGACCTCATCGAGTCATCATTGCCATGTGCGTCGTCGGCAACGTAACAAAAGTGCCGGTGAATTTCCTTTTTTTCACACGACATAAACTATTTTAAAATTGATTGAATATTTTTTTTATTATATAAATCATTTTTCAGTCATTGTACTGTTTAAATGTAACAATTTCATACTTTTAAATTATCAAAATTATGATGTCTAATTTTTTTAAAAAAAAAATTGCTCAATATAAGTAGTTAAAAACTAAAGTTTGTGCATGTGCAAAAAATAGCAATATTTTTCTATGGGTAAAAAAACAACACAGCATTATCTCTTATAGACGTACCAAAAGTGGCGGAGTTGAAAGTGGTCCAACCGTCGACGACGTTCCGGTTACCGGTAACCACTGTACGGTTTATTCCGTCACCAATCATCATAAGATACCTTTTGTTTTTCGCAATCACTACGTTTTCCTCATAAACGCCTGACGTCACGTAGATAACGAAATAACCTCCGCTACCGTCAGTTTTATTCGGCGCCGCCGTAAGAGCCTCCGTTATAGTCGTGAAGTTCCCCGTTCCGTTTTGGTTCACCGTAACGATGTCGCTCACAAGCACCGTGTTTCCGTCATTGTCGTCGTCCGCGAGCTTCCTCCTACTTAAAGACTCGTAAACGGCGCGTGTATGTTCCGCCATCTTTAACGGTAAAGCTCCGTTACGGAAATGACGGAGTGGTTTTGTATGGGTGTGAGTGTTCTTGGGATGGGCCCAAGAGTAACCGGCTACTTGTTTCTTCTTCCTTGGGACCCAACCTTTGGTAAATAATGCGAGTGTGACGCTAAAGAGCTTTGTGTCGTTGATTAGAGGCAATGCGACGCCGTTTCGTATGGTCCATGAAGATGAAGCGGCGGTGTTGATTCCTTCAAGACATGTTTGCTCGTTAGTTAACGCCGCTGAGAGAAGCGTTTGAATCTCGTCAGCTTTGGAAAACGATAGCATTTTGGATGATGATGTAGTGATATTGACGGTCTCAAACGACGTTATGAGATAGTCTGTAGTGAGGCTTGCGAGGTAACTGCAGTCTTGGAGAGCTCTAACGGCGGATTGAGATAATAGGGCATTGTTGCGTTTGAGGTACTTGTCAATCGCGCGTGTGAATTTTCGCGATTGCGTTAGCGATTTGCGGAGGGAGAAGCGGCCGTATTCGCGAACGTCGCCTTGAGATGTTTGTGGGAACACTGATTTGCAGAATTTTGGATCCGGCGTAATTTTGCAGATGGTCGAGGAAGAGTTGGAAGAAGAAGGAAGAAGATTTTGAGAAGCAATGAAGAGTGTTTGAAGAGACAAGAAGAGTGTTAAGAGGGAGAGTTTGGGAGATAGCATGTTTTTTTGCTGTTGTAAATTTTGGTGTTATTAAATGTTCGGTATGATTTTGGAAAACTTTAGTTTAGTGGGTTTTATATAGACTAACAGAGTGGGGGAGGTTTGGGATGTGGGTCCGCAATTAAATTTTGTTATTTTGAATCTGTAATTATTTTTAAAATTAGATTCACCTCATATATTCTTTTTACCATAATACATTTTTAAAGAAAAATATTAATAAATAAAACGAAATTAATGAATAAAAAAACAAAAATACTGTTTTTGCTTTGTTTTTACTTTTTAGTAATAGACAACTTTTGAATTGGGTAAAAAAAAAAAGACAACTTTTAGATAAAAATATAATTTTAAAATTTAGTTTTAACATAGCATATAAAGTATAACAATATAATATATAACTTTAATTTTAAAGCATCTATTAAATAAAAAAAACTAACATATTTAATATTATTATCACTCTTCAATAATTAATAAATTATTATATTATATTGTAATAGTTAATATTAATTTTATTTTCATGCATAGCGGAACATAATTTAGTGTTGTTTCTATTATAAGAGCTCATCTCATCTCTAACATTTTTATTGTATAAAAAAATTTAAGTATTTTTTTTCGAATTACATCAAAAAATTGTAAAGAATTTTAAATGTCCTAAATATTTTTTTAAGTGTATTTGGTTCTATAAAAATATGAATTATAACATAAAAAAAAAATTTAAGATTTTTATAAATTTTAATCTTGATATTATTAGTTTATAGATATTTTATTGTATATGGGTTGATTTAAATGTTTTTCCCCAATTTTATTTAAATGTGACTTTTAGTGTTTCCAAGTCAATATATTGGAGTCTTCTGACAATCTGACATAAAACGCGTTGTTACTTGTTGTTAGTTATTGAGATATTATCATCGAACATTGCATCTTCAAAGCTGCCCAGCTGTTTTGGTAAAGATCCAACTTCGTTCATGTCTTGGCTCTATTAATATGCATTAAACTAATCAATACGAAGCTTTTTTTTTTTTTTTTTTTTTTTCCATGCATCTGAATTCTCGGTTTTGGCCTCGTGGTTGTAAATTCTGAAACTAACCAGGGATTTCAATTCACTAAACTCGATTGTAAAAAAAGTATATATATACAGCTCATATAGAAGAAATTTGTCAACGACGGTGGCAACGTGTTAGGCAACTTTTATATGTGACACTGTGAATATTTATTTCATATAATATAGAGTCAATTATCTTTAAATCTCCTCGTTTCACCTAAATTAAGTACTACTACTAATTAACTATCCTATTCCTAGGTATGGGGCAAGTTATTCGCTACTTGACTTATGAGTTATGAGCCAATTAAAGTGATTAAAAAATAAATGCCTTTCGTTTGTAGAATTTTGTGATAATTTTTTCAATTTATATATAACACACACAGATATATAGTTTGTGAATGAACAATGTATTACCATAATATCATTTGTGTGAATCTTTACTACAGTCTACACATCACTTATCATTGACACACCTGCAATTTCAAAAGGAAAATATGAAAGAAATTACCATCAGTTTTTGTAAATTGCAGGAATAACATCGTTCTACAGAAATTACAAAGGTAAATTATATAACTTTCTATTATTATATGGATTAATAGGAAAAAAACGGCATCTTATATATACTTTTATGCACCTTACTTTTTAAATTGTAATCAACAAAACGAAATTAAAACGTGAATTTTAACTTTTAAGCACTTCATTTTTTGTTGTTCAAAAAAAAAAAAAAGCACTTCATTTTTTTTTTTATTTGTGCAGAACTGAGATCTCGTTATTAAGTTTATATATAACGCATTTCCCTTTTTTGTCAACATATTAAAAAATGTATTTGATGAGAATTTAGAAAATTTTATTTCAACAAGAACAATTTTTTGGTCAACACGCACAAATAATTGAGCCTCAAGAAGAGTCAAGACCCATGAATCATGTCCTGGTCCACCTTAAGACTTTGCATTTAAATTAAATAATTATATCATAATCATTTAAAATCGTAGAGAATTTTGCAGTTCGTTTTTACTACACTGGTTATCAAATAGTACTAGCTAGTAGTAGTATTATTTTATTTGGTCAATATTTTTGTGGTATTGGTTGGACAATAATGCTGCATGCTTATCGGGAACCTTTGATTGGAAATGCGTTAAAAAAAGCAGACTGTCCGAAAACGATGGATTCTGAGGCAAAGACTTGACTGTGACGTTCACTTATTTATGATCAAACATTCGTTTAGTTGCATTTTCTTAGGAGTATTTGTTTTCCGATAATTTTACTGTTTTATGTTTTGTTTTTTTCCTTGCTGATATTTTGGAGTAGTTCTTTTAGCCGAGGACATGATATTTTACATTATAGTATCATGTAAAAGACACACGCAATATAAAATAATCTACTTTTTCAAGATTTTTCATATTTAGCTATAAGTAATCTATATAAAAACTACTTATCCTTACACAAAAATTACAATGCCAAGTCTGTTTTTAAAACAAACATTTCTAAGAAAACACTAGTGGTTCCTGATATATATATTATATACTCTCAAGTCTCAACTAACGCATTAATATATATATATATATATTTTTTGGTAAAATCTAACGCATTAATATTTCATTGAGATAAAAGTAGACTGCATCTAAATTAACTCCACGTGGTTGGATTGAATTCGATTTCTTACGTGCAGGTTCTAGAAGTCAAATTGATAATAACTCGTTAATGAAAAAGAATTGCGCGGAAAAAAATATAGAATTGCGCGATACTTTGAGTTTCATTAAGAAACGTGAAAACTTTTTGGAGAAAAACGGCACGCATGTTATACTCTACCAGTCTACCTCTTTTCATTTGTCACACAACTTGTATGCCGACATAAACATAGACAGACGAAACGGTACGCATTATGGGAAGCTTTGAAATTTCCATATGAAAAAACGTATATTTTTTTCTAACCTTAAAAAAATAAAGTGACGGGTGAAATAAATTCATCAACCTATTCACATTCGGCAGCTATCAGACAACCTAGACGTTTGTTTAAATGACTTGAACGGTTATAAAAAGAACCTAGCGCAAAGCGTCACTTGGTTTGTGTTCATTCTCTCCTTAGCGACAACTCTCTCTTGGTATAAATGGAAGATTGTTGTTAAGAATTGTTGAAGAAGTAGTACACATGGTGTCTCTGCATGCAGGGTTTCCATGATTCATAGAACAATACCAGAGTGCGCAAATAAAATAATATAATATATAGCCTTAAACAGCTCCTCGGATTTGGTAGCAACTACTGAGCAACTGTCTTCATGGAAATAGATTTCTTCAGACTAAACTAATCACACTCCCTATTCACAACTCAAGGGGAATGTGGTATGGTCACTGTACTCATCAGTGGTTATGATATTATCATCATATATATAAGGAATAATAAATCCAAAGTTGAGAAGCTAATAGACCTGCTTAGATCCTCTTTTAATTTAATTAACATCAAATACATGGAGAGCTAAAGTACTTGGGGTTATAGGGAAACTCATATATTATACAATCATCAGAACTTATATTTGTTTTGCTGTGACAAGACATCATACGGAAGCATCGACCAAACATCATTGGGTTATGGTTAACAAAATTCACATATACTTAATTAAAGGGCCCTCCAATAGAAGAAATATGGATGAGCTACAATATCAACACTTAGATTGTCGGGTATTACGATGTAGATTTGACATGTGACAAGATAGATAGAAAATCCACAACATGATATGCTTAGAGGAAATCTTTTTAGTTAGAATAGCAAAACAAAAAAAAGGTAGTCTCAGTGTTTGGAGCAGGTGATTTGCATGAGGTTAATTAAGTATTTTCCTTAACGAAAGTAAAGGCAGATGATGGAGTATTAATTGTGGAAGGATGGCCTGATCCTGATGGGCCACCCTTCATAGATGATAATACAACAATTATCAATAGTTTAGTGATTATCATTTGGAGTACTTTTAGAATTGTTACGTGCTAAGGAAAATGAATTTGTTTGAAATTTGAATAAAAGTGCTAGTATTTTTATATGATTTATGTTGATCTTCGGGGTCTATACAAAACTCAGAACCTTGTATTAACTCACGATCTTGAATGATTATTCTTGTGGTTTATGTGTTTACTCGCTGCGTGACAGAACACAAGTTGAGCACGATTAAGCATTTTTATCATGGCTTTATTGGCTATTTAATCAGAGAATACACATGGTTCACAGTGTTTAATAGCATCAATTTCATGTGATGTACATGAAATATGAAATATTTAATCAGAAATCGTGTTAGAACTCCTCAACCAAATAGGAGAGTCAAACGGAAACACTATCATATTTAAAAAGTGGCAAGTGCGTTGATGTTTCAAGAAAACTTAAGAGTGTTGATTTGTTAGGGGTGATCATGTGTTTACTAGTGTTATCAGATTAACAAATAAATGGATGTGCACTTGCAATATTTACGTTGTGTTTATTTGAGATAAAATCTGACACTTCAATTGTTTGGTTCAAGTGAGCTTCTTTCTTCTTTAACTAGACTTTAACTTTAATAAATTTAGTATTTAATCGATTTGAACTTTCACTTTTGGGACAAAATCTGATAGTTTCTTTATTTACTAGGTCTCTTTCACATGGTATTGGCCAAGTTCGATGGAGTGAAACCCAACACCAATAGTTAGCTCCTCAATTAGGCAGTAAATTTTCTAAACTGTGAAATCTAAAATGTAAAAACCGAAGGATTTTCTTTCAATGTTACGTTCAACAAAATTGGAAATCTGACTGAAATCAGATTTTTTCTTCAATATACAAATCACATTAAATACAAATTTTTCTATGTTACTCTTTCATTTTATGGTTTACCGTTGGGAGTTTATTATATAAGTTCCTCTTTCATTTCAGCTTTTCTCTCAATTTCTCCCTCTTCACTAAATTTTTAAAAATTGAATAATCCAATGACGAAAGAGTCAAAAAACATTATTCTCAATTTACTACCATTAACATTTCTCCTATTCTTCTTATCCACCGTCTTTTCATCTCATTATTCACCACACAAAACGCAACGTTTTACATCCTCCGATGACATCACTGAGCTCATCGTCGCCACATTAAACCAAACCATCTCAAAGGTCAATCTCTCTTCCTCCAACTTCTCCGAACTCCTAAACCGTCTAGGCTCTAACCTAAGCCATCGCGATCATTGCGCATTCGATGACTGTCTCGAGCTACTCGATGACACCGTCTCCGATCTCACCAACGCAGTATCCGAGCTTCGGTCTCATTCTCCGGAGCTCCATAACGTCAAAATGTTTCTCAGCGCCGCGATGACGAATACACGAACGTGTCTCGATGGTTTTGCTTCTAGCGACGACAACGAGAATTCAAATAATAATAATAATAAGACATATGGAGTGGCTGAGAGCTTGAAGGAGAGTCTTTTCAATATCTCTAGCCATGTCAGCAACTCTTTAGCTATGCTTGAGAATATTCCAGGGAATATTCCGGGGAAATTAGAAGAGGACGTTGGGTTTCCGATGTGGGTTTCAGGGAGTGACCGGAACCTACTTCAAGATCCGGTGGATGAGACTAATTAAGGTTAATCTCGTGGTGGCTCAAAATGGTACCGGAAACTACACAACCATCGGGGAGGCTGTATCCGCCGCTCCTAACTCGAGCGAAACCAGGTACGAAGACGTTAAATATTAGGTTTGATTGGTAAGGTAACGTGTAGATGACAATAACAATCTGCATGTTTTAAATAACCAAAAAAAAAAAAAAAAAATTTTTGGATGAATGTTAAATTGTATTCAAAACCAAAACCTTTGTACAATGGGATGCATCTTTTGCTGAGTTTTTGAGCTTTTTAAGGAAACATGCACTATCACAAGACTATAAAACGAGATAAGCTTTATGATAAACAAAACATTATCTGCATCTTTTTACATGTTACGAAATTATATTAAATGACATTTTTGTGTTGCCTTCTTTTCAATTTTGGTTAATGATTCCTTCGTTCCATTTCCTCGATTTTGATTTTTGTAAACTTTTTTTCATAGAGGCTAAATTTTAGATGGATTCGGAAGGAAAAGAAATCTACTCTTAGAATATAAAAGGATGACATAAAAATATTAATGAGGTCATTGAGGTACCGGTTGTTTGAGCTCAAAAAGTGTTACAAATCATTTCAAGTAAGTTAGTGAAACATTCATAGATTCAGGACTTCTTTAGTACTCCTTGCTTAGATTAGTATTTGTGAAAATATTTGTTCTATACTTATCACAGCCACAACGACGTTTTTCCAAATTTTCGTAGGAATTATTTCTTTCAAGTTACTTTTCTTGTTTCAACGAAATATCTTAAACTTGTTCTGTACGTACTCATCACAACAACAACAAAAACAACGACAACATATCTTAAACTTGAAGAACAAGATTTTTTTTCTTCTATTCCTACGCAAAATCAATGACAAAACACGTGTCAAATCTTCACAAACTATCTCATCAATAGTTTCTGCGGAAATTTTGGTTGCGTTGAGATCATTAGTCGTCCTTTTGTTTGTGACAAAAAACAAGAATAATTCTGCATGAACAATGGAAAAGATCTCCAAATAAACTATGATCAACATGTAATCATGTATTAAAGAAGCCAATTAAACACAAAATTCCACAAATTGTCAAGATATTGTTGTCCTATCCATTTAGTTTTAAATTATTCTGATAAAATTCTAAATATGTTTGTTTGCCAAAAAAAAAATAAAAAAAATCTAAATATGTTTAAAGCATAACATTTACATTTTACATTTTCATGATCTTTTTCCTTTTGTAATCGGAACTACACATATATGTGTAACAATGTGTGAGATACGCGTATATATTTTTCTTTCGGTCGTCAATACTCATCCATGTTTTATATATGCCTTTATTTTTATAGAAATACATAGCTATGTATGCCTGTCTTTTCCACCTTTGAATATATAAGTTCAATGTCTCAATGAGTGTATATTGTATTTTAATTTATGGTAGGTTTGTGATATATATAAAATGTGGGGTATATTTTGAAAACATTGAAATACCGAGGGAGAAGACAATGATAATGTTTGTCGGGGATGGAATCGGACGGACAGTAATAAAAGCTAACCGCAGCTTTGGAGATGGATGGACAGCATTTCATTCTGCTACCGTTGGTACGTTTGCTTCTTAAATTTCCTTTTAGTCCCTAAGTTACATATATAATGCATGCTAAACATTTTCGCATCTAATAATAAATCAATCAATGTACTATATAAAGTATTTAGTATTTACAGTAACGACTAACGATTATAATTTCATGCCGCGGGTCCTCGTATATATAAAATATGAGAAACATTACAGAATTCATTTTCTTAGCCGTTATAGTGATTCATTTAGTTAGCTAGTGTTTTGTTTTTCTTCCCATTCTAAATGATTACACGTGAGAGGTAATTGTTTATGCAGGCGTGAGAGGTAGTGGCTTCATAGCTAAGGACATATCATTCGTGAATTATGCCGGACCGGCCAAACACCAGGCTGTGGCTTTACGAAGCAGCTCTGACCTCTCTGCCTTCTACCGATGCAGCTTTGAAAGCTACCAGGACACCATTTATGTCCATTCACACAAACAGTTTTATCGGGAATGCGATATATATGGCACAGTCGATTTTATATTTGGTGACGCATCGGTTGTGTTCCAGAACTGTAGTCTCTATGCTCGTAGACCAAATCCTAACCAGAGAATCATATATACCGCTCAAGGCCGGGAAGACTCACGTCAACCCACGGGTATTTCTATAATTAATTGCAAGATATTGGCCGCACCAGACTTGATCCCTGTGCAAGCCAACTTCAAAGCATATTTAGGTCGACCATGGCAACTATATTCTAGGACGGTTATCATGAAATCGTTTATTGACGATCTTGTAGATCCTGCCGGATGGTTGAAGTGGAAAGATGACTTTGCACTTGAAACCTTATATTATGGAGAGTACATGAATGAAGGGCCCGGGTCGAACATGACTAACCGGGTCCAATGGCCTGGTTTTAAGCGTATAGAAACCGAAGAGGAAGCAACTCAATTCTCTGTTGGTCCATTTATCGAAGGTAACAAATGGCTTAATTCTACCGGAATTCCTTTTACTCTTGACCTCTAATCTAATCAGTAAAACTTTGAAAAAAAAAATACATATGAGCCAAATTTCGTAACTACTTAACGCATAGAATTGTAATCCCTTAGACATGTAATCACGACTCATTACAATTACATGGTTTTCTTTCGATGAGATAACCGATGTATCAAGAAGAATCAACGCTCAATAAGTTTAGTCAATTTTCATCTTTATTTTTATTAGTAAGGGTAAACTCTAAGTTTCATGGATATAGTATATATACGTAACGGAGTCAAATATATCTTCCGGTTAAAAATTAATTAGTTTATGAGTTTATAATATTTTGATTGAAGCTAGTGTATGTTTGTATTCCGGAAAATTTTTAGTCTATGCATTTTTACGTAGATAGGAAAAGTCTTGATGTAATTTAATGAATTTTAAAAAGCATTCATTCAGTTTAAACAAAGACTTCCATAACGCAAATGTTATTATGCGTGAGTAAATTAGTATGTAGTAAATTCAAACAATTACTATAATCTAAAGGATTTGACTTTGACTAACATAATACTGTATTCTTCTTGCCAGTTTCTCTTTTATTTAACCTTTTACTGTATCATTTCTTCACATTTATACCGTTACCTTTGGGATTTATATAAGACCACACCTTTCACTTTTTTACATATATATCAGCTTTGTCCTCTAATTTTTTCAACTTTCACTACAATCTTAAAGAAAAGAGATGAATAATCCAACTAGAAAGAAGCCAAAACACATAATTTTCCACTTACTGCCATTAACCTTTCTCCTCATCTTCTTATCCACCGTCGTTTCATCTCATTCACCAACCTACATCACTCACAAAACGCAGCGTTTAACCGAAACCACCAAAATCATCCCTGAGCTCGTAATGGCCACCTTAAACCTAACCATCTTAAAGGCTGGTCTCTCTTCCTCCAAATTTTCCGACCTTCAAAACCGTCTTGGTCCAAACCTACCCCACCGTGAACGTTGCGCATTCGAAGACTGTCTCGGGCTACTCGATGACACAATCTCCGATCTAACAACCGCACTCTCCAAGCTTCGCTCTTCCTCTCTTGAGTCTCACGACGTCAATATGTTGCTGAGCGACGCCATGACAAACCAAGACACGTGTCTCAATGGTTTCTCGACAAGTGGCAATGAGAATAGTAATGATATGAGTTATGAATTGCCTGAGAACTTGAAGGAGAATGTCTTAAACATCTCTAACAACCTCAGCAACTCCCTCGATATGCTTCAGGTGATTTCGAGGAAGAACCCTTCCCCGAAATCATCTGTTGAGTACCCGAGTTGGGTCGCAGAGAATGACCAGAGACTTCTTCAGGCTCCGGTACAAGAGACCAATTTCCATCTCTCGGTGGCCAAAGATGGTAGCGGAGACTTCACAACCATTAATGCTGCTGTCTTTGCCGCTCCCAACTCGAGCGAAACCAGGTACATAAATCTTTACCTAAAGTAGTCTAGTCAAGCATCAACGTTTAACATATGAAAATAAATAAAATTACAAAGATGGTACTAATTAATTGGTGATGTTGGAATGAAGATCCAAATTTTTTACCAATCATATACACATTACACATGCAATCTATGTTTATAAAAGTGATCTGATATTTTGTTTGGTTTTTTAACATGATTTGCAATATTGATGATACATATATAGAGATATACACATGTCATGGGTTCTTTTTAAGTTATGATCTAATAATCTAATATTAATCTTCAATGTTTTTGGGATAGATTTATTATTTATATAAAAGGTGGGGAGTATTTTGAGAACGTCGAAATACCGAAGAAGAAGACAATGCTAATGTTTATCGGAGACGGTATCGGGAAAACAGTCATAAAAGGAAACCGCAGCCGCACTGATGGATGGTCAACATTTCAAACTGCTACCGTTGGTTAGTCTTTTGTTAAATTACTTTAATTTTTTTGATAAAGAGTTATGATACGCATTTTAAAAAATTGCTTGTTAAAATAATAACGAGAGTTGAAAAATACATGATAACAGAACAATAGAACATATATACTCTTTGATCCAAAACAAAATATACAGTATATACTCACCTAAGGATGGGCTGAGCCCAATGTACATCTTGAGCCCAAATGGAATCCAGTTTTTCTAAACATAGCCAACCTAAATATCACAAATAAATTCATACAGTTCCTCTGTTTTCTTTCCTATGTTATCTCTGTTATAATGAAGAAGTATTAACTAGAGATAATTGTGTATGCAGGCGTGAAAGGTAAAGGCTTCATAGCTAAGGACATATCATTCGTGAATTTTGCTGGACTGGCTAAAGGTCAGGCTGTGGCATTGAGAAGCAACTCTGATCTCTCTGCCTTTTACCGTTGCGCGTTCGAAGGTTACCAAGACACCCTATACGTTCATTCAGCCACACAGTTCTATAGAGAATGCGATATTTACGGTACAGTCGACTTCATATTCGGCAACGCGGCTGTTGTGTTCCAGAATTGTAGTATTTATGCTCGTAAACCAAATCCTCACCAGAAAATTGCAATCACCGCGCAAAGCCGCAACCAGACGGACCAGCCCACAGGTATATCTATAATTCATTGTAGAATCTTGGCAGCTCCAGATTTGATCCCCGAAAAAGAAAACTTCAAGGCCTACTTCGGTCGACCATGGAGAAAATATTCTAGGACGGTTATCATAAAATCGTTTATTGATGATCTCATACATCCTGCTGGATGGTTGGAGTGGGAAAACGATTTTGCACTTGAAACCTTATATTATGGAGAGTATATGAATGAAGGGCCCGGGGCGAACATGACAGACCGGGTCCAATGGTCCGGTTTTAGACGCATCGAAAACGAAATGGAAGCAGCCCAATTCACCGTCGGTCCATTTATAAATGGTAGCACATGGCTTAATTCAACCGGCATCCCTTTTAGTCTCGGTTTCTAATCGTTAGATTTGATAATAATGAAGCAAACTGTTGTAACCACCATATTGGATCAACATTCTAGATTAATTTATTACAATTTCAGAGCTGCTATATATGGATTTAATGCACTGAGTTCTCAATGTCAGTCTAGTATTTCGAGAGAATATGATAGACAAAAAGATTTCATACTTTACAACCGTATCATGAAATTAACCTACACATCTAAGAAAAAAAAAAGAATTAAACTACAATTTAGTCAATGAAACTTAGTTTATTTGACCAAATATGTAATTTAATTTTCCGATGAAATTTACAGCTTTTACCATCTGTTTTTTTTGGTTGTGCAATAATGGGAAAACTTTTACAGAGAAGCAGGAAAAGGAGAATAAGAACATGAATCCAAAGCTTTTAGTTTTTATTTTTTCCTCTTTATATCGTGTTTTGTATTGGAGGGTCATAATGCATGTGAAATCATCACAGAAGCGCACATGATAGTACGACATTCCCATCCTCTCCATTATTATTCAACGCTACTCTTTATTCATATACATAACAAAACATATATTGATATACATATATATTAATATTTTTCAAAATTTTAAACAACAATATCCACATGTGGTTAGTTTACTCGAAGAAGTAGAGGGTAGTTACTAGTTAGTGCTCGTTTGATTCAGAATTTAAAATGTAAGGAGTTTTCTTTGTGAAAAAACTCATAATACAATCGATTTGAAGATGTAACGCTTGAGCCAAAACGTGTATATTAAAGGAAAAATGTTTTATTATTTATTTTGGTTGAAAATATTGGCTTTAACCGCATGGCTTTGAATGATTTTTTTTTTTTTTTTTTTTTTTTTTTTTTTTTTTTTTTTTTGTGTGCACCATCTCCTTTGAATGATTAACAATTTCCGTTACGGATAGAACCGTTTTGAGGACTATATAAATCACTAGTGACACGATTCAAAACGTGAATAATAACCATAATAATATATCTCGTCAAAAGATTGGTTCAAATGAGAAGTGTTCAACAAAGAACGTTGGATATACTACTTTTCGGCGTGTATCCACATGTGAGCAATTCGACCTCTGAGAAGAAAACGGAACATCATTTTTCATTAGTTGGTAAACAGTTAAGGCGTTTGGAATGGGGACTATTCCGCGAGGATGCACTCGTGGGAGTGTCTATGAGGCTGGCGATACGAATATGCAAAATGCCTACTATTCCGCGAGGATGCACTCAGAATATGTCGATTGAAGGCGTGGCTACTGGCTAGTATAGTTGACACTTTGACACTAGATATGTTGGTGACCCTTGCACATATGTTATGCACGAATAGTGACTAGGTAAGGATCTAAAATCTGGGTTCCTGGTATCTGAGTGCAAGGGAGTACATGTCGTCGAGAGATGATAGACTAGTTTGTTCTTCGGCGTATGGGAATGGGATCTACTGTTTTTCTAGTTGTTCGGAAAGCAACGATGTGGCTAGTCAATTTCTCTTGTCATAGCTCAGTTGGCTAAGTATCCACATGTCATATGATATGATATGATGGTTCGTTTGTTCTTGTGAAGCTGGAAAACTACCTCCAACAATAACATAAAGCTGGCGATTCTCATTAATACCTCTTAGATTATATGAATTTAATTACTAAATAGTTTTAAGATCTTTTAAAAGTAATTTTTATAATTTTTAATATCAAACCCTTTACTACTAGTAATGATGATTTGATATAAAAAATGTGCTACATGTAAAATAGATGAATGTGATCAAATTCCGTCTTTCATCAAATTTGTTTTATTATAAAGGAAAGGACAAAATCTAAAACAGTTTAATTTTGAGATTCTTGACAAATTTAATTGGGGGCGCTCCCATGCTTGTGTTCCTTGGCGGTGAGTCGGACAAAATCAAAGATCATCTCTTTTTGTATATGCATACACTTTAACTATCTGATTGGATGTATTGATTGATTTCTTCAGCACAAAGCCAATGCCAAACTAGTTTGAGACCATGTTGCATTTTGTCAATAACAATCCAAACTCTTGGATTATGTCTTCATTGGCTTCGTTGGCTCAGCAGACGACGATTTATCGTATTTGGGAAGAAAAGAACGTACATCGACGCCAACAAGGTCACCACCCGATTGCCCACCTCACTCACATTATTGACAAAACTGTTCGCTCCAACCGAAACAAGCATAAACGATATAACCTTCTCTCCCGTTGGTTTCGTTAGAGGGAAATTTCCTAACAATCTAACATACTAGAAATCTTTGCCAACGTTAGTTATTCATTCATGTTAACTACTTCTGGTTCAAGTTCAGTTTTTTTTTTACTCAATTTGTATATATCAAATTTGAAACATCTTAATTTTGGAACTTGTGAGAATAAATAAAATTGTCTAGATAAAGCGAGGCACTATTTACCTGTGATATAATTTTGGGCCCTCGATATTTATTTTAATTTTCCGTAAATTAAGTGATTGGCTTGCCGATAAGTTATGACAATCATTGCTGTAACGCTTTTACCGTACATTATTATTCAAATAATTGTAACCTTTTTTAGCAGAACGCATCACTAATTCCAGTTAACGCTCTTTTTTTTTTTTTTTTGTGCACATCCAATTAATTAACGCTCATATGTTACGGATGATTCGACTAAAAAGAAAAAAACCACTACTTGTTCCTAATAATTGTAATAATGGCCAGAGTTTGTAGTGTATCATAGATTCGTATTAAAAGGCTGATCACATGCACACATGTATGTGGAATGATTAAAAGTCATGATTCCAGGTCTCATCATCAATACAATCTACCCCAAGAAAATGTCACAAAATTGTCTAGACCAGTTATTAATATTGTTCAACGGTCTAAACTGCTATGATTATTTATTTGGCATTTTGTGGCTGAATTTGTATATCCTATCTATATATGACTGATGTTGCATAAAAACAAATAAATCGGGACAAAATTTGAAAATAAAAGGTGATACATGATAGAACAGTAAACACTAATATGCCATTTGGTTAAATCGCATCTGATCATAACATCTTAAAGTTATATAGTGTGAGTACCCACTTTAGAAATTTGTCACTCAAATTAATTTGGTAAAAACAAAATTAAGAAACGACAAAGCATTGATGCAGGAGCAAAAAACGTTTTCTTTTTGCCTTTTGGGTATTTTTCCTATTCTTTTAGGTTTTTACTTTTCTTAATTTCCTTATTTTTAAGTAGTTTACTTTTTATTTAGTTGGAATTTATCTATATAAAGAGATCATATGTGTTTTGAAAGAACTATTATTATTCTTAATCAAAGATTAGAGTTTATCTCTTTCTCCTGGTGGATTCCAGACCTCTTTTTCTGGTGGAATCCAGAATTCTATCCCTTTTCTGGTGGATTCCAGAATTTTATCATCAAATTCATCGCTTGTGAACTTGTTTTCTATTCTAGGTTTAACGCTTGTTAACCTAGTGCATTCCGACTGCGTCATGTTTTCCTTTTTTTTTTTATCTTATGTTTTCCTTTTGGCTTTTGGGTATTTTTCCTATTCTTTTAGGTTTTTACTTTTCTTAATTTCCTTATTTCTAAGTAGTTTACTTTTTATTTAGTTGGGATTTATCTATATAAAGAGATCATATGTGTTTTGAAAGAACTATTATTATTCTTAATCAAAGATTAGAGTTTATCTCTTTCTCCTGGTGGATTTCAGACCCCTTTTTCTGGTGGATTCCAGAATTCTATCCCTTTTCTGGTGGATTCCAGAATTTTATCATCAAGTTCATCGCTTGTGAACTTGTTTTCTATTCTAGGTTTAACGCTTGTTAACCTAGTGCATTCCGACTGCGTCATGTTTTCCTTTTTTTTTTATCTTATGTTTTCCTTTTGGCTTTTGGCTTTTGACTCCTCGTTGTTAGAACTTAATTAGAAGTAAAAAACCGGGAAGGAGAAGCTAGCATCACTGCAAAGAGTAACCCAACCAAATGTCTTCATCGTTCATCCGTACAGGCGTGTCTTGTTTTCAAGATTAAGAGCACAACTGTTTAACAAAGAATTCCTCTCTTTATTAAATCTCAACTTAAGAAACTCTCTCAAAACTTAAGCTCTCTCTCTCTCAATATCACAATACCAAAAGCTCTCTTAATCTCTCAACACAAATCTCATGACTAATGCCATAACTCGACATCGTCTTATATATAAAACACCAATCCTAATTCTATTAGGAAAACACCAAAACTAGATATGAGCTTATCTCTTTTGAACTTATCTCTTCACTAATCATATCTCGATTAGGAAGTCTTCCTCTTCAAGCTTATCCAACAGCGTGGTCTCACACGTAACCAGCCCTCGAAAAACAGTCGACAAAAAAAATCAGAGACAGTACTTGTAGAACAAGTGTGAAGAAACGATCCTTTGAGGCTACAAAATAACTTCATGAGCATGACCCAAGCCTAGCTAGATGCATGTCGATCTTTCATTCGTTGTAATTTTCTTGCAAAACTTTTGTAAACGCATTTGTACAAGATTAACAAAGAGAAACAATGTTTTGATATTTGTTAGTCATCTTCTTTCTTCGTTTCATATTTGTTAAAATTTTTGACCAACAATTGACGATACATTGTGGTAAGTAATTTCACATGGCATATAAAGGTAGAAAAAAAAGATTAGCATATCAATACGGCAAAACTGAAAAACAATTTGAGATTTAATAAAGAGAAAAAAAGATTAGCATAAAGAGATTTATTAAATCTCAACTTAAGAAAAAAAAGATTAGCATATATACTCTTGAATCCTTTAAATTTTGCTTGGGCCCCCAAAATGTCAGGGCCGGCCTGCCTAAGTGAAAGAAAATATTCTCCCTGATCACTGTCCAGCCAAGACACTCAAATCAAGCAGCAGATGCAATGGCAAAGCATACTCTCTCTTTTACTTATCATATCTTCGAATGTACCGGAATGGCTCCGGCCTTATGTCATGGCAGATAAACCTCAAAACTCTAATATCGGTTAATGAAATCTAATTTCAGGAGAAAAAATAATGAAAATTAAAATAATAGTAATTTGAAATAGATGATTTTGTCATTTACATACTTCACAAGCGCCGAATCTTATCCGAATAACAAAAATGTATTCAACAAATAAATGCAAGAATAAAATGAGATACATAAGTAAAACAATGAATCTTAGTCATAAGTTAGATTGCGAATGGGCTTCCATCTCCCAGGGAGTAGAAACAACAAAGCACAGGTACGGACAATGAGTTGTTTTTAAATACTTGGCAAAAAACCCCTCAACGTTTCTATATATTCTAATTTTGGACAAAAAATTATCCAATAAGTCTTTTTTTCCTCTCTTTTCTTCTGACAAACCAAAAATCTCAGCTTTAACTCTTTTTACCATATGGGAAACACAAAAATGGAGTAGTAGTCAAAAACTTTTTAACCAGCCACAGAGCGAGGAGAGAGAAGAGTGAGGAGAGAGGCTAAACCTTTTTTTTCCCTCTATAAAAAGCTGAGCTACTTCCTCTGTTTCCCACAAAGCAGCTTCTGTAATCTATTCGTTGGTTGGTTAATAGAAGCTCCTTCTCTCTCTCAGAGAAATGGCACTTCTTCTATTTTCTTCTTCTTCTTCCTCCTATGCCTTCAGAGTCACCATTTTCTTGTCTTTCTTCTTCTTTCTCTGCAATGGCTTCTCCTACCCCACTTCTTCTCTTTTCAACACCCATCACCATCGTCACCACGTGGCCAAGCACAATTACAAAGACGCTCTCACCAAATCAATCCTCTTCTTTGAAGGCCAAAGGTCTGGGAAGCTTCCTTCTAACCAGAGAATGACTTGGAGAAGAGACTCTGGTCTCTCTGATGGCTCTGCTCTTCATGTAAACTTCACTTCAGCTTTCCTCACTCTTTTTTTTATTTTTTTTTTTCTCTTTTTTATTTTTTTATGTAAATATGAAATGGGTTTTCTTATTTACTGAGAGATCTCAACAATGTAGGTTAGGTTTTGTATCAATATTGTCTAAAGATTCAACCTTTTTTCATGAGTTTACTGCATAAAAGAAAAACAGAGGATTTTGCCCCAAAAAAAAAGAAAAAAAAAACAGAGGATAAAATTAGGGTTTTTGTTTTTTCCCCCTTTTTTTGGTAAAATTCCTAAGTTTTCTTGTAAATAAGTTAGTGATAGTTAGTGATAGACTTCAAGATTCTCAACAATGTAGCTTGAATTCTGGAATCAATTTTTTTCAAAAAGATCCAACCTTTATCAAATCTTTTTAATCCCTATTTTCAAAAATCCCTAATTTGTGTTTTGTTTTTGTTCTGTTTATTAGGTGGACTTGGTTGGAGGATACTATGATGCAGGAGACAATATAAAATTTGGATTCCCAATGGCATTCACAACCACAATGTTGTCATGGAGTGTAATTGAATTCGGTGGTCTAATGAAATCTGAATTACAAAACGCTAAAACGGCGATTCGTTGGGCTACTGATTATCTTCTCAAAGCCACTTCACATCCTGACACCATTTATGTTCAAGTTGGTGACGCTAATAAAGACCATTCTTGTTGGGAAAGACCAGAAGACATGGATACAGTAAGAAGTGTGTTTAAAGTAGACAAGAACACTCCTGGTTCTGATGTAGCCGCTGAAACCGCCGCCGCTCTAGCCGCTGCCGCTATTGTATTCAGAAAATCTGATCCTTCTTACTCCAAAGTCCTCCTCAAACGAGCCATCAGGGTATTAGATTTTGTCAATTCTTAATTTTTGACACACATTATATAAAATGAAAACTGATTAATGTTGTGGAATTTGAAGGTTTTTGCATTTGCGGACAAATACAGAGGAACTTACAGTGCAGGATTGAAACCTGATGTTTGTCCATTTTATTGCTCTTACTCTGGCTATCAGGTAAATAAATGAGTTTCTTTACACTACACTACACATAGTCACATAAATGAGATTTTGGAAAAAGCTGAAACTAAAGAAAGATTTGTTATTTTATTTATATTTTGTAGGATGAATTGTTGTGGGGAGCTGCTTGGTTACAAAAAGCGACAAAGAATTTAAAATATTTGAATTACATAAAAACTAATGGACAAATCCTTGGAGCTGCTGAATATGATAACACTTTTGGTTGGGATAACAAGCACGCTGGAGCCAGAATTCTTCTTACAAAGGTAAATTTCAAATTTTTATTGATTTTTTTTGTTTTTTTTTTGTTATAGAAATTCCTAACTAAATGTGTGATTTTGATTTTTGGTGTGAAGGCATTTTTGGTTCAGAATGTGAAGACACTTCATGAATACAAAGGTCATGCTGATAATTTCATCTGCTCTGTTATTCCTGGAGCTCCTTTCTCTTCTACTCAGTATACCCCAGGTTCTTACTTTTTACCATTTCGTCTTTCACTAATTTTCATCTCTGCCCCTTCATTCTCGTTAAACCCAAAACAATTTAGGAAATTAAATTTATTACCCATTGTAATTATTTTGTGAGTTTCTACATTCTTTCATATCTTCCGGATATCTTATGAGCTTTTTCTTTTGGTGTTTTTTAGAAAACTTGGCTATGTTTCTTTTCTATTTTGGGATGATACTATTTGATCGAATTAATTTGATCTTATGAATATTAAACATTTATATTCATATATTATGTAGGTGGACTATTATTTAAAATGGCAGACGCCAACATGCAATACGTGACGTCAACATCGTTCTTGCTCTTAACTTACGCCAAATACTTAACCTCCGCCAAAACCGTCGTCCATTGCGGTGGCTCCGTCTACACTCCTGGCCGCCTCCGCTCCATCGCCAAAAGACAGGTCCAATTCTATAAATCTTTCATCTTTAGAGTTTAGAATTTTTTTTTGTATTAAATATAAAATTTAGAACATTTTTCATAATTCTTTCTTGCTTAATTAATAGGTAGATTATCTACTTGGAGACAACCCATTGAGAATGTCTTACATGGTTGGTTACGGTCCGAAATTCCCACGGCGAATCCACCACCGTGGCTCATCCTTACCTTGCGTCGCAAGCCACCCGGCCAAGATCCAATGCCACCAAGGCTTCGCAATCATGAACTCTCAATCTCCAAACCCTAATTTCCTTGTTGGTGCAGTCGTTGGTGGTCCGGACCAGCATGATCGCTTCCCAGACGAACGGTCTGATTACGAGCAATCCGAGCCGGCTACTTACATCAACTCACCACTCGTTGGAGCTCTTGCTTACTTTGCTCACGCTTATGGTCAACTCTAGTTGTAACAACAGTTGACTTCAATTTAGTAATGGGTGTGTTAGTTTAAGTAAAAATAAAAATGAAGGAAGCTAAGTTATCTTTATTTTTATTTTTCTTTTTAAGTATATATATTGAATCGAAAATCGGATCACAAGAGGACATTGGTCCGAGAGATGGTTTTCGTTATTATATAACGTCAAGTGTAATCTTATCGTGGTTATTAATGTTATCGTCCTATTAATTATTATATCCATGTCGTTAATTTTTCTATGTTTATGTGATTTATACTATTAATTTGGGGGACTGGATAGAATCTCCAGCTGTTTAGCGTTATAATAGGTGAGATTGGGATTTCTTGATTGGTTCCCACTTTTTCGGAGTGTTGGTAAATAATACTACTATCGACAAAACTTACCTTACAACATTGTAAAGTGTAAACAGGTTAAAATCACAAATTACAGAAGTAGAAGAATTCACATAATTTAAACAAACAATCTCATGTTGTAACAATATCGAGATGGTTTGTTTAGATACGAAAACAATAGTTTGTGTATTTTTCTTTCTTTATGTACATTTATTGATTTTTTTATTGGGTTTTCAGTAAAGAAAAAATTATATCATATTAATTTAATAAAATATAGTTTTTTATGTCAAAACAAATTAACAACAAACAATTGATTCAGCGTGATAACATAAAGATATGCAATAGTATAATTTAACAGCTCAAGTTGAATTTCGAGTTCGGGGACTTATTGGTTTTGTTAAACAATCTCACAAAGTAGAGACATCGAGATTCTAAGAGCATGGACAATGGTAAAATAGGTGGAGTGGGTGTGAAATATTTTTTTATTATTAAAATTTAATGAGAAAGAGAAAAGAGAGAGAGAAGGAAGGAGAGAGAGAAGAGATTAAAATAATCTCTACAACTTTACAACCCTTCTCTCCTGATTTTTACACTGTTTGATTACTTTTTAATTTTTTATTAGTCACAACCCTTTAAAAGTTGTGCCATTGCGTTTGGTCTAAAAAATACGAGTAATAAACGTGACTATGAGAATAAAAGTTTTAGCTAAAATTTTTATATTGTAATACAGTACGTCTGACAAAGATTTTAGGTTTCACATACCTCATTCTCATAAATGTATGTCTTTTATCTGACGAAGAAATGTCTCAATTGAAAACATTAAATGGAGTAATTTTTTTATTTGGCCAAGTAATTCATATTTAGAAAACCGAAAAAGAAAATAAATGAATTAAGAAAAGAATAAAAACGAATGATGATTGATGTTTATTGCATAGGGAGAATCATTTTCCACGACACGGGAAGCGAGCAATTGACCAGAGAGAGAAGTGTCCTTTCTGGATTTGATTCATTGGTCAATTAAAGCTGCTTTTGTCACTCTTCTCTTCTGTCAGGTTTTTTTTTTTTTTATTTATTTTCAACTTCCATAAATTGTGTATTACTACTCGATATCAAAAAATATACTAATTATATATTATTACTCACGCATCAATTGTGTATCTCGATATTTATCAATAAGTGTGAAAACATTTTTTAAAAAATTAAGCCCATAAACATAAAATGTCTCGTTTTCGCTTTTAGTTCTAGTTAATATCCAGTCAAATCGTTAACCAGCATTTTATATCTACCAACTCCCTGAAGAGAATATTGTAACATGTAATTTTTTTATTTTTTTTTAAACTTGTAAATTTAAACAAAAAAAAAGTATTTTTGTTTGATACTCTGCTTCTTTCATAAATTTTCTTTAATACTGTTAGTTGTGAATCTTACATAAGAAATTTATAGTGTTTACTTTTTTTGTTGAGTTAAAAAATTAGTGTTACCTAGTCTAAAATTTTATTTCATATAAATGTGGTATATTCCTTTTGAATCAAGAACTGGTAATGCATATGATATTATGATCTAGTTATTGTAATTTATATCGTGGATCGAAATATATTTTTGATACGTCTAGAACATGGTGAAATCGATCTAGTTATATACTGTGAAATAACGGATTAGATGTGAAACGAAATTTTCATCGAAGACTTTTTATTGTAAGCTACAAACTTCACGTGAGTTTCACCATGTCAGTCAGTCACGCATACACGACACAACAGAAAAGTACCACGAAAACAGACAAGTTCGTATTAACTCCATCCAACAAATCTTCTTTTCATACACACAACGTAACATACCCATATTTATTCATCTTTTATTCGTTTTTACAGCCAACAACACTTCATCCAAGGATCGAACCTGTTCAGTCATCAGCGGTTAAAGGAACAGTTTTCACCTGAAAAAATAAAACCAAGAGAGAACAAACCATAAATCTCTAGTGAGATCCTTGAGGGCTAATATAACAGAAACAGAAACAGAAAAAGAAAGAGAAAAAGAAAGTGTTTGTGAATTATCACCAAGTCGCGAAATTTGAGAATGTAGAACATTTCAAGGTATCTCCGAGTCTCGCGACGCTCCAATTTTGATACGTGTTTCCAGAAACCGTATACACCAGCTAGTGTCATCAACCTCTCAGAGTATATCTTCCATGTGTACCTACACAAAACCATATCAAGTTTAGATTAGTTTAGATTAGACATACTTAACTGAGTACTAAAACGTTTAGTTTTTGTTTATTTTTTTTGTCACCTATCGTATATCCTTTGGAGACCAGCGTCTGATACTTTCTTCCAATGGTTTGGATCTTCCTTAGAACGTTCAAAGAAATCAGCCATTATATTACCCGCTTGCTCAGGATGGTACGGATCAATGTGGAAACCCGAGAGCCCGTGCTCGATGATCTCTGCAGGACCACCATGACAAGTAGCAAAAGTGGGAAGCCCGCAAGTCATTGCTTCCACTACCGTAAGGCCAAACGCCTCGTAGAACGCAGGCTAAATAGTGTATACAAAACAGGTCAATGTAATCAAATAATCGATAGTTTTCATGGCCAATAGACTAAGAGTTAGTTCTTAACCAAAAATATTGTGTAACCTAACCGAATATACCAAAATTAATATTAAAAGTTCATATCTTTTAATTTCATAAGCATTTCATAATTACATAATAGTATTATAATTTTATAAAAAAAAAGGCTCATTTTAAGTTCTTAGGTTATCTGAACCGAATCCAACTCGAAAATCAAACTAAACAAACCAAACCGAATTGAATAAGCGAAATTGAATGCCAATTACCTGAGCAAAGGCACCTCTTGTATCGGCGATGTAACGGTAAAGCTCACCGTTTCGAGCTCGGTTTGTCTGAGCAGTTATCCAACGGAACTGTCCCTCAAGCTTGTATTTCTTCATAAGGTTATGCATTTTCTCAATCTCTGTGATTTCTTCTCTGTCTTTGGACTTGTTCACATCAATGTTACCAGCTATTACAACCAGATTAACCAGCTCCCTCAACTTTGTATTCTTACTGTACGTCTCAACTAAACTGGAAATGTTCTTCACTTTGTCGAGCCTCGCCATAGAGAAGAGTATGGGCTTTGATCGATCACTCAGTGTACCGCTGCAAAACACAACCCACACCAAAATCCGGCTTTTAAAACCAAACGAAACCAAAAAACTAAACTGAAATGTTGTCAAACTAAACCGGAAATGATTTGGTTTTCGATTATGAATTCTCAAAACCAAATAAACCGAAATTACTAACAGAAAGCCAATGTAACTTACACATGCTCATCAGTCTGGTCAGGGCTATAGAGCATTTCCTCTATTGAACCATGTAAAGCTGTAAGTCTCTTCGTTTCTTCAGAAAACGGGAAATAGATGGTCATGTCTGCGCCAGGCGAGACTATGTTGAACTTCGGATCAAACACATTGATGCCGTGTACTACTCTGTATAGTCCCGGGAGCGTAAAAGCCCCGTGGCTTTCATATTGACCGACCGTGTTCTTCCTGAGAAAGTAATATTAGTAAGAGAACATGAACAAAAAGATAACTTTTCAAGATATTAAGTCAGTCACTTACGTTCCTGCAATTTCTTGGTAAGTGCTTGTGATGATGAAATCTGCGTTGTTCATTGCGATTAGATCAGCTGTGAATTGACAAGAGAAATGATACTTGTTGTCGAAATCTTTCCAGTAAATGTCTGAATCTGGATACTTGGTTTTCTCCAGAGCATGTGCAATAGTACACTGTTTATACACAAAAAGTAAAAGAATCCAAATCTGAGATGTTCCATAGACAAAAAAGCATAACTGAAGAACTTGATACTTTTACCTGTGTAACACCCATCCTATGTGCCATTAACGATGCAACAAGGTTTCCATCACTATAGTTACCGATGATAAAATCGGGTACACCTTGCAATTCGCCGACAATCTCGCTTGCTGCATCCTGCTTTTTAAAAGAAATATCAGTTACCTTCTTTCTTTTACATAAGAAGTATACAAAAACTCAATAAAGGTAAGTTTTTTGAACCTGAGCATAGTTCTCTAGATAAGGCCATACGTCGAATCTTGAAATCCACTTACGGAGGATTCCTTTATCGGACCTAAAAGGAACCCGGAGAATATGTGTATGTTCAGTTCCGCTGACTCTCTCTAACCGCTGGTTACACGTAGTTCCTTTAGCATCCGGTATCAACCTAGTTACCTTGGGAAAAACGGAAGAAACAATTGTAGTCCATAATCACAGTTTAAAACCTTAGAGATTAAACATTAATAATCAAAAGTATATGCTTACAATGAGAATCCTAGGTGTTATATCCAATCCCTGTCTCTTTATTTTCAACAGCATTTCAGTCTCAAGGGCACGGACTTGGTCTAGAATATACACAACCTGAAAAATCAAAGAATCTTAAAGGCTAATCGAAATCTGAAAAAACAATTTAAACCGAGAGTTTAGGGGAGATACTTGTCCACCAGTGTCAGGTAAGCCTAAGACATTGGCTTGCCCAAAATATCCATGTGGAGATAAGATCACAACGTTGAAAACCATCGGTACCATCCCGAGAAACTTCTCCAAGGACGATGGATCGGGAGCTTGAAGAATATCAGAGAGAAGATGCATCATTTCGAGTACTCGCCCTGCAGTATCTCCCCATCCTTTCTCAAAACCCATTCCTTGAAGGGCATATTCGAATTCCGAAAACGGAGTTTCTTGTGAAAGCTTAGAGATATGATCTTCTGCTTTATTAAGTTGGCTTTCAAGCCTATATATGCTTTGAGTCCGATCATTCAACATCAATGGCTGCACACAAATAAAAGTTCCCATTTACTTTACCAAATCTAAGCAACAAAATGAAGCTTTTATGTATAAGGAAGACTTACATGACCCTTATACTTGTGAACCCTAAGGAAATCAAGCAGAGGCTCCAAGCAATCTTTGTTACGGAACATTACAGAAGACAAGTGACGATTCAGAAACTGAACTCCATTACCAATCGAAGACGAACGAGAAGGACGTGGCACGTTTGCATTAAAGGGCTCAAAATCAAGCTCAAGACGAAAAGGGTCACTATTAGGTCCATCAACGAGTTCTTCTTTGAAACAAAGATACTCAGAGACTGTTAATTGTTCAACACTTAGCTCGAAGACATTAACACGAACATATTCCCAAACACCAGGTCTTGGTCTAACGGCTAAAGCAACAAATGGTGGCACAACTATCGCTTCCTATAAAACAAAATTAGCAATGATCATTGTGATTTCGAATTGACTCAGAAAACGAAAAGGTGAAGTGTTTTTACCATTGCAGATTTAAGGATTTCGCCAAAGGGACCATCAGAGAGACCTTTCTTAGTTGCGTCGTCTCCGATAACAGATTCAAGTTCGTCGATTAAGTTATGCGGCTGAAGAATCCCTTTTCCTTGATCCACATACCTTCACAAAACCCAAAGTCGAAAATTTGTTCAAAGGAAAAAAAAACAGAACTTTCCCGGAAGGGGAATTAGGATCTTGACGACGAACCTGGAGAGAAGAGCGACGAGTTCGTTGCGGTTAGCGGAGAGCGTGTCTTGCACGCGATCCCTTGTGCTTAGAATCCTAGTGAGCTTAGGGTTTGCCATGGATATTCAGATGATCCCAAAAAAAAGTTGAGAAAAGTTTTGTTTTTTCCGCTTTGAATGTTCGGGTCGAATCACCGACGATCGCTATTAAAAGGGAAAATTCATTGATTGATTGATATAAACGATAAAAAGCAGAATGATAATAAAAATCTAGGGGACAAAGAGAGAGAAGAAGAAGAAGACGTGTTTGATCTTCTCTGTTTCTTGCTACTGTGACGTGTTTGTGTTAAAACCGAGTACATGTATGTGTATGACTGCATGTATACAAAAACAGATATTTTGGAAAGTAGATATTTTTGGAAAGTAGATATTTTTGACGTTTTGAAATTTTTAGTTTTTTAAAAAAATTGCATCACCCAACATTCGAACCCGAGTTCTAACTACAAAAGAGAGTATCTTACCACTAGAACTTTCAGGTATTAGTGTAATATACTTGGTTTTATTATCTAAGAAAACAGAATTAAAAAAAAAAAAAATCATACTTTTTGAATCAGCTTCAATCCGCCATTGGTATCTTCTTCTCTCTCGACCTCAGACAAAGTCTGATTTTGGTTCGATAAAACAAAAAGTAAAAGAAAGTCTGTTTTTTTTTTCTTTTTAATTTCGTTTTCTTAGATAATAAAAGCAAGTATATTTTACACCAATGTTTGAATGTTAGACTGCATAATAACCCTTATGCAGTTTCAGAACTTGGGTTGAGTATTGGGTGATGCATTTTTGTTTAAAAACTGAAAAATTCCAAAACGACGTCGTATGATTTAACCCCAACAGTGACGTGTAGTTAACGACGTTTAAAAAGAAGTTAATGAAAAGTTTGTTATTAAATTCGAAAGTCAACAAAAGTTGAGTGTTTATTTGGCTATACAAAAAATTCGTGTTTTTTTGGTAAATTCTGAAAAGTTGGAGTTTTTTTTTTGCCTAATTCTCAAAATAATTTACTAAATAGGTAGTTTTCTCTCTCTTCTTCTAATATACCTCTTACTCTAATACATTATTTTTTGCTTTTACGTTTTTGTTCTTGTCTTTTTGTTTGGGTCTTTAAACATTGTTTTGTACACTTACACTTGTACACCATACACCATATTATTATGTACACCGAATTTTTGAACATTATCACATAATCCATAAGTACAACACATGTGTACATTAAATAAGAGTACAAAGGCGTACTATAAACATGGTGTACATCTCCGTGTTGTACATCCCTCTGATGTACATCTTCGTGTTGTGCATCTCTGTGGTGTACATTTCTCTGGTGTACATCTCTGTGGTGTACATCCTTTGGTGTACATCTTCCTGTTGTGATCTCTCTAGTGTTCATATCTGTGGTGTACATCTTTCTGTGGACATCTTCGTGGTGTACATCTTCCTATTGTGCATTTTTCTGGTGTACATTTCTCTGGTGGACATCTTCATGGTGTACATCCCTCTGGTGTACATCTTCCTGTTGCGATCTCTCTAGTGTACATCTTCGTGGTGTACATCTCTGTGGTGTACAATCTCTGTGGTGTACATCTTCCTATTGTGCATTTTTCTGGTGTACATCACTCTGGTGGACATCTCCATGGTGTACATCCCTGGGTGAACATCTCCATGGTTTACATCCCTTGGCGTACATTTTCGTGTTGTGCATATCTTTGGTGTATATTTTTGTGGTGTACATCTCTCTGGTGGACATCTTCGCGGTGTACATCTTCTTGTTGTGCATCTCTCTGGTGTACATCTACCTGTTATGCATCTTTTTGGTGGACATCTTTGCAGTGTAAAGTAAATAAAAGTACAAAAGGTGTACTATAAAAAGTGTAAAAAAATGAATATAGAAAGTGAAGGTCAAATTGTCTTTCAATCATATTTTGTCTTTTTCTCTATTAGAAGAAGTATTTGTCTTACAAGAGAGAAAAAAGTATCTATTTCTCAAATTTATCAAATAAAACTACTTATTTTTCAAATTACTTTTCAAAAATCGTCTATTTCACAAAAAACCATACAAAAATACGTATATTTGTATTCGAGCGACGCTTAGGACGAAACTAATATTACATGTTGTGGTTTCAGGCCTGGGGAGATTACGGATTTCGGCCCAAAACCTCCTAGTATTCAAAAAAAAAAAATACTTACAGTTTAAAATAATAGTAAAGCAGTGGAGGCTCCGGCGTCGTCTGAGTGTTGCTCTGCTTTGAAAGCGGTTTTATCGAGAAATTCAGAGGAAGAAGATAACTGGTGCTCTGTTTTCTCGCCACGTAGTTTCTAGAATTGTTCATGCTTTCTTTGAAAAGGATTATAAATAAATGATTAACCGATCAAATAATATTTTTAATTCTTTAAGAAAAAAAGTTTACTCAATCTTTTGAGTTTTGATGGATCTATTCTGAGCTATATGATTCTACGTACCTTTAATATTTCTAGGCCTATCTGACCTTTTTAAAGCCTCTAATCTAATTTATATAAATTAATTGCTCATCTTATGATTGTATTTAAGAAAAAAAATCAAAATGTATTTGCCAAAAAAAAATCAAAATGTATTTGATAGGCTGAGCACAGTATATTATTCGGATCTATTAGGAATTGTTCGGCTCTTTTAGGAATGTCAAAACGGCTATTTTGGCCCAACACATCTAAAGCCCACATGTTTCAAGCTGGGTCCGATTAGTCTTATCGGTTGGAGCTGGAGACAATTAGGAAATTATTTCTTGACATATTGTGCTAGCTTCACTGGACGAGATGTGTCTGCTGCAAGCGGTATGGGTGATTCGACAGTACTTTCACCTTATATAATGTATAGACTATAAATCCAACAAGTTTGCAATTGCGGTTCAGCAGTACATTTGCATTAAGCACACACTAGCTAAACGGTCATTTGTTACAAAGACAAACCCCTATCAGCAAGAAGTCTTCCTTTTAGCTATGGATTTTACGCTTCTCGATAAACTTCAAGTCAAGAGATATTATCAAACTGCCGATAAAGTTGTTCACCATTCAGGCATTCATATGGTTTTAAACCGTTTAAATCATGCTTTAATCCTATTGTTGTAATCTTATAACCAGGGACAGACCCACTTTGGTTACACTAGCCAAAGTATAACTAAAATGACAAAACGGTTTGGAACTTTGGAATGCACGCACTAAAATACATGAAGTTAAGGGTTTTGGTGGCTTTTTGTAACATTTTGGCAATATTTTGCACTCTCTGATAAACCGGGGAAAAAAAAACAGGTTACAAACAAGTTAATTAGGGGTTTCTTCATCTTGATATGAAGCCCGATAACTTTTTGATGGCTCTTGGACGTTGGAAGGTCCTCTGATATTTTGAACATCGTGAATTCAGATTCGGTTTTGATCAACAAATCCATAATTTTATTATCTAAATTTGAATTTAAATTTTTTTAGAGACATCCGAACTTTTTAACGGATAGCATTAGCATCTAATATCATTTCCGGATATTTTTTCCATCCATAATGTTAGAACCGTCTTTGGAATTGGTAATCCACACACACTATAATGCGACTCACGTCGGGACAACAACAGTATTGTATGCCGTGCATACACGTTCTTATTTTAGAAGTTTTTTTTTGGTTTTATTATTACAAATTGCTCGTTTTCTTATTAATACGGATACATTAATATACACTAAACTAATAATGTAATTATAAAATTAAAGTTCTTTGTCAACGCATTTAACCTATAAAACCCATGACACTAGTTTTCGAGAAACTTCACTTGCTTAAGCAACATATAAACAAAGCAAGCAAAAAAGAGAGGAGAGAAAATGGCTTTCTCAAGCATCTCATTTGCTGCTTCTCTCGTAGTCTTCTCATCTCTAATCATATCTTCAGTTGCTTATTACGGCAATGAAGCCGACCCAGAGACCGGAAAATTGATTCCGATGGCCGTTGAAGGAGTCATCATGTGCAAGTCCGGTGGCAAAACTTACCCAATTCAAGGTAAGATATAACTACTTTTATTATAACCAAGACGAATTTGTCTACCTGTACGAGAAAAATAGAGTATAGTAAGGTCGTATAATTCATATAGCTGTGGATTCAAATTCTCAAACGTCTGCAAATAATCATATTATCTCCCAACTTTATAACTAAAATTTTTAAACCATAATATGCATAGTAGTTTGTGTTCATGTTATAGTTGTGTATATCGTACATATGTAAATATGACCGGTTGAATTAAGCAAATCTGTAGCAAATTTAATACATATCTGACATCTAAGACCACTTTTTCTTTCTAATATGTCATTTCTTTAAAAATATAAATGAAGACTAACTCTGTTAATTATTTTCTAAAAAAGCGCTATTATTTTTTTCTCGTTATTACTAAAAAGTTTAACTCAATTATGGCATTGTTTGTTTACGACAGGTGCAACAGCAAGAATTGCATGTGTGAAGACTGACGCATATGGGAAAGAGATAGTTCCAATATCGATAATGAGCAGCAAAACCGATGCTAAAGGTTACTTCTTCGCCACGATATTCCCTTCACAGCTTCGTGTAGGAAGGACCGTGACCAAATGCAAAGCTTACCTTCACAAATCTCCAATCGCTGATTGTGATTTCCCGACCGATGTGAACAGAGGTGTTAGAGGACAGTCATTGAGCAAGTACCGTGTTCTTGAAGACAAGAGCTTCAAGCTTTACTGGGCTGGTCCTTTCTTCTTCACCTCTGAACCTACTTACTACTAATTATGATCTTTTGATGAACATGAAATTTAACGTGTTCTTGAGATGGACAATCTTTTCGTTTGTTTGATTCGTCGTATAACGTTTGTCTGAAAATGAGCTAATTAAGAGTTTGTTTTCTTTGTTTTTATTTCATTCATGTCGTATGACTTTTCCATGTATCTTATGTTTTATTGGATTCCTTCTAATCATCTAAATTGCTTATTTTGACTTTCCTTATTGTGATCGAACTTTTCATAGGTATATTAATGTTTGAAGAAATAGAGTTTTAGCTTCAAGATATCACCAACTTGGAAAAAACTAAAAACAACACACAAAATAAGATTTATTTAAAGTTTTAGAAACCAAATTTGTGGCAATTCTCATATTTTAGTAGTAATTTTGAAAAACAAAACATAAAATATGGTATTCTCGAGAACTGCCCTAATTTTTATTGGATCATTTCATTTTTAATTTGGAAAAGTCATAAGGATTAACCTCTAATACCATGCTAAGATATACAACTACGAAAATTTCATGGGTATATTAATGTTTCAAGAAATATAGTTTTAGCTTCAAGATATCACTAATTTTGAGAGAAAAAAACTAAAAACAACATACAAAAAAAGATTAATTTTAAAGTTTTAGAAACCAAATTTGTGTCACTACTCAAATTTTAGTAGTAATTTTGAAAAACAAAACATAAAATATGGTATTCTCAAGAACTGCCCTAATTTCTATTGGATCATTTCATTTTTAATTTGGAAAAGTCATAAGGATTAACCTCTAATACCATGCCAAGATATACAACTATGAATAAAATGATTCATTGTTCCTGAACCCAAAAAATGAAGAAAAAACAATTGGAACCACATAAGCACTGTTGTAGATTTATAGATTTATTTTGGTTTTCTCCAAAATTTTCGTTTCAAGAAAACAAAAACTACGTACAAATTATAATAAACAGTTTTGAGAAATGCATCCGTTTTTTTCTTTCTATGTGCAAGTATAGGTTTTACAGGAGTATCTACATATTACATCGTATGTTCATCCCACTCTTTTGGTCTTTATATACAATGACCTTGATTTATTGAACATAACACATCTAAAAGAATTTGACTCTCTTTTCCTGTTTTTTCAAAACAAAATGATATATAATTTTTTCAAGAATATTATAAGAGCTCTCTACATCTACTTGGAGCAACCAGACTCTCTTCTTCAGTTTGCTTATCTTTCCAGTGAACATGACAAAACTTCATGGCCAAGAACATGAGTCCTTTGGCTTTAACACTCAAGAACTTGAGCATTATCTGTTGATTTTGGCCAGCTACAACCACTCGACCATCCCAACACACCCAAGATTATATCCACCTTAGCGCAAACACTAACCTGGGAGTTACAGATCCATAGAGACACATGTTAGTGTTTAGTGGTTATCGAAGATCCAAAAAAAAAAAAAAAACAGTTAAAAGAGAGTTTAGATCATTAAGACATATTACCAAACTTTCAATGTTTGCCTCTATTTGAAACAACATTACTGCTAATCCTCTTCCTCTGTCAATTTCGGCCTGCAAAAAACCATAAGATATGTAAGATGTGTCGTTGGAAACAATAAAATGTTCAGAAGTAAGTTTTAAAGTTAAAGCACGCACCACGCAAGAACACACTGTGATGCCTTCAGCTGCAAGGACTGTTGTTACCTCTGCGATTATGCCTGCCAAAATGTAACAAACAGTTCTGACTTTACTTTTGAGATGTTGGAATCATCAATCATGATGCATGACTAATGGAAAATGAAAATAACATACCTTTGCGATCCATGGATACTACACATAACCATTCGATGGAATGACCTTCGAGATGATGCCATGTGGCAATTTTACTGTCTCGCCAACTGTCTAAGCCAGGTAACACTTCTTTATAAGCAGGGATGTTAGCAGGCAAAATCTTGGCAATTCCATCTCCAGGTAGGAGGAACTCTGGCTCATCTAAACTCGAGTTTTTTATGGCTTTGTTGTGTTTCCCATTCACCTTTGGGACCCAAACACTTCCGTTTTCAGAAGTGGGTGTTGTATCTCTGCTTTTGTCTTGTGACTGGAATTGCTTAACATTGACAAGGATTTTCTCCCACCACTGTAGGCTCTTTCTTGAATCTTCTGTGAGATCTTCCACATCACTATCAGAGTCCGCTACAAAGTCATTCACTTGATCTTGGGTAATTTCGGCAGCACATTGTGCAGCTTGCTCCCTTAGGAACTGGAACAAGATGAGAGACATGAATCAGTAATAGTTAGCCAAATAGCATAAAGTAAGCAAATAAAACTAACATACCCTCATAATCTTGTGTCTTGCACTCCTTGTTTTGGCATGTTGCAACCACTGTTTATGTCTCTGGAAAGCAGATTTACTTGAGAGGGCCTGTGATGTGACAATAATAATAAAACATGAGAGGAGTCCGTGAAACCTAGGTATTAGAGCATGATGAAGGCAATCAAAATTTCCTTAAGTAGAACAGAAAGAAAAGGAGAAATGAAAAACAAATGCAAGAGAGAAAAGGTACAAACGTTGTAGGTGACTATCTCCACGACCTCAGCGTTCTCAAGAACGTGCGTTGGAGAAACAAGATTACCATTGACCTGCAGTTTCAAGCCATTAAGTATCCTTAAAGTCTGGTTCAGTTGTTGTCTGTATTTCAAAGATAATAGACAGAAACTTCAAAGATATCATGGTAGGAACAACAGGAATGGGGAAAATACCTTTGCTGCTACCATCTTGTTTCCGACTTCCGTGTGAATCAGATAAGCATAGTCAACAACAGTGGCCCCTTTGGGAAGGTTCTTTATCTGCAAATAGAATACCAAAGCATTTAAGTAAAAGCATAAAAAAATTTAAATGATGTTTTAAAAGGCTTCGAGGTGTAGTCCTTACCTCTCCTTTAGGTGTGAACACAAACACACGACTACCCAAAAGATCCCTTGTAATGGTATCCACAAATTCTCTAGAGCTCATGTTACCCACAAACTCCTCTTGCCATTCCCTTATTGCATTTAGCCACCCAACCTGGAAAAACAAACTGTCATAACTAACATCATACTGGGAAGGCAAAAAAGAAATGTTATTGCCTACATAGCACGTCTCTCTGCATTCTACTTCTGAGTATGGTAAGTAAATACCCTGAGTGCAAAATCTGCATTGTTGAGGCACCCTGTCTTCCCCCTTGAATTTCTACCTAAAGGAAGTGCATTTCCAACTAATCCAGCAGAAAGAGCCTTGCCATTATAGTAAACAGCAATGCCCCTTTCAGCAATTAAGTCCATCTCCTCGGTTCTGATCTGCAGAGAAAAATGTAGTTTTATTACCCAATAAAATCAGCTTTTTAAAAAACTTTCTCCATGCTTCAACCATTAAAAGACAAAAACCAAATCAACTGCACTCATCATTGGCGTTTTTCTAAGAATTGTGATGAAATAATATCATCTCAAATACCTGAACCTCCAGTCGAAACATACTCTCATACAAGAACGGAATCACAGTAGTATGAAGGCTCTGGTAGCCATTCGGCTTCGGGGTCGCAATGTAATCTTTTACCTGTAACAAAAAGGTAGGACATGTGGTCAGACGTGTTGTAGTGAAAATGTATCCTAAACGTACAGAAGATCAGATACATACAGTCCGGGGAATAGGTTTCCAGATCTCATGAACTAGCCCAAGTACGTGATAGCATATCTGCATTGATGACAGAGCGAGAAAGCTAAGTCACACACCAGAATGAATCGGAAAAAAAAGATACCCACTTCCTTTTCATTGGGGTTTCACCTGTTGTGGACTGCACAAAGGCCCGACCCCCACAGATGGTTTTGGCTTTACTATAATCCGTAACTGCTAAAATAAACATCGGAGAAGCATCATGTTAACAATCATATTAAGCTCACAGATGGAAGTTCTGTATTTAAGACCTTTGATACAACTTGGAGACGAGTATACAACACAAACCTGAGCAATCTGGTTGTAATCATTAATTGATCCTTTCGATTTGAGCGCAGCTTTGTAAATGCTGCAGGTAAAAATAAGAGACTTCAGATGCTGAAGAAAAGGAATAGATTACAGAGTAAAATGAAGAAGTCATTTTTGAATTCACCTGTAAGTTTCCTTGCAAACAGATCGAACATCAGTATTCACAGTCACAAGGTCCAGAAACTGATCATCTTCAATCTTTTTCACCAAAATTCTGTTTGCCTAAGATACATAGTAGGACTCTGTGAATGCAGATGAACTAAATAAACGCCCGGATGGATTCACAGTTCGAAAGGTCAAAGAGTGTGTAGGTTGATAATCAACATCATTCTCTAATCTCCTTTTCTTTTCAATCAATGTTTTAACATTTTAGGCTCAAAGCTGATAATGAGTTGAAATTACCTCAGTGAGTTCTTTTTCATGCTCTTTGTAGAGGTTAGCAATCCTGCTTGTGACTCTTTCATAATCCTCAGCACTTACGTACATGAAAGACAGATTTTCCAGTTCAGACTGCAAGATTACCACCACAAAACTCAGAACGCCATGGGACACAACAACTGAGAAAATTAAGTTTCATATACACACTAACATACATTTCAACTAATGTAACTGGAAACTACGGCCACCTTGTGGCATGATTTTGCTATAAGCATAATAGCAAGCGAAAATAATACGTAAAGGGTTATACCTTTATCGAATACATTCCAAGCAATTTCGCTAAAGGAGCAAAGACCTGCAAAGTCTCCCCTGCAATGCTGGACTGGACGAAACTCACAAATTCATTAGTTGTCCCAAATAAACACAGAGCTGAGAACTGTATGGGCAACAAATCTCAACAAGGAATCACCTGCTTATGGGGAGGCATGTGGCAGAGAGTTCGCATGTTATGCAACCGGTCAGCTAGCTTGACGATAATCACGCGAACCTGGAATGAAGCAGTTAGGTCTGCTGATGATATAACCACACTAACTGAAACACAATCTTAAAAGACTGAAACCTCGTCTGTCATCGCCAGAAACATCTGCCGCAAATCATCTGCTTTTACATCTTGTATTGATTCACTTTCTGTTTTACACTTTAACTTTCCCAGTTTTGACACCTAATAGAGAAAAAAACTTTTAAAAATAGTGAACTTCATGGAACTGGAAGCGTGGAGTTCTTTCTCTATAATTGGTTAGAGGATAGGAAAAATATTGTAGTAAACACACATAGGCAGACCTTGGTTTCCCCTTCTACGATGTGACGCACAGTTGCACCAAACTCTTCTTCTATCTTTTCAAAAGTAATGAAATTTGTATCCTCGACAGTATCATGTAGTAATCCAGCAACAATAGACTCCCAATCCAATTCCTATACAATTACAAAAGTAACTTATTAAGCTTTCCAACTAATCCTCATGTAAATCCGTATTACCAACGTATCACGCAACTCACAAGTTCTCCAAGGATACGAGCAACTGCAACAGGATGTATAATAAATGGTTCCCCACTACGTCTCTTTTGACCATGATGTGCCTCAAACGCTAACTGCACAAACCTTTCTTACTGAATTAAGAAATGAATAGCAGAAAAAACTGAAAATAAACTGGAATAATAATATATCAAGGGGGAATGACATAGGATGTAGTTTAAAGAAGCCTTTCAAATATAAAGAAACTTATATCATCATACCTTAAGGCCCTTTTTAACAAATTCTAATTCTTTACAGGGTAGGTAAGATATTGATGGGAAAAGGTCCTGCAAAGATAAGCACCCATCAAAATGGTTGAGTGTCGTGCTAGTAGAGTGCCAATGAAAAAGAAGAGGGCAGTGCATCGTACCTCCCACAATGTTTTGACGGTTACATCATCGGATGCACCAGAAGATTCAGCTGATACGCAATACAGTTCCCATCTTTTATGACTACCACAAGATAATCTGGACTTCAAGATATTTCTCACATTTACAAAGTAAGGAGCCTCATAAAAGCCTACTTCATATTCATACCTCTGCCAGGCGCACTACATTATCCAAAGGAGTTACCATAAGGAACCTCAAGAATAGATTGCAAACGCTGCCACCATGGCAACATGAACAAGGTGATCATGTACAAGCAACGCAAGACGATCTCAACACCCCAATACATAAACAGAAGCAAAAAAGAATACTTACAGCTTTTACTCTGCTCTTTCTTCCATTTCTGCCACATGAATACAAAGAACAAACAGGTGGATGAGCAGTGGTAGCTAGAAACCCAGTTAACGCTCTTGGAGCTTTCCAAGCACAGGAGAGAGCATTGCAATCGCTTCTTGCATTCCCGTCTCCTTTGTTTAGATTACATATGTTCACACATTCCACAGACACTGCATTGTACACACATAATCAATCAATAAACCCAAAACCGAACCAACCAAAAATGGTAAAAATGAATGTAGAGGTCAAGGCAACTAACTTTTAACGAAAAAAAACTAGGTTCCTTAACCAGTAATAGAAAACTGTGGTCCTCGACAAGAAAAGCATTCTACACACATAATCAATCAACAAACCCAAAACTGAACCAACCAAAAAGGGTAAAAATGAATGCAGAGGTCAAGGCAACTAAATTAAACAAAAAGAAACTAGGTTCCTTAACCAGTAATAGAAAACTGTGGTCCTCAACAAGAAAGGTAGGATATGTTTAGTTGGCACATGAAGTTACTTAACTAAACACTAGTATATAACCTAATCACTCAAAAACCTAACTTTCCTACATTTACTCAGCGGCCCAACAAACACGAGAACAAATAGAAATGATCAGCCAAGTGGATTCTTTCTCCCAAGCACAAAACACCAGGAAACTCATAGCAGGTGCAGTGAACAAGAAATAAACTAGATTTCAAATCCAATGGTGCGTGAAGGCTCGGAACGGTAAGCAGAAAACGGAGCAACGCAGTCGGAAAAAGACTCGTTCTCTGGCAGTAACGGACTCGTAACTAAGAAACTCACAGGCATAAGCAGAAATTAGATAAACGCAATACAAAATTGCGCGCGATTCAATTAGAGAGAAGAAGGAAACAATTGCGTAAACTCTGGCTTCGAACGAACGTGTGTCTCCGCAGCAACGAACATGAAAAAAAAAAGATGAAACAGAATCAGAGGATAAAACGAAGGATACGCACCGGACAAGGAAGAAGCAGAAGTCATTGCTAATGAGGCAAAGCTATCGAAGAACTAAATCGATCCACCATTTGATTGATTTCGAACAAGAAATTCAAAATCTCCAGATTCCGAAATCACAGAGACGGAGAATTGAGAACTCTTTCGAAGAAGAGGCGAGTTCAATTTAGGATAGGGAATATTTCGAAAAGATAGAATAGAGAGAGAGAGAGAGAGAGAGAGAGAGAGAGAGAGAAGCGCCCACAGTGATGTGAAGAGGAGGAAGAAGAAGAAGGAGAAGAAGAGAGAGAGAGAGATATCAAGTCTCAGGTAGCCCCTCCCTGGCCACACAAATGCCGTCCGATATACAAAGACGAGAAAAATTATAAAGATATTTTTTTTCCCCTTGTGTTGTGGTTAGTCAAAGATTAAATATATATACATTTTTCTCCTTGTGTTGTGGTTAGTCAAAGATTAAATATATATACATTTTTCTCCTTTGAGTTAAAATACTTTTTTTTAGTCATATAGTTTTGGGATTATGAATTATTAAATGACCGTTTTAAATAGTAATTTTTTAGATATACTTCTAAATTTTCAGTGATTGTATAGGTAGAAACATAAAACTTTAAAATTGTTTGTTATTAGTATTTTAGTCATCTATGTAATAAGAAAAAAGCCTTAATTAGGGAAAATTACATAGTGTGATATTCATTGGTACTTAACATAAAGAAGAAAATACGAATGTATATTGTATGTACTATTATATAAACTCCAATATGCTCATTCAAAATTTTCCAAAAACAAGTATTTAAAATATCGTTAAAATTTACACCCGGTACTCAACGAGTCATTTAAAAAAAAAAAATTATAACAAGGTGAACAAATATAAATTAATTAATCGGCAGCGAATAAATTTAGGGAGTTAAAATAGTGTTAATGAGAAGAGCGTCCTTGCAGAGCTTCAACAAGTTTGTGTTCCTACGAGCAAGCTCAGCATCATTACCGGCACGATCGTTCAAAGCGTTTTCACAAGCCTCACCGTCGCTTATCGCCGTATTGAGCCAAATATCAACGTCGATGAACAAGTTTTGCATCAAAGCGGCGAGAGAATCGTCGAGCTGCGCGACTGCGTCTAAGTAATTCTTAGAGCAATCGTCGAGGGTGTCTTCTAACGCTGGCTCGAGGTTCTTTTGCTTCAGTTTGGCTTTGATGTAGAAAGATGTGTCCGAAGCGTTTGAGGACGCGATGCTTAACGCGATCACGCCGAGTTTTGGTGCGGTTGCGGTTGCTGCCTCGGGACGGGACGTTAGGCTTGCAACGCAAAACGCTTTATCTTCGGATTTCTCGCATAGTTTCTCCGCTAAGGCTTTGCCTGTCTCGGTGAATGTCGGCGGTGGAGCTTTACCGGCAATGGCCACCGTGACGTAGACGGAGAGGAAAAGGAGAAAGATCCTTCCGACCATTTTCATCGTTTGTTTTATTTTTCTCAACTTCTCTTCTCGTGGTTATTATCAAGATGAATAAAACTGAAATTTGGTTATTTAAAGAGCTTAGAGAAATGTATTTTTGGGTTCTTCTATTCTTTTCCGCCATCGGTTATTCTATTTTTAAGTTTTTTCTCTTCCCCTCTCAATCTATTTTTAAGATTTGTGTTACGAGAAAGAAGGTCAACGCACATTTGTACAAAGTCAATGATGGCCTTCGAGAGGAATTATGTACTTCCTATTTTGGGTCCGTAGGAATGTGTAGGTGTATGCATTCAAATCTGATCTCACTAATCGTCTAATCCTATGTATGCAGTATGCGTATTCAATCCAAATTATTAACTTGAGAAATCGATTACCGTTTCGGTGATTAATTTCTTGTCCATGATCTAAAATAACTAAAGTTTACTCAAAATTAAGATATAAAGTTCCAAAATATATTTGATGCATTTTTGTGTTGAATGCATGCAATTCGTAGAGGTTACTACTTCTGACTAAACAAATACAAATCATTATTTGATTTCTTGCAATCTTTGGAAATCCCAAAAGAAAATATGCATCTTTGTCTTCATTTTCTTTTCTTTAGTTCTTTTCTTGGAAGAAGCTTGAAAATGGGTATGGCAAAAATAGGCATAGTGATATTTGTGCTACGAGAGTGAAAGACGTGCCAAAAGTGAGCCTATAATGGGCTTAGCAGAAAGCCCAATTAAAAATGAGAGGTTTTTGCAGAAGAGTAACCCTAGAAAATGTCATATATAAAGATTATCGTCTTCTTCGATTAGCTCTTCTCCGCCAAAATCAATCACCAGGAGGGAGAGGCTAAAATGGTTTCGTTGAAGCTCCAGAAGCGTCTCGCATCTTCAGTGCTGAAGTGCGGGAAGAGGAAAGTATGGCTCGATCCGAACGAAGGGAGTGATATCTCCATGGCCAATTCGCGTATGTTGTTCTTCATACTTTCAAATTTTGTTGATTCGATTATATTTCCTCCGTCTCGTTCTTGGTTTATCTGCGATTGAAGCTTGTTGATGAGGATGAGGATATTATGGATTTTTTTTTTGTAGCTTAATTCGTAGGATACGTTGAATGATTTGAAATCAGTGTGATGAATTTGAGCTCGGAAATGGTGTTGCTATTAGATTGCAATCTGATTTTAAGTTTTGTTTAGTTTAAGCTTGTACAGATGTTTTATTAGATTTAGTAGTTTTGGATTCACTACGTTCTTCTTGGTTTCATGGTCTATGTAGTTTCTATCTGTTACGGAATCAACATGCCAATAGCACACTGTTGGATCATGATTTTTGTGTGTTTTCGATATGAATGGTGATGCATCAATATGCATTTGACAAGTGATTGTAATTCTGATTGGATTGTTATGTAACTTTAGGCCAAAACATCAGGAAGCTTGTGAAGGATGGTTTCATCATCAGGAAGCCAACAAAGATCCACTCACGTTCCAGAGCTCGTCAATTGAATATAGCCAAGAGAAAGGGACGTCACGCTGGTTATGGTATGTAAGATTTGACCCACACTCTTGAAAACTCTCGACAGATGATTTACTCGGCTACTGTGTATAATGGTTAAGGTAAGAGGAAGGGTACCCGAGAGGCAAGGTTGCCGACAAAGGTATTGTGGATGAGGAGGATGAGAGTTCTGAGGCGTCTTTTGAAGAAGTATAGGGAGACCAAGAAGATTGACAGACATATGTACCATGACATGTACATGAAAGTCAAGGGAAATGTCTTCAAGAACAAACGTGTCTTGATGGAAAGTATTCACAAATCAAAGGCTGAGAAGGCCAGAGAGAAGACTTTGTCTGACCAGTTTGAGGCTAAGAGGGCTAAGAACAAGGCTAGCCGAGAAAGGAAACACGCTCGACGAGAGGAGCGACTTGCCAAGGGTCCTGGAGGAGACATACCTGCTGCAGCACCACCTGCAAAAACCGCAGAGTAAGTTTTGATCTTAATAACGTGAAAGAAAATTTGTAATGTGTTGTGGCAACATTCTAAACTCATTTCATTGGGTTGTTTATTTTGCAGGGTACCAGCCAAAAAGTCTAAGAAGTGAGAAGTTTGCTCAGTAGTGAATTCTCTATAGCAGTGATTTTGAATGGTTTCTGTGATTCATCTTTGTGAAAACTCTTTCGTTGCAAAAAATATGAGAACATTTGTCAGTAGTTCGTACTGTTTCAGGAGACTTAAATCTATGAAATCTATCTTCTATTCCTTTTTCTCTGAGTCATCCCAGTAATACTCTACTAAGCTTTACAGCTTTAGCACATAATCATGGTTAAGCTGGGATCATAGCCGAATTAGAAGAGAAATCAAACAGCTTTAATTATAAAAGATTCAATATGTAGTTTTCGTTAAATCACATAATAATAGGTTATTTGTGCTTAGTAAACCACGAGATGTAAAAATCTTGTACATCGAAGTTTACTACTATGAACAAAACAAATTGTAAGTTTATTATGAACGTTTGTTCAAAAAAAAAAAGAAGTTTATTATGGACGAAACAAATCTAAGTACTAATTTCGTTTTTGTCAAAAATCTATATAGAGATTTTTAAACAAACAAACGTTACAAACCCATGAAAAGTTTACAAATATTAGGTCCGGTCCGTTTAAGAACAAAACTTTTGAGGCAACAGCCAACAGGTGAACAGAGGAGAAGATGCTAAGTTGTCTGACTGTATAGTTGAACCCAGACAAACTCTTCCTTGTAACTTAAGCTCGAGTCACACGAGTTCTCACATGTGTACACCACGATTGTTGCCCAATCGAGAGATTCCCTATCATTCTTCCCGCCGAAGAAGAACAGTAGCTGCGGCATTACCTGACAAAACCGCCATTAAAATTATCAAGAACAGAGCCAAGCTTCCAATATGCAAGAACAAAGAAAAGAAATGGGGACAATTGTGTTTTTCTTGTTTTAAAGTCGATTCGATTTAGCTAAAATTATTGGTCAACTCTTGACGGGTTTATAAAGATAAGCAAAAGAAGTGACTAAGACCATGCTAATACAAGTTTCATGAGAGAAGTGTTCATCAAATATAGGCGAAAAACGAAATAATTACCTGAGTTTCAAAACAAAGAGGACCACCACAAGATTTGCAATTGGGAATCTCAGATTTAGAGACTCGCCCGCTTGCTATTGGCCAAAGGGGTTTAGCACCAGAGCTCCGGGAATATCTGTATCAATATGTATTTCACAATTTGATGTTATGACTTATGAGAGAACCAAGAAAAGAAGTATGCACAAAATTACAAGTTCTGTGTTTGAATCACACCTTAGAACTTGTTCAGGGGCTTTGGCAACGCGTTGCTGGAAATTAACCCAACTCTTTTTATCAGCATCTCCCTGTACACGCATGAAAATTGAGGATCATTTGAGGCATTTTGAAGTTTGCAAACACGGCCATGAAAATACCTCAAAATCGGTCATTAGCGATTTCATTTGGTCGTCAACTTCTCTCTTTGAGACCAAAGATTTAGCTACTTCATCATCTCCTGACATTTCTGTATCATACTCACTTTCATCCTCATTGATTAATACAAATTCTTTCCATAGACTCTTACTCGCAACTGCACAAACCGAAAAAATTCATATCACTAGTCACACACAGTTCCAAGGCTAGGAAAAGTTTGTGAATTCTGCTAACCTTTCTGCTTTTGAGTTAGAGCAACCCCATTATTGACAATGCCTGAGTCGGATGTTTCGATAACCGCGCGCAGCTGTTGGCATTCGTTTTTATGACCCAAGCGCCAATGCAGGGCCTGGAAATTAGAAACAACAGATGACCCAAAAAAAAAAAAAAAAAAAAATTAGAAACAACACAGATTGTTAAAATTTGCCAAAAAAGGGTGGAATCTAGCGGAACAACAGAAACTACTATGCACATACGCACACACCTGGTGTTTCGGTGAACAATATCGAGCATTTTTGCAACCGCTACATAGTTTATCTCCTTTCCATGTTCCACACCAAGTGCAAAGCGGAGCTAAAGTAAAACAAACAATATCAAGAATTGAAGATTAAAAGAAAATTCTTGGAATTGAGTCAAACCCATCAATCAGTCAGTTCATAATACCTTCATCACCCAATGGCTTGTCTGTTCCATCGTGCTTTGGAGCCTCACTCGAGTAAAAAGGGTTAACGCGAGGCAATTGGCAACGGAAAACCTTCGTACTTCAGGAACAAAAAAACAGTACTTTAGTGTAACAACCCACATGTCATGGAGAGAAGACAAACAAACAGAATGTTGCGATGTGTAATAAGAGATTCCTTTTCTACCTCCGCATAGCCTTCTCGGGGGCACGTTTCCATTGTTCATGTTGATCACGAAGGAGACAAGACATAGATGGACACATGAAGAGAAACAATGTCCGGTGAAAAGCTGATTCCTTGTCCGTTAAAGGAGCATAAAGCTGCCAATTTCCCCAAATCCCATAAAAAACCGACCCAAAAAGACATGCAAGGAAGAAAAAAATTAGTCTGTATGAAACTCACCTGAAGTACAAATTGCAGAGGCTCTTCACATAGATCACACAAAATTGACTTCCCTGATGGTAAATTAACTGGATCCAACCATGCCTATATCACAAATATCAACCCCAAGAATCAATACCTAAGAACATAAAGAAGAAGAATTTGATTCCAAAAACTGAAAAAGATGTTTCAACATAGTACCGGAACACCACCAGCTAAATTAGGGAACAGTTGACGAAGATTTGACCATGAGAATCTAGGACTCTCTACGAAACCTAACATCACAGGTTCATAATCTTCGTCATCTTCCTCATCATCATCATCATCAAATTCATCCATGTTTATCGGTTCCACTGCAGTTTCCTCAAAGTCATCATCATCATCATCGAGCTGAGTTATTCGGAGGCCTTTGAAATCATCCATGGAGTCTTCGTTGAAGCTACTCATCTACTTAACTGTGTTGAATTGATGAAATGAAGACTGCATAACAAAACAAGGAACTGCATTTTAGGGTTTTACTCTGTTTCATAAACCTCCCAAAAGTATCTGGCAAGAAACAATGACACACATCGTAACCTAATCATGGGGTTTTCACAAAATTCGAAAATGACTATGTTATCAAAAGGTTTTCAAGATTTAACAGCTCAATAATCAGCTAATTATAAATCCCAGAATTGGTAAGAACAAAGGTTAAAAATGAGCTCACTAGTCACTATTAACGAGAATCAAATTCCAAAACTAACTTACCACTCCAGTCGGTGATGGAGATGTTCTTCAGGTAGCCCTTAAAGATCGAATCTTCTTCTGTTAATTTAAACAGCAAAATTTTGTGGACATCTTCACGAAGACGACGACGATGAAAGCAAAACAAACGTCCCTTCGGCCCAAAACAAACCCTAGACTAAACGACATCGTTTTAAAGGCCCATAATAGTCTAAGCCCAATAAAGTATTATAAGCCCATACAGGTTTCTAAATTGGTTGCGACTAAAAGTATAACCTTATCCCGGACAACCTTATCCCTAAAATCTCACCGGAAACACAATTCTCGTTCACCGGAGCTTCCTGTAAGCGACGATTCTCTGCTCTCTAGCTAATTTAGTCGGATCTCAATTATGGGTCTGATACTGCTTCTTTCGCAAATTTGTTGATTTCTGATTTCAAAATCGTGAAATCGAATTTTTGCAGGGAAGAAGAAGGAGAAATAGATGATGAGCTCAGTTAGTAGAAACAGCGATGAGAGATTAAGAACAGTGTGGACACCTGAAATGGATCAGTATTTCATCGAGCTGATGGTGGAACAAGTGAGAAAAGGCAACAGATTCGAAGATCATCTGTTTAGCAAACGAGCTTGGAAGTTCATGTCTTGTTCCTTCACTGCCAAATTCAAGTTTCCTTATGGTAAAGATGTTTTGAAAAACAGGCATAAGACATTGAGGAACTTGTTTAAATCTGTGAAGAATCTTTTGAGAGAAGATGGTTTTAGTTGGGATGAAACTAGACAGATGGTGGTTGCTGATAACTGCGTTTGGGATGAGTATCTTAAGGTGCGTTTGCGTTATGTGCTTCCTTGTGATTTTTTGTGTCTTCTTCTTCTTCTTCTTAGGATAAACTTTTAGAGGGATTGATTTGTTTTTGCTTTTGATTTCGTCAAGGTTCATCCTGATTCGAGATCTTTTCGGATAAAGTCGATTCCTTATTACAAAGATCTGTGCTTGATTTACACAGATGGAATGTCTGAGCAGAAAGGTACAATCTTTAGTCTATTGAAGCTTGAATCCTTCCCTGTCGAATTTTTGTCATCAAAATGAAGAATATTTATCAGAATTTGGTGAACTGAACTGTATAATGATTAAGAACCAAGATTCTTCTAAACACTTTGAATTCTTATTAGTTTATAATTTATAGGTTCTTGTCACCAAAAAACAAAGATTCTTATTCAGCCTTTTAGATTCTTAGTTTGTGATTTATAAGTGATCTGTGAATGAACGATATGTGATTCAGCTGAGGAGAATATTACTGAGGGAGAAACCAAGACATTGATTCAGGATGATGAAGGTTACAACAGAATATGTGAATCAACAACAGTCATGTCTAACTCGAAAGGAAGTAGCATCACCCGGTGCAGGACTACTTGGCATCCTCCAATGGACCGATATTTCATCAGTCTGATGCTGGACCAAGCGAGAAGAGGAAGCCAGATTGAAGGTGTTTTTAGGAAACAAGCATGGACTGAGATGGTTAATCTCTTCAATGCAAAATTTGAGTCTTACTTTGATATTGATGTGTTGAAGAATCGGTATAAGACTCTGAGAAGACAGTTCAACGCGATCAAGAGTATTCTTCGATCAGATGGTTTTGCTTGGGATGATGAACGTCAAATGGTTACAGCTGATGATAATGTCTGGCAAGACTATATAAAGGTAACTAATTGCTCTGATCTAAAGCTAAGTGGTTGGTTACAGTGTTTGGCCTCTCCCTTTTTTAAAGTGTGATCTTGTCTGAAACAACTGCAGGCTCATCGAGATGCAAGGCAATATATGACTCGGCCAATTCCATACTATAAAGATCTGTGTGTGCTCTGTGGTGATTCTGAGATCGAAGAAAACAACTGCTTTGTAGCAATGGATTGGTTTGACCCCGAAACTGAATTCCAAGAATTCAAGTCCAGTGGAACCACAGATTTGTCTATTTCAGCTGAGGAAGAAGATAGCAACTCTCTTTTGTTTGACCCCAAGAACAAAAGAGATCAACTTGCTAATACTGATACAAGCCCTATAAACCCGAAGAAGCCTCGAGTTGATGAAACCCAAACCATGGCAATAGAGGACGCAGTTGAGGCTATTCAAGCGTTACCAGACATGGATGAGGAACTTATATTAGATGCTTGTGATCTGCTTGAAGATGAACTCAAGGCAAAAACTTTCTTGGCTCTAGATGTGAAACTACGCAAGAAGTGGTTGTTAAGGAAACTCCGACCTCAAGTAACTTAGGATTTATGAGCTGTAAACAAACAAAGTAGAAGTTTGAAGATAAACAGAAGCTCATTGGCTTATATTATAGACTACTCTAGTGTACTTTGCCAGAGTTTCATATATAAATACTTCACTAAGAGCAACAAAGATTCAAACAATGTATCACATCTCTTCTTATTCTTACTCAGAAGTTGTCGATGTGATTGAATATGGCTGATGATATTAAACCTTGTACAAACTCCCTCTTCTTTGCCTTCTCTAGTAGCTCTGTATCTGACAAGGGAGACAGCGGTTTCCCATCTCTGCGCATACGCGAAAAACAAAGTTGAGCCTTAGACAAAGTCCGAGAAAGTGGGGCAAGGCACTCAGAATCAAGAAAATACTTTTTTGTTGAATCCCTAGTAGAGCTCTTGTCTTCCATGCTTGCTTCACTAGATAAATCAGGCAGTACAAGCTTGAACTGGTTTGGTGATGGCGGATTGTAGATAAATGATAATAATGGGTCAGGAACACTTTTAGATGTATGATTAGTAGACAGTGGCCCATCGATTAGAGACTGTAAATATTTCTTAGTCCCCGGAGAAAATGGTGAATATGTCTCATCCTTGTGAAGTCTCTGCTTTTGTTCAAGGTAAGTTTTTGTCAAGGAACCCAAAAATGTCTGACAAATCGATATAACTGTACCATCATTTAGAAAAAGCAGAAAATAAAGTTCACATGTTTTCTGCTAAATGGTTACAAAACAAGAAGAGTAAATTAAAAAGGATACCTTTAAGACATCTCTATGCTGCGTGGTAATGTGATCAACCATATGCATCTTCACCCGTCTGCTACAAACCGGACATATCTACATCACAACCAAATCTGATTTTGTAAGAAGGTTATTACATTCATTATCACCAAAAGACTATTTTCATTTCTCGGAATCCATAGAAAAAGTTATAAGTTTCTAAAAGTGATCTCTTTAAGCTCAAAAAGGCTCACACCAAGCACTTCACAACTAGAAAATGGTTCCTCATAGCATCAGGCAGATAATCCAAATGAACAAAAATCCAACAAGTCCCTACCAACTCTCATTACAGAATCACAATCCTACCTACTAAAGTAAGCACGTAAAGCACTAGAGTACAAAAGAACATCACTAACTGCTAATTAAAAGAAAAGCAAATGAATTTGGAGATGGATATGAATTTGCAATTACCCCATTGTTAGCGTCTAGTTGATGCTCCTCATCGATATGGTGACACAATTCAACTAAATCATAATCATCTGAGCAAAACGGGCATGGATAATCAACTGCCATTTCATCATCTTCTTCAACATCTTCAAACTCAATACATGAAGAACCTAACCAAAAAAAAAAGTCTACTCATAAAGTAACAAAATATAAACCATCTAAAACCTTAATAGCCCAAAAATTTGAAATAAAGAAATAAAAAACATATGTATATGAACCGTATAATGAAATCATAAGCTAAATCCAATTGGAAAAGAAAGAAGGGATTTTGAAGCTAACCAGACTGATACTTAGCAAGTTCTTCTAATCGATATTTCTTCGAAGAATCAAACCCACAAATGCCCAACATATCTCCTTCCATTTGATTCTGAATCCAAAAGAAAAAGAACCTGAACTGAAAACCTCAGATCACTTTTTTTTTTTTTTTGTAATTAAATGAGCATATTCTTCGTCGTGTATTTATTAGCATCTGTCAGTACTTTGGTCAGCCCGAAAGTGCGAGGAAACATCCCCCTAAAGGCAAGACCTTTAAATGAGGTCTTTTTCTCTGGCGACAAGAGAATCCATGGACACGAATCTATTGAGCTCAAGCCAAAGTGACCAAACTACCCCTAATCGGTCACTGAACCACTGTCTCGTTTTTGACTTTGCGTGTCGAGTCCACGGGCATTTTCGTCTTTGCGTCATCGTCTTAAAACGTGTGCTCCACACACTTTTATTGACCCCTATGTAATACAGTATACAAGAAAGTCCAATATATAAATGGGCCTTAAAGCCCAAATAAATCTCCTTCGTCGTTAAGTCTGCAACACGCGCTAAAGCAAAAACGTTTTTCCGATTTTCAGATTCGTTTGCTTTTTTTCCGACGACACACGAGTTTGTGAAATCGGAGCTCCGAATCCGATCTTGTTTGTTTTTTTGGGAAAATTAACTGTAGATATTTTTGTCGAGAACCAATTGATTTGGCATTGATGGCGACGAGGAATCGAACGACGGTGTATAGGAAACACAGGGATGCGTGTAAGAGCGCGCGTGCTCCATTATCTTTATCGGCGTCTGATTCGTTCGGTGGTCCGGTGATCGAAATGGTTAGCGGTTCGTTTTCTCGGTCCAATCACTCCTCTTATGCTCCTTTGAGTACCAATGATCCTGTTCCATCAAGGTACTAATATAAGGGTTCTAGTTCGTTCCGTTTTGTTATTTGATTCTGCAACAATTCGGGAACTCTAAGCAATATATAAGAGCATACACGAAATTGATTCGAAATTTTTGATTGAATTGAACTATGGAGTGTATTTTAGGGCTTAAAAGCTTTGTTATCTTGATTTTTGACATAGTTGTGCATTTAAGTTGTATTCATAATGTTATTGTGAATGTTTGCAGTAGCGATGCATTCACAATTGGTATGCCACCAGCTTGGGTTGACGATTCTGAGGAGATAACTTTTAATATACAAAAGGTGCGAGACAAAATGAATGAGTTAGCAAAGGCTCATTCCAAGGCTCTAATGCCTACATTTGGAGATAACAAAGGAATTCAACGTGCAGTCGAGATGCTCACTCATGATATCACAGATCTGTTGAGGAATTCGGAAAAGAGATTGCAGAAATTATCTACTAGAGGGCCTTCAGAAGAATCAAATCTCAGAAAAAATGTGCAGGTATTGTTGGAACTGTTATTACTTAGCTTACGATAAATAATGCATGGCTATTATCTTATCATTAGGTTAAGTTATTCTCATTTGAGAAAATCTGTTGGTTACCAATCTAGTTGACATTATCAGTTCGCGGATTGTATCAAGTAAATTTGGGTGATATGTTTTTTCACGAACGTCGTGTGTTTTAAGTTTGTCGTACGAGGTTAAAGTTCTGTTACATGTGTAGTGGGGCTCTCCAATGAACTTGACCGACTCTTTGACATACTGTTTTTGACAGCGTTCTCTTGCAACAGATCTTCAGAACCTTTCCATGGAGCTCCGCAGAAAACAATCTACATATTTGAAACGCCTGCAGCAGCAGAAAGAGGTATTTTTTGCCTTATTTTCAAGAAATAAAGAAAGATTTACTTCTTGAGATATTCATGTACCTTAACATGGACGAATGCGATGCTCTTCTCAAATCATAGGGTCAGAATGGAGTAGATTTGGAGTTTAATCTGAATGGAAAGATGTCGAAGCTGGATGAAGACGACGAACTTGGTGGGATGGTAAGTACTTAATTGCTGTGACTACAAAACACTTCTTATGGATAACAAGCTAGAACGACTCAGTTTTCCCCAATCAATTATCATTGCCTTCCTCACACTGCCAATACATAATGAGAATCACCGGTTTTCCACAAATTTTAGGGTTTTGATGAACACCAGACAATCAAGTTGAAGGAAGGGCAACATGTCTCAGCGGAAAGGGAACGAGAGATACAGCAGGTAACTGGAAGTTGTTACTCTACCATATTTAGGAAGCTTGTTGCTTACTCTTACCATATTTAGGAAGCTTGTTGCTTCACATTTCAATGGTGATTAACTTCAGATTTCTATTTAGGTTTTGGGGTCCGTGAATGACCTTGCACAGATAATGAAGGACTTATCAGCTCTTGTGATTGACCAGGTTTCTAGCTGACTCATTAAATGGGATATATGAATTATATATGGATACAGAGTTTTTGTTGGTTTCTCAACAATTATTTTTCTTATGTTTCTTTAACAATTAGGGCACTATTGTTGATCGGATAGATTACAATATCCAAAATGTTTCCACATCGGTCGAGGAAGGCTATAAACAACTACAAAAGGTTTAATTCCTTGCCAAAAACTCACAAGTTTTTCTGAACACTACAGATTTTTCACCTTATAGAGCTAACAGAGAAATATTTTAATCTTTGGATAGGCGGAGAGAACACAGAGAGAGGGAGCAATGGTGAAATGTGCGACGATACTCCTTATACTTTGTTTCATAATGATTGTTCTTTTAGTTCTTAAGAATCTTTTGTTCTAGGCATATACACCTTGTCTTTTGTTGTAACAAACCATAACCATGTCTTTTTCTTGTTGAGTATTCTTTTTTCCAAGCGTTTTTGAATCTGAAGAAGTATTTTATGTAATCTAGTCAGTGTAACAAAGTTTTAGTTGTGAAGCATGGTTAATAATACACCATTCTTTGTGTGTTAGTTGATGTTTATTTAAACAGTTATTACTTGAAAAGCATGTTAAAGCTATGTCAAAGTGAAATTATTTACTGTTTGGATGTACTTTCTCCAATGTTTAAGTAGGCAGAGAGAACACAAAGAGAAGGAGCAATGGTGAAATGTGCGACGATACTTCTTATACTCTGTTTCATAATGAAGTGTCTTTTGTTATTTCATAATACCTTAACCATATCATTTTTCTGATAGAATTCTCATTTTTCCAGGCGTTTTAGTTTCGGGTTTTTAATACATAAAAAACACAGTCATCGCATTTTCTTGTTTTTGGTCTGGAAATATTCCAACAGACAAAGACTGAAGGTGTTGTGTTCTTCGTTTTTAAGGTGAAATTCTGTAGAAAACGAAAGGCTAAAAACGTTAGGAAAAAACTAGATCTTAGCAAAACTAAGAGGGCCGCAAGATTATAAGATAACTAGATTAGGAACCGCGTATACGCGGGTTAATATTTAAAAATTTTATAACCCGTTTAAAAAGAAAAATTTAGATATTATGTTAAATATTTACAAATTACTTGATTTTAATTTTGTATAAATTTATTAATTATTTTTTAATTAAACATTTTATAACCCGTGTAAGAAATATAAAAAAAAAAACCGGCGTATACACGGGTTTATAACTAAAATTTTTATAACCCGTATAAGAAAACAAAATTAGATATTCGGTGAAATATATATAGAAATTTCTTAATTTAATTTTCATATTTATTTATTAATTAGTTTCATATATTTTTAAATATATATATTTTTTTAATTAATCATGTTTCAAAATTTTATATCTTCATCCGTTTAAATTAATTTTTATGCATCAACCTCCTATACATTGACAAAAGAATTTGTATCTTATCAAAACGTGCAGAATAATATGAAAATATCACATTCGGATCAAAACATCTATTATCACACAATAGTATATCAAACGTCTTTAAATCCTCGCATCAACAAAATTATTAGTACACTAACCCTAAATAATCACATCAAAAGTAAAAGATGTGTAAAACTTACCTTATCATACGATGATAGCTTATAGACGATCAGTTGAAACATCACCCAAATTTTCATGCATCGATACATATGGTTTGTTGCACATCTTCAAAATATACAACCATAATAAAATAACATAGTTCAAATCTAACATTATCTTTTTATATTTAAATTTATTTAGTTTTTAATCTTTTCTCATGATTATCTTTTTATATATTTAAAATATAAAAAATTTTAAGTTATAATTTTCTTAACATTATCTTTTTACATTTTTATATTTTTAAATTTAGTTAAATTTTAATTTTCTATCATAATTATCTTTCTATATATTTAAAACTGTTAAAAAAATATATTTGTTTTTTTTTAAAAAATTATTTAAATTTTAATCTTCCCTCAAAATTATCTTGTAAAATATTTAAAATTATTAAATATAAATATTTGTTGCTACGTGTCAAAATTTCTAACCGATAAATATGAAATGTGTCGCGGTCTCTTGAATTGCTAACTTCGAAAACCCAACTTTATATAATAAGATAATACATTTTTTATTTTTATTTTTTTAAGCAAAAGATAATAATACATTAAGGAAAACAAGTCATAAAGGAAATGAACTTGCAAAGTAATAGTAAAAGAAAGAAATCTGACCTGCTTAACATATTATATTTCATTTGTGGGCTGTAACGATGTATCTTTCCCTCCGTTCACTAGAGATATTCGCTCCTTAGACTGCTTGTGAACCTCTGTGCAGCTAAAAGAGCAAATGTATGTATCTGACGTTCCAAGCATCTTCAACATCATAGGGTGCATGCAATGCAACTTACACTTCCAGCAAAACGGGCGAGATATACTTCTATTGAGCACCAACTCATATGATCTGCCCCAAAGCTCTATTTCCTTTCCTGGCATGATCCCTAAAAAGCATCCGAGCACACACTCTGTATGCAAAATAGCCCTGCGATCTTTACATGTGTAGAACCATTTCTTTGGATCGGTTTTTTTCTCACAAATGTCACACCAGTATATACCAATTGCCATTTCACCATAGCATAGTGAGAGAGGATGATCGCTGACTCTATGCTTTACCACTTGTGGTAAAGTGCCACATTCAAAGCATAAGAAAAATTCACAACCAATTTCAATGCAGCTGAGCATTCTCAATCCCAACATGTTACAACCATTGCAGGCTTTTTCTCCCCCTGGTGAAGTGTAATATAAGGGATGATGGGGGTGACTTGGATGGACAAATGGCTCAGAAATTGAACCGCACAGAACATCAAACTTCTGAGACCCATGCTGGTACGCGAAACCATTGGACATTCTACGACAAGCAACACACACAAAGAGTTGGGTTGTGCTTGTATCTAAAGTAAGCCGTTCATTGTGTAGGACATGCCATTTCTTTCTAGGAATTTCCGCACAGTATTTGTGAAGAATGAAATCACAATGGATGCAGCCATAGAAGGATTGGAGAGAGATGGGATGGGTGCATGCTCTGCACCACATGTTCTCCAAATATCGAACACCATTAACGTAGAGTCTTAGGTAATGCTCTTTGTGGCTGAAATGTTGTATTATGTTGTCATCTATTACCACATATGACTCTATATCTTCAGTCTCTTCAGGTATTCCTTCGAGTTCTTTCCCGTTCCACACATCATTTCTAGTAGCACATTTCGAATGAACGACATAGCCAGGACACTGCTGACAAGTATAACCTCCACAAGTCCAGTCCACCTCCTGGTGACAAACTCCACAAACAGAATTCACAAGACCAAAAACAGAAGTACGAGAAATACGGTGATCATGCCGGTTGATGTTTATGAGACGTGGAAGGCCAAGGCAGTCTTGATGGATCATGAAATCACATGGAACACATATGTAAGGGCTTCGATCTCCCTTCAGCCCGCAAGCATTACATTTGAAAGAATCGAGTCTTGGGAAAAGGGTGAGTTGATGATCATGAGCTTTCAAATCCAGCAGAGATTGTAGCGGTGGGTTTAAAACACAACGCATATCCAAGGTGAAGTTACAAGAAGAACAATGATAAAACGGTTCATCATCATTCTTTGTTTTGCAAAGACGGCATGTTCCATCAGAATAGTCTGGTGGTTGACCTTTGAGGAGCTTAAGAGGGTGTAAGGAGTGGTAAGAGTGGTTTACCTCGAGCGGGAGGTTCACCTCTGACGGATTCCAAACGCAATCCACATGGAAGGATAAATCACATTCTTGACATATATATGGAAACTCTTTAACAATCTTGCCACATTTAGCATCACAGTGAAACTCAATCCGCTTCTTGAGAAGGGTAAGCTTGTGGTGATGCGTCTCTGAAATGTCAATCACCTCTGGTGGTGGGTACCTGGCGCAGTATATATCCACGTTGAAGTCACAAATCTTACAATGATAATGCCTACCCGTGATTATCCTTCCACATAAAGTACATGTGCATCTTCCCTGTTGAAGCCAAAGAGTGTGCATAGAATGAGATGGGTGTTCGATAGATTCATAGGACTCGTCGCCACATTTCTTGTGGACGAAGAAATTGCAGATTTTGCAATAATAGCCATCACATATAGTTTCAAAGCGTCCACAGCAATCACCTTTCCTCAGATCATTCCAAGGCATCATACGATGGTGATGGAACAACGGTAGTGACACTCCCTTAGCTTCCATGATCATAGTAACAAGCTGACGAAGAAGAAATAGAAGAAGAAAAAGGAAAGCAAGAAGAAGAACAAGAAGCAAAAGATAGAAAAATAAAAGGTAGACTATGATGAAAGGTGAAAAAAAGAGAAGAAGGAGGAAAAGATAGAAAAAGAAAAATAAAATGTGGAATTTAAAAGAATCCAAAGTGATTTTTTTTTTTTTCTTTTCTTCTTTAATAGTAAGAGAATGGAAGGTGGAGTTACAAGAAGAACAAAGATTAAGCGATTTACCATCAATCTCTTCTCCGCAAAGATAACATTTTCCATCTGGGGCGATCTGTGACGATCTTAAACCACCTGCGATCTTCGTTGGTGGTTGATCTGTGACGAGCTTACGAGAGTGTACTGTGTGCTTCACCTCTGGCGGGTGGTTTACCTCCGGAGGGGGCCATACGCAATACACATGGAAGGATAAATCACATTCTTGACATTTATAAAAAAACCCACCACCAATCTTCCCACACATAGCATAACAATAAAACTCCATCTTCTCCTTGACAAGGGTGAGCTTGTGGTGATGCATCTCGGACTTGTAAATAACTTGTGGTGGGTCCTTCGCACAGTTTAGATCCACGTCGAAGTCACAGAGATCACAACGATAGAATAGACCCTCGATGGCCCTTCCACATAAATCGCAATAGTAAGAACCAAAACTACTTCGAAGCCAAAGAGTGTGATTCGGGTGAGATGGGTGTTCGATAGATTCAGAGGACTCGCCACATCTCTTGTGGACGAAATAGTCGCAGCTTTTGCAATAGTAGCCATCACTGTTATCTTCACACCGTTCACAGCAATCACCTTTCCTCAGATCATTACAAGGTATCATACGATGGTGGTGGAACAACGGTAGTGACACTCCCTCAGATTCCATGATCCAAGGTAATAATAAGAAGAAGAAGAAGAAGAAGAAGAAGAAGAAAACACCCCACTTCTGACAATTTTACTTAACCTTTTACCAAAAAAAGACGAAGTAAACGAAAGAACAGAAATTGTTTACCGTTATGGTTATCTCTTCGCTGACCTTCCACGAGATCTAGGATTTTCTGGTTCGTTCGTGACTAAGGTTGAAGACAAATTTTGGGCGTCACTGGGCCATTATTTTTAAGAGAAATATGCCCCTAATGCGACTTTATAACCTCAGATTTGTCTAAACTGTCATATTGGTTAATTGTTTATATCTCATGCTACAATGAGTAAGTCAAATGACCATGCTATCTCTTTTTAATTTTCCATTTCTATGCTTTCTTTTTGTTTTTCTTTCTCTCCTTCTGGTGCAACACAATTCTCTCCTTTTTCTCTCTTTTTTTTTTTTAGAAATTAACATAGATAATTAAGAAAAAAAACCAAAATTAAATAAGTAACCAAAAAAAGAGAGGATGACATAGTGTATATATATTATGTATTATTTACAACTTTTATCCCTATCTTAAATAGAACAGTACAATTTATTTTCCACCACCAACCTCTACCTCCGACACCGCCGGACCACCTCTGCCGCCGGTAGCTCCTCCGGCGGCCACCAATTCACCACAATTACAAAAGGTCAATTTGGTTACTTCATAGGATGTTACTTGTTAAATTATGAACAATATAGTGTTAGAAATTTAATTACACAATTCAGAATGGCTACTTAGCAAATTCACACTTTTTTTTTCTCTCTCGTTTGATTGGTAAGTGATTTCCAAGCTCTGCAAAGCAAAAAAATTCTTAGAAATTTAAAATGAATCCAATCAAACTCTAGAAAATTTAGCTTTCCTTTTTTTTCTCAGAGCCAAAATGTTTCCTTAATTAATTTTTTTAGCTGCAGAAAGCACTTTTTTCTAAAGCACATAACTTGATGCTTTCCAAAATTTTAATTTCTAGAGCCAAAATACTACAACAAAGCCACAGCAAAAAAATCTACATCTTAAATTCTACAGCCAAAAATCTAAAGGTACAGCCATAACCAATCAGGCCCTTAGTAAACTCTCTTAGTCTTCCTCTTTGCTTGCTTTGGATAGATTGGATATGTGTCTTCGTATCGACATTGACTTACGCATATATCATCGTAAAATCTTCACCGTTTAATGGAAAACATTAAGTCCATTAAATATGGACAAATTTTTTCTTCTCCTTTGAATATGTCTATTTCGACCTTTGATCATGTCCATTAAAACCACATTATGTCAAGAAATAGACAATATTATATCCTTTTGTGATTTTATTTTATATTTATGTCCATCAATGTTTCTATATTTTTGTCCACCCACTAATTTTGTTCATTAATTACCTTATTTCTTGTAACTGATTCTTTTATGGACAAATTCGCAAACATTTTATTATCCATATATAATGTCCACTTAGTTGATATTTATAACACTTTTTTTTTTGTTAACAACATATATCGATTAGCTTTTAACAGCAAATTTGGCGAAACATTTTTTACATAAGTAACATGGTACGGGATGATACGAACATTTCGTGCCAAAGAATCCGCTTTTACATTCATGTTCCGAGGGATAAGAGATAAGGAAAAGGACAGAAGTTCCTCCCTGTCGTTCGCAATTGCTTCTAGATAGACTGAGAACGCCGACCATTCAGTAGGGGAAGACACCATCTTCACCAAGTCGGAACAGTCAGTTAGGAAAGCTACATGTCATTGCCTGCTCCAATCATGCATCTAATTGCCCACACCAGGGCCTCCACCTCCGCGTGAAGAGGAGATAGACTCTGTCATAGATTTGCAGCCCCCATGGATGGTACCGCGTTTTGGGCTGAACAGAACCAACCCATACCTGCAAAATTGTCTGTTTCCTTCCATGAACCATCCACAGAACACCGATGTCCAAGATAATTATCAGACCGAGGGTTTGACCGTGGCCAAGGTTGGTGGGTAGATCCCGAGAAATTTGGGGCTGTACACACCTCCTCCATCTGAGCCTGTTGCCACGCTAGCGCTTCCGCGTCAGCTAACCGTATTATCTCTGGAGGACTCTCATCCTTATTATCAAAGACTTTTGCGTTTCTAACCTTCCAAATGTACCATAGAACCCAAGGAAAAGAGTCAATTTGGGCCTGTGGTGGTTGCCTCCAAAAAAGATAGTCTATATTCGCATATAGTAATGCTGCCGGGAACGCTTGTGGCCCTGATGGTACCTGAGATAAAGTCCACACCTGTCTGGCTGGGGGACACTCAAAGAGAACGTGGTTTACCGTTTCTTCTAGGGCCCCACATCTGGCACAGAGCATATCACAATTGATACCCCTCTTACTTAGATTAGATGAAACCGAAATGCAACCAGTTAGGGCCTATCATAAAAAATGTTGTATTTTTGGTGGGCACCTAGTTTTCCATACATGAGCCTGTAATTGGGTAGTATCAGGTCCAAAGACTCTGGGGGCTACCGTAGTTGGATTTGAAAGTCGTGCCGTGTGATAATATTATTTGACCGTGTATTTCCCAGTTTTTGTAAAGTGCCAGCCAAAAGAGTCCGGCTTATTACGATTACCGATGAGTATAGCAGAGATTATTTGGACATCGAATGGGTCAAAGAAATCATTCAACCGTGACAAATTCCAAGAATTTGTTTGAGGATTAATAAAGTGTCGAATTTGAATGGACGAGTCTATAAGAGATCCGTTACTTAAAGCTGATCTCGGGAATTGAGATGGAACCCAGGGATCATTCTATACTGAAATGGTGTCACCTGAGTCAATTTTTTTAATAAGTCTTTTGTTAATCAGAGAGCGAGCAGAAATAATACTTTTTCACCCATAAAATGGGTTGGAGAATATGATTTAATTTGTTCCATGAGATTGAAATTCGGGTAGTATTTATAACACATTTTGTCTATCATTTTTTCGGTGGACAAATGCAATTTAATTTACTGTCTATCATAAGTAACATTTTCACACCATCCATTTATTGTCGTAAATAGAGAACATTATGTATTTATGTTCATTGTATTTTTTAATTATTGTGTGTACTACCTTTTCACATGTCAACATTTATTGCTGTATGTACTATCCTTTCATCAGTAAGTCTATCACAAAGTAGAAAATCTGTTTCCCACCCATATTAATGCATGGTATTATAGTCATAACACAACCAACCTCAAAGTGGCATATTATGATATTACAGACAATTACATACAAGTTTTTTTTTTTTTTTTTTTTTGGCAAGGACAATTACATACAACTGATACAAGTTATCAACTCAAAGTCCTATTTTAAACAAAAATCTCTATTTTTAATGGATTCAATTTTTTTTTTTTTTTTTTTAGTGGATTTTGTTATACAGCTCTTTTAATTTATGTTTATTGGATCAAAATCCTAACTATTAAAGTTGGCTTATTGTAATAGTAAGCACTTTTGCCACATTTAATTTAATGCAAATAAAATTTCAAAGAAAAAAAAAAATGCTGAATTGTATACCGATTCTGAAAGCTAGTAGCGCTCTGCTTTCAAGTCTCTTTCTCTCGCCACACAAAGATTATCCACTCAGCTATTTTATCTGTCATGTGAGTTATGACTCATATCTACTCCATTTACTGCATGACCTATCTGAAGAGAAAAAAAAAATCTTCCATAGTAGTTGTTTCATAGAAGTTATTCAAATGTATAAAACGTTCATGACTCGAAAAGTCACACGGGTGGAGTAGAGTAGTGAACTGTGAAGAGAAGGTGAATACATTTGAGAAAACACATATTAAATGCAGTAGAAATAAAATAATACAAAAGCCTAGCCCAAGTCTAAGAATTTTACATTCTTTCAAATATAAAAAAACATATGAGAAGAGTAGAGAAGTGTGAAATGTTGCATAGGCGGAGAGAACACAAAGAGATGGAGCAATGGTGAAATGTGCGACGATACTTCTTATACTCTGTTTCATAATGATTGTTCTTTATGTCCTCGAAGAATCTGTTGTTTTAGCCTTATACTCTGTTGAAGTCCTACTAATGTCACCTCCTAATTTTTTCTTGTGACAAAATTCACATTCTAAGATCAGTTTCCCTCTTGAATCCTTTGATTGAATCACATAGTAGGACCATGCAACATCACTTTTTCCTCGGGTTGAACGGTTTGTAGCTGCTATTTCTTCATGTAATCTTCGATACGAGCTCCGATTTTGATAAATAAGAAATTCTCCGAATTCCCTAATTGTTTTTGATTTCCAAAATATATCTTAAACTATATACTACAGCTGCGATACAGCATAGCTATTAGTCAAATTTTTTTTTGTTTTTTAGTTATTTAAAATATTTGTAGCTGTAAAAGATTGAGCTCTAAAATTTATATAAGATGTAATTGCATAACTTTTACTATTGGACTAAAGAGTAAATCATATTTGTATTGTTATGTAATCAATCAAAATGTGATAACAAGAAGATGCTAAACAATTTCAATAATTGCAAAGTACAAAATAGGCGATGAGACACTTGCAAAAATAGTCTATGTAGGATTTTATATTCGATGAAGTAGCATTTTTAGATTATTTATTAACAAAATAGCATCGTAATCTGTTTTGGGCATCATTTCCCCTGTCGATGAAAGTCAAAAGCTCAAACACTAAGCTTGGGACAGAAATCAAAACTTACAAAAGGAGAAGTAAACTTGTCGAAACAAGCCATCCTGATACGCTCTGGAGTGGCAGGAGTGTCCAGTGGGAACCATTTGCTGCTAACACCCATCTCGGCTCTAGCCGCTTTGATTGCATCTTTAATCGCAAAGAAGACCGATGATGCTAGAAAAAACGGAGGCTCACCAACTGCTTTTGATGAATGTATCCCCTTTGAATTTGGATTCCCCTAATGGAAACCTCTTGGGTCAGTTTCTACACTAGCAAGTATAAAAGCTTTTTGGTTGTTTTTTATAGTGGCATATGTACCTTGAGAAGAGAAACCTTCAAGTTGAATGGAATGTCGTTAATGGAAGGTATTTTGTAGTTTCCAGGTCCGCAAGTGAGTAGATTTCCCGGTTTAATCCATTTATGAGCTGCATCTCCCCATTTGAGTTCTTCTAAAGCTACCCAACCTAGTCCTTGTACGAATGCTCCTTCTATCTGCAAAAATGGTGAATTTTCAGAACTCAGACACAAAGCACCACTCTTTTTTTTTTTTATGACTTTCAGTAGGTTTTTTAGGAAAAAGAAGAGTGCGCACTTGTCCGATATCGATGGCTGGGTTAAGAGAATATCCGAGGTCCAATATTATATCGACCGTTCTTGTCTGAAAATCACCAGTCAATGTATCGATCTCAACTTCGGCAAATGCAGCTCCATATGTGTAATATCTAAATGGGTTCCCTTTTCCAGATATCCAGTCAAAGCCAATATCGGGGATGATGTGAAAACCGTGAGCAGAGAGGTCTATGCGTTGGAAATAGCACGCGCCTGCCAGCTACATAACACTCACAAGTAGTCAGAGGAAGATAGTTTTTCATCAAAATGCAAACAAATTTATGGGTTCAACGACAATTACCTCAGCAAAAGAGTTGATATTGAGCTTAGCTGCAACAGGCTTCATTCGTGCTTTAATCTGCTCACAAGCATCCAAAACCGCAGCACCGTACATGTCAGAGCTCACTGAAGCAGCAGTTGGTGACGCATTTGGAACCTATCAAGAGAGACCGTAACAAATAAGAGAGCAAGAACAATTTTGTGCTCTGCCTGGAACAAAATTACATCTCAAAGTTCTAGCTGACTTATAAATGTACCTTGTCAGTGCTCGTCTCTGACACAAAAACTGAACTAATGGGAATGTTAAAGGCGGATGCAGCAACTTGGGCAACCTTTGTATGCAGTCCTTGACCCATTTCCACGCCTCCATGTGTCACCAAAACAGTACCGTCGGTGTAAACATGAACAAGAGCACCAGCCTAAATAGCAATATCAAAATGGATGAGTAAACACAAAACTCAGATTCTAGATTTACAAGGAATAGTAGTGCAACGGTGAGATTTCCACGGAAGACTTTTCTTAGTCTTTTCAGTTTTTCAGTGGATAACTAAAAACTGAACAAAAAAGAGATCTACCTCAAACAAAAAAATTACCTGGTTCATGAACTTTTTGGTAAATGATACGCCAAATTTTGTGGGAATCATAGCCACACCACGCTTTTTCCATCGATTATGACTATTAAACTCGTCGACTTCTCTACGAGCCTTTAGAAAGTTGCAGGAAAATTTCAGTTCCTTCCAGAGCTGATGCAATGTGCAATGCTGAAGACACTGAGAGTAATGTGTGATAGAACCTTCCACTTGAAAGTTCATCTCCTAAAGTTTGGTAAATACACAAGAAAACATCAAAATAGGAAACCACGAAAAGGATAACAAATTCCTACAAACTTTCAAGAAATGTGAAGATTAAAAAAAAAACATTCAACTCACTTTGATTTCTTCAGGGATTTTATCAAGTTCAGCAGCGATTCTCTGAATCCAGTTTTCAGTTATAAGCATACCTTGAGGCGCTCCAAACCCTCGGAAAGCAGTGTTGCTAGGAAAATTAGTAAAGCAAACGCTCCCTGCGATCCTCACATGTGGAATCTCATAAACATTATCCGAGTTAAACATGGCAATTTCGAGAATAGCAGAGGAAAGATCCAAAGAGTTTCCACCATTGTTGTAGATTTCAAGGTCATACGCCAATATTTTTCCTTCGTTCGTAAATCCAACCTGTAAACGATAGCAGAATAACAATTAGAAAAAAATCTTTTGCCTAACGATTAATCACACTCTTTGTTCTATTCCCAACTGTTTTCAGTTATTTCTCATAGATGAAACGCAATCTGCTGACTAATGAATTCCACAGCTTAAGAGTTCCAGGGAAAAATTGAAAACAGCAGAGGAAGATACCTTGTACTTTCCAACAAAACTATGACGATGACCAGTTATCATCATGTCCACATCTCTGTCCAGTATGAGTTTCACAGGTCGATTCAACAGGTAGGAAGGAACAGAAGCTGCAGCAGCTATGAAGGCCGATCTCGTTTCCTTACCACCAAAGCCACCACCAATTCGTTTGGTTTTGCATACCACTTTAGACATTGGCAGACCGAGAACACGAGAAACATAGTTCTGGTGCCTATGAGGATCCTACATATAAATCACAACAACCAATATTGCTTAAGCGGAAACAACATTTTAGACTCATAGTCTAGCTGGTGGCCTGATGGTTTTTTGTTAAAGAGAGCTTATGGCCATCTCTACTGGTCATAGAAAGCAATTATTAAAGTGATTTTGACCCAATGAAGCATATGACAGTATGCTACTCTAATAATAACGCTAGACAACAAAATATTTTAGATAACGTAATTACTAAGTAGTATGCTTACTTGAGTGGATGAAATCATGTGAACTTCGTTGCCTCCATCAATTGTCCAAACCAAACTACCATGAGGTTCCATGTAAAAGTGTTCCTGACCACCCATTTTAACCTCTCCCTCTATTATCCTGTCACACTGACCCGATCGAAAGCATAGCTCTACGTCCCCTTTTGTTAACCTTTTCTCTGTGTTCGGGTGGAAACTTTTAGCATCAATAGCCTCATTGATTGATAATATCGCAGGTAATTCTTCATACTCAACTTGAACTTTTCCTGCGGCAATTTTTGCATTTTCATGGGTATCCGCAACAACCACACCAATCACCTGAAAGGGCCAGACACAATTTAATGAAATAATAGGGAAGACAAGAATTACATATATCCCACACATAAACTAGGTCTATATGAGAACTTTCGATTATTTTTTGGTGATAACAAATTTTATTCTAATCAATACATGCATCAATACATGCATAATCCTTACCCTATTACTTTCTGGTGACACAGAGAAAGGTTCCCCAATCAGTCTCCTAGAAAGTAGAAACAAACTAAGAAAGAAACTGAAAAATGAAGTTTCAAATTTTCTTACTTGTCCCACACACGTGACCACGTCCGTAGCAAATAACTCTTCATCGGCAACAACCGGTCCAATCATATTATCTGCCGGAACATCTTTAGCAAGAAACAGACCAGCAAAACCAGGCGAATATTTGGCATCTGAATCATCAATTGAGAGTATGCGGGCATGCGGCATTTGGCTTAGCACTAAAGCAGCATGCAAGGTATTAGGAGGCACTGGGGTATCATCAGTATATTCCGCCTCCCCTGTGACCTACATGAAAACAGAGCTATTGTCTTATGCTGGAAACAACAACTCTAGAAACATAGCATCTTTTTCTCTTCTACTCTCATCACAAAAAAAACAATCAACAAGACATATGTTACCCCAGAAAAAAGCATACTACTTGAATTAACGTGGCTAAGAAAACAATCAGCATGAGAATTAAAGTGGAAAAACAATTTGAGTACACAGAACGGACCAACATACCTGCATTCTAGCTGAAAGATGGACTTCTGGCAAGCCAATAGATGTTCCCTGTTTTACGGTCTCATAGTCTTGTCTTCCAATTCGACATTGCCGAGGAAAAGATTGCATAGCTGACATATGGGAGGCGGGGAAGGTCTCTAAAGTTGGCTTTACATCATGTATATGATGAGAAACCCATAAGAAAAATTTAAAGAAGAAGCTAAGGGTTAGAGATTTCCTGAACTCCACCATTCCACCAGGAGCATCTTCCTTAATTAAGACATCGCTTTGTATGACCTTCAACGCATCTTGCAGAAGATCTTTATTCCAATTCTTTCCGATTAGAAATTCCTCAGTCTTTCTTGCACACAAAGAAATGGGAGCCACACCACCAAAAGCAATTGATGCGTCAGAAACAAACAATTCTTGACCTCTCTCTTCAAGAAATACACGCATTCCACCATTGACAATAGCTATATCATCATCCCTACGGTGGGCTTGTTTAAATTCTTTCACATACTCCAAGGGCTTTGTCCATGGTAGGAATATTGACAACAAGATCTCGTTGCTTTCCATATCCACTTTACGATAACCACGGAAGAAAGCTTTTGCAGGTATGGACCTAATATCTCCATTGCAGTTGACAATCCGGAATTCTGCTCTTGAAGCCATCCAAAGAGGATTTAGATCAGATATTGGACTAGCTGTACAGATGTTTCCACCAATGCAAGCAACATTTCTTATTTGTGTCCCAGCAAACCACTTCAATTGTTCAATAAAAGCCTTACAAGCTGATGTTTCATGTGCAGGACGCTCCTTTACAACCATCCTGAATAGTCTCAGGAGTTCAGAAAGTCTCAGAGCAGAACCAACCTCTACTCCATTGTCATTGACATTCACTGTGTTGAGTTCTGGGACTTGAGCAACAGATATTAGCACCTGATACTGTAACTTCTTCAGTCTCGTCTCAATTCCCACCTCCGTATTACCTACTAGTAGTTTTGCATCCGGATGTTTTGCTTTGAGATCAAGCAAGTACTGAAGTCTTACCGGTCTGTACCAGATAAGCCCTCCATTTCCTCTCAACTTTAAAGGAGCTAATTTCCTCCGTAAAAGTTCAGGGGGAAATATAAGCTCCTTTTCTGTATACTTAGCCCCATCTATATTACTATAAGAGATAGGCTGAAATCTACCGTCATTACAAGTGGCCACTTCATTTGTTTTTGTTGATCCACATGAACAAGGTTTGCCAGTAGATGGGCAGATACTCGAACCATCTTGAAGGCTAAGTGAAGATAAACCACTGTATAGAACATCATTAGTTTTGGAAAAAACTCGAAAGGCATCAACAATCGGTCTGTAACCAGTACAACGACATAAATTTCCTGCAAGACATTCTTCAATCTCCTCTTCACAAGGTGAGTTTTTATTTGATCTCAATAACGCATACATCGACATGATAAACCCAGGAGTACAAAACCCACACTGAGAACCATGAGAAGATGCCAATGACTCCTGAGAGAATAAGAATACGTCACGTTTTTTGCGACATCGATTCTCCGAAATTGAGAAGAAACTAGAACCTGAAAGAACCGCTGCAAAAGTAAAGTTACCTGAAGTGGGTGCAAGCCAAGTTTGCGATGACCAACTCCCTCAATGGATATCACATGCATTCCTTCTACAGAATAGAGAGGTGCTAAACAAGCATTGACAGCATAATGCCTGCAATTAAAAATTCAAGTTGGATAAAGAATCAACAAGAAGGCCAAACTTAAGCAAACTAGAACCAACATAAAGAGAAAAAGAAACGAACACGCATTTGTTTGATTTTCTGTCATAATTAGAGACCATCACCGTGCAAGCCCCACAACCACCTTCGCCGCACCCCAGCTTTGTGCCGGTCAGTCCTAAATCTAGAGGAATCAAGAATAAGTTTAGCAAGCTAGCAAAAAACTTCATCTCACTCTTGGAATCGTAGTTACTAATTTGCATAGCAATCATCTTTTAAACTAAGAGACATAAAGCGCAAGTGGAACACACATGATCTCTCGGTTTGTAAGAATCCAAAGATTCCACAACTCAACTAATTAGCACATATTTGCATCTCTAAGAATATTTCCAAAACCAGAGTTTGACACTAAAATTGATTAAAAAATTGAACTTCTTGAGTACTTTCAATCATTCCCAACGCCAGAAATAATATCTGAAACCAAAGACCAAAATAATACAGAACAAACCACCTCTGAGATATTCAAGAAGCGTCATATGAGCCAAGCCATCAGGCAACACTCTACGAACACCATTAACGTACAGTATCGCCTCCATAAACTCGTCTCCAGTTTGCTCCATCTCTCCTGCCTTCTTCAATGAACCCATAACTCAGTGATCAACTTTGATAAAACTCTTTGATTTCACCTTTAAGAGAGGACTAAAAGAAGAAAATGGAGAATTTAATGATGCTTATTAAAGTCAAAGTCAAGCACAATGAGATACTTAAAAGGAGCATAATTTTCTTACTTTTCTGATAATAACGATAAATATCTTTCCTTCTCCATTATGTGATACTTTGTACTGTTGTTCGTCGTTACCAAACGCGTTGAATTTTCAACGGTTGAAAATTCCATCAATTTTTCAATCAGCGACGTGAAACGAACGACGTCTACATCTTTCAATCCTCCTTCGTTCTCCTCCTCCGATGAATTTTTTTTAAATTCGCGTGTGCGTAGGGACGCGATTGATTCTTCATTGAGTTTCGATTCCATCGGATTTTGGCTGCTTTTACTTGACAGTGAAGGTTTATAGCGGTGGGTTCCATGGCTACTGTGAGTCCGCTTGGTTTCTCCGGTGGCTTTTTCGGAAAGAGACGGAGATGATCGGTGGCTGTTTAGGGCTACGTGGACTTAGGGAGGTGGGATTTGGTGTGACTCGACACACTGAAAATAAGTGCTAACGGTAATTAATATTTGTAAGTGTTTAAAAAAACTTAAAACGTTACCGTTTGATTGAAATCATTACCGTCCGATCTCACCGTTTGTGTTTTGTGACATCTAATTCAACGGTCCAGATCTGTCGACCGTTTATAGCAACCCGGTTACTTTTGTCTTTTTCCTTCATCTTCTCCGGTGACTTTTCTTTGTAGGTTTGGATTTTTTTTTTTTTTTGTCAACTACAAATATAGATTAGCTTAGAAAAGCCAATTGGGCGGAATGTGGTTTACATAAGTAACACATTGCGGTAGGACACGAACATGTCGTGCCAACTGATCCGCTTGAACATTCTTGCTTCGCTTGATACAAGATAAAGAAAAAGATGAGAATTCTTCCCTATTTGTAGGTTTGGATTTGTATGATACGAAGCCGAATTATTTCTTTTTTTTTTTTCTAAAACTTTTAGTCCTGCTTATAATTTTGGAGCGGATTCAGTTTAGTCCTATTATGTAGGTTTAAATAATTTTTAAGTATTTTTAAATGATTTAAATAAGTTTAAAATTCCAACTCCCCAAAAACTTTAGGATAAACAGCAAATTTGTACCCTATTCTCTATTATAATAAATTGTTTTATTATTTTCTGTTTAAAAAACGGGTAATTCGAATCAAAATTTACATGTATGCTTGGATGATTAGATACAACATGCATATGCACCGACCTACCATAAAGACTGGACCAACGGATTTTAGGCAAGCTTGGACTGACACCCGATTATCGATTTCCTTCTAATCTTCTATGTTAGGCAATAGGCACTCTAATATTTTTGACGGCATTAATGTAGTGCTTATTTATTTGTTTAAACGATAATATATGGTAACGTTATAAAAAAAAAAAACTATAATATATGGTAAATGAATATTCATAAAACTTGGATATAAAATGCAGTACAAATGAATTAAAAATATCAAAAATGAAACATCTTTGTGTTGGCGCAATGTGCATGAAGATAGTCTCAAAATTATCTACACAACAAACCAAAACTCATCAATAAATAAATAAGAGTAATTAAGCATCATCATAAATCTATAATGATATCATTACCAAAAAAAAAAAAAATCATCTATAATGATACGGCGTCGTTGTGTTGTTTATATTCCAAGTAAGACATTTGTCTCTGCAACTTGATCTGCTCATAGAACTTAGCAATGAACTCCTCTGCTCTCACATCCACCCCTTTCTCTTCTTCCTCATCATTCTCTTCCGTACAAGATTCATCGTACCATTTTAGTTCATCGTAACCGTACGGTTTTACCTCATCGGAATAACCTTGACCGTCCATTTCAAAGTCATAGTCAAAATCTACGGGAGGAGCAATGCAGGGAAGGAGGAGGAACCTCATAGACGTAGTAGGACGATGCATCTTCTTCTTGACGTTAAATAACGGCGTTTCATCAAAGGAAAGCTGGCGTTCTCCGTAATAACGGTCACCGTTGTTATTATGATGATGAGTTAGGGCTTTGAGATGCTTGGAGAACAAGCTACGTAGTTCGAACAAAGGCCATCTTTTGAAAACTCCACCTTTTCTTCCCCATAGAAGAGCCATCCTCACGAGACTCCAAGCTTTATGTGTTATTGCGTTTCTTCTGATTTTCTTCTGAGACGAATCCGCCATTGATGATTGCTACGTACTCTGCAAAATATTAATTCTGGTGGTGATATATTTGATCTGAGATTGATTCTTTTTCTTTTTAATGAAGTGTTTTTTTTTTGGTGTGTTGCTTATGGTTCTTGAAATGATTGTGTGTATGTGTACATATATATAGACAAATGTGCATGTGCAGCTTTTGCTTGCTGTTTGCAATTTGCCCAACGCGGAGTAACAAATAATAAATATAAATTATCACATTTAACCCCCAAAAATATATATTATCCTACGTGACTGACATTTAGTGCATAAAGTAAGCTATTTTTTAATGAAATGATTTTTAAAAGCTAGTTTTTGTAGCTGATTAGAGAAAAAAATTCCATACACAAGAATTCCCAAATATTTAAAACACTTAAAAGAAAATGAAAAACTAATGCATGAAAAAAACAATATTAGTAAAAAAGAAAACTTTACAAATAAGCTCATGTGGGTCACGGCTGTATGCGTACCATATCTTAGCTGTGTTAGCCGTTTTGTTTCTCAATTTATGCTTTTTTGTTTTATTTCTTTTGTCTGTTATGCTTTTTAATTTTAAAACATATATTTATTTACTTTCAACATCGTTAGTATTTTTTGTTATTTTCAATCTAATTCTCTTTTTAGTTTCACGTTTTCGGTCTCGAGATGTGTACGTTTAGATATTGTTCTTTTTTTTTTTTTTTTGATCAAAGATATTGTTCTTTTATAATTGAAATTTAGATGTTACGTTACATATAATAGTCTGCCGTTTGTATCAAAAATTTTGTAGATGCTAAAAAAAAAAAGTTTTAGAAAAATTAAGATTTACTAAACTACTTTTGTCTGGAATGCAATTACATTTTGAATAAATTGGTAACCGAATTCCAAGTATACAATAATTAGTTGGATCAGTACTGATCTTGCAAAGGTTAGATAGTTAGGGTCCTAATTTATTAGAAGAAAACAATATATAAAAATGGAATTTCATTATAATCAAAAGTAATTAGCTAGAGATCTAATTAAAACTTGGGAGAGAAGGCTGGATTAGTTTAGTTGTGAATTATGTATGTGCCGTTGAATCATGTTGTTACGGCTGTCTCCTTATTGTAGTTCCTAGTTTCCACGAAACCGTGTCCATTTCCAGATACTGTAACGTGCGTTCTTTGTCGGATCTCATAGATTTAAAGATTCATGTATCTTCATGTAAAAGATATATTTTTTTAATTTGAGAACAAAAATATTGACAACAAAAAATAAATAATGTTGAGAACAATCTTCATGTAAATTAATGCCGCCCAATATTAAGTCTTTGCACCTCCAGAGAAGCCTTGTTTTACTATTGACTATAACAATAAAATTCCTTAGCGACGTTTTGACATGTATTTTGTAAGAAATATAGTATTTTATGATGCTTAAAATTGCTTAAATTTCCTAACACCTGTATTTGTTCGATTTTCTATTATAAAATATAATTACTCAAATTTGAGAAAGAATAAATTGGTAATACATAAATTGTTTTGTTTATTCTCATAATTAATTAATTAAGCTCGCCAAACACAAAGATCATTGGTTGTTGTAGCATATGAAAAGATTAACCCGAGCTAAAATTTGTTTTTGCATATATTTTCACTGTTAAATAACCAGTTTTAAAAAACTTTCACGTAAATAGCTAGATACTTGAACTTTTCTTTTCTAAAAATAAGACTTAAAAAAAAAGTAAGTAATTAAAAAAAGGCTAAAAACCTTTTTTCAAAAACTTTTAATTATCTTGGGCCGGCTGTTTAAATCACACGATAGAAAGAAACGCTAAAGTCTAAAATCTAGGGGGAGGAGGTCGAGACGTCGGAGTCATACTCATTAGCTTTGTTCAGAGAATTTGTTGAATTCTCATAATGGTCCCGGCAGAAACATATCTATATTTGAGCTAGTCGATGCAGTTGTGAGCCTTATTTATTACTGCAAGTTTGCAACATCAAACTTTATAAGGTGCATTGATTGGGAATTTGCAACCAATATTTGATCCCAGAAAATCATCAAATTGGCTAAAAACTAATATATGACTAAATTCATAACCAATTTATAATCTACAAATATATGTGCTTTCAATTTATTATTAGCTAGTGAATATGTAGCTCTAAGCCTCTATCTCAATCGTCTAAGTTGATGTTATTTTAGTTCTTAGACTAGCTATAACTTATACGACAATCAAACAAAATTTTAGTTACATCGATCGATATACCATATATATGCATGGTTTTGATCGTATATCACAATTTCTTTTTTTTCTTATGAATATTTGTATGAAACAATGAGATGTAAGAAACAATATTCCGTGGAATTCTTTTTTTTTTTTTAAATCGTCTGATGATTCTTATTAAATGATTGAAAGTGTCAAAGACAAACCAGAGCATATAACTCAAAAGTACAGAAACCTGTAAAATAAAAAAGGCAGAGCAACTTAAACTCAGTGCTTGTCCTCCTCAATTCTTTAATACAGGTTTCCAAAATTCCGGAATAGATACGTTTGATCTTTACCAACTTAAGGAAAACTTCATAATTTCTTCGGAAAAAATGTTAATAAAGGCGAAAAATAAAAAAACAACTTAAATAGAGTTAAAAACTTAAATTAAGAAGAAGACTAATGTAAACTAAGGAAACACTAACTTTTGAACCAAAAAAAAAAATAAAAAAAAAGAAGCAATAACATATATAATTTATACCAAAATAATTAGTAGTAAATTTGATTAAATTAGTTGATTTTAGCTGTCTTTCTTTTCGTTAACTTTCTCTTCATCGGATCACATTTCATCAGGAACAGAAAAGCTTCTAGTCCAGATGAACACAAAATTAATGGAGGTGATCAAGAATTGAAGAACAAGGATGGGGACAACACATCTTAACAAGAAAAAGTGAACCAAGGATTAATGGAGGTGAATCGTTTCCTAAAATAACTTTTATATATCACACACAAAAAATACTCCAAAATCTTCTGGAAATTAAGAGCAAATCCACCAAAACACCATTAATATTTTATATTTAAATCATAAAAATATTCGAAAAAACTACCAAATCATCTACTATCCTTCAAAGTCTCAACAAATCCTAAATCCACCAAATCTTCCAAAACTCTTAATCCAATACACCCCCTAACTTTTGAACCAAAAAAAAAAAAAAAAGGAAGCAATAACATATACAATTACCAAAATAATTAGTAGTAAATTTGATTAAATTAGTTGATTTTAGCTGTCTTTCTTTTCGTTAACTTCCTCTTCCCGTAACTAACGCAGGAAGCGCGCGCTGTCTTTTCTAGTTATGACGTGAAAAACTCTCTTAAAGAGACAGCTTTTACTTCCACAGTTAAACCCCAAACTCTGTAATATTTATAGTTTTCTCCCAAATACTTTTAAAATAGTATTTTACACCCTTTTATTTTTTTTTCATATAAATAGAAATCGTTTGGACGCAAAAACCTTTTCTTCCTTGGGATCTTCTTCCAAAATCTCTCTTCCCTGCTCATTGCAGGGAAAAGCCTCCCCATCTTGAAATATTCTTTAATCACCATTGATTCTTATACATGGAAATTCAAAATCAGATTAATGGTGGCCAAGAAGAGATCAAGAATAAGATGAAGAAGAAACGATCACGTGGTTTGCACGTGATCAGGGTCGTCTTATACATGCTTCGCCGTCGTCGGAGGAGTAAGCCGTTTAACAACGGGTTTTGGCGGCGATTTGGCGAGTCCATTCGGCAGTTAAAAAACGACAATGTTACGGTACTTCCGTCGTTGTCTAATATTACGATACTGCCGCCATCGCCTTGTCCGACGACGGAGGAAGTTCCGGCGAATAGTGACGATCAGTTATCGGAGATGGTTGAGGTTTTCACGGCGACGTCTAGTTCTTGCTCTTCGGGAATCTCGGGATATGGATCAGCAAAGTCGTTGCGGGATATGGATTGTCTCGATGAAGATGATGATGATGATGATTACGATGATGATGATGACGATGATGAATGTTATGGTGATGATGATGGAGGTGATGAGATGATTGATGCGAAAGCTGAGGAGTTTATTGTGAGGTTTTATGAACAAATGAGGATGCAAAATCAGGCTTATACAGAACGTTACAAAGCTAAAGAGATGATGATGGTCTAATCGCACATTCTATATAGTTCTATTCATTGAAGCATGTTATATTACATAAATATACATATATGCATGGAGATGTGCGTATTTATTAATTTAAAACGTTCTTAGGTTCGATACATATATTTTGATTGAATTCAGTTAGCCTTGATTGTATTTTTATTTAACGATAAATTTGTATACGCAATATATAGTAATCATGTATTTTAAAAAATGATATTCAATTTTGTCTACTGTATTCTCTTCAAGTCTGATGCTATTGAAGGCTTTTGTGTTTCTTCGGAACGACTTTAACAGTGTACAATATGATGTTGACCAAAAAAAATAGTACAACTACTCGATAATTCGTAAAGCTCACATTGTGACAGAGATCTTTTTACCCTTTCAATAGAGTCTCGTTATGTTGGGCTACATTTGAGCCAAGTTTGGGCTAAGTACTAATTTATTTGGGCTTTAAAAGCCTCTGAAATTAGAATATTGCCGGAGAAGAAGAAAAAAATATTGCGTGGAGAAAATAAAAGAAAGAAAGTATAGGCTAATCCGTAATTAGTCGGTGTATACCTAAAAAAGCAGAGAGACGTTAAGATTCAAATTCAAAAAAGAAACAAAAAAAAAAGCGTGGCAGTTTCGTAATTAATAACAAGAGTTAGGGCCAGCATCGGATTTACAACAAGTCTCCTGAATCGTGGCCTCCTAAAGTAGACGCTCTTTGTATAAATACACTCGCATCAAACTCCAAAACCCTTAATACTCTCATTTATCGAACTCGTGTGTTAACAAAAAATCTTCCGATCGTTGATTCTCTTCCGATTGCGATTCGATTTAGCGGCGATGTCTCTCAGACCTAGCGCGAAGACGGAGGTACGACGGAATCGGTACAAAGTTGCGGTCGACGCGGAGGAAGGACGGCGGAGGCGAGAGGATAACATGGTTGAGATCAGGAAGAATAAGAGAGAGGAAAATTTACAGAAGAAGCGGCGCGAGGGACTCACGGCTTCTACGGCTTTTGGCTCAGCCACGGCACAACCGGAACGAGATCTTTCTTCAGCGAAGCAAGTATGTGATTCTTTCTTGTGTTTACGATTTTGCCTTTAGTTTTTTCTGATTTCATGTTCCGATTTGATCAATTAGATCGTATCTATTTCAGATGAATATCTAATTGGAGATTGATTTGTATTAGAGTGGAAGTTTTTGCGATGTTTCTTTGTTTTTGGTGAGAGCATTTAATTGACTGGGAATTTGCTTGCTTGTAAGATTGCTATATGGAATCTATTTTGAGCTGTGTTGAATTCGACACGTAGAGGGAATTAAGGTTGAAATCTCAATGGAGATCATCAATCTTGCTGTAGCTAGAGCAGATTTCTGGATTATTATAGAGTATCTTCGTGTTACAGTTAAAAGATAATCTACCAGCTATGGTTGCTGGAATCTGGTCAGAGGATAGCAATTCACAACTGGAGGCGACAAATCTCTTGAGGAAACTGCTTTCGATTGGTTTGTGATTTATGTTATTCATCGTTACTAGTATATAACCATCAGCGTTTTGGTTAGAGTCTTTAGCAGTTGCTTTTGGTTTATTTTGTAGAGCAAAATCCTCCTATCAATGAAGTCGTACAATCTGGCGTTGTTCCTCGTGTTGTGAAGTTTCTTTCCAGGGATGACTTTCCCAAACTTCAGGTGAGCACCTGGATTTGTTTTTTTTTTTTTTTTATGGATAAAGCGATAGTTACTAATTTCGTGCATTTGTTAACTTGCTTTTGCTGTTCGTTGCTGCCCTGTTTAGTTTGAGGCAGCTTGGGCGCTTACCAATATTGCTTCAGGGACATCACAGAATACAAATGTCATCATTGAAAGTGGTGCTGTCCCATTATTCATCCAACTTCTCAGCTCTGCTAGTGAAGATGTCCGTGAACAGGTATACGTTTAAATCCTCAGTGTCAGCTGTTTCTTTATATTTGTTGTCAAAGAAACTCTTAGACCTTAGGATCAAATGTAAATTCATTGAGACTGTTACCATTCTGAGGTCTGTTTTTTTTCCCCTGAGTATAGGCTGTTTGGGCATTGGGAAATGTTGCTGGAGACTCACCAAAATGCCGTGATCTTGTCCTAAGTTACGGTGCCATGATGCCTCTTCTGACTCAATTCAATGAGCACACGAAGCTTTCAATGCTGAGGAATGCTACATGGACATTATCAAACTTCTGCAGAGGGAAACCCCAGCCTTCATTTGAACAGGTTTCCTTAAAGATTATACACACTTTTATATACCGAATTTGGACTCTCCGTAATATATTATAACATGCTTCTAATATGTTGTTTCTTTCAATTTTTCGAGCAGACACAACCAGCTTTACCAGTCCTTGAGCGCCTTGTGCAATCAGTAGATGAAGAAGTTCTCACAGATGCATGCTGGGCTTTGTCATACCTCTCGGATAATTCAAACGACAAGATACAAGCGGTCATCCAAGCAGGAGTTGTCCCACGCCTCATCGAGCTCTTAGCGTAAGCATCTGATAGTGATCTTAATTTTTATGGCCAGGCATGATTATGTTATCTGAATTATGTGCTTACTCTTTCTCTGCTTAGTCATTCGTCACCATCAGTGCTGATTCCCGCTCTTCGTACTATTGGAAATATTGTAACTGGCGATGATCTACAGACTCAGGTATATAAATAACACATTCACAATTCTACTTCGAGTTTCCGGAAGCAAATGTCACTAACTTATTCTCCTAACACAGATGGTTCTCGACCATCAAGCGCTTCCTTGTCTTTTGAACCTTCTAACAAACACTTACAAGAAGAGTATCAAGAAGGAAGCTTGCTGGACTATCTCAAACATTACAGCTGGGAATGCAGATCAGATACAAGTGAGTTTGGTTTTATAAATGGCATTTAAACAAGAAAGCTGAAAATTGAACTTTCCTGTTTCTAATTTTATTTAAACCCGGATGTGCAGGCAGTGATTGAAGCAGGTATAATCCAGTCTCTTGTTAGGGTGCTTCAAAGTGCAGAATTCGAAGTCAAAAAAGAAGCTGCTTGGGGAATTTCGAATGCTACTTCTGGTGGTACTCATGATCAAATCAAGTAAAAAACACAGAATACAAAAAACAAATGTTTCCTCCAATAAAGAAAGGTCATTTCTAAAACATGTCTGTTTATTGTTTCTTCTCAGGTTTATGGTGAACCAAGGCTGTATCAAACCTATATGCGATCTCCTTACTTGTCCGGATCTGAAAGTCATAACGGTTTGCTTAGAAGCACTAGAGAACATTCTCGTGATTGGAGAAGCAGAGAAGAACTTGGGTCACACAGGAGACAACAACCTCTACGCTCACATGATCGACGAAGCAGAAGGACTTGAGAAGATTGAGAATCTCCAGAGTCACGACAACAACGATATATACCAAAAAGCAGTGAAAATCCTTGAAACCTTTTGGACTGAAGACGATGAAGAAGAAGGCAACGATGAAAATCATGCTCCACAATCCGGTTTCCAGTTCGGAAGCCCTAATGTTCCTCCTGGTCAATTCAATTTCATTTGAAAGGTATAAAAGTTGAAATTGAGTTATATAGTTGCTTGGACTTTTAAGTAATCCCACATATCGAACGTGGTAACGTCACGAAGAAGAAATATATATCTTCTCTTTCTCTCCATGCCCACTCCTCAACTCGTGGATATGAAGAAACATTTGTACGATTAGGGTTTTCTTTTTCTGGAAGTTTGTCTCATTACTACTAAATCATTTGGGTATGAGAAACAATTATTCTGTGTTGGCCATTATCTCGTTTTTTTCAATAAAGTTCACTTTTTTCTCTGTTGTCGACTCCTTGTTTTCATATGCTAATGCCATTACAAAATCATGTTTATGCCTAACTAAACCATAAACATTTTATTCATTTTGACCCGCAATTTTGGAAAACAGAGGAGCTAGAATAGGTCTTTAGATTCCAAACAGGAGCAATCGACCATAAGGAGTTTTGAGGTAACTGTGAAACGTCAAGAGCGATACACTTGCGGAGTTTTTATTTGGTATCTTAGTCTATAATTAAATAAGGAGAGATTAGTGGGGGATTAAGTGGTTATTATCATGGTCATAGTTTCTTTATGCGAGAAACTAGGTAGTAGGCTTTGTGACTTATTTTGTGTATTTAACACACCTCTCATTGTTTGATCCAAGAGACGACAACAACATAGCCAGATATAATGCTGTCTTCACCAGCTTTAACTGCAGTACGTTCTACTCTCGGTCGTCGTCTTCATGCGAAGAGACTAGCTTCTTCTGGTCGAACCGCTGATCCAGAGATTCATGCTCGTAACGATGGAGATGAGCCTGGTCTTTTTCCATCAGACCCCGAAGTATATATCATCAACATATTTACTTACTCTTTTTTATTTTTTATAGATTTAGCACCGGATATATGTGGTTTTGATGATCAATTTTTACCTTGGTTGTTTTTGTCATTGACTAAAATTTATCTCAAGTTAAGCTGTCACAACTAATTTTTTTTTGTGATATGTGGTTATTGGTGTTGTAGGGTTTGGATGATGTAGCGAATCCGAAGACTCCGGCCGATGAAGATGTACCGGAGATTCGACCACCCGGTTTTGTTAAGGAACAGCTTACGGCGCCGAAAAATCCACGAGATACTTCACACAAGCTTGAATCTACTCCTGTTGGTCTACCCGCAGATCTCAATTTCCAACAGAAACGAAATTAATAGCAGTAAACGCCTTAACCGCCATTGCCTCCTAGATCATTTATAGTAAACTGAACGCAGAACTTTAAATTAGCTTTGAGAATAAAATTTGAAAACTCTTTATGCTTTCTTGGGATTAAAGAAACTAATGTACTCTATTTTTGAAATGTGTTGTGTCTTCGTACTTTGAGTTTATGTGATCTATGAGATTATGCACAAAAGATATGATTGGAGCATAAATGATGAATTGATGATAAGAGACAGTTTTCACATGGTCCAAAAAGGGTTTTAATTTTGTTCTTCACCAAGATTCCTTCTGTTGTTATTATCCTCACAAGCTGTAAGTTTAAAGAGAATCACATTCCAAAGTTGATATTGATGTGGTCTTAGAAAGAAAACTTTTTTGGGGCCAACATAGAACAAAAACACATTTTAATAAAATCACAAGACTTTTGTGTACTCTCTTCTTCCACCTTTGAAAAACTACTATTAGAGTTAACTTAGAAAGATGTGTATCTTGGGGACTAAATGGATATACCGTCAAATCTAAATGTAGAGTAACTTTCGTAATATTCAAGACATTTTACACGCGTCTTTTTAGGTTACTGATCATTTTTGTCATCAGTACTACATAATTCTATGTGTTGTTCATCGGTAACATATATATTATAATCTCAATTATGTCACTAGTTAACATTGTGGTAAGATGAAATAGTACAAATGACGGTGCAAAACAAGCTTTGTAACGGCATCGGTGGTAAAAGAAAACTGTAAAGTGTATATTTAATTTGATGTGTCGTTGTGTCAATAACAACATTGTCGCGACTGATTAACCGGAGACGTAATATTGTTACATTTTAAAAGAGAATGAATCTCTGTTGAGATCAAAAGAGAAAGAAAAAAAAAAAGAATCTATACAGAACCAAGAAAAGAAGAAGTTCAGTCTCAATCTCTTGCAACTGTTGTTGTTCCCACGAAGTAAAGAATCAACAGAAATTAGTTGGGTCCGGGTACGGTTTGGGACCCATTAAGGCAGAGACTGAGTGAGAATCCGAGTCACAACCCGAGTGATGGTCGTGGAAGCCAGCCTGGTCTGAATTGATAATGCATGGGCCTATGCGGTTCTGAAGCGTAGACCGTACGGACTGTTACCATGTGCTTTTAGACCAACAACACATTTGATTTCACCATTTATTAAAAAATATCATTAAATAATCTCAAAATCAAAACCGTAGGGTTTCCTTTTAGGACCTATATATATACCTTTTTTCTTATTTTCATTTAATAATAGATTGTTGCATTTGACATGGACACATGGTGAATTATTGATGGTCGTTTTGATGAAAAAAAAATTAAAGAGCAAAAGATAAATAAATAAATAATAGCTTCTTTTATTCTTTTTCTTTACGTAAGGGTACGTTAACGTACGTGTTAGATTTTTCATAGCGAAGGAAAATTTAAGATTCGCATTAGTCGTGTCGCTTGTGTCAGACTAAACGACGACGTATAACACATACTCCCTCCGTATTTTATTAATTGTCGTTTTAAAATTTTTATTTCTTTGAATTAGATGTCGTTTTCAAATTTCTATGCAAAATTTATTACTTTTTAATGTTTTATGAACTTTTTAATGTTTTATGTTCATAAAACATTAAAAAGTAATAAATTTTGCATAGAAATTTGAAAACGACATCTAATTCAAAGAAATAAAAATTTTAAAACGACAATTAATAAAATACGGAGGGAGTATAAGGGTCCACAATGAAAATGTGAGATATTTTTTAAGTTATTTTGTTTGTCAAATGATTATTATTGAATATAAGTTGCAATTGCTGAAAAAGAATTATATATGAAAAAAGAATTGCAGTTTCATAAAATTTTGTAATAGATCAGACAATTTGGAATGTATCTGTTTTTTACTTTGTTTAGATTATAAATTTTCCATATTTTTCTTTATTTTTGTTGGTAAAATTACTTTCTATAATTCCAATTGATTTGCCGAAAAGAATATTAATTATATATACGATTAAATAATTAGATTTTGCATTTAACAGAATCCACTAAATTTAGAGAAGGCATTCATATAGAAGCACCTAAAAAATCCTAAATACTCAATCTCAACGAAATTAATAACATTAAATATTTATAATGGTATAGTATTAAAAATTTACTCGACAGATCTTGGTTTCTAGTACATAAATTTTCTGTTTTGTCTTGATATTAACATGCAAAAGCAAAACATAAACATGTGCTATCTCTAAACCAAAAACCTAACTACCATTTGTAAGTAGTAACTGAGATTCCATTTACATCTTTCAATGTTTTTTCATCTAAGCCAATTAATTTTCTATATTTAATATGGGAAGAAAACATTAACTAATTATTTTCCCTAACAAAGGAAGAAGTAAATCCTAGCGTTTCTAAAATATTCAGATTTTTGTTGTAATAATAGCAAAAAATAGAATAGAAGACAGACAATGACAGCTGGTCTTTATTTCTCTGTAATCGTTAACACTTACACAAATTTTTATTTGTTTTCTTATTAAAAATATTCCAACTTGACCATAAATAACAATAAACAAAAACTTAAAATACGAGTAATTACAAATACTGACGCTACAAAAATAATAATAGTAGCATTCACTTCTCACTCTCTTTTTAGTAGTATTTTTTAAAAATATTTGAGAAAAATATATTCAATTAAAACCATTGATTCTCTCTCTCTCTCTCTCTCATCGTCGTCTTCTTCATCTTCTTCTTCTTCTCCTGAGCTCCGAGCAGAGAAGAAGAGAAGGTAAGGTTTAGAGTGCACTTGAGTGGCACTCTGATTTCTTATCCTGCGCTTTCTCCGATTTCTTATCCTGCGCTTCTCCGACTAGTTTCGGTGTCTAATGGACTCTTCTTCTCCATCTCTCCAAGGAAAAATCTCTTCTGGTTATTTCTAGGGTTTCGATTTTAGGGATTTAGTCAGCGATTTGTTTTCGCAATGCTTTGGATAACGAGATTTTCTGGATTTTTCTCCGCCGCGATGGCAGTGATCGTGTTATCTCCGTCGCTTCAGTCATTTCCACCGGCGGCGGCAATCCGTTCGTCGCCATCTCCGATTTTCAGGAAAGCTCCAGTGGTGTTCAACAATGACGAGGAATGTCTCTCATCCGGCGGCGTGTGTAACCCGTCGTTGGTCCACGTGGCGATCACGCTTGACGTAGAGTACCTACGTGGCTCAATCGCAGCCGTAAATTCGATCCTTCAGCACTCGATGTGTCCAGAGAGCGTCTTCTTCCACTTCATCGTGGTCTCGGAGGAAACGAAGCTGTTGGAGTCACTGGTGAGATCGATTTTCCCGGAACTGAAATTCAACATTTACGATTTTGCCCCTGAGAAAGTTCGTGGTTTGATTTCTTCCTCCGTGAGACAAGCTCTTGAGCAGCCTCTGAATTACGCTAGAAACTACTTAGCCGATCTGCTCGAGCCTTGTGTGAATCGTGTCATATACTTGGATTCGGATCTTGTCGTTGTCGATGATATTGCCAAGCTTTGGAAAACTAGTCTAGGCTCGAGGATTATAGGAGCTCCGGAGTATTGTCACGCGAATTTCACAAAATACTTCACCGGAGGATTCTGGTCGGAGGAGAGATTCTCCGGTACGTTTAGAGGGAGGAAGCCTTGTTATTTCAACACGGGTGTGATGGTGATAGATCTTAAGAAATGGAGAAGAGGTGGTTACACGAAACGTATCGAGAAATGGATGGAGATTCAGAAGACCGAGAGGATTTACGACCTCGGCTCACTTCCACCGTTTCTTCTTGTGTTCGCCGGTCACGTGGCTCCCATCTCTCACCGCTGGAACCAGCATGGCCTCGGTGGTGACAATGTTAGAGGTAGCTGTCGTGATTTACACCCTGGTCCAGTGAGTTTGCTGCATTGGTCTGGTAGTGGCAAGCCATGGATTAGACTCGATTCCAAACGGCCTTGTCCGTTAGACGCGTTATGGACGCCTTACGACTTGTATCGACATTCGCATTGACGTCGCCTGGTAAAATTCTCTCAAACTTTACTTTAATTTAATACTCTAGCTGCTTGTGTCTTATTAGTTTGTTCATCAGTAGTTGAACCACTAGATTCTCTGGAACCTGCTCTTGTTTTTTTTTTTCTTTATTCTCATAATCTATGGAGATTAAAAGACTTTTAAAGACTCTCACTTTGAGATTATCTTCTTTTGAGCACATGTGAGGCTTAACACTTTTATGGATTTTCTCTTGGTTCCCCAGTCTTGATTGAGAATCTGCAAGGGAAGCTCTAGATTGTTTGCTTGTTTTGTCTAAGTTTGATACAACCATTGTTGTTCTGTCGGTGGATATGCACAGTAGGGCTGTCTTCATCAAAGGGGAAATGAGTGGCTCCTACTAGGGTCTGATCAGAACACAATTATATTGAGGACTGTTGTTTAGGCTATCGAATTTGTGAGTGTCATATCTTGTGTTTAAGAGAGGTTGTCCTGTGATTTAGTGACTTAAGTGTTTGCTATTTAGAGAGATGTTGTGGTTTTTAGTCTATGTTTAAGAGAAATTAATTTGATAAAATCATAAGATTAGAAGAAGGAAAAAAAGGGTCGGTGAAAGGGAAAAGAGTATAAGAGAGGAGAGACGTGTGAACAAGCTTCTCTTCACCATCCCTATTAACACAGCTAATTAGAGTTGCAAGAATTGGTCTCTCTTTGTTTTTGTGTTTGGTATCTAAAACATGTATTGATGACCCCACGTTCTCTTTTTGTTCTTTATAAAAATGTCTGAAAGCGAAGGGAACCGATTCTTTTTTCGGACCCCCATTGTAGAGGTGACAATGGCTCTTACAATCCAACTATTGATTGGCTTGAGCCAGCTGGGTTATGTTCTAATCACATGTGGGTCTAATTCTGATCATCAGATTGTTTTTTTGGTCTTTAAAAGTATCTGATCCATTAGATAGATACTTTTTTTTTTTTTTTTACTATTATTTCTTAAAACAGAAATGTAAAGTTTTACATTTTGATATCATTTTTTAAAGCAGTCGATGGTGCTATATGATGGAGAGAGTAGAGGAAGGATTCATTGGTCTTGACCGGCCCGGTCTGGAAGAAAATCAAAGGTAGCTTTTGTTGTAGAAGATGAAAACCCTTTGCCGATAAAATGGGTTTGGTTTAGCCAAACCGGAGACACAATTGAGATGTGGGAATTTTATTTTCTTGTGTGCTTTTGCCGGCGGGTTGGATCACTTTTTTTTTTTTTTTTTTTGGGAGAAAAAAAACAGAGTTAGGTTATTCATGTGGATGAGATTTTGTTGTCTTTGTCATTGATTTGTTTTAAAAATATTTTTTTCGTATTTTGTGCAGATACTTTTATTTGTTTGTTTTCCCCCTCATTGGAAAATATAATTAGAATTGTTTACCAAAGTAGAGAGATTGATTTAAGTTTAAAATGACAATGGCTAATGAAATTGTCCCCTCTAGTAGTGTCGGTCTAAAAAATGTAAATAATATTATCCAAATGAGATGAAATGAATATATTATTATATTTTGTCTAAAAAAAAAGAAAAAAATATATTCTTATAATTCTTTCGTACCCAAATAAAAACGAGGTTCTTGCAGTTAAAATAATTATACAACAAATCTACCTTCTTTTGTCCTATTGTCACTTGTCAGTGAATAAAGTCTTGCCTTCAATTTAAGGCTTATTATAAAATGCCAAAAGGTAACAAAATGTCGGTTTTTTTTTTTTTAATATATATATACAAAATGTATAACGACGAGGAAGAAGAAGAAATAGCTTGAGCTTCGACTCAGTTGCTCAAATGGGCCTGAAGAAGCTTCCTCGCAGCCAATATAAACCCTGTAAAAGTTTCCATTACAATCGAATGAGCTTTTAAGATAATGTCTGTCAGGAATATGAGACTAAGTGTTTCTCAGAAAGAATCAAGACTTGCCTAAAAACAGAGGAGAAGGTCTAGTGGGTCTTGACTTAAATTCTGGATGAAACTGAACTCCAACATAGAATGGATGATCATGAAACTCAATCACCTGTTGAAAAAATAAAAGAGAGATTTTGCAGAGAAAGACCAACACTAAGATTTTTTTTTCATCTTATTTCATCTTCTATACCTCAACTCGTTTCCCTGTATCATCTTTACCCACAAGTCTTAAACCAGCTTCTTCAAGTGCTTGAGCTACCTCTGGATTCACCTAACATCATCAAATAAAAAACACCTTTTTCACATCATTGTTATATATACATTCACTTAGACCAGCTTACGTTAAAGGAACCACCATTAATGAAAAGCCAACCTCGTAACGGTGCCTATGCCTTTCGTCTACATAACAAACGTCGCCGTATCTGGTAAATGCACAGAGAAAAACAAGTTGCTGTCTTTACAACATGAACTGAAAACTACAAGGAATCTCAAGGAAACGGCGGAAGATGGAAATGCAATTTTTATCTTACAGTTTTGAAGTGAGAGAGTCTCGGTTCTGTAAATGCGTTCTTCGGGATCCGAGTCTCATTGTGCTTCCCATATGTGTTCTTGAGCCCTGTGGTAATATCAACAACAGTGAGAGAATGAACGGACTCCACTGATAGGTTTCTAAGTACATGTTTGGAATACATACTTCTGGCATGAATATAACAACAGGGTCAGATGTCTGAGCATCGAACTCGGTGCTATTTGCTCTTTCCAAACCCAAAACCTGAAACCAATGTCAGAGAATAAGAAGAAGAAAGTTAAGATAGTTTTAGAGAGGGGAATGGAATACAGCAAGTTGAATTTATTTCAGAGTTTGAAAGAAGTTTCTTACAGATCTGGCAAACTCAATTACTGCTATTTGCATCCCCAAGCAGATCCCAAGATAAGGAATTCTGTTCTCTCTAGCGTATTTCGCTGCTAAAATCATTCCGCTCACGCCACGATCTCCAAAACCACCAGGAACCAAAATGCATTCTGCGCTCTGCAAAAAAAAAAAAAAAACACAGAGACTATATCGTCAGCAAACAAAATGTCTCCTTTATCCTAGACAAGTGGAGAGGTTATGAACTAAAAGAATCAGAGAAATCTGAGACTCAAATTCTCTCTCACCTTCAAGATCTTCCAAGCAGCAGCATGTGCTTCCGGAGTCTGCAAAGGAGAAAGTGATGTTTAAAAGAAAAACAGTGATAGTGTCTGGATCAGAAAGATTCAAGAAGATGAAAGCCATTAATGGTATATACCGATTTCTCACTTTCATCTTCAAGATCTGAAGCTGCAATCCACTCGATATGTGGCTTCAATGAACATGCAATGCAGGCATGAAGAAGGGCCTGCGATGAAGAAGGACAATATGAAAAGCAAAGCAAACCAAATGCGATAGAAATTCAATTGGTAGACGACCAAAGTCTAAAATTCACTTTTCCAAGTTTACCTTAACAACCGAGAGATAAGAATCCGTTAGACCAATGTACTTTCCAACCATAGCAATATTGACCTGTGCATAACAAAGGGATAGTCTTTTTGAATAAGAAAAGTCAAGGATCTAAAACAAAGTGTGCTGGCCAGTAAATACTCACATGATTTGTCAAGTTATCAAAAGTCTCAGCCATCTTAGTCCAGCTATCTAGATCAGGTACTGTTGCAACGCTGAAAGAGATGAGTTTTATGGAATTTTGTGTTACGCTGAAAGTGTTCAATTGTGATATCGAAGCAATGAACACCATAGAAACGAGACTAACCTAGTTAGATTCAGTTGTTTGAGAATCGAGTGATGAGCGTTTTGGTTCTGCAGCAAGAGCACACATGGAAAGATACTTCAATAACAAAAAACGTATTTCGATTTCCATTTTTCTTCTCTTTGGAAGAGCCAAAAAAAGCATCCAACTTACACGGAGTAGGAGAGGAACATGCCAAATGTTTGGAACATCATGGATATTGAGAATATTAGCAGCCTGTAAGAAGTCACAAGTGATAATGTATCCCAACCGCATAAGATATACATCAGTTAAGTAAATACATAACGTAGACTTTACACAAAAGTTATACCGCCACATGACAAAACTGAGACAATTTTGCCTTGGTACTTTCCAGTAGTGGCTGCAGAAATAAAAACATGTCAAGACTCTGCCGCAATTGTGAGAGGTCAAAGTTTTCCAAGGTATGCAAATTACAACTGATCTCAGTAAGTTCTGAAGATATACCTGAGCAGAGCGACATGCCAAAAAGTGAGGAGTCAATCCCAAAGCTCTTAGTTCTCTGACACTGTGTTGGGTTGGCTTTGTTTTCTGCATGAAGGTTTAAACCGATTTTAAAGTTTACCATCATTTAAATGGGATGTAAAAGTATTCCAGTGCCTAAGCACATGTCAGTCTAGGTAAGAAAATAATCTACCTGCTCCCCAACAACACCCAGAACGGGAATCAAGCTCACATGAATCAGGCAGAAATTTTCTTGTCCTAGAAAGCGAAATATGAACAAACAGCACTAAGAATAAAGTAGAGAACAACAAAGAAAGCATACTTTCCCCAGAGGAGGAGGATTGACAGGTTTACCAACTGAGAATGACAATTGTCTCAAGGCCTCAATAAAAGGCATAGATTCGATGTCACCTATCATAAGCAGAAAAAGTAAGTAAATAAGGATCTTTAAAACCGTAACTAAAAGTAAACGAGAACCAGAATGAATGGTATCGCCAAAAGCTGTTACCAACAGTTCCTCCCAACTCAATAACACAAACATCAGCTTGGCCTTCCTTTCCATCTACAGGAATCAGAGAGACTGACTCAATCCAGTCCTTGATTGCATCAGTAATGTGTGGAACAACCTAAAAACCGATTTAAAAAGGAATAACATGAGCTAACGTACAAGACAATCTACTAATTCACCCACACAAACTTTTACCTGAACAGTCTTCCCAAGGTAGTCGCCTTTTCGTTCCTTGTCAAGAACAGACTGGTGAGAAGAAAAGGTAAAACCGTTAAAACATGTAGCGAAAAAACAGCGGTTTCAAAAAGTTAACAGCATACAATTAACACTAGAATGCCCCCAAATGAGTACCTGATATATCTTCCCAGTGGTTATGTTGTTGTCTTTGGTTAGTGTGACATCGAGAAATCTTTCGTAGTTCCCCAAATCAAGATCGACCTTAGATGGAACACAAACAGGGATATGCAACCATTCTTTAGCAACTAGCATCTACCAATAAGATGCTTTACGAAACAATGTAAAGAAGAATGAAAACAAGAAAACCTCTCCACCATCATCGAGTACAAAAACCTCTCCATGCTCAAAAGGGGACATAGTACCAGCATCAGTGTTCAAATATGGATCTGTATCATAAAATTGGAGAAGGTAAGCAAAGTCTAGGAGGCTAAAGAGTTCACAAAGAAAGTCAACATGAAGAAAAGATAAATAATAATAAAGGCTCAAACTTTATTGTCTGAAACCCAAAATTGTTACAATTTCTAGTAAAAAGGGAATGAAAAAATGAGAAATTACAAGTGCAGAGAGAAGAGATCTTAACCAATTTTAATGGAGGTAACTCGAAGGCCACAAGCTTTGAGCACGACGCCGATACTACTGGCGGTAACGCCTTTGCCAAGCCCACTGACCACTCCTCCAGTCACCAACACGTACTTCATCTCCTTCAATTACAAAACTAGAGCAAAGGTTCGTCTGTAGAGAACGCACGCCAGGTGTTCGTGTTAATGTCTGATCGGAAAACTATATCCAACGACGGATGCGGAAAATGCTGACTTTCTTTCGATGACCACTAATAAGCTCCCACGTGTCCCATACCTTCAATATCAAATCAGAAGCATCTCTTCTCTTGGCTTAATTTAAATTGTCATCGGCCTTTATCACATTTTCTGATTTTCCTTCTCCTACCTACAACTACAAGAAACCCAATCGGCAATGCTTTTTTTTTTTTTTTTTTTTTGATAACCGTGGAGATTCAAAAGGCTTTCTAGACCCAAAGACTAATCCCACGAGGCCCACGAGAAATCCACGTTGTCTCACCACTTAAGGCGTCTCCGGGTGGCCAAGGGGATTCGAACCCAGGGCGGAAGCTCCAGCTGGAGCTCCTTTACCACTAGGCCAAAGGCACTTGGTTATCGGCAATGCTTTTGAGTTTTGACCTCCTTTGGTTTTCACTCGTTCATCTTATCTCTCACCAAATTAGTTATGTAATTATTTACTTTTTACATATCGATATTATTCCATCAAAAGATAATTTAAAAATAAATTTATTTTTTATAATGGCACGTCTCATAGATATATAGCTTCATTCATTCATTAAGAGTAACTTAATACATGTCGTTAAGTTTTATATTTAATTAAAACAAAAACAAAAAACTTAACTTAGAGCAAACTACAAATAATATCAAGACATTTCAAAAAAATAAACACTTTATATAGTTTATTTTATTTATTTATTTGTAAATAGATTTTAGCAATGGAAACAATAATAAAAATTAGCAATAACAGTTTACGTACTCAAGCATGAGCTTTTTGCATGTGACATTTGTATTCAAACGCATTTTCTTAGATTTTCCTTGTGCACTTAAAATGACAAACGCACAGATGTTTGTTTATTGGGAACATTCCTTTAGACTTCTTGGGTACAAACTCGCAAGGCGGCTTGCACCGAATAGGTTTTTTCCCTTTCCCAAATTTTGTTGTCTTTGACTCTTCAATGCATGTCAAGGAGGTGTATGTAGCAGTTTTGTTGCAAGCTCCAGGGTGCCACTCACGGTGAACACACACCCCCGGCTCCGTAAGGGACCAAGCTTTCACATCTAGCTCATAAAAGAAATTTGTAAGGGTAGGTATATAATACAAAAAGTTTATTATTAAACCAAAACATTATAACCGTTCTTTTTGTATTGGCGAAACTATTTTTGACAAGTAGTAATATTTTAAAGTTTTTCAAGTCACCTGTAAATAAAAACCAAATGGATACTAATATTTTACCTTTCGCATGACTCGAAACGAGTAATATAAACATTGAAGAAACCATTAGTAAAGTAGCAGATCTCATGATGAATGACTCAATATAAATTTCAAGGGATAATTTTTTAAAAATTTTTATTTGTAAAGAAACCTATTGTTTGTTTATTGTTGTTTTTTTTTTCTTTGAAACACTATTTAATCACAGTCTAGGAGGCTGAAGAGTTCACAAAGTCAAGATGAAGACAAAAAAAAAATAGAACTAAAGGCTCAAACTTTATCTTCTTTTTTTTCCGACATCAAAGCTCCATTTCATTAAGATATAGGTAAGAAACTCTTTTCTAGAGAGAGCCATTCTAAAACCATCATTACACTTACATGGGAGAGAAGAGATACACGGGTTGATGTATTTCTAACGAACCACAACAACGTAACATGCGGTGAAGAAGCGAGAAAACTCGTACTAAAAGGTAAATAAAAAAGAGGTCTAAAGACCCTAAACATAGTGAGTTCCACCATGAAGGTAAGCCACTTGAGCTGGCGGAGAGCTAACCGATCGATGACATATCGTTAACCACCTTGAGATACATTGCCTCACAAGAAAAACAAGATTCTGTCATGTGGGGTTTTGACAAACCTAACTTGCTCCTGAAATGCCGAAGAAGGAATATAATGCGTCAAATGACAGCAAAAGGAGTAGAGGGAGGTGAGAGCGAGCTTAGGTCGAGATCGGAGACGAAATCCGCCAAAGTTGAGATTGAGCAGTTTGCAAAGTAGTCCATTAAAGAGAATGTTTGTGATAGGGGTCGAATGATTTTTCCAAACACTGGGCAAATGGAAACAAAGGTCTCTCCACAAGGGAGGAATTAGAATAGTGATACATTCGAATATGGCGGAGGCATGGAGGAGACTGGAGAGTAATCCTTTGAAAATTTAAGCTAAGATTCACAAAAGAAGTTGACGACAAGTATGTGTTCAAAACCCAATGATCCCTTTATGAAACAAAGATTGGCCCATTATATCTGAATTCCTCTCGACTGGGCCAAGTTGATAAAGAAAATGGGCCGAGGCAGAAACTTGATTAGTCTAAAACTTGCAAAGCAAGAAAGGAAGAGCAAAAGAGGAAATATGGTCCCTGTTCGCCGGACCATAAAGGACTTGTCGGTATATCCAGTTCGGGAGCTTTGAGATATCGATTCTGGGAGGCAGGTCGAAAAGGAGAAGAACCTCTTTCTCCATAGCTTCAGCCAAAGAGGAGAATACGTCTACGAGAGGAGCATCCATGATAAATGTGATTTGGAGCTCCGAGAGCACAGATTCTCGTCAAACTAGATAGATAAATGATGTGATTCTGTTTCGATGAGGAAAGACAACGTATCGGGATGAAAGAGGAATTAAAGAGACTTTATCTGGTTTGCAGTTCAGATCTAGCCATCTTAATTTGGCCAGAATCAGAACCGGCAGTGGCTTCTACAGTCGTCAGCGGCTGAACCATGTCAACAACGACGGTCTTCGAGCAAAGGGAAAAAGATTTAAAGCGACTCACGGCTGAAGAAAGATCTTCGGGGACTAATTAGATAAGCAATAGGTGATGGGAAAACCCAGATGAGCTTGCCTCGAAGATAGTGCCTGAGAGAGCTAGTTTTTGAAATTTGAAAACTTCCTTTGTTTTTAAGACTTTATAGATGCTCAAACTTTTTTTTGTCTGAAACCCAAAAAATTGTTACAATTTCTAGTAAAAAGGGAATGAAAAAACTGAGAAATTACAGGTGCAGAGAGAAGAAGATCTTAACCAATTTTAATGGAGGTGACTCGAAGGCCACAAGCTTTGAGCACGACGCCGATACTTCTGGCGGTAACGCCTTTGCCAAGCCCACTGACCACTCCTCCAGTCACCAACACGTACTTCATCTCCTTCGATTACAAAACTAGAGCAAAGAGGTTCGTCTGTAGAGAACGCACGCCAGGTGTTCGTGTTAATGTCTGATCGGAAAACTATATCCAACGACGGATGCGGAAAAAGCTGACTTTCTTTCCATGAACCACTAGTAAGCTTCCACGTGTCCCATACCTCAAATCAGAAGCATCTCTTGGCTTAATTTAAATTGTCATCGGCGTTTATCACATTTTCCTTCTCCTATCTATTCTACAAGAAACCCAATGGGCAATGCTTTTGACCTCCTCTGGTTTTCACTCGTTCTTCTTATCTCTCACCAAATTAGACCAAACGTAATGGCACAACTTTTGAAGGGTTGTAACTAATAAAAAATTAAAAAGTAATCAAACAGTGTAAAAATCGGGAGAGAGGAGTTGTAGGTTTACAACCGGTTGTAGAGATTATTTTAATCTCTTCTCTCGCTCTCTCTTTCCTTCTCTCTCTCTTTCCTTCTCTCTCTCTTTTCTCTTTCTCATTAAATTTTAATAATAAAAAATATTTCACACCCACTCCACCTATTTTACCATTGCCCATGCTCTTAGTTACATGTAAATTATTTACTTTTTACATATCGATATTATTCCATCAAAAGATAATTTAAATAAAATTTATTTTTATAATGGCACGTCTCATAGATATATATAGCTTCATTCATTAAGAGTAATAATACATGTTGTTACGTGTATATTTAATTTAAAAAAAAAAATAACTTAGAGTAAAATACAAATAATTTCAGGACATTTCAAAAAATAAACATTTATATAGTTTATTTTATTTATTTATTTGTAAATAGATTTTAGCAACGAAAACAATAATAAAAATTAGCAAGAACAGTTTACATACGCAAGAATTAGGTCTTTGTTTTAACAAAAAAAAAAAAGAAAGAATTAGGTCTTTGCACGTGACATTTGTATTCAAACGCATTTTCTTAGATTTTCGTTGTGCACTTAAAATGACAATCGCACACATGTTTCGTTATTCGAATAAATGGTTTTTTACGCGTCTTGGTCACATAATCGCAAGGCGGCTTGCACCGAATAGGTTTTTTTCCTTTCCCAAATTTCGTTGTCTTTGACTCTTCAATGCATGTCAAGGAGGTGTATGTATCATTTTTGTTGCAAACTCCAGGGTGCCACTCACTGTGAACACACACTCCCGGCTCCGGAACGGGAAACATATCTAGCTCATAAAAGAAATTTGTAAGAGTTGGTTTGGTACATAGTCACAAAGTTTATTATTAAACCAAAACACTATAACCGTTCTTTTTTTATTGGCAAAACCATTTTTGACAAGTAGTAATATTTTAATGTTTTTCAAGTCACCAATAAATAAAAACTAAAAGTATACTAATATTTTACCTTTCGCATGACTCGAAACGAGTAATATAAACATTGAAGAAACCATTAGTAAAGGAGCAGATCTCATGATGAATGACTCGATATAAATTTCTAGGGATAATTTTTTTAATTTGTAAAGAAACATATTGTTTGTTTATTGATATGACAAATTTGTTTTTTCGATTTCTTTGAAACACTCTGTAATAAATATATGCCATACACTCTATATATAGTCATTTTATTAAATTAGAGGGGAAAAAATAGAGGCTGAGACGGATTCAATGAAATCAGTGAGATTGGTCATTCTTTTAATCAAACTACTATACTTAGAAAATTTACTAGCTTCAAGTTTTTTAATACTAATTTATGGATATTTTAAATTCATAATTGACCATGCCAAAAATAAATACAAAAAATTGAATTAAGCCTTGTGGCTCATAGGAAAAAAAAAACAAATACAACCGAATCACTGGTAAATAAAAATTATAGTAATACTTATGGTAATCACATCTCGTTAATTTATACAAAAGAATCAAAAAAAGTTATGTAATCGATTTATGTAAAATCATTGGAAACAATTATTAGATTTACTTTTCTTACATTCACGTTTAGAGAAATAGATGTGACTATATTCTTTTAAGTGGGTCTTTAAGAAATGATTTTAAATTTTTAATGGCAAAAAAAAAAAAAAAAAAAAAAAAGACGCCACGTCATCACCTAGGGCGACATCAAGTGCGACAAGGGTTCGAAGCTTTCTCTTCAAGGCACGGCTCCTGGTGGCCAGCCGCCGCTCTTTCCTCATGACGGAGCCGGCGATCCCGCCTCCTCTGGGGGACTCAGCAGTCTCCTCTCCCGATTCATCTCAGCAAAAGTCCTACGCAGCCATTGTTACTAAGCGACCTTCTCTAAAAAAGTTTGATTATGAAGTCTCTATGGTAGATGGTATCCCCACTATCGAAGTCCCTGATGAAGTAGTTAAAGACTCAGTTCCCCTTTGGGATGATTTCTTGGTGGGGCGCTTCCCCGAAACGGCTCCCCATGTCGCCAAAATCCATGTTATTGTTAACAAGATCTGGCCTCTTGGAGACAAGTCAATCCGTATTGATGTGTTTGAAAACAATTCTAAGTCGGTAAAGTTCAGAATTCGCGACGAGGCAACAAGATCAAGGATTCTAAGACGAGGTATGTGGAATATTGCAGGCAAGCCTATGATTGTGTCAAAGTGGTCGCCAATCCCTGAAGAAGCTCTACCAGAGATCAAGTCAATGCCACTTTGGGTAACAGTGCAGAATGTTCCCCACTCAATGTATTCATGGGTGGGGCTGGGTTTTCTTACAAGTCCTGTTGGGCACCCAATCCGTTTACATCCGGAAACTGAGCAATGCTCCGATTTTGATGTGGCAAAGGTGTTTGTGGAAGTGAATCTAGGCCAGGAGCTTCCTAAATCATTCCGATTTAAACTTGGTCAAGATTTTGAAACAGTGGAGTTTGCCTACCCATGGCTACCTCCTAGATGTTCCCGCTGTGGTCGATGGGGGCATCTAGAGGATGTCTGTGTTACAAAGCCGAGATCCCCAGTTAAGCAGCCAACAGAGGAACTCGAAGAAGGTGAGGTTGATGTAAACCAATCCGTAAGCCAAGAGCAACCTGCAACAGTCGTGTCTGAAAACATTATTGCCCCGGTCTCTGATCAGTCCCCGGTGAAGGCAACTCAACCAGAGTCAAATAAATCAGAATTAGTGGAAACAAACACACATGACCAAGAAGGCTGGTCAGTGGTATCTCCAGGGAAAGGCTGTAAAGGTAGAGAAAAGAGTCCTACATTAGAGTATGGTGCAGTAACCATAATGTCTCCATCACGTTTTTCAGTTCTCCAGGACTCTGAAAATGTTATGGAGCACGAAATTGAAGCAGAGGAAATGCAGAGGGGTCAAGGTAACAATACGAGTACATCGATTAAGGAGAAGCAAAGTGCTTTGGTACCTGAGAAGCAAATTCCGCCGAGACCAACGCTCCCACGTTCGTCAAGGAGTGCTCAACGGGTTCCCTCAGACACATCCACACTAAAACCAAGAGACCAAGCCCCAAGCACATCAAACACATACAACAGACGAACTTCAAAAAGAAATCATTAATGTCGGGTTTCTTCTGGAATGTTCGCGGTTTTAACAAATCAAATAAGCATACGGTAGTTTGCGATTGGATTAAAGCTGACTCTCTCTCTTTTGGATGTTTACTAGAGACTCGGGTACAAGAAAACAGAGCCAATAGTATCATCTCTTCAGTCTTTCGTGATTGGTCTTCAATGACTAACTATGAATTCAATCCTTTGGGAAGAATATGGGTGGTTTGGAAAGAAAATGTCCGAATAACTCCAGTATTTAAAAGTGGACAGTTGATTACTTGCTCAGTGTTGGTTGATGGAGTTGCAGATGAGTTCTTTGTTTCATTTGTCTATGCTTCTAACTCTGCAGAGGAACGTAAAGAATTATGGGAAGATATTCAAAATCATCATATGGCGCCAATAATTCGAAATAAGCCTTGGCTTATCATGGGGGATTTTAATGAAATTCTAGATGGAGAAGAGCACTCAAATTATGAATCAGCCCCAGCCCTACCGTTGGGTATGCGGGACTTCCAAAACACAGTCAGGCTTTGCTCACTGACAGATATGCACTATCACGGCCCTTTGTTCACCTGGACTAATAAAAGAGAAGAGGGATTAATCGGTAAAAAGCTGGATCGTGTACTGATCAATGAAGAGTGGAATCGCAAATTCCCATTGTCTTATAGCGTTTTCGAACCCGGTGGCTGCTCAGATCACGTACGGTGCCGTCTCAAGCTAGGAGATACAATGCCAAAACCGCGTGGCCCTTTCAAGTTCTCAAATGTACTCACGACATCTCCGGAGTTTTTGTCGAGAATTCAAGACTACTGGGACACCACCCCTGCTCTTTTTCACTCTACCTCTGCAATGTTTCGTTTTTCTAAGAAGCTAAAAGAGCTGAAGCCAATCTTAAAAAGTTTGGGCAGGAACAACTTAAGTAACTTGACTACTCGGGTGGATGAAGCTTACACTACACTTTGTGATAAACAGAAACGCACTTATGAAGATCCTTCTCCGGAGGCGATACAGGAAGAAAATCAGGCTTTCACACATTGGGATATGCTGTCGGAGTTAGAAGAAGGGTATTTGAGACAGAGATCAAAACTCCATTGGTTAAAAGTTGGTGACAAAAACAATAAGTTTTTCCATAACAGTGCCAAAGCTAGAGCCGCAACCAATGCTATACGTGAAATTCATGCCACAGATGGACGATTATGCACGACCCAAGAGGATATCAAGGCTGAAGCTGTACAGTTTTTTGAAACATTTTTAAAAGCTCAGCCAGGGAATGATGAGAATATAACCATCCCAGAAATACAAGAGCTCATGGAGTTCCGCAGTTCTGAGGGGGAAAATTCAAACCTGCTACGACAAGTAACAGAAGAAGAGGTAAAAAAGGTCCTTTTTTCTATGCCTCGAAATAAATCTCCCGGCCCTGATGGGTATACGGTTGAATTCTTTACGGCAGCATGGTCAATTCTTGGTCGAGATTTTGTCGTCGCCATTCAGTCCTTTTTCCTTAAAGGTTTCCTACCAAAAGGAGTTAACACAACGATCCTTGCTTTAATTCCGAAGAAAACAGATGCAAGAACAATGAGAGACTATCGGCCCATCTCTTGCTGTAATGTTCTCTATAAGGTAATCTCCAAAATTTTGGCTAATCGGCTACAAGAAATTCTTCCAAGCTCAATAGCCCCGAACCACTCTGCTTTTATAACGGACAGATTAATGATGGAGAATGTGTTGTTAGCTTCGGAATTAGTAAAGGATTATCATAAAGAAACAGTTTCCCGGCGATGTGCTCTTAAGATTGATATATCTAAAGCTTTTGACTCGGTGAATTGGTCATTTCTGCTACAAATACTAAGGGCCATGGAACTTCCAGAAATCTTCATCCACTGGATAGAGCTTTGCATCAGTACTGCCACATTTTCTGTCCAAGTTAATGGTGAATTGGCGGGGTTTTTTCGTAGTGAAAGGGGATTGAGGCAGGGATGTTCTTTATCTCCATATCTCTTTGTCATCTGCATGAACATTCTAAGCCGTATGCTTGATAAAGCGGCAACACGTCGTCAGATTGGTTATCACCCTCATTGCGAAAGTATGAGACTCACACACCTCTGTTTTGCAGATGACATATTGGTATTCTCAGATGGCCACCGTAACTCTGTGGAAGGTATCTTGGAGGTTTTTGAGGCGTTTGCAAATTATTCGGGTCTGCGTATAAGTGTGGAAAAATCGACAATCTTTATGGCTGGTATACCTTACTTACAACGGTCTAGAATTCTACGAAGCTTCCCTTTTGAGGTTGGCACTCTGTCGGTGCGTTATCTTGGTCTCCCTCTCTTGACTAAGTGCATGACGACATCTGATTTTCTCCCTCTGATTGAACGTATCCGTGGTCATATCTCCAATTGGACAAGTCGATTTTTATCCTTTGCAGGCAGACTGCAATTGATAAAATCAGTCCTTTCAAGTCTTACAAACTTCTGGTTATCTGCTTTCCGCCTCCCAAGCTCCTGCATTATTGAAATCGAAAAATTATTTGCTGCTTTCTTATGGTCAGGGCCTGAGCTTAATGGGAAAAAAGCAAAAGTATCTTGGTCTATGGTATGCAGGCCAACTCAGGAAGAGGGACTGGGTCTGCGTTCCTTAAAGGAAGTCAACACTGTTTGTGTTCTAAAGCTCATTTGGCGTCTGGTTTCAGCGAAGAGTTCACTCTGGGCTAGGTGGATATATTCCAATCTGATAAAGGAAGGTACATTATGGTCAGTTCGGGAATCTACTAACACAGGTTCTTGGATGTAGCGAAAGATGCTTAAGTATAGAACCATTGCACAGAATTTCCATCAGATGGAAGTTCACTCAAGTACCTCTACTTCTTTCTGGTTCGATTGCTGGAGTCACCTTGGGCAGATTTATGGCCATTTGGAGTCTCGGGGATTCATAGATCTTGGTATTCCTAGTCGCGCCACTGTAGCAGATGATATGGACTCTTCACGGCGCAGACGGCATCGGATTAACGTATTAAATCAAATTGAAGATGTAATAACCGCAGTTCGCTTGAGAAGAAGCAATGAAGCAGATCGATCACTTTGGAAGTTTAATGAGGACAGTTACAAGCCAAAGTTCTCCTCACTTCACACTTGGCGACAAATTCGTGTGTCATATCCCCATTGTGAGTGGTCTAAGGGAGTATGGTTTTCATCTGCAACCCCTAAGTATGCTTTTATCACCTGGCTAGCTTTCCATGACCGCTTAGCAACCGGGGACAAGCTCCGGTCATGGAATATGAGCTCACAAACGGCCTGTGTTTTCTGTGGGGAAGGTACTGAGATGAAATCCCATCTTTTCTTCTCATGCCCTTTCTCCTCGCAGGTCTGGTCTACACTTGCACGAGGATTACTTCAGACACGTTTCACCTCAAGCTGGTCATCCATTGCTCCTCTTCTCTTGGATACCACTCAGCCCACACTTCAAACCTTCACTTTGCGCTATGTGTTCCAAATATCACTATACAGTTTATGGAGGGAGAGAAATGGAAGACGGCATGGGGATCCACCAACCCCAGCTCCAGTACTAATACGGATTATAGACAAACAAGTTCGTAATCGGTTTAGTACACTTCGTGAAGCCGGAAAGTTCGAGGAAGGCCTACGCTACTGGTTTTATACTAGGAATGCCTAAATTTTCTCTTAATGTTTTCTAAAAGCTCTAAAAACTCTCTCAAACTATTGTAGCATTTATTGCAAAAACGATTTTTTGGTGAATAAATTTTACATTCATACAAAAAAAAAAAAAAAAAAAGAAACAACTTGATACCAGAAGATTTAAGCATTCTCTTTTTTAAAAGTTTTTTCTCTTTAAGACTCTGGAGTGGAGTATTTTTATTTATGTTGCATATGGTTGTCAAGTTTCCAACATAACTAATCTGATTCATGTGTCATACGTAACACCAAGGATGATTTACCATCACAATATTCTCCCATGTCAGAAGAAGAGGACCCAACGTCAACAAGCACTACCTCAATGGCCATTGCGAGAGTCGTCCAATAAATTAGTCATGTTTCAGTGTTTCACCATACCGATACCAAAGACCTCTTACTTCAAGTCTTCAACTAACTAAAAGCACCTGTCGTCGTTTTCAACAATCTGCACCATGCACATACGTCTTACCTCCATGAGCTCCAATGCAACATCTACCACTTGATAAATTTAATGAGCGTAAAAACATAAAAATGTTTCGTAAAATTTTTTTACATCGATATATATATATCAAAAATTCAAGATAAAGTAAACACAATTTCCTAAATTAAGAGAGGATAAAAGTAAACTTAATTTTATAAATTAAGATAAAGATAAATATGAATACTTTTAAAGATAAATGTAAATATCCATAAACTAAGATATTGCCAAAATAATTTAAATAATTTTCATTCAAAAAAGAGTGATATGCAATTCTTGCCCAGTTGATTATCCCATTTTCCTTCTCCTATCTACAAGAAACCCAATCGGCAATGCTTTTGACCTCCTTTGGTTTGCACTCGTTCATCTTAGTGACTCTCACCAAATTAGTTATGTAATTATTTCTATTATACATATCGATATTATTCCATCAAAAGATAATTTAAATAAATTTATTTTTATAATGGCACGTCTCATAGATATATTAGCTTCATTTTCATTAAGAGTAACTTAATACATGTTGTTACGTGAATATTTAATTAAAACAAAAAATTTTTAACTTAGAGTAAAATACAAATAATTTCAGGACATTTCAAAAAAATAAACACTTTATATAGTTTATTTTTCATTTATTTGTAAATAGATTTTAGCAACTAAAACAATAATAAGAATTAGCAAGAACAGTTTACATACTCGATAATGAGCTTTTTGCATGTGACATTTGTATTGAAACGCATTTTCTTAGATTTTCCTTGTGCAATTAAAATGACAAATGCACAAATGTTTAGGGTTATGTCCAAACTCTTTTATAGACGCCTTGGTTACAAGATCGCAAGGCGGCTTGCATCAAATTGGTTTTTTTCCTTTCCCAAATTTTATTGTCTTTGACTATTCAATGCATGTCAAGGAGGTGTATGTAGCATTTTTGTTGCAAACTCCACGGTGCCACTCACGGTGAACACACACCCCCGGCTCCGGAAGGGGGAACACATCTAGCTCATAAAATAAATTAATTTGTAAGGGTTGGTACATAGTACACAAAGTTTATTATAAACCAAAACACTATAACCGTTCTTTTTGTATTGGCGAAAGCACTTTTGACGAGTAGTAATATTTTAAAGTTTTTCAAGTCACCAGTAAATAAAAACTAAAAGGATACTAATATTTTTACCTTTCGCATGACTCGAAATGAGTAATATAAACATTGAAGAAACCATTAGTAAAGTAGCAGATCTCATGATGAATGACTCAATATAAATTTCAAGGGATAATTTTTTTAATTTTTTTTAATTTGTAAAGAAACCTGTTGTTTGTTTATTGTTATGACAAATTTGTTTTTTTCTTTCTTTGAAACACTCTGTAATAAATATATGCAATACACTCTATATATAGTCATTCTATAAAATTATAGGGAAAAAAAATAGAGGTTGAGACTAATTCAATGAAATCAGTGAGATTGGTCATTCTTTTAATCAAATTACTATACTTAGAAAATTTACGAGCTTCAATTATTTTAATACTAATTATGGATACTTTAAATTCATAATTGACCATGCCAAAAATAAATACAAAAAAAATTGAATTAAGCCTTGTGGCTCATAGGAAAAAAAAACAAATATAACTGAATCACTGGTAAATAAAACTTATAGTAATAGTTGTGGTAATCAAATTTCGTTAATTTATACAAAAAAAAAGTTATGTAAAATCATTGAAAAAAATTATTAGGTTTACTATTCTTACATTCACGTTTAGGGAAATAGATGTGACTATATTCTTTTAAGTGGATCTTTAAGAAATGATTTAAATCATGTTTGAAACAACTTGATACCACATTTCTTCAATTAAACCCGTTTTTATTACATACTAGTCATTTACCCGCGCTACACTCGGAAGTTTTATTATTTATTTAATTGAGTTTGTTATATTTTTGATTAATTACATTATCTCTTTACATATTGTCTATTTTGTTTATTAGTAAATAAATATTGTTTTATTGTTACTTTTTCATAAGTGTTTTTAAAATAAGAATTCATGTTTTGTCCCAATCTATCTCATTTATGTTTGAAAATTTTGTAAAACATAATTTAGATAGATTTTATATTCTCAAAATTTCTTGTTTTTGTTCTATTCCCATTAAATCTCATCATAATTATTGGTTCATTGATTTGTAAAAGCATATAGGATTTGAGAATCCATATTGATTTTGAAATTAAAGACGTATGGATTTTAAAATAACATGTTTTACCCACGGATTTGAATCTTTCTATTTTTCACTTTCAAATCCATGCAAATCCATTTATTTTAAAATATAGATTTTAAAATCCAAAAACAAATCACTAAACGAATAACATAGCATTTTAACTAATATTTATAAATCATAGAACCAATAACATATGATTTTCATAAATATTTTAAAATAAGTGATTGAATAACACATGATTTTTGTATGGATTTTCAAATCCATTAAAATCCATGAACAAATAAACTCCCTTACATTATGTTAGTCCATTAACATTTTAATGCATATTATTTTAATGGATATATATTTATAATAAAACATTCACTTTAAAAATATAAAATATTATTTATAAATTAGTTAGTATAATCAAAAATTAGTAAATTTGTTATTTTTATATCAATTATGTTTTTTAGTTTTATAATATAAAATATAAGAAAAAACCTTTCATATTTTTTTTAAAAAAACTTGTTTACATATGTATAAATTTTAAAATGAAATGATAAAATGTATAAATAAATTTTTGAATTGAATAATTAAATGATTAGGATGATGAGGTGACTTAAGGAAAAGAGAGAAAAACCTACTATAATATAAAATATAAGAAAAGACTTTTCATATTCCTTTTTGGAAAACTTGTTTACATATGATAAATGTTATAATTTAATGATAAAATAGTATAAATGAATTGTAAAAATTAAATTATCAAATGATGTGGATGATGAGGTGGCGGAATAAGAAGAGAGAAAAAAGTCACTTTATATATATATATTTAACTTAGTTAGATTCAGTTGTTTGGGAATCGAAGGATGAGCGTTTTGGTTCCGTTGTGTGTTAACTAACAACTAGAACATCATGGGACTGGCAGTGGTTTTGCCCCATACTTAGTTGTCGTCTTTGAATTTTTCCAATGAATTTAGAAGGCAAACTCCTTCGTTTTTTATGCATACTGATCATGGCACTGGCATTGAATTTGCCCCATACTCTACGTGAGCACACACATATGCATGGGTTTTCGTAAGCCCAACTCCAAGATTCATTATTAATTAAGTTGAACCTAGCCCAAACTAGAACCAACCCCATATAATTCAACAGCAATTAATTAACCATAAAGAAAGATATGAAATCGCGTCAAATAGACTCATGATAGGAGAAGAAGAAAATGGGCATGAGCATTGTTGGGTATATATAGTTGATGAAATTAAAGGACTAGACTCTTTAAGTTCGAACTTATTGCTTCTCGAATTTTAAGGGAATGTGTCTAGCTAACGTTGTTTTTCTCTTTATGCATAAAAAGTGATGCAATGGATTGACAGTTAAAAATATTCTGAATAAGATGGAGAAATTAAATACTCCCTCCGTCCCACAACGATACATGTTTTCGGATTTTCACACGGATTAAGAAATAATTAATATGTAATCATCAATGATATTAATTTTTTACAAAACAACACTTTCCCAAAAATATTAACCAATAAAAATTAAGAATATTTATTTATTTATAATAAATATTTATTGAGCTTTGCAATTTCTTAACATTAATTGACAAAAAAGTGTATTGAAAACTTAAAAAAAATGGATCTTTGTGGGACAAAAAAAAAAAAAAATCTAAAACATGAATCTTTGTGGAACGGACGGAGTATAAACCATAGTGAAAGAAATTAACACGCAAGAAATATTCGTCTCTACGTAAAACTATTTCAGTTAAGGAATTTATTATCGTTTTTCCAATCATGTCGTTTCTTAACGAATCCAAAACTAATTAATGTGACTGGTTTTGTCACGATCCCTGTTCTATAACAACACCTAAGCCTAAAAACTAAAAGCAGAAGTAAAAAGTCTTGGACATTTACTCTTATGTCGCTTTTCCCTGCTTTCATAAAATCAGCTCGATGGTTTCTTGGCGATCTAAACAAGTCTTTTCAGAATTACTCTTAGCTCAATTTTAGTGGAGAGAGAATTAAGATGAGAGCTCCACTTTGTGTCACCACCGTATTCTTCTTCTTCGTCTTCTTTTTGTTTCTGCTCTCTTGTTCTTCTTATTCAAGTCTTTCCTCTCCAGAAATTCTTACAGTTTCAAGCAACCAAACTCTCGTGTCTCCTGGAAAGCTATTCGAACTAGGTCTCTTCAAACCGGATAAATCCAATTCGAACTGGTATCTTGGAATATGGTACAAGGAAGACCCAAAAAGAACCATTTTATGGGTAGCCAACAGAGATAGACCTCTCAACACATCGGTCGGAACCCTCCAACCCGTGGAGAATCAACTCGTTCTGTTCAACCAGGATAATATCCGTGTCTGGTGGACTAATCTCAATCTGACCAGAGAAGGTGCTAGTTCTGGAATGGTTGCAGAACTTCTCGATAGTGGCAACTTCGTGATGAAGGACTCCAGTGACCCGGAGAGATACTTATGGCAGAGCTTCGATTCTCCAACGGATACTTTACTGCCGCAGATGAAACTGAAAACGGATTCCTCATTCCTCAGTCCCTGGTCTAGTCCAGAAGATCCCGCAGAGTCGCCGCCAATATTCTTGTTTGAAATTCGAAATGAATTAAACTTAGACATCTTTGCAATTTTTGTTGCGGATCACCGAATCGATACATGGAACGGGTACCAATTTGGGGACATGCCCCCAGTGTTGGAGCTACATGAAGATTCGTTAGTAATGAAGACCCTCCAAAGAAGCAACTACTCGAGGTTGACTATAGGGGATAGCGGGATTTATGAGTTATACTCATGGGATTCGGAAGCCAGGGAATGGAAACTGTCATGGTCCACAGGGTAAGACCCCTGCTATGCGAAATCCGGCCGGGAAAATTCATGTGGGTCTTACAGTTACTGTTCCAAAAAAAACATGTCGTCGCAGCATCACTCGTGTAACTGCATAAGAGGGTTCTATCCCAAGTTGGAGCATAAGTGGAATGGCTGTCTGAGGAAGACTACTCTAAACTGCCGCGGAGATGGGTTTAATAAGCTACAAAATATGAAGTTGCCGGAAATAACGACACGGGACACAAGTGCTTGGGGTCCAAATGAGGATGTACAAAGCTGCACCAAGTCTTGCCTTTTGAATTGTAGCTGTACAGCTTTTGCGCTTGTGGAAAACCAGAAAGGAGGGCCGGCCTATTGTGTGACTTGGGAAGGAGAGCTCGACGATATGCGAAACTACACCTTCGGCGGTCAAGACATATATGTCAGAGTGGCGGCTAAAGATCTCGGTTAGTTAATCCATCTTTTATAAATAAATATCTTTTTTTGCCATGGAACGATTCTTGCCGTCTGAAATATTTAACTTCTTAGTAAAACTCAAATAAAACCTCCAAATATTTAACTTTTTTTATAAAGAAATTTTCACATATGTCACTTATGTTGACCAAAGTTTCACATTTTGGCAAACATGAGTTTCACTCTCATGAATTAGCCACAAGGATGATTTTGGACAATAATGCCCTTAATTGGGGAATGTTCTCGTTCGGTTTCTTTGACAAAGAGTTGTGCTATTTCAAACACAACTTTATGGGGTGCGTTAATGACATTAAAACAAAAATAAAAACTGAAAAAAAACGTAACTGTTCACTGTCTCTTTTTTTTTTTTTTTGGCAAATTACTGTTCACTGTCTCTTCAAAAAGAGAAATTTGGGAGTTGTGGAGAAAACGAGAGAGAAGTTTTTTGTTGAAATTTTGAAATCAAAATTTCAATTTTCTTTGAAAATCTGAAATCGTTTAAGGGAGAAAGAACTCATAGTTGGGTTCGTTTATTGTGATGAACAATCGACTTCCGGCGACATTTAGATTGAAAATTGTCGGCGGTGGGTTGGGGTTTGGGTTCCGATTACTGTTAGAAAAGAGAAGAGGGGGTGGGTTGTGGTTGGGTCTCTGATTTCTTGACAAATTCGACCAAAATCGTCGCCGGAAAAGTACTACGGGTTTGACATCGGGTTGATAAAGTTGTATATGTATATATATGTTTTATATATCTCGCAGCAACTGTATTATGTGAGTCAATTGAAACGGTTTCTATATACGTACACCATAGTTGTAAAGTATTCGTGTACGTTAACGGGCATGTAAAACAGAAAATACACATATATCACCAGGTTTTATGTTTTAAGTACTTTATAGTGTACGTATGGGATGTATGTGTACGTACACAGAATGTATATAAATATTTAAAGTGAAAGATAAATTTGGTAATTTCACACGTGTTTAATTAAACAAATAAATATGGCCCAGTCAAGCCGTTGACCCGCGTGGTTTAAATTTTTAAATTCTTTTGGTTCCAGTTTAAATCATACACAAAAACCGGTTAAACTGAAATTGGTTTTGTGTATCCTTAATAAATTAGGGTTCCCCATGCCCTCTCAAATAGGCTGCGCCGATTCTAATCTCATTTTCTAAATCTGGGCAACTTGAGAGAATTTTTTTTTCTCCCATTCTATCTATCGTAATATCTTTCGATTCCCTCTTTCTCCCCTTCTCTTGTTTGTTTTCACTTTCGAAGTTGGGTTGGACAATAACGAAATTGGCATCTGCGTTCTTGTAACCCTTTTCTGCGACGAGAATGAGTAGCATATCTTCTGCTGGGTCATCTCAATTGACTTCGATTACTAGAAACAGAGGAGTTCCTACGAGGTGTTGGTGTGGTGACGAGATTACAATGTATACATCGACGACAAAAGAAAACCCCTATTAGAGATTCTACAGATGCGTTAGGGCCGTGAAGGTAAAGTACATTCTCCTTATGCTGCTATGTTATTTGTAAATAACTAAATTATTATTATCTTTTGTCATGTGGTTAGGAACTTCATAAGAAACACCTCTTCTGCTGGGTTGATGATGCTCTGTTAGAAGAGATTAGGATGGTGGAAAATAGACAGAAGGACATTTTTGCAGATGTAAGTGACATAAGAAAGATGGTGGTCGATAATATGGAAGTACATAAGAAGATGGTGACTAATGTGGAAGAAAAGATGAACAAGAAAATGAATGAACTCATTGAAAGAAATGAGAATAAGAAGAAATCGAGTACTAACACTGTTTGCTTTTTGGCGGTTTTGTAGTTTCAATGGTATGGATTTGCGGAAAGATGAGTTGAGGTTGTGATGTTTTTGTGTGATAGTAATTTCGAATTTAGAAGCTAAGATGTATCTATATATGTAGCAACTTTTTTGTATGATGTATCGAAATTGAAACTCTTGGTTGGTAACGATGTATTTAGTGGTTATATATGAACTGTGTACGTACACGAAATGCCTATGATAAGCGTACACCACTTCTAAATAACATGCAATATTAATCAAAACCAAAACGTACACCATACAACGAATATCCGTGGATTCAAATTCAGTATACATACATAAAAAAACAACTACAACCATACGGAACATGAGTGATAGGGTTAGTTTATCCTGAAGTTAAATAGGATTTTTGCAGGTTTTCTTGTTATGTCCTTCGGTTCTACATCTCGTACACCTGTTAGCAATAGGTCGTTTTTTCCTTTTCCTCCTCTGTCATAAACGATTTCATTAGTTAGTTTAATATGGAGAAAATGTGCATGTGATTAAAATGTATGCTATAAGTAAATACCAAACTAACCAAATTTTCTTCGGTTGATGGAATCCTCTTTGAAACGGGTCTACCTGGTGGTCGTCTACTATGGGGAGGGATTAGTATTACATCTGAAATACTATGGGGGATCTCAACCTCTTTTGGATCCTCGATTCGTATAACTGGTTCTTGATAAGAATCGTTAAAGGTTTGTCGATGACAGCATAAGACTCATCCAATGTGACAACACCGTATTTAGATTCTTCCAAAATCTCTACTGTAGATCCTCCTGCAGGATTGTCCACGACAATCACGTCATCGCTATCATCCCCTTCGGCATCCCCTTCAGCATCCCCTTCAGCATCTTCTTCAACATCCCCTTCATCCCCTTCTGTATCGGTGTACGGCGAGTCTTCCACATCTTTGTCTTTTTTTGGTACACAGTTACCGGTGTACGTACTTTTGGTAGATGGTTGACTATCACCAATTTCAATTAAAGCAGAGGGGTTTGACCCACTAGGTACACATCAATTCGTGTACGTACATGTTTCTAAAAGTTGACTGAATTCGCCTCTTGGAAGCAGAGTCGGTTGCACGTCACCAACGTCACGGTCATGGCCTATCCCATATTCACGGACTATAAAATCATTCCACTTATTGTAGTCATAATCCTCGTCGTCTCCTTCACTACCGTGTACAGTTATTTCTATACCACTCCAACCGCTTGATCCATCGCTGTCATCATTGTCAACGGTTTCATCGTCGTGGACATCCTCAGCATCCTCCTCTTCATCGATGTCATCCCCTTCTTCATCAACCGACTTTTGTTCCTCATCCACCATTTCTTGGTCTTCCTCCTCCACGTTCTCCTTAGCTACTTCAACTGATGCATGATTAACGATTGGAGAAAATGACACAAACATGTTGACGCTAGGATCACCACTACGAATAGAAAAAAATGTGTCCAAGCTCAATTGATTGTCAATGAAGACTGGAGGGCGTTTACGTTCAATCATCATCGACATCTTTCCAGACATCCAATAACTAATGTTTGAAATAAACTCAGTAGCCTTTAAGCTGAACACCTCACATAACGTACACGTAAGTTCCGTGTACGTCATATTTTCTTTAACACGTACACACCTACCAAACTTTCCTTTCTGAGCAACAAATTTCCATTCTGATTTCTCTGTGCACAACCACTCTATAACAACAATAAATACAAGTATCTCCATTACATACCTGCATCATAAATTCATCAAAAGCAAAAGACATTAAATGTGACTGCAAAAACCAGTAATTAGTACCAATAGTCAAAGAAACAAAAAGGAATTTTACAACAAAAAATATTAGAACCCCAAGAATTTACACTTCTACAGCTTGTAATCAAAGAAAGTAAACAACTATCCAATGAAAAATTACTTGATTTTTGTTTTAAAAAATGATTACTTTTGTCTACATATAGTAAAAACAAAATTGATATACTTCTTATAATATCTTATGGATCAATCGTTTCTTTCCTTAGATTATATGATTTGGTACCACAAAACACCACTCTCCACGAACTCACCATCACCTCCCTCGTTGAGAAGTTTTTTTTTTTTTTTTTTTATCTCACAAAATTATAACATGTACGTATACAATGCTTCTCATATACAAAGCATGATGATTATTTTCATTTATTACGGATGGTCATTAGTCATTTCTAAGCCCCACAACCAAATATTTTTATTTTTATATATCCAACCTGTACTGACACAAAGAGATATTTGACTAATTTTTTATTATATTTTTGATACTCTTTTTTACTGTAGCAAACGAGATTTCCTCTTCGTATACAGTATATTGTAACTAAACGTACACAGTGAACTAGGACATCATAACTAAAAGCAACAGTCTCGTTACTCTCCTTTTTTAGCGGGAGGGGCAAAGTTGTCCGAATCAAGGGTGGTGGCCAATACGTGAAAGAGAAACTTCAGTTTACCAAATGGTGGTTAAATTGGTGGGGCCCTGGCCAAAGTGTGAAAATTCCCCTTTTTTATATATATCAAAAGTATAAATATCAAAGTCGCACTCCGTTTTCCCAGGAGATAACATCAAAAATGATGATTGCTATAGAAACATATTTACCAAAAATAATTATGAGAGATCTGTTGATAAAAATAAAAATAAAACAAAAAGATTACGAGAGATCTGATCTAGTAAGGAGAAGTACTTGAAGATTTGGAAAATTAATACTCATAATCTCATATCAAACTACTTAGGAAATAAAACACCAAACGAACACTCTTTACTTATAAAAGTACAGTAAAAGTACTATAAATTAAAGAGAACTACTTGAAGATTTGGAAAAATTATAACTCATATCAAGCTACTTAAAGGAATAAAACACCAAACAAACACTCTTTACCAATAAAAATACAGTAAAATTATTATAAATTAATATTATATAAATTAATAAATATTTCTGATTTTGAATTGGATTAATCTAATATTTAACATAATTTGATAAAATAATAAAATAATATTTTTTTTAAAAAACAATCCATATAAAAATATGATGCCATAATTACATGGATACTATATAAATTGATAATCGTATAAATTTATCAATATATATATATAGTAAAATATAACTCTTATATATGTTGTCTATTTTTTTTAATTCACATTTATTTTTGTTAGAGTTTTTTTTTTCGACATCATTAGAGTTCATTTCTTATATTTATATTGCATCATATGTTATCTTTCATACATAATAAATATTTCTTTTTAATTTTAGTTGGTTCTAAAATAATATTGATTAACAAAAAAAAATCTTATATTTAAAACGAATTTTATAAAAAAAAAATTACAAAATTATTAAATTCTTTTATAAATTATTATAAACTAAACATTTAGAAATTAATAAAATATTTTAGTCTAAAATTTATTAATTTATGGCGGGTTTACTTCAAGTTTAATTTCACTTTCTTCGTGTAGAGTAGGCCTGGGCGTTCGGGCCCCCAATCGGGTTCGGTTCGGTGTCGGTTCGGGTTCGGGTTTTGAAATACCAAAATTTTAGTCCCATTCGGATATTTTAAAATTTCGGTTCGGTATCGGTTCGGTTTGGTTCGGGTTCGGTTCGGGGTTAGTAACAACTATTTAACTTGATTAAATCTGAAATACGTTTGGGTTTTGTAATAATTCGGGTTGTCATACTCATTGGTTCGGATCGAGATCGGTTCTTTTTACCCATATATACTTAAATCTATCCGAATTACTAGAAAATACCCGAAATAAATAAAAAATACTAAAATATCAGTTACTTTTTACCCAAATGTACCTAAAATTACCCAAAATATCCGGAGAAAAACTAAAATATTAGTTACTTTTCATCTAAATATATCCGAAAATATTCGAATTACTCAAAAATATCTAACATATTCGGATTTATGATTATAAATTTGAGTATTTTTGTTGTTATAAGTATAAGTATTACCAAAAATCTTAGATGTATATTTTTATTTTGGATACGTTCGGGTGCCCATGGATATTCGGTTCGGTTCGGGTTCGGTTCGGATTTTTTGAGTAACGAAATTTAGGGTCCATTCGGATATTTTTAAAAATCGGTTCGGATTCGGTTCGGATATTTTTCGGGTGGGTTCGGTTCGGTTTTCGGGTTTCGGATTTTTTGCCCAGGCCTAGTGTAGAGGATGGAAAAAGCAAAGGCATGGCCCCTTGGGTTATCGGACTCATCGTTGGAGCAATCATCGCCGTAGTTATTGTTATAGGGTTCGTGAGCTTCTATTATTGGAAGAAACATAAAGAGAGACGAGAAGGTAAAAAAAACACTAAATTGTACTTGTCGTGTTTTATTTGTCGTTTCTTGTTATTTACGTAAAACTTTTTGATGTTTAATTTAGAGTCAACCCGAAGAGATATCATCATGAACGAACTAGTCGGACCTGTAGAAAGATTTCAATTTATGGAATTTAGAGTTGTGGCAGAAGCAACCGACCACTTCTCTGATAGTAACAAACTCGGACAAGGAGGTTTCGGTACGGTTTACAAGGTATTGAAATGAAATGATCTTTAATTAGTTTAAGCATTAAGTCATGTAACAAAAATATGTGATAGTGATGAATATATGTGATCATCACAGGGAAGATTAGCCGATGGGGGTGAAATTGCAGTAAAACGACTGGCTAACAGCTCATCTCAAGGGATGCGGGAGTTTAAAAACGAGATTCATGCCATCCTGAATATCCGCCACTTGAATCTTGTACGGCTGCTAGGTTGTTGCTTTGAAGGACAAGAGATCATTTTGATATATGAATATCTTGAAAATGCGAGTTTAAATCACTATATCTTTGGTTAGTTTTCTCCCCCTTTTTCCCAGAATATAAAATGATCTCAATCTAATAATAAAGTTTAATTTGCAGATGAAACTCGTAGCTCGTTACTGAACTGGGCCACGAGACAGAAAATTATCAGAGGGATTGGAGAGGGTTTGCTGTATCTTCATAGATACACAAACCCTCCAATAATACACCGCGATCTGAAACCGAGTAACATTTTACTCGGTAAAGATATGATCCCGAAAATCTCAGACTTTGGATTGGCCAAAATATTAGAAAGTGATCAGAGAGAAGCTAGAACGGACAAAGCGGTCGGAACTCGGTAAGCAACGAAAACCGATACTAATATATTTCTTATTTCTGAAAATAAAGAGCTTTATATCCCTAAGTAATCTTTTTTTTTTCCAATACAAAATACATATATAGGGGTTACATGTCCGAAGAATATGCACTACATATGGAAATCTCTGAAAGCTCAGATATTTTCAGCTTTGGGGTAACCATACTCGAAACGATCACAGGAGTAAGAAACTTGGACTATTGTGTGTCTAATAGTGGAGATAGCCTTCTTGATAAGGTAAGGGTTAACAAACCTTAATTTAACTTTATTTGTGACATAAAAATTCCTTAATTTATTTTCTTGTTGATATAATTAAAAAATCTTTAAATTTGTTTTGTAACAGGTGTGGAGATATTGGAGTGAAGGCGACTGTGTGAACCTTATCGATCACAATTTCGTCGATTCATCTCTTCTTGAAGAAGAGGTGTTGAGGACGGTCCAGATTGGTCTACTGTGTGTTCAACCACGTGTAGAAGACAGGCCAAGCACGCAATCGGTCGTCTTAATGCTCCAGAGTCCACATATGAAGATCGCCATACCAAGAAGTCCGAACTACTACTACGCAAGGATACTCCGCGGCGAACCCGCTTCGTCTTCGTCGGTCGGTCAGTCTAGCAGTGTAAACTACAAAACCTTGTCACAAATGGATGGCCGATGATTTTTTTTTTTTTTCCTGTTCTGAAATTAAGTCATGTATTATCGATGCAGCACGATATTCGGATTATTATCTTTTAGTTTATAATTATTATGGATGTTTAAAGTTTTAAGGGTTTTGAGGTTTTTTTTATAAATAGTCATCTAGGCTTATTATATTAGGAAGTTGTTATTGATATTGATTAATCGAAATATTTTTAAAAAGGTTTATATAAAACAATGTGAAGAGTATTCACAAACCTAAGGTTGATATTGATCAATTCCATGAGAATCTCATGGAATCTAGAGATCGAGTCAAATCAAACAAGGAAGTTTTAGATTATGTTCAGTTTATTGTAAGTCTCTCTCTCTCTAGATATCGTAATACTTTACATGTGACTGATTCTTTTTCGATTAATAAGCACTTCTTCTTTCTGTCACATTTGCATAAACTAGTTTATAGGAATATTTTGGAAATTTACTCATCTACTTTAACTTAATTGGTACACAACTACACACTACACACATCTGCACTAAGCTGCATCTTGTTAAACGACCTTTCCGCCCATGAGTTCGTGTTGTAGAGCACGTGCTTGTCAAGTGCGTATCCAGGTTTACAAACATACTCCACCAGGTAATCCGCAAGGACACAAGGGATTTCGTGGCGTATAAACTCTTGGATCCAGACGTCGTCCCGCGGCATCCCGGGGCTTATCAACGCAAAATCGGTGCTTTGATTCAAGAAACGTGTGTAAGGAGGCGCGGTTGCTAGTATCGTACCATCCCCAGCTTTCACAGCTCGCTTTAGTGTATCCTGATTAGGGACAATAAAATAAAAAAATCATGAGCCCGAAATATGTGACAAGGAAGTGTTAAGCGTTTAATCTAAAAGAATCATTCTACAACTGTATCAGCTCTTTTTGCTAAATTCCATCAAGTTTATTGCGTATTAAGAGACGAATTCACTCTGCCAAAAAAATTCAAGAACAAAGCAAATTGGCAGGGATGTGAGAAAGATATTACTTACCAAAGAAGGGATGGTGCAGTCACCGTATACCACAATGCGCAGTCCGTATAAAGCACCATGTCCTGTTTGCTCTCTGAGAAGCCGCCATTTCCGAGGGGACTCAAGGTTTATCGCACCATCAGCACTAAGACCAGTACTGTGCCATTCATAAGGCTCCTCTGGTAATAGTTTCCCAGCTTCCTTTGAATCAGCCACATAGTCAGTCTTCAGAATCCAACTGCGTTCAGGAAAACCGATGAGTAAAACATGAAAAGATACAGTTTTCATCAAAGGAGAAGCTCAAACTAGCAAATTGTTTGAAAATCAGGGCTTAGCTTGGTACCTTCCAGATGCAGCAGCAGCGAAAAACTTTTCGGTCCTACGGACTTCAGGAGCAATGAAATGTGTTGCTTGATAAGACCACTGATGAGAGTCCCGGCAACATTTTCCTTTTAAACGCCTAATGATCTGCTGGTATTCATTTCTCTGGGACCTAGGACCACTGACAATAAAAAACTTTGGCTCATGTTCTTGGTCCTGCAAGACTTTTCTACTAGCCAAGGGATTAACCCTGAGCTGCTTAGACTCTTTATCCGCCTTTGTACTTGTTTTAGCTGACTTTGCAACTTTCTTTCTTGCTAATGGTTGTCCTGAAACCAGGCTATGGTCTCCACCAGAACCGACCTTCCCACATATATTATCATCTACAATGTTCTCCTTCTCTTTTGCAGAGTTATCCCCTATATCTTTCATCACAGTGTCGGTTGCTTTGGCGCCACTTCCTTTTCTAGATTTTTTAGTCTTCTTGACACCTGATTTTCCTACTTCAACTGTAGAAGAACTTCCTTTCTTTCCACTTTGAAGGCTACTTCTTTCTTCAATAGCCTCCTTTCCGTGTTTACATTCATTCTCATCGACCTCTAATTGCATTGCAGCATTAATTGGATCCTTAGCTGCAGCCTCCTTTCTAGCTAACAATTTCCCCGCAACCAGGCCTTCAGCTCCATCAGAACTGACATCTCCAGATTTCTTATCTACTGCTACATTCTCTTTCCCTTCTGCAGAGTTAAACCATATATCTTTCATCACAGTGTTGTTTCCATTGGCGACATCTTCTTTTCTAGAATTTTTCGCCTTCTTGACAATAGGTTTTTGAAGCTTATTTTCTTCTGCAGTGGCTTCCTTTCTGCGTTTACCTTTATTCATATCAACCTCAAATTGCACTGCAGCATCGCTTGGGTCTTTAGTTGAAGCTTCTTTTCTTGCTAATATTTCTCCCGTAACCGGGCTTTGATCTCCACCAGAACTGACCTTCCCAAATTTATCTTCCACTGCTAAGTTCTCCTTCTCACCCGCAGAGTTATCCCCTACATCTTTCATCAGAGTACCTTTTGCTTTTGTATCATGTTCTTTTCTAGATTTTTTGGTCTTCTTCCCACTTCGAAGGCTATTTTTACCTACAGTAGCCTCCCTTTTGCGTTTACTTTTATTCTTGTCAACCTTTAATTGTAATGCACCATCACTTGGATCTTCAACTGGAACATCATTAAGCTCCGGTTCTAGCACCGCAATTTTCACATCTGCATCAGCTTCCTCTGAGGTCTTAGCCTGCAGCTTATCTTGGTTCACCATCAGATCCAACACAAGATGGTCTTTCTCTTCTGGGGAAAAAGATTTATTATCTACAGAATCAATTCCCTGGAGGGCTTCAGTCCCTGAGTCAATATGTTTTGCCATTACTGGTACAACCTCAGTATTTAGGACAGGGCTTGATATCTCCTTCTGATTGCTATTACCTGTTACTGGCGCTGAAACTTTTCCTTTGTTTGGACAATCATTGCTCTCGTCCTTTGGGGTAGGTTCGCTCAAGTATATTGATCCCTTTTGGTTGATGGGGTTCTTTTTCCTGCCTCTGGTGCCTAGGCTCTTTTTAGGAGCTGTTTTCTTCTTGGACAGCTCTGTTTCTTGCTTGTCTTTCATTCCAATCAAACCCGACCCAGGAGAGGTGCTAGATCTCATCACAGGCTCAGTTACAGATCTTTCAGGTACTTCAACCAATGCACCCTTCATAGTAGAATTTTCTGGTGTCCGAATATCAGCTTCCATGGGAATAACACCTGAATTGAACAACCTAGCTGCTGAATCACTCAGATCCAACTTATGTGCAGCTTCTCTGCCTTCAGTGTGGTCACTGAGGTTTGGCACAGCCCTAAGGTTTTGTTTAGGAGAGCCTGATCCTGGTTCCTGCAATAAGACATTTCCCGCCATTGGCTCAGTCAATGATCTCTCGGGAATCTCATCCCGTGAACAATTTGAAATGATATTCTCGGCAGTTGAAAGAGTATCTACCACATTTGAGCTCAACAGATTAGTGTTTAACACACTCGCGGGTGATTTATGGCCAACTTCCCCTCTTTCCGTTGGATCATTAGTGCTCATCACAGGCCTAAGATTTTCGTTAGGCGAACTTGGTCTTAATTCCTGTAATAACAAACTAGCCGGTGGTGGAATACTTGCCTCGCTGTTGTGGTGTACCTTCTGTGAATCTTTGCTACTGACAGATCCATCTGTAAATTTCGCCTGAGGCATAATCGGAGGGGACTCCTCGCCATGCAACTTATCAATCTTGTCAAGATCTTCAAAGAGTGTTGTTCTTTCCACGGAAGAAACAGATTTTGATGCAGAGATATTAAAGGCAGTCGAAGCTTTTAGGCCCTTGTCATCCGTTCGCAGGGAACAGTTTTGGCCACTTGACTCTTTTCCCAAAGTATTTGTTTCTGGAGATCTCTGAAGTGTTTTCCTTGAATAAGTGGCCAGAGAAGAATGCCTTCTGATAATCCCGTTAATAGACGTCGAGCCATTGGTCTCCATTTTGCTCATCCCTTGCTCAGGAGTCTTGTTTGCAACCCTAATGGGGGACGCATAGTTAGAAGTATCGTGAAATGTGCTATCCCTCTGGTAATTATGTTGCTGAGCAACACCTGGATCAGTAGAGACCATGGCTTCAAAAGGTCTGTCCGTCTTTTTAGGAGTTAACCAATTTTCTTTGGACGTATTACAGAATGATGAACCTTCCTGTATGCCTGAATTTGCTTGAACAAACGGAATATCTTTTCTTCCCGGCTTAGACATTTCAACTGCAGCCACAGCAACGACCCTAAGACCAAGAGGGCTTTTGTTTGCTCGCTTCAAAGAGGCATCTTCTGCTTCGTCCTCAGAATCTCTAGCTGAAGCCTCCATCACATCCAACTCATAGCCACTGACAAAAGAGAAAACGATCAGCTTGCAGTGGCAGCATATGCCGAACGGTAACACTATTAAACCGGCTGAAATGAGCACGGAATTCAGAAACCAATTTCTCTAGGAAGACAAAAACTCCTCTTTCAATAAGAGCCTATACCAACTCTATAGGATAGCACTTCCAGGCGTCCACTGATACAAGAGATAGAGATGGATATGGGTGCACTTCTACCTTATCTCGTAATCAACCTCAGGAAGGAGCTCCCAATTCTTTAAGCTGCAAAGAAAGAAGAAAAAAAAAATCACATCCACAAAACGAAAACGAAAATGAAAAAAAAAGAGTATGAAGAGGACTCTTGTCTGCCTCTTACCAGTCCACTAACCACCGGTGGTTCACTAGTTTAATCCTCTGCATCCGCTTGGCTAGCTCATACTTTTCTCCTGCAGAGAAAGAAAGACTCGATCGTATGTTAGTTCCCCAAAAAACACTAGCTAAGGAAAGTTAAAGATGTGAAACCAAAGTAGAGGCACCTCAATATCCCCAATGGCTATAAGTGACTCACCCTCAAACTTGTAGCATATAAGATGGGTTACTCGGTTTGCAACCAACGGCTTTGAGAACTGCCCACCCATCAACTCAACCATTCTCTGTAAACGGAAGAAACAAGTCTCATAATGGTACAAATAACAAAACAAACAATAAACCAAATACCAAAAGAAACAGGATGAAGAAAAAGGCAAAGCAAGCACACACACCATAATGTCTTCTCTGTCTTGACCTTGGTACCCGGTCAAGCACACAACTAAGGTCTTGGACCCTGGAATCCCATTCAAATCTCTAGTAGGCTTATACAGAACCTGTCAAAATTATGCAATCAACAACAAAAATAAAGATAAAACCATTTCAAAAAATAATGTTGGTAATGACTAAAATCATACCGAATCTGCATCATGAAGCATTCCGGTGTCGAAGCTGTGATCAACCCATGACCCTGTGACAACCACCTTCCCACTGCTTCGAGCAGCTACGCAAATCGTATCATCCTATGTTTGAGATGTCATCCCAAAACAAAACAAAAATAAAGTAAGAATTTGTTTCAACATAATATAGAAAATTTTTTAGAGATTTAGACTTACATAAGCAAGCTTATCTACGATGAGGTGAGTACAGGTTTGAGTGTATTGGCCAACCTCAACACCGCCACCACTCACAAGCTTCGACCGTAACTGTTATCGCGAAATTAGACTCAAATTCAGAAACCCTTAAAAAAATGAAAATCCTAATCTTGATACCAAAAAAAAAAAAAATCCTAATCTCTCAATTGACGATTGAAAATAGAGAAATACCGAGTTTTCATGGCTGGGATTGAATCCAACGAGAGCGAATTGAACACCCGAAAACGTCTTCGAAGGAGAACCCGAATCCAGCATTTTTTCGATTAGGGTTTCAGGGTGGAAAAATCGAAAGGGGAAGATCGAAACTTGGGTTGAATCAAAAACCCAGATTTGAACAGAAACTGACTTGAATCAGCAGAAGAAGAAAATTGGGATATGCAGAGAGTCGTCTCGGGGAAGATTTAGAAGAGTGGGAACTTGTTGGAAGCGGGGGAAATTGAAAAAATTAAAACTTTTGATCTCTTTCTTTTTTTTTCCAATTTTTTAATGCTGAAGCGGTCTGGCGGGATAAGCAAATCCACGTGCCATCCTCACAGTATTCCACGTAGTACCACCAAATTGAAACATGACTCTGAAATTGTAATTGGTTTGGTTTATGTTCGGTTCGACCCAATTTCGGTACCAACGTCAAAACCTAACTCTCACATACAAGGGACATGCTAGGTTGACATTCGCTTGTAACCTGTTTCTCATTTCATGGGAGAATAAGCCCCATCACAATTTTCAGAATCTATGATGAGAGATTATATAACCTTTTTTCTCTCCATCCCACGATGAACCAACCAAATGTGTTTGAGGACAATTACCAACGGCTCGAGCTTTCTTTTCATCGTAGAGAGGCTATATATGTTTTTTATTTTATCGATGATTAATCCTCTATAACTGCATATTGTACTAGTCGCTTGACGATGGCATGGTTGATCAGTTTCGAAAACATATATATTTAGCAGACAAAAGAAGTTGATTGTGGCTATATACATATATGTGGTTGCAAACTACCCCATAACACGAGCAACTAAGTGACCTATGACACAATTGTCAATCTGAGTAATCATCAAAATATAATTATCTCATATACTTTTTTACCGAACAATTTCCTCGTTTTAAACTATGAAATTGTCCAAGCACCTAAGACCAAACGCAATGGCACAACCTTTGAAGGGTTGTGACTAATAAAAAATTAAAAAATAATCAAACAGTGTAAAAATTATTTTAATCTCTTCTCTCTCTCTCTCCTTCATTCTCTCTCTCTTTTCTCTTTCTCATTAAATTTTAATAATAAAAAAATATTTCACACCCACTCCATCTATTTTACCATTGACCATGCTCTAAAGAGCATCTCCAATGGGGGTTCTATCATAATCTCAATATCTAAATAATTTATGTGTCAAAAATAAATCAAAAACCATTAAAAAAGATAGATATGATTCTATGTTTAGAAATTTTTGGAGACACTTCTAACTTATTATGTGTAACTTGTTAAAAAAGATAGATATGGATCTATGTTTAGAAGTATCTAAAATTTTAACTTTGATTATTTTAGATTAAAAATTTGATTTGGATACTAAGGCCTGGGGCAAGCGTCTGGGTGTTAGTCGTCGGGTGTAAGTATTAAAAAAAGAAAAAAAGTGTCTCTCTCTTCACACTCGGGTGTAAGTTTACACTCGGGTGTAAGTTTACACTCGGGTGTAAGTTTACACTCGGGTGTAAGTTTACACTCGGGTGTAAACCACTCTCTCTCTCTTTCTTTCTCTCTCCTTTCTCTCTCACTTTAAATTATAATAATAAAAAAAAAAATCTTACACCCCTCCTCACACTTACACCACTACGGATGGTCTTATGTAGTATATGTTGTTGGAGATGGTCTAAGGCAAGGTACGTGCGGTAGTAAGCTAAAAATTTAAGTAGGGTCAATAGGCCTGACCAAAATAACCAATAACCGATTAACCGAACTGATTAACCGAATCCGTTCGGTTTCGGTTCAGATTCGGTTTCGGTTCAGATTCGGTTAGGTTCAAATAACCGATTGGTTATTATACAACTATATCCAAAATAACCGAAACCGAGCGCAACCGAACCGAAACCGAAGGTAACCGAATGCCCAGACTTAGGCTTGGCCAAATTAACCAATAACCGATTAACCGAACCGATTAACCGAATCGGTTCGGTTTTGGTTCGGATTCGGTTAGCTTCAAATAACCGATTGGTTATTATATAACTATATCCAAAATAACCGAAACCGAGCGCAACCGAACCGAAACCGAATGGTTAACTGAATGCCCAAGCCTAAGGGTCAATGTTATAGTTTTTTAAAAAAGTAAAAAATAATTAAATTTTGTTGGGGTCAATTGTCACCACTACGGCACTACCTCTTTATGTGCCTCCATAAAGCATAACCAAACGAACTCGAATTAGAATTTGCTTTACCATTTTAGTTTTAGTCGCACCTGATTTAACCTAACCAGATTGAAGAAACTGACATGCCTAGCCTACTGTTCTTTCTATACTTTTACCTTGGTAAAATCGACAAATCCCCTCATTTACCAATGTGCTGTCTAATTTGTGGCATGCAAAGACATTTGTTGCATACAAAAAACAGGTTTAACAGCGTTTTAAAAGTGAAAAGAAAAGACAAAAAAAAACCAATGGGAAAGTGAATCAAAGCAGAACCAACGTTATGGGCAGCAGTATTATTATAATAAACTATACATTATACATTCATGTACCTTTCGATATGTCATGTCCAAAGAGAAGAAAGTTTTGTCCTTTGCTAATTTCTTTGTTTTGCGTGCATTTGATTGGACTTCTGTCAATTCTTTTTAAAAAATTTTAAACCTTTTCTTCTCTTAAACCTTTTCTTCTCATAATTTCTTTTAGTGATAATAACCTGTCGTCTGAAAATTTATTAGTTTCGCAATCTCTTAATTTATTACTCCTGTTGACACAACAAAAATATATTTTGCTTTTCCTAACCATCAAAATGAGTGGATCTTGAGATGACTGCGTTTTCAATTGGCTATTTCTCTTTTCTTCTCCCTTGAACCCATTTTTTATTATCTTTTTTTCTTCTTAATATCTTGAATCATGTAAGCTGTATCGAATGATTTTTTAAATCAACAAAATGAAGTACCTCGGCTTGATATAACACAAAGTCGTCATTGACACAAACCCAAATCAATAAGTTATAAACTTTTAAATGGTTTTACTTATAATTTACTAAAACAAAATATTTATTTAAAATTTATATCTTGTAATATAGCTATCTATGTTTGCCATGCATGGCGGTCATTTGACAATATCAAAAATGTCAAACAAACTGTTAAACTCTTCAATAGAAATTTTAGTATTTTAAGGAAATCAAATGGATTAAAGTGTTATGATTTACTAGTAATATTTTTATTTAGTAGATTTGATCATTCGTTCGTTGAGTGATAGCTTATATAACAAGTACTAATATAACTGCAAGTTTGTTTTTTTTCAAGTAATTTCTCTTAAGTTTTTGTAAACAGAATAAGGAAATGCAACAAGTCCACGACACCTCATAGGAGCAAAGAGACGAGACAATCAAACGTGTTGCAAACTGTGATCGCTACTACCTCCTCACCAGTCTCACTTCTCAACAATATCATAAGTTCATAACTTTAACTTGCATTGCTTCGTAAAGTACTCCACTTGTAACCAAAAAGACTAACTTTAAAGATATTATTTCGTAAGGAAAACTACATAAGATCTACATAATTCTTTATTTCCTTAAATGATATCAGCAAAGATCATGTGAAACCATATTTAAAATATTATATATAGTCATTAGTCAGTAATACTTTTACTCGAAAACAAATACTTTTTGTTAACTAGCAAAAATATTAAAAAAAACATAAAATTCCTGATTATAGTAATTATTATTTAATATAAATATTGCATTTCGAATGTTTATTTGTATTTAGTATTTTGTGTACATTTTCTTTCCAACAAACTCACAAATTTCAACATTTTAAACAATTTTTTTTTAATTTTAAAATATTGTAAATGCAGACTTTTTGGCTTTTGCTTTTATCATATGTAAACTTTATTATAATGTACTTGTAAACTCTATTAGAAAGTAAGAAATCAAATCTGACGTTTAATAAAATAAGATATTTAATCGCAATCGACAAATAAAAAAAAATAAAAAAGTAAGTTTTTCATGAGAAACAGAAATACAAATATGAATAGTGATGTAAAATTTTCATAATATATTACGGATCACTTTTTTTTTGGGTTTTGTCGTTTAGGCATAGTGAAGAATAAAGAAGAAGAAAACAAGAGAGAAAGCTCCAAAATTCTCGGGCAGACAATATTCTTATTATCCATAATTTCATCCAATGTGATGATCTGTCTTTTCTTTTGTACAAAACGCAGAAACAAAGACGAAGAAACACCTTCGCCGGTCAAACAAACTCAGCAACTAAGCGCTTCGTATTTAACCGGAATCGGTTGATTAAACCCGGTCCGTGCAATCAAATTCCCAACCACCGTCAAATCTCTACAAAACACTCCTTTCACCACATTCGTATTATTATTATTACTGTTCACCGCAACAGCTCTAATCGGCGTTTCGGTATTATTACTCCGATGAGTTTCCGTTGCGACGGCTCTTCGTTGCTTCTCCACCGCTTGTTCCGTTGCGATATTACTTGTCACGACTGAGTAGCCTTTCTGTATCAATCTGTATAGTAATAGAGTTGACATTCTGGCTCGGTCCTTAACCGAGTCTAATTCTTCCTCATCATCGGTTAACTCAAACCGATCAATAAATGACATTGATCTCTCCGGTTTATGCTTTAAATTGAGCAACAAGTAAGCTCGATCCAGCTCTGATCTCGAGCAATCACGTCTGATTCCCATCAGAGCATAGTAATCCACGGTTCCGATTTCTCCGTTTGCGATTTTCTGCTTCAATTGCTGGATTTTCGAGGTCAAGACGCATAATTTCCCAGGGATTTCTCTGTACCGGACATTGTGCCGTTTCCAAACCGGACCGGGGAGTTTCCGGTCACGTAAGATGGAGTTGTAGAGGAGTTTCAGATGTTCCAAATCGTGAAGCGAATCGGGGAAACAGCGAACTGATTCTAGCAATGCGGCTCTTGTTTCTAAGGCTTGGAGACAAGACGGGTCTAAGGCTAGGGTTTTGTTACAGTCGGCGATTGATTCCGCGATTCGTCCGGCGGATCTGTAGGCGGACGCGCGGTGCATAAAGCACTGGGCGAGAAATCCCTGCGGCGCGCCACGGCGGCTGTCTAAGATTTTGGAGAAATGGCGAATTGATTCGGAGTAGAGTCCTGCGTCGAGAGCGGCGAGTGCGGCGGCGCGCCGTCGTAAGAGTAGCTTGATGTGAGATAGCACGTGAGCGATGCTCTCGGATCGTGGCTGAGATCCGGAAGTTACGACGACGGAAGGAGGAGAGGAACCGCCGTCGTTAGAGGAGAAGAGAATGAAGCTATCGTCGGACCAGCAGATGCTCTGACGGCGAAACGCGGCGGTGGCTAAGCGTTTACCGGTTTGGAGAAGAACCATTGCGTCCTCCATAAGACCTAAATGGCAACAAGCTTGACCTAAAACCAAATATCTGTAACAGAAAGAAGAAGAAAAGATCCGAATCAAAATCCGGGTCGGGTCCTTTTTGTTTTACTAAAAAAAAATCAGAAAATGGTTTATAAGTAAAAATTACCTCCATTGCCCTTGTTCGTTGCAGTTTTTACTGAGACCTGCCACGACTTTCTTCTTCAAATCAGAGACAGAGAAGCATTTAAACGACGAGTCATGATGACTCGGCAAATCGTTGAGAAGTTTGACCGATTCACGAGAAGAATGAGTAAAAGAGAGCTCCGATGAACCGATGCCGGAATCTTCGCCGGCTAATTTAAGGCTAGGAATGTAATCCTGAAGCATATCGGCAACGTCTTTGAATCGACCAAGGTAAAGAAGCGATCTGGCTTTGAGTTCGAGAGCGAGTTCGTATCGAGGAGATACAGAAAGTGCAGATTCCAGAAGATTCAGAGCCGATTTAACGTCGTTTGGATCTTGACTCGCTATTAAATTCCTCGCTTCTTTCATGTACTTATCAACGATCTGGAGAAGAAAAAAAACACACACACAAAAAAAGTTTGATCAGATCGATGAGATCCAATTGGAGAAGAAGAAGATGAAGGAGACTGACTGACCTTCTTGTTGCGGAGCCACCAATGCTTCTTCTCGCCATAAACCGCCATTGCCGTAAAACTTATGGTCTTCGTGTGAAACAATCAGAACATGAAGAAAAAGAAGAAGAAGAACTTTTCTCTCCTCTCGATCCGGAAAAAAATTACAATAAATATTTAAAACATATACAGTACTTATTAGAGAGAGAGAGAGAGAGAGAGAGAGAGAGAGAGAGAGAAAGAGGAAAAGTCGAAAACACGAGAGAAGAGAGAGAGAGAGAGAGAGATTTTGAAAAATCATGTGAAGAATTGAAGTGTCTTAAATATGGAAGAGAGTTGTGGAATAGGAAGGAGATGAATGTAAAAAAGACAAATATACCCCTGGATGAAGTTGTGTGCTTTGGATCCTTTTGAGGGCTCCTCATAGTCATAGCTGGCAACACAAAACCACACACTATTGCTTCCTTGCCATTATCATTCCACCACACTATTAGCCTATCATCATTCCACCCCTCATTCATTATTTCCTCATTTATATATATATATATATATATATATATTATTTTAAAATAATTTAACATTTCTTCTACATATGCATTTTTGTAACTATTTTTACTTACTATTGATATCCAAAATTATTCAATTAACAATTATTAGTGGTCAATTTTTTTTATTTTTTATTTATTTTTTTTAGTGGTCAATTTGATTGCTATATGAACGAGTTTAAAACAGAAAACAATAAGTATGTCGTAAGGCACAAGACTCATGCTCATTTTTAAATTGGATTTTGTTACAACTTGTTTTATTGAAGCAGTTTAGATTTTTGATTCGTTTAATGTTTTCTTAATTGTGGGGAAAAAACTTTCGGCTTTATTTACTTGTTATTAAATACAAATATATTTAGCTTTTCAATGAATGCACATGTATATACATACATACATATATGGGTACAAGATAGATCAAAAGATGGCCTGCTTTGGTTGGCTTTAAAGTCTCTCTCCCAAATAAAAGTTTAAAAAATTATGTTTAGAACGTGACATTTTTAATCGTGGAGATTGACTCGTTAAGATGAAAAAGTGATTAATTATTACTAGTCAAATTCACTTTATGATGATACGGAATTAAGATACTGAATGATGTCATGTAAGTACTTTTTTTTTTTTTTTTTTGTGCAAAGATGTCATGTACATAGACCCCAAAAATAAAAAATAAAAAAGGAAAAAAATAGTCATGAGCTTTATCTATTGAGATGTGTATATGTGTGTATAAATACAATAAATTTACAAAGGTACAAAAGTAAATGTTCTCCAACTAACGAGTTTGCTTTTTGCAGTTGCTGCTGATATCTCTCATGCACGCAACAATTATACCGCTCGAGGTTAGACGCAATTAATTTTTTTTCAATTTTTTTTTGAATAAATTGGAAAGGAAACAAATTCAAATGTTAATTAAACCCTATAATTTGAAGGAAAACAAAAAAATTCAACTGACTGAGGAAAATTTATGCACTTCGTAAGCTTTTCCACTTCGTAAATTTATGACAATACACTATTTTTTTCGTCATATACAGTAACAACACAATACCATTTAAAACCAAGACAAAATAATATGTAGCTTTTTTCTTCTTTAACATGGTAATGAACCTTTTTGAACGAGAAAGAAACGTATATGGTAATGGTACGTTGAAGAAAATTTCATAAAAGGAAAGGGAAATAAATTAACCACACAATTGTACTTTGGTGGAAGGAAAAAAAAAGTAAGAAGGAAATGGTTGGCTGGTTGCGTTAACGCCAAGAATATGACTTTGTAATAGCTTCAACGTGGCATTCTTCTATACGAGGACTTAAAATCGTTTCTAAATTAAACTCGGCAAAAAAAAAAATGTAGTGAATCATTGCATCAACATCAAGGATAAGGAGTAATACTTAGGATAAGGAGTAATCAAGGATAAATGCCTAGTCTAAGTTCAATATTTCATCATATAGAATAATCACTAATGCTTTACTATTAAAATTGAAGTGGATCAAGCGAATCAATATATAGAAAGGGTCTCGAGAGGGATTATTATTATTTGTATTTTTTTGTTAAATTGGGATTATTTTTTATTTTCACCACCATTTGTTAAAGACAAATATCACCGAATGCGCCATTGCTTCTTACTCATAACTATATATTATAAATTTATAATTAGATCCTAAGGATTCTATCAATATTGACTTGTTCTTATAACTTCATACACCTCTTTTAAATCGAAAAAGACTTTTTACAATTCCGGTCGATAGGGTGTAATTAAAACAAATGAAGTCAGTACGTACAAGCATAGAGTCACTTCGACGAATAATTTGACCTAGTGCTCTATACCAATTTTATTAATTTTAAAAATATTTTCCACATTGTAACAATTCTTACCCAAATATATATATTTTTAAAAAACTGATAGACCAAAACCTTTTTTGGTAGAGTAATACTCCGAGGAAAACGACTATAGGCACCACGGTATAAAATATAATTTAATGATATATGCTTCTAAGTCTTGAACTCCAAAATAAAGCAATTATATAGAGGTTATTAATTTATATATTAATATTATTTTGATAAACTAATTGTGCCACAATGTTGGAAAAGTACAATCTTATGAGCTAACCATATAATTATTGGTCATTCAAAAACAAATATTCTATGTTCATGATTCGATTCCCTTTCAGACGCTAACAATTCTTTTTGGCATATGTTATAGGAAAAAATTAACCGTGACTGATAATTGTGGTGTTCAAAAAAAATCATACTATATATATATATATATATAAATATATATATGTGTGTATTTATATGTCCAATCCTAGGAATAAAATAATTAATGATTATGTATGAGTTTCTATTATGAAGTCTTGAACTGGGCTCCAATATATGAAAGGGGCCAGCAGAGAATGACATAATTGCAAAATAACATGACAAGTTCTTTATATATCAAAGAGTCTGGTTTGGTTTCTTTCTATACAGACATGTCTTCACAGCTCATGTCTCCAGCTCTTAAACCTCTTTCTCACTTTGGTTTACTACTATATATTCCCTCCGTTTTCGAATAGTTGTCGTTTTAGAGCTTTTTTTTGTTTTAAATTAGTTGTCGTTTTAAGATAATAATGTAGCTTATGCCAATAACTACCCAAATTACCCTCATTTTATTAAACACAAATTATTTGTAAATAATTACTTATCATTTTTATGAGGTTAATATAGTAATTGTATAGATTTTCTTAATTTGTCCAAATACAGTTAAAACAACAACTTTTCAAAAACAGAGGGAGTATGTATTTTATTACTTTGTTTTATCAAGTCTACGTATTTGGGTGTGTTGTGATCCGATGTTTTTCAGTGTTGTTCGAGGTTACAAATTGGTTTTGATCTGATGCACACGCTAGATAATTACATAATCTAAATGACGATTGTAAACTCGGTGATTTTGTGGTTATAAAATGTAAAGATTTGGATTGGTAACATTGTGGAATATAATTGAGATACCAGTGGGAAAAAATGTGTATATATAGAAAATTTTACATAAAACCAATTTATTCCAATGTGAACTTCTTTTTAGTTTTCATAAAACTTGAGAATTCTCTATCGTGATTTTTGTATAATTGTAAAAGAATGCGCAATAACAAAATTATTGTCATTTTTGGACTAAAACCTGCCCGAGTTTAAACATAGCAAAGTGAAATCGATATTCATTTTATTTGAAAGATGTACTGAAACTCGTTAGTTTTGTGTAGTGTTGTGAATAGTATTCCGTATAATTTTTTTTTTTTTTTTTTGACAGCCTCTCCTAAGTTCATGTTAAGTAGTCTTTTAATGCTTTGGTTATTAATATGCAACTCTTCCGTAATAAATTACTCTTATGGATATACAGCTAAGGCTGCTAGTTAGTGTTGGTATATATAGGTAGGCATAGAAGAATCATATTTAAGGAAATAATATAAAGAATTATGACATGAAACATAATGGTGGGTTTCTAAAATTATTTAAGAAATTCACATCTAATTTTAAATGTTGAGGATACAAAGTGCCGAGTCATTAATGTTTCAAGTGGGCAAACACATGTTGTGTTTCGTAATATAAACTTTTGTGCTTTTCTTTTCGTTCTGTAAACGAAGATTTAAGTAAATATTTATTCGTTTTTAGGGAAAATGGCATTTGAGAAATATTCATCTGAAGGTTCGACACTTGAGAAATTCAGAAAAAAATGTTAAAAATATATACTCCCTTTTGTAGTATGTTATAAATTGGTAATGGGAGAATAAGAAATATCTCTAAAGTATTAATATGGTGTATCCTCCGTATATGATATTTATAAGTAATATTAATCAGCTGCTGGATTTGCTTTTTTGTTAGTAGTAGGCAATGAACTAAAACTAACTAATTATATTCTAATCACCTATCAATATAAACTATATAATATAACAATGGCGCCAAATGAAACTGAAAATAAATTGAACGAAATTAACTGGTTTTCCCCTCATTGGATCCCTTCTTATGTTTCTGCAGGAACAGCTGCCGAGTAGTTGTTGTTTGGTGGTAGCTTACTACTAACTGTACACTAAATAACTTTTTTTTTTATTAAAAACAAACTGAAAATATGCTACATTAATTTTCAGGACTGGAAAGTGGAAAGAAATTTAAATTGTGATTGTTTGTGCATTTAATCTTGAAGAAGTCTTATTTCAAATTCTTTATTAAAATTGAATTGTGATTAAAGATTTTATGCTGGTATATTTTGCGTTTAATTTGTATTACACTCAAAGTTTTATATCGCGTTCGCTGAATACACAACGTCTTAGTTTCCTAACAGAGATATTTCAGAAATTCAAAATACATATTGCAAAAAGAAAAAGAAAAGCGTATATAGAAATTTGTATATAATATTTAGGGTCAATTAGGAGAATGACTAAATTGAACACATAAATTAACAAAATGACTATGTGTCAGAAGCTTTTAAGAAAATAACTCTTTTCATGGTGGGCCATAGATGGACAAAAGACAATTTAACCCTGACAAATTATTGTTTTTACAGAAACATTATCCTATTCCGTGAGAAAGAGAGGAGAGAGAGAGAGATTTACGCGGGTTTTTTTAAAATATTACAAGTGTTTTAACTCGATGTCATGCTATTATGTTTTAGAACAAACCAAAAATTTAAAAGTTTATATCATTTGTATTCACTAAACCCTACCCCTAATTAATTACACTAATTCTACCATAATCAACCTAAACCAAAGATTTAAAAGTCTATATCATTTGTATTTACTAAACCCTACCCCTAATTAATTACACTAATTCTATCATAATCAACCCAAACCAAAGATTTAAAAGTCTATATCATTTGTATTCACTAAACCTTACCCCTAATTAATTACACTAATTCTATCATAATCAACCCAAACCAAAGATTTAAAATTCTATATCATTTGTATTTACTAAACCCTACCCCTAATTAATTACACTAATTCTACCATAATCAACCCAAACCAAAGATTTAAAAATCTATATCATTTGTATTACAATAAACCCTACTCCTAATTAATATACACTAATTCTACTATAATCAAGTTAAATTAAAGATTTAAAATATTCTACATGATATATGGAAAACACATGTAATATATAGAGACGTGATATATGGAAAACACACGTAATAACATGTGACTGAAGTTTAAATGGTAATTTCACCTATCCTCCCAACATGCTACTGGCATGTTACTTTAGTTGAAGGTTATTTTCTTAATTAATGTGTACAGTGAAATCATTTTGTGTAGATACTCTAATATTTAACATATATACACAAACAGTTGAAGATTAATTATGATAGAAGTGCATTACTAAATATATAGTAGTATACTATACAGATATGCGAATGCAATCTCGTGAGTGGTCCATTAGTTGCCACTAATTTCGATCTATTCATATTGTACACAACTACGCATTGATTTGACCATTATTATCCTATTGTGTAATTAATTAAAATGTAAAGTAGTGACATAGAATAACATCCTTCCAATGAGATCTCATCTAATGGTAACTTGCTATTTAAGCTATTAGTTAACTAAAATAGATGTGTAGATTATTGGTAAGCTCTTCAATTATAAATACGTGTTGGTGTCCAATGAGGCAAAACTTGTTGTGAGCCCCTAAAGATTCCCTTATCCAAATATGACCCACATCCCCGTGTGTAGTTTATGATAATGTATTTTAATTACCATATTTAGATTACCCGCTATTAATAAGTCTTATAGTTGAGATTTTGATTATTGGGTTTGATTAGTAATTCCATATTATTTTGATAACTACTAATCACATAAAAATATTATTAAAAGTGATACTAAAAATGATAATTTCATTTTTTTGTTATTGCTATCTTATATCATTACTTTGTACCGTTTTAATTGTTTTTGTTTCGCTTATCGTACTACGTACGTTGTATCACCAGTCAAACTCTTATACCTTTATCATTAGGTTTGCAACATGAAACCAATCGGACGTCGAGTTCATCAACCAATGTGGCGTCATGTTTTTGACTAAACAAAAACAAAAATCTTGAGAGAATTGACGACGTGCTCTGCACGTGCATGAAGACGAGATTTTCACGTGTCACATGCAAACCATTTTATTTCTAAGGATTTCTTATGATTTAATAAGTAGATTTTTTGGATTAATTATAACTAGTTGTTTCTTTTATATATCATAACATTGGATGAATAATTTTCATACGATTATGAGATATATACCTTGTGGTTAATGTCAATTTCTTCGTTACCAGAAGCGAGTTTGAATCAGATAGTATAGAAGAGTGTTATATAAATGTCAATTTCTTTTAATATTAAACTAGTTTACATTTAGTTGAGTTTTGTTTTTCAATGTAACATAAGTATCCATCTTCAAGAAAATGATTAATACAAATATCTAAATATATTAAACATATATAATGTTCGACAAAATGCCAAAATTCCCGTCTTCCGATCGTTTTGATTTTAATTAATAAAATACTAATGACAATAACGTGTGTATATATATTTTTTGACAATAACATCAAACAATTAGAGAACATATCAATTACTTTTATTTAATCATATTTTTGAATTAATATCTAAGACTTAACTACTATGAAACACATGCATGACACATAATATGAGAGATGTAAAATGCATTGTTGTTTCTGGTATGCTCCATTCGGTAGTCGGTACACTGTATAATTTGGAACCTAAAATGTATCATACAAATTTTGGCGAGTGAGTTAGATAGGCAAAAAGTGTGTATGATGTATTTTGCGTTCATTATTCATGTTTTGTGTAATGACACTTTAAAAACAAATTGTTAGTGACTATGTCTGTGCATTAATCATTCGTGATTAATTGTTACACTTTTTTTTGCTTCTTTATCCAAATGACATATTTTTCACCATTCATATCATCTAATTTTTTTATGATATACGTTTAAACCCACATATCTTTACGTCGTATTGTATATACACATTCATATCGAAATTTGGGTAAATAACATATCGTATAGAAACATCCAAGTAGAGAATAAAGTAGTACATTTGCATATAGAAGTTCACAATTAATATGTTATCTACCCAAATTTCTCAAAAACATAACCTTCATTTACTTAATTTTGTACTATTTTTTTTTTTTTTTTTTTTTTTTTTTTTGTGGATCGGCTTTTTTGTGGATCGGCTTTTTTGTGGATCGGCTTTTAACATACAAGAAAACCGTTGCTAATTTTGTACTATTATGCAAAGTAAATCTATACACACGTTTGAAAAATCCATAAATTTTATTTTAACAACAAGAAGCAACATCTTCTTTATTTCCTTACACCCTTCTTACGGAAAAATATTTGGGCTGAAAAAGGTGGAAGCCATAGTATATTTGTATTTTTTTGCTGCTCTATGCCTGATGCCTCTATGTCTTATATATATATATATATATCCTTTTCCCTTCACATGGCTTCGTTAATATTTTTTCCTACATGTTAACTATATTTCCACACTTTCTAGTTAGCATCACACCTAGCTAAGGCCAAAATGGTTTATATCACAGTAACAACATCAATTTTAAAAGCCCAGGGCCAGGCGTCATCGAAAGGTTTGTCGGCTGAGAGAACTACAACGATGAACTATGCTCGATACAACGAAGAGAGTTGGGTTTTGCATACTAGTATTACAAGTATCAAGAGTTAACCTAACGAAACAGAGGCTAGGGTACTGGGATTGACGTGAGTTTCTCGTGACCAGCGTACAGACACACACGCACGTAAAGAAACAATTTACAAATTTAGAGTAAAAACACACACACAAAAATACAAAATATTTAGAAAAGGATATGAACAAAACGACTCCGTATTTAGAACAAGAACCGTTGATGGATTTTCTTCTTTGCTTTCTTCTCTTTGATTGGATCCAAGCTTGGTTTCCATCCTCTTCCCGACAATTGCCGGCTCAAAAACTCCGGCCTCTCTTCCTCCTCCATCTCTGCCTCCAATCTTCCAACCGATGTAGCAGCAACCACCGCATCGGTCGCCGGATTATTATTGTTCTTGTAATTACTTCTAGTAGTAAACCAAGGAAGAATCCCTTCGTAGTAGCTAAACGAAGACCTTACCATCGCCGTGGCGCTAAATAACATTTTCCGCATCTCCTCTGACGTCAGCACCGCCGATGATGATGATTTGGCGGCGCCACCACAGCTTCTTTTCGCGGGAAGCACCAAATAGATTTTTCCCGGCTCGAGTGTTTTGTCCGCGGGCAAAGGAGCCAGCTTTTTCTTCACCGTTTTTGCGTCGTTGTTTTTCCGGTGGTGATTGTTGAATGATATCGATGATGGATCAAATTCAACAACCACGTGTTGCGGATTTTCCAGCATAATCTCAGCCACCGTCGTCTCTTCCTCTAAGTTTTGAACTCTTCCGTCGGATAATACAACTTTTCCGGCAGCCATTGCCGCCGCATCCAACTTCCGGGAACCGGCAACGTTACCCATTCTCAGATCAGAATGATCTTATAACTATGTCTTTGTGTCTTGTGTAAATATATAAACACACACACGCAACACACATGAAATGGTTTGGTTTGTATTGAGTTCGTTAAACGGTTCCATCTTTTACTTTAATGATAGTTTATTCATATACAAAACAAATATTGTATTGGTGGTGGGATCATGAAGGAGAAAAATTTGATGGGTTTGTTGGGTAATTTCACGGATGGTTTGATTTCATTTGAAGGTTTCATCCAACGGTCGAGAAACTCTTTTGCTGCTAGTACATCTATATCTACATCTACATCTACATCTACATCTACACACGTATTTAAACTTTTCTTTTTTATATATTGACTAAGCGTGAAACCAAAGTGAAAAAACTGTTCAACCACACATCTCTTTCTCTATTGGGTTAGTTAACTAACTTCACAAAGTTATATTAAAATCAAACTTTTATTTCCCTTATTTCAATAATACCGTATATGTAGAATAAATTACGAAACATGTAATGTAAAAAATTCACTACAAGAAACAAACCAGTCAAGGATCAGACAAACGAGAAGCTACGTTCTAAGACATTTTCTTACAACATATAAAAAAAAAAAAAAAAAGGCAAGACAATACAAAAACGAGATTTATAGAAACTTAAGGTTTAATTATAAGCACTGGGAGTCTAGTCTTACTTGATGTATTGAGAGAGCCATTTGAAGCCTTCGCCGTAACCCATTTTCCTGACGATGCTGCACATGAAAACCTCCAATGGCCTTACATTCGAATCTGTTAGATTCACTTTACCCTTTCCCGTTGTGAAGTTGGAAAGGCCGAGATGGTAACGGAGCTCATCCTCTGATGCAGCATACGGTATGTCTATTTTGTTTCCAAGAATGAGGAATGGAACATTGGCTAGGGATTCGTCTGAGAGAAGTGCGTCGAGTTCCTTTTTTGATTCTGCAAATCTCTCTTTGTCATAAGCATCCACTAGATAGACCACGGCATCCACCTGCAAAAAACAGAGTAATCATCGAAACTGATGGTTGATAAACCTCTGCCATTGAAGTAGCTTAAGTAGGTTGGAGATTCTAATTCTTCTATGCTTATTACTAGAATAATCTAAAAGGATGGCATTGCCTATGAGCAAAACAAGAACTTTCACTGGGAAAAAGTGCGTAAATAAATAACGATGTAACGGGTGTATATGCAGAGGGAAATGCGTGAAATGAGGAGAAATTTCCAATAGGGACCATAAGGGGCAGTGAGTAGGTGAATTATGATCATAAAAAAAAACTGAGAAAAGCACGAGTATGGTAAATGGCGTAAACAGCAAAAGCTATATAACACATGAGATATCTGAAATACCTTAGCATAGTAATCCTTCCACACCCTCCGAGCAATCTGATGACCACCCAAATCAAAAGCCTTAAACTTGATTTTCCCAATGCTAAGTTCTTCAGACGTTGGATGCTGCGTCGGCTGATGCTGTACCAATCTCTGTTTAACAAAATTTTATGAAGCGTTTCGAACAAACGAGCTTTGGTATCATAGTAACTTGCAGAATTATCACAACGTATAGAATTAGTAAAGCCTGAAAGCAGAAAGACAAACACTAATCTGAATTGAGCTAATAGAACTCTTTTTTTTTTTTTTTTTTTTGGTCAGGGGAGCTAATAGAACTCAACTCGAGCATTATATAAATAAACAAAGATTCCTAAATCAAAGTCAGCATCTACTCCAAAATCCTCATAAATCAAATTAAAAACACCATATCTTCCAAAATTTTGTCAAATTGGAGATCGAATCAAAAGACGAATTCAGATATCATCGTGCGCAGAGAGCAATCAAAAGGATAGAAAAAATAAACGAATTGGATTGATTCGATAACAAAGGCTGAATAATGAAGGAAGTAAAAGGTGAAGAAATGGAGAAGCGAACCTCGTCTTTCAACATGTGAAGCAAAGTGGTTTTACCAGCATTATCGAGTCCCAGAAACAAGATCTTAGCCTCTTTCTGCCATAACCCTAACGAAGCGAGTACGCCATAGAACCAATCAACCAAGAACATCACTACTCAGATCCTCCAACCACAAAACTCTAAATTATCCGAGCGAGAGAGAGAGAGATCGTCAGGTTTTCTAAATAAGCTTAGAAGACGAGTGAAGACAGAGAAAAGCGTTTCTCTTCGATTCCCCCACACAGTCACAGACACAGTGTGGATTGAAAAAGTAAAAAGTAAATTAAAGGAAAACGGCAAGCTGTGCGGATTTCAAAATCACAAACGGTTTCACATCGATGCCGTCTGGGCAAGCGCAATCAGAGAGGATCCAATAAGCCCATTTAGAGATTTACATCCAAATGGCCTATTAGGTCCAATAAATAAAGTTTTCTTTTGCGATCCAATATTTTGGGAAGATTTCAATATTTTAAAATTTGTCGCTATAATTTTAATAATTCCTAACGATTTTACGACAATGAATAATCATGTATGCAATACATGGATTAAGAATAAAAGGGGTTTACATGTACCACGTCCACAGTTATAATATAATCAACTTAATTTACATTGATGATTGATATCTCTTCATACTTTCTTCTTGCCAAAGTTATATATTTCTTTCCGACCGGCAATATTTATAATATTAACAAGAATCTACAAGAAAATGATTAGTCGGCGAATTTTGAAATGTTTAGTTTTAGATGTTTCCTTTGAGTGGTTGACAAAAAAAAAAAAAAAAAAAAAAAAAAAAAGATGTTTCCTTTGAGTAGTTGAAAGTACCCCAACAAAAATCCAACGTAGAAAGATAAGGTCGATCGCCAAACAAAAAAAAAATGAGATAAGCACAAATGCCACAAATGTCAGCGTCTTAATGTATCGAAATAAAAGAAGCTAATAATTACATAATAATAATAACTAAATATTATAACAAATGGGGTGAGATAATTGTATACTGTCGTGATATGCTGATAGATAGATACCTGGTTGTCTTCGATTTAAATAGAAAATATCAAAGTATGGATCATCTCCCAAGTATTATAATCCAAAACAGAAATTTGACCTTTAGTTTTTCTTTTTTCCAATATGTGTTTTGTTACAACAATGATAATAGAAAGTACTATCTAAATGGTATGGTCAATTTTCATTTGGATTTATGGTCTCACTTTGTTTTCAAGAATAAACATAAAATGCCAGGAAAAAAACATACTCCAAACGAAAAAAGAAGAATTACTAAAAAGATTTGTTTTTTTTTTTGTCAATATTTGGGCCACAACTGGCCGGTCCATTAGACTAATTTCTACAAATTTATAGGGTCGGGGACTCGATCTCTGGTGTGATGGTGTCTATCTTCTGTGGACTTGCCACTAGACCAAGATCACTTCACTACTAAAAAGATTTGTTTGTTTGGTAAAAGCTGATTATTTTGCAATAAAAGTGGGACCCACGAGTTTAAATTTCTGGTGTAGTCAGCAGCTGACCAGGCGACCGTTGATAAAGCAATCATAGAATTCGTGAGCCTTATTCAAAATTCGTTCCATTTTTCATATTTCGTATTGTTTATAAAAGTTACATATGTTGAAAAACATGGTATATATATATACATATATATATATATATTACTACATCTATAATCAGATATATTTCATGATAAATAGTCACAAGTCAGATTTTCTTGATATCAGATTACCTAAAAAAACTTAGTTTTCTCTGAGTATCGACTTTAACTTTCAGATTATTACATACTCCCTCGTTTCTTTTTATTTGTTGTTTTGGAGAGTATTTTTTGTTTCAAAATATTTGTTGTTTTGATTAACTTTAATTTTATTGGAATATGTGTAACCAATTATATTTTATACTTTTTTTTGTAATTGGTTGAATTATTTTTAATTAATATTTTAATTGATACTTTTTAAGAAAAATTAGTTGTCTAAATTGGTGTGCACAAACCTTAAACAACAAATAAAAAGAAACTGAGGGAGGGAGTATATTTAAGCCTTGTGAATCATAATATTATCACCTCCCCTTTTTTTTTGGAGGATTTGTTTATCCTACTGTTGAGTTTGGTTGTTGCCTCTTTGTGAATTTTGTCGACTTAATATCGTGTTACTGATATATAAATTAATTAAGATACTACACTAGTTGACAAAATTAACTTCCACGGCTAGAATGTATGAAATCGACAATTCCAACAAGAGATTAAAGATTTGAAGGCATTTATTGTGATGGGTGTATTTAGTTTGTTGCTGATCAGTCAATCCTATGGTTTGACATAATTAATCCAAATATAAAAAATGCAAATACTAAACGAAGGGCAAGAACGAAATGACAAGAAAAAGTTTTTGTGATATGAAAGCTAACCTAATGTATTATTATTTTTATTTTACTTTAAGGTAATTGAGTTTTAGAGCTAAGATTTGAAGGGTTACATTGTAAGTATTCTTGCGGCACATGCCTACCTAAGAAACATCATCCAATCAAAAGATTATATAAGAATAATCTTATTACTTTGTTTTTTTACATATTTTTTTTGCATATATAAGTGGGAACTCAACATCGTCCAAACAAGTCTATAGCCCACTCAATACATAATACACGTTCCAAATTTTGAACATGAATCAATTATAAGTTTTAGCAAATATACTCCTTTTGACTTACAATGTCATTACAATTCTACCATCCATATCACCACTAAACTAAATAATATTTTTTTATATATTTTCCATACTGAAATAACTCATCTAATATCAGCCAAGTACCCTTGACAAAAAAAAAAAAAAAAATATCAGCCAAGTACAAAAGTGAAGGTACCACTAGATGAGAGCCTCTCAAGTCTCAACTATCACAATCTTCTACTTGCACAAGAAACCAATTCGTTTATAAAGAGATACATCAAACAAAGCTAATCAAATAAGTATATAATTAAAACCAATATATATATATATATATATATATATGTAAAGTTCTTTCCATATAATATTTTCAGAAAGAAAGAAATGAGAAAAGTCGAGGTTTATGTTTGACTTGTGTGATCTCATAGTTGACAAATTATACGGCTTTTTTTTGCCTTAACTCTTTTATTTTGAAATAATCATTCCAGTTCCACTTCTTACAGAACCGCGTTTTCTTTTCATTAACTTTCAAAAAAATTATTGGCCCGTTACTCAGCTTCTCAAAAATTTATACAGTATTATATTTTTGTTGATTTCAATCACACTACAATATCATTGGACATTATGTCATCGAAAATACTATAATACCCCTTAGTTTATAATAATAAGTTCTTGAAACACTCTTGTATGATTTGTATCACAAACAAAAAAAATTCTTGAAACACTACACTATATAAAAACCAAATGAAGTTTTTGAAACACGTTCAGAGCTGCCTTATGCGTATAATAATATGTAAGTATGCTTTCAATCCTGCTTTGTTTCATGCAATATATAGTTCGTTCACTATTTGTTTAATGCTATCTATCATAAATAATCAGGACATTTTTTAACCAAGGACATTATCATTTATAAACTAAAAGAAGTAAAATAGTGTTTAAAAAAAAAAAAAAAACTAAAATACGTATTAAAACTTTATGAACTCTATGAATTCCAAATAAGAGATATCAAATTCTTCAACTGAAAGAACTTGAACGAAAAACTAGTAAAAGCAAGATCACTGGAAATATAAGCAAATGTTGTTGAATTTACAATTCTCTCGGAATTTTTGTTAAACGATTCATACACAGTTTTTAACAAAAAAAGAAAAAAAACAGATTCATACACAGTTGATGCATTGTATTTGAATTTAATTTCTATGTAATTATATATTTGTGTTCATCATCGTATTTATATGTATACTGCAGATTGGATTTGTCCCTCATAATTTATTTATTTGAGATAATTGTATTTTTATATATCATGCCGGTTGTAATGTGTAAAATTTAGTTAAGTTATTTACAAAACGATGTATGTAGTTAGAAAAATTAAGAAACATTTTTACCAAAAAAAAAATTAAGAAACACAAGTTAAAGCTAGGGAAAATAATGTTATTGGAATTAGACTTTAAAAAAAAAATACTATATATTTGTAATTGAGATGATTAAGGGTAAAATCGGGAATTCAATACATTTTGATTGAAAAGCTGTGTGTGTATAAAGTTGCAGACTCTCTGCCATTTGCTCTTGTTCAGAAAATAACAAACAACAGAGCAAAAGTATTCTTCTTTCTTTTAAAAACAGAGCCACACCAGAACTTTCCAGAAAATTCAAAATCATCCAAAGATCAAGAGAGAGATGGGAGAAGTAGTTTTGTTCATCGACGAGACGAATTCGAAACTGAGAATCTCGCGTTGCAGAATTTGTCACGAAGAAGAAGAAGAAAGTTTCTTCGAAGTTCCTTGTGCTTGTTCAGGCACCGTTAAGGTAAATAACCAAAAATTAAACTTAATATATAAACTTTGATTCTCGTTTTTTCGATTTGTTTCTGCGTTTTTCTCAGAATTTGGAATTACTTGAGTTTTTTTTTTTTTTTTTTTTGTTTGATCAGTTCGCACACAGAAATTGCATACAACGTTGGTGCGATGAAAAAGGAAACACAACTTGTGAAATCTGTCTTCAGGTACTTTTTTTGGCTTCTTGATCTACCAAAATTATCAACTTTTTTCCGATCTTTCTTTCTTCTTTTTGTGGTTTTGAGATGATTCGAAAGAGTTTTATGTTTCGGCCGGTGAGTTTTTTTTTTTTGTTGGTATTTTGTGATGTGCGCTTCGCTGTATTAAGATAATTAAGTATTTCTTTTGTCTCCAAATTCTTTAATTTCTTGAATTGCTGCTTAGTGCGTCACTGTTTCTTTCTTGTTGGTTTTTTGTCGTCAAATTTTTTTCATACCGATAATGATAAATTAGGGAAACTATTTGATTGTCGCAATCACTTGTGAACTTACGGTTTATTATCAAATATTACATTTCTTCCTAAATTTAATGAATTTTAAACACTAAAGTTGGAAACCAAAAATGATAATTGAGTTCTTTTTTTCCTTTTTCAAGATTAGCAGGACCACGAAGGTTACTGTTCAAAATTGAGTTTCTGTTTTATAGTTTGAGTTATAACGACAACATAAAATAATGTAAGATATGAAACTAATAACATTAAAAACCATGCAGGTGTATAGAAATGGATATACAGCAGTTTCAAAACAATCTAAATTGATTGAAGAAGACGAAGTCACAATCAGGTAAAAATATTTGTTACGAATGGAATAACAATTAAATTAAAATATAGCTTGAATTATGCAAATAATTGACGTGGGATCCTGATTCTTTCCTTGGTTACGCGTAGGGAGATAGCTTGCAAATAGTTTATTACTCATATTCGACAAATAATAAATATCAAAAATCGTAATCTTTTTTATTTTAATGGAACAGAGTAAATGGACGAAGAAGAAGAAGAAGTAGAAGATTAGTGTCTATAGCTGAATCCGATTTATCTCAGTGTAATTCTGTTGCTGATAGAGGAGCTTCGTTTTGCAGATCATTAACTTTTACTGTAAGTATTTCTTTCTAATTCTCTCTTTTTGATAATTTCTTTCTAATTATTTTATCATTTTAGTTTGGATAGAAAGTGATTAATAGTATGATAATAATAAATTAGTTAAAACAAATGATGAGAGATGGGAAAAAGTCCATAGTTTAGGGAGCTCTGAAATAGATATGGCAACCACTACTTACTGTTTCATAGCTTTTTTGGCCAAATCTATTTCGTAGTTATGTGGCAAAGCCTATAAATGTGAATATTTTTTTTTGTTTGTGTGTGGATATTATAGTGTTACTTTTCCCACCATGAAAAAGAACTCTTATAACATTTAAAATTGTTGACCAAAAAAAAAAAAAAAATCATATTTAAAATTGAAATGTACATGTTACCGTTATAAAACTTTGTCACCATTTTCCATGCTCAGAGTCTTTTACTACTTAGTATGTGTGAAGTATTATGCTATTTCTCTTCCATAGTTTTAAAGAAGATTTTGGTCAAGTCTTTTTGTGTTTATTGCAAAATTTGGGGTTAAAAAATTTATATTTGATGGTTGGAATTTTTGTTGCAAAAAAAAAAAAAAAAAAAAAAATAGGTTGGGTAAGTTGGTGGTTGGCCAAGAATTTGAGTTTTTAGGCTTATATACAATATACAAACCTTGTCTCACCTAAGACCACAACTCCTACCAAAATATATGTCTTACCCTTTACCAAATCTGGATTGGTTCATATCTCATACTCTCATCCGTTTGTGTCCTTTGACATTTTTCACGCAAAACAATTTATTTTTTAGCTTTGTTTTACTTCATATTTTACTCAAAAAATTTGATATTTTTTATATCAAAACTTACATTTGAATATTAAAACAAATATTTTAAAATAAAATAAAAACATTTGAAACGACATCTATCAAAGAAACGGATGTAATAGTAGTGGTTTTTATTGGTAATTTGAGTTTTTTGGGGTCGAATCGTAGACTAATTTTGTGAAAATTATATTAATATAAACACCATTTTGCAGCTTTCAGTGTTTTTGCTGATGAAACATACATTTGATGTGATCTATGGAACCGAAGAATACCCATTCACAGTATTTACGGTAAAGTGCTCAATTCCTTTTAAACACCAATCATTAAATTCAGAGAATTATAAAAATATCCTAAAAATATGTTTATTTAATGGGTCTGAAATAAGAATTGGTTGGATAAAAAATATGAATGCAGGTACTAACATTAAAGGCCATTGGGATTCTATTGCCAATGTTCATTATAATTCGAACAATCGCAACTATTCAAAAAACTCTCCGTCGTCATCAATATCCTGTAAGTTCCTTAATTTACCTCAATTTATTGTTTTTTTCCAAAAGTCATGTATACATAAATTTAAATATAAATATGCATGTATATTAGTATATGTATTAATGTATATATATACATGTTTGACCATATATTGGCAAACAAAATGCATGTGAGAGGTGAGTATTAACGTTCACGCATGCGAGTACGAATTAATAGTTTGTAGGTACCACGTTTTGAGGAATTGTGATCATGGGAAAAATCTTTAAAATCTATAATTTGACTTTGAATATGATCACAAAAAAAGTCCAAAAACGCTTATATCATTTAATGCCAAATGTGAAATTTCAACTTTTTCTCTATTTGTTGACTTTTAGTGATGTTTGACTTTTGAAAATAGGAATCTGAAGAAGATACGTTGAGCTCTGACGACGACGATGAGTTGGATGAAGAAGAGCAACAACAACATTTGGCTTAAACCCGCAAAATTAACGAAATTAACGATTTTTTTCTTTCTTTCTAATTCTTTTTTTTTTTCTTCTTACGACAAGCATCTATTCGATGCTCATGTCATTACAAAGTGTAATAAAAAACAGAAAATTTACGTAAAAAAATCCAGGCGTCAACCTGTTTTATAGATTTTTATTCAAAATATTATTAACGCAATATGCAAAAGAAAAATATTTAAGAATATTTTTCTTTGTCAACTGTCACTATAACTAAATTTCACCATTTTGCTAGATACTCCCAACTCTAGTTGTGATAATTTTTCTTTAGATAATTTTTTGATAAATAAAGAAAAAAGGGAAGATAAAACAGAATCTGCGAGTACTCAACATTTATATTGACATGACAAAATCAACCGATCCTACTATACAAAGTCTGAAAACCCCAAGACTTCACAAAAGACTCTGAAACTAAACCCACACCTCAAAACTGAGTCGATTCAGAGTTTAGATTTCCGACTGACTCGGGTTTCAGAATTTGACATGAGAAAGCTCATCGATCGAGCTTGGTTAAAGGGTTACAATAAGAATGACAAACCGGGAAGGCATAGAGCAGTTAAATCAGTTGGTTAATAGGAGAAAAGTGTTGGCCATGGAGTGTAGCTCCGACAGTGAGTCCTTTGAAATCGAGTAATCAGAATTTGATGCAACACTACTGATGATCTGCTTTATCATTGCTGCCATTTTACCATCTGTTTGTCTATGGTTTTTACCGTACAAGGCCTCGAATTCTTGAGATTTTATCACGGCTCTCTGAAGTACGCAATCTGGAAGACCTATGGAGATAAAAATAAATGGTGAGTGGATGCTTCTGTTTAAGGGAAAAGAGAAGGCAGAGCTTGAGGCGATGGAGTAGTGAATTTGATGTTCTTACCAGCTAACCGAGCAACATTAACTCCATAGCTTTTAGGACATGCACCAGGCGTCAATTTATAGAGAAATGTAACTTCTTCCACTCCACCAGTCCCTTCTCCCACTTGACATGCCATATGGCAAAGTGAAACCTATCCAAGAATATCAAAAACGATCAGTTTTGAGAAGTTTCTGAATGTACACAAACAATCAGATGATTGATAGTCTCAAGTCTTTATAACGCAGGATTAATTGCTTTAACAGTGCTTTTGATCATAATCTCAACCAGACACTTTTCACAATACCTTTGGATTGGTTTGATAATCCATGGAGAGACGATGATAATGAGTAGAGAACAATCCTCTACACAGCACCTTGTTTATGAAGTGCTCAAGTACGGATTCTCTGTAAATAGTTAAGATATTTTAGATAAACTAAACAATAACAGTAAATCCCAACAACAAGATACGCAATAATGATTCAACATACGCAATGGCTTGTCCATCTGATGTGGCTGTGCCTCGTCCAAGCTCATCTAGCACCACTAGAGAACTTCGGGTTGCTGATGTCTGCATATTATGATATTATAACCTTATATCAATGTGTTTGTTGGTATTTCACATAGTTTAACAAAGCATGTGACCAACACTCAAAAGGGTAACACCACTGTGGTAAGTTTCACATTAATCTTAGAAAGCTTCATGTAATCAACTTGACTAACAGTATGAACATTACTTACCAACATTACAGCAGTTTCTGAAAGTTCTGTTAAGAATGTGCTTTGTCCTGCCATAATATGATCTTTTGCACCCATCCGTACAAAAATTCTGTCAACAGGCGAAAGCTCAAAGGTTTCAGCTGGCACATCTGCTCCAATCTGTGAAAAGATCATCATTGCGTGAGTCTCTTTCATTGACATTAAATGGGTCAAGGTCCATTGCCTTCAATGTTTTAAAAATAATAGCTTACCTGAGCCAAGATTACAGCCAAGCAAACTTGACGAAGAAGGGTTGATTTTCCACCCATATTAGGGCCTGTGAGGAGGATGAAACTGGCTTTCTCAGCACCTCCTATCTTTACATTATTTGGTACAAAAGAATCTCTGCCTAACGAATCACCCCTTAGAACTGGATGCCCTAGACCAGTGGCGGACAAGTGTGGAACATCATCAGACGTAGAACCTGATATTACTGGGCGGCATCTTACTCCTTCATAAGAATCACTTGCAAAAGCGAGGCTGATCAACACGTCCAGCTCTGCAATAGAAATATAGAATGAATCCATGTCAATAATGTATGCACATAATTGTCTAAGTATACACTTTGTTAGATTGCCTAATTCTATTAAACAATCTTCTACCCAAGAAACTCTTGCGTATAAGATGTAACTCTGCCTAAGATTCATTTTCTTCTGCATGCCTACTTCTAACTCATAAAATGTCGAATCAAACTCAATTCTAACTAGCTCTACAAATGTTCACAACGAAAAGGGTCCAAGCGATGACCCATAAAGCTCAACAGGAACTGAATAAGAAAGATACATATCCTGGAGGAAGATGCTGACAATTTCTTAAACAAAAAATTATAAAACATGAAGTTGTCCATACCAGCTGTTGCAGAAACCAATTGTCTCCATTTTTCTTGATGCTCGCAGAAACGTCCAATCAATCTCTGTGAAATGCTCTTTAGAGCTGACTCCTTTTCAGATTTTGCTTGTGATAGCTCTTTTAATAATTTCTTGATGGTAGGAGTCCAATATCGAAAGACACCCTGAAAAAGAGTAAACAGTAAGACAATCTCATGTTTAAAATCAAGGGTTCCCATATAGTAACTATATCAGCAATTACGAGAAGAGTACATATCCTCCTAACAGCAAGGGAACAATCATGAAACGCGAGGCAGAAATACTCAACTAGAACCATCATATCGACTTATTGAGATGAAAGTGAAATGCCAATTTCTTTAGAATGTGAAACTTGGTACAATTTTTACCTTTTTCGAAGAGCATAATTCATAATCATGAGGAACACTTCCACTTAAACTTTCAGGAACTTCCAAGAGGTATTCGTCTTTTCCAACTGTAACATAATTTATCTGGATAAGAAGACAAAAGATCACCAAAGCTCTGATCAGAAAACCCTCAGCTGTTAACCATTTAAGGAGCAAGAAACAAATAGTGAAGTAATTCTCAACTGATGCATCTCCGAGTAATTTCCGCTGCTCTTTCAGATGATTCTTTAAACTGGACTCAAATTCTTCTACTGTTTTGCAAGCACAATCATACTCTTCATCAGCTCCTTCATGGGGTATTACGCGTCCAGAATTGTGAGCTTCTACCCAGTCAAAAGCATCCTTGAAATACTTAATGGAAGATGATATATTTGGAAGACTTTTACCTGACATAGAAATGATATTAGATGCTGTGCGATTTGCAAGTCAATGAATGTGAATATGGACCAAAGCAATGATACCAGGAGTTAGTAAATGAAGCAGTCGCTTGGATTTATCATGCTTCAAGCTAGCACGGAGGGAAGAGCATGCTTCTGCCATTGTTTCACAACCACGTAGAGTTGATATGAATTCTTGTACCTGTTTCTTTGCCGTATCTTCATATAGCACCACTTTATCGCCATTTCTTCCACTAGCTTCACTTTAACATGCAACACAATGAGTTTTTAACAAATATGTTTAGTAAATCTTTGGTATAAACACATAATGTAAGAATCAACGTCTCCTCAATCCAGCTAATCCCTTACATGCTTGAAAATATACGTGCAATCAACCGTTCCATGTCTGGAAGTCTCGACAGCGCCTTCCGGAATTCCAGTGAGTACGGAAGATTTTCACCCTGAAGGTAGGGACAGTACCATAATACATACAGTTGTCACTTTTCAGAAGGATAGTGTAAACGAAAGCCTTAACATAGCATGCTGAAGAAGCAGAGTAAGCTTCATAATATTAGGGAATAAGTTATAGAAGTAGATGGTTAGTTGTAAGCATAGGAAAACATCATATTTGCCAGTGAAACAGTGGCAAAACATGATCTTGAACACCCCTAATGGGGACATAGTGTAGTTCTGAGGAGAGATTTTCATTGATTGCAAAACAGAAATGAAAAAGGGTCAAATGGGAAACCAAGATGACAAGTTACTGTCTAATTGAGAAATAGAGAATTGGATCCCATTGCTTGTAACCCATACACGACATGTGAGCAGCATATGAAGTCAACAACTTGTTTAAAGACTCACCCGAAGACTTGCTACAGCATCTTGTCGTTCCTTGATCAGTTCTGGATTATATAAAGGTCTCGCCAGCCATGTTTTCAGTAACCGTTTCCCAGATGCAGTGACACATTGATTCAGTTGAGCATACAGCGTTCTTCAAAAGACAACACTCTAGATTTAGAACATATCAATTATGTTTTATAATACAAATAAGATTGAGAAACTTTACCCCGAATAGCCTCCATTTCTACTGTTTTCAAATATCTCAAGGTTTTCAAGAGCAGCAGCATCAAGAACCATGTGCTGTTTCTCATTAACGTTGCTGAAATCACAGTAAGGCAGGGATTCAAACTTGGCAAATCTAAGCAGACTCTCATCCAGGAATGCTTGTCGCAGGTAGTAAATAGCACCACCAAGGGCAGAGAGGGCCAGGCTACCATTCTTATCTTCAGTTGCTAATTCAGACAACATTTTTGGAAGGAAGCTTGAACCATCACCTATAATCTTTCCCTCACTAGAACAAGCAGAAGAAGGTTGACAACTGATTCGCTTAAAGAAAATTCCAACTTCATGTATTGTCTTCTCTGCATCCCAGAATTCAGAAAGTGGAACCAGATTATTCACTAAGGGATTTCTGGTTTGTCTAACTATTGTTCTCTCTGTCGCAGAACTCAACACCTTAGCTGGTTTAATAATTTCCACCGGCCTTATCTCAGATAGCAGGCAAGATAATGCACTGCAATCTTGATCATCCTTGAACTGGTAGGAATGGTAAAAAAATGCCATCAATTAGAATAGAAAAGTCAAAAACCAAAAATGTTATGTATGCTAAGTGCAACCAGACACCAAAACTCAACGACTAGGACTCACCTGGCCCAGCATTATCTTCTTTGTTGCAACATCAACCAAACAGACACCAAAATTGTGCTCTGCTTTCTGGTCAGTTAAACTTTCTCCTCCTTCAGTCAACGCCATTAGATAAGATGCATCCGGATTAGTTATTAGCATCTCCCCATCTGTAAGCGTGCCTTTTGTAACAACTGCACATACTTCGCGCTTCACAACCTACAAAAACAGGAGTAGTGTCACTAGGAGTCCTCCCTATCACAATTTTCCATACATTGGCATCGGCCCAGGTGAACAAAATTTTAGTTTCAAGAGCAAACATATTAATTGACTTGAAACTGATGATGACTACTAAATAGAATTCATAATGGACATACTTTATCCTTGGAACCTTTCTCTTTTCGGCGTTGCTCCAGCTGATCAGGTGTTTCTGTTTGCTCCACGACTAAAACCCGATAGCCCTGTTCCATTCAGTTCATTCAAATTTATTTCTACCCGAAGTACAACTTCTGCTCACGAATGTAATTTCTCCACACGTAACAAGAAAAAGATCATGCTTGAATCTGGAAGCAAACCTTTCTAACTAATTTCTCGATGTTTACAGAGAAATTCTTCTCAGGAAATCCACAATGAGGTTGTTCTCCCTACAAAACAAACACATATGTCAGGTGCTTGCAAAGAGAGAAACATTAGAAACAATACAGGAGAAATTCGTAATGTAATACCAATGAAAAGAACCTTTTTAGCATGATCGATATCAAATCTTTGGGTTTGGACATTTTTAAGAGATGTATTCAAACGGATCAACAAGTTATGAGTTATAACAAAACACTTACCTTCATGTACTGTAAATCTAGTTCCTTGGCTCCTACATGCGCATCCATCTCAAAAAGCTCATAGAATTTCCCCATCTGCTTGCCACAAAAGAAGACCATTTATCCTAGAATCTCTCATCAATCAATAAGTTCTAACAAAATAAATAATTATCGTTCTACCTTGAAAAATACAACTTTGTCCATATGCTTTGATTTAAACTCCCACCATTGTCTCTGAAAAAAGGTCACAAAATCAAATAAGTGCAAAGTTGATTAGCTTCATAAAATATCCTGAACCACATTCCCATGTGTTCTTCTTACCTGGCCTCCTGTTAACTTTTTCACAAAATCAGGAGGAAGGTACAGTGTCCTCGGATCATAATTCTCATCAGTAGGGCGTCTCCTTTTTGCATCCCTTTGGTCTCTGTTCACCAGAAATAATAAACAAGGACAAACACATTAAAACTTTGCTAAAGACTAAAAAGTAGGGACCATGCGACCTACTAATAATACATCATGAAGTTGAAAACTAGAGATGTTCTAGCAAGTAGACAAAGTAATTTCTTAAGACACAAATTACCTTTATGTAGATATAATCTCGAAGTTAATAGATACATATTCTAGATTTTCTACTCCTAACCACCTTAGCAAATAGCCTCAAAGTTGGAACAAAATTATGAAAGACTTACACTCCCAGAAAGCGGAATTTCTCAGATTCACGAGCACCAAATCTAGCCAGAGCATCCCCATCCAATATGTTATCTTCCAAACCCTTGACCACCCTATCAGCTGCATTAAGACACAAAGAAATTTTACCAACCAACAACAAACACTATCTGAAACCAAAGTCAGCGCAAGAAACAATTGCATGATTCTCAGCTTTAATTATGATGAAACCTTGAAATATCACAAACCAAAAATGCAAAAACAAGCATGATATGTTTACAACAAGAGACTTTTCGCTAACCTTCTTCAACCTTCTTTGGAGGCTCCACAACAGAAGCCTTAAAACCTTTCAAAATAGTGCCTTTATCAGTCCTGCTTTTCTTCTCACCACCTGATTTCGTTACTTCACTAGTCTTGCGCTTTCTGGAGTCAGTTTTGGAAACTCTGTTAACCTTAGGAGTTTCTTCATCTTTCTCTTCCACCACCTCTTCTTCATCCATGTCATTCTCATCAACCAACTCCACATCATCTTCTTCGCTCTCACATACCTCTTTCCCCACGTTCTTTCCCCAATCTTCATCGCTAGAATCATCACAGTCACTTTTATTTTCTTTCTCTTCTTCCACATTACCCATCTCCACATCATCATCATCACTATCCGTCACAACTTTTCTGAAAGCTGAAGTGCCTCGTCTCAATCGCTTAGAACTATCTGTTGATTTTGCCCCAAGCACCCACTCAATCTTCTCCTTCCCCAAATCCAAAGACTCCTCTTCTCCATCATCATACTCAACCACATGCTTACCCTCACCTTTATCATAAAATGTCACGCTCCCATCATACCATCTCTTATCCAAAGGCCAGTAAACCCTAACTTGCTTTCCCACGACCTCATCTCCGTACTTAATTTCCGCCGATTTAGGAGGCGAAGGTGTCTGTCCGATAACGAGGAGGGGCTTCTTAAACTTGGACTGTACAGGAGAAGGAGTCGCAGGACCAGGGCTAGGACTACGAGCAGGAGGATCAGAAATAGGTTTAGGGTTTTTCAATTTGGGGGTTTTCTTAGGCGGAGATGGTGATGGAGACGAAGAATTAGGGTTAGGGTTAGATTTGGGGGTTTTCTTATCGGAGAGAGATGGAGCTGGTGATGGAGATGGAGAAGAAGAAGATGAAGCAGATTTCCCAAAGAAAGAAGTGATTTGACGCTGCTGGTTCACCAACGGAGATCTTCCGCTGATTTGTCGGCGAGACGGAGCCATCGGAGAAGAGATAGTTGGAGAAAGAGAGAGAGAGAAGGGAAGTGAAACAGTCGGCGGAGAGAGTGAGAGAATGTCGATAACTAGGAAGCTAGCTTCGCTTATTATTGAGTGTAGAGATTGCGCGGGAATTTTTTCACCGGGAAATAAGCCGGCGAAACTCGCGAATTGGCGGGAAACAACGCCTTAGTAAATAATAATGCTACTCTCTCTCTCTCTTTCTCTCTGTGTAATATCGAAACGTATTCATGCCGTTGAGCTTATGGAGTGAGTGAGAGAATTTCGAAGAGAGCATAGAGGCTTTTGTCCAGGTGCTTTAATGGGCCTTAAAGTACCATATATGGCCCATCAATTATAAAACCGATCTAGAACCGGAAAAATCTGAACTGATCTATTAAAATGGTTTTGTTTCCCAAAATTCCAACACTTTAACACTTTAAGAAAAACTATTACTACAAGTTTATCAAAGGATCCTAATTGATTTTAGATACTCTTACTAATAACCCTAAAATTTGAAATATGTTTTGAGAGTTACTACAAAGTAATGGTCTTTTTAGAACCAAAATTTGTTTCAAGTCACCTCTAAATTCCCAAGAATTATATAAAAGTAAATTTTTGTTTTGCATTCCTTAAACAGCTTAAACATCACTTGTACAAAATCCACTTCTACTGAAGAAATGTAATAGAAAACAAAGAAGCACACATAACATGATAACTTAATAAGACCATACTTGGATTCAACGAATAAAACGGATGTCAAAGGTGGTAGGATCAATCTGCCAAACATTCAAAGCTGCATATTCCTCCAAACACTCCTTTAGCTGAGCCTCACTGTATCCCTGTTTACACACTCAAATCACTCGTCTCAGCGATCATCCATTCTCAGAAGAACATCAAGATGATGATGAAGATGAAGTAACTAACCTTTCTGGAGATCCAGTTAAGAGCATTTGCATAGCTCACATGGGTCTTGTTAGATCTTGCAGCTTCGTCTCTTATGATTGAGTATGTGTCTGATATTGCATCCAGTCCTGCTTTTCTTCGGTCATCCGCATACAATGATATTTTCGACATCTGCATTAGTCTAAGCGCCTCATCCACATCACTTTGTGCTACTGATTCTGAGAATCTCAACCTTGCTAGTGCCTATAGAACAAAACGCATATTTATTCACACTCAATAATCCAACTTGTTTACTCAAGTTGCGCCACAATTTCTACTTTTAATCCTTTTATTCTACTTACAGCGGATATGCGCAGAATGCTGAGGAGCGTTCTCACTGTTGTATAAGAATGAGGAGTATTTGATTTCGCTTCTTCTTGCCTGATGCTGGAATAAGCTGTTGCTATGTATTCCTCTAACTCCGCTGGTATGTATGGTGATAATCTCCTCGCAGCTGAAATGTATGCACTAGAGAACCAGATATGCTCATGTTAGAGCCTGTGACTCTGCAGGATAAGACCAATGTTATATAAGTGATTTAACTTACCGGAGAATATTGGGTTCCAGCGGCTCGAAGCCCAGCGCAGGAGATTCTTTTGTCTGGTGCACATGAAGCACATGCTTAGCCAATTCAAGGTCGCTGTCCATATCAGCTCGATCTAAGATCAACCACAGAAGATCAAATCTTGAAAGAAGGGCTGGTGGAAGGTTTATGTTTTCAGCTGGAGTTCTTCGCAAATCATATCTTCCCCTTCATAAACACAAAGATGCATAGTTCAATAACCGATAGCAATGATCCCACACCTTTCAAAGGTTTTTTTATTCATATCATATAAGGTCAATTACCAAGCTGGATTGGCTGCAGCAAGAACAGCTGTTCGAGCGTTCAAAGACGTGGTAATCCCAGCTTTTGCAATGCTTACAGTTTGCTGCTCCATGACCTCATGAATTGCAGTACGATCTGATTCATCCATCTTATCAAACTCATCAATTGCACAGATTCCCATGTCAGCCAGTACCTGAAATTAAGATTGCATCAATCTTCTAAATCATATAGCTTTTAGCAATACATCATGTTCTAGGGTATCAAATGTGAAGAATCATTGTATCTCACCAGTGCTCCTCCTTCTAAAACCATCTCATTTGTTACTGGATCTCTCATAACAGCGGCGGTTAGACCAACTCCACTGCTACCTTTGCCTGTTGTGTAGACTCCCCTTGGAGCAACCTTTATAATGTGCTTGAGAAGTTGACTTTTGGCAACTCCAGGATCACCCATCAGACATATATGCACATCTCCTCTAATCTGCAAGGATAATTCATGAATGTATTGATTTTAATTGTCTTCACAAATAAAATATGTTCCAATCAAGTGCAATGTTCTATTGAATGGCTGAAAATGTGTACCGAAAATGTAAATCACAAAAGCTCCATAACTTAATGAATGAAGATATGGACACTGAAAGTGGATGCAAAGAGGTGAAACAATATAGTTGGAAATGAACTAAAGTAAACAACTGCTTTCTAATCAGTGTGTATCATGAAGATATTGCATGATAAGATTAGAGGACAGGAGAGTTCACCTTCATCCCATCCTTTAACTGCCTGTGAGGAGCACCCACAAGAAGGAGAAGTAGAGCTTTTTTAATATCTTCATGTCCATAAATCTCAGGGGCCAGGGATCGCGACAGCTTATTGTAAATGTCACCATCCTCAGCCAAACGTGCAATCTGTTCTTCCTCATCTTTCTGAAACTCATATCTGTACATCATTAATAAATACAAACATCAAGATGCTTTCTGATATTGTGCACACACCAAAGCTGCTTTTAAACTTAAACAAATGCAAAAAGCATGGAATAGGTTACTAAATCTGATATGTCGTCAGTGTTAAGGTGTAGCAACAGCTTACTCCTCATATTTCTTCTTGAAATGAGTTACGGACGTTGCTTCCAGATATGTGTCTGCTACTAAGCCAGCTCGAAGTGCCTTAAACCCAGTGTAAGGAATGGGAAGAAAAATCCCTGAGAATTCAACAACGTCACCTGGTGCTACCTATAAGGGTTTAAGGAAGTTTATTAACAAATTAACAGTACTATAGTAAAAGACGCTGAAATCACAATGTCTATTGAATATATTGATAGAGTCCCAGTACAGCAATGGAAGAATATTCAAGGGGCTGCACCATAAAAAAATAATTTACTTCACATTTAATAAAGATTGTGTTCACTATTCCGTTAGGAGCTGTTCAACTAGAGTGTCCGGTTTATTCAACAACTGCTCGCAGCATATGCTTCAAGCCAAACAATAACTCCTCATTGGACTATTCTTAAGCAACCTAGCTATTGATTCCGAAAGGAGAACAAATAGACTACAATAATAGCACGAGATCGAGGTCAAGAAAAGCAACCTTTCTTGTCAACTCTCCTCTTAGATGAACAGTCATCGACCTTGGAATATGCCCTTGGGGAACCTGTTCAGTCAACTCTTGCATCTTGGCCTGCAAAATATTGATTTTTTTTTCATTAGTTTGATATCAGTGCATTCACATAAATGACACTCATCAACCAGAACACAAACCTCCTGAAACTTTAGAAACTTTGATGCTCTGAGCTGAAGAATAGGATTTCCGGCTTTGCTGTTAAGACGACAGCGGCTGGAGGGGCACTTAAACAAAGGCATGAAGACTCTAGATGTAACTTCCTGATTTGGCATGCAAAAGAAAGATAATCAAGAGTTAGTAGTGAGTAAAATAAAATAAAAAAATAAACGACAATCTGGAAGGCATAGTTGGGTACCTGGTATATTTCATGACCACAATCTTCACATGTGTATACAGCAACCGCCATGAGTGGCTTAACATCCGAACAGCGAGTCACAATACCAGATATTTTAACAAGTTGCCCAATGTGTGAAGCCTTAACCTCCCTGATGGTAGATGACTTTTTCTTTGAAAAAGCTTTAAAATGAACCTCGCTGAAAAAAAATTCAATTTCATTAGCTAACTTTCGAAAGAAAAATCCAACCTAAATTGAGTGACACAAAACGATCCAGTCAAAAAAATGAAGTGTCTCCCACACAAATAGCAAGGAAAGCTACAAAAGAGTATCAAGTAAACAAAGTTTAAAATTAGAAAAGCTACCAAAGAGCAGTCTAAAACTTACTAAAATCTTTTAATCTCAGAAGGAATTTGCTGATGCGGATCAGGAACATCTGCATTATCAGTCACATCCTCTGCTCTCTGAGTCATCAGAATATCATGATCATCATCTGGAAATGCCTCCGTGGGTTCAGGTAGCAACTCGTCAATAGCAGCGGAGAAAATGGAAACATAGCGGCGAGTGTTTTCAGTCAAACGTCCTAGAAACTCCGCAATATCAACTTTATACTGAAACATCAAAGAGATGAGTAAGTTCACTTAGCTTTTCAATTGCAATATCCAAAAAGAACACAACAGGAGAGAAAAATAAAATTAAACTCACATTGAATAAGTCATCAAGCTCGACTTGAATAGCTCGAATCTTGCGATTTGAAACCTCTTGCTACACAAATCATATAGAACAGGCAAAAGGAATTGAAAAAATCAACAAATAGAGAGAATGATTAATTTCAATTAGATTGTTAATTGATTGAGTAAAGCCCTAAATTACGGAGATTTGCGAAACCCTAGAAGAGAAAAATTGGTGAAGATAATGGAAAGGAGACTTACGAGAATCTCCATGTACTTAGATCCGCCATTAGCGTCGGCGAAATTCTCGAGAAATTCCTTGGCAAGCGCTGCAGTAAGAGAAGATGAAAATCAAAACCCAGAGAAAATAAAAAAAAGAGGGAGGAGATTATCGAGAACGGAGCAAGAGAGATTTTGACCTTTGTCGCCGTCGAAATCATGGTCTTTCATGATTTGAAAACTTGGGTCTAGTGAGAGAGAGAGAGAGAGTCGAAGAGGAAGAGTGAGAGAGAGAGAGAGACGAAGGAACGAACCAGTGACTGCGAATTTAGGCGGTAAAGGGTTGTAAATGACGATGAAAATTGGCGGGAAAATTATTATAGGGAGAAATGGCGGGGGTGAGTGAACGGTCCAGATCTAATCGAAAATCATGATCGACGAATGACGAAAATACCACTGTTGAGAATAAATAGAAAAAGAAAGTGTGGCTGCTGAGATTCGAGCCCAGGGCTCCCCACGGTCACAATCGGGAATATTGACCACTGTACTACAGCCACTTTGAAGAAATTTGCTTCACTTTTAGCTTATTTATATCAGATTTATTATTTCAAATTATAAGTGTGATAATTGTGGTGGATTCATCTCCATCGTCCTCATTTGGTAGAAACTACTTTGTGTGATTTCTTCTTACACTTGTCTAAAATCCATCCCTACAATCCAAATTTGTGTGGTTTTAAAGATATGATTTTTTTTTTATTTATAAATGTAGTCTCTCTATTCGACTATAATCTGTATTTTGCTTTCATCAGAAACTTGGTCAACATCATCTTTAACATCGCCTTCATCTTAGGCGATTAGAATTCATGAAATAAATAGCAAACACAAGTCTGAATCATTTCCTAGTCTGCAAAAATTCGTCACATCTTCTTCTTCTTTCTTCTTTCTCCTGTAAGTCTTCTTAATTTTTTTACCAAAAAAAAAAAAAAAGTCTTCTTAATTTTACCTTTTTTTTTCGTCAACCTACGACAAAAAAGACCATCACATGACTTGTTTACTTCCTGTCTGAAACCAAAAAATTGTTTTTTCTTAATATCATCAAGGTGTTGAGAAAATAATTTTGTTTTTTTTCCAGGCGTGTTAGAACGGAATAAGATCAGAATCCATCTTTTTCAACATGACATTAGGCAAAAAGGTAATAAATCTCTTTTCATTTTTTTTGTTTTATTATGTAAAATAGAATATTCTGATTAAATTCCAACGCTCTTAAGTTTTTGAGAAAATGGGAGATCAAAATAAGAGAAGACATGCAAATAATATTAAATCAGTGTGAAGATAAGGAGAAGAAAATGACATCTCTTTACTGTTAAACTTAAGTCCAAACAATGATGTACCAAACACAAATCCACACGCAATTATTACACTTTTCTAAGTAGAAAAACTTCACATTCAATTTTTCGAAACCTAACCAGATTGAATATCTTTTTTTAATGAACCAAATTGAATCTAAGCCACGTGAAGATGTAAATGTATATACCCTTTTTGTTTCCTTGTCTCTCAGATTCTGGAATTTGAGTAAACCAACAAAAGTCATCGCAGCAAACTCTTAAGTCTTAAGAAGCAAAGAAGAAAAAGAAAATGGCAGGAGGGTCGTTTGGTCCGACCGGTGTGGCTAAGGAGAGAGCAGAACAATACCAAGGGAAAGTCACTGGTTATGTCATAATCGCATGCCTTGTTGCAGCCATTGGTGGATCCATCTTTGGATATGACATTGGAATCTCAGGTTCTTCTTCCTCTTTTGGAATCCAGTATCTCTGAATCTTATCAAACATTGGCTGAAATGGGGTTTTGTTTACAGGAGGAGTTACATCGATGGATGAGTTTCTTGATGAGTTTTTCCACACGGTTTATGAGAAGAAGAAGCACGCTCATGAAAGTAATTACTGCAAATATGATAATCAAGGATTAGCTGCTTTCACTTCTTCACTCTACTTGGCTGGTTTGGTTTCTACTCTCGTTGCTTCACCAATCACTAGGAACTATGGAAGACGTGCGAGTATTGTTTGTGGTGGAATCAGCTTTCTTGTTGGAGCTGCTTTGAATGCTGGAGCTGTCAACCTAGCTATGCTTCTTGCCGGACGGATCATGCTCGGTGTTGGCATTGGATTTGGAAATCAGGTTTAAGACAATTCTTTAGTTGATTTTGTCCGATCAACCAGTCTCATCTTTATGAAAGTAGTTTGCTTTTGGTTTTGTTTTCAGGCAGTGCCTTTGTATCTATCAGAAGTGGCACCGACACATCTGCGAGGTGGTTTAAACATGATGTTTCAGTTAGCTACAACTCTTGGGATCTTTACTGCGAATATGGTTAATTACGGAACTCAACAGCTTAAGCCTTGGGGATGGAGACTCTCTCTTGGTTTGGCTGCTTTCCCGGCTCTGCTTATGACGCTTGGCGGGTATTTCTTACCGGAGACTCCAAACAGTTTGGTCGAAAGAGGATTGACAGAGAGGGGTCGACGAGTCTTGGAGAAACTAAGAGGAACGAAAAACGTCAATGCGGAGCTTCAAGACATGGTAGATGCGAGTGAGCTAGCGAATTCCATCAAACATCCTTTCAGAAACATCCTGCAGAAACGACATAGGCCTCAGTTAGTTATGGCGATTTGCATGCCAATGTTTCAGATCCTCACAGGGATAAACTCAATTCTGTTCTACGCGCCTGTTCTGTTCCAGACAATGGGATTTGGAGGAAACGCTTCCCTCTACTCATCAGCTTTAACAGGAGCTGTTCTTGTACTCTCAACACTGATTTCAATAGGATTAGTGGACAGGCTGGGACGAAGAGCTCTTCTCATCAGCGGAGGAATACAAATGATAATCTGTCAAGTCATAGTCGCAGTGATCTTAGGAGTGAAATTTGGAGACAACCAAGAGCTATCAAAAGGGTACTCAGTGATCGTAGTCATCTTCATTTGTCTCTTTGTTATAGCATTTGGATGGTCATGGGGTCCTCTCGGTTGGACAATACCGAGCGAGATCTTTCCATTAGAGACTCGTTCAGCGGGGCAGAGTATCACGGTTGCTGTAAATCTCCTCTTCACTTTCATCATAGCTCAAGCTTTCCTTGCTCTCCTCTGTGCATTCAAGTTTGGAATCTTCCTCTTCTTTGCTGGTTGGGTCACTGTAATGACCATATTTGTCTATTTCTTGTTGCCTGAAACCAAAGGAGTGCCAATTGAAGAGATGACACTCTTATGGAGTAAACATTGGTTTTGGAAAAAAGTATTACCTCCTGCAACAAATTTTGAAGCTGATAGCAACAATGAGACCAACAATTCTGTCTAAAAGAGATTATAATTTGATTTTGTTGTAAGTGAAGAAGAAGAAAAATTAGTTTCTTTTGTCCTCGTTATTGCTCTTTCAAGAAACTTATGTTATAGACTAAAGACTTTATTGCACAAAAGAGATGTAATCATGTGACAAGTGACAACAACAAACGTTAAAATCCAAGAAAACAAAAGACAAAAGCCATCTAGTAAAAGAGTCACAGTGACTGTTACACCAAAAACTCCGATTACAGTATTCGAATTTGAGCAGCCAATTCTATTGGTTGCAATTGGAGTTTTGCCATCACATTCTCCATCTTCTTCTTCTTCTTCTTCTTCTTCTTTGAGATAAACAAACAAATTTGTTTAATCTCTTCTTCTCAGGATTCTTTCAACATCTGCTCTTAAGACGGTTAGGTTTTTTTTTTTCCCAAATCTTCCTTTGGAGATCTAAAAAGAGAGACTGTTCTTCTCTAAGAAACATGGAATTGGAACAGAGCTCGGAAGCGGCGAGATAGAGCAACCAGCTCCGGCGAAGATCTCTAATCCAGCACCGATCTGCTTCATCACAATCTCTGGTTCAGGTCCAAGTCTATTAATCGACGATACAATCAGATCAACATCATTCATCTTCTTCAAAACAGGTCGTCTTATATCATCGCAGCTACTGTTTTCCTTGTTATTAAACGCGCTCAATGTCTCGCCGCGTCTGAGGATCTTGACTTGTCCCATGACAAGATTGGTATTCGCCGTCGGAGATTTAATCACCGTAGGTTGAGGCATCGTAGGGCTTCGCTTGCGTCGGCGAGGAGCCGTTGTAGCAGTCTGAGAGTGGCGGCGAGGGCGAGGGCGAGGGCGAGGGCGAGGATTAGGGTTACGGTGGGTTAGGGTTTCGTGATCGAGTTGATGTTTAAGAGAGTTTTGACAAGAGAGAACAATTGCAGTGGCCATCGCTTTAGCTTTTTGATCGATCAGAGAGAGAAGTAAGTCTCAAATATAAGAACCCGTGACTCGACCGACTAAACCGAGTAACCGACTTTTTATTTTAGGGTTTTAATGTAATTTAACTTAGGATTACATTAACTTTATCTAGTTTAATGTGGTTCCTAAATAAGCTTAGAGAGTTGAGGTGCCAAAACACAATCGAATTCAAATCAATTTTTTTTTTTAAATAATTATATTGTTCACAAAAGTCAAAAAGAAATATTGTCTAGATTTTAATCGTTTAACACTAGAGAGTTTCCGAAATACACAAGAATTTGATGGTTTTGATTTACACTACGGATGATAAACAAGGTGCAAAAATCATGACACACTTTGGTTGAGTTATGACAATTTTTAAGAGGAAACTGTGTTGTTGTTGTTGTTGTTGTTTTGCTCCTTTGATTTAGCGAGTTTAGCTTGTATGAGTTTGTCCAAGATCGGTGGCTCCAGTGGAATCACATCAAGACACCTCTCCGAAGCCGCAACGATCACCTGTTAGTACAAACACACAAAACGGTCCGAGAGACCGAATGGTCAGTTGCAAAAGCTACACACAGATCCTCTACTTGGTGCTAGTGAGAAGAAAAGCAAAGGAAGAAGATTTAGGCGTAACCACCTCGTCGAGCAAGAAGTCAATTGCAGCTTCGTCCTCAACTGTTTCTTTCAGGGGAGCTTTTAAGAACTGGATGTCTAACTGAATCTGCTGGAACCCGCTCCGGTTAAAGGTTTGGAGCCGGACGTATTCTTGCAAACTCTTCAGACAGAGTTTTACAACAGTTGTAACGACGGATTCCTGTAAGCATTTAAGCACGGAACAAAGAAAATTGATCAGGAGATGATGAACGTATGTGTTTGACACAAATAACTATAAGGGAACCTCTATTGCTTCGTTCTTACCTGGGTAAATTCAACCTTGGTGAATATTTCTACTTTTTGCTTGAACAGTTTTGCAAGATGTGTCTCGAAAAGCTGACTACGAGCTCTTTGTGAATTTGACCGTGTCATCTTATCATTAAGTAGTGTATTGCTTCGTGATGAGGTTGTAGTGTTGCTTCCATTGCTGTCTGTTCTCTTGTGCTTACGAAAAGTCCCTTGAGGTAAAACTTGTTTCACTTCTTTACCAACTTCTTCTAACTGTGAAGTAGAAATCCAAAAAAATATGAGTTATTGCATGTTTTTTAGTTATAATTTCCAGATTATGAGGAGGAGTTGCCAGACCTCATGAAGAAACATATCGACATACATGTGAACCTCTCGTGGCTCCTTGTGCTGCAGAATATTTGGATATTTAGAAAACAGTGACTGGTAAAACTGCTTCTCTAAGAAGATTGGTCACATGACAACAGCGATACCTTAACCCAGTTTGGTGTCTTGAACCTTTTTCTCAGTAAAACCGATATCTTCTGTGTTCTTGTGTCTATGTACTGAAATATAAAACGATATAGTTAGTTGATGTTGAGTTTTTGTAAACGACCTCAAGTTTAAAGTTTGATTCATACATGCTGGAGAAGTTTCTCGCTGGCTGCGTGGAAGACCCGGCAAAGTTCTCCAGGAATAAAAGCAGGCCCATTCTCAAAGGCTTGGGAATTTCCACCAGAGAAGGAAGCAGCTATTTCCTGAATTAGCACATAAATTTTCTCAATTCCGCTACCAATGTGGTTTAAACTTTTATTGTCAAACAAACCAGTTGTAAGACTCGTTACCTCAGTAACTCTCGGGATGACCTTTTGTTCAATGAAGACAGAGAGCTGCGCCAATACAAGGATGAGACCAGCATGAATTTTGTCATTTGATTTTCCCTCTATCAAACCTCCTTCAGTATCGTTTGATGAGCTAGTTTTTCCAGAAAGCACTAGAAATTGAGCTTCAAGTGACCTGAAGAAGTCTTGAAATCCTTTCTGAATCCAACCAACGATTAAATCCTTCATCTTGATAAACATTCCAGTGTTTTCATCAAGAAGCTGACGGAAGCCCTGAAGTGATATAAGCTGTTTTGAGCATCAAACTTGTACAGAGGAAATGACGGCCAAAATAAAACATCATAATAAATAACAGAAAATGGAATGTGCCTCGAATATATCTGTGGTGCCTTGTAGCACTGCCGTCTTGCTAGCTTCCAGGACAACCTTTAAGATTTCCCCCTCAACTGCTTCCTTTTGGTTGATATCAAATTTCAAGAGAGTATCTGCCATGTATAGACCTCATTATCGTTCTAATTACTTCGAAGACTAAAACTTCATGAAGACATTAATCTACTCTTCAAATTACTTGTCACAGAACTTATTATGAATTATTCGAGCTATACTCATTCTCTCTCGTTTCCCATACTAACATTTTTTGCATCCAGTAGAAATTAGGAAAGCGAACCTGATATATCCTGTTGAAGATGAGAAAACGTCCTTGCAACAAATTGCTTAAGAGTGACTTGGGCAGCCTGAAATGACGAGTGCTAGTAATCATATATAGTTCTACACATCATAGCAAACAAAAATAGAGCCACATAAATTGATTGAGGGTCAACCTCTGCGGATAAATCAGAGAGCGCAGCCTCGGGTAGCACCTCGTCCATAAGTACCACATCTTCCCATATAATTCCTACGTCCAACATATATCAGATGAGGTACACGGTTATTAGACTGATTTAATCAAAGCTTCAGAGGGGATGGAAAGCAACATAAATAAGAAGACAATGGAACGAGGAAAACCACTATACTCACGAAAAATTCCAAGAAAATTTGCTGCAGAAACCCGTTTTCTTATATATAGCTCCATGTTCTCAAAGTGCCTAACAACCGTAAGTGTTAGAAATTCCGCAGGTCAGACACTAACAAAGTCTCGGTTGATGGATCAATATATCAAAGGAAAGTGCAGTACATTGTTGTTAATGTTCTCGCGAGTTTGAAAAGTCTTTCTTCTGAGTCAGGGAATATTTCTCGATAAGCACGCATGGCCTCAGAAAATCCACGTACAGCGTCCTATCAGAAAAATGGGGGCAAAACATTAAAATATCGAAAGTGCAAAAAAAAAGCTTGTCAAGTCTGATAGTAGAACTTAGTAAAATAAAAGAATACTCAATGTGAACGCTATTGAGAAAATTCACTGAAATGCAGCTGCTGATATTCAAAGTGCTTAATAAATACACTCAGTTTTACCATGTTTAACTTGCAATCATCAGAAGCACAAAAGAAAAGTAAGTGACAGTCCATATTTACCTCATGAACTTTAGCAGGATGTTGGTCATTGCTTTCCACATCATTAGATGAATCATTGTGCTCTGCAAGTTTACTTGCCTCCTCAGGCTTTATTTGAAGACCATCAAGAGATTGTTCCAGCTTTTCCAAAAGTTTGGCCTTTAAGCTATCAACCTGCAGGATGTGCAATCCAAGGTTATGTCACAACATGACAACAACCAGCGATACATGTATGCAACAAAAAAAAAACTTCCAGTTTTATATAAAAGAGTATGAAGATTAGGAACGTTCTAAGTGCTCCAACGTTCACCCCAATTATAGATGTTTTAACAAATTGAACAAGTCACAAATAATTGAGCTGAGAGAAAGAACTAACGGGGAAATCTAACTGCTTAAGAAGCACTGCAGCTTCAGCTCTTGCCTGTATGGATTCTGAATCTGAAAATAGCTTTGTCTGTAGAACAAAAAAAGTTAAGTTTCTCACATCAAGAATTCAAAGAAATAACAAACACAAATTCATAAAAGATCAGTTATTTGTTTATATGGATGACAAACCAGTATGTAGACTTTTGTTAAATCAGACTAGCATAGACTACTAGGACCAAAAGGTTCACCTGCAAGTTCTTTATGATGATTTCTATAGCTTCTTCCGAAGCTCGTCTGCAGTCTTGGAATGATGTATCACCATATACCTGAACAGAAGGAGAAATTCTTATCTTTATATATATATATATATATATATATTCAGGAAAAAAAATGGCCCAATAACAAGGGAACAACAACAAATGGAAGTTATTTGAGGACAGTTATAAACCTTGAGAATTGGCATTGCTCCAATATAGAACCTGACAGCATCGCCATAGGCTTCTGACTTGATACATTTTTGCAGTCTTGCAGGTAAATCATAGATGAACTGCTCTTTTTTAGAAAAATAAGTTAGATTAAATTCACAACAGCAAGCACCATACCACTGTAATAGTGATCAGGTGACACATGGCAAAAAAATATAACATAGCATATAAATGAGCTAGCAACAATGATTCACTACATACCTGAACTTTACGAAGAAGATTACGTGTCCGGTGCAGTTTCTCTATATGCTCTCTCTTTTCGAAAAGAGAAGTGTTGACCCCATCACTCTTTGATTGAACTGACATTATCTGCAGGAGTCAGTTGGGAGATCATACTATGGGTTAGAAGTTCATACAATATAAACCTAAAACTACATGTATGTGTTCAAAACACCTTCTGAAGAAGCTGGTCCATATTGCCTTCCATCCCAAAAATATTACTCTTCATCCTACCAGGTAAAGAAGCAACAATTTGAATTTAAGATATACTTACTCCTGAGCGGTGTAATCAAATCGTACAGAAGAAGTGTTAAAATGCTTGAGATTCACACACTTAAGAAACGATCCACGAGCCATTACAAGTACCTTTTGATGGTATCTGTTGCACTGATAAACTTGTTGTAATTTTCATAAACTAGCATTTGCAAGTCTGTGTCAAGATTTTTAATCTCGGCAGCCATTTGAACATGTCTTTGCAGAAGCACCTCCAGATTCGACTTTTTAATCTGCAAAATCCAGTAAAACCACCAGAGCGTGGCATATTTCTGAATCAGATCACTCCCACTACTGTCACCACACTTGACAAAAACCTCATAAAACCCAATTGAGTGATGAACTATCAAGCATCGCAGGAGGATCTTTGATAGGTACAACTAAAATTTGGCAGAATACGATTCCAGCATAGAAATAAACAAAACCAGCTAGGAGAAAATTCATGACCCACCACATAGATCAAGAGGTCCTCTACAAGTATTTTGCACTGTGAACTTCATCCAAAGGGTACAATTCAAAACTAGCAACTAATTTAACGGTCCAGAAGATACTAGTAGGATCTAAACCTATACAAACTTTCTTACTAACCCCTGACACCAAGATCAAGGAGCCGAATCTAACTTTTAAGTGAATCGAAATTCTCAATAATTGATACAATTTACAAGCTATTGACGCTTGTGCTGGCGTATCCCGCATAATGTACGGAAAAGGACAAAAAACGAAGACTCACCATGAGATCCATGTACTGATCAGCATCAAAGGAAGTGCTGTTGATGTTATCGAAAGAGGCGTTGATCGAGGAACCACTCGTCGAGATGGAAGGATCCGGAGCGTAAAAGCTTGACAATAGATCTCTCATTCTCTTCGCCTTTTCGTCCATCGGAGCCGCCTCCGTATCCATTTTTCTTCCTGCTTCTTCTCGGCGATGAAAGCAGATTTTACTTTTCGAAGATTCGAAATGTAAATTTGAAATGCAAAGAAGAAAGTGGATCCGACTAATCAATTCATCGGAAGTTCAAATTGTTAAAGAAGATGGTGGTCGGTCTGGGTCAGCTGCAAAACTGAGAATCTGGGAACGGAGCCGTATCCTACTCGAACTACGTCTACGTTGGTCCAAGCGGTGTTTAATCCCGTCCCTGGGAACTCCGAGAACCGGAAACCGGTTTAATGGTCGGGATTATATTACTTCGTAAAATTACTGGTTTAGTCTGGTGTATTCGATTACTTACTGTAAATCAGTTTTATTCGTTGAAGTAATGAACCGATTGGATGTTAAATTGAGGATTGTAATAGTGCCGTTCTGAAATATGGGGGTAAGAAACCGAAATAAATAGAAACTCTGGGCGAAGGGATCGAAAGATACTTTCCATAACATCGATAAGAGTGCTTTAAGGAAGCTCCGGTCTCTTTACTACAAGAAAGATTATTCGATTGTCCATTGTTTACTTTTAACTGGTAGTAAACTCAATCTAGTGGAAAAGTCTTGAAAGAAATAAATGATTCATAGCTATAATCACTGAAAGATCAGAGGAAATAGACAAAATAAAGAAAATGCTTAAGAACAAAATAGAGAAATTTTTTTTTTTTTTTTTTTTTTTTTTTTTTTTAGAGAAATTGCTAAAGAAAAACCTATAATCTATCTTCTAAAAGATTAGAGAAAAGTGACCACTCATTTAGGAAACTAGATTTCATCTTAACCCGTGACACTGTATGTTCGGCATAGCCCAAATCAGAGCTTCCATCTCGGAGTGTAGAGGCAAGAAACTCATTTTCAAACATCTTCGGTTCAGTGATTTAATAACTCGAAAAATTATAAAAAAAAATAAATTGCTTCATCCCCTATACAAAGTCCCAACTTGATGTAAAAAATAAATAATAATAATAATCTCAACTTTGAATTATAAAAGATAAGACAAAGTCTCAACTTGAATATCATCTCTCACAAATCTATATTTTATTTTTAAAAGTTAATTCTGCAAGGCTCTGATATTACCTTGTCAGCATCCATCAATGAGATTGGTGCTTTCTGGCTCTACGATGGGTAATGGCTGCATCATCTTTCTTGGAACCTTCAGGTTTGCGAGCCCAAGCTGGTGCTTGGTCTGGTCCATATCTGTAGTCATAGAAAAGCTCCTCGCTAGCTTCTATCCGTTCGTTTGCAAATATTCCGACCCTGTGATCTCCTGCCACAAACATCACCTACAACACAAACAAGACCCTTAAGTTTCCTTGTGTACATAATAAAACTCTTTCCACATCAAGAAAGATTCCATACTTATGCGAAAAGAGATGATCCATGGTTATTAATACTAAATACTGGATATCGGTCTTTTTGCAAATTATTTTCGCAATTATCATCACCTTTGAAAAAGGATTGAATAAATCTAACATATGTACACACATTATTTTACAAAAAATACCTTTGAAATTACCCTTCTTATTGGAGTTTTAGACTACACTTACAAAGATTGTATACACGTGTTGTTTGATCATAATCTACAACGCTAGATTTGATCATTATAGTACAGAATGCTACTCTCGCCTTTATTTTCTTTAGTTCCTTTATTGTTGTTGCTAATCTTTACCTAATACCTAATCCTAGTAAACATTCTAAATGGAACTTCTGAATAATTTGAGTGACTAGAGGCGAGAGCAAAAGTATATTTACTAAATGATTATGTGGTTTTTTCATACCAAAACTGATATGGAAGAGAAGCATTTGGTACCTTAGCGTAGCAATTGGGTTTTGCTGAGTGATTGGCAAATTTCAGCTTGTCTCCTTTGCGTTGAGCATCGAGGACGTACTGCAAATATTAAAAACTTACTTATAGATACGAAGTCCAAGAGGAAAATATCAGAAAAAAAAAGGTGAGAGATTTAGTACCTGATCATTCAAGTCAAAGAGGAAGGACGAATTTGCCCGGTCGTATATTTTACCACGCTTATCTGCCTCACGGTGTGAGATCAATTCGCCAGTGTATTCTCCAAGATACTCATTTTTGCTGACCGAGTTCTGATGATCAGAGTAGGATCAGATTACTTACAGATAGAGAGAAGAGGTATGAAATAGTAGTTAACAAGGAAGAGATTCACATGCTTTACCTTTAGAAACGCACCCCATCCAGCAACATCAGACCTTCCCAAGAGGATCTGGTAAATACACATAAGAAATTAGATTTATCTACAATGAATGCATTTTTTATTTTTTGTAGATACGTGATTTGATGACGACATTATACCCTCTGTTGTTGCCTCAGAAGAAGTCTCATGTTTCCGCATTGCCCTTCTCCGCGTCTTGGTGCCTCGCCAAGAGAACCATCTCCACAACTGAGTTAATAAGCAAGTTTTTTTAAATTACTCATCAAATAGTAGATCTGATTTGTATGTGGCACTTCACTTCAAAAGATCTGGATTTAAACTGTCTACCTAACCCAGCAATTTCTGCAAACATCTGGATCGCATTCTCTGCCAGCAGCAAAGCAGGGACACTGCCTGCTTCTGCATTGACTCTTTGCACAATGACATCCTCGAAAACGATTTTTGCAGCTTTTTGAGCACCTGAATTAAATCAACAGATGGTTATAAGAAGATCCTCTATTACTTCATTTGACGGTAATTTGTTTGTATACCCGCAATATTTCTCGCAGCAAGTTTCATTAGTTAGACAAGGGCAATCCTTTCCGCACATTGACAGGCATCCACACGGCGTGTATTGTTTACAGGACTGGTTTTTGCCACCAGCTATTCTTTTCCAGACAGATGGATGACCAGCAGACTTTGTAGAGTATTTCAGCTTCCGGGTTTTGCCTTTTCTACGGAACAATCTTGTCCTTGGAGGAACCTCCTCATCCTGTCAAGTAAAGTAAGAGAGCAGTATAAAATAAAATATGTTTCTGACAGATATGGCATGATAATATCGATAAAGTCTCAAATAAAATAATCACTTATCTAAGCCAACTTATAGTCAACTATCGGTTTGCTCACTGCAGTTTCAGGGAAAATTACTTACGAAAATTGGATTATCCAGATCAGAACCTTTTTTCTTCTGGATTAGATCTCTAACCCTATCAGTCTGACAAACTAACTTACTACATAAAGATTGAAAAGAAAAAAGAACCTAGGAAGATCAAGAACTTACATCCATCCCTGGGTCAGTCCTGCCATCATCCAACAGCAAATTTGGGGTGCTCGATCTTCGAAAAACCGAAACTTCGTTTTCGCGCATGTAACTGGACACATCTAGACATGTCTTCAAGCCAGAAAGCATGTTTCTAGCAATAAGACAGCTGAGACAGCATGGACCAACATATTAGGTATAAATATATGTGTTGTGTTTGAAGATGATAATTTACTAAGATCCAGTTTACCTGTTTCTCCCAAAGATTTCGACTCCCTTCAAGTAAAGATCCTTCTCAATAGCCTTCCACTCTGTAGATGGTTGACTTGTCTCAGACATATCTCCAATGATTATTGCTCCGTTTCCACTACCATGCTCTGGCTGATAAACTGAGGAACCACCATCATGGACCAAATTGTCTGGAATAGGCTCAGCAACTTCTTTTGCATCAGCTCCTGAGCCTCTGTTTATTTTATTGGTATCAGCTGCTCCACCTCGATCACTCTTTGTGGTGCTATCCAGTGCCTGATCTAAGCTAGGGATAGAATTAACAAATGACATTTTTGTATCCGAGTCTTCGGTCTTCTGTTTCTTGTTTGATACATTGGAGTCGTCGGGATTTGGGACCTCACGCTTTCCCCTAATTCCATGCTCTTGTTCTACACCAGAGGATGCATCTAAATTCTTGGAACCAGTATCAGTCTTTTCAACTTGCAGATTGACACCACCACCAGCATTATGAGGGTATTCAGGGGAGACAGCCTTGCTGTATTCCTCTTCTGAAGCTTTCTCTTCTGTTTTAGATGCAAAATTACTGCTTGCTCCCGGTACTTCTCTGACCGCCTTGAGCAAAAACCATTAACATAAGAATGATGGTGATTAAAACTCCGGAACGAAGAAACTCATAGATAAACAAGACTATGCACTTGTACAACTATGATGAAAGATCACTCCTCTAGCAGACGAATACATGCTAAACCTCAACCTAGTTCAGAATATAGATGACATCAATTCCATGATCTCACTGGTCAAATCTAGTTTATTGAGGGAATACACTAAACTGAAAAATTTCCTCCTTAACTACGAATATACTTGTCTCTGTGAGCGTGTAAAGAGACATAGAGAGATAAACCTGGAGGTAACAATGTTTGCTGCAGGGGTTCCTATCACCTTCACAATCAGTCCAATAAGGCTGTTTTTCACTCTGTCAGCCAAAGTCCTCTGGTTATGTTGAAACTCTAGCAATACAACTAACGAAAGTAAAGACTGATTCAAGCTTACAGCAGTAATCAAAGGCTGAGAACATCCATGCAAACGACAGTCAAATACCTGTTAGGATAAGGAAAGAAGGATAAACATGATTGAAAAATACTTAGTAATACATGATCTCTCTGTCACAAAAGAAAAATCCCAAGTACCAAGCAACGGCGGCAGAAAAGATTATCAAAAGAATCTAGAGCAGCACCAAGGCCCTTTTCCAGAGATATTCCCAGCTTGAATCTGGAATTAGAAAAGTCCTCAACATTCTGCTCATTCTTCAACTTGAGCTCCTCGTATCTTTCCTGCAGCAGACAGGAAACTCAAATACCATTAGTGAAGAAGAATAGGAAGAATAGGAAAACATCATCAGATAAACCACAATAACAAGATGACTAAAACTACACCAGAATGTCTGAAGCATCTACGCTGAGGAACTGGGAAAGAGCATCCTGCACTTCCTCACCCATGCCATACTCCTGCCCAATCAACCTGCCATTTCAACTCAAACCAGGTATTAATAAATTCATATATAATGACTAGAGAGATAAATTTCAGACCTACTGGTAATGAAAAGTCTTTACAGAGTGAAATTAGATACAAATACGATAGATGTCATCTTCTTTAGCATCAACAAATTCAATTCATTGAAAAATAAATTCCACCCAGGTACCTCTTTCCTTATTCAAATATTAAGATAAGTAAACCGGTATCACAGTTTTTCCACATCAGAGCATAAAACAGTCCATGATTCACACTCTCTGCAAAACTGACCATATAACGGAGTCTTCACCCTCGGAATATTCACGTTTTTCCTCCTCAGGTTCTGGTTCTTCCTCACTATCGCTGCATATTAGTGTCTCACCACCATGTTGCTCATAGTAGATTTGTCTCCGACCAACCACAGACTGATCTTCAGCCATTCTTTGGTTTCTGCATTGTTAAGAAAATATTGTCAGACAAGGAAACAACAAAGCATGCTCCCAACGCGAATCTATGGCAGATCTGATCCAAATCAGTGGGAAAAAGGGTAATGACCACAAATTTTTTCTTTCCATTATCCCCAACTTGGCCGTCAATGGAGCAAATGGCGTCTGACTAATACATGTAAAACCAAACTACGAAGGGAGAAAAATAATTCAACTTCAATGGATATCATTGTGAAACACCTATAGTTGGACAAACAAATGACCGCAGCTGGACTCAAAAACTATTTGCGATAGTTATAGACGAGAATGAAAGAAAAAATAGTGCATGCCTGTCCAAAAATATCCAGGTAGTGTATGGCGGTATTCTCTCAGCAATGGGAAGCTTAACACTTGCTGATATAACATCCTTAGTAGGAACATAGTCTCTATCTCCCACCCCATGAGAAAAACCATTTAACTTGCAGAGTGGTGTTTCCATTCTAGAAGAAAACATATTGCTATTTCCACTGTCTCCTGCGGTAGCCCGGTTAAACGCAGCAGATGAAAGAGGAGAAACATTAACATCCACTTTCTTTCTGTTAGCCTCAAATTTCTCCTACATTTCCAGGGAAATAATCGAAATTGGATAAATAAATGATTTCGAAATTCCAGAAAATAGTAGAATTAATAAAGAACATCATGTATAGAAACTCTCTTACTTTAATAGACCTAACTCTTTCTCCTTGAATTTCCCTTTTAAGCTGATTCAACTTGTTCTCCAAACCCTCGAGTCTATCATCATCATCATCATCTACATGAGACTTCTATTTAGAAGCCCAAAAAATGTTTAAACATTCAAAACAAAAAAAAATCGAATAAAAATTAACGCGGAAAAACACTAATCCTATAAGGTCCATCAACAACAACAGTAAACAAAAGTGAGAGAGCGATTATAATTTGACAAACTCAAACGGATTCCAGGAGTAATCAGATGAAAAAAAAACGCGAATGATCATGCGAATACGAGCAAAATCAGATATAATTTCAAACGAGGAGACTAAAACACAAAAACAAGGAGATTGAGAGGTAAATCTGACTCCGATTCTTCCAGAGGAGTCGCTATCATCCGTCACCATTGATGCCTCCTCGAGCTCTCCGCTTCTATCTTCACTCGAACTCTCTCTGCTTTTTCCGCAATCAGACTTGAGAAGGACGAACGGAGTGTGGACCGGAAGGGGGGTTACATACAAGGAAAGCCACACGTATGAATGAATAGCTCTTACACGTGTACAAATTAATTCTTAAAAAAGGACTGTTAACTTTTTTTTTAAGGCCATTTATTTTACTTTTATGATAATGAACCAGCTAAAACTAAAAGTGTTTATAACCGAAATTGATATAATGACATTCAGGTCATCCATATCCCATAGTTCGAAACCATAATTTAGATAGAGTCTTTCAATTGGAAGTTATATCTTCAAATTCTATATTTCATATCTGAAGATTATGGTAAATATTAATTAATTAACGACAATAATAAAAAAAAAAAAACATATATACAAAATTTTACCCTCCGAGAGAGGATAACCCAAAATCCAAAGAGCTGTAATAATGTCCCAAACTCAAAGCTTCTCCGCTCGAAAAACGAATAAACAAAAATAAGGGAGATTAAGAAGAAGAAGAATTAAAAAGAGGAAGACCATGGGTTCTATTCTATCATCGGCCTTCATGTAGATCTTCAGAGAAAACAGTTGTTCGTGTAATATTTTCATGATCAAAAGCGCTTAGACCAGAATAAGGACCAGAGGAGAACATAGAAGAGGTTACTTCTGACTCGAACGTAGCTGAGGATTGTCTCCGATTAGGACGAGCTTTATTAGAAGTGTTTAAAACCTGATCTTGATACTCAACCACCCGTTGAACCATTTTAAGTGACTGAACCACTTCGCCCATCGTTGGTCTCTGGCTAGCTTCAGGTGCAACGCAAGCTGCAGCGATTGTGCACACTCTTATGAAATCTTCTTTTGGGTATTTGCCTTCGAGTCTTGAATCAACTAGTTCTTCTAATCGGTCTTTGTCTCTTAGTATTGGCCTTGTCTGCATCCAGAATAACATTTTTACTTTCAAGACTTTAACAGATAAGTTTTCGACAATGAAAATGCAGGAAGATCTTGGGAGACGACAAAAACTTTGTACTCTTTTTACTTACCCAAGTGACGAGATTTTCTTGGCCTGAAGGTTGTGACATATCCACAGGTTTTCTACCAGTTAACAACTCGAGAAGGACCACGCCATAACTATAAACATCACTCTTGACTAGTAGGTGTCCCGTCATTGCATATTCAGGCGCTACATACCTGATATCAAATGTGGGATTCAATAGGCGAGACAGAAACTTTTTTTTTTTTTTTTTTTTGGTCATCTAGCGAGTCACAATTTAAAAGTTGTATATGATTAATTATCAGGGAAATGAGAAACTTACCCAAATGTGCCCATAACACGGGTAGATAAGTGATTACCCCTGCCTTCAGGAGCTTGTTTGGCAAGGCCAAAATCTGCAACTTTGGCGTTGAAGTTGTTCTCGAGGAGTATGTTAGAGGCTTTGAAGTCTCTGTGTATAACCGATGGTTGTGAGTCTTCATGAAGGTATGCAAGTCCTCTTGCAGCATCAAGTGCAATCTTCATTCTGGTGTCCCAATCAAGAGGACAGTTCAACCCGAGAGGCCCTGAAGCATATAAATGGACTTAAATAAATCACTCTTGTATATAAATTCCTGCACCAGTATACAATAACTTCTTTCGGTAATGTCAGCTATTAAAATAAGGCAGCAAGGGAAGTGAAGAATATATATTACCATGGAGCCAAGCCTCGAGGCTGCCATTTGGAACAAGCTCATAACAAAGTAGGTGCTGAGAAGAATCACGACTGCTATAGTAACCCACAAGTTTCACAAGATTACGATGATGAAGACGGCTTAGCATATCAATCTCCACCTGGAATTCTTTATCGCCTTGTGGCCCTCCACTTGTTAGCTTCTTAATTGCTACAGCAGTACCATCGGCTAAGATACCTCTGTAAACCTTGCCAAACCCACCTTCCCCTAGAATGCTAGCAGATTCAAAATTGCTAGTTGCCTCCTTGAGTTCTTCATATGAAAGAAATCGTGTACTTGCTGGATGAGGAAGAGATCCCCCAACTGAACCAGCGTCCATGTTCCTTGGTTTTACTGAAAGAAGAAAAATGCGATTAAGTTTTTACTAAGAACAAGAACTTAGATTGCCAGGATTTAGGAAAGTAACACAAATCCCACTGGTAAGGTCGACAAAGATTATTCATCAACTATGTATCCTCATCCTTCCCGATCCTTAGGTTTGCTTCCTACTTTCTAGTCTATTGGCTTTTACATAAGGCCAAATGAGAGATCTAGAGTTGACAAATAACGACACAAACTTTAGACCCAATAGAAAAGTTGATACTTTCCCCACATCTATGCTAACTTTCCAATGTGCGGTTAACATACTGTGTATCTTCTGACATGATTCATGTATTCCGAACTGAGATCAGCGTAACATAAATGGGTTTAAACCTTGTATTGAGAAGAGGTACATACCAGCTTCTTTGTGAGGATCAGGAGCTTTCTCTTCTCGGAGTGCGCAGGAACAAATAACAAGCACAGAGATTATGGCAAGTATAAGAACACCAGCGGCTATAGCAAAGATAAGAATAAGATTGGGATGCTTCTTTTTCCCTGGAGATTTTACTGACGCAGACGCTGAGGATCCTTGTGATGGTGCTTTATGAGGTGCAGAAGCCACTAGAGGTGCTACAAACATTTTAAGACCAATCTTAATGCAAATGTAAGGAATCATGGTGATATACTCCAAAAAAGCATTGAATTGGGAGATGCTATTGTTAACATAGAAAACGATATCAGTATACATCCTTTCGGTAACATAGAAAACTATATCAGTCTACATCCTTTCGGCTATGCTATACTTGAGTGTGATGAAACTTTAACCACAGAAGTAAACTCAAATGTGCAGAATTGATTGGCCGATTGAATTCTTGCCAGTACTTTACCTTGAGAAGGTGCAGGGGCCTCAAACCAAGTAAGGTTTAGAAGTTTGTAATCTCCCACCAAAGTAGGGCTAAATTGGATCTTGTGGCTGATAAGAGAAGAGTTTATTGCTGATGCCTGACTCGCTGAAAAACTAATTCCAGAATGAGGGGTGATATCCATTGATATGTTCATCCTTGATAAGCTTAGCACATAGAAGTTGATCAGCTCGATTTGGTGAGGTAGGAGACCAAGCTGGGTAGCAAATTCGTTCATGAACATGTTCCAACTAGGAGTTTCTGAAACATTCAAGAGAAGGATGTCCAGTTTTATAGGATACACACAGTGGCAACCGATACTTCTTCGTTTAAGCACCATATCTGGTTTGCAACAATCTGGAAAAACAACAAATACACACAATGAATCTTGAAATAGCATGTTATTCTAATGACAAATCAAAATTGGAGAAGAGAGAATTGAAAAAAAATCATCCTTCAAAGGGCTAACTGAGTTGATTGAATTATGAGATTGGATATCGTCATACTTGAAATGGAGGGGGACAAAGGTGGCTGAGTTAAGTCATCAGGAAGTGCACCATTACTAGATTGTCCTGGAGCAAGATCAACCAAGCCAGCTCCAGGAGACTGAGCATTCTTTTTCATGGAAGGTTTGGAGAAATGTGAGCTGGTAGGGGGATGAATAGAAGCAACCAAACGACTATAGGGAGGAGGATGCTGAGGTGCTTCTGCTTGTTGTGGTGCGAAATACTTTCTGTGAAACCGCGGAAATTCAGCTGATAGGGGCAGATCAGGGATATCTGGTGAAGTTGAAGGTGATAATGTTGGTGAAATTGGCAGTCCTTCATATAGAGCATCAGCTAATTGAACACTGGCGAGGGAAACCACACAATATACACAAACCAATGCTTTCAACGCCATTATTAGGACATCTCTTTGCAAACCTGGGATTGATATATCAAAAGAAACAGTGAGAGAGTGGTAAAACAATAACTGAACTAAAGCTAGTCCATCTGATTGGTAAGAATTGCAAACATTTGGGAGCCAATTTTATAAGATGTTAATGTTAGCAGAACAAGATATTAAAAGAATGTCGTTTAGATGAAAATTCCTACTAACCTTTTTTCATAAAAAGATACAAGCGCATGGTCCAAAATCAAAAACCAATAAGAATTTACTGTGCCTTTTTTAGCCTGGATAACCTAACGTTTGGATCCAGAGCTAAGATCGTGTAACCATATTTAGAAACTATAAACCTAAAAATTTTGAGCACGATCAACTTCAAGAACCATACTACACTCCAAATTTATATCGTCACTAACCAAAATCAGTGACCTAACAGATAAAAGAAACAAAGTAACTAGATATCAATAGGTCCCATAGACTAAATCCTTCTCATTCCGTACCAAACAAAATTAGAAATCCAAAAAAAAATCATCACAGTTTTTTCCTCCAATTTCACAACTCCTTTAAATCGAGATCACTGCACTTGAGTAAGACAGTATAATAAGAGAACAGATATGCGTGAATTTTACCGGAAGAGCTCGCGACTGAGAAAATCGACATCACCGACACTTTCTCTTGGCTTGAAAACCCTCAGATCTACACAAAACTCGCCGCGAGAATAGAAACTCACAGCGGAAGACGAAATCCCAAGAAGAAACGAAACGTAAAAGACCTTAAACCCGAGAAACCTCTTTCAGGGGTTTTCGATTGGTGGATCCGAGATAACAGATATATTTACAACAATAAACGGAGCTCCGGAAACCCTAGAAAGAGAATCCGCCATCGTCGCCAACGATTTCAGCTCCCAAAAAATATTTTCCGTTGGCGGAGATTTCTTCAGCTTCACTCCGCTTTTAGTACTGTACAAGCTCCTCTCTCTCTCTTTCTCTCTTTTTAATTTTTTTTTTTTCTCTTTTCAGAAATTAATTATTTTAATTCTTTACTCCAAAATGTTTATTTAATAGTATTATTTTCTGATCGTTTCGGTTTTTGAATGCGCGACAGAAAGAAGAGAAGCGTGCGGCGTAATTGAGCGTATACGTCCACACACACTAAAATACGCCGTTAACGGAAAACGAACATTAACGATAGCAAAAAAAAAAAGGCGTCACTGTCACTGTCACTGTCACTATCAAAGGGACTTCGCTGTTAATTTCTGGATACGTTAAAAAGTGAAAACGAAACCATTTTTTTTTTTTTTTTTTGGGCTAAAAAAACGAAACCAATTTTAAACTGGAAAACTTATGAGAATCTGCGGTTAAGAGGATATTTGTTCTGACTTCTGACTAATATAATTTACAAAGGATAGTACAATGACTAAATTAAAGGTAACAAACAATAAAAATTAGTATTATGAGTTTTTACTTAAATTAAAAGAAATTCCATTTGATTATTTGGTTATTTCATTTTGCAGCTTTATTTTACGATTCTTTTCTATGTTAAAAATGGAAAATATAGAATAAGAATAAAGATAATGAGGATTATTATAGTTGTTCTTAAAAACAACAACAACGAAAAAAAAAATTCAATAAAGCAAATCTCAGTCACCCAAAGAAAAAAGTAGTGATTATTGAAAGTGACCCTAACCTTACATTGGGAATCTTGAGATATGCTTAAAATGTTTGACCATTTCAACGCCAAAATTCTTGATTTAATTATAAATTAATTAATGCATAAAATGTTGAATTATAACTTTGGAGTGAATTTCAAGACTAATAATAATTAAGGAATCAAAATCAGCTCTTTAAACTTGCACAAATTAATAACCCAACAAATTTTCAAAGCAAAAAAAAAAAAATCTTATCAACATAGATTTTTTTTTCTTTTGTTCTTTTTTTTTTCTAGTAGACTATTTTATGATCGTGTATTCTTACGAATTTAAAACTAAATAATGGCACAACAACAACATTTATTGTTAGTACAAATTACTAAAGTATAAATTAGAATTATTTATGGAATTTGATTTTTCAAGAAAAAAATATATGTAGGCTTTATATCATGGAACACTTGTGGGCCAAACATTGGACTAGAACCCAACAAACTTATAAGGCCCATCAGCAAAATAGTGATATACAAATAGGTCCCTAATTTTTCTTTTTGTTGCAACAATAGCCCTCCAAATTTGAAAACCTTTTAAATTTGTTTTCATTTTTTTTAAAATAGTCTATAAACCCCAAAATGTTTTAATCATGTACATTTGTAATGATCAAATGAGTTAGTGAAGTGGCAAGTAGAAAAATATGATTAATTTGAACTCTTCACCCAAATTTTATTTCCCTGACGGAAATATAGATTGAAGCTTCCATCAATGCAGCTAATTTCCCTGACGGAAATATAAATTTTATTCCCTGACGAAAATATTTACTTCTTTTGAATCTTCAATCTATTATGTAATGTCGTCCCGTGCATGTACATACACTTTTTTACATAAAAACGAATAATTACGCCATAGGACACTCCCCGCAATTCAATTTTCGGCGGCTGGCAATTGAGCAAGTCTCAAGACACGGTTCATTAACATTGCCATCATCTTCAGGCGGAGCTACCCCAAATTTAAACTGTCATCATTGATATATACACATACAAGAAAGAAAAGAAAAAGAAGTTAAAACTGTGAACATTGTTAAATTTAACTAATACCAATTTGACTATAAGTGAATTTAATCTATGGTAGTCTCATTGTGGGACCAATCCTTTACTTTAAGATTCATATCTCGGTTTGGGTTTTGTAGACTCTAACATGGTTAATGGAGTTTCATCTCCTAACTAACTACAATTGAGTGAATTAAACTACAAAGTTATCGATCAATGGGGTCTCGTACTTTTTCTAGTTTCAGATAAGAGTTGAGATACTCTTAAGAGAAGGGGCAAGCAAGCAAGAAATACCTGGCAACTATAATCTTTGAAGTTTGGTTCCATCAACAGAGGAACTCCCATGTATTCTTTAAAGAACGTCTGAAAAATCCAAATTCCACAGTTTCAGTGATTGATCAAAGAACATTACGGTGACCTTCTACTGTGAAAAAGTCTTCAGATTCATGTCTTGTTTAAAACAAACAGACATTGACTCTATACAGTAAGAATTGATTGATTGGTTTAGTTGGATTGCAGAAGAATACCTGAGTTGGTAGTTTACATGTATTGATGCACACTCCCACACATTTGCTTTCTTCTAGATACTTACATTTCTCCACAAAAACCTACTTGGATTCCAACTCCTCTTTGTTATCAAAAGATAGAAAAATAACTGACAAAACGAATCATATCGAAACAGATGCAAATTTCAGTACGATCATTACCCCGCTATCCCAAGATTCTCCATTAGGAAGATCGATGATATTAACTTTGCTCGGTCCCATGAGCCATTGACATGTAAATACAGTGACTCTTGCTTCAATGAGAAACAAAAGGAAGAAAGAAGAAAACCGTTTAGCTCGCTCGGTTCAAATAAGTCAAAGCCTTTAGTTAAAAATGTAGGAATCCACATCCGAAATAAGTCAAAGCCTAATCTATATGTGATCCATTGTTACCCATATTTTGATAGATTTTTAATTGACATTTGAGTGATTGAAGATCCAAAAGAACTCACCAACCATCAATGCAGCTAATTTTCCTTGTGCTATAGGAGCAATGAGAAGCTTGTAAAGCTCTAAAATGAGTGGAGGAAACAACGACTTCAGTATTCTCACCTGTATCCACCAAAACAGAACAGAGGTTAAGCATTTTGATCACAAGAACCAAAAGCTCATAACTTTAGCCTAAAGTCTCAATAAAAATGGCTTCTCAATGAGAAACATACCGCAGCATCACTTGTCTCCGACTTAGTTCGACCTTTCAACAAGAGAAGCTTCACCAACTCAATAAGCCCAACGTACCCGGGTTTCTCTGAATCCGACCCGACTTCCTGTTACACATACTTGAACATGAACAAAGAACATTAGACTAATGTAAACCTAATTACCACTCCAATCAAATGACTAAATCTGCTTAATCCGAACAGATCCAATTTACAACTCACATCCACCAATTTGTTCCGGAACGATTGCATAAAGAAATCGTCGAGAATTCCTGGGTTGTACTCCAATTTCGAAGCTAATTCATCTGATTTAACCTGAGAATCAAATTGAAATTCACACATCTATATATGTGCGTCTCTATACAAAGCTGAGTTGAAATTAAAAAGTGGAACCACCTCTGAGGAATTAGAGATACGGCAACGAACACGACGCGTGAGTTTAGGACTTCGTATGATTAACTGTGTAGAAGATGAGTTGGAGAAGACGATAGTCGTCGGAAGAAGGAGAAGGGTAGCCATTTCTAGCCTTACAAGTTTTCTCCATTAATGGCCAAATAACAAAAGAGACGATTACAACAATAAACTACACACCGTTTTTAGTTATATAAAAACGACACGAAGTTTTTATTTACAAAAGCCTCTAAAACCCTAGCAAAGTCCTAGAATCGAGTGAGAGTGAGATTTTTGTGTCATTTTGGAAATTCACTGAGAAAATTCAAAATCCGTAAATCTGATCATGTATTCCGTTTCACGCCTCGCGAGGAGGTTCTGTGCGACGGTCGCTGCTTCTCCGGCGGCAATTAGCGGCGAGGCTTCTGCTTCTGTTCCGACGAAGGCGAAAAAGAATCCTTCGGTGTACAAGAAACTCTCAAGTCTTGGAACGAGAGGAGGGAAAATTGAGGAAACCCTAAATCAATTCACAATGGAAGGTATTACTGTGAAAAAACATGAGCTTGTTCGTTACGCGAAGGATCTTCGCAAGTTTCGTCAACCTCAACGTGCCCTCGAGGTTTGTCTCATCTTTCCCCCTTATCAGTGACTGATGAAATAACTTACGCAGAAAGTAGTAGTTGTGGATTTTAGCCACCATTGTTAGAGGCTTACTGTTTATGAAGTTTAAATGTGTATGGTGTTTGAGTTTTTTCTGAGCTCTGTTTCTTGGTTTGAATAGTGGGGTTGGTTATGGTTTTAGAGGCGTGTGGATAAAAATTTCATGTGATTGATTCATTTTATGGGAACAGATGAAACGGAGTTTTTGGGTGTGTAAAAGAATGAAACGGATGTTGCTATCTGTCTGTTTGTTATGTTTGGTTTTATCTTTTAAATGCTTAACTACTCATCACACCATCATGTTTGTTGTCTCCCATTGTGAGTAGATCTTTGAGTGGATGGAAAGAAAAGATATTGCCCTTTCTGGCGGCGATCATGCGATTCGTTTGGATCTTATTGCAAAGACTAAGGGATTAGAGGCGGCTGAAAACTACTTTAACAGTTTAGACGCTTCTACCAAGAATCAGTCGGCTTATGGGTCCCTATTGAACTGCTACTGCGTGGAACAAGAGGAAGAGAAGGCAAAGGCTCATTTTGAAAATATGGTTGATCTCAATCTTGTCAGCAATTCTTTGCCATTTAATAATCTGATGGCCATGTATTTGCGCCTAGATCAACCCGAGAAGGTTCCTGCACTGGTTGTTGCGATGAAACAGAAGAATATCACCCCTTGTGATATCACTTACTCCATGTGGATACAAAGCTGTGGAAGTTTAAAGGACTTAGATGGAGTAGAGAAAGTTCTAGGTGAAATGAAAGCAGAAGGTGAAGGTATTTCCTCGTGGGATACATTTGCTAATCTTGCAGCAATCTACATTAAAGTTGGCCTCTACGATAAAGCAGAAGAGGCGTTGAAGTCTCTGGAGAACAAGATGAATCCACACCTCCGTGATCCCTATCATTTTCTCATTAGCTTGTATGCTGGAATTTCAAATGCTTCTGAGGTTTATCGAGTTTGGGATTTGCTAAAGAAAAGACACCCTAATGTCAACAATTCAAGCTGTCTTACAATGCTCCAAGCATTGAATAAACTCAATGACATTGATGGAGTCAAGAAAATCTATACAGAATGGGAATCAACATGTTGGACTTATGATATGCGTATGGCCAATGTAGCGATTAGCAGTTACTTAAAACAGAACATGTACGAAGAAGCTGAGGCAGTTTTCAATGGCGCCATGAAAAAGTGTAAAGGTCAATTCTCAAAAGCTAGGCAGCTTTTGATGATGCACCTGTTGAAGAACGATCAGGCGGATTTGGCTCTGAAGCATTTTGAAGCGGCAGTTTTGGATCTAGACAAGAATTGGACTTGGAGCTCTGAGCTGATCCGTTCATTCTTTCTTCACTTTCAAGAAGCCAAAGACGTTGATGGAGCAGAAGAATTCTGCGAAACCTTGATGAAATGGAGTCCCCTCGATTCTGAAACTTACACTCTTCTTATGAAGACTTATTTATCTGCAGTGAAAGCTTGTCCTGATATGAAAAATAGGTTAGAGGAACAAGGTATCGAAATAGACGAAGAGCAAGAAGGTTTGCTTAGCAAGATTTGCCCTTGATTGATCCTGAAGCACGACTCTGTCTACTGTAATTTAATGTTCTGTAAAACTTTGCATTTGAAGCATTTTGTTCAGACTCATGTTATCGTTATAGTTTGCCTTTGAACTATATGAATTTATAAAACGTGTGTGTAATAGTTCCTTCTCCAAGGGTTGGGAGCTTTTGATGATGCATTTGTTGGAGAATGATGAGGCAGATTTGGCTTTGAAGCAATTAGAAGAAGTTGTTTCGGCTAAAAGTTAAGAATCCATCAAAATAGTGGTCATTGGTTAACCAGGAGGAAATCGCTTGGTGTGCAGAGCTAATTTATTCGTTCTTTCTTCACTTTGAGAAAGCTAAAGATGTCTGATGGTGCAGAATAGTTCGGCAGAAATTTGATGGAAACGGAACTCGTTGCATTTAGATTCCAAAACGTACACTCTTCTTATACGATTTAGGTGGCTGCAAAGAAATTGTGTCCCAATATGTGAAAGAGGTTGGAGAGACTTGGATCAAAGTAGACGAGGAGCAAGATCTGCCCTTGATGCATCCTATAATAAATTAATGCTCTATAGAATCATGTTAATAAAACCCTCATTTGTTCACATTTAGTTCAGACTCGTGATCTCGTTAAACTTTGTGGTATCTTGTAGTTAGAATTGACGTCTGTTTCAGGACACAAAACTGTGCGTGAAATTGTAAATATATATTTCTAAGCTAACTGAGTTCATAAAATGAAACTTTTTTTGTTCCCAAGGCGAAGCTAGAGAGAACAGATTAATTGCAGTATTATCAAATCCGTTATAAGTTATCTATATAACCAATTGCAACGTAACGAATTGAAAGAAAAATTTATCTGTTTTCTACTATAGAAATATCGTATTTTACTTTATGATTTATTAAATCTGGTAGAATAAATCATTTTCAAACAATTTGTGACGAAAAACAATTCTATCGCAAACCGTCTCAACATTTTGAAGACAAAATTTAAACGAATTTCGTCTTAAAATATGAATTATGAAATCTTCCGTCTTAAATCCGCAGTTTGATTGATTGTAATGTGAAACCTTGTGTGCCACGCGTTTGTGATTAATACTAAAACCCTTTTGACCTTTTAAAAAGGTAAAATATCCGAAAAAAGGCACTAAAAATAGCATAAAAGGCACTAAAAATATCATAAAAGGCACTAAAAATAGCATAATGATAAACGGAAGTGCGTACTGGCGAGAGGTGAAAAGAGGGGAGGCACGTATTAATATTCCACTAAGTGCAAACCACTGTAACGTGAATAGAGCAAGAGTGCATGAGTTTTCTTATAAGTGATCATCATCATCAGCTTTAATAAATATGTTAGTGCTTATCGAAGACTATGTTGCGTATTCATGTCGACCAAGGAGTCTGGACGCGTCTTCGAGATTTTAAGAGTGGTCAGTGCGGTTTCATCTTTTTCTGCAGGAACCTGTGATTTGAGGACACGTGTGTCTGTTTGTGAATGGGGTTTTGGCTATAAATAAGGTTTCTCGCCAAGGTCTGTAATCAAATATCTAGTACTGATCTAGCTTATACTATTAATTGTTTGGGAATCTGTCTTTTGATCTGAGTGAGCTTGTGTGTGTATTTTTGAGATATAGAGAAAGAGAGTGAGAAAGAGTAAATATGGGGAAGTTCGTGAGAAGGGGTTGGGTAGTGGCGTGTATGATGATGCTACTGATGTCGACTCAGGTTTTGGGACAATTATCTGGTACAAGCAGTCATGCAAGTGCCAAAAGCCGACGTCATAAACATAAAGGAGGCGGTGCTGGTGCTGGTGCCAGTGGAGGTGGAGGAGCTGAAGGTGGTGCTGGCGGTAGCATTGGAGTCGGAGGTGGAATTGGTGGAGGAGGAGGTATAGGTGGTGGTGGTGGTGTTGGCGGTGGTATTGGAGCCGGAGGAGGAGTTGGTGGTGGAGCAGGCGGTGGCATTGGAGGTGGTGCAGGAGGAAGCGGAGGTGGCAATGGTGGTGGAAGAGGTCATGGCAGTAAACATGGTGGTGGTGGAAAAGGTCATGGCGGTAAACATGAAGGTCGTGGTAGTGGAGGAGGTGGCGGTGGTGCTGGTGGAAGTGGTAGTGTTGGAGCTGGAGGAGGAGTTGGCGGTGGTGTAGGAGCCGGGGGAGGAGTTGGTGTTGGTGGCGGAATTGGAGGAGGTATAGGTGGCGGAGCTGGAGGAGGTGCCGGCAGTGGTGGAGGTAAATGTGGCGGTGGACGTGGTAGTGGCGGAGCTGGTGGCAGCGTTGGAGCTGGAGGAGGTATTGGTGGCGGTGGCGGTGTTGGTGGAGGTGGAAGTGGAGGTGGTAGAGTTGGTGGAGGTGGAGGTGGTAGAGTTGGTGGAGGTGGAGGTGGAAGTGGAGGTGGCAGTGTTGGTGGAGGAGGACGTGGCGGTGGTGGAGCTGGAGGCGGTGTTGGAGCCGGAGGAGGAGCTGGTGGTAGTGTAGGAGCTGGAGGAGGAGTTGGTGGAGGTGGCAGCATTGGTGGTGGCGGTGTTGGAGTCGGAGGAGGAACTGGTGGCGGTGTTGGAGTCGGCGGAGGAGGACGTGGTGGTGGCGGTGTTGGAGCCGGTGGAGGAGCTGGTGGTAGTGTTGGAGCCGGTGGAGGAGCTGGTGGTAGTGTTGGAGCCGGTGGAGGAGCTGGTGGACGTGCTGGTGGCGGTGTTGGAGCCGGTGGAGGAGTTGGTGGCGGTGTTGGAGCCGGTGGAGGAGGACGTGGTGGTGGCGGTGTTGGAGTCGGAGGAGGAGCTGGTGGTGGTGTTGGAGCCGGTGGAGGAGCTGGTGGTAGTGTTGGAGCCGGTGGAGGAGGACGTGCTGGTGGCGGTGTTGGAGCCGGTGGAGGAGCTGGTGGTAATGTAGGAGCTGGAGGAGGAGTTGGTGGAGGTGTAGGAGTTGGAGGAGGTATAGGAGGCGGTGTTGGTGGTGGTGTAGGAGGTGGAGTCGGCGGAGGTGCCGGTGGTGCTACTGGAGGAGGAGTTGGTGGTGCTGTTGGTGGAAGTGGAGGTGGCAGTGTTGGAGCCGGTGGAGGAGCTGGTGGTAACATAGGAGCTGGAGGAGGAGTTGGTGGAGGTGTAGGAGGCGGTGTTGGTGGTGGTGGAGGAGGACGTGGTGGTGGCAGTGCTGGAGCCGGTGGAAGAGCTGGAGGAGGAGTTGGTGGAGGTGTAGGAGTTGGAGGAGGTATAGGAGGCGGTGCTGGTGGTAGTGTAGGAGGTGGAGTTGGCGGAGGTGCTAGTGGTGCTACCGGAGGAGGAGTTGGTGGTGTTGTTGGTGGAGGTGGAGGTGGCAGTGTTGGAGCCGGTGGAGGAGCTGGAGGAGGAGTTGGTGGAAATATAGGAGGCGGTGCTGGTGGAGGTGTAGGAGGTGGAGTCGGCGGAGGTGCCGGTGGTTCTGCCGGAGGAGGAGTTGGTGGTGCTGTTGGTGGAGGTGGAGGTGGCAGTGTTGGTGGAGGAAGTCGTGGTGGTGGACGTGGCAGCGGTGGAGCTGGCGGCAGTGTAGGTGCCGGAGGAGGAGGTCGTGGTGGTGGTGGTGTTGGTGGAGGTATTGGCGGGGGTGTAGGAGTTGGAGGTGGTGCCGGTGGTAATGTTGGAGGTGGTGCCGGAGGAGGTGTCGGTGGAGCTGTTGGAGGAGGTGCCGGTGGAGCTGTTGGAGGAGGTGCCGGTGGAGCTGCCGGTGGAGCTGTTGGAGGAGGTGCCGGAAGTGCCGGTGGAGCTGTTGGAGGAGGTGCCGGTGGAGCTGTTGGAGGAGGTGCCGGTGGAGCTGTTGGAGGAGGTGTCGGAGGAGGTGCCGGTGGAGCTATTGGAGGAGGTGCCGGTGGAGCTGTTGGAGGTGCCGGTGGAGCTGTTGGAGGAGGTGCCGGTGGAGTTGTTGGAGGAGGTGTTGGAGGTGCCGGTGGTGTTGGAGGTGGTGCTCTTGGAGGAGGTGCTGGAAGTGCCGGTGGAGCTGTTGGAGGAGGTGCCGGAGGAGGTGCCGGTGGAGCTGTTGGAGGAGGTGCTGGGGGAGGTGCTGGGGGAGGTGCCGGTGGAGCTGTTGGAGGAGGTGCTGGAGGTGCTGGTGGTGTTGGAGGAGGTGCTGGACTTGGTGGTGGTGTTGGTGGTGGAGGAGGACTTGGTGGTGGTCTTGGAGGGGGTGGAGGAGTCGGTGGTGTTATTGGAGGTGGTGTTGGTGGTGCTATTGGAGGTGGTGCCGGAGGAGGTGCTGGTGGGGCTGTTGGAGGTGGTGGTGGAGGAGGACTTGGTGGTGGTATTGGTGGCGGTGGTGGAGGAGGACTTGGTGGTGGTCTTGGAGGCGGTGGAGGAGTCGGCGGTGGTGTTGGAGGTGGAGCAAATGTTGGTGTAGGAGTTGGAGCCGGGGGTGGTGCTGGTGGAGGAGTTGGAGCAGGGGGAGGAGCTGGTGGTGGCAGTGGCGTTGGAAACCGACGACACTAAATCGGAAACAGCATTGAGCCAGTGACCGTTAACAATTTAGCAATTTATGCACGTTGCCTCTTTAGTAGTTTGCATGCACGCTCGTTGTTATCACTTTTATCTTACTAATAATGAATAAAACTCTTTTCAAAAGATTAAAGATGTAACTAAATTAATGATGAAAATATATAGTTCAAATCAACCGATGTCTTTTGTTTAATATTATTATTCTCTCTCACCTTACAAGAAATTAGGTACATATATCTTATCTATATATAATTCGATCGCATATAGCCATGGATTATATTGATCGCTATTTTTCGCAACAAACAATGACAATATGCTTTTTTTATATTAACCAACATATTTCTAATGGATTGTGACAAATTGCTTATATTTTGATTTTTATTAATGTATCGATCGTTATTTTACATGGTAATATAGCTAAATTTATTATATTAGTTATAGTAGAAATACTATGAAAATGTAAATAATATGGAAGAAAGTATAACTAATTTCCGAAGAACTCACTTCTCTTAATGATTTTGAGTGTTAATTAAATAAAAAAGTTACAGTGGTTTTGTTTTCTAAGTATAATATATGTAAAGCCATTAATATATGTAAAAGCATTTTCACAACAAACTATATATATATACAACAAAATTCAGAGATTATGCAAGCTTCCTTCTTTAGTCCGACCTCTTACTTCATAGTGTTGTTTGCTTCAACCTCTTGCTATTTGCTTATATTTTGGTCCCCATATGATAAGTGATCTTACACTCTCTTCTCCTTTTGTTCTGTTAAACTATGAATATAAAGATCTATAATCAGGCGATTAGGCGATTAGGGTTTCTCCTCTCTCTCAACTAGGCGATTAGGGTTTCTCCACTCTCTTGCCGCCGTCGGTGTGGCCTCTCGCCCACCGGCAAGAATCTTCCTCTTTCTCCCTCCTCTTCCTTTCTCCCATGGCTTCGCTGTTGTTCCCCCTAGGTTTTGCTCCGCCGTTACTCCTTCCTCCTCCAGATCCGCCGCCGTTTGTTCTTCTGCCAGATCTATCTACGGTGGTCTTTTCTCCCGAGCCTCCCGAGCCTCCCGACCCACCAGACAGTCTCTACAGATCTTCCATTGCCTCTCCTTCGATTTTGCAAGGGAAGTTTTCAGATCTAGATTTGAAACTGTTTCAAGCTTCCAGTCTTGTTGCTTCCAGTCTTTTTGCTTCGTTTTCTCTTATGCCATCTGTTGGCACTCCTTTCGCATCCTTGCGATCTATTACTGTTGTGTGCAGTTCGTGGTATCAAGCCTTTCATGTCACCTGGTTGGAGCTTTGGATCTCTCCTCCACGCCTCTCCCATCCTTTAGTCACTCCATTTGAAGGTTTTATCTCTGTAAGAGGTAGTAGTATCTCTGAACTATTTGCTTTCGTTTGGAACATGCCCTCTATAATATCTCAATTCTCTCAGTATAAGGATGTGATGATGTTGAGTATATTTATGATGTTTTTACCTCAGTATGAGGCTGTTATGCCTTTGTTTAATCTCAGGCTCCCCTTACCTCAGTATGAGGTTGTTATGATTTCGATTAGACTTAAGCTTCTTTTACCTCATCATGAGGCTGGTATGATTTTGATTAAGCTTAGGCTGCCCTTACCTCAGTATGAGGATCTTCTTCAGAAACTTTGGCCAAGATCACTTTGTGATATTGTTTCTTTGGTTTGGTTTCTTGAAAAGTTAAGCTGGTTTATGGAAAAGACATTATACGTCTTAACAAAAAACAATCTTGGGTCTTGGACACCAGATTTGTTCATCGAGAAGTGGTGGTTTTCGCAGCTCCACACCTCTCCAAAGTTGAGGTTTTCCTCACATCTCGTAGGCTCAGTAAATTGGTGCTTTGTCGCCTATGTTTGTGTAGCCGTGTTTCAGGATGCTTGTTCGCTATTGGATGCAGCATTTCTTTTGAGCAGTGGATCACCGAGGGTGCTCTCTCATTGCCAAAGCCTCATCTCACTTTTTAGCACTATTGTTGTTTTCAATTTTAGTTGCTTAAGTGTTATGTATGATTCTATCTGTTTCTTTCATGTTTCTCGCTTGGCGTTTGTAGCCGCAGTTTGTTTGGTCATTGTAGCCCATCTATTGTACTTGTTGAACTCTTTCTCCATTGGTGGAGAGTAGAACTATCTATAAAATCTTGTTTGACAAAAAAAAAAAAAAAGATCTATAATCTTTCTAATATCCGGAGTCAACCAAAGAATCTATATTCTTTATCCGTCTCAAAAAAACTTTGAATCGGGGACAAAAAGAAACCAACCTCTTGAAAGGTTTATATTTTACGACACTGGACCACCACCACCTCTTTATTTAATTATATAAAGTTTTAACAAATCTCCAATGTATTTAAATTTAACCTTAACAATTAAAAAAAACTATAAAAACACAATTTAGATCTAACGTAAAATCGTGTTCCTAAAAGCCATGCATCGAAATAACTTTTACATATACTTTATTAAAACAAAGCAAGTTGCGTTTTTTTTCACTATGAAATAAGTAACTCATATATTTATTATAATTATGGTATTTACATTAGATTAGGTGTTTTTTAATTTATATTAAGAAATTAATTATGGAGTATATCGGTTCAAAGATATCTTTTGTGACTTTTTGTCTCAAAAGTCCCTCAATCTCAAACCAAAAGTCACTATAAAAAAAATTTCGATTTTAATTATTTCCAATTCGAAAAATAGGGTTATTACTTTGTTATTCTAGTCAAAATAGAAAAATTAATAACTTATATATGGATTTTATCCGTCTATCCAAAACTCTATCGGATTTAACCCAAAGATTCTAAAGAGAAAACTGTTAGAGTCTCACATCGGAAAGAAATAAATTAATATTATTTGGGCAATATATATAGTATGAGGCAAACCTCCTCATTTGAGCTAACTTTTACCTAAATACTACTATTACCCACGCTTTAGATGTCTAAGCGTGATGAAGGGTATTGATGATAAACGTCACACATCGGAAATATAAAAACTAATGAACATTATATAAAGGGTAGGTCAATCCACTCATTGCCAATTGGTTTTGAGTTGGAAGCTCATAATAAGCCTGAATTCTAACAAAAACGACATTATTAACGAACTCTGAAAATGTTGACAAAAACAATAAATGTTGAAAATGTACTTATGATCTCGAGAATTACTCAAATTAAAAAGTCTTTAGCATTGTAAAATTTTCGTGGATATCTTACGTTTCAACGCGGATTATTACCCTCACGGCCGGACCTAAATTCAATATCAGCTTCTTCGATATATGTACTTTTTCTAATAATCAAATGCTTTGTATTTGACTAAATTGTTTCGACTAGACAATGCTGACTACTGAAGTAAACTACTAAAATATTTAAAGTGTTTTTGACTAAAATTGTTTCGAATAAATGTTTCGACTAAAATTGTTTCGATTAAATGATTTAATGTTTTTAGTCATGTTTTTCACTAAGGCCTAAAATGTTTATGCCTAACTTACTAAGCAGTAATTTTCTCTTACTAAGCAGTAACTTTCAACTACTAAAGTGTATTTCCAATTTAATTGGCCTTTTGACTAAATGTTTCAAAATATTCACTCACTAAGAGTAACTACTAAAATATTTCGATTAAAGTGTTTCGACTAAAAGTGTTTGATTACGACTATAGTGTTGAAATTTCACTAAAAGTGGTTTCTTTTTTTTTTGTGAACAAACGAATGTTGTGTTACTAAGACGTAAAAATGTTACTAAGACTAATATGTGCTTCGACTAAAGTGATTTTCTGCCTAAAATGTATTTTCATTTAATTGGCCTTTGTTCCGACTAAATATTTCCAAATTTTATCTATGATTCTTCCACCGAGTATGCTTCAATTAAAAGTGTTTCGACTCTAAAATGTATTTTGATTAAGTGTTTTTACTAAGTGTGTCTTTTCAGACGTAAATTTATGACTATCTTCAACTAGTTTTAGAAGCCTGAAGCCTTTAAGTGTGTTTTACTTAAGTCCTTCAAGTAAGTGTGCTTTCGTTTAACATTGTGCTTAGGAAACAAAATTTTTCTGTATTTTTATCAAGTGTTTACGAAGTGTGTTTTTTTAGACGCAAGTGTTCGACTAAAACGTGTTTCAACAATTGCTTGATTTTCTAGGAAAGCAATGAAAAAATTACCTCGAGGAAATTGCAATTCATGTTTGAGGGTTAAACTGTTGCTCCAAGTAGTGGAACTTATTGTTGGCTTGAAAGCTTTGTTCTCATCAGAAACGATTCCTTGCGAAAAGGATTTATTTTGATTAGATAAGAACAAAAATATAAGACTTATATTATAACATTGTACGTACTCTAACAGGATATCATATGTTCAGTTTGTTTCATAGTTATGCAATTTAACATTTAAATTTAGTTAGAATTAGCTAAAACATTTTATTGTTTTTTCAAACAGACAATTTAACACACTCAAGTTTCTTTGAAATTTAGCCAAAAATATTTTATATAAATATTTCAGAATATATATTTGTATAATTAGAAAGAAACTTATAAACTTGAAAATCAGAAGTGAAAAACATTTTGTGAAAAAAAAAAAAAAAAGTGAAAAACATTTTATTGTATATAAAACTAAATATGTACTTGTAAAATCTAGTTTTTGTATATAAAATTGTACGTATAGTTAAAAATATGATGGGAAAAAAAAGTATAGTTAAAAGTATAAATCTGAAAAACAAAAGTTGAAAACATTTTTATGCCAAATTAGTCAGAAATTAAGTGTTAAATTTATCATATGTGAAAACATATTGTACTTATGAAGTGAAAAACATTTTGTGAAAAAAAAAAAAAAAAAAGTGAAAAACATTTTATTGTATATAAAACTAAATATGTACTTGTAAAATCTAGTTTTTGTATATAAAATTGTACGTATAGTTAAAAATATGATGGGAAAAAAAAGTATAGTTAAAAGTATAAATCTGAAAAACAAAAGTTGAAAACATTTTTATGCCAAATTAGTCAGAAATTAAGTGTTAAATTTATCATATGTGAAAACATATTGTACTTATAATACCTCTAACGATCCAAAACACAGGATATCATTCGTTCGGTTTGTTTTCACAAATAGACAATTTAATTTAACACTCAAGTTTCTTTGAAATTTAGGCAAAAACATTTTATTACCAAAAATATTTTATATAAATATTTCAAAATATAACTTTGTATAATTAGAAAGAAACTTATTTTGTTTAGGAAGTAGTGCTTTTTTAGACATAAACTAAAAAGTGTTTCAGCTATTGTTTGATTTTCTAGGAAAGCAATGAAAAAATTACCTCGAGGAAATTGCAAAACGCTTGAAAGCTTGAAAGCTCTATTCTCATCAGAATGATTCCTTGCAAAAAAATTGTCACTTAATCACATCCGAGTAAAGAAAGAAAGCTTAAACCAAAAATCGAAGCAGTGTGAAGGAGAATAAAGGGCATACCATTTTCTGCAAATCCGGGTCATGCAAAACGCCATAAGCTGCGCACCTTGACCAAGATTCTAACACGATAGTAAGGTAAGAACATAAGCTCTGTAATAACATACTTCTTTATTAGAGCATGAACTTTTACAGGAATTCTAGACTTTTAGGAGACCCTTACTTGCACTCTCTGACAATAATAAGATTGATAGCTTGCTCCCTTAGTTTCCTTTTTCTAAGCATCTCCCCAGGAATTGCTTCCAAAACAACTCTTTGTTAATACCTACATAATCAGGGGAAAAACATACAGACAATCAAAGACTGAAAATTTAATTAAACATCAGCAATATGTCTCCCTTCCAAAACCAAGTCAGACCAGACCCTTGGCTGTAACAAATAGAATCTGCATATGTCACTACCTTACTCTAGAAACTCGGAGATAAGTAAGCATTTGGAACTCTTCAGGCCGTACCAATGTACCATACTGGTGATAAATGTGTAAACTTGGAGTTAAATATCTTTGCAATATCACATAGCCTTTAGAGTTCCTGCACAGAGTTGTGTAGCATATGTTTTCAGTGACAACTATTTTGTATACACATAATTGCAAATTTCAATATCTCAAATCTGAAACTGTTCCAAAGAAAACTTACCATGGAGTAATAATGTAAGCTAACACTGGATAATCATAATGCCTAGTTGATGAATTCTCTGACGCCTTGGAATGTTCCTGAAACAAGTTCATACCAAAACTGATGAAAATTCATCCTAAAATTTACAACTTTCTTCAGTGGATTACAGCATTTAACGAAAGCATTGAACTTACATTGAGGATTTCTTGGAAATTACTATTCAGTTTTAATGATTCCCTTGTGACGTATTGATGTTTCCGTTAGGATGACTCGATCAGCGAATTTGACTTTGTACACGACAATCGAAACAGCGGGAATCAGTATGAAGAAGATCACAAAAATGGTGATCAGTCTCCGATCTGAGTCTGGTTCTCCGACTTCAGTCAGTGACTCGTCTCCGTCCTTCCGCCGTTACAAACTCTCAGCCGCCGATGAAGGAGTTTCCTCCTCGCCATGGAGCTTCGCACCATTGAAGAAACAGAGACTGAAACGACATCGTTTTGAGTATAAGGAGACTTGATTTTGGTTGGTATCAGATTTAAATTCGAACTACAGTGAGCAAAAACCAAGTAAGAAAAATATTGACACAATCGTGAATTTAAAACCCCGAATCAAAATAGAAGAAAAGGGCTAAGAAAAAAACAAGAATATTGTATATATATAAACGTGTATCAGAGCAATTAACCTACGATTGGCTGAATTCTGCGGCCAGAGATGAAGAGAGACACAGAGAAGCGACGAGAGAGAGAGAGACTCAGAGTTTCTAAAGTTTACATGTTTGAATTTGGGTTTTATAACGATACAAAGGCTGTGTACTGTATATATAGACAAGTTTCTCTCGACCGTTGAGGTAAAATCGTTAACGGCTAGTTACTTGAATTCTCAAGTAAAAGTCAGATTTCACGTCATAAGTTACCGTTTACTGAAATCCTCAACGGCTAATTCACAGTGTACCATCGACTTAGGCTATTTTTGAAAGTCGTATTCTTGCTGGGCTGTTGTGGTCATCGGCCCAACCCATCAAAATTATTTATTTTTGCAAGGCCACTATAAGATGATAACAAACTTAATGGACAAGTATTGGATTTGGTAAAGGCCCATTATTAATCATATAAGTTTTGAAACGTTTGTAACCGTGGTACATCTATATTATGATAAGAAACAGAATAAAAAAAAAACAAAATGTTCTCAACTACTATCAAATGAGTTTTTTTTATTTGAGTTAAGTACAGAGTTAATAATATGACCCAAAAAAAAAAAGTCAAATGCTGACAAAAAAAGAAGAGATTACGTATAACTCAAAATTATAATTTAATCATAATATATTACTCCACAACTTAAAAATTTAATTTCATTTGCCTAGTTGTGGAGTATAAATTCAAATTCATATTTAAAATTTCAAATCAATTCATGATTGATAACATTTTTTTAGTTATTTATGAGTTAAGCCACAACATAAACTAAATCAATGGTAATTAATAATTATGCTATCAGTCACACCCATAATAAATTACTTCAAATATTCTGTCTTATCCAATAATCATCCAAAAAATTGTACCATATCAGAATTTTCCAAAATGGATACAAACAATAATAAGTAGATATCACAAATATATAACTTTTTCTGCGGGATTTTCAAAATCCAGTCACTTCAGTATATCTTAACTTTTTTGGATATTTTTCATTTTATTTTCGGGAGATAAAATATACTAGTTTCTATAATAATGTCTCTTTATAGCATCAGAGTTTGCCAAGTATCATACATGCACGCAGACATGAAGAAGCGACGTGTGAATATGACATTTTAATTTTTTTTTTTTTTGTAATAACCTTTATTTGATGATTTTCTCACTGTCTTTTTTTAGTATTCTTAACTCAAAAAAACTATAATATATTCCAAAGTAACTTCTTGCTTTTATATTTGCTTTCCATCTCTATAGCGGTTTCCGGATCTTGCAAGAACAAACACCAACTTCTTTTTTCTTCTATATTTTGGTCGTCGAAAGTTTAATACTGTATAAAGTTTGTATTACGGGAGATTCTTCGATTGTATATTTCGTATCATATATACTATATCAGTTTCCCTAATTACGACAATCATATATTTTCCGTATTTATTACATTGAAATCCTCTCCGTGTGCAAGTAAAAATCTCATTGATGAATATTGGGAAAGAATTAAATGTGATTAGATAAATCGATATATACAAAACATAATTATGGAAACTCGGAGGATCTTCCGTCATAATTTTTTTGCGATTTTATCCTTTTTCTCTGTATATATATAGAAAGCAGAAGATTAGCATTTTCATCATTAACCATCCTCTGTTTTCATTTTTCCTCTGTTTTTTCAAGCTTCCTCTGTTTTCTCATGGCTCCACTTAACGATTCTCTGGCATCAATCATCGATGTCATCGAATCCAAACCTCTTGCTGTTCCACAAACTAAGCCAATATTGCAACCAAACTCTTTTAACCTATCCCAAGGGACTCTTCGTGCCAAAGACTCTTCTCCAATCCTCTTCGATATCCCTCAAAACGTAACTTTCACGCCATTTTCATCTCACTCCATTTCCACCGATGCTCCTCTCCCAATTCTCCTTCGAGTTCAAGCCAACGCTCACAAAGGAGGGTTCCTTGGATTCACCAAAGAATCACCTTCCGATCTTCTCACAAACTCCTTGGGAAGATTCGAAGACAGAGATTTCCTCAGTCTTTTCCGCTTCAAAATGTGGTGGTCGACGGCTTGGATCGGAAAATCCGGGTCGGATCTTCAAGCAGAGACTCAATGGGTGATGCTAAAGATTCCGGAGATCGATTCCTATGTGGCCATTATACCAATCATAGAAGGATCTTTCAGAGCATCTCTTAACCCTGGTGAAAAAGGTAACGTCTTGATTTCTGTAGAGAGTGGCTCTACCAAAGTAAAAGAGTCATCTTTCAGTTCCATTGCCTACATTCACGTTTGTGACAATCCTTATAACCTCATGAGAGATGCTTTTAGTGCACTTCGTGTCTATATGAACACTTTCAAGCTTCTAGAAGAGAAGAAGCTTCCGAAAATCGTCGATAAGTTTGGATGGTGCACTTGGGATGCTTGCTACTTGACCGTTGACCCTGCAACCATTTGGACCGGAGTTAAGGAGTTTGAAGATGGAGGTGTATGTCCCAAGTTTATCATCATTGATGATGGATGGCAAAGTATTAACTTTGATGGTGATGAGCTAGACAAAGACGCCGAGAATCTTGTTCTTGGTGGAGAGCAAATGACTGCGAGGCTTACCAGCTTCAAGGAGTGTAAGAAGTTTAGAAACTATAAAGGTGGGTCCTTTTTAACATCTGATGCATCTCACTTCAATCCTCACAAACCGAAGATGATTATCTACAAAGCAACCGAGCGAATTCAGGCGATTATATTGAGACGTAAGTTGATTAAGGAATCTCCGGAACAAGATCTACACCAACTTGATGAAAAGATCAAGACTCTGACCGAAGAACTCAATGCAATGTTTGATGAGGTTGAAAAAGAAGAGTCTTTGGATTCTGATGAGGATGTTTCAGGGTCAGGTATGAAGGCTTTCACAAGGGATTTGAGGTTAAGGTTTAAGGGTTTAGATGATATATATGTGTGGCATGCTCTGTGTGGTGCTTGGAATGGTGTTAGGCCTGAGACCATGACACATTTGAAGGCCAAGGTTGTTCCTTTTGATCTTTCACCTGGTCTAGACGCTATGATGACTGATCTCGCAGTGGACAAGATTGTAGAAGCTGGTATTGGTCTTGTTCATCCGTCTAAAGCTCATGAGTTCTACGATTCCATGCACTCTTATCTTGCTAGCGTTGGAATAACAGGAACCAAGATTGATGTTTTCCAAGTAAGTTGTCACATCACTGTTTCATACATACTCATGTTTCTTCTATAAATTTTACGTATATGTTTGGTTTCAGACCTTAGAGTCGGTATCTGAAGAACATGGAGGAAGAGTGGAGCTTGGTAAAGCTTACTACGATGGCCTGAACGAATCCATGATCAAGAATTTCAATGGAACTGGAGTCATTGCCAGTATGCAACAGTGCAATGATTTCTTCTTCCTTGCGACAAAGCAAATCTCTATTGGCAGAGTTGGTAATATATAAAACGATTTTATTTTATGACTCCATTGTTTCTATAAGTTTCTAAGTATTAATTAAGTTTTGAATATTGATCAGGTGATGACTTTTGGTGGCAAGACCCAAATGGTGACCCACAAGGAGTGTATTGGCTACAAGGAGTACACATGATTCACTGTTCCTACAACAGTTTTTGGATGGGTCAAATGATTCAACCAGATTGGGACATGTTCCAATCAGACCATGTCTGTGCTGAGTACCACGCTGCGTCTCGAGCCATCTGCGGTGGGCCCATCTATCTCAGTGACCATCTTGGCAAAGGCTCACATAACTTTGATCTTATCAAGAAACTTGCTTTCTTTGATGGTACCATCCCAAGGTGTCTCCACTATGCTCTTCCCACTAGAGATTCACTTTTCAAGAACCCTTTGTTTGACAAAGAATCAATCCTCAAGATCTTCAACTTCAACAAGGTAATCAGTTTATAATCAAATTCATTTTTTAAAGATCGAAACTTTATTAAATCCCAGATAATGATTTGATGCAGTTTGGAGGAGTAATTGGAGCATTTAACTGTCAAGGAGCTGGGTGGAGCCCAAAGGAGCAGATGTTCAGGGGATACAAAGAATGTTACAAGACTGTTTCAGGAACAGTTCATGTCTCGGACATCGAATGGGATCAAAACCCAGAAGCTGTAGGATCTCAAGTGAGCTACGCCGGAGATTACTTGGTCTACAAGAAACAATCTGAAGAAATCCTTTTCATGAGTTCGAAATCGGATCCGATCGAGATAACCCTGGAGCCATCCGCGTTTGACCTATTCAGTTTCGTGCCAGTCACGGAACTGGGAAGTTCAGGGGTTAGATTTGCACCGCTAGGGTTGATCAACATGTTCAACTGCGTCGGAACAGTTCAAGACATGGAGGTTACTGGTGATAACAATGTAAGAGTTGACTTGAAAGGCGAAGGAAGATTCATGGCGTATTCGAGTTTAGCTCCGGTGATGTGTTACTTGAACGACAAGGAAGCTGAGTTTAAATGGGAAGAGGAAACTGGTAAACTCAGTTTCTTTGTTCCTTGGGTTGAACTATCTGGTGGCATCTCTCATCTGTCTTTCGCCTTTTAATAATTTATTTGGATTTTGTATTTTTTTCTTTTCTTTTTCTTTTCTTGCATTATGTGATCAGAAGTTTGGTTGTCTGAAATTCTGTTCTCTTTTACTTTTCAATTTGGAGATTTATTAACCAAATTAATCAATAAATGGATTTTCTGTGTCGGTTCAATAAGAGTTTTAGTCAAATACATTGTTAATTAAATAAATAAAAAAAGGCCAACAGCACTGGTCAATTTTAACAAAATAAAATTCTTCTAAGTAAAATCTATTAGTTTTGGGTACATCCTCACCAATCTGATATGAACATTAACATAGCCAAAAAAAAAAATCCAATTACAAATCTGTCTGATATGAACAATGGGTAAATCCTCATAACTAGATTTAACTAATTTTAATCTTTCTTTTTTAGAAGAAATATTTTTTGTTTTGTTTATCCAAGAATCACTATTGCCAAAAAGTTTTAAATTTTTTTATTTGTTTGTATCTTAGTCAATGATGGTGCGATAAGGAACCATTGATGTTGACCTTTTAGTCAGGTAAGACAATGAGACCGTAACGGCTATATTTGTATACATGGAATACATGTGCCCTTTAGTTCCATGGACATATGGCTTATCAACAAAGTATTACAAATTAAAAATATAAAAAAAAAAACATATGGAAAATGATTAGTGAGAAAATTTATTTATAACGAAATATGTTCAGTGAAATTTATAAGTAAAACCAAGAACCAAAGTTTACCGTAGCTAGTGATTACTTTTTGAAAGATACATAAAAGATCACTTGATTTATTTTGGTACAGTGAAAACATAAAAACATTATTTGACTTCTAGAATGTTAATCATGGATGCCACCAAGGTTAGAAAAATAAAAGAAGCTTATCCATTTTTAGTGGTTAACTTTTTGAAAAAAAAAAAATTAATTAATTGGTATTTATTGACCTTTTGATTTTGATTTCCCAATTAAAAAATACTAAAATATTGAAGAAGAAAAAAAAAACAATAAAAAGAAGACCACGAAAGTCCGTAGATGCTGAACAAAGCCTGGCACGTCTTCAAAAGTTTTTCCATTTTTCAATTCGTTCGGCGACATTACAATCCAAAAGACATTCTTGTGTGTTGTGTTTCTTTATTTTTAGTACTTATATATATAAATAAAATAAAAAACCAAACGGATTTAATCGAACAAAAAAATAAAATAAAATTTTGACCCATATCATATGAACCCTAATTTTGGGTTGGTCACTCTCTCTCTTCTTACCTTTCCCAAAATTGGATTCAAAGTCCTTCCTTTTCGTCTTCCTCGTACGTACCTCGCAGCTTCGAGGGGTTCCGACATTCCCAGCTATTATTCTTAATCCCGTGAGTGTCTTTTAAGGTTTCTGGGTTTCTTGTCTGAAATAATTTTTCCGTTTTCCTCGTGAGTTGCCTTTTAAAAATGAAATCTTTTATAGATATATTCTAGTCTCTAAATTTTCTTTCTAGAATCTATTGCATCGCCTGTTTGTTTTCCTTTGAATTTTTATTATGTTCAGGGACATTGAAGAAAAATCTAATTTGCTGAAAGATTTCGAAACTTTTTCTCGTTTCGTTTGTTCTGGAAATTAGGTGATTTACGAAATATGATTTAAAGGTTGTTTTGGTGGATTCAAAAGGCTTACGTGATTCGGTGATGTTAGGGTTTTAGATAAACTATATTAGCATTTGTCGGTGATCAATTTTGTTCATCTTCTTTGCAGTTCTGTGGATGAATTGTTATGCTAATCTCATTTCCTATATTAGGAAGACGAAAGGACTTAAGAGCAAGTAGTTGAGGAAGCCTTCAAAGAGGATTAATCATTCAGGGGAAAAGTTTTAAGGGTTTGATTAGCTTTGGGTTTGTGCGGGATGGATCAAATTGTTTCAGGGGAAGAAGATCTTGATGTAGACATTGAAGATGGTAGATTCAATGAGACACTAGAGATCACGACGAATCTTGTTTCGGCAGATGGGGATTCAGATAATGTTTTGAATCATGTTTCGAGTGGACGTTTGAGTTTTGATGGGTCTGAAAAGATTGCTGGTGATCTGGTAAACCCGTTAATGGGAGACGGAAAGCGGAGAGAAAGAAGCAGTCAAAGTTTGGATCTTTCGGATAGAAAGTTTGATAATGTTAAGTTTAAGAAGACAAGAAAACCTTCAAAGCCGCCGAGGCCTCCAAAAGGTCCGTCACTTAGTGCAAATGACCAGAAGTTGATGAGGGAAATCACGGAGCTCGCTATGAGAAAGCGTGCTCGGATTGAAAGAATGAAAACACTGAGAAGATTGAAAGCAGCAAAGTCCTCGTCTCCCTGCAGTAGCATTTTCGCCATGATAGTGACGGTTATATTCTTCGTCTTCTTGATCTTTCAAGGTAAACATCATTTGTAGTTTCTTTGATCAAACCCATTATTGCTATGTTGGTTTGGTTTCTCAGAGTTTCTATTGCATTCACATGTTTCATGTTAGATTTTTTGCCTATAAAGAACCCCAAACTCTTGTCTTTGTGTCATGTTGGTTCTTCAGTAATCACACTCATGGAGTCATTTCATCTTTCTTGTTGTAAATTTGAAGATCTTTGGTCAAATGTTCTATTATGTCTTTCTTTTAGGTTCTATGTGTTTGTTTGCGCTTGTTAAATGACCAAAACTCCCTCAAATTGTCTTTCTCTTTTGCAGGGTTCTTCACAAGCAATGCAAGTTTGAATTCAGACAATTCACCTGCACCATCTAATTCAGCCAATAACCGTATGGTCTCTGTTCAATTCTACAGTGAGTTTGCTCCTCGTGAGAGAATCGATCCCAGCCCAACTACTTCTTTCAGGTGAGATTTTCCTTACGCTTTCCTTCATCATGCTGCGCATTAGCCCCACGGACCAGAGAGAATATTTTTTATACAGATTCAACTAAGAATCAGAGCAATTTCTTCTTACTGATGATGGTGTGTGTAAAATTCAGGTATAAGAGAGTCTCAGGTGCAGACAATGAAGAAAACACAAGAGAAGTTACCAGATGAGTATCTCTTCGGACTCTTGTAATGTAACCAAAAACACGACTTATGTTTTTGTTTGTTCGTAAATTCTTGACATCACTCTATTGTTCCTTTGCTCTGTTCTTGTGTTCACATGTTTGTCTCTGTGTCGCTCTTCTTGTATATATTCTTATTAATGAATCTGCTCTACTTTTTGTCCTTAGAGGTTAGGTTTGTACAGCGACCGAGTCTTATGACCTAAACAATGGTGCTGATAATGATTCATGATGATGATGGCTATGCTTTTTAATTGTTTGTTTCATGCTTTTTAAGGATCATTATCTGAAGATATTGAGGCAAAAGATGACTTGATGATTGATAATGATGATACTAACATTAATCTTTGGTGGACCTTTCTAGTTGTTCTGTTTTATGCTTTTAGGCAAATAAAATCAACATTATATATGAATCATTTATAAGCCAAAGAATATCAAGATATGTGACTAATCAAGACTCGAGCTTAGTGTCTTTATATAATGTCTGTTTCGTAAAGCTTATGTGGAAAATGATAGTTTACGAAGAAATAATTGAAGTAATTGATGAAAAAGACTAATCTTTCCTGATAAATTTCTCACAACGATAAAAAGTCTTGGCATGTACTGAAAAAGACAGCATACCAATCGAACTCTACAACGTTTAACTTTAACGGCCTTCACACTTCACTTTTTTTGCTTTTTGTATAAAATTATTCTCCCAGGTATTCTATACTACTTTTTACCGCATTCATTTTTTTTTCTTTTGAATAGAGAACTCCAAAAGAGAACAAGTACAAAAAAAAAAAAAAAAAAAAAAAAAAAAACAGAAGTTAAATCAGCAATTTATGTAAAAAGAAAATTTTGAATTGAAAACTAAAAACCGAGAAAAGGGAAATGGTAGCTAAAATACATGCAAGTATGCAACCATACATTATTTTTATATAAATTTTAGTTTTATAACGAATTTAAAGTTATATCACATAAAAAAAAATTATTTGTAAACAACATGCATTATGCAAATTTAAATTCTAATAATAACGTAATAACAAGTACAAATTATTATAATAAAAATGAAAATGATATACTAAACATTCTTTTACAAAACATACGTAATTATATTTTAAAAATATATGATAACTTAAAAAAAAAAAAAATCTAGATTTCCTAAACTAACATAAACAAATTAGAGTGAATAATCAAATTAACACTCAATTTAATATTTTTTATTTCTGTATTTATTTCGTTTGGCTTTTGAACTTTTTGGGTAAAAAATAAACTGTAATCTTATAAACCAATTTACACTTTGTTTTGGCTCAAATGGAGTCGATTCAATTCAAATCGACCACCTCTGTTGATTTGCATTGAATACTTTGTAAGTTTGTAAGTTAATTCTCATCCGTCTATATATAGCAGCCCTCGGTCGGTCCTTTTCAATTCATCTATTATTATTGTTGTTCTTTTCTTCTTTTTTTTTTTTTTTTTTTTTTTTGTTAATCCAGCTTTCCCAACGCTCCCCGAGAGCACGCGTTAGCTATTGTGGAAGACACACGACAGAGCAAGTAAGCCGCAGTTCGATCGGTTCTTTTCTTTTTTGACATCAATTATTGTTCTTTTACTTGTTGACAAAAAAAAACAAAAACTAGTTGTTCTTTTTGGGAGGCTTTTGATACTGGACAAGGACTAACGACATATGAATTAGAAATACAAGTTGAATGTCGTCAAAAAAAAAAAAATACAAGTTGAATTAAATTTCACCCATGTTGTGAAGTTTTTCATTTTACAAAACCATATTTTTATATTTATATAATAAAAGGACTTAATTATATATATATATATATGGGAGAATTATCATTTTATGTGAAGGTACAACCTTAAGTATACATGAAAAGGGCAATGTACGTACACTGCATGTTACATCCACTCTACGCGGATCATGCATTAAAATCAACTCGTCGAAGCTTAATTTAAGCCTTCATCTTCAACTTCAAGCTTTCCCGTGCACCATCCATTCTATTCTAAGTCAACTCTTTTCTTTTAAAAAAATATTTCTAAGTCAACTCTTTCTCCAGTTTTTTTTTTAATTATTTTGTTTTGTTTTTCCTCCATTCTCTATTTTTCTTTTTCTTTTATTTCCGGATGGTTTTCTTCTTCCTCAATACATTTTTTTTGTGTTTGGGTTTTGACCATCAAACAACTTATACATCACATGCTGGGTTACAGATCTGTGTGTTTAGATTTGTGTGTTTTCGATAATGACACTTGGATTTTATGTCCTATACTAAATTCCTAAGTTCAGATATTACTCTACTAAATTCTTAGCGTGAACATATATAATTGGTCTTATTAGAAAATAAAATTGTATTATTCTCAGTGTGAACATAAGTCTTGATGTGTGATCCAAATACGACCAAATCTAGATAAATATTATAGTTGTGTATATATTTGAGCCTAAGCTAATGAAAAATACAACAAATTCGGCTCACCTTATTTTCATGATATCTAAGCCATACGGTAATTCTTTCTTCTCTCTAAGTAGTCGTTTTTATGAATCGATCGATCTACTAAATATACAAATAATTTTCCTTTTTATTACAGATGTGTTCGTTAACTCATGACATTGATTCATTATCATTGACTCAGGAGAATACTGTTTTTAAAATTATAGATAAAAACTTTGATTCAAGTCTTCACGGGCGATATACTGTATGTTGATAAAAAAAATTATGTGTTGATCTATATATCTAAAATTTAAAAATCAATGATTTTTGTTATTTATTTTAAAGAAGAAAAAAATAGATTGTCTGCAAATTAAAAAGATTGCCGAGAGTAATTAACAAGAAGAAGTGAAAGCAAATTATGAAATAAAAATATGAAGGCAGTGGAACAAAAGAGACGGAACCAAATGCTTAGGAAAAATTTTGTTTTCTCTATTATTATTAGCGAAAGAATGATGAATTCAATGTTGACTAACTCTATAGCATTAATTTGATTTGAGGCAAACTAGAAGACGTATCCAAGGTCGGGTACTCGGGTTCTGAGTTAAACAGTGTACAATTTATATGACGGAAGCAAAAAAAAAAAACCAAAAAATAAATTCGATGATTCATCTATATAGAAAGGGAAATTAGCCTTACGTGTGTTTGTTTTGGACCTCTCGAAAAAACTAGGCATTTATTTACTTATATTTTAACATTTACACCAAAAATTAAAAAAGAAAAGAAAAGAGAGTCCTCTCTCTCTATATTTTTTTTTGTTAACGTCTCTCTTATGCCAAATTCGAATTTTGTTCCTCCATTTCAAATAAATTTTGTTTTTACATTTTTTACAGAAATTAAAAACATGTTAAGAGTACAATTATACCAGTATAAAAACAAGTTGGCTTTTGATGTTAGTTTCTAAATTTACTGGAAGTTATTATGTATTTTCTGTCAAAATTTAGGTTAAAAATTAAGACAATATTATTTTGAAACAGATAAATGAAATTAAATAATATTTATTTTGAAATGGATGGTATATATGTAGAACTGAAAATTTAATCTAAATTGTGTATAATAAAAATTTAGAGACTTTTATCTCTTACTTAACAAAGTACAATGACGTACACAATGTAGATTCTTCGAGATGTGTATGAATTTAGTAATATTGAAACCGACAGTAACCTTTAATTATATTTCGAATAGCAAAAGAATGCTATGGCCTATGAATATTTAACCATTTGACCAAAGTAAAAAATAAAATTGAATACAATAAACTTAACTTAGAAGATGATCCCCATCCCACGCCCACGCACACACCACAAAGTTAAACGTGGTCGGCGACTCATTAGCATTCAATGCGTTTTAACCGGTTTTTATTGATGTCATCATCCCCACATTTTCTTACGTTTTCCACGTCCACCCATCATTTTCTATATTTGTATTGTGCCTTTGTTGAAGAGAGATTATGCTCAAAAGACTATTCTTTCCAAGATTGGAGACATACATGATCATGTTGGTTTTTCTTTAATTTGGAATTCGTTAGGAAAGTGCATATATAGATTAGTTATAAGTTGTGTGAGGTGTTCAAAAAAAAAAAAAAAGATTAGTTATAAGTTGTGCAATATTAAGTGGATCTTAACTTTTTTGGACTACATTCGTTTTATTAACAATAATTATTGGACCAACAATTAATTTTCCGATATGCTGATATTTGTAGGACAGTTTTTTTTTATCTTTCTTGGTGTCAAGACTCAAGATAATCTAATTTAATTTGAATGTAAGTGGACCCTTTAATTTTCATTCTCGATGACAACCGATAAAAGATCAAACAAACCAAAAAATCAACTTTGTCCTAACCACATCAATCAAAAGATATTATATTTTTTATATATACTAGTCGTATGATTTCTCTATCATTTAGTCTAGTTTCCTAAAATCGTGACTTTCTAACCATTTAATGAAACATTCCAACTTGGAGATATAATAGTAATCAAAAGTATTAAAATAAGAAAGGGAATAACCTTTTTAAGAGAATAATACGCAATATTAAACGGATCTACATCAAATATATTATTGTTTGGCAAGTGTAAAAGTACATATATGCAATGACGTTTCAGTTTTGCTTTGTTAAAAAATGATGATAACATTTGAATACACAAGTGGAACAAGACTTGTAATCACGTACGTCGGTACGTATTTGTGTTAATCTCCGATTATACACAAACTTGGACTCATGTTATTATATCTAACACCAGATATAAATAATTCTACTTTATAATTTAATTTAAAATAAACAAAAGCTTTGACTCATACTCTTTGCGACTAAATTTTTGTCGAGTCATACACGCGTATACTTTTCAAAAATACTATTCACATGTTCGTTCACTTGGTAATCTCATTTAATGTATAATCATGCAAGCTGTACGTTAACGATCAATGGCAATTTCTTGTAAATTTGCAACACGTTTATGGGTGATTTCGTCATGGTCTTGTTATATAAATACCCCCTCAATTGTTCTCTGCAGACATGCAGTGTCTAAAACCAAACAAAAAATATACTTACACGAAAGAAAAAGAAAAAGCTTTCTGCAAAAACAAAAATGTCCGCTAAGATTTCAATATTCCAATCTCTTGTCTTTCTATTCTACCGGTTTATCCTCGGGCGATCCCGGAACCCTAAACCAAAATATCAAAATGGCCCTTCTTCTCTCCTCCAATCCGACCTATCACGCCACACATTGATCTTCAACGTAGAACGAGCTCTTCTCAAATCCGACTCTCTCTTCCCCTACTTCATGCTAGTAGCATTCGAGGCCGGAGGGGTAATAAGGTCATTTATCCTCTTCGTTCTCTATCCATTGATAAGCTTGATGAGCCATGAGAATGGTGTCAAAGTGATGGTAATGGTGAGCTTCTTCGGGGTCAAAAAAGAAGGTTTTCGAGCGGGGAGATCGGTTTTGCCTAAATACTTCCTAGAAGATGTCGGGCTCGAGATGTTCCAAGTGTTGAAGAAGGGAGGGAAGAAAATCGGAGTGAGTGATGATCTTCCTCAAGTTATGATCGAAGGGTTCTTGAGAGATTACTTGGAGATTGACGTTGTGGTCGGGAGAGAAATGAAGGTCGCTGGTGGTTATTACTTAGGGATCATGGAGGATAAGACCAAACATGATCTTGTATTCGATGAGTTGGTTCGTAAAGAGAGACTAAACAATGGTCGTGTTATTGGCATCACTTCCTTCAACACCTCTCTTCATCGATATCTATTCTCTCAGTTCTGCGAGGTCAGTCTCTCTATTATTATTGCGTTTACGGTTTACTGTTTTTAAATTATATTTGATTAAAATAATTTTCTTGAAAATACTAAACTAGAATGTTTTAACTATCCCCTACTAAATATTGGTATATTAGTAAGTAAAGGCGACATACCAACATATAAATAGTTATACATAGTAGTGACGGTGAGACACAACTTGCCTGATTGCAATATGAAATATTAACAGCATAAAAAGGCAAACAAAAGAAATAACAAATCAAGGCCTATATCATTTAATACGAATAAGAAACGACGACACAACCTGCTGTATGCATAGTTATTAGTCATGACAGTGAAATAAATCTTGTGGGTTTGAATTTCAACAAAACCTGTAATTTATCTTGTTAGGTATTTTCATTCATTGCTTTCATGGTGTAACTCAACTGATTTTCTTGTCCTTTTCTCTCTAACAGGAAATTTATTTCGTGAAGAAATCAGACAAGCGAAGCTGGCAAACCCTACCACGAAGCCAATACCCCAAACCATTGATTTTCCACGATGGTCGTCTCGCAATCAAACCAACCCTAATGAACACTCTGGTCTTGTTCATGTGGGGTCCGTTTGCAGTCGCAGCCGCAGCAGCCAGGCTCTTCGTCTCTCTTTGCATCCCTTACTCTTTCTCAATCCCGATTCTCTGCTTCTCTGGTTGCAGACTCACCGTCACTAACGACGACGTTTCGTCTCAAAAACCAAACTCAAGTCAACGCAAAAATTGTCTCTTTGTGTGTAACCATAGGACTTTATTGGACCCTCTCTATGTTGCATTCGCGCTCAAAAAGAAAAACATCAAAACCGTAACGTATAGTTTGAGTAGAGTATCTGAGATTTTGGCTCCGATCAAGACCGTTAGACTTACGCGTGATCGGGTCAGTGATGGCCAAGCCATGGAGAGATTGTTGACCGAAGGAGATCTCGTCGTTTGTCCTGAAGGAACCACTTGTAGGGAACCTTACATGCTTAGGTTTAGTCCTTTGTTTACCGAAGTTAGTGACGTCATCATTCCCGTGGCCGTGACCTCACACGTGACCTTCTTCTATGGTACAACGGCAAGTGGTCTTAAGGCTTTTGACCCACTTTTCTTCCTCATGGATCCTTATCCTACCTACACCGTCCAATTTCTCGACTCTGTCTCTGGTGCCACGAGTCAAGATCCATCAGGGAAGTTGAAGTTTGAGGTGGCTAATCATATTCAGAGTGAGATTGGGCAGGCGTTGGATTTTGAGTGCACCAATCTCAGCAGAAAAGACAAGTATTTGATGTTGGCCGGTAATAATGGAGTAGTTAAGAAATAATTAAATTTGTTTTAGGATTTGAGTGAGTGAGTTTCGGTTCTTTGGGTGTAAGTAACCAATCGATTATTAATTCATTTGTTTATTAATAATGTCTACATAAATGTAACTATCTTTTTCCTTGGTAATGTACACATATCTTTATATCTTTATGTTTTATATCATATCCAGAATCTTTGTTGCAATTTTGCCTTTGCCGTTCAAGTGGATGGATATATATATAAAACAAACAATAATCCACAGAGAAATTTTTTTTAAAAAATGATTTATATACCATCTATATTAACTGGGACAAGTTGATAATTTGGATTAATTAATGTTTTGAATCTTTTTGATTGGCACATGCATCATAAATGCTATATACGGTCTAGCCCAAATAATGTAAACCAAACTTATTGAAAATCATGCATACAAGCATAATTAGCCTTGTATATATCATATGGCTGGTTGGTTATAACTATTACATATACTTAAACTAATCTTGTCTAACCTTTTATATATGGCATATTCGTTGGTCAAATAAAGTTACATAGTATATTCTATATAACCAAAACGTAAAAGTTATTCGTTTTACGTTCACTTGGGACTAGGGACTAGGGTCTAGAAACCATGTGAGCATGTGAAGTGAAAAAAAAAATATCAACAAAGTATATTATATAGAGATTTAGTCAATTACCTTTTTTGTAGGCGGTTTGGTAATCATATGTTATTATATTATATTTCATTTCCTTCAAAAGGAAAACTAAATTTGTACAGCAGAAATCATTTGTCTGAGTCCCCTTGTGGACTTTGACAGAATTAAGATATGTCTGCTGTGGGTGGTGGCCATCACTGTCGCATTTTGTAACAACTGTGTTGTAAGAGGAAAGTCTCATAAAACTTATGGATTGGTATAAAGAAAAGTCAAAACTCACTATAGGGAAAAAGAAAATTTTGGTAACCGACACGTGTCTTCCCTCATTTAAATGGACTGGGTCATAAGAAAAGCGCCATTTATGTCTATCGGCCCATTTGTTGGGTCCACCGTTTGCATTTTCTGACTTGGTCCTTTAAATTAAAACTCACCTAAAAAGAAGGGACCATTCCGCAATTTCTCGAATCTTCTCCACCGTGTTACTGATTTTTTTGTTTTTTTGTTTAGAGATCAAATTATCAAAATCTGAAGAAACAATGGCTTCTCTCGCGACTTCCATAAGCGGAAGCTCCAAAATTCTGGTTTCATCATCTTCAACGAGAATTGGGTTTCCTGTTATCTCCGATCAAAACCCGAGATTCTTCTTGTTTGCTAATAGACATAGAACAATCTCTAGAACGGCGATTTTGCGCCGATTTGCGATAAGTGGTTCGAACCAAGGAGAAAAGATATCACCTTTAGCATCCGTTGTATCGCCGGGTTTATATTCAGCTCAGACTTTCGATTTGACGCCTCAAAATGTTGATTTGGTGCTCGAGGATGTTAGGCCGTTCTTGATCTCCGATGGTGGAAACGTCGACGTTGTCTCCGTTGAAGATGGGGTTGTTTCTCTCAAACTCCAAGGTTAGTTGTTTTTTTCTATCTCTTTTGATTGCATTTACAAAACTGCTGATTTTGGAGTTAGGGTTTGATGATTTCGTTCGAAAAAGATAGAAACTTTTTGGGGTTTGAGTTGTTGGAATCTATCACTGAGAGGACAACATTGAGTAACATATTGGCTTATTACTGTTCTTGGTATAGTCTCTTACCACGCTACGCTCGTCTATGATTGAAATGAAATGTTGCTCAAAAAGTTCACTTCCACTTCTGGGAGAGTTACAGATTAGAGAAAGATAATCGGCAAAGAAGTACATTCATGTAGGTTTTAGTTTCATATCACAGATGTGTAAATTGTAATTGTTTTATACTTCAGAGAGAACATCTACAGGAGTAAAATGTTCACACTTCACATGTTATGTAATTGAGCTTTATGTTGAATCGTGTTGTATGTTTAGGAGCATGTACTAGCTGTCCAAGTTCGTCAACAACCATGACAATGGGAATAGAGAGGGTACTCAAGGAAAAGTTTGGAGATGCTTTGAAAGATATTAGACAAGTTTTTGATGAAGAAGTAAAGCAGATAACCGTGGAGGTAAGTGAGGCTTCTTTTTAAGATATTTGCGTACTACTCATTGTCATCTTCTTCTTTGACTGGTTTTGGTTGCAGGCAGTGAATGCTCATCTCGATATATTGAGGCCAGCAATTAAGAACTATGGTGGAAGTGTGGAGGTTTTATCAGTTGAAGGCGAGGACTGCGTTGTAAAATATGTTGGACCAGAATCCATTGGGATGGGAATACGAGCAGCGATTAAAGAAAAGTTCAAGGACATATCTAATGTAACCTTTACAAGCTAGAAAGCATGAAGAAAACACACTATATATAATATATGTAAAAACACTATTGATCTTTGTTTTAGCTGATGTCCACATCAGTAGTGGGCTTCATAACCGTCTTGAGCCATCTTGCCAGGTTAATCAAGAACGGTGTGTAGACAAAGTAGCAAGTTGTTGTCCATGTAACCAATCCCTTCACCATGTAAACAAATAAAACAGAGTATTCATGTTGTGTTTTATTGGAAGATGTCTATGTCTAAATAAACACTTTATACCTGGCCAAAGATCTCTATGTTTGCTTGTGGATAGTACCACAAATGCAAGAATCTGTTAATTCAAGTTATGTTAATCTTTAGACTTATTTCTGTAGAATACGAGAGATGGTTCTGAAGGGACAGAAGCGCGTGGTTTACTCACTGCATGATGGGGATTTCCGCTAAGGGACAGGCGATACCGAGGAGAGTGGCAATGGTGAAACCAAGCCAAGTTCTATCCAAAGAGAACCAAATAAATTCTGCTAAGGCAAATAGAATGTAAGCTTCTATGTTGTCTGAAACTCCAGCTCTATACATTTCAGCACTTAGCTCTAAGAACACCACCAGTGCTCTGTTTCATTCACCAAAACCATAAAGAGTATTCACTTCCACTGTCCCCAAAGTTTGGTATACACAACTATCACAACAACAAGAGTATTATTAATACTTACAAGAGTGAAATTATGGTTTTGTCCAGGTTGCCACGTGGTGGCTTTATAGAGGAGGTTCTTTCATCCAATAGGAGTTGCAATAAACCTACTGTGCAGTAAAATAGGCCAAGCAAGAACGGTACCTGAAAAAAAAACACATTACATGATCAAAAATATAATGTTTTTGCTTGCGAAAGGATTTTAAAGTTGTTGGCTTTTTGAGAAATTGTTTTTTACCCAGATGTTTGTATGAAGAGGTCCGATTTGAAAAGCTCCGTTTTGGTAAACCACGAGATCGACACGTGAGTGTAGACCATCGAGAAGAGGACCCAAGACAAAGCCTGAACCAAATAGAGAGAGACTTACTGGGACGATCCAAGATTTTCCGGTACTGGTTTTGCTCTGCCTCCTCTGGCTCATACAGAGGATTTTTCGAACCGGTGACCGGTTTGGCCCATTTCGTTTTAATGGTCTGATGAGACTCGTTGAAGGAGAAGATATCGCTAAGACAAACATCTTCCAATTTCATCCATACAAAAGTATTGCAGGACCTGTTTGAAGAAAAAGGTATAAAAAATAAGCCGAAATTTAGCTGACCTTAACCGAACTGAGATTGCTCAAACCAAAACTAAACCGAAATTACAGAAGACTAACTTCGGTTCTAATTTGGTAATGAATAAAAAAAAAGGAATTACACACTTGACACTACATTAATCGGTTATTGCTGTTCTTGATTCAACTGTGGGAATTCTGTGGTTTGATTCATCATAATTGGAAGCTGTGAAGAAGATTGGTGGCTTGTCCAATTAACTGGTTTTGCTGTTGCTCCATTGAGAAGTGTTAAATGTTGAGCAGCCAATATGTATTGTTCTTGAACCTACATTGGAAGATGTGAGGGATCCGTGTCTTCTGCTAAACCTTCAAAATCAATTGAACTCATGAGATGGTTGGAATCGTATTTGATTTCCTCGAAACTCTCGACGTTGTGATGATTTTGATCATAGTATGGATCAGAAGTTCCAGTCAACTGATGCTTCCCTTAGTATAAAATCAATATGCAGTTCAAAGTGTTGTAGACTTTAGCCTGTTTCAGGATCACAAGTAATAGTATTATAGTAATAAAGTAAACCCTTGTTGCAAGAAGTCTTGGCAATGAATGGCGTCTTCAAACCAAAGCATTGAGGTTTCAGATTACCAAAATAAAAACAGGGACTTGAGTTTTTATTAGGAACAGAGTTTCGATGTCTGAGAACCAGGACAGATGTTTCTGCATAATTCATGTACACTTAAAAACACATCTTGATCGATTCAACAGGAAACCAAAACACAGATTCCATTTATTATTATTCGCAGAAATTAGATCTAGAGACCGAATTGATAACGCCATTCTTGAGTTCTGGTTGTTCCTAAGACGGTGAAAGCATTTCACCAGTCATCTTCTCTGCTTTCTCCCCACGTTCACCTGAAATGTTTTATCAACATTTACAGACATTTTAAGGCAAGCCAAGATTCGTGTCTTTCTTTTTAAGAGAATAAAGCTTTTGAAGTTTTTACCTGTCCTAACCCTTATGACATCTGACACAGGCAAAACTGTATATAAACCAAACAAGAAACATTCACAATATGAGTAAAATTTCATTTAGCATTTTGATATATGAAACGTACATCTGATTGGTGAAAAGAGTATGATTACCGAAAATTTTGCCATCACCAATCTCTCCTGTCCTTGCTCCATCAATTATGGTGTTGATTACAGATTCCACCTGCCAAAAGAAGAAAGCAATGGTTTAAACTCAAATTTCGCTCAAATTGTTTCCATTTTTTTTAAAATGGTATATACGTACTTGGTCTTTCGTAACAACGATTTCCATTTTAACTTTAGCAACAAAGTTGTCTTCCGAGAACTCAGAGCCTGCAAACGCGACAATGTGTATAGAAATCAATGAACACATTTTGACAATAAGAAGAATCAACAAATCAATTCTTGAATTTGAGGTCTTACCACCATGTCTCTCGGTTGAACCACCTTGTGCACCAAACCCTCGAACATCAGAAACAGTAACACCTCGAATCCCGATTTTCAGTAAAGCCTTGATGTTTTCATATTTATTTATGAAACAGAGAAAGTTAAGATTTAGTTGGATTTTCACAAGTGGACTACTCATCTGCCTATTAAAGGAAGAAACAAGTTTCTACAATAAATGTGAGAACCCTAAACCCTTCAATTCAAATTAATATTTCAAACACTATAAAAAGGAAGATTTGACCAGTCGTATCGAGTTCACCGACGTAATTTGATCTTTGCAATCGCATGCATCGATAAGAACTTCTTTCCCAAAATTCTGTTTTTTTTTCTAGAATTTTCAGACTCTGGAAACACCAAGAAACTTCAATTTCGTGCCAAATTTTTTATGTAAGACTCTTCTTGGATAACAACTAATAATGAAAACCTCAAGTGATTAGCAAAGTTCAAATCTTTTGACACATCAAAGGTGAGAGAACAAGGAATATCTTACCGATGAAACTTGCTGGATTCTCCATGGCCTTATACATCCCAACATTCATACATGAACAACGTAGAAATCAGTTAGTTCTAGACTTACAAAAACAAGCAACATTGTCACAATTATGAGCTTTTCTCAAATATACCAAAGATTGATCTATTCCTAAACAAATGTAACCACAAGTATTAAAAGCTAACCTGACAATTGCTTCCACTTTGTAAAATTTTGAGTCTGGAATATAATCTACAAAAGAAAAATGTTATGAACAGACTCAAAATAGATACAATCGATCGAAGAAGGATCAGAATTAGGCATCATTGTTGGTTTACCAGAAGAGCTTTGGGCTCTAACGACTGGGAAAAAGCGAGTGTTGCTCGGTGATTTTGTGACCAAATCGAGGCAAGGTGGTCGAGAATGTCTGAATCCAGAAGAAATCGAAATGCAATCAGAGAAAGCAATGTTCTTTCGATCAGAATTGAAACCAAGAGAAGTTATGGAAATGGGTTTCGCCATTGACGCCGCCATGGTTGAGTATTAGTTTACACAACTTTGAGAGTTTTCTCTTTACCGACTGATTTCGACTAATCGAAATTGAAAAAAAACAAAAACAAAAGCGGAGGTTTCGAAGTTGACGACGAGCCGGTTTAGTTTAAACCGGTTTAGTATAGAAATTGTTTCCTGGTTTATACCGGTTTAGTGAAACTGGCTTTGATCGAATCCCTTCCCTTTTTGTTTCATCGAATTAGCGTCTTGAAAAGTTGCGAGCTTTCGATCTTATCGCAAAAATGGCTGAGGAAGAATTCATTTACAGGATCAGTACGGATCAAGAATGGGAAGAATTTAAGAAGAATGGATCTTCTTTTGGTGGAGATCTCGATAAGTCAACTGGTTGTTTTCATCTCAGCAAACTCGATCAGGTCTCTAGATTTTCTCAAAAAGATCTCGACTTTTTCATCCTAGCAAACTCGATGAAGAATCTCGAAAATTTTGCTCATTTTCTTAAGCTATTTGCTTTGGCCTTGTGAAAAATATTTGTTGCTTTTGTGATGAAATTGCTTCTTTGATTTCTAGGTTCAATCGACATTGAAGAACTTTTTCATGAATGTTAAGGAGGATCTCTACCTTCTTCAAGTCGATCCTAAGATGGTTTGTCAATTGATGTTGACTCTTTAGCTTTAATTTGATTAGATATGATCATTTGTTATTTAGGGATCGTCTAGTTTGGTGAGTAGTTGATCTAGTAAACGTTAGTTTATTGTGTGATTAGCTCCACGTTTAAGTAGATGAGCGATAAGCAAAAGTGGGTATGAGATGAAAGCAAGAAACTTCTTAAGCCTGGCTTGATTTAAGTGTGCTTTTGTGGTAGAGTCAGTGTGCTTTTGTAGATTTGAAAACGATACACAAAATGGGTTTCAAACCTTTTTTCTTACCAAGCTACCTAATACAATACAAGTAACAGAACCATGATCTTAGGATGGACATTGATTTAAGTTCTTATGTAATAGTCATTTGAATTTTGTAGCAAAACTTTATGGTTCAATGATGTTTCGGATACATTTTATGGCTGTGAAGACAATGAGCCAAATAGTCTACAGATTCTTGGGTTGTGGGATCCCCTGAAACATAAGAGATTGACATTTGTTTGATGTGCTTGTTTGGGCAGCTTGGAGATGGATTGATCTATGAAGCTGTGGATGAAGTGAATAGCTTTCCTCACTTCTACGGTCCTGACAAAACCTTCGTTCCTCTTCCTCTAGATTCTGTCGTCAAAGCTGACAAGTTAACATTCATCAATGGCAATTTCACCTGCAGCTTCTTGACTTGACTCGATGATTCACTGATTTCACTCTTTAATGTGTATTGCAATTTTACTTAAAAAAGTAATTAAGTTCTTTTTTTTGTCTATTCAAAGTACAATTATTACAATGCAAGATTAAGATCTAAACCATTATCTTCTCTTCTCTCCTTCTCTGCTTCTTCTTCTTCTTCTTCTTCTTCTTCTTCTTCTTCTTCTTCTTCTTCTTCTTCTTCTGATTCTTCCTCTTCCTCTTCTTCTTCTTCTTCTTCTTCCTTCTCCTCATCCTGATTCTTGGTGGGGATAATCGAATTTGATGGCTTTAAGTTTAAGTCGATACAGTGAGAGAAATCTTCGGGACGGAACACAGGAACAATGCCGGAGTCCGATCTCTTGGTCGGAATTGAAGCAGCGTCGCCGGCATCTTGAGTTAACTCTTGTCGTCTTCGTTTCCTAGCCTCCTGGTAGTTTTTAATCAGATTGAAGAACATCTCCATCTTCTTATTCTCCAACTCTTCTTCTTCTTCTTCATCGATCTCGTTTAATCTCTTGTCCTCTGTCTTTTTTTCTTCTGTGTTCATTATCGCCATACGATGAAGAAGAAAGATTTGTTTTTTTCTTTTTTCTTTTTTTGTTGTTTGGGGAATTTAGGGTTTCGAGGTGAAATGTTGATTGCGAGTGAGAAGATAATGTATTAGGTAGGTAATGAAGCTTTATTAAAAGACTAAAGTGCCCCCCCCCCCTTCTTAATTTATTTAAAAAAATCAGTCTAAGATTTGGAAATTTTAATTGACTTTATAGTTTGTTATAGTCAAACAAATGTATTTCGTAATATTCTTTTTGCCTTTGTAATTTAAATTAAAATAGTTGGATTTCAAAATCACAAAGGTTCAGTTTTTTAGCTTTTATATATTTAGTTTTCAAATATATAAAACTTAAAAAATTTAAGTATAAATTTAAATTCTAATTTAAAAAATTTATCATATCTTTTAGTTTTGCACCCAAAAAAAAAACATATTTTAGTCTAACTTTATCAAATTAAATTTAAGAATCACTATAAAAATAATAAAATAAAATTTTAGACAAATCCGGTAATCAACTATTAAATTCTTTTCATTTAAAATTTTTTTTTTTATAATAACTAGTAATTTATTACTCCAAAATTTCTGTTCATCGTGGAAAACGTGAGCAGGGGCAAGAAAGTAAAAAAGATTATTCTTCTTAGTCATAAACTAAACTATTTAATACCTGACGTAGTCACGCTGGCGTCATAGTTACTCTGTTTGTCGAATTGTTTTTGATATTAAAAAGACTGTCCAACTTAATTATTGACTATGCGTTTACTTTTCATTTGGTCTCGCTAATATAATTGTCTATAAAGATTGTATGCTATTCTGAAGTATTCTCTATTAGTGGCCGTTGGATACTTAGACGTGGGTCAGATCTCAAGTCGCAAAATATTACGGAATCTAATGATGGAGGGTGACGAAAAATGCTTGTTGTAGCTTTGAATATTTGACGATCCAAATCGTCAGCTTTTGCCTAGACCCTAGAAAAGTGAAATTAAAATCATCTGAACTCATATCGGAACTCATGCTCTCTTGAAGATGCTACTGGTTCTGCCTCTTTCTTCACTTATTATCTTTTTGTTCATTTCGGTAACTTATAACTTAAAGTTGCTTTGATTCTTGTTTTTCAGGTCGACAACTTCATTCATGCTTTGATATGCATCCTGAGAATACTCGGAGAGGTCTTTTCAAATCGAGGAAGCCACACATCGTTTTCCTAGATGTGGGGATGACTGCACAACGAACACTTAAATTATCTAAACAACAGAAGTGTCCTAATCCTCAGTCCTTCATCGAGGTGAGATCTCTGCTCTGTGTTTCTATTACATGATTCAAAGTTTCTTCATTTCCGTGGTGTTTATACATCCACATTTTGACAGGCTTCTGGGAACTGAGGAAGGAGATTTAGTCCATCCAGCGGATTGTATGCACGAAAATGTGTCCACCGTACCGTGATGTTTACCACATTAATTAGTTCTCGATCGAGGTGAGTTTAAATATCTTATCCTTGTTTCCTTCTGCTCTATATTACGATTGGTTGCAAATAAATTAACTTCTATTTAGGGACGTCTATAAAATTTCACAATTTCTATGTCACGTGTCCATAACATAATACAAGGACAACCACATGCTAAAGAAAACGACAGAAACACACAAAAGTTGGAAAAAGATTAGGCACTACAAACTTCACTCCTCTTATCTTTTCTTCTCCTTACTCTCATCCATCAATGGCTTCTCTTATCTCTTTTTCTTCTCTCCCAAAACCAAAAGCCGCCGTAAGATGTTCGATTTCAGCTCCTCAAACACAGACAATAATTGAGAGGCTTCAAGATAAATTCGGACGAAAGGGCATCAAATTCTCGGAATCAAACAACATTCCTATGGTGGAGCTTAAGGTCAGAAATGGAAGTTCATTAAAGCTGAATCTCTCTGATGCTCATCTGCTTTCATATAAGCCAAAGGTATACTGGAAAGACGAGGGATTCGAGGAAATCCTTTACACAGTTGACGGTGACCAGAGCAGAGGTGGGGTTGGTGTTGTTATCGATGAAGCTACTGGACCAAAAGGAGGGTCTTCAGTACTCTCAGGATGTGATTGGAGTGTCAAGGATACTGATTCAGACGCCATTGATGCTCTTCAGGTGATTGATTGATTGATTCCTATACCCACAATATATCAAATCTTGTCCACACAATGATGAAATCTTTGTGAACCTTCTCCAGATCGAACTGAGCTGTACATCCGGGGTTCTCGACATAACCTACATCGTCTCTCTCTACCCAGTAAGCATGGCTACAGCTCTGGTGGTAAAGAACAATGGACGCAAACCGGTTACCCTTAAACCGGGGATTTTTAGTTACTTGAGGTTCAAGAAACGTAGTGGGGCTGGAATTCAAGGACTAAAGGGATGCTCTTATTACCCCAGCCCTCCTTTGTCATCGCCATTTGAGCTCTTGTCTCCTTCAGAGGCAATGAAGGCGGACTCTTCCGGGTGGTTTGGGTCGGAAGAAGGGGAGAAGCCGGGGATTTGGGCAGTAGAAGATTCTGTGATTACACTTCTTGAGAAAAAGATGAGTAGAATATATGGTGCTCCTCCGGCTGAGAGATTAAAGGCCGTCTATAACACTCCACCTTCTAAATTTGAAACCATAGATCAGGTATGATATTATGGTACCATTCGTTTCTGCATTTGGATGCAACATCGATTTGGTATTTATGTTCATGTTGCATATGGATTGGAAACCAATTACATAGTAGAAAAGGAAAAATGTTTTGGATGCAAATCTGCACCCAAACACTTTAAAAAAAAAACCAAAATAACTTTCCAAATCATTAAGTACCAAACAAAATTTTTAAATAAGTCATACTTTTTTTGTAAATTCATATGCTCCGGAAAATGGCGAAAATATGTTTTATGGCCAAAATATTAAAGTATTGGCCCCAAAATTGTAGAATTATGTTTTTGGTGCTAAAAATGTAAAATTTCCTTCTAACGTTACATTTATGGAATAAGCATTTTGACTTTGTTAATGCGAAATGACATTTTAATTATTGAAATCATCACACTATCATAATATTCATAACTTTTGTGATTTCCTAGCAAACTTACAAAGAACAAAAAAACAGATCATGTGTATCCAAAAAAATACAACATTAAGATGCAAATTAAAATCTGTTTTAAAAACAAATAACAATAGATGTTGAATCTTGATATTGCATCTCAATGTTAAATATGGATGTTACATCCAAATATACATAAATAACAAACGAGGTCAATGTCGAAGTTCATCAGCTTTGTATTGAAAATCAATTTGTAAAGACTAAATATTTGAGTATTTATGTTCATGTTGCATATGGATTGCAAACCAATTACATAGTAGAAAAGGAAAAATGTTTTGGATGCACCTAAACTCTTTTTAAAAATACCAAAATAACTTTCCAACTCATTATATTATTTTGGATCTCAGTTTATTTCCTAAGGGAGATTTTCTAACACTAACTTTGAAAAATCTGATGCGTTTGGAATTTGAATTTTGCAGGGAAAAGGATTGTTCTTCAGGATGATAAGGATAGGGTTCGAAGAGATGTATGTGGGATCCCCAGGATCGATGTGGGACAAGTATGGGAAGCAACATTACTTCGTGTGCACAGGTCCAACGTCAATGCTCGTTCCTGTCGATGTGGCCTCCGGAGAGACATGGAGAGGAGCAATGGTAATCGAGCATGATAATTTGTAAATTTTTCATTTACTATACTTCTGTATTCTTCATTTTTTTCCTTCTTTTTCTCTATGTTTTTTTGCCATTTTTTCTCTGTATTTCAAAAACATGTTATAACTATACTAAATCAATATACAATAACGAAGTTAGTAAATTAAAACTGTCGTGATTTCTTTTTGTCTCACAAAACAATTTCAATTGCGAACTTTTGTTCTATTGATTTTGCAGAGATTAAATAAATTTGTAAAATATTGTGTCACGATTTTTATCATTTTTCAGTGTTCTATCGATTTTTTTTAATTATTTTCTGTTGATTGTAAGTAATAAAACGGTCCACTAAAAAAAAAAAAAAAAAACGGTCCACTAAGAAAAGAAGAAGAAGAACTCTCTCCCCACCAAAAAAAAGAAGAAGAAGAAGAACTCTCTTATTCATACAAAAATCAGATCACGGTGATCCACACTTTCCTGAAAGGCCAGTTAACAACGACGTGGAAGGATTCGATTTGAGGCACGAAATAGAAGGTACAGAAAACTCATCCGCGATCCCATACGCATTCCAACAGAACGGATCCACAACAATCTCTCCTTTTGAAGGTAACAATTCGATATCCGAAAGTGTTAGGTTTGTGCAGGGGACATTGTTGCTGCATCCAAAATGCATAGGGGGACTACGGATATCATATGTACCTTTTATACTTTGATATACTATATCATTCACAAAAACCGCAGATGTTTTGTTAGCACAACTTTTAGCCGTGCAATAGTATTGATCGATGATTATCGGATTTCGGACTGTATCCATGTGGATATTGTCAAACATCACATTCGAAACTGACCCGGATCCACCTTGCCATGTCTTGATCCGTACTCCGTTGTCGGAAAATTTTATGACCGAGTCTCTAACCGTAACGTTGGAGACACACGCACGTGAGTTTTGGTTGCCCAAACTTCCAATGCTACAAATGACATAATTATATTAAATATTTAAATTGAACATTATGAAATGTTGAATATTAAATAAATCACGATTAATTTTTACCTAATTCCATGCCCGCCAGGTCCACAAGTGAGATTTCTTATATCGATATCATATGATCCAGATCCTATCGACACACAATCATCTCCTGGCGAAGAATTTCGAGAATCTTAAGTTTGTTACACTCTAATTAACTACATTAAAAATGAAGTCCCTAGTCGATACCACATGTTCTCGAATGAATCTTTATTTTTCAATTTTTTTGGGTGTATGTAAATATGTAATGTAAAACACTTGTGTACGTAAGCTACAAAACAAGTATGTTGTTTTATTTTCGTTTACAATTTAACTTATGCAGAATTTTATTTAAATCATCAGTTGAATATGTTAAGTTTTAAATAACACCTAAAAAAAAATTCAAGTTATGTTCGATGAAAATGTTAGAAGTTGTGGGGTTTTTTTGTTGAAATTTTCCATTTGTGTATACTAATTAAATGCATACCGTTTGAGATATCGGAGTTGAGAATCTCAACGGAGTTGGAGTTCTCAATGTGGATGCCGTCAGTGTTGGGACTAAACGACGGAGATATGATTCGAAGGGAGTCGATGTGAACTACATGACATCCGTCGAGTTTGAGGTGAACCTGGGGGCTGTTTTTTATACTCAGACCTTTCACAACTAGATTCGAGCTCATGAAGAACCTCAAAGCCTGACCTCACCAAAATCATTAGTTCATTACACATTTTTCAACACTAGATATTGATAAAACTAAAAATATGTTTCCAAATATTTTTGATTTTACTTACGGCGGGGCTTTCGCATGGACCAGCAAGTGCAGTTTTGTTGACATTCTGCTTGAACATATAGATATATACATAGGTTATCCATATATACATTATTATACTTATATATTTGATTTTAACAATCATATATAATACTTAAAAATGCATATTATCATCTTCTTTCCAATTAGTGAAGATGCATCAACTAGAAATATTTGATATTAAAATAGAATAAAAAGTGATGTGATCATACTAATTATTTATTTTTATATTTTTGGTTTTGGATACCCAAAAAATCTTGAACTGAAATTCGGACCAATTTTTTAGACCTATGAAGAGTCGAATTTTTTTTTTTGTCAAACCTATGAAGAGTCGAATATTCATATCATTAAAAACATTCACAATAACCATTTATTAATTTTCTAATAATTTTTTTTTGTTAAAGGACCAATTTTCGAATATTAATTTTCTAATAAATTATGTTATGATAGTTTGAAAATGTATATATATCTATATATATATATATATATATATTAAATATTAGTGTATATATGTATATTTAGTATTTACCCGATGAGGTTTGCAGGGAAGATCCCACCAATTATGACCACGACCGTCGATAACTCCGGCACCTTTTAGAGCCATTCCGTCGATTGTATAAAAGACGAGCCATTGTCTTTTGTTTAAACGGCTAGGCCACGACTCTGGTCCATCCCGTGGCACGATGGTCCCGTCAACCTTTATTATTTTAAGAAAAATCAAATTAAACCATGAGACCCACCAATCATCCAAAAGTTTGATATTCATGAAGAAATTAAATAAATTTCATATTAATAATCGGTACTTGGAAGTATTGGTAAGAGCGGCAAGGACCAGTGAAAATAGTGGAATGGATCATGAAAGTGAAACCGTAAGGCACAAGCAAGACGGATATGGTGGTGTTGTCGTCGTTGCTACAAGCAGAATCCCAAGCTGTCTTGAACGATTCAGTATCGTCTGTGACACCGTCACCAACCGCACCATAGTTCATCACGTTGTAGACTACTTCTTGGTCGGGATCTTGGGACGGAGATGGAGATTGTGACGGGTCGTTAAGGTTTGGAGAGAGAGAAGGAGGCTGAGACGGTGGCTCTGGTTTTGAGTTTGGATTGTCTTTGTCTTTGTGATGATGTAGTCTTGCTTCAGTTTCACTAGAGAAGAGAGAAAATGTGATGAGAATTAATGTAGTACTGATACATAGAATCGGATCGCTACACAATTTTAACATTTTGGGTTTAGGGTTTGTTTTTTTTTTTTTTCCCCTATAATAATGCGATGATTCTTCTTTCTTTTCTCTTGGATTTTTGTACATATTTTAGCTGAAGTATAGATGTTTGGTTGCTATATATGCTGATATTTAATTTTATTATATAACGCCAGGAATATAATTTTTTGTAAATCTTAATTATTTGGACATAATGTTCATCATTACGCTTACCAGTATATATATATATATGTATATCTAAAACAGCTCAAAGTGCATTATGTGTTATCTCATGTTCATGACAAAACCCCTTATTTGTTGGAAAAATCATTAGCTATAAACAAAAATGCATATCAATTACTGATACTATTGAATAATGCTTCAAGTTAGACATCAGAACATATATCGTTGGCGAGTTAAAAGGTTTGACTTTGTAGAATTCATGTGCTCATATAATCCATTACAAGATTGTGAAGTCACTATTTCATGTGCTAATAGTACTGTTTTATGTCAACAACTATTCAGTTTTTGAATAATTTAACAGCTAGATTAAGAGTTTTTTTTGGTAGAACAGCTAGATTAAGAGTTTATGCTCTGTTTTGCGAATATAAATGATTAAAATACACAAATTTAATAATTCTTTTTTAGAAAAACAATGTATAAAGTTTCTAATTAACCCGTTCCAATGTGGGATTCTAATTTCTATCACTGAGTCATACGTGCCATCTCATTCTTCTTCTTTCACTTAATTTTTAATCATAAAATAGTTGCATTTTACACCAATTAGGAGCACAATATAATGCTGGTCTAAACCGCACAACCACATCAAAGATTTTGCATCATTTATCCACGTAAATAGTGGTGATTTTCTCCATCAATTGGATAATATCTATTAACTTAAAGTTGATTGTAATATTAATATCAATACTTAATATTTGGAGGTATTGATATTTGACAAATGATGGAAATTATTACAATCAGTCATTTTTTTTTTTTTGTTAAAACAATCACTCAATTAGTATTTTCTTATTGCTTTGAATCCTTTGATAAGAAAGAAATCTTGAATCGGCATATGAAACGAAATGTTGTGATTATAGTAAATAAACCTTTGTATAAAAATCAATATGGTAACCGTCACAACAATGATTCTCTGTGCAAACTCCTGTAAGAAGAATGGGATGATGTGTGTTGTGTTGTTTAACTAAGTGGTCTTTGTGCTTTTTGCTATCTCTGCAAATTGCTCCAAACTATTCTTGATTAACCCTTGCATTAGCGGTTGAAGCGCCTGAAGAAAGCAAATACGAATTGTTACATTACAAGTAAATGTTACCAGAAGATGGGATTTGAGACTTTCAGTTGTGTTGTTTCACTCTCTAAATCATCGAATATTGATAATTTACAGGTTGAATAAAGAATGCTTGCTTACTGCTGCAAATGGTATAAGTAGCAGCGGAACTTCGTATGCAAAGGTTAGCTGCAAACAATGCAAAGAAGAACTCAGAAAAGATAAAATGAGATTGGTGAAATCATTGAAAACCAATGATATGAACAATCAGGAAACTTACTTCTACTTCACATGATGAAGGTCCTAACGGGAAAAACCGGACAGTTCCCCTGCAAAATAGCAAGAGTTTCACACCAAGGTTGATTAAAGAAATGAAGTTTGAGACTCATTGATTCATTTCAATCCTCTTACCTGTTAGGAAGGCCTTCTAGAGAAATCCAATGTATTTTCTGGTTCGGGAGAGGCTGCAGGAAACAGAATCTAGAAAACAATTACGAGAATTCCAAATAAAGAGTATCAAAGCTTTTTAACATGTTCTTGATATCAATCCATACTTACTGACGAAATTATTTAAGTCATAAGAAAAAGATTCTTAGACTCCAGACATAATGAGTGCGTGGAGCTTCTTTAAAACAGTTGATGATACTTGCCTGCAAATTCTTGGCAAGCCAAGAGTACTCTAGATTCTGACCAAATGCTTTATATTTCAAGGTCCATCGAGATAAATCGGATTTGTCCTTCAATACCTGCATAACCAAACCGGAACACATCAAAAACAAATCCGTGGCATTTCGATGTTGAACATCCATATAAAGAAACAATGTCATCACCTTTACGGATGAAATGAATGTCATCCATCTAGGAATCGATTCCCGCTCGGAGTAGAGTCCATAAGCAACTGATACAGGCACATCAACCTTCATCTTTACTCTGAAATTCTCCAAAGAAACAGTTTTAAATTCTTGACTCCAGAAAACCAACTAAAATAAACACTTTTAAGTTATCTTTTAAGAAAATGAAAACTCATAGCTTGAATCCGAAGAACAGGAATCATACAAAAAAGAAACACGAAAAAACATCAAATTTGAATATCTAAAGCTAACATTGATAGAAGTATTGAACTTGGATCTCCATAACACTAATTGATCACAATAAGTAAATGAAAATCAGAGAAGCAATGGTTATAATGGTCTTTTCCTTCTCAGTATTCTGCAATTTCATAAAATCTCAAAGGCAACAATCTCAGCCAAAATATATCTACAATTAGCCGAAGAAACAATAAAAATCATCAAGTCAGAGAGAGTCCAAGAGCAGAGGAAATTGAATCGCTTACTTGCACTCTTGCCACTCCATGAGAGTATTAAATCTTCTGAATACTGAAGATTTAGAAGATCTATTTGGTAAAATCAATGGCGAGAATCTAGAAGCAAGATTCGAAGGCTTCATCATCGGAGAGGAAGGAAAATAACTCGAACTCGATTTAGCTACAGCGTTCCGGAAACGGAATGTCCGATTGTCCAATCCGGTGACGACGGCGTTAGAGTTTGTTAGAGAAACAATCGCCGTCGCAGACATTTCTTGTTCGTCGTTGTGTTTTCTGTGTGATTTCTGTTTTTCCGGCGGAAGAAAATGTAAAGACTCTTGTGGCGTTAAAGAGTATGAAAGGCCGGAGGAGAAACATGCTTCTTGTTTTGGAGAAGCCACGTGTCTTTATTTAAGAGGTTAGTTAATTTGCTCGATTCGATTTTTAAAACTTAAAATGGGCTGATGATAATGGGCCACAAACGAAACCCATTTTAGGATCCGTTGAAGACCCTCGTCTCCTTTTGTCTCTCTTTTCTTCGCTGAGACATGGAGGCGAAAAGTAGCAATCGATGCAGTTTCTGGCTTCCGAAGAAGAAGAGATCATGCGCGAATACTCGAATCGAGAGTTCTATGTGAGTTTGGTTTACTTTGAAGTGAAAAGTTTCTGTTTTCCCAAATTAGTAAAGAGCTAATGTTTCAAAGTAATCATACAGGTTTTGTGGGAACCATAGCCAGAGATTGGAAGGTCAATGGATTCCATGCCCTATTGATCCTTCTCAGTTAGTCAAAGATTTTGTTTTTTTTCAACGGTTTTAATTTGCAGTTTCTATGTTATTGTGGCAATGGTTTGATTCCAAGTTCTTAGCTCTGTGTTGCAGGAGAATCTCGAATGGCATCTCAAGAGATGTCCTTTACTAAAACAAACCTTAGCATTGTCTGGTCAACGGTTTTATCAGAAGGGCATTAATGCTGGAAACGAAGAAGAAGAAGAAAAGATGGGATCTTGTTGTCCAGATTCTCTTGTTACTTCGGAGATGAAGAGAAATTTGCTCTATAGTACGAGTGTTCCTAAGTTTCATCAGCTAATTAGGAAAATCGAGGCTGTTCATGACGGTATTTGTAAAGATATCGAAGATTCATATCTGTCACCTGAAGCTTGTAACATGTGGTTTAATAAGGAGATAGATAGGTAAATGGTTAGAAAAGTTTTGAGCTTTCGTTCTTGGGTTTGGTTAGTGTGAGGAAACTGATACATTATGTTTGGCAGGGAATTACCGTTTCAAGAGAAACATGTTTTGCAGCAAGGTTCGATTCTTGGTAACTTGGAAAAGATTGGTACATTGAAGAGGTGCAACAAAAACGAGGAATGTTGCGAAAGCGATCTGGAAGAGAGTGACGATAATAGTGTGTCGGCAGTTGTTGAATTTGGCGCTGGGAGAGGGTATTTAACACAGATGCTAGCAGATTGCTACGGGATCAATAAAGTGTATTTAGTCGAGAGGAAATCTTATAAGCTTAAGGTTGGTGCAGCTTGCTCTTTTCTATTCATTCCGTTATTTTCAGTAATTTAGCTTATTTATCAGTCCACATTTGTTTTACCACTTCTTAGGCTGATCGGTCATTGAGGCAAAAGGAGAACTTAGTTTTAGAGCGTATGAGAATCGATAGTAAGGTTCCCTTAAATCTAGTACCTTTTCTTGTTTAGTTGTTCCGGTTTATGTTTTAATAATCGAAAGATAAAACCTTCTGTGTTTTCAGTTGAGGATTTGAACCTTAACGCGGTTGAATCTTTACACGGTGTTCCTTATGTGGCTGTTGGGAAACATCTCTGTGGTCCTGCAACAGGTAACTACACGCTTATGTCTTCTCCTACACATTTAGATTTTCACTCCATTATGAGTGTTAGTTTTTGCTAATTGATGTACATTTTATGCGTTGATAATAGATTTGAGCTTAAGATGTTGTTTATCCAGACAAGATGGTGAAACTCCTGTTCTGAGAGGTCTCGCTATTGCGACTTGTTGCCATCATCTTTGCCAATGGAAAAGCTATATAAGTAAACTCACAGTCACTACTTGTTATTTGGTCTATCACTGTATTGCAGAACTTCTCAGTTTATCAAGAATATGTTCATGTGTCTCGCAGATAAAGAATATATCTCTAGCCTAGGGATTTCCAAAGACGAGTTCCATATCATGACTTCGTTCACTAGCTGGGCTGTAGATGATGATCACGGTTCCAATCTTCCCGGTGTTGACGACATTGACCTTCTTGCTTCAAAGTAACATTTAGTGGATTCAAAGATCATAAAGAAGTAGTTATTTCAAATAAGTTATTTCATTATTGATTGTTCTTCTGATGCAGTGCAAAGGAAGAAGAAGTAGAAGAAGCCGAAGATGATTCTTTGAGCAGCATAGAAGAAGTTGTGAAGAAAATGAAACCCATGGAGAGAGCTGTTTTAGGTTTTAAATGCAAACAGATCATCGATGTGGGGAGGATGAAGTGGGTTAAGCAACATGGGTTAGATTCAAAGCTAGTGAAGTATATTCCGGCAAGCATCTCACCAGAAAATACTTTACTGGTCGCGGGAAAACCCAATCCATCTTTTCCTTGATGTTGTATTGTTATTGGTTATTCAATATTTGGTAGGTGAAGACTAGAAGAGATATACACATGGTGTAAGACATCAATTTTGATATATTTATTTTCTAAAACTCATACAAGTAACAACTTCATTTGCTTGGCGTTCTAAACCATACTAATTTTCTTAAATGATCGAGACTCCTATTGGTATCACTACGGAAAAAAAAATAAGATTAGTGGAATGTACAAAATAGAATGGTGGTTGATAATCGTTTTGGAACAACACAATGATCCTTTGCATATTTACAAATTACAATACATAATTTTATGAAATCATTACTAAAGCTAATAAAATCTTACTATTCCTCAGCTTTTTGGTCAATCCACTGTCTAGTATTCAAAACCAATTTTCACACATTCTATCACATACATGAATCTCTTCTGCGTCGATTTTCCACGTAATTATTTAAGGATAAAGATCCTATGAAGTTTGCAACGTCATTACACACGCACGTACGGATCAGTTTTGTTCCGTTCACACTTCACACTTCACACTCAGTCAAATAGTCAAACACCTTCGCCACGTCATAAACCTTCTATAAATACTCAAATCGCTTACTATCATCGAATCATCTAATTCACTGCAATGGAAACTCCTAAAGGCACCATCATCTTCACCACCGTTGGTCGAACTCACTACGGCTTCGACGTCTTCTCTCTCCACATCGCCACCGCCAAAGAACGCCGTTTAACAGACGGTGTTTCCGTTAACTTCAACGCTCAATTCGCCAATAATAACGGCGACGATGTCGTCTTTGTTTCCGAACGAGCCGGATCCGCCCGGATTTACAGAACCCGACCCGGAAATTCTGAACCCGAGCAGCTTCCCGGAGTTCCGGAAAGCTACTTCCACGACCGTCCTATCGTTACTCAAAACAACAGACTCTATTTCATTTCCGCTCACGAGCAACCTGATCGTCATTTCAAGAATTGGTCTGCGCTATACACTGTGGAACTCAACGGCGTAAAGAGAGAAGTTACACGTGTTACTCCATCAGACACTGCCGATTATAGCCCGGCGGTTTCTCAATCGGGAGATTTCTTAGCCGTCGCGTCCTATGGATCTCGCTCTTGGGGTGGTGAGTTTCACGAGATCAACACTGATATTGTTGTTTTCAAAGCATCTGAACCAGAAAAGAGAGTGGTGATTTGTGAGCGAGGTGGATGGCCGACTTGGTCCGGCGATTCAACCGTTTTCTTCCACCACCAAGCAGATGACGGTTGGTGGAGCATTTTCCGGGTTGATGTACCGGATAATTTCACGGAATATTCTGATTTCCCGATCCTACCGGTACGAGTTACTCCATCTGGACTCCATTGTTTCACTCCTGCAGCTTTCCACGATGGGAAACGAATCGCCGTCGCGACTCGTCGTCACAGCGTAAACTACCGTCACATCGAGATTTTCGACCTTGAACGCAAAACGTTTCAGCCGGTGACTGAGCCACTCAATCCGAGTTTCCACCATTACAACCCTTTCGTATCTGCTGATTCCGAGTTCCTCGGCTACCACCGGTTCCGAGGCGAGTCGACTCGGGGCGAGTCGATTGTTCCGAATATAGAATCCATCGTTTCACCAATCAAAACACTCCGATTACTAAGAATCAACGGATCGTTTCCATCATCATCTGCTAACGGTGACCTAATCGCACTAAATTCCGATTTCGACATCAACGGTGGCATCAAAGTAGCTAAATCTGACGGTTCAAAACGATGGACGTTGATCAAAGACCGTACAGCTTTCTACAATTCATGGAGTCCTACGGAGCGTCATGTCATCTACACATCTCTCGGTCCAATTTTCCGTCCGGCGGGGATTGCGGTTCAGATAGCTCGAATTAAGTTCGATCCATCAGATCTCACCGCCGATAAAGAAGAGCTTCCATGTGAGGTGAATATCCTCACTCTAGAGAACACTGGGAATAACGCTTTCCCGTCTTGCTCTCCCGACGGCAAATCAATCGTGTTTCGATCTGGCCGATCAGGTCATAAGAATCTCTACATTATAGACGCCGTTAACGGAGAATCTAACGGCGGCGGAATACGACGGTTAACGGATGGACCATGGATCGACACTATGCCGTGTTGGTCTCCGAAAGGAGATCTCATTGGATTCTCATCTAATCGGCACAATCCAGCGAACACCGATGCGTTCGGGGCTTATGTGGTGAGACCTGACGGTTCTGGGTTGAGGAGGATTCAAATTGCTGGACCGGAAGGGTCGGAGGAAGCGGCGAGGGAGAGAGTTAATCACGTGAGTTTCAACAAGGATGGTGATTGGCTAGTATTCACGGCGAATCTCAGTGGTATAACGGCCGAGCCGGTGGCGGTGCCGAACCAGTTTCAGCCGTATGGAGATTTGTACGTTGTGAAATTGGATGGAACGGGGTTGAGGAGGCTGACGTGGAATGGGTATGAAGATGGAACTCCTACGTGGCATACTGTGGATGAACTGGATCTGACTCGGTTGAGTTTGAACGGTCAAGATGGAGATAAGCTTGATGGTCAGTTTGAGGAGCCCTTGTGGATTTCGTGCGATATCTAAATCCGAATATCTTATCTGTAACAGTCAATAAATAATATGTAATCTCGCCTTTTCATTCGAATAAAATTATTGTTTAATATTTTAATATATTATAGACAACATCATAATATGTCAACGAAGCGGGGATAGCTCAGTTGGGAGAGCGTCAGACTGAAGATCTGAAGGTCGCGTGTTCGATCCACGCTCACCGCATATTTTTAATATTTCTTTTACTTTTAGCCCATTGGGCCTTATATACAGTATTTTCATCCCGATATTGTTAGCTCATTGGGCCTTATATATTTTCAGCCCAAATTTTTGTATCTCGTTGACTTTGTTGCAAAGTTTGACTGCAAAGTTCCCAAAGTATTGTGAGTCTGTGACATTGTGTTGCCTCTAAACTTTGAACTCAAGTTCGGAGTCGGAGCCGCACTGTTGTTTTCGCAAAGCCATGTCGGAAGAAAACAGCCGCCGCAAATGGAATCCTCACGCTGGTCCATATCTCGGAGAAGTATCTTCTCTAGCTTTCCTCAATCTCCCTCAACATATTTCTTCAATTCCTTATCTTCTCGCCGGTGAGTTCTCCCGAGAAATCTTTGTTTTTCAAACTGTTGTAATGATTTTCATTTCAACTTTTTGGAGTTTATGATGTAATTAGGGTTTCATTCTTCAATTAGGTTCCGGTTCGGAGATTTTGCTTTACGATTTGAGTTCCGGGGAGTTAATTCGCTCGTTTCAAGTGTTCGAGGGCGTTCGCGTCCATGGAACTGTTTGTAGCAATAACTTTGCTCGTTCGGCGGAACAATATACGTATAAACTTGTTATATTCGGAGAGAAGAGAGTGAAGATCTTTTCATTGATTGTTGAATTAGCCTCGAGCACTGGTGAAATCTCCGTGAATTTGGAAATATTTTATTCTTTGCCGAGGCTTAGCAATTGGGTCTTCGACGTTTGTTTCTTACAGGTTCAAATCTCCCGTTTTTGTGTTCTCTGCTTGATTTTAGAATGTTCCTTATTCCTCATGGGTTGGGATTGTTATTGTGATAGGACTCTACTAATTCACTGGAAGAAGAAGACAAGCTTCTAGCTATTGGATGTAGTGATAATTCTCTCTGCATTTGGGATGTTAAAGAATCGTGTATGGCTTTTGAAGTTCAGTCACCTGGTTAGTTTTATTGTACTGGGGTTTAAGGGTTTTGAAGACTCAAGTTAGAGCTTTTGATTTATTGAGCTATTCTATGCTGAAGTAATTGTTTGGTTGCAGAAAGGTGTCTACTGTATACTATGCGATTGTGGGGCAACAGTATTTCGACACTCCACATTGCTTCTGGAACTATTTTCAATGAGGTAGGCTAACTTTTCTTTCCTTTTTTTCCACCTTATATCTTTTTCGTGTTGTTTCTTTGTCTAGTCTTTAGTCTTGCTGCCATGATTTATTTTGGTGCCTATGATAGCTTAAGTAACTGGAATCGAGTGGTTGTTGGCAGATCATTGTTTGGAGGGCAGTTGGCCTTGATGGTGACAATGTCGTCCATGGGAATTATTGTGCTTCCCATATGCTTAAACTTACTGGACATGAAGGTTCAATATTTCGCATCGTCTGGTCTTCGGATGGATCAAAACTAGTCTCCGTCTCTGATGATCGTAGGTGAACATTTGTTTTGCGTTTAGGCGTTCAGTACTTCACCTTTCCCTGATTCCTTTTGTCAATATAGCTAATGGCATAATCTTTTGCTTTTATAGTGCTAGGATATGGGAAATTGATTCGCAGGAGGTCGTTGGCCCTGTGCTGTTTGGTCACAGTGTTAGGGTTTGGGACTGCTGCATCTCAGATTCTGTATGTACCTCAAATATTTTGTTTTTAATATTCTGAGTTCATTTGAGTATTATGCTAAGAGCTTAAAATCATTAAAAAAATTGTGAATGTCAGTGCTTCTGAGGTGAGAAAACATGTCAGCCAGATTCTAATGGATAGGGAAACTGTCATTGTTCTAATTTTAAGCATAAGTTTTTTATGTATAAATCTTTTCGTACCTATGTTCAAATACAAATTATCTGCACTTTGAAATAATAGATTATTGAAATTGGATGTTTTTCTGTTTCAGTTGATTGTCACTGCTGGTGAGGACTGTACATGCCGTGTCTGGGGCATGGATGGTACCCAGCTGGAAGTGATAAAGGAACATATGTAAGTGGTGACATGGTGTTTTTGTCGATCTCACTATTCACATCATGTTTTTTTTTTTTTTTTTTTTTTTTGTTATTACTGATGAAAAGCTATTGTTTACTATACAGTGGAAGAGGCATATGGAGATGTTTGTATGATCCGAACTCATCCTTTCTTGTTACTGCTGGATTTGACTCTGCAATCAAAGTACATCAATTGCATAATTGTGGGTCTAAAACGTTGTTAGATACTGTAGGGGTGCTTAATTCACCAGATAAAGTGGAATATTTTTCAGCCTGCCTCCCAAATTCAACGGAGCATACTGGTCTCATGGACAGGTAGTACATGTCCCTTCAGAAAATGTTAGTGTCCACGAAATCGTGTTTTGGGTACAGCGTGCCAAATGGCACTAAAGCCAAAGTAATGATAGAAAATTCGAGGAGGCTAAAATTTATTAATTTGGATTCATATACCTATAAAAATTTAATATATAGTGGTCTGGGTTTTCTTGTATATGATTGTAAATATGATTGTTTTCCCCTTGCAGCAAGAGTGAGTATGTGCGTTGCCTGCAGTTCATGCAGGAAGATACCATGTATGTGGCCACAAACCATGGTTGCTTGTACCACGCAAAGTTATTGTCATCTGGAAATGTAAAGTGGACCGAGTTAGTTCGCATACCTGAAGAGGGGCCTATTATTACTATGGATGTCATGCCTGGCGAAAAGGTACGCGAGTCTTGTGCATTAGATGATCGGGTTGCTCTTGGAGATGGCAAAGGGAATATGACAATTGTTCGGGTGATTGGTGATATGTATAACCCACATGCGAGCTCGAATCAAAGTTGGAAGGCTAGCCCAGAGAGGCAACTTCTGGGGACTTTCTGGTGCAAATCATTAGGCTCTAGGTAAATAGATGTTGGGACTGAATAATGATTTATCTTAATAATTTTCTTTGACAATGCATGCAATGTGTGGAATCATTTGGTTGGAAATATTTTGAGATTACAATTTTTAGTCTCTGGCTTCCAGGTTTGTTTTTTCTTGCAATCCTAAAGGACTATTGAAGCTGTGGAAACTATCCGATCCTTTAGCTTCTGCTGCTTCTAGTGCTGCTGAAACTTATGATGTTTCCCTCTTGGCTGAATTCTCCTCTTCTTTTGGAAAGCGAATAATGTGTGTAGATGCGTCAGTAGAAGATGAGGTAATATCCGTTTCAATTATTGCCATGTTTCTGTGTTTTATTGCTTTATTTATACTCTCTAGTTTCAGCTGCTGGACTGATGGATATAAATTACACCACGGTCAACTATATGTAGAGCAAAGAACACCAATCATTCTTGTTTAAGCCAAAACTAGGACATAGAATTTCTTAAGATATTAAGTCTAAGAAGTTTGCAACCAAGATTTTGTGTCTTAAGCCTTGTTAAAGTTAGTAATTTGCATTGAAAGATTGTTGCCTGTAGGTGCTTCTGTGTGGAGATTTACGTGGCAATATCACACTCTTTCCTCTGTCAAAGGACATGCTGAACGGAGCTTCTGTTTCTTCAGAATTGAAGATACCTTCACTAAAGTATTTCAAAGGTGCCCATGGCATTTCAACTGTTTCCAGTCTTTCAGTTGCTAGATTAACTTCCAACAAAGTTGAAATATGCTCGGTATGACTAATTTAACTACGTTTTTTTATCTATTGCTGTTGGTAGTTTTTCGGTTTATCGGGAGAATAAATCATGCAATCTTCACTATTATCTTCTTGTCACGCTAATAATGACTTTATTTTGTTGATCTTTCTTTTTTTTTTTCGCAATCTTATGTTTAGACTGGAGCAGATGGTTGCATATGCTATTTCGAATATGACAAAGAGAGGCAGACTTTAGAGTTCATGGGTTTGAAACAATTGAAAGAGTTGAACTTAGTTCAATCTGTTTGTCAAGGGGTGCACTATTCCAAAAGCCATCCAAACAGTGACTATGCAGCCGGATTTGCGTCAACAGATTTCATATTGTGGAATTTAACTGCTGAAGCAAAGGTCCACCCTTGCCTTCTCCTTTTATTCACCTTCTTAATGCAAGCTGTAATGATATTCTGTCAATAGGTTGCACAAATCTCATGTGGTGGATGGCGCCGACCCCATTCCTTTTATCTCGGCGAAGTCCCTGAGTGGCAAAACTGTTTTGCCTATGTGAAGGTGCATCCTTTGTCTCTTGGTTAAAGTTGTATAGTAATGTTTGGTCTTTGACTGATCGTCAACCTGTCTCTCTCTTTAGGATGATGTCATTCATATTCATAGACACTGGGTTGGAGGACAGAAGACCAAAGTCTTTCCTTTAAATTTGCATACACAATTTCATGGAAGAGAATTGCATTCCTTGTGCTTCATCTCTGCAGATACAAAAACCGGATTCGATTCTGAAGAGCGTAAAATATCTGATCAGTCTAGTTGGATTGCAACAGGGTGTGAAGATGGATCTGTGAGATTGACTAGGTTGGTGCTAGTTATTAAAGTTAACTAAGTGATATTTGATGGCGCTTTATAAATATTTATCTAAATGTCTAAGTATTTGGGGTTCATCTAGGTATGAATCTGAATTAGGAAATTGGTCAACATCAGAGCTATTAGGAGAACATGTTGGAGGCTCAGCTGTGAGATCAGTTTGCTGCGTATCAAATATGCACATGATTGCTTCAGACATACCTAACTTACGAGACGTGTGCGAACAAGACTCTGCAGTGGATGATAGTGAAAGTCCTTGCTTACTGATTTCTGTTGGAGCCAAGCGTGTTGTGACCTCTTGGCTCCTAAGGAATGGTAGACAAAATAAAAAGGGAGGATCTTGTATTAGTGATAATGGACCCAATAGAGCTTCATCGGAAGTGTCTTCAGTGACGTTCCAATGGCTTGCTACTGACATGCCCACCAAAAGTTCTCGTCCTTGTGGAAAGATCGAGAAATCTCCAAAAGTGGAAGGGGTTGAAGAAGATACTACTTCTAACCTAAAAAAATTAGGATCTAATACGTATCATGAGCAAGAAAACTATGAAGATGACTGGAGATACATGGCTGCTACTGCTTTTCTTGTAAAACGTGTTGGTTCCAGGTTGGAGGGACAACTTTCACTTACTTTGATTGAACCCATCAATGATAGACAATGTTGAAATATTTTCTGTTAATCTTTTCAGGCTAACTATCTGTTTTATCGCTGTGGCTTGCTCTGATGCCACCCTTACATTACGGGCCCTAGTCTTACCACATAGATTATGGTAACCAGAAGTAGTGGTTTTACTTGTTTGATGATTTGGATTTTTACTGTTGAGTGTATCCACAGTTTGCTTCTGTGTTTCATTTTCATCTACTTTGTGCCTAATTTCAGGTTTGATGTTGCGTCTTTGGTTCCTCTGATATCGCCAGTTCTGTCATTACAACACGCCGTTGTGCCTCTACATCCCCCACATGAAGGTTTAGCCATTGAAATTAATACTTCTTTTCAAATTCATCTTTTTATGTCAAATGAAATTGCTTTCTCGAAGTCTTCTTGTCGTAGAAGTTTAAGGGATTTAACAATCTTTCAATCCCAGTCTTGTAACAATTTACTAACTTAACCTGACAGGTCATAATACTACATCATCTAGCGATGTTTATCTTCTTATCAGTGGAGCCACAGATGGAAGCATAGCCTTTTGGGATGTAACTAAATGTGTAGAAGCTTTTGTAAAAAAAGTATCCAGCATCCATATTGAGAAGTTCATTGATTGTCAGAAACGACCACGAACTGGAAGAGGAAGTCAAGGTGGTAGGAAATGGAAACTGTCAGATACCAACATTTGTAAGAGAACACAAGACAGCAGCAACTCAGTTGGTGAACCTGCTGAAGAATATCCAGCCACGTCTTTGGAACTCACAAGTGGCGTTCCTCAGGAAAATGATACAAACAAAGGTGCAGATTCTCCACCTGAGACAAGCGAGATAAAGCCTTCACATGTCGTAAAGAATGCGCATCAATCTGGAGTTAATTGCCTTCATGTTTCTCGCTCGAGCAGTTCTCCAAGTTATGGCAATGGTGTGATGTTCAATGTGATTAGTGGGGGTGATGATCAAGCCCTTCATTGTCTTAGCTTCACCATCCTTAGTAGTAGTAGTAGTAGTCCAGCCAACAAATCTGAAATCATGGATCAAAACCAAACCCCAAGTTACAGAATCAGGCTCACAGGCCGTGGAGGTATTGCATCAGCTCATAGCTCTGCCATAAAAGGTACTATACCTCAAAAACTCTTTGTTTGATCAAGTTGTATCGTTCACCATTTTTCTAATGAAAAACTGACTCTTGGTTTTGATGCTATGAAGGCGTATGGATGGACGTGAACTGGGTGTTCTCGACAGGTCTTGATCAACGTGTACGATGTTGGTTTCTCAACAAAGATGGTAAACTGATCGAGCACGCTCATATAGTCATCAGCGTGCCTGAGCCAGAGGCGCTCGATGCTAAAGCCATTGACGAGTAAGTAAAATGCATTCATACTTGTATAATTCATAAACAAAAGCTCTTCATCTCACAAACCAAATCTTTATATTGATTTTATATGTAGAAACCGATACCAGATCGCTGTTGCTGGACGCGGGATCCAAATGGTTGAATTCTCCGGTTAAGAGCTCGGTTAAGAACCTGATTTTTGATCCATTATTTTGAGGTACTCCCTCTTCCAACTGCCATAACTTTTTCCTAAGCTACCCTGTGCTAAGGGCGAGGCTTGGAGATGACAAAATGCGTGTCAAAACCTGTAGTTTATACCAAACCAATTTTGAGTGGTGGTCAGAGTAAACCAGATTTTAATTTCTGGTTTAGTTTGATTGGAGTTGTGCTTTTGTCGGTGCTCTATTAAATTTTGGTATCATGTTCTGAACCCAATTTGATAGTTTACATTATTGCTCAAGATTTGGGATATGGAATTGTGCCCATGTGGGACCTTTATGAAAGAAATATCAACGCTTACACATGACTTTATTCAATTCTAATCAATAAATACGATTTACTAATCATTAAATTCTTTCGTGATTTTGATTTCATTTGAAGTGGTAATCTGTTTGTGATACATAATACTGTCGACAAATAACTTGAACGTTATTTTGTACTATCTGCTTTGAATTATGATGGTCAGCAGTACCATATAGTATTGCTCTTAGTTGAGGTGCCGGTTCAATTGTGACGGTCATATGAGCTGAAATTCTATTAAACAAATTCTTAATTTTATTTGTAAAATATGAAATAACTGAGCACTTTTGCATATGGAATAGTAATTTTGGGCTCCAACGTACTTAATTAATGTTTATTCAAATTTAACGGATCGGAGACGCCATTTCATGTAATTATCAAATGTTGTTCGTAAGTACAGACATTTCAAGACTAAATAAAATACAAAATTTCAACACTAGTCAAAACTTATATATAAGTGTATGTGTGTTTTGTGTGCATGAGTTCCGCATGCAACAAATACAATCTTTCAACTACCTTACCTTCTTATCGTAATTTCCTCTTACGACTTAGAATTTTCTACGATTTTGGACTTATAACTATTTATTAGCACTCAAAGTTGACCGGTACATCAATATAATCATCTACAAAGCAAGTTGTGAGAGTTATCCAAGAAAAAGAAAAAAAAAAACATTTGTCTTCCAACAACTAAATTTCCACAATATTTATTTATGTGCACAGACCACAAGATTTTACCAATATACCACATCACCAACTAATTGAACAATTTTACATTCTATAAAAAGCAACCTATCATTTCAAATCTGCATTGGTGGCAGTGGTATTGATGAGTAATAGGACTAAGACCGTAAATTCGTTACTGTTCCGGTTCGATTCTATTGTGTGTAAACTTTACGTGAGGGCCACTTGGTTACTTGAGCAGCTGAGCTTTGGCTCAGATGCTTTATCCCTGATTGATTTACGGAAAAATATTTACCAAGATGCATGCTCGCTTTCATAATTAATAGTCGGACATTTTGGTAAAACTCTATTATCGAGTTCTAAATCTAAGAAACATAAATTATCAAATCACATAAATGTACATTGCTAGAATTGTCGTAAACAATATAGTCCACATCAAATAATTTATTTATATACATCTCACCAAACACGTTCTTAGAGACGCTCATATAATTAATTAGTTCGAAGGTTAGCTTCAATCTTCTTTTTGTTTTAAGGTAAGCTTCAATTAACATGTAAAATTATAAACTTTTACTGATAAATTCACTATTCAAAGTTTAAACCAATTGCGGATTTACATCTTTTTCTTCTTCTTCTATGAATACGTTTATCATACATTGAATAAAAAAAACATTGTTCTCCTAAAAATAAATAAAAAAAAATAAAAATGGCTAGGTTCATTACCAACCCCACTACAGAAATATGAGCAGCTACACACACGAATTTAGCCGTTAAAATGGGCCGAGCCGAGCCGAATTAGTGTATCAAACTCTTGCGAAACCAGCGGCATTTGTTGGGCTACCGGCACCTCCCGGTTGCTACATTTAATATTTCCTTTTTGTCGACCTACACTAATTAACTCAGAGATTCGCTCGATTACAAACTTTAATTATACATGTGCCCAATATGACAAGTTAGTTGTTAGTAATAGTTAATTTTTCTTCCAGTAGAAAAGAGTCATACATTAGAATATTAGATACTCCGTTTAAAAGAAAATAATACTATATTTTTGAACTATGTTGACAGACAAAAATAATTTTTTGAAAATAAATATGTGTGGGAAAAAAATATATATCATATGAGTGAGGTAAAACAAATCCATCACCAGACGACACTCATCTAAATGACTAAATCCAACCGTTTAATGAAAGATCAAATGGTCATCATCTTTTCTCAACAACGACATAATTATTTATAGGAATGTCGATATATTTTCACCAACCAAAACTACGTCATGAAAGTTATTCCACCTTGTCCTTGCCAACACGGCAACACCTTATATTAGTCTTTTTTTTTTTCTTTTTTCTTTTTCAACTATCTTATATATTTACTCTGAATATATTTAAATTTATATGAAATAAGTTTGTTTGTTCTAAATTAAGTTACATGTGCCTAAATAGACAAGAAATTCTTAAATAAACATACTTTTCGAAATTTATCAACTTATTGTTTTTTCATATAAATATTCTAAGGTGATATTTTTCTTAAAGAAAAAAAAATTCTAAGGTGATAAACTAAAGTTTATTGGACATATTTGTTAGATAACTATAGGAAGAACCAAATTGACAATAATATTGTGATGATAAAATTATTAAATAAACTTTGTGATTTTCACTTATAATTTAAATAAATAGTGTAATATCCTGTAAATTAATATGTTATCGAATAAAACAACTACATATTTATTTTAAAGTGTGTAAAATCTTTGTTATTATTCATTTGTTGTTTTTAGTTTTTTACAATTAATAACTAACATGTGATCATTTACTATTACTATTCATATTTAATTACACAAAGTATTAAAAATAAAAAAAAGATGATACAAAGATTTACATGTATATTTCGACATATGTGACATGCGATTAGGAGTTTCATCGAGAAGGAAAATAATATATTAATTTGGTTCACTTTCCAATTCGGTGTTTTAAATCATTGACAATTAAGAATACTAATTAACACTGCAAGTAAAGAGGATGAGCCGAATAAGCCGATGAAAGTAATAAAATGCAAAGTCCAAAGCAGAGAGCTAAAACCTACGGATCCGGTGGACAGTCAACACTGCCGTTAATCCCTATAAATAGCCACCCCCCTTCACTGCCCACAAATCGTCCCCGACTCGTTTCTTCTTCGGTATAATATTTGCTTTGAGGCTTTTTAGGCTCTGAGAGAGATCTGATTTCCAGAGATCTGAACGTCCAATCGTCGCAGGTTTCGCTCTTCTTCTTCTTTCCCTCTCCGTTTCTCTATCGATTTCGTGTTTTTGAGTACTACGACGATGGTTTTTCTCTCGATTTGACGGGTTTTGGGTTGATTTACGGTTGTATTGTTTGTTAAATCTGCAATGAAAATGAGATTTTTCTATGGGTTTCGATTCAGATTTGATGATTTTGAACTGTTTACGCCTTTGTTTGCAATTAGATCTGCGATTTTGTGGCACTGGACGAAATGAGATTTTTGAAGTTTTTCGTTAGATTTGAGGGATGTGAATCTATGAATGATTAGTTTGTTGATGCAATACAGATCGATTTAAAACGTATATGGATCTGTTCGTTTTCGAGTCCTATAGTATCTTATCTTACTTGGATTGTTTCATTTTATTAAGTTTGGAACTCGATTCAGGTTTCATTATAGCGGATCTGCATAATAGTTCTGTTAATTTTTTGCAAATATTTGGATTTTCGCATCGATCGTGACATCGTGTGTGTGTGTGTGATTTGAATTTGGTTATTATTATTATATTGGGTTTTAAATGCTTTTGCATTAAGTCTGAGCCATAAATGACTCTTTCTAGTTAATCATTTGTCCATGAAATTATTATTAAGATTGAAGTTCCTTAAAGTGGATTAGATTTTTCCATTTACTCTTCTTTAGATCTCTCCATCATTTTGGGCATCTATGAGAAGAAACGAATCTCTTTGGATAAGGTTCATCTGTTTTATGCTATTCGACAATGATTTGGAATCTTTCTAGCTTTATGTCACTTGAGTGTGGAATCTTTTTCTTTTTTCATTTTTAATTTAAAAAGTTTCATGATATGTTGAGACTTTCTTTCTAGCTATAGTATTGATCTATGAGGTTTCTGATTCATTCTTTCTTCTGTTCTTATAGCTTTTTAAAATGGAGACTTTCCTATTCACATCCGAGTCTGTGAACGAAGGACACCCAGACAAGCTTTGCGATCAGATCTCTGATGCAGTCCTCGATGCCTGCCTTGAGCAAGACCCTGACAGCAAAGTTGCTTGTGAGACCTGCACCAAGACCAACATGGTCATGGTCTTCGGTGAGATCACCACCAAGGCTACGGTCGACTACGAGAAGATTGTCCGTGACACTTGCCGCGCCATCGGATTCATCTCTGATGATGTTGGTCTTGACGCTGACAAGTGCAAAGTCCTTGTCAACATCGAACAACAGAGCCCAGACATTGCTCAAGGTGTTCACGGTCACTTCACCAAACGACCAGAAGACATTGGAGCTGGTGACCAAGGACACATGTTTGGTTACGCCACTGACGAGACCCCTGAGCTCATGCCTTTGAGCCATGTCCTTGCAACCAAGATTGGTGCTCGCCTCACTGAAGTCAGAAAGAATGGAACTTGCCGTTGGTTAAGACCAGATGGCAAGACCCAAGTCACTGTCGAGTACTACAACGACAAGGGCGCAATGGTTCCAGTTCGTGTCCACACCGTTCTGATCTCAACCCAGCACGATGAAACCGTGACCAACGACGAAATCGCTCGTGACCTCAAGGGACACGTGATCAAACCAATCATCCCAGAGAAGTACCTCGATGACAAAACCATCTTCCACCTCAACCCATCAGGCAGGTTCGTGATCGGTGGACCACATGGTGACGCCGGTTTGACTGGACGTAAGATCATCATCGACACTTACGGTGGATGGGGAGCTCACGGAGGAGGTGCATTCTCAGGCAAAGACCCAACCAAAGTGGACAGAAGTGGAGCTTACATCGTGAGGCAAGCTGCAAAGAGCGTGGTGGCAAATGGAATGGCTCGTAGGGCTCTTGTCCAGGTCTCGTACGCCATTGGAGTCCCCGAGCCATTGTCTGTCTTCGTTGACACTTACGGAACAGGGTTGATTCCAGACAAGGAGATACTGAAGATCGTGAAAGAGAGCTTCGACTTCAGACCAGGAATGATGACAATTAACTTGGACTTGAAGAGAGGAGGAAATGGAAGGTTTTTGAAAACGGCGGCGTATGGACATTTCGGAAGAGACGACCCTGATTTCACTTGGGAGGTCGTGAAGCCACTCAAGTGGGACAAACCTCAAGCTTAATATTATTTATGATTTTATCATTTCTATGTTTCTTCTATCTATTAAACATCTACCATGGACCAATAATTAATCCCTCTGTTTCTGTTTTCTTTTTCTTTTTGTATTCTTGGAATGAAAGTTTCTACTTTCTTTACTATTGATTTTGATCTTTGTGATGTTTTCTCTTTCACTATAAAAAAAGGTAGTGGTTGTATTATGTGTTCTACATTGTGGATATTAAGCGATTAATAGGCTTATCTAAAACGATGGTGAGTTATAAGTTATAGCAATTTCATAATTTGTTAGAAAAATGTAGTGGTTGAAATGTTGGTTATGTTGGACTGATCAGGAGCTTAATCTAGTTTTTGATGAGATTAAAGAAGAAAAATCGACTCCAGGACTGGGAATGAAATTCTCCGTAAAGTTACAGAGGATCACAGAGAGGGAGAAGAGGCAACAATGGAATGATCGATGACGACGATGAGCCATCTTCCTCCCAATGGAACGAGTATTGCCGATCCAAGTTTGGGAATATGAGGTGATCAAACAGTATTGTGTAGGTCAGTAGGTTAGTTCGACTTTTGCTTGGACATGATCTTATTCTTGGCCTGGAGAACGTGCTAAGAATGTTGGGATGTGGGCATCCTTCCGTACGACTGTATTCAATGTTTTGTTAGCTTATGGTGACTTTTTCAAGAGGTCAAAATTCTTGTCGTTTTGCTTTGGAACACTTCTGATCAAATTTTATCTAAAAAACAAAAATCATCCAAAATAAAATTATATTTTTATCAACATAGTTACACTACGAAGTTAAAAACCCCAAAAACCAAAAACAAACCAACGAGAACGAGTGAGTATATGGTTGATTAACTGCCTCAAATTTTTTCAACATGTATTTAAACGTGAGTGATGATTATACATTATACTAGTAGCACAAACCACTAGGATGGATACATGTCGTGATCAAATTAATTGTGTCAATTATGATCCCAATTATAACATTTAAAAATTAAAAGGAACAGCGTAAAAATGGGCTGTAAATCAATTTTATGTACATGTATCGAAAGTCAAAAACACGAAATTACACGTATTCTCTTGGAGTAGAACACGAAACTACAATCATTCTCAACAAACAATGACACTGCTAAATGATTTAAAAAACCAAACAGATCATACATTTGATCTGTTCAAAGGTATTGAATATAGATGTGGAACCCATTTATATTGTCTTTCTAAGATTCTTTTTTGTCGGTTCATACCATACCAGACGTACGAAAACAAAATTTTAATTCGAACTTGAAATTATTTTTAGAGACGTTCGAAATTATAATCACTTTAACAAACAAAAAAAAGATTGAAATAATCAAATAAACATAAACAGTCAGTTCCTACAATCTTTTTTTTCAAAGCTAGAGAGTAGTCAGCTAATGAAAAATCATAACACAGACTTTTTAATAAAAACTAAACAGCGTACTTATTATAATAATGATAACAAGATGTGTTTATCTATAGTCATTATCCGGATAGTGTCAATTTACAACTCTCAACTTGTGTTCTTCTAATGATAAATTGATATACAGAAGCAGAAGAACCAATAACAATCTGTGTTTAACTGATTCTATAAGTAAATGTTACCGGTTTAAAAAAAAAACATATTCTGCTAAAATTTCTGTGCATGGATTATGATGGGAGACTTGGACACTTGGTCAATCACCCTTTCTACTAAATCAAGAGACAAAAAGCGTCAGCCTTCGATATTCGATCCTTTTTCCACTGAATGATCTCACGATTGAAAGATTAGTTTCTCCATATTTTTCTAAATATTTTCTGTATTATATCTCACCAAACTCAAATGAATGTCTCGGTTCTTTGTTCATTATCATCCCATCAGACAAGAGATAGATATGTGAAATATCTCTCAATATGCATTTTGGATTGATTTGGGTATATTTGGATATCTTTAAGGTTTTTGATATTTGGATTGATCGAGCACCAATCTTTGGACATTGGTTTTATACTTTTATACAAAGCAAAATAAAACATATATACATTTATATCATCTCTTATAAATTGAGAGATAACTCTTTGTATGAACCACTGCTGCTACATCTGTTCAGTAATTTTTCTTTTGAAGAAAAAAAAAAAGAATTGTACAAGAAGAAAGCAGAGATAGAAAGTGTCAGAAAGGACCCCCCAAAAGATCAGGTAAAGTGATTTTGCCCAAATGATTGGTATCAAGTTTGTCGAACTGAATCACAACCTGGTTAATGTCTTTATCAGTGATCTTCCCCATTTCCTTAAGCTTCAACACAATATACTCTGATTTACTGAGACACACCAATACCAAAACCAACACAAATTAAAAAAGGGTCAGAAGATTAATCATTAAAACTCATTGGATAATAATATGAACCAAAGACATGATAGTTCAATAATTTAATCCCACTTAATAGTTAACTGTTGCTTCCAAGAAAAAGTCTAAAGCTTGACATGATTAGTCTAAAAATTAACACCTCTCTGCAACTTCTTTGACCTACAATTCACACAATCTGAACACACAAATAATTCAAAGAAATTTGCATAATTAAACCCAATGATCAGAAACAGCTCAAAATCACTCTTAAATCTAAGCGATTGATCAAAATTAAGAAAGTTAAGGTTTATAAAAAATGTTACCTGATGAAACCATGTTGATAGGTATCAGCATAGAGCAAATCCTGGACAGTGATTTCTCTATTCAACGCCAATTTGACAGCTTTCCGATGGCGTCGATCAATTCTGGCCTCGGCCAAATACAAAAACGCACGCGCCACCGCGAGAGTGGAAACAAGAAGCCAAGCGGCGGCGAAAAGCCTCCCTTCCAAGGTCTTAAAAGCTCGATCACCATAACCAACGGTAGTGACCGACATAACCGACAAGTAAACCGAATCAACAAAATCCAAATCCTCAACGAAATACAAAACCAAAGCTCCAACTCCGATACACAAAACGACGACGCATAACGCTAATCCAACTTTGATCCTTATCCTCATCCTCCCTTTCTCGAAATCGATGATGTAATCTTTAGCTGAGAATCTGTGGCCGTGGCTATGCTGCTGCTTCGTCGAACTCGAACCCATTTCAATCCCAGTGAGGATCATACTCTCTTGAAGATCCAAAACGTAGTTAACAACACCACTAAGAAGAATATCCAAAAAACCAAACCCGAACAAAACGAAAACAACAGCGAAGATCTTAGTCCATGGAGTCAACGGAGCGATGTCTCCGTAACCAATTGTACACATAGTGACGATACAGAAATAGAGAGCGTCGACTACGGGATGAGTCTCGATTCCTGAGTAATGATCTCTATTGAATGAATAGATTGAAACCCCTAAGGTTAAGTAGATGATTAGCAACAGAATCGCTTGCTTGATTAAGGATTTTGAGATTGGCGATGGTTTTTTAGTCTCAGAGGTTTTGGTTCTTAGGTCTTTGATGATTACCATAGCTGGAGCTGTACGACATCTGTGAAGTGGTCTTGGATTGGAGAAATAGAAGTCTCTGTCGTCTTCTTCTTCTTCATCGTCGTCGTCTTGGTCTTGTACGGATTCTTCGAGGTCTTTATGGTGATATGGAGGAAGAAGACGTTCTTGAGAGATTTCGTGGAAGAAGGAAGTGGTGGAGATAGAGCGAGGGATATTGACGACGGCGGCGGAGGAGGAAGAGTCTGGATTTTCCGGTATGGGTTGGAGACGGTAACGTGATTGAGGGCTGATGAGAGGTTGATGATGATTCTCCATTTCCCCCAATTAATTAGGAATCTTTTTTTTCTTCTAAAACTTCGTAAAAATGATAATTTTTTTTTTTTTCGATTTGAGAAAATTCCAAAAGAAAAAGTTTTTGAGTTTTGGTTTTTTGAAAAAGGTGAAAAAAAAAGGAGAAGTGTGATTGGTGTTTTTTTGATTAGCAATTTTTTTATAGGAGTTTTAAAGAAGAGAGTGGGTCCACATGCCACGTATGTCAGACGACAGAGTTAAAAGCACATGCGTGCGTATTGGTTAGTTCAAGGCTTCACGTAAGTAACGCTTTTTAGTTTGGCTGACCAAAATATTAACTGATATTCGATTTGTTTATCTACGCATTTAGTGGCTAGGTTATATATTATTTATTTTTCTATTTCATTTGTTACCCCGTTTTGATTCGATTGAAATTTTGAATCTTCATGAATTTATAGAGCAAAATATATATTTAAATTTACTATCTGTTAGAGACAAAAACACATTAATTTTTTTTGTATTTGTAAATAAATGTAAATAATATTTACAAAACATATTTAATATACTATTCGAAATATTTTAAAAATATATATAACAGATTAGTCTTAGAGAAAATACGGGTAGAAAATTACTGATCCAAAAAAAAATATTATATATATTAAAAAAATACAAAATATCTACTTTTGCTCCTAATATTTAGTATAATTATTAAATTGCAATAAATGTCATACTTTTTATTTTGTATAATTAATTAATTAATCTTTTTCTTTTTGACCACATTTAATTAATTAATCAGAGAAGTTGGGTGTTTTTTTGTCTCGTGATGGTAGCTAACTAGCTTTTCCCTCTTTTTATCTTTTTCCTTCTATATTTAATTATTGATTTTTCGTGTATATTGACGGGATAGTGCTGCAAAAATTAATGTAGTATACATAAACATTAAAAAGAGCATGCATATTACGTGTATGGACTGAATTTCCGTAACGTCATTAAACAAAGGCAATTGATTAGAGAAAATACGGCTAGAAAAATTATTGATCCAGACAAAAATATATTAAAAAGATTACAAAATATCTATTTTGTAATCCTAATATTTTAAATTAAAATAAATTATTAAATTGCAAGAAATGTCATACTTTTTATTTTTTTTTCCTTCGAAATGTAATACTTTTTATTTTGCATAATTAATTAATTAATATTTTTCTTTTAACAACAATTAATTGATTAATCATAGGAGTTGGATTTCTTTTTTCTTATGATGGTGGCTAATTAGCTTTTCCCCTTTTTTTTCTTTTTCTTTTTATATTTAATTATTGATTCTTCGTGTATATCGACGGGATAGTGCTGCAAAAAATTCATGTAGTATACGTGTATTGATTGAATTTCCATAACATCATTAACCAAAGGCAATTGAAAAACCAGAAATTACGAGAAGCTGTCTACATTTTTGTATTCTACAACAATAATCGAATGTTCAACAAGGTCATAATCAGGCCTATTTTTATCGGTTAATCAGGCCTGTTTAAAGGCCCATTAAAATTAATGGAATACACGACCGAGTTGAGGACATGCAGAAATTAGTTGACCCCATGACACACTGATGATATCTTCATATTTTGTATAAGGAGTTTTTTTTCAGCTTGTAGTAAGGATTTTTTATCCATAAAATAATACAATTCGCTTAAATATAAGGGTCATTATTCACTAAGATTTAAAGTTATGCTGAACAACAAAATCGTGTTTAATTGCTTTTAGTCAAAGACTCAAAAGATAACAATAACTTTAAAACATCCCACGATTTCGCCTCGGAGTTTTTATTTGTGTTACCCAAGAACAACATCTTTAAATAATACTCAAATATTGATCTAATATCCCACTTAATGCCTTGTTGATTTTGTTTTAATTAAAAACTATATAGTAATCAAAAATTTTAAATATTCTAATCATCTTTCGTACATGTTTTAATGATCTTTGAATGTTTGGTTTTCCCCATAATATTGTCTCATTGTTGATACTTGGTGAGTCATTTCTCTTAAGTAAATTCTAGTCCAGAACCTGAAATCAATGGTCGTTCAATCAAAAAGTCCCACACACAAAGAGATGAAGAAGGGGACATTGGAAGAGAAGACAAAGACCGTACCATTCTACAAACTGTTTTCATTCTCAGATTCTTCCGATGTGTTGTTGATGATCGTTGGTTCAATCGGAGCTATCGGAAACGGTTTTTGTTTGCCGTTAATGACATTGTTGTTTGGTGAGATCTCATTGATTCGATGGGTCAAAACCAGAACAAACGAAGACATTGTTGAGATAGTCTCCAAGGTAAGATTACTAGTGTTATTAGAACCCAAAAATAAATGAAACAATCTTTAAGTTGTTTTTTTGATGTTCAGGTTTGTTTGAAGTATGTCTCTCTACCTTGGACTCCAGTTTCTAAACGACGTAAATTTAACCGTTACGTTACTTTTTACTCTTTTTGGAGAGAATCTGAAAGCCCGACGTCGTTTAGTGCCACGTCATGCAGTGTGCTGGCAGTTGATTTTATAACCAATCAAATCTTACTATAATGCCAGCAAGGCAAGCGCGATAAGTGGAATGACCAATAGTTATAGCTGAAGTGTTAATATTTACGATACTGCCACGCATCGTGTTAAAGAAAATGAAAGGGAGAAAATAGAATCGAGAGGAGTACTGGTGAGAGAGATCGTAAGCTACACGATTCAATGCGAGTCAAAATTTCGTCTACAAATCTGCTTCGTCTTCCTAATTTCTCCAATTACCTCTCCGATTAGGGTATCGCAATTCTCATTCTCGCCTCTGCTTCAGATTTCTGTTTGCTTGCCCAAAATTCTCTGCTTGATTTTGTGATTTGCCTTTAGTTTTTTATGTCTACTTTGGGTTTCTCATATCACTTTTACTTGTAGATTTCAGTTGATATACACTTGTGCGGATTTTGATTTGTCGGTGATAAGAACGAAACGAACTAGTGATTTTGGTTAGTATCAGTTAGAAGCATAAGTTCGCAATTGCCCTGTGTATTTTGTTTCAACTTATGTTTTTTTGATATTTTGAGCTAAGGTTATTGAAGTTACAATTTGAAATTTGGGGGATATTAAGGATTAAGGATTGTTTGTTGAAATTCTCTGCAGATTCTTGATCTGGACACAGTTCAAGGCTGTTCAGCTTGCGAATTGTGAGCTTACTTTGTTCAAATTATCGTGTTCGGAAGTTAGAAAACTTGGAATCCGATGGCTAACTTACCGCAGAAATCGTCGGTTAATTACCCGGGAACTCTCACTCCTTTAGAACCAAATAGACCATCACCACAGCCAGATAGAACCCCGGTTCCTCATTCTCCTCCAGTAGTAGCTTCACCTATACCTCCTAGGTTTCCTCAACCAAGTTTCAGACAAGATCAGATGTCTTCACCCTCGATGAAATCCCCAAATCTGCTGTCACCTGCGAATGGTATCAGAACTGGAAGTCCTATTCCTCGTATGAGTACTCCGCCTGGTCCTCCAGTCTTTAATTCTCCGGTTAAACCAGCTGCTGTGCCTTTCCGTACCTCACCAGCTACTCCTCAGCCTATGGCATACTCTTCGGCTACAGCTTCTTCTCTGCCTGTATCTACACCTTCTTATTACTCTAATGGGTCATCAGTTGGATCACAGCGTGATCTTCCAGATGTTGTTAGAATGGAAGAACCAATAGCTGCAGACTCACCGTATGTTTTGTTTTCTGCAAATAAGGTATGCTACTTACCCTTTGAGTTCACATTTGGTGTGCGTCAGTGCTAGCACCCCCAGTTTCACTTGAGATTTGTGTCTTTCAGCCTGCTTTATATGAAATTTATTTATCTGCAACCATCACTGTCCATTTCATGTAGGTTTTAAAGCAGAAGAAGCTAGCAAATGTTGCTAGCTTGGGGTTTGGGGCAATAGTTTCAGCAGGGAGGGAGATTAGTCCTGGTCCTCAGGTTATCCAACGTGATCCACATCGCTGTCTGAACTGTGGAGCGTATTCAAATCCCTATACCTCCATATTAATTGGCTCAGGCCAATGGCAGTGTGTCATCTGCCAGAACATGGATGGAAGTAAAGGTGAATATGTGGCTTCAAGCAAGGATGAGTTGCAAAACTTTCCAGAGCTTTCATTGCCTCTGGTTGATTATGTTCAGACTGGAAACAAGAGACCTGGGTTTGTTCCTGCCTCTGATTCTCGGACATCTGCACCTGTCGTCCTTGTTATTGATGAGTGTTTAGATGAACCACACCTTCAGCACTTGCAGAGCTCTTTGCATGCATTTGTAGACTCGCTTCCACAAACTACCAGGCTTGGGATTGTACTGTATGGTCGTACTGTTTCAATATATGATTTCTCTGAAGAATCCATAGCTTCAGCCGATGTTATTTCTGGTGCAAAATCACCATCGGCAGAGTCGATGAAATCGCTGATTTATGGGACCGGTGTATACTTGTCACCGATGCATGCATCACTCAAGGTAGCACATGAGATATTCTCGTCCTTAAGACCGTACACATTGAATATTCCTGAAGCATCTAGAGATAGGTGCCTTGGAACAGCTGTTGAGGCTGCTCTGGCTATAATTCAAGGACCATCAGCAGAAATGTCTCGGGGAGTGGTCAGAAGAGCAGGAGGTAACAGTAGAATCATTGTTTGCGCTGGTGGACCCATTACATATGGTCCCGGATCAGTACCTCACTCAATGACTCATCCAAATTATCCATATATGGAGAAGACAGCAATAAAATGGATGGAGAATTTGGGGCGTGAAGCTCACAGACACAATACGGTTGTGGACATTTTGTGCGCTGGAACATGCCCTCTGAGAGTTCCTGTCCTGCAGCCACTTGCAAAAGCTTCAGGTGGTGTTTTGGTTCTTCACGATGATTTTGGTGAAGCCTTTGGTGTGGACTTGCAGAGGGCTGCCACAAGGGCAGCAGGCTCACATGGTCTGCTTGAATTACGGTGTTCGGATGATATCCTTATAACTCAGGTTATTGGACCTGGCGAAGAAGCACATTCAGAAACTCATGAGACATTTAAGAGTGATGCGGCTCTCTGTATCCAGATGCTAAGTGTTGAAGAAACACAAAGCTTCGCTCTCTCGATGGAGAATAAGAGGGACATCAAAAGCGATCACGTTTTTTTCCAGTTTGCTTTCCATTATTCGGATGTTTATCAAGCCGATGTGTCTCGGGTAATTACGTTCAAATTGCCAACTGTTGATAGTATCTCAGCATATCTTCAGAGTGTTGAGGACGAAGCTGCTGCGGTTCTCATCTCGAAGAGAACTCTTTTACTAGCGAAAAATCAGAAGGATGCAGTAGATATGCGTGCTACCATAGATGAAAGAATCAAAGACATTGCTTTGAAATTCGGATCACAAGTCCCAAAATCAAAGCTTTATAGCTTCCCCAAGGAACTATCATCCCTTCCAGAACTCCTCTTCCATCTTAGAAGGGGTCCTCTATTGGGAAACATCATTGGTCATGAAGATGAAAGATCGGTGCTACGGAATTTGTTTCTAAACGCATCTTTCGATCTGTCTCTTCGAATGATAGCGCCCCGATGCTTGATGCACCAAGAAGGTGGTACATTCGAGGAACTACCAGCGTATGATCTCTCAATGCAATCAGATAAGGCTGTTATACTTGACCATGGCACAGATGTATTTATTTGGTTGGTAAGTCTCTCTTGTCTTCATTCAATGGCTTTATTATGTTCATATGTAAACATAATTCTGTCGGTAGAAATTTCGGTTCACATCATGTTAATTATTTCGTTTGGTTGATTTAGGGAGCCGAACTGTCTGCTGATGAGGTGAAGAGCGCTGCAGTCTTAGCAGCTTGCAGAACGTTAGCTGAAGAACTTACTGAGTTCCGGTTCCCAGCGCCACGCATTCTAGCATTCAAGGTCCTTAACAGTTCAGAAATATGAATTTAATCAAAAAGAATCACAGTTTCTCACCTTTCTTTCTCATGGTTTTGATATATATCACTGAAAACGAAACTCAGAATCTTGTGTGCATTGTTGTGTAACAGGAGGGAAGTTCCCAGGCTAGATACTTTGTTTGCCGGCTTATACCAGCGCATAAAGACCCTCCTTATGAACAGGTAAACATCGAAGATACCAAGTACTAAGCTTCATCTTGCTGAGAGAGTCATACCGAGAAAGAAAAAAAGCGAAACTTTTGTTCTCGGATTGCAAACAAAGCTTGATTCTTTGACTGTTTTCCTCTTCTGAATCCAATTTTTTTAATGGGATTATATGCGCAGGAAGCAAGATTTCCACAGATAAAAACGCTGACGACAGAGCAAAGAGTAAAATTAAAGAGTAGTTTTATAGAGTTTGATGAAGCCAGTTTCTGCGAATGGATGAGGAGTTTGAAAGTAGTGCCTCCTGAGCCCAGGTAGTTAGTCTACATTTTATCCTGCTTCATCGCCTTTTTTTTCCCGCCTTTTATTGCCGAACATTATTTTGTTCTCTGGTACTGTAAGTCACTGTAATGAGTCTTTTGTTTTTTAGGATTCTCTTTATATGATCTCCAGTTTTTTAAACTGAATTATACTTGATACTTTTGTTATCACAGCGAAATAAAAAGTGTAGGGATATGATTGATGACCGTTATTTTTTTTTCCTTTTTTATATATATTATTAAATACTGCATAATTATAGAAATAAATTGAAAACAAATGTATATAGTATGTCGAATAGAACAAAAATATGTGTGAAAGAAAAAGAAAAAAAGAAGACAGAGAAAAGCTCAAGCTGCGATTCGAAACTCGATGACGTGGCAACAAGAGGTTGATCACCAGGAGTTGTGTCTGGGGGTATAAACGTCATTACAATCACCTTATCCCCAACGTCTCAATTCTCTCTCTCGTGCTCTTCACTCGACGACACACGAAAACCGGAAAACCAAAGTTTTCGTGCCAGACTGTTGTCGCTCCCGCCGGCAATTTTACCGGCTCACCGTCGAAGATGGTGTCTCCACTCTGCGGCTCTCAGTTACTTAACCACCGCCCCTCGATCTCACCTACAGCTTCTCAATTCGTGATCGCGGATGGAATATTCCTCCGGCATAATCGTCTTCTGAACTCTTCGCCGTTTTGGGGCGCCAAATTTGGAAACACCGTCAAGTTGGGAGTATCAGGATGTAGTAGCTGCTCTCGGAGGAGAAGCACGAGTGTGAATGCTTCATTAGGTGGTCTTCTCAGCGGGATTTTCAAGGGCTCTGATAACGGAGAGTCGACGAGGCAACAGTACGCATCCGTCGTCGCCTCCGTCAATCGTTTGGAGACTGAGATTTCGGCTCTTTCGGATTCAGAGTTGCGAGGGAGGACTGATGCGTTGAAGCAACGGGCTCAGAAAGGAGAATCCATGGATTCACTTCTTCCAGTAATTTTCCAAACTCCTTTATTTTCAGTTTGTGATTTGACTCCAAAATTTTGATTCCAACTGTGGAATTTCAAATTTGTAGGAGGCATTTGCTGTTGTGAGAGAAGGTTCTAGGAGAGTTCTTGGACTCAGACCTTTCGATGTGCAATTAATAGGTAACACAATCTCTGTGGACTGTAATCTATGGTTCACTGTTAAGAATTAAGGACTGTTGAGTCAACTCTCTGTGTGGTTTAATTCCAGGTGGTATGGTTCTTCATAAAGGAGAAATAGCAGAAATGAGAACTGGTGAAGGGAAAACACTTGTTGCCATTTTACCAGCTTATTTAAACGCATTAAGTGGGAAAGGTGTTCATGTTGTTACAGTCAATGATTATCTGGCTCGAAGAGATTGTGAATGGGTTGGTCAAGTTCCTCGGTTCCTTGGATTGAAGGTTGGTCTAATCCAACGTATGTCTCTTTCTCTGCACTCCTTGGCCAATGTGATCATTAGCTTCTTTGTTAAGTGTGTGTTGTTATCCCTGTTTATAGGTGCTTCACGCTTTTTGTTATTTTGACAGAGAATATGACACCTGAACAAAGAAAGGAAAACTATTTATGCGACATCACATATGTCACCAACAGTGAGCTTGGATTCGATTATCTGAGAGACAATCTTGCCACGGAAAGTAATTCTTGCTTTATTTTCTTCTTTAATTCTGGATTATATGAATTTTCTTTGAAGATCTTTGCTGAGTTGGTTACTGAATGTGCAGAGTGTGGAGGAGCTCGTCTTGAGGGATTTCAATTATTGTGTAATTGATGAAGTTGATTCCATACTTATTGATGAAGCAAGGACTCCCCTCATTATCTCTGGGCCTGCAGAGAAACCTAGTGACCAATATTACAAAGCTGCAAAGATTGCTTCAGCCTTTGAGCGGGATATACATTACACTGTAAAACTCAGTAATTCCTTTTGTTGTGTGAAATTATTAAGTGGAGTTGGCCATCCATCTTCCAAATTCTTACTGATCGCTGAGTTTTTTGGTGTTGCAGGTCGATGAAAAGCAGAAGACTGTTTTACTGACGGAACAGGGTTATGAGGATGCAGAAGAAATCCTGGACGTGAAAGATTTGTATGATCCCCGTGAACAATGGGCATCGTATGTTCTTAATGCCATAAAGGCAAAAGAACTTTTTCTCAGAGATGTCAACTATATCATCCGAGCAAAGGAGGTTCTTATCGTGGATGAGTTTACTGGTCGTGTAATGCAGGTACTTGTTTATATTCTTTGCTTATTGATGTGAAATATTCATCTTAATAAGAAATAATTATCACTATTTATCATTTTAGTGATCTCAGTGGCCACAAAAATATTCTTAGGCCACAAAAGAGCATAGAGAAAAAACGGTACGTAGGAGCCTACTGATTAAGTTGTTTATTTCAGGGAAGACGTTGGAGTGATGGACTACATCAAGCAGTTGAAGCAAAAGAAGGCTTGCCTATTCAGAATGAATCTATTACTCTGGCATCAATTAGTTATCAAAATTTCTTTCTGCAGGTTGGACATGCCTACTTTCCACTTTTTGAATATAGTTATTTTCACATTTGTAATTTCTATTGTAGTTTCCAAAACTTTGCGGGATGACTGGTACTGCATCGACCGAGAGTGCGGAATTTGAGAGCATATACAAGCTCAAAGTTACAATTGTACCCACAAATAAGCCCATGATAAGAAAGGTCTGTCACTTATCTTTTTTTCTGAAAATGCACCTCAAAATTCAGACTGGTCGCCATGATAAGAGTGCATGTAGGCCTTTCAATAAGATCTGTTAAAGTGGGAAAATGTTAAACATCCTTGCTAGTTCTGGAAGGACATTGTATACTGTACTAGCTTCCAATTGTGTTTTGTCTTTTTTGAAAAAAAACGTTTCTCTTTCCCAGTCTTATACCTTGTTAAATCACTTGCAGGATGAGTCAGATGTGGTTTTCAAGGCAGTCAATGGCAAATGGCGGGCAGTAGTAGTGGAGATCTCTAGAATGCACAAGACAGGTAGGGCTGTGCTAGTTGGTACAACCAGCGTCGAGCAGAGTGACGAGCTATCTCAACTATTGCGAGAAGCTGAAATACCTCATGAGGTTAGGCTTTCATGTAATTTTGATAAAAAAGAAATAGATCTAAATTATATTCCTTTAGTATTTAGTCCAAAAAATTTTGGCATGTAAACAAACGGTGTATGTAAAGAAAGACCAATTAAAAAAATCGTAAAAATGATATTCCCTGTACAAGAAAACTGACAGGTGATTTTATTATGTATGTTGTACAAAAAGGTCCTCAATGCCAAACCAGAAAATGTGGAGAGGGAAGCTGAAATTGTAGCACAAAGTGGCCGTTTAGGGGCAGTAACAATTGCCACAAATATGGCAGGGCGTGGGACAGACATAATTCTTGGTGGAAATGCAGAGTTTATGGCACGCCTGAAGCTACGTGAGATACTTATGCCCAGGTATCATGTATGAAGCATTCTAAGTTATAAATAAAACTAGTAGTTAAGCAAGCATGATTTCTGTTCACATCAGATAGATCCTTTATCCACCCTTGATGTAATTGCTACAGGTTAAGTACTTTGTTTTACAAAGAACATTGAAGTTCATAGGTTCTTTTTACCTGAAGTTTTGTTACACTTTGACTGTTACTACAGAGTGGTAAAGCCTACTGATGGTGTTTTCGTGTCTGTGAAGAAGGCCCCTCCCAAGAGGATATGGAAGGTTTGGCCTTTTAAGAGTCTCTGGTTTTGGTAAACATGGGATTCTAATGGTTACATTGAGCTAAGTAGACAGAAAAATTTACATTCAGGTGAATGAGAAGTTATTTCCATGCAAATTGTCAAATGAGAAAGTAAAGCTAGCTGAAGGAGCTGTACAATCAGCTGTAGAGGCTTGGGGCCAGAAATCGTTAACTGAGCTTGAAGCAGAGGAACGTCTATCTTATTCTTGTGAAAAGGTGAAGAACTGAGAAATCCTGGAAGTATATCTAGATATTTTAATTTGTTCTTAGTCATTGAGCTTTCCTCCTTTTCCCAGGGTCCTGTCCAGGATGAAGTCATAGGTAAACTGAGGACTGCATTTCTGGAGATAGCGAAAGAATACAAGGGCTATACAGATGAAGAAAGGAAAAAGGTTAGTACTGGTACAGCAGAGCTGTATGTGAATTTCTGTCAAGTGTCTGTTGTTGATCTTTCATTCTCCTGAATTGCTGCAGGTTGTGGAAGCTGGTGGACTTCACGTGGTGGGGACAGAGCGGCATGAATCTCGCCGAATAGACAATCAGGTTTCCTTAAAATATATGCTTCCAGGAGATTTATGGTTGATTCAGGTTCCTTTCTCAGTGAAATAAACCTTCTTGAATATGTTTTGTTGTCTTCATACAGCTGCGTGGACGAAGTGGCCGGCAGGGGGATCCCGGAAGTTCCCGGTTCTTCCTTAGTCTTGAAGATAACATATTTCGCATTTTTGGTGGAGATCGGATTCAGGTAACATTTGTATCTACAACTTCTTCATTCTTCTGGGGATTAATCGCCTAAACAAGGTTGCCATTTAACTCTTAGGGTATGATGAGGGCATTCAGGGTGGAAGACTTGCCGATCGAATCCAAGATGCTTACTAAAGCTCTAGATGAAGCTCAGAGAAAAGTTGAGAATTACTTCTTTGACATCAGAAAGCAATTATTCGAATTTGACGAGGTTCTCAATAGCCAAAGAGATCGTGTTTACACAGAGAGAAGGCGTGCTCTTGTGTCAGACAGCCTCGAACCTCTGATTATCGAGTATGCTGAATTAACAATGGATGACATTCTAGAGGTAAGCCGTTTGAAACTGATGCTGCTAAACAAGTTCTTTCCTCCCTCGAGTCTTTGTATACCGACAGCTGAAACTAATTTACTCATTTCTAGGCGAATATTGGCCCGGATACTCCAAAAGAAAGCTGGGATCTTGAAAAGCTCATTGCGAAAGTTCAGCAGTAAGAATTAAATTTCTTTAGGGGAAACATTTCACATAGATAATCAATCACTTCCATTTGTGTAAGCTCTTAAAACTTCCAAAACTCAATCTCTTAGGTACTGTTATCTGTTGAACGATCTCACTCCGGATTTTCTTCAAAGCCAAGGATCAAGTTATGAGGAACTGCAAGATTATCTCCGTGCCCGTGGCCGCGATGCTTACTTGCAGAAAAGAGTAAGTTATCGATGGTTTCTAATCCTTTTTAACCAGAAGCTGTGTGGTTGATTAAGCTTGTTCATGATTCACAGGAAATCGTGGAGAAACAATCACCAGGGCTGATGAAAGATGCCGAACGATTCTTAATCTTAAGCAATATTGACCGATTATGGAAAGAACACCTTCAAGCACTCAAGTTTGTGCAACAAGCTGTGGGTCTTAGAGGATATGCACAACGCGATCCACTCATCGAGTATAAGCTCGAAGGATACAATCTATTTCTGGAAATGATGGCTCAAATACGAAGAAATGTTATATACTCCATATATCAGGTTCTTGATTAAATCGAACATCTGCTTCACACATCATTCACTCATTCACATTTTGATTCTTTTTCTTTTTTTTTATTGTGGCAGTTTCAACCAGTGCGGGTAAAGAAGGACGAAGATAAGAAGTCCCAGAACGGGAAACCGAGCAAACAAGTGGATAATGTTAGTGAGAAGCCTAACCAACTTGGTGTCGCAGATGAGCAATCCTCAATTGCCAGCGCCTAAGAGGAGTAAACGGTAAAATCTTTTTGAGTACAAGAGCGAAAATTCGTCTTCAGAAAAAGAGCTCGATGAATACAATTGAGAGAAAGCTGAAATCACTAAATTTGTTGTCAATCTCATTTATCTGTATATACTACTACTACACTGAGAAAGGATCACATCAAAACAAGATCAAAGAAACTCCCTTCTCATACAGGATCAAAAATCTCTTGGAAGAATCTGTTGGAGAATTAGGTTGAGATCGTTTCCTCTCGCCTTGATACCAATGGCTAGAGCCGTCTTGAGCTTAACCAACTCTCCTAATCTGAGAGAGGCTCGTTTGTTGTCTCGTATATAGAGAACCGGAACATTCCTTGAAGCAGCTAAGTTAGGTATATGCTTCGTTAGCATCCTCGGTTTACAATCTGCTACTACGATCACTACCTGTGATGAAAACAATCTCTCTCTATGTCAGTACAAATTTGACTAGTGAGATTGTTAGGGTTTATTTAGGGCTGTACCTGAAGTTGAACCGGAGGTTGTCTAGGGTCTTGGTGTTGGTCAGTAGTGTTGGATTTCATCCTCTCAAGAACACGAGTGACTTCATTGATCCCAATCGCGATTTGTTTCTGAAATAAATCACGATGGTATTTGATAATCGAATCTTGAGAAAGAAAGAGAAACCATAGCAAGAGTAGTAGTAACTAGTAAGTAACCTTGAGCCATATCTTCTCAGGCAATGAGTTCACATTCGAAAGCTTCGACGTCTCAATTCCTCTAGTTTCCAAAAACGAGAATTTTTAACAAAAGAAAAATCGATATTTGTGATGGTTTTTTTGTTTACAGAGTGTTACCTCTGAATCAAGTCGAGCAGATGAGTAAGACGTTCGCCTTCATAGTAACTACAATACGAACCATAGAAATCCAAATCCTCAGAAACTTTAGAAACAGAGTAGAGAGAAAGAGAGATTGGATTGAGTCTACAGGAAGAATTGGGTAAGCTTACTCTGATTCTTTGACGGGATTCGAATCACCTTCTATCTTCTTCTGAGGGTTTATGGGTGTGATGCCTCTCATCGGGTGTTTTAGTGGTTATGCACACCAAGTGTTCGATAGAAATACTCACTAGGAAGAGTTTTTTTGGGGGTTTAACATTCACTTGGTCTTTTCCGTAATTAGCAACACCAATGTAGACATGTATTATTGTATTCTAGTATCTCAAAGTCAAAGTCTTTTTTTTTTTTTTTTTTTTTGTCAACCAAGTCAAAGTCTATTATATAAAGATTACAAAGAGTACTTTTATTTTTTGACATAAAGAAGTAATTTATCCACTAGTTATTAATTTATATACAGAGGCAAAAGACCAACATATTATATACTTCAGCTCTGGAAAGAGACGTGCAGAGTATTACCGGATTTGGGTGGAGGCATATGGAAATAATATCAAAACATGAAATTTTAATATTATTTTGACTTTGCCCCACACAAATCTGCTTGTTACTATATAAAACTCTGAAATTATTAATTATATTTCTTTTTTTCTTTTGCCATCAAATTTATTTATTCAAACATACAAGGTATAGAATAACTAGGTGTAGAAACTATCATATTAGCCAGCTAATTAATATTGTAGTATAATCTAATAAGCTGATTTTGTAGGATTGAATATGTCAAAACAGGCTCAAACACAAGGGTTGAATCCAACCTGCTCGGTCATAGTGTGGGGGGCTATGAGCTTAAAATTATACCCATTCAAAAGCGCTTTCTTTGGATTAGTAGCGCCCAACGGATTGTGTTCTCGCACGTTTTGAAGTCTAAAATCATGGAACAATAAACAAATGAAAGTCTAATCTGTTGTTGTTCTTGTCTGAGTCATGTGCTTGTTCGATTATGAATCAAGTTGTATTTAACTATTTTAAGTAGTGTTTGTCATGTTGTCATTGTGCATCTCTGTTTCCATATAGTTATAGTCAACTATTTATGATTCGAATAATGTCAAGACATTCACATACCAAAACTTGTCTGCTACGAAAATCTCCGTACTTCTGTTTTTCCCCTGTTTTCCTCTTGTGTATTCTAACATTACAACTGGATTAACCAAACTCAAGTCAAACTGAATTAGCCATATAACACTCCCACATACCTTAAAAGACCTCCAAAAAAGTAAGGAATTTATTTTAGTGGATCCATCTTTCTTTACGCAGCCTAAAACTAGAGAGTGAAATGAACAAATATTTTCCGCCATTTGAATTTATGGTAATGTTCCCAATGGGGACTTAAGAGCATGATCATCGGCTAGCCATAGACCATATTCCTGGAAGCGTTTCATCTTGTTGTCGTAACCAATGATGTAGTTGTTGTGGATTATGACATGTTTCCCTGTAGTCTCTCTAACCCATTTCTCGTTCCTGAAGTACAATCCTCCTGTTGGGAAATTTGCCTGAAAAAGCAAGTAGAGATCCACCTGCAGAACAGAAAGATCACAAAACAAGTGAAAATTAGCAAAGAGATTAAAAGAAAAACCATAATCCAACAATAATAAGTAGAGCATTTTACCAAAAAAATATAATAAGTAGAGGATCTTATGAGTAGAAATTAAAGAAATGGAAAAACATATATACTTGATGAGCTGTTTTGTTGAGTGCCAAATTAAAAGAAGGCTGATCATTTGCTTTGAAACGGATGGCCTCAGACCAAACTTGGGATTGAAGTTCCTCAATCCATGTCTTCATTAGAAGCTTTGCACCATCAGTGGGACGCAAGAAAATCATGCAGCTACATATATAAGTCTCTCCGTTTTCATCCGGAGTTGGTAAATCATGAGAGTGATTCAATGGCTTAACCTGGCACCATAATCACCCCGAGAATAAGATAAATAAAACACTCCAATGTTTCCAAAGATGTGTGAATTCACATACTTACTTCAGGCATGTCGTCCGAGAAGTATGCGTCGTGGCTTCCCTCCAAGTAGTGAAATGGATCTTGCACCCACACCATATCAACATCGTTGTACATAACATTGTAACCTAGCTCCAAAATGTGCAAGAGATGTTGCGGCCTTCGAGCTGTGAAGTTGAAGAAACCCTAATCGGATATGATAAATAAATTAGTTTCTAAAGATACGTTTTCATCACGCACAGAAACAGGGGATACATAATCATTCAAATTCGATCAAGATCCGAAAGAAAAATGGCTGCTACAACATCCACAAGTAGACCATCTTTGGTTATTCATAGGATCAACCATAGATGTAGTAAACACAGCTCATAACCGAAACCTTAGGGACTACACAAACTTATTATTCAAGTTATCATTCAGAGCCAATGAATGAACATCCAAGATCTAAGTATGATGAAAAAAACCTTTTAAAAAACCCACAACGGAAATGTTAGACTAATATTATAAGTAACATGAGACAATTCACTTATTGTCAATTGGTTTTGAGTTGGAAACTCATGAACTGAAAGCTAAGTAAATCTCAAATGTGAAAACTTTACCTCGGAACCGAAACTGTGAGCGGTCTGAGAATCGAGGGCAGGAGGAACTAGAACAGCGTGGCCAGGCCACTTCTCGTTGACTTTGTATAGGGTAGCGTAATCCTCAGCAATCACGAGAACTTTGTCTTGATGCTTCTGTCTGGAAACACTAATCAACCAGTTGTTGAGAAAAGGCAAGAAGGGTGCGCTCACGGCGCAGACAATCACAGTGCCGTTCTTAGCAACGAACTCAGCGGCCTGAGCGAGAGTATAGTCGCGCCATATGGATTTGGCTTGCGGAGACAAAGAAGAAGAATAATAAGAAGGGACTTTGTTTTGAAATAGGAATAAGGGAGATCCTCGCCAAGGTAAGAATAAGAATACACCGAGGAGAAGGAAGACAACAAGAAGTAGGAGGAGGAGACCGTTGCGGCTGAGAAGAAAGATGCGACGGTTTGAGATTGATGAATAAGAACCAGGAGAGAAAGACAATGGACGCTGTTGTTTCTGCGCCATTGTTGTAGAAGCAGAGCAAGAAATCTGCAGAGAAAGTTTCCTTCTAAAATTAACAAGTTCGGATTAATTCCACGAAAGAGGGAATATAAATATCAAAAAACAAAAGTCAACACACTGTTCCGTTAATTTTACCCAAGTTATTACTTTAAGTAGCGTTGTAACACAGGTGAATAAACCAAATTTATTTACCAAGATCAATCAATTTTGATGATGAAGACGCCGATTTTGATGCAAAGAATAAATGGTCGACTTAGTCTTCTTGCTGAAAACTACTTTTCAATGATTTTTAGATGACTTAACACGCAAGAAAAATTCATGTTAACTTTTTTATTGTGAAATAAAAAACACGGAGCCAAATTAACAAAGTTAAGTTTTTCCTACCAAAAATTCAAAATTTGTATTGGAATTAAACTCAAAATTCATCTGATATGTGAAGTTATATATATTGACAATATAATAACAAATGATTTACAATTTTATGCATGACTTGATTTTAATCTTCTGGTTTTAAACGACAAGAGGGGTTTTTGTATTCATAAGTTTTTAAAGAAACATGGCTGCTACTACTATATCCACGAGTTGACCATCTTTTGTTATTCATAGGATCAAATATGTATGTACTAAACACAGCTCAAAACCGAAACCTTAAGGACAACACAAACTTATGATCCGAGCTAGTAATCACCCATAGCTAATCAACGAACGAACATCCAAGACCTTAAACATGTTAAGAATCCTACTAAAGTGTGATGGGATTAAAAATACTATATTAAAAACATGGATCAACTTTATTCAGTGTCAATTGTTTTTGGGTTGCAATCTCACGAAACTTGACAAAATTCGGCCATTTTTAACTAGATCTCATGAACTAGAAGCTACGGATATCTCAAATGTGAAAACCTTGCCTTAGAACTAAAATTGTGTGCGGTAGGATCGAGATTAATTTCTTTCTCAATTATATATAACTTCTAATCTTGATTTGAATCTTTTCCGGTTATAACGGCAAGAGAAAGTTTTTGTTTTGATTTGAACAAAAATCCGATGAACGAAGAAAGTTTCAATCATACGGATCCCAAGTCCATATTAAGTGGAAGATTCATCAGCGTAATCCTAAAGCCCACATTTAGATTCAGTTAAAAAACGCACTAACCAACGAACCCAATTCAGTCCTACAAAGACGAGTCATAACAAAGTCGTGCAACTATTTTTTGGTCTTATCAAACAAACCAATATCTGGGAAGGTCATACCAATCTCATTAATTAGGAGACATAAAAAAATCTTTTCAAAAAATAAGTTCTTGAGAAGCACAAGATCAAGACTGTAAATAATCAGAACTAAAATCCAGGAGAGGAGATGTAACAGGATATACTCTCTCCCTCTTTATCTTTCAATTATCGCTAATCAATAATTAAACCCGGTTTGTCCCGGTTAAGTATTTTATGGTTTTAGCATTGGTCATGTGTGGACCATCTTCTTTATGTACGAAACTTTACTCATTTGGGAATAATCAATCAAATAATCGTCATCTTCCTTTATCCCTAAATCTCTCTCTGTTCATTATCATCATCATCAATTCATCATCTTCATTATCATCATCACTAAATCTCAGGATCTTCGAGGTGGTTCTTCTCTTTAGTAGCTACCTTCTAGACTGTGATTTCCCTGTCTTCGACTCTCGGTGAGTTCTAGATCGGGTTATTATCTTCCTTTCGGAAATCCCGTTACAGGAGACCATCAATTAGTTATTTCAAGACCCAGAATCCAGAAAATATGAGATGGTTTGTACTCTGTAGTATGGAAGAAACTTTCTTTACCAATGAATGTCTCACATATTCCCTTTTCTCTTAAAAATTTCATAGATGAAAGTTCTAGACAATCGATGATGATAATATAATGCAGACAACATACTAGATCAAGCATCACAAAGACAACCAAAAGATAGCAAGAAAAAAAACAAGAAGAGAACCAAAACACAAGATAGATAGATTGCTGCTCCAGCTAGCTTTCATGAATCAAATGTCATTTACTCCCTTCGATTTAAAATCCGGATACTGATCGAACAAACCTTTTCTTTGTCGGAGCTCTCAAAGACTAAGACTCAAACCTTCAAGTTCAGCAGCTACTTCTTTCATTTTTGGCCTCTCCTCACCCTTCACTGCTGTGCACCTAACGCCCAACAAGGCTGCTTTCTGAATCTCCATGTAATTCACTGTATCCACCATCCTTTTGTCGATAACTTCACCTAACCGATTCTCTTTCAGAGCAGAGTTTAGGCGAATAACCAAACTTTTTTCGCTCGGTGGCCGGTCAAAACACAATGCCTTTTCACCTGAAACCAGTTCCAAAAGGACTACCCCAAAGCTATAAACATCACTCTTTTCGCTGAAGGTTCTTGTGTGCATGTATTCTGGATCCAAGTAACCAAAAGTACCTAGTACTAGTGTTGTTAGTTGTTCTTTGTTTGCCGGAACCAACCTGGAAGCCCCAAAATCAGCTATTTTTACAGAGCGTTCTTCATCCAATAAAATATTAGTGGGCTTGACATCACGGTGAATTATTGGGACTTGAGCTGAGTGAAGAGATGCTAAAGTTGTAGCGATCTCTACTGCTATCCTCAATCGATCCTTCCATTGAAGAAAAGAACCATGCAAGTTGTCTGAGAGGGTGCCACCAGACACAAACTCATAGACCAGGAAGGGAACTTCAGTCTCTAGACAGCAACCAACGAGCTTCACTACTTTTGTATCAGTGATTCGTGAAAGGACGACCACTTCGTTGATGAACTCCGCTACTTGGTCACCAGTTTGCTGATGAGCGGCATTACTTGGATCGCCATTTCGAGCCTTTTTTATGGCAACTTCAGAGTTGTCTGATAATATCCCTTTGTAGACTATACCTTGGCCTCCCTTGCCTAGCATTCCGCTCTCATGATAACCATTAGTTGCTATCTTGATTTCTTCCTCAGTGAAGATCTTGATTTCATTTGATGAGTCTGCTGAGAGTAGCTGTCTTAACATGATGCCACCGTTTCGCTCGAAGTGTTTTTCTCTAAGTTTTGTGTGCTTTTGGGTTTTAAGTTTTAGCTTTAGGCCACATACACCAAGTAGGAAGACCAAGAATACAATGATGCTTCCTGGTTATAGTTAAATTATTATTTCTGGTTAGGATCTGAGCCGAGTTCATGCATAATTGGAAAAACATGTACAGGAAATGCCAACAACTTACCAAGAACAATTATACTCAATTCTTGTCTCTTCTTGCAATGATGAGATCCAATACTGTTCTGACAGATTTCTTGCTTGGTACAGTTATGTTTATCCTTGCTGCACTCATCGATGTCTGGCGACATACAAAGAAGAAAGAGCAAATAAGGCACAAGTAAAATGAAAAGTCAGTGACAGTTTAAACTATATATGCGCACTAGGAAATAATTAATGTAAGAAAGGTAAGATATGAGAACCTTTGCAGCCAAGATAAGGATTCCCTTCAAAGCCCTCTTTACATTGGCAGGTATAACCAGATCCACTAGTAGAATTGACACAAATGCTGCTCTCTCTGCACAAGCTAGTGTTTTCATCAATTTGGTCACATCTCCGGTCACCAATGGACCAATCTATTAACACAGGGAATCTTGTAGTGTTCCGCAAGTTTACAAGATCTTCAGAGGCAGAGAAGTTGAAAGAACCATCTTCAACGAGAAAAGCATAGCTGCAAGGATTAAATTGAAATACATCGGCGTGATTATTAAAGCTGTATGGTTTTACCGCGAAGTTTCTAGTTCCAACAGGGATAGGGGTCTGGCAGCAACCATCACCAGAACACAATCCATCATTTGGTGGAGAGGACTTGCAAACTGACAAGCATCCAGTTGAAGAATTTCTTACTCCCATATTGTTCAGATAGACATAAGAATCGCAGCCTACAGCAGTGATCATGTTCTTGATGGAGAGGGCAAAATGAGTGAGTAGAATACGCTGGTCACTATAGTCGATAAGTTTTCCCGTCTTGTTGTAGCAAGCGCGGGAACTATTCATCAAGATGCGTAGCTCACCGTTGAGAGAAATGTTAATCACTTCAACGTTGCCTTTTCTCAACAATGGTATTTGCTCCGTCCCTGTCTGGTTACAAGTGATGAGAAAGCTTTCATCGTGGTAACAACCTGGAGAAGTTCCAAAAGGATACTCGATTGTGAGATTGCCGCATTTTGTTGGGCAGTCAAGAGTTGGTTGCCACGTCGTCGTTGAACCACCAGCAACAAACAGAAGAGCCAACAACGAAACTTGCACCAATGTCTCTCCCAAGAACTTCATAATTGCTCTTTGAGATTTTGCCTGTCTTTGTAATATCTATGCAAGGTTTTATAGCCAACTCTCCGCTGAGTGTTGAAGTCGTTTAATGGCGTACTTTTCCATCGAAAAGAATTGATGTTTGTAAGACCTTTCCTGGCATGTCACTTTGTCAAGTTTGATTTTTGCGTCAATGGGATGAATAGAGAAGCAAGATAATGTATCTTTACATGCATAGCATTATGGTGCTATGGTAGGCCGTAGGTTACTAGGTTACATTCATTAAAGGTTTGGAAATAATTGTACGTCCCGCTCTGTATCAGGGACCCAAATCTTGATGATTGCTTCCATTTTCAAGGGCCCTCAAAAATAAATAAAAAAGCCCAGCTTTTGAGGTGATTCCATGGAAATTACCGAAAAGAGAAAGTCAAGAAACCGTGTCTTGTGCGTGCTTTTATTATCAATCTTTTTTTTTTTTTGAACAAAAATTATCAATCAAAAGCATCTTTTTAAATTAAACCACTCGAGTGAGATTAAGAAAAGTCTTTTAAAAACTAATCTATTTTTAAATAACTATAATTCATTACTTCTTCTGTTTTTTATTAATCAATTTTTTATAAAATAATTGTTGAAAAAAAGATATAATCTTTAGATTTTTTATGTATTTTTATTAGTTATTAATGATGAATTATAGAATTAAAGAAAAATAATCGAATGCTATTGATTTATAGTTGTTGAAAATTGTAAATCACAAAAAAATAATGTATTCATAATAATATTTTAATATGTTTTCTTAATATGTGTGAAAAGTAAAAAAAAAATTAATTAGAAACATAAAGAGTTTTTTAAAAAAAAAAAAAAAAAAAATTAAATCAAATAAAGACATATATTGCTTAGATCAACTCATATACCTGATTTATGCAGTTGAAAGATTATATCAAAATTAATTAGTAAATATTAAAAGTGAAATAAAAAAATATGAAAAAATTTCTCCAAGATTCCGAACTATATATTGACATGGCATTTTCTTTTGGGTATATATACTATTTTTTAAGATTAGGTATCATGGAAGTGTTCAATAAATAAATTAACAGTTGAATGAATACAATGAGAATGCTGAATTATTTGAAAAATATATGTAGATTAAACACAATTAAAAATATTCAACATGTTGAATCTGAAAAAAAAAATGGGTATGTGCTGTCACGTGGCGAATTATGAAAGAAGATTTTGAAGAGGATGTCTTTCAACGGAAATGGTCTAAAGCCCATAGTATTAATCAGTCGAAAAAAGACAAATCAACGAACCTATTCAGTCCTACAAAAACAAGTTATAACATAGTCTTGCAACTATTTTTTGGTCTTATCAAACAAACCAATATCTGCAAATGTCTCACATATATCTCTTTTTTTTAGAATTTTCATTTGTGAGATAATATTGCAGTTTAATTAAGTGGGACATTGGCAACATATTAGTTCAAGCATCACAAAGACAACCAAAAAATAGCAAGAAAAAAAAGAAAAGACCCAATTTCTACAATGAAGTAGAAAAATAGAAGAAACTGTGTTCAGCGTTGGAAATTTATATCAGTGACCCAAATTTTGATTGCTTCCATTTTGAAGGGCCCTATAGAAAACAAGTTCAGTTCTGAGGTGTTTCCATGGAAATTACTAAAAATATAGACTCAAGAAACCGTGTTTTGTACTGAACTTTAAATGGAAAGATGCTTTTGATGTGCTTTCATGGTAAAATTACTAAAAAAAAAAGTCAATCAAAAAGCATTTCGAAGACACCACTCTTGAGCTCTTGCCTTTTAATGGCATCTCATCATCTCCTCTTTATTGCTCCATTTATGCTCAGTATTGAGCCTCTGGAAACACTTGTAACTGAAAAAACTTCTATAATAAGTCCACTAAAACTTATATCTGATAAGTCAACAACCATTTTAAGTCACTGAATAAAAAACTTTTAATGGAAGCACAAGTTTTTGTACAAAGAACTTAATTTATAAATAAATCAGTGAAAATGTATACAATTTTACAAACTCTAGTTGTAAATAATAATTCTATTTAAATTCTTATTGAACGTTTAAAAAAAATATGAGTATATTTTTTAAAATTGTTGATAGTTTAAAATAAAATCGAAGACGGATATTGCTTAGATAAATCCAACTTACTACACCTTAGATTTTATGTCAAATTAATTCCAGATTTCAGCAAATATAAAAATTGACATAAAGCAATATGGAAACTTTGCTCCGATATTCTCGGAACTAAACGTTCCGGTGAAAGAAGATATATAAAGCCATGGCCAAATTATATTTTAGAGATATTGGTGTAATTCTAAAACGTGTTCCAGCTTTTTTTTTTTTGTATATTTCATTTAGATAATAATTACATTATCTAAACCATGTCCTTTTCCAAATAGAACTTTTGTTTTCTGTCCCTGTATATAACGACAATGACTCTAAGCTTCTTCGTCAACAACAAACACATCGCCCCTACAAAAAAAGAAACAACAAACAGATTGCTCACGTTAAATCATGGTGATGGCTCGACGACGATCTGAAATCCCAGGTTCAAGCTTCAATCCCACAGACGTGGAACTCCTCGACAACTTTCTACGTGGGAAAAAACGAAAAAGGGAAAAGCTGGAGTTTCATAACTGAGAAGGATGTGTACGAGAAAGAACCTTGGCTTCTTGAGCACGTAAGGCACTTTAGATCCAAAACGAACCAGTGGTTTTACTTCGTTACGAGGAAAACACCTGCTGGGACAAGGAAAGCTGAGCCGAAGGGCAGGGGGAGGTACGTGGAAGACGACTGGTTTACTGAAGCATATAGTGAAGCATATAGATAAGAACGACGTCGAGGTCGGAACTATGCAGCTTATAAGCTACAAGGTCAATAACGAAAAGACTGGTTGGGTGATGCACGAGTATATTTTGCATCAATCAAAGAAGGGTTATCAGGAAAATGTTCTGTGTAGAATCAAGTTTGAACCGGGTAAGGACCAAACTCTAAACAAATTTGCTCCAAGATTCCAACCTATATGTGATTGGACAGCCACCACCACAACCAAACCTTGGGGGAATAGAGAATCAGAACTCCAATGATGTTCTTCATGTTGCTGCTGCTGAAGATATTCAATACTCGAATGCTCCATTCGAGACTCAACAAGGCATTGAGCAACACCAAGACTTTGGTTCTTATGGAACATGTTTTGGAGACAATAGACGGATCCTTCACACTCGGCTCAAGCCACGGGGGAGCAGCAATGGATCGAGTTTTCTCGTCCATACTCGGGTCAGCCATATGATCCTTCACAGCTTCCAATGGTGCTTCATCAAGAACAAAACATATTGGTTGCTCAACATCAACAGTTGTCAATGGAGCAACAGCAAAACCAGATTATTGGACAAGCCACCAATCTCTCCTCACAGCTTCCAGTTGTGATGAATCAAGCCATAGAGGAGCAGCAGTATGGTCAGCCATATCATCAGTCTTCTGGACAGAACAATGATCTTTCAGTGGTTCCTATGGAGATTAACCACAACCTTGTTCACCAGCCTAATGGTTATGGAAACATGGCTGAGTTACCTGAGTACCACAACCAGATTTGGAGACAAGAGAAGACGGATCCTTCACTCTCGGCTCAAGCCATGGCGGAGCATCAGCAGATTGGGCCTTCTGGTCCATACTTGGCTCAGCCATATGATCAAAATCATCACAACTTTGAGAGCATCAAGGATGACGTTGAATATCTCATTAATTTAGATTACGACCATCTCATAAGCTTAACATCCTTTGAAGGTTTGCCAGAAGATCCCTTTGATATTTCAGAGGTTCCTATGGAGACTCAACAACAGGACAATGTCGTCGGAAACTTGGCTGCTCAACTACAACTTGACAATGTTCCGTTGATGATTATGAACCAAACCACAGAGCCCCCACACTTGACTCAACAAAACAACCTTATGAACAAGCCACTACTCACATCGAATTGATTCAAGAGATGAATCCAGAGAATGTTAATTTCTTATTTGCACCAAACACAACAGATGAAGAAGATATAGGAGCTGCGTTTATGGATGCATTTGGAAGCTTGTAGTTTAAATTCCATTCGTTTTATTCATTCATTAGTAGGGTGTGTTATGGCTTGCTTTTTATATATTAATAAATAACCACATTTTGGCATCTCATGAACATATTAATTTTATATATATATACTCTGTATAAAGTCGAACAAGATGAGGCAAAAGTTTAATCAGATCTTAAATATTTCTCAGAGACTGAGAACAAACAAACAACCAGAAAACAAGTAACAGAATTGATGGACAATACCCTAAAAAACAGTTTCTTTTTTTATATTTTATCTGGGTGATGCTTCACTTCCATCTTGCTTTATCACAGAACACAAAACCTGTCTTGAGATGTAACTTTCAAGCTCCCTAGAGACTTCAGTTAGCTTCAAGTCAAAGTTACTTCTGTATTTTTGCTTTGGCGATGGCACAGTTGAAGATGAAGACCCTGAGAACCTTCTTCGTGGACTTGAGAATCTTCCTGGTGAGACCTGAAGCTTTACTGCTGCAGTTGTTGATGGTGGTAACACACTACTGTTATTATTGTCTGGATCTACCAAAAGTCCGAATTTCGTCTCTAATGGAAGTGGCTTAAGTGAATCTTCTTCAGTCTCGGAAACCGCCTTAGGTTTTCTCAGTCTTTCCCTTGCTTTCTCAGCTGCTTGTAGAGCCTTTTCACTGCTTAAAGTGATCAGTTTCCATGGGTTTATGCTTACATGAAAACCCGGTTTCTTGTTGATCAGCGTGGAAGAAGGTGAACGTTCATCTCCTTCAATCTTTATGGATAGTCTCTGCTGATTCTTTAGAAAACAAAACAGAATCTTTGAGAGTCCTTCAAACTGACAACAAAGAGAAGGAAAAAACCATTTTTTGTAAAATACGAATGATAGAATCACCTCATTTGCTTTCCTGCACATAAACTTTGAAATAAACGTTTGTCTTGATCTTTCAGGTGAATCAAAATCTGAGCTCTCATCAGAAGATGAATCTAATTCATCAAAACGGTCCACTTCTGTAAATTGATTCTCCTCCCTCATTGCTAATATATAGTCATATGTTCTCATCCCCTGCAAATATTTGAGCACTACTTGTCAAATAAAGAACTCTAAGCAAACTAATTCTGCTCATAGATACTAGCTTCATAAGAGTGAAGGAGCTACCTTTCTTATAAGTACTACATGGAAGAGAAAAAGCTGCCCCATGGCGGCCGATCCATAGGCCGTGAACAAGACCAATATAACCTGTAAGAGTACAAAACAGTACAAACTCATAAGCTAAAAGAAGCTGCATTAGATGTCATGAGGAAGAAGCAAATATAAAGAGCATAATGTATAGGAAAATATACAGATATTGTAGCAAGTGCCCATCTAGGGAACTCTACGTAAAGCCTTCTCTTCAATTCGATTTCCATCCCTTTCTTGTCCACAAAACATCTGACAAATACAGCAATGGCTGTTCCACCTTCGATGATTAGCTGTTGCAACAAAAGCCAGTCAATATCATTATTTCAATGAACCTGAACTTTTCAGATTTATCTTTTGAGTAGTTGAGACGGTAACACACACCATGAGCAAGACGAAAACCATGAGGAGTATGAACGTGGTGTAGTTCTTTTTCCCAACGCAGTTATTAAGCCACTGAATATACCAAATAACCACAGAGAAAACTTGTGAACATAGATCCAAGACAAAAGTAAGATTCAGGTGGAAAAAACCTTAAAACCTTACCCTGCAATGGTGATCAAACCCTTCAACACACCGGTTACATGTCCTGCAATGCTTACTGCTGCGTTTAACCTGAATAAAAACACAAGCAAACGTCTCAAGAAGTTCTAGTTTTCATAACAAAAGCGGTTGATAATGTGATATTAGTGCACCAAAAAAAAAAAGGCAAACCTCTAAATCACAAAGTGAGCAATAAGAGATATCATCTTCCTCTTTAGGGTCAGGTGTAACAGAATCATCTTTCATTACAAGTGGAAATGGAAGGAGTGGTTCAAGCTGCACACTACTTTTCCATGGATCCAAATACGTCCGTCTGATAAAACTTCTTAAGATCTGCCTCTCTAATCTCCTGAAAAACCTCATAACAACTTGACTCAAAACAACCTTGACTCTAAGCTTCATCAAGACTCCTTTGGATTTAGCCTTTCTCTTTTTCTTAGCACTAGTTTTATCCGTAGGATCAATCGCAGTACACCTAACGAATAAAACTATAACCGAAACCGCCTGAAAAAAGGAAAATTCTCAATAAACTCAACACAGGGTTCTTCAAGTTTCTACTACAAAACAAATGCAGATTGTTGAGCTAACTTACCACAAAGGAGAAAACCGAAAGAAGCGCGATAATAGCTATTCGATTCCCAAGGAAAAAGCCGAGGAATACATAGAAGGCAGCCACCAGAACACTATAAATAACAGCTCCCACAATCTGCACAAAGCAGTACACAGCTCAATCTTAGTAACCAAAATCCAAAACTTATACAGAGAATTGATCAACAATATAAACGATTCAATCAAAAAATTCAAGAGTTTTGCCCAATTACACAGCTTACACTAGCTAGACAATAAGATCTACACACTGATTCAGCTCACCAAACTTTAAAACTGATAGATGAGCCCCAAAATTGAAAGATTCTCAACACAGAAACTTTATAAGTTGGCTCTTCAATAAGACGAAATTGAAACAAATACCGGAAGATTTCTGAATAAATTAAGAAACTTTCTCAAACAAAAATTTTGAAAGAAGCTAAAGAAAATGATTTTTGAAACCTGTAATGGGTGAAGTGGTCGTTGCCAGCCATGGCGTCGTCTGGTCATGGTAAGTCCCCTAAAGGTTTTAAATTTTGAAGATCGTCAAGGAAGAAAACCTAAAAGACCACTCTCTCAGCTTCGGAAATTTACAGAGACGGAGACAAATACGACTTTGGTTTTGGTTTTTATTCAAATCGGATTAATCATTATTAATGTTTGTGTTTACTTTTTATTTTATTTTTTGTTGCATTTTTTTGTTTGTATTAGAGGACGACGAGGAGACCCAACGGTCGGGTTTTCAAATTTTGAAGTAACGCTCGGATCTACTTTACTCATCGCAAAATTGAGCTTTTAACGTGACTAATTTCAATTGGCCCATTTTGAGAAAAAGAATTTTAATTGGCCCATTTATGTTTTAAAAACGATTCTGGGCCTTAAATTGGCCTCTTTTGCATTTTATAACGAGAATACAACTACACTAGGTCTTAATCCGCGGTACACCGCGGGACAAATGTTAAACTTATAAATTTTAAAATTCACGATTAGAAAGTTTGCTTGAAACGTAAATATAAAACTCTAATTGATCTATAAAAGATATTAAACGAATCAAAGACATAGTGACTCGTTGATCTTTATGATACAAACGGTTGTTTATATATTCCGATTTCAAATTTCAGTAACTCGCTGATCTTTATGATATAATGCAATTTTTTCACATTTTTAAATGATTATTTATTGTTTTTGATTGAATAGTTTTGTTCTTTATTTTTTTTTGTCAAAGTTTCTTTACTTTTTATTCAAAATATTAAATATTTTTTGGATGTGTGTTAAATCAAATATTAAAATATTAAAATTCACTTCTTTTTTTTTACTAATTAAGTAAATTATGTCCGTTTTTAAAAATTCAAATCACAACATATTATATAGACTATGTATTGATTCAATTTTTTAAAAAAAAATATGATCATAAAAAGATGAGAGATAACTTTTTAATAAAATTTTTGAAATATTTCTAAATTAAAGGGAAATAACTTTGTTAACAAAATTAGAGGGAAGAGAAAATTCAATATTTCCTTAAATAAATTCAATAGGTGAGAGGAGAGTTTGAAAACTTTGGATAGGGTTTTATTTTTATAATTAATGCGAGCTCTCTAACAACGACACGTTGCGAAAATGTTTCTCTTTTAATATATAGGGGATTAAACGAATCAAAGACATAGTGACCCGTTGATCTTTATGATACAAAAGCTTGTTTATATATTCCGATTTTAAATTTCAGTAACCCGCTGATCTTTATGATACAATACAATTTTTTTCACATTTTTCAGTGATTATTTATTGTTTTTGATTGAATAGTTTTGTTCTTTATTTTTATTTTTGTCAAAGTTTCTTTATTTTTTATTCAAAATATTAAATATTTTTTGGATGTGTGTTAAATCAAATATTAAAATATTAAATTTCACTCTTTTTTTTTACTAATTAAGTAAATTATGTCCGTTTTTAAAAATTCAAATCACAACATATATGAAAAATAAAATCTAGATTTTATTTATTATATAGACTATGTATTGATTCATTTTTTTTTAAAAAAATATGATCATAAAAAGATGAGAGATAAGTTTTTAATAAAATTTTGAAATATTTCTAAATTAAAGGGAAATAACTTTGTTAACTAATGAGGGTGCGTGGGAAAAGCCAAGGCGTCCGTCGGCTAAGAGAGCTTTGGAGTTCTCTGGTCCTGACAACAAGGATCGCATGCCGCACAAACTCAATGTGGGGGAGAATAATAGGCATACTCAGAGGAAAACCGATAAGAATCAGTCGGTGAACTGGGTCAAAAAAGGAGGGATACATGGTGGGCGAGAGGAGAGTAGCAGGGCTAACTCCGAACATAATCGCTCAGAGAGGTCAGATGCGCCACTGCCAAGAGCAGCAGGTTGATCCTCAACTTGGCCAGCCCCTTTGTATCAATCGGGAAGTGTAGCAGCGCAACAGGAACTGCATGAGAAAGAACAATCAATGCAGATGGAGCCGGTGATGGGAACAATTCAGGTGGAGTCGGTCAGCTTGGTTACTGTTGAGTCATGTCCTTTGCCGTTAGAGGATGTTCCGGATCCGGTGAGCAGTGCCTTGGAAGATGGTGAAGTTTTGGAGCAGGATCCTAAGAAAACCAGTGAGACCAACGGAGAGGCAGAGCAGGCTGGTGTGGAGTCAATCGAGACAGTCAATGAGGATTCATCGGAAGGTACAACTCAATCTCAAGTCCTTTCTCTAGTGGATATTGGGTCAGTTAGCGAGGCTTTGAATGGAATAAAGTTGGTTCCTAAACGTAGTAATCAAGGATTAAAAAGCAGTCCGTATAAGAGAGGATTGATAACTAGGAAAAAGAATGTGGTTTTGGCTTCTTCGGGGAAACGTTTACTTCTAAATGCGACTAATCAAAAACATGCAGGCATGGTGAACGATAAGGCTAAGGAAGGAAACAAAGTTGGTGCTAACAATCAGATTAAGAAGAAAGGGATGGTGGCGCTCCCGAAACCACCGGCTCATACGTGAAGATATTGAGCTGGAATTGTCAGGGAATAGGGGCCGACCTGACAGAAGATTACTTAAAGGATATTTCAAAGAAAAATAGGCTAGATATCATTTTTTTATCGGAAACTAAGCAATGTTCTTTTCGTTTACAAAGAGTGCAATCTCTTTTGGGTTTTAATAAGTTGTATACGGTTGAACCTCGTGGTCTCAGTGGAGGTTTGGCCCTTCTTTACAACAATGAAATAAAATTGGATTTTCTTTACGCGAGCTCTAGAATTATCGACGCCAAAGCGTATATTGGTAACAAAATGGTGTGTATTTCATTTGTGTACGGAGATCCCGTTGTCAAAATGAGGGAGATGGTATGGGACCATCTAACTCAAATTGGCACAACAAGACAATTACCATGGTTAATGATTGGTGATTTTAACGAGTTAACTGGAAATCATGAAAAACAAGGTGGTAATTTGAGATCCGCGGCATCATTTGTTCCATTTAACTCAATGATTCAACATTGTGGAATGTTGGATTTCTCATCTTACGGGGATCAATTTTCATGGAGAGGTACTTGTAGAAACAAAACGATTGTGAGATGCAAACTGGATCGTGCACTTGCTAACGAGGACTGGCATGTGTTATATCCACACTCTAGAGTGGATTACCTGGAAATGATCGGTTCTGATCACAGACCAATCCTAATGTCATGTGCGGAAACATTAGTTAAGCCTAAACGGCAGTTTAGATTTGATAAGAGGTGGGTTGGTAAGGATGGACTCTTGGAGGCTGTTAACACAGGTCTAACAAGAACAAGAAACTTTAGGACCCCGGGCTTCGTGGACAAAATTAAGAATTGCCGGAACTCTATATCTTGGTGGAGGAAAAATAATGTTCCACACGGTGCGAACATAATTTCCGCCCTAAAATCGGCTCTAGAGGAAGCAAAAAGGGACGATCGCGTCCCTCAGGAGGAAATCGCAATCATAGCGAAAAAATTAAAAGAGGCTTATCATGATGAGGAGGTCTATTGGAAACAAAAAAGTAGCATTCATTGGCTAAACGTTGGTGATAAAAATACTAAATTCTTTCATGCGTCAACAAAACAACGACGGGTTCGAAATAGAATATCTGGATTGTATGGTCAAAATGATAATTGGGAGGACTCAGAAGCAGGTATCGAGGAGATTGCCACATGTTATTTTAAAGATTTATTTACAGAGTCAAATACCAGGGATATTGCGGAAACCATAAGTGAGTTAAGGCCGACTATTACCGATGCAATGAACCACGAGCTTACTAGAGAGATTACTGAACAAGAGATCAGGAAATCTTTATTTGCTATGCATCCGGAAAAAGCGCCAGGACCTGATGGAATGACCGCCTTATTTTACCAACGCTTTTGGCATTCTATAAAAGACGATTTGGTTATGTTGGTTAAAGACTTTTTCAGAACAGGTAGGTTCGATGAAAGGCTAAATGAAACAAACATTTGCCTCATACCAAAGACGGAAAATCCAAAGAGAATGACGGAGTTCAGACCAATAAGCCTCTGTAATGTAGGCTACAAAATTATATCCAAAATCTTGTGTCTGAGACTTAAGAAGGTTTTACCTAGGCTAATATCGGAAACCCAGTCGGCCTTTGTTCCTGGCAGACTTATAACGGATAATGTTTTAATCGCGCAAGAAATGTTCCATGGATTACGCACAAACAGGTCTTGTAGAGAAGAATTTTTGGCTATAAAAACAGATATGAGTAAAGCTTATGATAGTATAGAATGGAACTTCCTTGAGGCAGTGATGGACAAGATGGGGTTCAACTCGGTTTGGACTTCTTGGATTATGTGGACTGTGAGATCAGTTTCTTATCAAGTTTTGCTAAACGGACAACCTAAGGGACATATCATACCACACTGTGGGCTTCGTCAAGGGGATCCGCTATCGCCCTACTTATTCATCTTATGCACAGAGGTACTGATTTCCAACATTCGAAAGGCAGAACGGGAAAAAAGGATAACAGGTGTCAAGATCGCGCGTGGAAGCCCGGCTATATCTCACCTCTTATTCGCAGACGATAGGCTATTTTTTGTAAGGCAGAGGTAGGGGAATGCCAAAAAATAATGGAAATTATTGGCTCCTATGGAGCCGCATCGGGACAACAAATCAACTTGGCTAAATCATCAGTCTTATTTGGTAACCGGGTACCGGGTCATACTAAGGCCCAATTGACAAGTACTCTAGGAATTACCACGGAGGGAGGGATGGGTGCTTACTTGGGAATACCAGAGAGCCTAGGAGGCTCAAAAAGTAAAATCTTTAACTATGTCCGAGAAAGATTAAATGAACGGATCAATGGATGGTCCGCTAAGTTTCTATCCAAAGGGGGAAAAGAAACATTGATTAAATCAGTTGCTATGGCTCTACCAAACTATGTTATGTCATGCTTCAAGCTTCCACAAGAGTTGACTTCGAAGCTGACTAGTGCTATTTCAAAATTTTGGTGGAGTCCAAATGGCAAGGATCGTGGTATTCACTGGGTAGCGTGGGATAAAATGTGTAAACCTAAAATTGAGGGAGGGGTAGGCTTCCGCTCCTTAGAAAACTTTAATTCTGCTATGTTGGCAAAACAGTATTGGAGATTAATTCAGTTTCCAAACTCTCTAGTCGCACGGGTGCTGAAAGGAAGATATTTCAGTAAAGTTCACCCTTTACAGGCAACAAAACCATACTCACCTTCGTTCGGATGGAGGAGTATTTTTTCATCTAAGGAGCTTCTAGAAAAAGGTGTGAGGTGGGGTTTAGGCTCAGGGGTTAACTTATCGGTTTGGCATGATCCCTGGATACCGGATATTCATCCACGTCCAGCAAATGGCAGGGGGAAACTAATTCATCCAAATTTGAAGGTCAATCATTTGATTAACCACACCACAATGGAATGGCACTTACCTATCCTTCAAGAGTATATGGAGCCGGAGGATATCCAGCTTATTAAGAGCATGGCAATAAGTAAGACTTACAGACCAAACATGCTATTATGGCATTATACAAAATCAGGCAAGTACACGGTTAGTTCAGGTTGTCGGATCTTACACGAAATGAGGGAGACTACGGAAGTGGGACCAAGTTACAATGCCCTAAAGGCTAAAGCATGGAAGGTCAAAGCACCCCCAAAAATACAACATTTCATCTGGCAAATAGTATCTGGATCCCTAGCGGTTACTTCACGACTAATTCAACGCGGAGTACAGTGTGATAATGTCTGTAAGCATTGTGGAGAGGTAGATGAAACCATCAATCATGCGCTTTTCGAGTGCGCATACTCCCTACATATATGGGAATTGTCTCCAATCCCGGTATCAGTGGGTACTTTCCCAACACGGTCGGTTTTTACCAATTTGGACTATCTATTATGGAGACTACTTCCACTAGGGGACGAGCAGGATGATTACAACATTTTTCCATGGATTTTATGGCTTATTTGGAAAGCTAGGAACAATAAGGTGTTTCAAGGCATTCATGAGGAACCAGTTGATGTTATAAATCATGCTAAAAGGGAACACCTATTGTGGAAGGAAGCACAATTGATTACGGATGTAGAAAACGAGGTCCCATCTCCCAATCAAAGCAGCCCACGAACGTCACGCTGCAAGGTTGATGGTTCATGGAAGGCTACGGATCCTAAGTCTGGCCTGGGTTGGATTTACTCGCAGGAAGCACCACCTTTGACACTGTTTGGGGCAAAGTGTCAAAGGAAGAGTTTATCCCCTCTTCATTCAGAGCTGGAAGCTTTAATCTGGGCTATGGAATGTATCATATTGAGAAGAATTGACTGCCAGGTGTTCGAAACCGACTGCGCGGAATTGGTGTCAATGGTGTCGTCCCCCGAGGAGTGGCCAGCGTTCTCCACCCTCCTTGACGAATTCGGATTGCTCCGAGAATGTTTGTCAACCTTCTCGCTCATTCGAATTCCTCGTTCTGATAATTCACAGGCCGACTGCTTAGCCCGATCTTCTAGATCCCTTTTATCTGATATTTCTTTTGTAAACAACTTTCCTCCTGGTTGGGCAACCAATCTAGGAGTGTCCTTTTAATTATTGTTCGGTTGGAAAAAAAAAAAAAAAAAAAAAAAAAAAAAAAAAAAATAATTTTGTTAACAAAATTAGAGGGAAGAAAAAATTCAATATTTCCTTAAATAAATTCAATAGGTGAGAGGAGAGTTTGAAAACTTTGGCTAAAGTTTTATTTTTATAATTAATGCGAGCTCTCTAACGACGACACGTGGCGAAAATGTTTCTCTTTTAATATATAGGGGATGGGGTGCTCTTTAGAGCTTTTTAACACATCTTCCATATATATATGATAATTGTCACGTAATACTCATTAATTATATGGTAGAATAAAAATCTTTATAGAAAGATTAAAAATTTGTGGAAATCCCTTTAGTCCCGTGATTTGACTAAAGGTTCATTAATGTTTTCACCGACTAAAGGTTCATTAATGTTTTCACCGACTAAAGGTTCATTAATGTTTTCACCCGGAGGTCTGAAGTTCAATTCTCGGAGAGCGTGATTTCTTGGTGCAACCGTTAGGTTTGGATTTTTATAGAGGCAAGACGGTATAAAATTATCCGTCGTAAGAGTCGTCGATGTAATATTTCTCATAATTTGCAAGAGATTAAGAACCCGAGATCGGGTAAGGAAAGCTTTTATAGAGCTTTTAACACATTTTACATATGTATATGACAATTGTCACGTAGGTAATACCCTGGCAGATCCGGTTAAACCGAGAAGTAGGTATATTTCAGTGACCTTTTTCTTACTTTCTTTGTATTTTGTTCCGTTTAGTCAACCCACATATGCACATTATTTTGTTCGTTTCGTAATCGGCCAATGACTAAATCATATTTATCAATTTCGCGGTCGTTGACGATAGCAACTTCGATCAGTGACTAATCTATTTTTGTTTAGTAGTAGTTAGTGACCAGCAATTGCTTACAACTATTAAATCAAGTTTGTTTTATAGCCATTAACAACAACAACAAGTTTCAATGATTCATCACTAATTCAAAATTTAAAACCTTACAATTTTCAGCAGTAAAAATTCTTAGTCATTAGTTAATTACTGTACTAAAAATTGTTGTTTAAACTTTAAACATATATATATATATCATTAATGAACAAAATTTAACCATTATTTAACCAACGACTACAAAATGAACATAATTATTATGGTGATGGTTGACAACTGCTGCTAAACGAACAAACATATTGCTTATATATCCTTGTTGTTTATAGTACTATCTCATATGACATCTTGTTCAGTAGATATAACAAAAACATTATTCATATAATTATAGTTGCAATATGTAAAATATATATACTAGCTAATACATCAGCATGTTCTTTTTAACATTAAATACTTAAGATATATATGCATATACAATGTATCATTCTTAAGAACTAGGAAAATAAAACCTACGTACCCCTCGTTCTTTTAACATGGAAGAAAAACAAAAACAATAACCAAAATCGAGTCCTGTCAAAAAAAACCTATAAGAGCTCTCTCTCTCTCCATATCATTCATATATAATTTACACCAGAAATCTGAAGATACGTACGCATAATGTATAATATGTGTGTATAATAATAATATCGATAACACATAATAATGGTACTAAATTAGTTTGTGGAGAAAGTGGTGCAAGACTGAGGAAGCTGTGGCGAATCTCCGTTACTACTCCCTCCACTTCTCTCATCAACCTTGTTATCATTATTATTATTGTCATTATTACCTCCTCCGATAATGTTTGAGATCGCCGCCGCAAGCGCCGCCGTAAAATTCGGATCCATCGCAATCGCAGCCCTAACTGAATCGACCATTTCACGTGGTGGTGCTTGTGGGCCCAACAAAGTAGGTAATAATAACTGTGGATTATTATTATTATTATTATTATTGATAGACCTAATTTGATTAGCGTTTGGTAAAAACGCGGCGGGGCCATACTGGCTCAGAAACTGCGGCGGTGGTTGTAGCGGTCGAGGCGGGTTGGTGAGGTCTAAGGTTATGGTGGGGAAAGGAGCTGAGGCAGAGAGTGTGGCGATTGTGGATGTGTATGGGAAGTTATGGTAGAAGGAAGATGACGTGGTGGAGGGGCTAGAGAGAGTTTGGTGGAGGTTGCTGGTGGTGGAGCCAGATAAGAGCATGGCGGCTGCAGCGGAGGTGGTTGCGGCCATGGCGGTGGCTGACGGTGGAAGAGGATGGTTATGGTTTCCTTCGTACGTTGTGGTCAAGATAGTCGTATCTTCGGCGCATCGTTGGACCTATATGAAAGCAAATTTATATCACATTTATTTTATGAAACAATCGAGTATTCTTTAAGATTACGTCGTACTCCAGTTTTATTTTAAGAAAAAATATATATTTTGTTAGAGAGGGATTTAGTAAAGCTTTAAATTGGATTTTTTTTTTAAAAATTCTTCTTTAAGACAATTCCTAAATCAGTTGTATACAAAACTTTATGAGGTTTCATGGTATTGCTCTAAATCAATATGTACTTATAATTAAATCGACTAAGTCTAAATATAGACTTTACTAAAAAAAAAAGTCTAAATGTAGTCATTTGTGTTAATATCGTTATTATGTCACCACTCAATTCAAACGTACATAAATCTATGTCGTTGAAAAAAATAATAATACTTGTAAATCACTAATTACAAAAGTAGAATATTAAACAATTATTCATTTAATATGACATCTTTTCGTTTGAAAAATATTATTTATTAAAATTATCATATACACATATAATATTATGTAGATAACTTTTATATATTAGGTTAAAATATTGTAGAAGCAACTGAATTTGGTTAAATTTCAACATAAGTTATGATTTATTACTAACCTGTTTACGGACGGGACATCCAACGGCCATGGTACAACGATAGTAAGCGCGAGGACATGGATTCCCTTTCGCCATTTTCTGACCGTATTTTCTCCATTGACATCCGTCATTTACCTGTCAAATAATAATTAACATTGATTCTTCTATTTTTAGTAAATGAAATATATGTAATTAAAACAATATGATTAGAACAGAAAGTTACCGTAGTGGCGTCAGATCTAGCTCTAACGGAAACCCTAGCTTTTCTAAAGGGTAATTGATCATGAGGGTTTTGTTGTTCTTCATGATTAGGACTCTTGTTTTGGTCTAATCTTGGAGTTTTTGGGGAACCTCTGTGCAGATCACGATCATCCACGTCGTCTGGAGGCAGTCGTTTTAAGGTGGTAGCCGGAGTTTCATTGTTCACATTCATTGCTCTTCTGTCCTCTATAGCTAGAGGTATATCCTTTTTACCAAAAATAAATTTGTAAGAAAATTTTTTATAATTTTTTAGGTAAAACAAAAAAAAATTGAGATTAATAAATACACAAAAATTAAAGCTTAGTGTTGGTAAGTTGATTTATTTATTTGATCAATTAAACTCATATATAGTACGAAGACGTAGCATATACAAAACACAGACGCACATATATATACATTTGATAACCTCCCACATACGCATTCACATATGGTCTACGGACGTATTAAATATATTGAAAATCTAAGGCAGAGTCTCATATATCTGATGCATATATATACAGGAACGTACTCAACTACAAAACAAACAAGTTCTCGTTTTGTAGTTTTCTACATATATAAATAAAGGAACTAATGTAGTTTGGAATATCTCAGAAAATCCAAAACTTAATTCTCCATTTAATCTTAATTGTAAAAACACATTTTCCTTGACCGAATCATTATATATTTTTTCCTTTTCTTAATATTTTATCAAATAAGAAGAAACTAATAAAGCTAATGGAGTTCTTCCTTTGAGTTTTCTTTAAAAAAGTTTATATTTATTTGTAACAAACGTTTATTTTTCTTTTGAATATAATTTAACATTAATTCAAAAAAAAAATATTTTATCAAATAAAAGCCGCATTTATTTATTTTGCTGATGGCTTTTAAAATCTAGGCATTTTAGGTGGGAATGAAAATTCTGATTACATGACTGAATTACATCCATATTGAACTTTCAAAATATAATTCTTATTGAGAAAAAAACTAATAACAGATAAATTCTATGCCAAAACCTAAACTAATCATGTTGCAACAAAGACCAATAAATAATTATTATTTTTGTGATAAATCAAATTGTTATTATTATCATAATTTTTATGATATGAATTATCAAGTACCTCATGTTTTTTATGAAGACCTTCCACTTGTGTCGGTCTCGCCAACAAAACTCTACGTTGGAGGTCGTTGTAACTCTCACTGATCTCATCTAATAAATGCTTCAGCTTGTGGTTCTCCTCGTGAAGCCTCTCTAGCTCCAATTTCAGCCTACTAATCTGTAATTTTTTTTATCATTATAACCTTAGATATAAAAGCATAATTAATCAAAGAGTTCATTAATTAACAATCTACAATTTTATATACGGAATTAAAAGATGATCGAGCAAAAAAGAATTCAAATGCATATTATATATACATAATGAAAAAGCGCATTTAGATAAACTCACATGATCAAATAAGTGTTTATACAACAATATTTACTTTCTGCTTATTTTGTTTTCAAATAGTTTCTTAATTAATTTATTTTATAAGTGAAATTATTCTCAATACGAACACAAATATTCTATTAACCAAAAACAAAAAGAGAGACTGAAATTCTACCGAAGCACAATAATAACACTTCATAAATACTTACTTGGGTTTTGGTTTTGTCATCGCCGTCATCACTTGATGTTCCAAGACGTGAATTTACCAAATTCAATTCATCCTAATATGCCATGAAAGTTGATGTAATTAATAATGTCCAACTATATATTTATTCATATCTATAATCTAAAAGTTTACATTAAAACCCGACGATCCAACGATCGTCGTCATACTCACATGACCAAGATCGTACGGCTGACTTCTGGCGGCGAAGAAATCAACTTCTTTGATGGACGGCGCGTGATGATCTTCCACCAGAGACTCGTTTGGTTGATGATCCTTTGAGGAGGAATCTCCCCGGAGAAATTCGCCGGAGTGCAAGAACGCAATTTCACGGCGATCTTGAGTATGTTCTTCCATTTGCAGACAAAGAGAGATAGAGAGAGAGGTGGAGAAACAAAAAAAGAAAGGTATATATAAAGAATAAATGCATAAGGATAAGTTGTGTAAAGTCTTAGCTAAAGGTTTCTATTTTCAACGAGAAATCACACTTTTGTCAAATGTTACACATATAAAAAAAAATGGACCAAGCAACTGTTGGGTTCAAATTTATATATTAGTTGATTAATTGGGTAATTTAATTTCCGGAATTGGATGATAATTTAGTTTAAGACAACAATCACGTAAATTATGCGGAATTTGAAAATTTTATCTAGTCGTTCTTATATATTATTGCCAAACATAAAATGAAAATTTACAGCGTTGTACTATTTTGTAATTTATGTTTATATGATATGTTGAAATAATGATAAGTATCAGTCTGACTCTTTCTTTACTTTTCTAATATAGACAAATAATTTACAATTAGAAAGATCTTGAGTGGTTCTTAAATGTCAGATTTGATCTCAATATTATACATTATGTCTTTACTGTTATTTTGTTTTCTTCCTAATTTTGTTTAGAACTGTTAGAAAATTATACTCGTCCAAAGATTTCGATGCAGCCAGAATATAAATAAGAAAATGTGGAAATTCAAGAAATATAGCGTCAGATATGTACACGTGTCAGATGATAAAAAGGTACGATCGAAAGAGTGACGTGTAAATCGGCGATAAACGTCGAGCGTAGATAAAAAGGAAATTGTAACAGTGACGGAATCCCGTTAAGTAGCCGTTAAGGAGAAAGTTGACGGAGAATGACGACGTGAGACTCAGTAAAGGACGAGAAGCGTTGTCTTGAAGTCAACGGAGTTGACGGCACGGCATAACGGTGGCACAATCGGACGGTGAGGAAACGATAAAGAGAGTGGGAACCACAAAGGGGAAGAAAAAGAAGCTAATCTCCCAACTTGACCATTCATTGAAGCCTTAGCTAACTACCAAAGTCATTTATTTTGCCTTTTTCCTTCTTTTTTTTTTTTCTTCCTTTTTCTTTGGTATTAAAGCATGGTTTTTTTATTTTATTTTATTTTATAAATAATAAATGTAGTAGTTTTTATAATCTGTCATCGTCAACGAGCTCAGAGAAGACCGTCGTGCAAGGTCATTAGAATATATTTAATATGGATATTATGATTTGGTTAATTATTTGAGATTCAGATTTGATTTCTGTATTGATTCGTTTCTAACTTTTTAGTATAATTTTAAATTATAAAGACTTGTTCAGTATGTAGTATATTCAGAGTTTTATAGATTTCGGTATGGTAAATGTTCTCAATCCAGTTATTTATATTTTCAATGTTAGTAAGTGAAAATTTCACATGAAAGATACTTATAATTATTTTTGAAAATATTATATCAATATTTAACTTTTCAAAAGAATTATCCCAAAACTGGACCGACCTAAAGGCTACTATATTTAATGGCGCTGAAATTTTTGCTCTTTGATTGGTTTACTTTGGATGAAACTTTTTTCTCGGATCATTTACTACAACAAGACTTACTAGAGGGGGAAAAAAAAAGACTTACTAAGATATGGCAAACAAATGTAATTTGACATAATTTAAACCGCATTAGATAATTTTAAAGAGTTTGTTATGGTAGTATAGAAATAAGTTAATTCATTATTAGTAGTAGTGAATAAACGAATTTCATGTATCGGACATGTTTATAAAAGATATATATCTACCATATTATATATTTTTGTTGAATGAAATTTATTACTGAACAAAAAATATGTATTTACATCAAAGAATAGAATTGAATGTCTGAAAAAATACTCTTTAACAAAAAAAGAATATTTGAAAAAATGAAAAATTAATTAAAGAAGAAGGAGAAAATGAATTCTGCCTCCGAAAAATAAAACCATCGAGTCGAGGACTGTCAAAATATTGGAGGAAACCAAACCCGGTTTCTAATACAATTGTCAATCGTCCAAGATAGTTAGCTTCCTGTGCGAGGGGCTTTAGATGAATGCAGTCATTTATCTTCCTCCAAACATGCATTGTAGATGGTAGATGGTGGATTTAAGAGACGATATCAAATTAAAATAAAGTCGAGAGTGTTGAAGGTGCTAGCCGTAAAATAAGAGATTGTATTTATCCAGTCCGGAATGAGGGGCTAGAAGCCTAGAAGTAAGAGATTGTATTTACAATATTATATTTCAATGAACAAAACTATAAAATCTGGTAAGTGCTAGCAATAAGAGATTGTCTATAGTCTATACAATATATAATAATATTTCAAGGAACAAAACAAACCTTCATTAAACATCTTTTGAAATCATGCATAATTTTTGTTTTGCTTCTTAAAACAATATGTTTATGTGTTTCATACCTTTGACAAAAAAAAAATGTGTTTCATACTAAATTTTATTTTATATTTTCATGTTTGTGTTAAAAAATATATTTTGTATTCAGTGCATATATTTAAAATTCCAAATTTATCTTTATCATATTAATTTATTAGTAATAAGAGAGAAATTATATAAGGTATAATATAAATTTTAGTAGTTTAAACGAAATTTGGAATGAAATGGAAGGAAATTTTAATTTTTCTGTTATCATCATTGTTATTCGTAATTGGTATTATGCATAAAGTTATCAAGCTAAATGAAGGAATTTTTTGAGTATTTGACTGTTTCCTATATTGGTTGACGTATAAAATGCGGACACATAATTGAAATATTCTACACCGTATATATATCATTTTTTCTTAATTAATCAACGCCACATTTTTTTGTTTCAAAAACATTATTTATTATTTTTTCTTTTTCTTATACATGTATATAATTTCAAATAATTACATATAACTGTCTTTTGTCCTTTTCGTTACACGTTTCTACTTGTCGACCAGTCTCTCTTATGATGAAAAAAACCATTTTCTTATGTGGATGTTAATTGTAATCATGTCCACATTATCTATCAAAATATAAAGAAAATTATTCATAACTAGTTAAATGAAGATGTGGAAAGAACTTTGGTCAATGAAGTAGAAGATGCCATGTTTCCAGTTGACACTGAAATCTACAGCTGGAAGGTCCCTTTCCTTCGGGTTTTATTTAATTATAAATGAAAAATTGTACTTAGTACTATTAAATATACGAAAAGAAACCACATTTCATAATTTTTAAACTTATAGTATAAGAGAATAGAGAACATTTTAATTCATTACATACAAGTTTTTTTTGTTTTTTTTGGTTTAAACATTACATTCAAGTCTTTAAGTATCTATCTACATTTCAACTTTCAAGTCGTGATCTTTGCAATATTCCATGTGAGGAGATATAATTTCATATCAGCAAGTCAATGATAAGTTTAAATATGTTTTAAATAATAAAAGAATTTGGTTTCGTTCTTGAATGATTTAAAAAACATAGCAGAAATGATCAAATATATATCAATTATTATATTATCTTTCACAAAAGTGAGAACAGCGAAACTTTTCTTTTTACAGAGACAAAAATATCATTATTTAATTATTTGCGAAGAGAAATTTTCTTAAGTTATTAATCTATAATCGTTTATCCGTCTTCGTTTTGGAAATCCTTAAACTGCTTTTATGAGAAAGCATAAAAATGATAATTTAAGGTAAGATAATTAGGTTAATCTACTTGCCTTGTCCATTACCCTTTATTTCTAATCAAACTAATCAACACGTGTCTAATGAATAATGACTTCATAAAACCATTATCAATAAATTATATACTATTGTAAAAGTGAAAAAGACTTGTTTTCCTCACAATTTTCACGTGAAATGATATGGTATTGAAACTACGATATAGTGATGCAAAATGATGGATAGATAAATTACAAGATTGACGCTTTCTGCAAATGACAAAAAAAAATTAGCATAGATTTTCTTATATGTTTTTTTTTTGTAATTAAAATTAAATGAAATGACAGGTTAATGTTAAATTGAAAGAGATGAGATTAAAAATAAGGAGATTATGGCAATAAAAAATTATTTCAAGCTTTTCCATATGTGAATTCAAACACTTCCAGTTGACTGTTTGACATATATAAGTAACTATTTTTTTCTTTTTGATTAAATTCGACGCATATACATAAGTAACTTTAGCCCAAAAAAAAAAATACATAAGTAACTATAAATCCCAAAACTTGAAAGAACCACATATATGCCAAAGATCTAGAGTGTTTTTGGACTGGAAAAGATTATATGTTGGATATTTAATACTTTCCAAACAAAAACAAAAACAAAAACAAAAACTAAAATTGGGAATGGGGAAGAAATCGAGTAAACGAAAACGGCGCTTAGGTAAAGCCCAAAACAAGCAAATAAAGAGTAGAAGAAAAAAAAGTCTACAAATTAGTCCCACACTTTGCCCACACGTTTGAGAGGGAAAAAAATATTAAAGAGGCCAAAAAATGGTCCACTTTTTTCCTCATTTTAGTAGTTTATTTATATTTGTTTTGCAATGTTTAACGTACAAAATACGTTACTTATATGTGTTATAAAAATCAGATAAGAGGATTTAATCATGCAATATGGTCCGCGGCTATTTTCTCGTAGTTGTTAACTAGTGAGGGATCGTGGGATTCTAGCTAGATTTATTAATCAAGTTTGACCTCTCCTAGCTGCTTATATTCAGTTTCTTCACATGCATTTAAATACTGTATATATAGTATTGTATTAACGGAAATATATTTTAGATGATCATAAGTAATCCATTACTAGACAGCCTCGGATCATGCATGTTATCTAGTTAAAGTAATGTAGCAATTTATCTACCATTCTGTTTATTAATATATTTAACACTAATTTCATTATATATTTATTTAACAAAAAATTGTTATCATAATTTAGAAATTTTTTTGTTGTTGTTACGACTTTATGAAAAAATTATATAACTTTTAAAAACTTTACTTGTTTATGACAATAATTATTTGCAATTTTTAATTTTTAAAAACTAGAAATAAATGAAAATTATATATTAGTATTTGATTATTTTATATGTATATATATATATATATATTAGTATGTGAAATAACTTAAACTTTAAACAGTCAAATGAAAGAATATAAATTTTATCGATAAATGAAAATAATGCTGTGAGTATAATTAAACCAACAAAAATGAATATGGGTTGGATCTTTTTTTAAGTAAACAGTATGTATATTTTTATTTACATACTTTTTGTATTTATTTTGAAAAAATGCAAAAGCAACGAGGTCCAAAATTAAATGGGACCAGCATGTAGGGGGATTAGCCATCAAATTGCCAATCTTTTTCGTAGCAACTTTGAAAAGGGAGAGACCTCTTTAAATTCGTATCCAAAATTCATTCACAGGCCTTGAATGGTGAAACAAAAAAAGCGGGCCAAAGACACTGCGGGTCAAATCCGCTTATAAGTTGCCAATCAACCAAATAATAAATGTGAGTGCGTTTTTTAAATTTAAATTAATAAAAAAAGAATTCTACTGTTACAGTAGAAATTTGTGATGAAACACAAGAAAACCGCACTTGGTTTGGGACGCACCTATTTTGTAGTGTTTTTGCGTTTTTGGTCTGCATGTACTTATTTAATTCTTCAATTATTCATTATTAGTTATTTAGTTTATTCCAAATTAGTCTGTATCATAAAATTTATTTTTCTTCTATTCTTCATAATTTCTTTTGGCTTATTTAAGAATAATTATTTCTACAAAAATATTTTGTTGTAAATTACATAATTTATTATATGTATAACATTGAATAATGATGTTATATAATAATAAATATGTAATGTTTAATTATGAAAGTAGGTTTTGTTTCCACAAAACAATATGGTCATAGTTTACATGTAATTTTTTTTTGTCTTCTGCAATTTAAAGTGAAAGCTTTTCAATTTATGATTATGAATTTTTAATTTATATGAAATGTTTAATTTATGATTGTATTAATATATATATATATATATTTATAATTTTCTAATTTATGATTATTTTAATATTATATTAATATATTTCTCTCAAATTATTTAACTACAATTTGAATTCCGCACCGCTTTTTATTTTTTACCAATCAAACTTATTTTGTACCGCTTATTACCAAAAAACGCAGTTATTCCGCAAACCGCACGTTCCGCAGTTGAACCGTACCGCACTGTAATACCGCACTTCTCCCGTACCGCAAAACGCCGTTACCATTCGGACCCACAGTTTCACACTCACTCCCGAATCAATTATTGGGTGGCCAATAGTGATTGAAATCATAGTAGAATGACTCAAACTCTGTAATAAAATCATGCAGAGTGAATTCTTTCAACTACCGGATATCTAGATCCACTATCATTTGATTAATATATAATTGGTATTTTAAATATTAAGTAATTTTAAAATTAATAAAAAGAATACATTTATATATAAAAAATCATAAATACTTTTCTTATGTATGTTAGATAGCAATACATACATAAAAAAAGTTACGAGAACAAAATGAAGTGAACTTGTATAGTTTTTTTCAAAAAACTTTAAAAATAACAAAATAAAAGAGTAATATATATATATAAAAATTTTGGTCAAAAAATAATATATAATTTATGTACATATGTTAGATGGCAATATATATATCATTATGAAAAGTTAACAGAGCAAAACAGCGGGAAGATGTATACCTTTATGAAAGAAAAAAAAAACATGTATACAAATACAATGATTTTGTATATCTTCATGACTGTATGTCTGTTGCAGTAAAGATGTATATAGTATATACGGTCGTAAAGGTATACATATACATTGAATACATTGAAAATCAAATTACTGTATGTTGGTTTCAACTTGTGTTTGCTAATTGCTCCTAATTGCGAGTCTTTGCTTTAATTGTGAGTTTTTTAATCGCTATTTATATTGCGTTTATATTGTACTAATTCAAAATAGTATATAAGTAAAACAAAGTTTTTGTCTTCCTAGCACGATTCGAACGTTTTCAATTGCGATCAGCCAAATATTATGAATTATTTTACCCAAAAAAAAATATATTATGAATTATATGATGGGAGGAAGTATTGTTTTGAGATTGTTTTCCTTCTTAATTTGCGTGGACAACTACGAGAATATTATAGTTAACTTGTCATGCTCAAGAATATATATATAATTAACAAATAATCCACCGGTATGCACGTTTAATTAAATACGATAATATGTATAATGTATAGATGATACAAAGTTTATATGTGTGCATCCGTCCACATGGTCTAACAAAAGTCAAAAGAACCATCTACTAAAATTTTTTTAAAACATATATATTTTGGTATATAAAATCTAACTTGTATCTTAATTTCTATTATGCACGCTAATATAATTTGGTAGGGTTAAATCCAATGAAAAAAACTATATATAGAAATGAACTATTAACCACTTGAGTAAAAATCATCACCTTCCTAAAACGATCTAAATATACCCGATTTAATCATTTTTCTATGGTTAGATTTTATCATATATTACGGAAAATGCCTCTTTGGTTCTTGTAATTTTTTGTCTCTCCTTTCTTTTTTTTTTTTTTGTCAACTTCTCTAAACCCAAACTATTTTATATACACCTTCCGAGCGTTAACTTCTCTCAGTAATATATAGTTCTATAAGTTGCTTCATTTATTTAGTTCATAAATGCACATGTGCCATTTCCGCAAAATGCTCTTTTTAATCTGTAAATTACTGAAGTTGCTTTGAGAGAAAGAACAAGTCTAATTTAAAGTTTTAACGGTAAACCGAAAAGAGGTGTTTAAATTAATAAAGATTACTATAATCATTTTTGAACCATCATAGTTTTCCCATTTTTAGTTTCAATTAAATGTATAAACAGGACCAAGTGTTCTTTGGTACGACGTAGGCATATCTTCTCGAAAAGGGTGAGAAGCCGTCTTCTACGAAGTTCGAACGACGCTTGGAAGTAGCGTCTATTCCTAAAGAAGAGCACAAATTTCTATTCCACCGATATATATATATACGGATTTTGGTAAAGAAGAAGTGTAAATAGGTCCTGTACTTTGTTTAGGATGAGGTTGACGTTGATTTCTAGTGTTATCATCACAAAGACTTATGTTGTTTAACTTTTGTTAACCTTTTTTTTTTTTTTTTTTTTTTTGTTATGGTCAAATTTCAGAACCACTATAACTCGGTATATGATAGTACGGTAGTTTCGTTTATATAGGATCAAAAGCACAGACTCATTTCAGTCAATCAGTCCCGAGTTCGATTGTTCTGTACTTCTGTGTCATGTATTGATGTATATATATATGGATCAGTTGGCCATTTACAAACTCACCACTAATAGTTTAATTTGTTTTGTTTTCCAATACTACCACCAAAATTTTAATAATTCCAAGTCTCACTATTTTTGTTTAAAAGAGTTCTTTAGACTCTTGACTTTATCAAATTAGGTTGAAAATTTTTAATGATCAGAAATTGGCCGAAAATTTTAGATTAATATACACTATTTGGTTGATAAATGGTAAAAAAATTTTAATCAATTCTTAACCTCTTAAAATTTAATTTGGTCAAAATTAGTTAATAATATTGACGAAAAATATCCGACGCACACTTGTCAAAAATTATTGACGGATTATCAACCACTTAAATGATCAAAAGTTTTCGATCAATTTTGATGAAATTAAACATTTGGTCAAAAATTAGTCATTATTTTCTAACCAAAAATACCTGATCATGAAAAGTGATTACTCATATTGGTCGAAATATTTGATTGTGTATTGGTCAAAAAAGATTTTAATTACAATAATAATTATTAAATCTAATTTCGTTTGATATAACCTTTCTATTCTCCGTATAGCCATTTTTTCCGAAACGAGTCTCTAGCGCCGTCAACTGTCTCCTTGGCTGATCACAAATTGGTTGATATACACGATCGAAAGTTAGTCAAAAATAATTTTGGCTATTTTTTTGGTCAGAAATTTTTGACTATTATTATTGATAGAATTTTTCGATCATACTTATTAATCAAAAAAAATTCTTGGTCAGAAACTTTTGACAATTTTTAATCAGTAATTTCTGACCATTTTTTGAGCAAAATCAATTTACAATTATTGATTTTTGACTTGATTCTGATTTTTTTTTAAAAAAAAAGAAAAAAAAAAGATGTCTTTGACTAATTTCTGACTAAATTAATAGTCAAAATTGGATCTTTTTCTTATTGTTTAAAAAATAAAACCTAAATATTTTTCTCGAACTATATGTTCTACTTCTAAATTTAATAATTTTTAGTATCCATGAAAATTAGGGTTTGGTGAGTGAAAACGAAAGCCAATTACTGACTAATTGATCAACTTGTCTTACCCAATAAAACAAATATTATTAAAAAGATAGTGAGTATATATGTAGGCGATATAGGGTTAGGAATTGCGCTGTAAACTGTTATCAAAAACGTAATTATCATCAGTGGTCATCACTTAAACTTTAATTCCACGTATGTGTAACTGGATATGAGCAGTTAAAAAAGGGGTTTAATTTGTTCTCCCAATAATACTTTTTTTTTTGTTCAACGGTTGGTGTATTAATTAGATGGGCTAAGGCCCATTAGTGAAGATACAATGCTTGTTTAGCTAGGTGGTCTGCCTTTGTATTGGCTTCCCTGGGGATGAAATTAAACTTAACAAGAGAGAAAGATAACGAAACTTGGAGGATATCTTGGAGAATCCCATGAATCTCTTTCGGAGAGATTCTTGTCTGAATGGCTTTGACAAGCGTTTGCGAGTCTGAAGCGAAGATGAGTTTTTTGTACCCTTTTGATTGGGCTTGTTCCATTGCAGATAACAGTGCTTGAGCTTCTACAATTAAAGGAGATCCTGTGTGGTAGTGGACTGCTGAGTCGTGGCCAAGGGAGCTTCCGGCGTGATCTGAAAAGCTCCAGCCACTTCCCGAGATTCGTCTTGATTCAAGCCATGCCGCATCTGTGTTGCAGATGATGAAGTCCGATTCTATTGAAGGCGAGGAGCAAGTCGGTTGATTGGTGGCGATGTGATTTTCCTTTTGTTGTGCCTGAAGCCAATCGCGAGCTATGCTGAGAGCTTTTGAGAGTGTTGCTGAGGCGTTATGGGGAGATTCACCAAAAACCTTCTTATTTCTCTCTGTCCAAATTGCCCAGAGAATCCAATGTCCTATAGCTCCCGAGTTGATTCCTGTCGGTGGTAAGCAGATCATTGCTTTTGAAATTTCCAAGCCTTGTTGAATTGATGTGATAGCCCTCGGATCGATTGGATGCAGTAGCGGAGCTAATTGCCAGACATCTTGAGCAAATTTGCAATGGAAGAACAGGTGGAGGGTAGATTCATCGCTATTACAGAAAGGACATTTGACTTCTTGTGTCACTTGTCTGTATTTGAGATTTTCGCCTACTGGGATAGCATTATGGAGAAGCCTCCAGATAAACATTTTGACTTTTGCCGAGATGGTTGGATTCCACACCTGTTCATTCCATTTGGTGGTAGGTGATAGAGGAGTTTCCTCTTGGGATTGATCTGAGGCCGTCAACGCTGCGTGATATCCCGATTTTGAGGTGTATTCGCCAGAGTTTGAAGGGAGCCAAATCAATTTGTCTGAAGCTCCAAGTTTGCTAGGTTTGAGAGAGAGGATTTCCTTTTCGTATAGAGGGAGCAGATTTTTGATCAGATTTGTATCCCATTCTCCTGATCCGCGATGTAGAAGGTCAGATACCATCAGATTTTGCGAGTTCTCTGTCGGTGGACCTATTGGTCTTCTTTTATCCTTTAGAGATAGCCAATCATCATTCCAAACTGATGTATCTTGTCCGTTGCCTATGTTTTTGCCCAGATGTGTAGCTAGTAGATCGCGTCCTATGCAAATGCTTCTCCACCCATGAGATGAGTTGTTTGGTGGTGTACATGAGAGAAAAGACTCTGATCGGCAGTACTTTCCAAGCAGCGTTCTTGCTAGAAGACATTGGGGGTTCCTGAGAAGTCTCCAACCCACTTTTGCTAGCAAACTATCATTGAAGCTTTGAATATCTCTAAATCCGAGTCCACCATCTCTCTTGGATTGTGTAAGTTTCTTCCAAGCTATCCAACACATGTTTTTTTTCTCTTCATCTCTATCCCACCAGAATCTTGTGAGAACCGATTGGATGTGTTTGCAGAGAGATAACGGTAATTTGAAGCATGACATGGTGTATGTGGGGATACCCGATAGTACAGACTTGAGCATGACCATCTTGCCGGCCGCTGACAGTCGTCGCGTGGACCAGCTTCTGCTTTTCTGTCGGATGCGGTCAACAATCAGGCTGAACAGGTCTTTTTTTTCCTTCCAAAGTGTTCTGGCAGTCCTAGATATTTCCCAAGTCCACCCTCTTTATTTATGCTCAGTTGATTTTTAACTCTTTCCTTGACTGCTGGTTGTGTCTTAGATGAGAATGTGATAGCTGATTTGTCTCGATTAATTTTTTGACCAGATGCCTTCTCATAAGAGGTGAAGATGTGCATCAAAGCTTCACAACTATCAAAGTCGGATCGACAGAAAAACATCGTGTCGTCAGCAAACAGCAAATGGTTGATCCTTGGGCACGGATTAGCCACTCTGATTCCTTTGAGGGAGCCATTTTCCTCAGCCTTTAGGCATAAACCTGAGAGGACTTCACTGCATAGTATGAAGACAAAGGGAGATATGGGATCACCTTGGCGTATGCCTCGCGTTGGGATAACTTGTCCCTGTGGGGCTCCATTAATAAGGTATGAGTAAGAGACTGTTCTGATGCATTCCATAATCCAATGTATCCACTGCTCGTGGAAGCCCATTTTACGCATTACAAGCTCAATGAAGTCCCATTCCAGCCTATCATACGCCTTCGTCATGTCGGTTTTAACTGCCATATAGCATCTTTTTTTGGCTCCTGATGTTTTGAGGTAGTGTAGCACCTCATGAGTGATAAGAACATTATCTGTGATAGCTCTCTTAGGTATGAAGGCTGATTGGTTTTCCGCGATGAGACTGCCTAAGATTGGTTGAAGGCGTTTTGTAAGAATTTTTGCTATGATCTTGTAGTAGACGCTACAGAGAGCAATTGGCCTATAATCAGCAACTTTCCGAGGATTCAGTATCTTTGGGATGAGTCTAACATGAGTTGCATTGATGTTTGTTGGCAGGTTCCCGGAGGTAAAGAAACTCTGAATTTCAGTCGTTATCTTTTCTCCAACAGTTTGCCAATTTGCTTGGAAGAATCCCGCTGAGAAACCATCTGGACCCGGAGCTTTTCCGGGGTGAAAGGACATGCAAGCTGCCTTAACTTCCTGCTGTAAAGGGATGCGAATGAGCTCTTGGTTTTGTGCAGTTGAAATTCGTTCTGTGATAGCTTCATCAACAATTTGAGCTCTTTCTCCTAGTTGTGATGTAAACAGATTCTGGTAATATTTGGTGATCTCTGCTGCAATCTTGTCTTCTTCATACACTACTTGTCCCTCTTCTGTTTCTACAACTGAGAATTTGTTGATTGCAGTTCGCGTCTTAGTTACCGCGTGGAAGTATTCTGTGTTTTGATCTCCTAGAGCCATCCAAAGTTGGCGACTCCTTTGCAGGCAGTAAATCTCTTCATCTTTGTAGGCTTTGTGGAGCATTTCATTCAGTTCAGCGATTCTGCTCTGGTTAGCCTCTCTACTAGTCATAGCTTCCTCAAGTTGTTTCTGAAGTTTTACAATTTGTTCTTGACTATTTAGCTGCTGTTTCTTGTTCCAGGCTATGATGAAAGATCTGCAGGCCCCTATTCTTTGGTCAACTGGGGCTTGGTGGTTCTTATTCCAACTCTCATCAATGACTTGTTTAACTTCTGGGTTATCTTTGAGTCTTCTATCGAAGCGGAATAGTTTTTTCTTCTTCTTGAAGGATGAGTCAAAAATATGAAGATAGGTATGTGGTCTGAACCTTCAAATCTCCTATATTCACTTCTTGCTGAGGGGTAAGCTTCCGCCCAAGCGCTATTTGCCATCGCTCTATCCAGCCTACATTGAACTAGATGGTCTCCTCTCTTTCCTCTCCATGACAGTAGGTTGCCAGAGAATCTTAAGTCATATAAGTCGCATTCGGAGAGAAAAGTTCTGAAATCGACGAAAGATCCTTCCGTTCTTACTATGCCTCCAATTTTCTCTGAATTGTCGATAATGTCATTAAAGTCTCCTGTGAGAAACCATGGGAGGTTTCTGATCTGACCCATTTCGGAGAGTTGCTCCCATAGCTTTCTGCGTGGTGGATGTTCCGGATGGCCATAGATGAATGTGGCATAAAAGGTTTTGCCTTCTGTTGTGATAAGCGTATCGATAAAGTTGTTGCAAGAGCTTACAATATCAATTTTCAAGTGGTTTTTCCAGAAGAGGGCTAGCCCTCCAGCTCCTGGGGAGTGAGGTGGAACCAGAAGATGATTGTTAAAGTCCTTCCAATCAAGAGAAGAGAGGACCGTTTCATCAGGGTTTTTTGTTTCCGATAGAAAGAGAACATCAGGTGAAACGCGCTTGATGATCTCTTCGAGTCGGTGAACTGTTATGGGGTTCCCAATTCCACAACAGTTCCAGCTAACAAAGGCTAAGGAAGAGGATGATCCGGATCCCGAAAATCCGGATTCGTTGCAGAATGGTTAGGAGAGCCTGTGTTTTGAGGAAGTGTTGGGGCAGGCGATTCTTGTGATTGTTCTTGATCAGCGGATGGGTTTGCAGATCTCTGTGAGTTCAGAGTTGTGCGTTGAGAGTTGGATGGTCGTACTCTTGGGGAGTTTTGGACCAGAGTGAGTTTTCTTTTCCTGGATGAAACTCCCGCATTTTGTCTCAGGTTTGTATTTCCTCTTTTATTTAATGGGGGGCGTCCTCTTTTCTTCTTTGTCAGAGGAACTAATTGAGTAAGATCAACACTAGCTTCTTCTTGAGGGCGTAGTGGAGCTGGTCTTGAGCATTCTCCAAGAGTTAAGTTGTTGAATGGCGGGGATTTTCCTGTAGAGGCAATAATTCGGGCTACTGTTTCTTCCATTAAACCTTGTGCATCACTTATAAGGACTCTTTGGCGTCTGGCAGCACTCTCTATTGGGTCTGGGTGGTTTATGTACCTGATAGTTACTTCTTGGAGATCATTCATTACCTCCTCTGTTGTGATTGCTCGTGGGGGAGGAGTTGGAAAATCATCTCTTTCGAGATTTCTCTCTAGTGGTGGCCTGCGGTGTTGTGGAGAGCTAGAGGGCTGCAGAGGTGGGGGTAGTGTTGTTGCTTTTGCCCTCCATACTTGCTTTGGTGAAGAAGGTGAGGGTCTATGCCTGCTGTAGTTTGGGCTCTGTGGCCTGTAGTTCTCTCTTTGGTGATTCTGGTCTCTAAAGTGGAGTGGAGATCTTGAGAATCTCGATTGAGTGGTAGCAGCATGATGGTAAGTAGAAGACTTCCTTGTGTTTGTCTGAGTTTTTGTATCCTTAAAGGATGATCTAGAGATTCTTGCACCAAAAGGACGTCCATGCCTATCAACTCTTTGTTGGAAGTGGGAGTCTTCATCAGGTTCATTCAAGGTAGGACTGTTTCTGGATCGGGAAGAAGTGAGAGCATGTCCTCTTGTTTCTTTTGTAGCTGCATTTAGCTCTGGACAGTATTTTGTTTCATGTGTTAGCCGGAAGCAGTTAGAGCAGTGTAGATCCAGCCTTTCATACTCCAAGGTAATGATAGATTCTTCTCCTGTATCATACTCCATGATAGTCTCTTTGATGAGAGGGTTGAGTCCATTGATGGAGACTTTGATTTTTGCTTCAGTTTTTGATATCTCAAATCCCTCCACATATCCAAGTTCTTTTCCAATATTGCAGATAACTTGTTCAGTCCAGTAGTGGAGTGGGAGACCTTGGAGCTTTATCCAAAATGGTAGCTGAGATGGGAATGAAGGAGATATCACAGGTTCCCAGCGTTGAATGATGAGCATCCAGCGAGCAAAGTGATAGGGTCTGTTGGCGAGCACCTCTTGAAGATCATCTTCCTTGTCGAACCGAAACTGGAAGCATCCGTTGCCTAGATCTGAACCTATTGCTCTGCTTCGGCGGTTCCATCTTTGTGAGAAGTATGAAATCATTGTCCTGAGTTTTTGTTCTCTTGGATTTGTGAGTCTTCCTATGAGAGTGAGAGCATTGTCACGGATGAGGTCTGCATTGTCGATTTCAGGGGCCTTGATTCGGAGTCTGCCTTTGTCGTGAGATGAGGAAGAGATTCCTTTGCCTTTTTCAGCGTATGTCAGGCGTCTTGCCATGGTTGATGCGAGGAAGCTAGGGGCTGATGTAGATGCAGGAGAAGCTTGTAGAGTTTTGTAGAGAAGTTTTGACCGGTTGAAGATGGAGACGATTTCTACAGGTGAACAGAGACCTCTAAGACCGTTGGAGCTGTAAAAACAGTCATCCCGGCGAAGAGGAAGATCTGTTTGTCGGGCCCTCCGAGCTTTGTCGGGGGCTGAACCCGGCGAAGCTGTACCAAAAGCGGTTTAGTGGTTTTTGTATTTGCTATTTTGGAAAAAACCGGGTAGAAATCTGTCGCTTTCTATGGAACAGTGGGCAAAACCAGCTGGGTTAAAACCTTCTCGGGAGTCGGGCCTGGGAGAAAAATGTTGACCTTAAAAGATAATTTATTACTTGGTTCTTGAATTGACATAACACTCCGTTTATCTCCGAAAACATCGAGTATGTACATAAACATAGGTTGTACTTTCTATACTCTAAAATTGTTTTTTAAGGACATAATTTTTGTCGATCATCACATTCTGTGAAACTCTGAAATTTTAGGGAAAACAAATAGTAGCTGACAATATTTTTATATCAAATATAAGAGCTTTTTCAGATTTAATATCGTTATTATTTTGAAACATCAAAAGAATATCATAAAAAAAATCATGAATAATGTGGTATATTTAAAATGAGATAGGTTTTCAAGAGTTCGTCAGCAACTACAGTCTACAGGATATCATAAATAAAAGATTGTATTTGGAATTTGGAAAAAAAATTCACATGTGAAAGCAACTCTATTTCTGGGATCCCCTTTAATTTGTTACTACTACTCAAGCACTCATTTGGTCTCGTAAAAAAAGGTACTCATTTGGTCAAAAAGACGGTAAAAGTAAAACAAAATTGTTTCTTCTTTGCTTTTGGCTTTTATTTAACGGTATTTGACATTTGAAATCAACCTGGTTTATTACAGTCCTATAAATTTTATAAAGCTAAAGCGTAGGGTTGCATAAATCAATGGCTAACAATGTGAAAATTTTCTCTTGTACGAGTGCACATACACAATTGAGAAATTAATTTAATTTTAGTGGGCTAGCAAATTCGATAATGGGCCTTAACTTGCCTAAGTTATTATACCCCCTATTATATTGACATTTTTTATATTGAACTGTTGGAAACTAGGCAAAATAACCGGAACGAAGAACCGAACTGAAACCGAATGCCAAGCAGGTTCAACTATCTATTGACGAGATTCTTATTTAAGACCACTTGATAGAATCATATATATGTATAATTGTATATTATACATAGCGTTTTTTTTTTTTAACATCTGTTTTCATTAAAATAACCTGGAGTTTACAACTTTACATAGTCATTATGAAGAGAATAATTGGAAATCATAAACGAGACATATGTATAACTTTGAAAGAAAGAATGATTTGGAATGTTATTTCTTGCTAACTTATCTGCTGGATGATTGTTGATCCCAACATATCAGCCACTTGTTTACTATCCCCTTCAAAGATAAGCTTACGGAAACCCTTGGTCCAAGCATGCTGCATTGCGATGATGAGTACCTGTAATTCACTATCTAGAACGCTCGAATTAGTTGAAACACCCACCGCTTGACCAGATCCTTCGTAAATACCCATGGCATCTCTAGAGAGCCAGCCTGCTTTTGATGGTTGAATCCATCTTGGTTGAGGCGGTCCTTGTCTTGCCGAGTGTAACAGAGTTGCAGAGTTGACGTAAATACTCAATTGCAGACAACCATTCCCGTGCATCATTTTTGGCTAAAGCTAAATTATTATGCCACGATAAAGCCTTCTGTTGAAATACCAATATAAATTCGTACTTTTCCAAAGTCGCCAAACTACTCAGAGACCAAGTTGATGAATTTGTGCATTGGTAGTAGCTAACGAAGCCGACAAATGGACGTGTAAATTCAATCAATGGTGATCACTTCACATCGCACCAATGTAGTGGAACTAAACGTCTCTTTTGTGTAAGCACGTGGTAGAATTAGCGGTTAAGCTGGCATTTACCAATTAACCAAAAATAAAATAATATCCGGGAAAAAATTATCACATTATAAGACGTAAACTAAAGAACCTTATTTTCTTACAAATAATCTTCTAAAAGAATATAATATGAGTTACAACATTTGACGAACGAGGAACAAAGTTGAAAGAGATCGCTAGTCTGCACTTGTGGCAGCAACCTCTTTTAAAAAAATTCGTTCCTCAAAAGTCAAAACACTATTCAGTAAGTCTAACTGTTGGGGTTAACCGTATATTGATCTTCTTAATAACCAATAATTTTGTTGTCTTGTTTCCAGAACAATGTTGACAAATTTATCTACGTATCGCTGCCAAATTACTAGGTAGAAGTCAGCCTCAACAATTTCTTAAAACAAGTGGATATTCTCTTATTAAAAAGTCGTCACGACTTGGTCCAACTCATTTCACGAGTTGCTCGGCGTTTTTCATGTTTAGTTAGCCACCGACCTCGAATTTTGGTATTTTTTATTTTTATCTTCAAAAGCAGTCTTTGATAGTTTTGTAAACTAAGACTTGAATACTAATTTCATCTAAATTTATCTGTTAAGTTGGGTACACTTTCTGTTTTGAACATTTAATCAATCATATTTTAAATTTCAATAATTAAAATTTCATGTTTGAGTATGGGTTACTAGCTTCCAAAAAAACATTCAATACCCACATTAAAATCCATTTTGGTCATCATATTTATTTTATTCAATTCAATTCAAACTGAAATGGTTAATAATTTATCCGGATTGAAACTAATGTAAGCCAATATATATAATTGTTATCAATATATTTTCCAAATCAAGAATGGGTCTCTGTTGATAGAAAAAAACACAAGAATAAGTCTTCTAGCAATGAAAAAGAAAGCAGACCCTAAAATAAGTATAACTATATAAAATAAAAACAATAAACTCCACTGAAAAAGTCAAAACGTTGACCAACCAAACATCTAACTAAGTCTTCCACTACTACATCTCTATATAACAACAAAGCCAAAACCCCATCTTCTCACACAACACAAGAAAGAATAAAATATGGAGAAACAAATTAGTTCTCTATTGCTCTGTCTCGTCATCTTCATCTTCTCAATATCATGCTCTCTCCATGAAACCGAAGCTCGAAATCCCTCCAATTATAAACCCTCACGGATCAGGAGCCTAGTCCCAAAATCTCTCTACGACCAAATATTCATCCACAAGGACAACAACGCATGCCCTGCAAAAGGTTTCTACCCCTACAAAGCTTTCGTGGAGGCTACAAGGTGGTTCCCGAGGTTTGGGACGGATGGAAACTTTTGGATAAGGCGACGCGAAGTGGCTGCGTTTTTGGCGCAGATATCTCACGAAACAACAGGTGGTTGGGCCACGGCACCGGATGGACCGTACGCGTGGGGACTGTGTTTTAAAGAGGAAGTGAGTCCACAGAGTAATTATTGTGATGCTTCTAATACGCAGTGGCCTTGTGTTCCTGGCAAGTCTTACAAAGGAAGAGGTCCCATTCAACTTTCTTGGTACGTCTATAATATTAGTTACTATCATTTATATATATTTTTATTTTTTCAACCAACCTGATTTTGTGAAATGAACCCGTTTGATGACACAAAACCGTAAACGTTTTTTAGTTGAAAGAATGAGTATAGAATAATAGTTAAAAAAAAAAAAAAAAAAAAAAAAAAAAAAAAAAAAAAATCATCGTTTTTGCAAATCATACTAGTGGTATCGGTGATAAAGAGTTTTTATCACCACCAATCGCAACCAATATATCAATATGATTGTTGGGACGCATAATGGACGACTTTTACGAATAATATATATATTTTTTTTCCGAATAATATGAAATCACTTTAATTTTAACAATATTATAATTCTGATAGGAATGTTATAGTATCCATATATCAGTCTTAGCTTTTTGTTAATTTTATTCTCTCTCTTTTGGGGGTAAATAGGAACTACAATTACGGACAGGCGGGTCGAGCATTGGATTTCGACGGTTTAGGGAACCCAGAACTTGTAGCCAACAACTCCGTTTTAGCTTTCAAGACAGCTCTTTGGTTTTGGATGACTGAACAGACTCCTAAACCGTCCTGCCATGACGTAATTGTCAACCGATACAGACCAACGAAGGCAGATAGAGCAGCAAACCGGACTGTTGGTTATGGCTTAGTCACCAACATCATAAACGGCGGTTTAGAATGTGGAATTCCAGGAGATGGACGGGTCAGTGACCGGGTTGGGTATTTCCAAAGATACGCTCAGTTGTTTAAAGTCACCACAGGACGTAATTTAGACTGCGAGAATCAAAGACCATTCTCCTAAAAGTAACTTATAAACTAAAAATCAACTATGTATCAAATGAAACAGAAGTGTAATATCTCAAATATGTAATAAAACTCTCCAAGCTGAGAGATTTAATGTTTTACATTTACTTGTAAGCGTACCGTGACATGAAGTTGTTGACTTCCGTCGCGGTTTCATATGCACCTTCTACACACCGGCCTAAGGCTACACCAGCGACGTAATTGCCACCCAAAAATAGTCCTTCGTAGCCCGAAGACGTTAGAGATGATTTAGCCATGTCGAGGATATCGAAATGACCAACTAGAAATTGAGGAATGGCTTGAGGCCATACCCTAACTCCTAGTTTAAGTGGGTCAGTCGAATTAGGCTTAATTAGCATTTTCCTCAAATCCCGATCAACCGCTTCCACTAACTCACCTTCAGACTGCGGAATCAAAATCCAAGAGAGAGAGAACAATTGGATCAGTTCTTAGGTTTTTACTAGTTTGAAGAAAGATGTGTTACAAGTGTTTCTAGTTTTTTACCTTGGATAGAATCCCGGTGTTGGTGGCGCCACCAATGTAGTTCAATAGCAAAATTCTTCCAGGCGGTGCTCGATTTGGAAAGAGCGAGGAGCTGTATATAGTTCCTGAAGAAATCCAAACAACGGCATAACGGTTATGTGAACATTCTGACATAATAGAAGATTAATCCTACAAGATATATTTACCTAAAGTTTCAACTCCTTGTGTGCGTGGATGCAGTTGCCCAAAACCCTTTAGTTCACCATCTATCAAACATTCTGTTCGGATTGATTCTTTCGGGTACGAGATAGAGACAGCTGCAACTGGTGGATAGTAAAGTTTTGAAAGTGCATTTGCTGCAGATTCCTGAGAAGATAACAGTTGCACACACGATGTAACACCCCACATTTGTCTAGTTGAACCTACGCTTTTGTGCAAATTCCTAGTTTACAAAACAAGAAACTTACAGAAAGAGGGCGCAAGAGACCACTTGCAACATGAGATGGCACAGTCATTACAACACTTTTGCTCTCAACGGAAACTACACCATCTGGAGTCTCATAGGTTAAGTTGTATCCTCCGCTGTCCAGCTTATTAATACTTGAGAGCTTCCAAGACAACTTAACTTTGCTACCCAACCTGTAAAATTGCAAAAGATTTCAGAAAACGATTGAAATTTTTTGCCTTTTTCCCTTCCAATAGAGAGAGACAAGAATTGGATACCTTGCAGATATTGCTTCTGGCAACATTGTAAGTCCCTTCCTGAAAGAACCAACTGTTTGGCCCTTTGGTTTTGGCAGGCGCCTGAAGTATCAGTTTAAGTTATTTTACAAATATATATCAAGAGACAAAAACACCCCAAGCAACTGAAAAGGTAATTTTACTCACGGGTCTCGTTCTGCCTTGGGAGCTTTTTTCCTCTCCTGAATTGCCTTGAAAGTACCACCTATGATGCTTCCACCATTTTGCTCTAGTTTCCAAACCTTCCCAAATGCTGCTTTCATGCTCAGTTTTGAAGGATCACCCGCGTAAACACCTAAAAGCATGAAATTTAAAGCATTAAGGATGCATTAGAGCAAAATGACAACAAAATGAACACTGCTAGAAAATCAGATTCGCTGACATCTAATCAAATAAATGGTTCATATGAAGTTCTATTTGTCACTCTACCTGAACAAAATGGTTCAATCAGGCGCTCAAAAACCTCATCACCAAGGTTACGCCGTACAAACTCCTCCACGGATTCTTCACGACCCTGTCACCTTTGCCAAACTCTAAGAACATGAGCAACTTTTACCAACATAAAAGCCTAAATTTTTGCGAGAAATTGTAGTGATGTAAAGGTGGTCAGAATACACACTGGTGGTGATGGTCGAATGCCAAGTGCACCAAACCCAGCCCTAATCTTCCCACCAATGCTCATCAAATCGAAGAACGGTAAGTCCGTTAACTTCGATGGAACCGGCCTCAATTTCCCATTCCACAACACAAACCTTGGCGCAGTAGGATCTCCCAACACCAAATCATCTTTCAAACCACTATCTACCTGAACTAACCATAAAACAGAGTTTGCTAAATTTCACAATTCAAAGTCATTACAACATGCAGGCAATTAAATTACTTTGTTCTCAGTAAGAATGTTAATTTCAAAAATCAAGTCAATAGCATCATGAAACAAATCCAATTTCGGATTGTTTCATGAGCAATTTCAAGAACTTACCACCATAGTGAGCATAGGATCAGAAGGCTGAAAACTATTCGGACCTTCTTCCCAGAGAAAGCCATTCTCTTCACGAGTAATAATGTTGCCTCCAACACGGTCCTTAGCCTCCGTCACAATCAAATTCGGTGCAGCATCAGGATGCTTCGTAGCGAGCGCCTGCGCTATGCAAAGACCACTGATACCTCCTCCGACAATCACACAATCCGCCGTGACGGTGGTGCCTCCTCCGCCTTCAATTTTGGAAGATCCGACGGCAGGTCCACCGGCCACCGAACAACGGAGTTTAAGAGGCTTATAGACATGAAATCGAAGATTCGGCTTTGAAAACGACGGAAAAAGCGATTGCGTCGTCGGACGGAGAAGTGATAACTCCATGAAAATCGCAGAGAATTTACAATTTTGTCAGCTTCTTGCGTTTTCAGATTGGGTAATCTTCTGAAGAAGAAGAAGGGAAATATTCAGCTGTATGTGCTCACACCGTAAGTATGTGTGTACCATATGTACAGTACTTACTTTACTTTGGGTCTAACCCAAACACTGATAAGTTAAAGACCCGTAACGTTTATTGTTTAGCTTGGCCCAAGTATGTAGTAAGATAATTACAGGCCCAATAATCCTTTTCCTCCTCCTTTCTTTTAATAAACCCTAAACACATGTCACGAGAGTATGAGACCATTGGTTTTTTTAACTTTTATCATGCAGACCTTTGGTTAGCAAAGAGTTTTTTATTAACCACTTGTATTATATGAGTCTGAATTTGAATGATAATACGGTGACATTAATATTAGTATTACCACTAAACTACATATCAAAATATTGTTTTTATCTGCAAATTTATCTACAAATTTTGTTCATGAGTTTTTTTTTTTTTTTTAATATTTAAAAAGGTTGTGGTGGATTAGAAACATGCGGACTGATGTAGCACAGTTTTGTCAGTGTCAAACTGGAGTCTTTTTTAGACTTCTGGAGACAAATAAATGTAAGTAAAATCAATCGTGCTAAAATCAAGTCAGAACAATTATTAATTTAGAGAAACTATTTTTATTTTTTATGCCTTTACTTAATTCATAGTATATCATATTAATTTTAGCTAATATTCAGCTTTTATTTAAAATCATGTAATATTCAGTTACTTATCAAATAAGGTGTTTGTTATTCTTAGCCAATCTTAACTGTAAAAAATTGCCATCAATTATCCATGAGAATCAGTCAAGTTTTCTGTTAAAGTCCACTATTAGTTGCATTTAAACCTTTATACTATATTGAATCGGACCGAACAACTTTCAAAAGTCAGATTGAAACGAATAACTCTTAAAAACTTCAAAATATCTCTCTCGATTTTTTCTCCCGTTTGCTTCCATTTAAAGTCAACTTTAGCTACGCTAATCACTCTAATCGACAAAGAGTTGTGACACCTCTTTTTTTCTTATCATAATTATTGTAATTATTATTTTGATTACTATTAAAGTTATGGAAAAAAATGCCTTAGATATTAGTATTTTACAAGAAGGAAAAAAATCGATAGCCAACATGCTTAATTTAAATTCAGGAGAAATCATATATATTTCGGTCGAAGTATTATGAGTTTATGACCACTTAGTTAATCAAAGCGACGTCGTTAAAGTAAACACCACATAATTAAATAAAGACATGACTAGTGCATGTGTTTATGCTGTCCCTAATTATTCAAGGCCCTAAAGATTGTGTCTTTGTCTCGCGTCAATGTCCACTTATCTTTCTAATTAATTTTTTTTCTTTTAAAGAAAACTAATTCAGAAAAAAAAAAATCTGATTGCGATATGAATAATTAATTTTATTTTCTTCATATAAATTATAGAGGTTTTGAGAGATAAACGGGTGTGATTTAAGCGCTATGTATAAGATCAAAATGATTTATGTTAATCTTTCAAATCAAATGGGTTGTCATCCTCTACATCAACAAAAAGGAAATTAATAATTAAAATAAACTCGACTTTTAATTTAGATTTCAAAGACATAATGAGATTACGTTTTTAATTGCCCTTTTTCTTGATATTTCCAAATCCGTTTTAGAATATTTTGTGACCTTAAATGATTTTTTTGTTACTTTGTGTCATGTTCACTTGTATCCCATCAAACATCTATTCCTAGTTAGAGTGAAATAAATGGATCGGTTCATGATTATGCACACAAAACCTTCATCATAAGCAAATTTCGTTTTCGTCGACGAATTCTAAAATCTAATTATATCATTGGTTTAGGCGATTATGATTACCACTTACATTACCAGTGTGGAGTTTTGACGTTCTTCTATCATTTTATAAAATATATATTGAGTAAAAGAAAACTCAAAAAAAAAATTCTAAGAATATTAATATTCATTAATAATAAAAATGTTTAAGTTTACAATCAAAATTTTAAATTTTATTCTTGGTCAGAAAGGAAAACTCGAGATTTAAAACATTTAATTTATTCAAACTAATAATAATACGTAATTTCGAGGGAAAAATTTAACTGTACTTTTAACAATGAATCTTATCTTTTTTTTTCTCTGACCCTTTTTTCTGTTAAGACAAATAATCGTATCGCAAGAATACGTGGGTTGCCGTCGGCCTCGTGGGATTAGTCCTGGGATCCCCACGATTAACAAAAAAAAAAAAAAAAAAAAAAAAATTATTCTTCTATCAAAGGAAAAGCAATAAAAAACTTGCAATTTATAAAACTAGAAGAAACATGCACCTTGGGAAAGACATGAATGGAACATACATATCAAACAAGAAACTTCACTGCCACTTGCCAGCAAATGCCACGTAAGCTGTAAGCATGAACCCAACCGTGTGGACAGCGATGCACCGCGATTAAACTGATATACACTTCCTGAATTCTGATCATTGATCAAGTAAGGTCGTCATCAATACGTTTCATTTCATAAAATAATAATATGAAATTAATTGACCATATGGAGTCCGAATATTAATTGACGTCTGGTGTTCAAAAAAATATAAAAAATTGACGTCTTCATTTCACTAGATAATTTACAGCTAATAATATTGATATATATATATATATATATATACTATGGCATTAACCAAATGTTGATATGGTATTGGATAATATATAAACATACATAATTCTTCTTTTGTTGCATATGATTTAAGATACGTTTGTGAACTGCTTATTTTCGGTGTACGATTAATTATGTATAATAAAACGTGATCGAAGAAATCATACGTGTCGTATTCGAAATGACATGACAGGTATGAAAATAAAAATTATAAAGAGACCAATCAAATAGTATATTAAAATGTCACCGTCTGGAGTCGATGACATTGTACACGAGAAACTTGGACGTGTGCATTGGCACGTCCCTTGTCGTAGACTCGGCCCTGATCCCTTATTTTAATTTCAAGTAGTATAGTATTAAATACTTGCAATAATCTGGATACGACATTATATTAAATTATTTTGACAAAATATATTGAAAAACAAAAACAGCCACCGACGTACAGATAGGCATACTCTCTTCATTTATTAACTTTTTGTAGCTTTCTTGCAATGTTTATATATAAAATAAAAAGGTAAATATATCCTTATATTTATATAACTATATTATAAACTCAAAAATTGGTAAATTTGTCATCGTATGTTATCCAATGAAAACCCGTTTAAAATGCAACATCGGTTTTGGATGATAACATGTTAGAATTAGCGCATTAACAGAATTATCAACTTTAAAATATATACTATTAAAGTCTAACAACATTAACAGCTATAAAAATTAAAAGGGTAACAATCTTGATAATATTAATGATATTATCAATGAACAAGGTGGACGTGGGAAAAGAGGGCAAGGAAGTCGGGAATAACGTAGAAGCATTGGGCTAGTAGTCTACATCCAACACCTCCCGCGCGAGTCCCGCCTCAAAGAATAATCTTCAAACTCACTTCTCTTTGTGTCTGTCACATCCTGAAAATATATGTGAAGATTTTTGTAAATGTCATCCCACGCAACTAAATATTAGTTCACATGCATGTAGATTCTCAGACAGTTTTCGTATTAAGAAATAAAACACAAGAGCTTCTTTGCCACGGTTAAAAGACAAAAAATTATCATCAGCAAGCATTGACTATGTATAAAGCTATCAAAGAAGCAAGAACACCTTTGTGTCAGACCACAACAGCACTTGAGACAACAGTGGTATGTAACCTTCCTTTACTTGTAAGAAAACAATTAAAGAAATAGAAATCCTAATTTACTCTATTTCGTCCAAATATTGAACCTCGCCTCTGTTCTGTAGCGAGTATCAGGTGCAGGTAATTTTAGCCTCGCTTTCCAATCTTTCGAACTGACGAGAAATTTGAATATATATACACGTTATGGTTTAGGATTTGCTGTAATAAATCGTGGTTTTCTCTATCTTTACTCTTTTGGTTGATACTTAAGTATATGTGCACTATGAGCAATTTTTCTTTTTAACGTTTAATGTGTTAATTACACTTGTGTTTAATTAATGAGTGATTATGAGTGGTATGGTATTAATTAATGCCATCGACTATATCAACTTTACTTGGCCACCCTTTCCATTTTCTAGCTTAACATTTATACTCACTTCTCCACGTTTTTTTTTTCTACAACTGAAGATGTCTTTTTCCATGGAATAACAAATACTACTCACGCACCTATTTGTATAATTATACTCACCAATATGTATAATTATGTTTTCATTCGTACTTACCGACAAATATTGTTGTGTATACAATTACTACAACTAGTGTATAATTAAGAATGGTTATTAATTATAATAAAAATTATTTGAATTGTTTCTTTTTTTTTTCTTTTTTTTTTGTCAAAATTTGAATTGTTTCTTAAACTAAAATTTTTAACAAATAACACAAATTGGTAGTTATCTAGATATATTTAGAGATATAAAAATGATTGCTAGATAGTGAAAAATGTATCTTTATATTAAAAGAATCACAAAAAGAGATAATGAATATATACAAAAAATTTCAAAATATAAAATTAAAAATTTATGATTACCGAAAACGCAAGGATCTTAAAAGTTGTGAGTTTAATTCCCATTAAGAGAGGTTTGTTTTCCAATAAAAGAGTTAAATTGTATGGTATGGATTCCACTTTAAAAATGTATGGTTCTAACTTCTAATCATAGAAAAATTATAAATAATTATTAAATGGAAAATATTTTGACGAAAAATTATGATAAAAAACATAACTTTAAAAAACCATTTTGTATGATAAGAAACCCTATTCTTTTTAGAGAAATTTATTTAAAAACCATGGTTTTGGTTTTCTTTCTAAAAATACCATAAACACAAAATTGTTTGTCAATGATGTAGAATTTTAAATATTTTCCATGGAATATATGTAATAAATCATATTTTGCAAAATAGTTTGCATGTTTTTGGCCAAGAAAAATTACAAGCTCCGAAGTGCATTGGATGCGTTCACTTATATATCCAGAAGTCCAATAATTATTGTGTTTTTTCTTTGTTAATATTTTTTATGTAACTTGCATAAAAATTCAATAATATTGGTCCCAAAATCCAAATCGGGTCCCGCAAGATCGATCAACCCGAGTCCGGATCCACAAGAATCGGTCACATAAAAGCTAACGTGGGTACGTACGGTCGGAAAATGACGTAGGATGATCCTACTAGGATCCCGATTTAGCTCGTTTTGGAATAAATTGAGCTCGTTGGACACGTAATTTTCAATTAACTGTTCTAAATCATTTACAAAAATGTAAAAAAAGAGAGTAAAATACAAATATAGGTTTCACTGCTCAGCTTTCTTAGAATCTTTTGAAACCGTTACGACAGAATCTTCCGGCGCGAGTGGTTTTGTTCTTGGGCCTACCCTAATTTTAACACTTTACACAATAACTGTAAAAAAAAAAAGAAACGATATTTAGCAACCACTTTTTTCTCGATGTTAATATTTAGATTTAACAGAACACGTACAAAAGACCCGAAATTTTAACCAAAAAAAAAAAAAAAAGAACACGTACAAAAGTATACTATTGGACAATAAAGCTAATGCACACAAATATTAGCATCTAAATACTTATTAGCTAGACATTCGCTCAAGTTTACCAAGAAATTAGATAAATAAATTGATGGGTGCAAATAAAGTAAAGTTAGATAATCCAGTAAAAATGTAGGGTCTGTAAATACGTTAGAGTAGAAAATAGAGTAAACAAATATTAATCTAGTTTACTCTAACATCTATCCAATCAGATAAAATTTATTTTTTTCTGGAACAATTTTTTTTTTGTCATTTTCTTATATTTTTAAGTAATTGCTGAAAATTTGTAAAATAAACCTTTACTTTAATTTTTATTTTTCTTTTTTTCTTTATTTTATTCCAGTAATACTATGTTCAAGAGTAAATCTTTGCTCTAATTTTTAGTTTTTTTTACCTCTATTTTATTCCAAGAATACTAGGTTCAAAACCATCAATCACACGCGTACTAGAATAATGAAAATACCTAAATATATATTAAGGGTTTAAAATGATGTGTTTTCTAGTATAACAGTAACTTTGTCCAACTAACAGCTGACAGGATTTATCTAAGCACTTTCATCTCAACTTGTTAATCTAAAAGTGATTTTGATTATCAAGATTAAATTTAGCATCTCTTATACTATTTGGTCCACTTTAATATATTTACATATTTCAAGTGTGTCTTAGTATATAACTGTTGACAATTAGAACCATACAATGTCTGACAGATATATATATATAAGTAGAAAGTCATGAATGGGCCAAATATATGTTTTTCGAACTGGAGGAAATTTTTTTTTTAATTATATATAGAGTTGATTTGACATTTTGACTTTTGTAGTTTTTATATATAGCATCTATTTTTAGCTGTAGAATGGAAAATGAATATGATATGAAAGCGCAATAATGTGAAAGGGAAAGGAAAGAAAAGTTACTAGTCAAGGAGTTTTGATCCTTGATGTATGTTAATTTTTGCCGGTTGTTATTAGAATTTACAATGGCAGACAAACGGTTATCAATTTCTAAAAGAGAAAAAATCATGACTAACGATAATTATAAAAGTGATTAGTACCCTTTAGCATCACTAATTGCATCAAACTTGGGGTTTGCCGACAATTACTAGTCAATTACGTCATGATAACTATTCCGCAGAATAATTAGAATTTAGAAACAATTTTAGCAGTAATCCAAAAGATATACAAAATTTATTTCACTTAACAATAAAAATTAGCAGCATAACTGTTTTTGGAACAATAATACACAATATATGGTACGTTAATTTTGAAAAATGTTCGTATATGCCGTTTTTATCAAATGTTGACATTTTGATCTAGAAAACTTATGTCTGTTAATCGGTATAGTAAGATAAAATAATTAAAGTATAGTAAATAATTATTTTTTTTTTTTGTCAAGGTGGTATAGTAAATAAAATGATTAAAATTTGATAACAAGATGTCAAGATTTGTATATGATAATACATATAATTTAGTTTTTAATCCACTTAATGTCAAAATGATATATTATATACTATATAACAGTGAAAGTAAATTATCTTTTCGTTAATATTGATGTTTCTCTCTTTCTTGTGATATATTCTCGAAGGAACAACGATGGGATTCGTATTAGATAGTGAATGATGATGATGATACATAATGATTTCATGGTTAGTACATCCTTAATCACTACTATATCCATCACATCCATCGCAATGGCCCGCGATTCTCCTCTTGTTTTCATCATCAGCTTCGCTTTATTTACTTGACCCACTCCTACAGGTCCAACACGTGTCGACTCTCTAATGATCCATTATCATCCTCTCATATTTCCCAAATTTTCATTTTTCCCTAACGCAAGTTTTGAAATACTAGTTTACACATTAATTTCGTATTAACATTGGCACCGTATCATAATTCGAATTCCTAGCTAATCAGTATTCATTAGTGGACGTGGGTAAATTATATGCGACAAAATTTTAGTTCGTATAATTTCTAAGCTTCAGATGAGTTTAAATGTTTAAGATATCTGTGATGAAATTTGTAGTTGTACATTCTTAAATATTATTGAGAAAAAAAAAAAAACTCACTGAAGTATCTATTTATGACCTTATAATTTATTCAACTTTTGCATCATACAATGCATTTTGTCAATACCAAATTCTTTATCGGATATCGTTGGTAAACTATACACATCAAAACATTCTTCAACGTTGCTCGTGATTTAGATAATTAGGTCGTTGTCCAAATTTGGAACCTTATATTAAGTATGTCTCAATTTTCCAAATCCTAAAACGTAATTATTCTCCGTGTGAACTATGCATCATGCTAAAATTAACAAGTAAATAGTATTCGGAAAAGATATGAACTATCACTGTTATCCTTTTCTAAGTGTACATCTTTATATTCATTTGAAAACAACGGAATGATAGATTTTACGAGATCATAAGAAATGATGATCTGTAAAGAAATTGGCAAGTTTATCGAGGATGTTTGTTACTCTTATGCCAACTTTTCTTTAAGAAATGCTCAATGGTCTTTTTTCTAAACATTTGGTTTCAAATTTTTATTTTACTCGTTTTATTTATAATTTTAGTTAAATTGTGGTTCATGTTTGGTTTTCATATAAAAAATGTGAATAAATCAATGCTAGTATATAAAAGATACGAACTGCTTCATTTAATATCAACTAGTTTTGAGTTGGATGTTCGTAATTTTTCACCATAATCAGAATTAATTTACTAAACCCAAACAATAGTCATATAACCGATTCAAAAAATAATGAATTGGATTTAAAATAACTTAATAAAAAAAAGTAATTATCTAGAAAAGGTCTTTTAGGATATCGCATCAAAAATATAAAAAAACCAACACCAACTTCACTTATTTTAATTAGTTTTCAGTTAGAAACCATTCATTGCTCAAAATTCGTTCTTCAAAGCATTGAACTTGTTTAGTCCTCTAGCCGCAAATATGTCACTAAATATGAAACAAATAAATATGTTTTGCACACAATTTTCTTTTACATAATTTTTTATTAAAGTCTTTTACATAATTTTACGTTTCAACATGTGTATTGTTGCATGAAAAACCAAATATGAAATAAATAAATAACTAAATATGAGGTATATCAAACTCGTCAAAACGAATCTCGTAGGGGACACTGGATGAAAAAAAAAAAACTTGAAAAAACCAAAAAGAAGATGACAAAACATTTCTTTTTTTTTTTATTGCACACGCATATAATTATTTATGTATATATAGTATAAGACATTTCTTTTTTGGCACGACACTTAAATACTATTGTGAAGAGTAGTATTATTGGAGTCTCGACCCTTTATGTGTGGGGTCTTTATAATAAGTCTTTTTATAACCATAAACCATTAATAGGATAGCTTCCTCAATATTTGACTTGTAAATTGTAATCTTGTATACAATTAAATTATTTTTGATATATACAAAGCTAGCCACCGTATGGATGAAAGGAAAAGTACCTTCATAATTCATATTACTAAATAATTTAAAATAAAAAGTGTTCTCTTATATTAAGAAATAGGGTTCACATATAAAGAATAATATAACACATGAAGAGAAAAAAAATACCCATCACGACCTCTCCAAATTGCCTTTATTGTAGTATTATGTGACGCTGTCTGTATATGAACGTACGTGTGGATAGTTACCCTACATGTCTTTGAACAATAGTTATCAATATAAATATATTAAAATTCGATATATTTACATCGTAGTATCCTATTAAATTTTGAATGGAACAACATTTTGGACAAAGAGTTTCCCCATTTCATATTGAATTAGATTTATAAGACCAGAAATAAAAATGAAAAATAGATTGAAATGGGTTGTCCAAATAAATATTTTAATTCCCAGCTAAAACAGTACATGTACTTATAGATGGATTTGAAAGTACAAGTTTCGTCTATCCTTTTGGTTTTGATCGATTAGTTTGGTTCCCGCTTTATTATATAGTTTTTTTTCGTAGTTTGTAGACCATGATCATGATCATGATCATATAAGTTTACTCAAAATTAATGACCTAGGTGAGAGTACGATTTTCACTAGTTAATACATTGATATAAGTATAACAAGTCAGAAGCGTGTGTATATAAATTTTGATTTGAATATATAACCAAAAAAGAGTTATTAAACGCAAATATTTCTAACAAATAGTGTTTCAAACGCAAAAAGAAAGAATAGTCATTTTCGTGTTTCACGTCGAAGTAAAAACTTTAACATGTACATACATTTTCAAAGGAAAAAAAACAATCAAAAGAAAAGTCTATTGTTATTATATAGTAAAATTTTAGTGGATAATTGATTAATCAATTCGTTAAAGAGACAATAGTTGACTGGAGAGAAAACATATCATGTGCTTGCATTATGATAAGCTAAAGAGTAAATGATGATCCCAAAAGGATTTTATTCCTTATTATATATATTCATTTGCATTGTTAATCCATTCTTTAATTTGTCCATAATCTCATCTCCATTTTCGTACCAGACAAGTGCTAAGGTTTAAGTAGCATACGCATATTCAGGGCAATCTCTATAATTTTTTTCCATTTACTAATGCATGCGACTTATAAGGATGCCAAAGAAGAGAGTAATACTTGAAATTTAACAAAATAATATATTAAAAGGATGTAAAACAAATATGTTTGGGACAAATTTTTTGGAATTTAAGCCCTTTAACAAAAAAAAAATTTTTTTGGAATCGCACCAGACCAGTTAAACTTGTTCGTCGAGGAGAATATCGGTTGTGTTTGATTACCGGTGAACATAGGGTAAGTAGCTCAATGTTGGTTTTGTTCGAGGCCCTCGATTTTTATCTTCGCATCGCTTTCTTGAAAGATAGACACATAGTCAAGATGGTTTTTGGTAGGACAAAAAAGTGTTATCGACTCAAAAAAAAATTTACGTTCAAGTAGATATCATGCTTAGTTGGAGAGTCGATTTTAATAAAAGGAAAAGAAGTGGTTAATTTTTCTATTTGGTCAAGAAAATATTCAATGCCTAACCTGCGGTTTTGTGCATTTAGTGCGACACCCGCAATAAAGTTAGAACTCTTAAGGGTGGCAGATTTGGTTGTGGCCTGTGGGGGACTGTTTCTGACTAGAGATTGTAGAAAGAAGTGGATGGAAGAAGAATACGATCTCCTAAAAATGGTCAAGGTGCTTAGTTTTCCAAAAGAGTGTGTAATGTGTGTATTTTAAGTAGTCTATAGATCGAAACGCGGGAACTCTCTGTGTGCTAATTTTTTTTCAAAAATTTGTTTCAAATTTGGCTTTGAACCGAAAGAATAATTATTCGAAAACAAAAGTAAAGTGTATCGACGAGGCAACAACCAAATTATATTTTTTAAACACTTCAAATTAAACTATACTTGATATAAAAGACAAAATGTATTTTATCAAAAAAAAAAAAAAGAAGACAAAACGTAAATGTGAGATATTTTATGCGTTAGAGTTAAATCAAACACAAATAATTTATTCCGGTTTAGTGATGGAATTGCCTTATAATTGACCGTAAATCGGATGCATAAGTCTGACAAGAAATCACAAACGAAAATTTATAAATCATGGACGCTCACCGATCCTTTAAACTGTAACTATTATTGAGTCAATAGTATTTTAAAAAAATTCAATCATAAGTGAACGAAGAATGGAATTCAACACTCTTACAAAATGTAAAGAAAAGTTTTAGAATAGATGTGTACACGTGTAGTTTAAGACAGAGAAGGTCCTACAAGGATGAGTCGAGATACGTTATCCACCAGAGTCACAGTGTCGCACATGCCATTGCCTCTGTCCTTCTCCGTTTCCATTTGGCTCCACAATTTTCTGATTCCTCTGCTTCGCATCTTTGGAAATTACTGTACACTAATTTTGTGTCTACCGTTAGATCTATCGGCTGAGCCGTCAGATATAACTATTTCTTATCAACATCTTTTGACTATGAAAAGTGGTGGGTTCGAAGCGGGCTCGCAACGGGCTCATCATGTGATAGATGTCCTGATTCCTAAAGATTTGTAGATTATCCACATTCTGGTTAAAAAATATTATACTGCAAAAACATAAATAATTAACCGTTGCTGGACAAAAATTAACGTCGAGAAAAATAAATGGATGTATATGTACTAACACATAGTTAGAATGTTATAGGAACTATAAAAACTACAACACTTAAGTTTTTTCAAGAGACAGAGTTTTTTTTTTTTTTTTTTTTTTTTTTTTTTTTTTGTCAACGACATAAAGTATTTGAAAGTCTAATTTGTAAATCAGTTTTAACAAAACTTGATAATTTTTTAAGAAGATTTCCTAGAAAAGTTATGATATTTTTGAAAAACATTTTTTTTTTGTGATACTTTTTTTTTTTTGTTAAAAGGTTTTATTATTGTGATACTTTTCGGATATTATTCTAGTTATAATTATAATGGTACGTCAATAATTGATGTTACTTACATTTATCGAAGCCGCCTCCGAGAGTCCCAGACTTGGCTTATAATATATTCCATGAAGATTCCTCTTTTTTTTTTAATGTGAAAGCCAAAAAAAAAAGACAACGAATCCGTTTTTTTTTTTACTTTTTTTTTTTATGATAATGGACAAAATATTTTAATAAGATTTATATACTAAACAAATAAGTTGACATAGTTCTTCGCATTAATTTAGTTACTAACAATTTGGTATGTTGAAACTTGAGAGTGACTCTAATATTTTACTAAACTTTTAGACGTAGTAATTGGTATTCAATTGTTGCACAAAACATAAATAAGTTTCTCTAATCTTTTTTTTTTTTTTTTGGGGCCAAAAGTTTTTCTAATCATAACGTAATAAGGTGTTCAAATTTGGTCTCTGCATGAAAACTATATTCCATCCAACTAATTAAACTATATAGTTTTTGAATAAGATAATATTAATCTTTGTTAAACAAATTTTAAACGACAGTTATTCGTTTGAGTATGATAAAACAATGATATTTACTTATTTTAGATGTTCTTGGTATAGTTAATTATTGTAAGTCAAGTAATATAAAAGTTAAAGGGAGCAAAGGTACGAATATTATATTTTAACGCTCATAAGTAAATTAAATATTATGTATCAATAATGGCGCGGAATCATTGTGTGTTTTATGCCTGGCACAATATTATAATATTGGTTCAAACTTAGTTAAACACTCTTCAGAACTGATTAAATATTCAGTTGAATCAATATAAAAATGAATTGTTATGTTTTGTTAACTTTAATCATTGGAACGACTTATTAACTATTTCTCTCCTGATTAAAAAAAAATAATTTGCTGTTTACATATGGGATTTATTGTATATAAATATACGTCTGTAATGTCAATTATTGGAATAATTTTCAATCGGGATGAAAAAATTCACATACATATGAGGTAAATGTCTACTTACAAGTTACAATACATAAATTGTTTTAGTTTAAAAAAAAAAATTGTTTTAGTTTTGTAAAAGGAGTAATAATTTATTTACTGAACAACGAAACTAGTAGTGTAGTAAAAAAATTTAAAATTATACATGAACTTTTATTTTATTTTTTCATACCCGCAAAATATTATACGTGGAATAACGATATTTTGTGTCGAAGAACTTAATGGCTGGAAAAACAATTATGTAAAAGAATTAGACGCGCCACACATTTATTACAAATCATAAATGCGAAATATACAAGCTGTGGACAACGTTCTAAATAAAGTTCAACCCCAATTTTCTGTAATATACAAAATAATAAATTTATCTATATATGTATAATAACGTTTTTTCCCAAACAAAAGGATAGCGTGTGGTTCGTAAATCAAACCTTTAAGAAGCAACTAAGCTAATAATTTACTTCATCGCCAAAGGAAAATATATAAGTTCACACAGTCACATCCTTTTCATTGTCTTAAAAAGTATTATCTCTACTTTTATATTCGTTTTCATAAGTTACTGAAAAGTGTGACTTTCATATCCATACTTACTATATCAAATATATGTGGGATTAATACTCATTTATAGAAAACTTAAATTGCAAATTTACGCAATATCAGCCATGATAAAGTTTATAAAATCCTAATTACATCCATTCTGAAAAGTTTAATAAGTAAAATAAAATAAATTTCTATCATTTTTTTTTCCGTTTTCCAGTTAAATCATATACTATATTTTTTCACAAGTTTATTTCACTTTCATGAATTAGCTTATTGTCTACAATACTACCAATCAGAACTTAAAAATAAAAATTTGACTCGTGTAAACTTCAACGTACCAAAACAAAAACCCTTTTGTTTATATTCCCCAAATCCTCCTCTCCTTTTCTCATCTTCTCACTTCAAACTCTCTCTATCTCTCTCTCTCCCTCTCACCTCATATTATGAACTAAAGATTTCTCTGAAAGCTGACTTCATAAGCTTTTTCTGAAGAAGAAACACACAAGCCGATCGATCTTTATTTGATTATATTTCTATTTTTATTTACATATAGAGATATTTAATAGATGGGGAGACATTCATGCTGTTACAAACAGAAGCTGAGGAAAGGACTTTGGTCTCCTGAAGAAGATGAGAAGCTTCTTCGTTACATCACCAAGTACGGTCATGGCTGCTGGAGCTCTGTCCCTAAACAAGCTGGTATTTTAATATTCCTCTCTTCTTTATCCATATTATTTTTTTTTACTGTGTTTCTTTAATTAGATTCTTGACTTAATTTTTTTAAAAATTCTTAGGTTTGCAGAGATGTGGAAAAAGCTGTAGATTAAGATGGATAAATTATCTAAGACCAGATTTGAAGCGAGGCGCATTTTCTCAGGATGAAGAAAATCTCATTATTGAACTTCATGCCGTTCTTGGAAATAGGTAAATAACTTCATACTGTTCTTCTCATATATGTGTATATCGTTGTGTATTACTATTATCTAACTCTTGTTTTGATTTTGGTTTGTTTTGGTTCAGGTGGTCTCAGATTGCTGCACAGCTTCCTGGTAGAACCGACAATGAAATCAAGAATCTGTGGAATTCTTGCTTGAAGAAGAAATTGAGGCTGAGAGGAATTGACCCGGTCACACACAAGCTCTTAACCGAGATTGAAACCGGTACAGATGACAAACCTAAACCGGTTGAGAAGAGTCAACAGACCTACCTCGTTGAGACTGATGGCTCTTCTAGTACCACCACTGGCAGTACTAACCAAAACAACAATACTGATCATCTCTATACCGGAAATTTCGGTTTCCAACGGTTAAGTCTAGAAACCGGTTCAAGAATACCAACCAGTTCAGACCTCGGAATCTGGATTCCCCAAACCGGAAGAAATCATCATCATCATGTCGATGAAACCGTCCCTAGTGCAGTTGTGTTACCCGGTTCAATGTTCTCATCCGGTTTAACAGCCAGTTACCGATCCTCCAATCTCGGTTTAATCGAATTGGAAAACTCATTCTCTACCGGACCAATGATCACTGAACAGCAACTTCAGGAGAGTAACTACAACAATTCCACATTCTTTGGAACTGGGAATCTAAATTGGGGATTAACAATGGAGGAAAATCAAAATCCATTCACAATATCGAATAATTCGTTACAGAATCATTCAAATTCGTCGTTATACAGTGATATCAAATCGGAGACCAATTTTTTCGGTACAGAGGCTACAAATGTTGGTATGTGGCCATGTAACCAGCTTCAGCCTCAGCAACATGCATATGGCCATATATAAATCTTCTTGTATATTATAAGGTGTGTGAATCTTCTTTTTTTCTTCTTTTCCTTTCTCAAATTTCGATTTTTTTTAATGGGTTGTGTATATATAGTTTGTGTTATATATCATTTAATTTAACAGTATTGTTTTTGTTTTTTTTTTACATATTTATTTCATTTGGTGTACTGTGAAGCACAGTTTTCTGGACTCTGGGATTTTGTTTCTCTATTGTCAATGGATTAATGACATTTCTTTCTCATATTTTGTTTTCATTTTATATACATACCCTCAAGGCCTCAACATCAAGAAAATTTAAACATATACTGTATATGAAGACTATAACAGAATGTTACTTCATATGATATGGTATTCCTTTCATTTTAACAAATGAAGTTTTGGACTTACTAGTTTCTAATATCAAAATATATTTACTGATATCTGAGTAATTTTATTATCATATATAGTTTACTCTTTTATACTCCTCCTATTTTGATATATTTTATATTTCACATAATTTTAAAAACTAAATTAAATATTCAACTTTCCCATAAATAAATAAATTGACTCTTGAATTTTATTATATTTTATTTTATATTTTAGTTAACTTTTACCTTGAAAAAATAAAATCATTTAAAACGTAAAAAATATATTCTAAAACTGATAATTTTTGTGAAACGAAGAAATAGCACTTAATCAACATAGCTCTACGAAAATTATAAGGATCAACTTGTCCCGCAATGCAATCATTTCCGCAAGACATCCAGTCTTTGACAAAATTTTTTGATAATTTCTGTATTCAAATTTAAACAAGGTGAATGTATATAACCCACTAACCACATAATGAATTGAATATACGTATAGCTAATCATATTCTTACATTTGCGTCTTTATATATGTAGATAAGCAATTGTGTACCAATATGGTTACGGGTTTTTGTCGACATCGATAAACCAGAGATGGAAATGTATACTTATCAATGATGAAGTGAAATTATATGTTTTGGTAATATAAAATTAATTAAAGAGGAGAAAGTAAAATTATATTCATAGTTGTGCAAGATTTCAGAATACACTAGTATAAATTAGTGTATATTATGTAGTTTAGTATTTTCAATATATAATGTCAGAAAACAAAAATATACATTCAATGAAACTAGTGGAATAAACAAACAAAAGTCGCCCTCTTATAAGTATTGAGGAATCTCTGAGATTAACATTGGCAATTGAGATTGAATAACTATGGTATTATGTTCTTTCTTAACACCTTTTTTATATATTGATAGACAAAGCATTTATTCGATTGACTATTGTAACATTTTTTAGGTGAAGCTTCTAAAAAAAGGCTAGTGTATCTTTATATAGGGACAACTTTATTACTTTATCTTTTTTTTTCTCACTTTAATGTTAGTTTCATTTTCAATGAACTTAAGGAACAGTTTTTTACTTTTGGTTGTCTTTTTTCAATTTTAAAATATTAGACATTATTATTCGTCTTTTAATCCGGCAGCTTTTAGTTTCTACTTACTTCAACTAGTTTTCTCTTGGATATGGTCAAGTTCTTTGCTATTTTTAGTTCACTTTATTTGATGTTTAAAGCTGCATTCGTAACAACGTGTATCAAAATTATGCTTAGATTAGATATTAATTTATTTGATATTCTTAGTGGAAGGCCACTAAAGATTACATGGGCCTTTAATCAGAAGACTATAAGCCCGATAAATTTCCTCTTTTGTAACGCACTAAGATTTTCTACTTATTGAGAGTTGAAAGGAAGTTGACAAAAAAAAAAAGAGGCCAACAAAACAAACACATAATTGTTTACTGTAAAGTCAGATTAGAAATGGCATCAAAGCCGTCTAATATTTTGAGTTAATAATATATAGTTTTTCTTTAGTTAATAATATATAGTTGCATTACGGAAAATGCAAGACTAGTTTTATTTTGTTCTTCTGGGTTGACAAGAAAACTATCTTTCTCCCATATTTTTCTCCTCTTTTATGGAGTACTATTTTAGAAAACCGACGATATCCAATATATGTATTTACTTATGTATATCCCTTTCAAGTGTGGATTCTTAATAATATTATCAATGGCCGTCAATATGTCTTTGTCTTCTAAAACTAAATCTCAATGCTTTCGTGGGATGCATTGATTGGTTTGCCTTCAATATAAATCTTATTTGGGTCGGTCTCACCAACTATTACTTTTATTTATTAAATATACAAATGATAACATTCTTTGCATATTGCAAACATATATTGTTTCTCACGAGTTTGTATATATAGTACGCTTACATTCTATGAATTAAGTCCATGGAGAAGAAAATGGTTTTGTTGAGACTAAAGCGTTTTAGATGCTTTTAAAACCATATACTTGGCATGATCACTACCACGAACAAAATAAATTAGAAGCAATACGGAATTTTCATTTAAAGGAGTATGAAAGTTTATAGTTCTAATGGATAGCAGCATATAAAAGTTGAAAACACATTTTATTAATAGAACTGGAAAAATATAGTATATAAGTAAAATTTATCTGTAGAACTGCGTCATTTAAAAACTTCATTTTCATCTGTCATTAACGTATTCTTATGTCATTAAAATAAAAATTTGTTCTTTGTCTGGACAGCAGCACGTGCGATTTTCCACTATAATCAAACATTACTTGTATATGACACGTGTGGAAGACCTAATCAAGGCCGTCCATTTACCCTCACAAACAGCAAAAAGCCGGCTTTAGAATAAATCGATATAGACCTTAAGCGATAGTGTCCTCTTAATTAAGGTATCTTTAGTAAAGAAGAAACCAAGCAAAGCTATATGACCATCACTTCGTGTTTTTTTCTTCTTCTAAATAGGTCACGAGAAATCAATTCTTTCATGAAAAGAGAAAACTTTTAGTTTCTTACTTTATCAATACTGATAATAATTAATATAAAGTATTTGAAGTTGTCATATATCATGACATGTGTTATTATGGCATCATTACATTATTAAAAAATAACATAACGTGTATAATACAGCTTCATATACATATACGTTTCTCCCTGCAATATGAAAGGAACTCTCAATGAAAAATAACAAATATATTTTTGTTATAGAATTAAATTCCGTTTCATGTACAAAACCAAACTCCCTTATATTCCGAACTAAATAAATACCTTCATCTACAAGAAAAAATTAAATAAGTTTGGCATTTTGAGATATGATAAGGTGTTTTGGACAGTCTCGTCGTGCGGACTGGTCTTGGTTCTATCTCTTGCCCAGATCTTACGTGTCAGAAAATGTTTGGCCTGCGCAGTAGCTGGTCAAGCTCACTTAGATCAGCATAGACGATTTCTAATTTCTAATTAATTAGACGATTTCTAATTAATGTTCTTTTTAATTACGGGTTTAGTTTCAATAATCAATGAATTTATTGCTAATCCCAAAGTTCCCACCAAACGGATATCCCTAGATGCCTAAATTACAAGTTTATCCTTTGCAGTCATTAGCACGAGCGACGTGTGCCACGTGGAAAGGCATTCAATTCTTGCGTAAAATAATTTTTAACTCAAATTATACTTTACTTAGAAATCGAAATTAAAAATTAGAGCAAAAATAAATACTCACTTCCATCGAATAAGTTGTGAATTATTGAAATCACATTATACACATATATAATGTGAAATGTATGATTTCTCATATTGTTCAACTTTTTTGCTGCCGTCGGAGCAATCTCTTCATCAGAATTAGCTGAATGATGATGTTATTGACTTATTGCCCAGTAAATTATTTGTTCCTTTTGTTCTCTGTATGACATAATTTCCGCAAAAACAAAGACTCATCAAGTTTAAGGGGTAAATTTGGAAATTCAAAGAACGGCGGTAGGATATATATAAGGTCTCCATGTCGTTTATCTTTTTTAATCAAAACATTTTAACCAAACAGAAAATCAAAAATTCGAAGCTAAAAACAGATATCAGATAACTGAAAGAAAAATAGAAAAACATCAAATAGAATTTATATACACACAATATCACATTTATCTGTTGCAGAGAGTCTCTTATTACTATGGCTTTTGATGAAGATATGAAAATGGCGTCTTTCTTAAGAGAAGAAGAAGAAGAACAACACTATTCTTTATCAAGACTCTCCGTCTGTTCCAACTACGACGGTGATGAAGCCGACGACGAACCTTCTGATTCCGACGAGAAACGTGTCGGCCGCCACGGAGGAGACAAATCTATGGAGGAGCTAAATTTTTCAGATTCCGATAAAGGATCAACGGGTTGTCAATCGCTTCCGGCGACACCTCCGAGACGGAGACGACGGCGAGGAGGATATTTGGCGGTGAGTTCGCCGGTTTCAGGCGATAAAGCTTACGCTAGCGAGAACGAAGTTCAAAAGGCTAATAACGATCAGAGGAGGAGGAGGAGGAGATTGAAACCGGAGTATCCACCGTGGGTTGATAGTATGCGGAGGAGCTACGGTGGAGATGAACAGAGTGGTCACGGTGGTTACGGCGGAGGAGTGGTGGTTGTGACGAGACCTATAGGAGGAGGAAGGCCATTGTGTATGGATTTAGGAGAAGTCAAAGCTTGTAAAGATTTAGGATTTGAGCTTGAACCGGGTCGGGTTTCATATTCCGGGTCAACGATGGATACTAGTAGTGGCGGCAATTCTCCTATCTCCTCTAACCACCGTATTTCGAGTCCCGGTTAGTCCAAACAACTAAGCTTTCAATTTTTCTTGGCTCTTTGTTAAAAATCCAAAAACTTTTAAATTTTGTTTATTTACCTTTTTCTTTTTTTTTTTTTTTGTTGGCTTTACATGCACTAAATATCTAAACTTGACAGCCTTTAATTTGCAGAATGCTATTTTACAAAATTTCATACAGTATAAATTTTTATTTTTATACGAGTGATGTTTTTGGGCAATGCGATATTGTACTCGATGACATATCAAACCACTAATTTTTCTACAGAAATTAATTACCCAATGTTTCATATTTTGACTATAGAACAGATTAGTTTGTAGTAAAATAAGATTATACAGAATTAAATATGGGTTTAATTTGATTTTACAGGGGATGATCCGAAAGACGTGAAAGCGAGGCTTAAAGCGTGGGCTCAAGCTGTGGCTTTTGTGTCCACTACTCATCATCAACCTCCTAATTCTTTATGATACAAAAATTTTCACTTCAAAAACATTTAAAAAAAAAAAAAAAAAAAAAAACTTTCATGCATTTTCGAGTTGCATTTTGAAAAATTCTTTTCCGGTTTTTGATTTTCGTAAATTCTTACAGATTTCTTCTGTTTTGTGTGTTGACGGTGAAATTTGGCAATTGATATGGAGTACATGGTCATAAGCCAAAAGTATAGAGTTTGATGATTGGCTTCTTCAGCATTGTAATATTAAATATTTTACATTATTGGAAAACAAATTATTCTAAATTAAACTCGAAGGTGTACCAAAGAAAGAATCGTTTTTACTCCCCAACAAGGGGAACAGAAAAAATCATTAATGTAGTGTGTGTGTGTGTGTATGATAGACCTACGAAGAAACAGAGCTTGTAGCGACCACTGGATCTTGTGGCTCATCATCGAACTGATACTTGTTGTAAACTTGGAGCAAGAGATCACGGCAAGGGACGGTGGCTCCAAGCTTGATACAAGCCAAGAAAGCACCGGATAGTTTTCGGTGAAGGCTATAGGCTTCATCTGGCGGTGGTGTGAGTCTATGTTTTAACATGGTTGCTCCTAAATTGGAGATGCTAGAAGCAATGTTGTTGGTTCGGAAAGCGTAGCCACCGGGTTCTGCAAAAGGTAGACCCACAATGAAACCGGCTTGGACGTGAGCGTCTAGCATTACGTCTGATTCATCTCCGGTTAAGAACCCCAGTCTCCTTGACATTTCAATCACTCCTTTACTGTCTTTTTCCGCACATGCCATCACCTGAAAAAAGGTTTCCACAAATCGTTCTCAAGGTTCAGTTTTCAGAATTCTTTACATATGAATTCGAAAAGGAGGAATCGATAAGATAGTTTTACCATTCGTAGATAGTCATCGACGAATTTCTTGGGGTAATCACAGGCTGCTCCGAAATCAATAAGATTGATTGTTTTTGTGGCTTCATTGTATAAGAAGTTACCCCAGTTTGGATCCGTCTGCATGAAGCGGAAGACAAAGAGCTCCTTTAAAGTGAGTTCAAGCATCTTTCTCCCAACATAATCTCGTGTTTCCTGATCTAACAAGGCTACTTTATCAATGGGGATCCCTGTGATAATATGTTAATAGCAAAGATTAGTTCGTCAGAACATTTCAACAAATTATCGGAACAGAGTAAGCGGAATTGCACTTACCAGATATAAGTTCTGTAGTTAGAATCTTTTTGCTTGAAAGCTCATCTACGACAAGGGGAACGTAAAACCCTGGACTGTCTGCAAGCAAATCACGAAAGCGCTTTTGACTGGCTGCTTCAATTTCATAGTCACACTCCCGCGCCAACTCTTCTTTGGCAACCTGCAAAAATCTACGTCATGAATCTTAAGACACTGAAAACTTGATCGTTTGTAATGTACATTGCCAATATTTTTAAGGGAGATTAGCAATTTGTTATCTTTTCTTCTATGTTTTTTGATTATCAGATTCAGAGTGTTTGTCTATAATATAATCATGTTATCAGGCAGGACAAGGAAAATGAATGAATTGCTTAGTTAACAGTCGATAAGATAACAATACCTTTACAGCTCTGTCCAGAAAGAGTCCCTTTGGAATAAGATTTGTATAATTTAATAAGCGTCTGACATTTTCGATATCACTTTCAATACTGTTGGCAACACCAGGGTACTGAATCTTCATTGCGACTTCTAATCCATCTTTAGTGACAACTCGGTGCACCTAAAACATCATTATATAAGGAAATGAAACGAAACGATTCAGCACATTCATAAGGAAAAAGTATCACACGCAATCTTCAATCAATATACATTCGTAGAAACTAAGTTAGTAATACCTGACCAATACTAGCTGCTGCGATCGGTTCATAATCAAAACTAGTCAACTTAGATTGCCAATTTGGACCTAATTCAGCATCCAAAACTGGATTAAGTTGACTCCTCGGCATCACATCTGCACCTTGACGCACATATTCCAGAGCATTCAAGATCTACAAAAGAACCTATCTTTATCTCAAAACAAGGGATATCAAACCAACCCAAACAGAGAAAACTAGTCGAAGAAGATTGGTAATTACCGGAGCAGGAACAAGACTCTCGTCCTGTATACTCAACATTTGCCCTACTTTAAGAGCAGCTCCACGCATTTCACACAATCCAAGAGCCAATCTCTCAGCATTTTCCTTAGACATTAAAGACGAAAGCGCAGGTTGATTATCTTGTGTAGTTGGTGTCCCATTAACAATCCTGTAAGTAGATTCTTTAACAGCTCCCCAAGCAAGAGCAGCTCCTAAATTAAAAAACCTTCACAATTCACAAAATTCAACTTGTTAAAAAATGCTTCATCATATAGATTCTATCTAACCTAACTAAGCAACAAGGTGATAGTGATTGATTCCAATGGCAATACCCATAAGCTCTTGCTATAGGAGTTGATGGAACCTTCCTCTCTCTAGGCCTCCGTCTCTTCACCGGAGCTACTACTTCCGACGGAGATGATGCAACCGCATCTGATCCGGCAGCTCTAACTCCAATAATCTCGCCGGATTCTTCGCCTGAAACCTTAATCTCACCATCTCTATTCGAATTCTTAACTTCATCGCTAAATTCGCTTCTCAGCTCTCTCGATTCAACGATTTTCTCGCTAGGTTCGGTGCTAACAGATCCAATCTCAGGCGTTACGACGACGGTATCTTCTTTGTTATCTCCTTCGTCGAAGTATACGACGGAAGGTTCCTTTTCCTTAGATCGACGGTTGGAGAGCTCGCGAAGCTTCCCGGAGGTAAGTCCGACTAAGTCGGTGGCAGCAACCAAAGCTTTTTTACCTGAAGACGTAATTAAGCCTTCAAGATCTCCGTTCCTCGCTTTCTGTAACTCTGGTGACTGATTCAAGATCTCCTTCGCTACAAGCGATACACCATTAACGAGCCTGCTAAAGCTCTTGCTCCACGAACTCATCACGAATCAATGCTTTTAATCGTGGATTTGACTTTCTTGTTTTTGTTTGTTTTCCATTTTGGGGAATTTGGTTTGAATCGTTTGGAGAATTTTCCCGAGAAAATTTATAAATAAGTGAGTGTTTATGCGTTAGACCACGAAGGTCGGAGACGTCGACGAGGAACCGAGGTTTACGTGGGGAGACCACAACCAGAAACTCCTCCTCCAAGGTTCTAGTTTCGGCCCAATTAGCGCTTTATTCATTGTCACCGTTTAAGTCCCATTGGGCCAAACTGAAGTATTACAAATAGCTTCCTTACTTATGTGTAATTAAGGATCCAATAACAATTTTTTTTCTTTCAAATTAGTCTCTATCTTCTACTCAACTAGATAAGGCCCCACGTATACGCGGGTTTAAAACCCGCATATACGCGTAATAAACAGGAGAACATTGTAGTTTAAGAATAAAAAAATTACCTTCTCATCAAGTAGGAGAAAATTCAATCCTATAAACTCATTATTTATTTTAAGATTTCTTGCTTCCCACTTGTAAGACATACTATCATTTGACGATAAGAACGTTTTTTGATTAATTGATCTAGTGTTATATATTCTTCGTTGTTATTTTAAAATTGGGTATTCATCTTCTGTTTGGTGATATATAATTTAAAAATTTTAAATAAAAAATAAATTAGTAATAAATTTAATAAAAAGTTAATGTATGGATGTTATGATATATGAGACCGATTAAGTTCTCGGTTGAATGTTAATACATATATTTTAATAGAATTAACTTCATATATTTTAAAAATCCATACGTAGCACACATACACAAACTTCATATGTTTTATACTTCCACCTAGAAGACAAAACAAAACCTTGAACAACTAATACTCATGGACGAAAAAATATAACATCTTCAAAAATCCATTCTTATTTTCACCAACGAAAAGCTCATAAGTCATGAGTTGTTTATAGTTGTTTGAATTCAAGACGTTTATAGCTGTTTAATTGGATGTTTGGATTTTAGAGTAATTGTATTACATAAGCAACCATATTCTAAAGAGTACAAATCAGTAAACGTAAATTGTAACATGTTAAAAACGACATACCTGCAAAATCAAGCATGAAAAAGGTAAGTAAAAAGAAAAGTCTTATCAATATGACACAGTTGAATCAACAATGGTGTTTTTGAAGAAATTTTTTCGTTTACTAAGAAAAATATGAGACTATCTATTTGATTATATAGACATAAAAATTTACAATTCCTTTTCTTTTAGGATTAGTAGTATATGGGATATATACGTATAATTTTCTTATAATTATCTTTATACAATTTTACTATAATTTATTCGTAATTATCTTTATATATTTTAAAGTTATTAAAAAGTCAAATTATTTTTGACATGAAAATTTATAATTTACTCATAATTATCTTTATATATTTTTAAATTATTTAAAAACAAAATATTTTTGACACATGTTACAATTTCTAACCGTTAGAATCGACACGTGTCAAAATCACGTGAGTTGCTAACTTCGAAAACCTAACTTTATATAATAAGATATGTATGTTATTGTTTGACCATTAGTTTCAAATGTAATTTAAAGATTAATTCTAAAATTTGACTTGACCATTAATTTATTAATTAAAGCATAAATAAATATCAAGATGTACTATTTTATTTTGAGAATTTAAGTTATTTTGGACTTTTTTGAGATAACAATTTTTGTTGAAATAGTCGGATTCATTGTGTGAAATCTAACACCAAAATATAGTTTTGTTGTCTCAGTTAAAATGAAAGTGTGAAACAAAAAAAAAGAGTATAAATGACTGCTTTACATATTTACAGTAGAAAACCAACAGTAATTGAATATGCTGCTAGCTATGTTGTAATATCTAAGCATTGATTATTTAAATGTGTATGCCTAAGTGCAATGCATCTCCACTCATAAAGTAATAGTATGAGAAATCAATTATATAATACGAACAAAACAAAAAATTGAGATCCGTAAGTAGTAGATACGAAAATCATCTTTGAAACAGTGCAACTATTAATCTTCTCTAACTCTTTCGTTTCGTTTTTCTTCTCAAACGTAAAAGAGGATTTTATTTTTGTTAACTTTCGGTGATATTACACCAATCTTATTGTAGAACAAATATTGTTATTAAATCATTTCGAATATAATATTGGTCAAGCCACTCAGAGCCAGACTTGTCAGGATGGTAGGCAATATATTTTTCGAATTTAATTAGATATTTCCCACAGTGATTAGTTGGCATCTAACTACAGGTGGTCATCATTTTGTCTATACATATATACAAAAACCAAATTGTATTTCAATTAAGAATATATTAGTCTTGAGATCTTCAAAAACATCTGAGAGCTTTGACAACGAGACGAAGAGAAAATGTCCATTAGAGCTCAACAAGAACATCAAACCCATCAAGGTATATTTAATTTTAGGCTCAATCTATTATATTTCTGAAGTGTTAATGTTATATAGTTTTATATTTTGAATCCGTTTTACATCGTTTGTTAAGCTTTTGCTCATCTCTCCATGATCCTGAGATCCAAAATAATACTTATGAGTTTGACCCATCTGCTTTATGTTCTTTTCTCAAAGGTTTTTGCGTTTTAGATCATCGGATTTGCTTTATAGATCATAATACTAAATAGATCCTTTGTTGATTTTTTCATCAAAACTCCGTTAATGATGATTATCAAGATTTCCTCTTAAAGATCATTATTAGCACACGTTAATTCAACTTTGTGAGTTATTTGAAGATAATCAATGTAAAACACAGCCAATACGTTTCCCCTGAAGCTCATTTGGATCTAGAAATAAAGATTTACGTCTTTTATTTAATAATGGCATATATAGAGTCAATGACAGCTTAGTGAAATATTATACTAACTTTTAGTGGATGATGCCAAATTAAAAATAACTTTTAGTGGGTAAAGAATTTTGGCTCTTCTTTATAAATGTTATAGTGAATGATTCAATATATACAATTAAAACTTTAAACAAAGATATGTGATATATCAATGTCATGTTAATATTCTTTTTAGTTTTGTTTTAGTCATGTAATATACTTACGAATGTGTTTTATTATATCTATAAACTTACTTCCGGAAAAGAAAATTTTAAAAACAAATTATAGACCGAAAATGTATAAATACACTGCACAAACCGGTTAACACTTTGAAATGTAAGACATTATTTGAGTTTATGCGATTAAAAAAAACAAATTTATAACATTTATTTTAAAAAAGCTTAATAAGGGCCCATTTTGACCATAATAGGCCCAAATAAAAGCCTATAGTTTATAGAAAGGCTTCTTTTAGGGTGTTTCCAGATCTAGAAACAATGCAATCTTCTCCGATCTTATTAGACTTATCCTCCGCCTTTCTCCACCCACGCGCCGCCGCGTTAGCCACCACGTCCGGCGTAACGAATTCACATCCTCCGACGAGAAAATTTCACTCGCTATCCTTTTTTTCGCCTTCCTCGACACTGTTATCTTCTCGTAGATGTTTTACCTGCCGATTTGGCGACGGTTCTCCGCGGTTCGATTCGAGCGAGGATGATTATTGTAGCGAAGATGAAACTGAAATTGAAGATGATTATTTGGTTGATTTTTTAACAGATGGGAAGACAGAGGAATTGGTGGTAGGCGACGATGGAGTTCTCATCGAGGTTAAGAAGCTCGAGAAGAGTTCTCGGCGAATTCGTTCGAAGATTGGAATGGAAGCGAGTCTCGATTCGGTTTGGAGCGTATTGACTGATTATGAGAAGTTATCAGATTTCATTCCAGGACTTGTTGTTAGCGAATTGGTTGAGAAAGAAGGGAATCGTGTTCGTCTTTACCAGGTTTTTGCTCTCAATCCAATGTTAATGTTAAATTGTGTATCCAATGCATCTGTTTAGGTTCAAATTCTGGTTTGATATGATAAGATTATTTTGTATGTTGATCTTCTGTAATTTGGTGCATTGGCTCTTATCTAAAGCTTGAATTCGCCATGTTCTTGTATCTTTGAGATTGAGATTACCCTCGAGTTTTGAAAATGGTGAAATATTGCCTGGTTGGATTCAAATTTGGAAACTTTGATACTAAAATGTGAATCTTCGGAAGTGGTTGTACATACCGTAATCGTAGTATGCTCAAAATTTCGGTTAAGTTTTGTGTTTGAACATGGAGTTGTTTCTTTGTACACCAGTCTCATTCTTTGGTTTTGTGGTTGTTTCAACAGATGGGACAGCAGAACTTGGCATTGGGTCTTAAATTCAATGCCAAAGCTGTTCTAGATTGTTACGAGAAAGAGCTTGAGATTCTGCCACATGGGAGGAGACGTGAAATCGACTTTAAAATGGTCGAAGGCGATTTCCAGTTGTTCGAAGGCAAATGGTCCATAGAACAAGTAAATATCTATGAAAACCCCATATAAGAACACATTCATCATACCTTTTCTCCGAGGCTGTTTTTGATTCCTATCTGTTTTTTCTTTTTTTGCGCCTTACACAGTTAGACAAAGGGATTCAGGGGGAGGCTTTGGATTTACAGTTTAAAGATTTTCCGACTACGCTTGCATACACCGTGGACGTAAAACCGAAAATGTGGTTACCGGTGAGGCTAGTTGAAGGAAGATTGTGCAAAGAGATAAAAACAAATCTTTTGAGTATACGAGATGCAGCCCAGAAAGTTATTGAAGGTGTTATTCATGATCTTTGAGTTTTTTTCTTAAGCCAAGCTGAGGTAGAGTTCCGCTTCTCTGCAGGCTAAGATATAGATACAATAAGCCTATATAGTTTCTTTTTGGTGAAATTTAAAAGCTTATGTAATTGGCTCTACATACACGTTGTTCTCAATTGTATATTCTGAATTTATAGGCTTTGAATATACCAAGTTTTTTCGACTTGTGATTGTTCCGACCAACGATGAATGAAAATTTGTAGTAATCGGAAGTTGAGGGTGAATCAGAATAAAATGAAATTGAATGCAAGTCTGCAATAAAAGAAAGTTGAGAAATTGGTAATAAAGGAAGTATTCAGGTAAATACACAATAACCGAAATAAGACAGGGAACTAAGAAAGACTCATGAAATTACAGATGACTTATGGAATTATAAATTATTAGTTCAATTTAACTATATATCTATCGGCGCCATGAAATTGATTTCAAGTTGAGAGGGTTCAAGTGTAACTAACGGTGTGATTTACAGAAGCAGAGACAGAAAATAACAATAGATGTGAACAAAAACATATTGCTCTGTTTTTTTGTTACTTAAAAACAGAACACTCTGTTTCCAAAACATAGCACTCTGTTTTATGTCGAGAACATAGTGCTATATTTAAACACACAATTCACATCAGTTTCATATTCGTAAAGAGGTAAAATCTTTACACTGCCGAAGAGATTGAGAATGAATATTGAGGCAAGACCTTAAAGTAAGTAGATTGAGATATCCTTCATATATAGTAAAACATCTTCTTCTTTAAATGTACAAATACAATCATCACTGCTTGAGTCTTCTCCAGATTATAAACTCTCTGGAAGCAAGACTATAATAAGGCTATAAAACAAGCAGCTTATCGCAGACGATGATGATGCAACATAGAAAGCAAAAACACCCAATGAAAGTAAATACAGAAGGTTCAAAAGATGGATAAAAACCATAGCCTCGGTATACGACCATTAGTATTATAGATATTAGAAGTTGATGTTACTCTTGAAGCTCTGACCAAACCGCCAATTCGAAGGAACAACGTTAAGAGCTGCTTTGATTCTTCCATTACTGAGTTGAACTTTGAAAGAGAGAGATTGACCATTAAGGTAAGTGTTGCTCTGAAAATTAGCTCCCCAATTTCTTGACATTGTCTCCCATTTGTTGCTCTTAGAGCCTTTGATCCAAACTTTAGAGATCTCACCACCTCCTGCTACGTTTGAGATGAGGACAAGCTCGAAATAGTTTCTACCGTTCATTGTAAATCTCATCCCTCCGCTTCTTCTGCATCCAACTCTTTTGTAAAGAATGGGGACGATTCCAGCTTTGTACTTAGCGATGGTGAGAAACGCAGGCTGAGCCATGTCGAAGTGAGGTCTTGGTGGATTACACCAACCTCCATTGTCGCTTGCCTGAGCAAAGTTTGGTGGACAAAAGTTTGTGGCTGTGATTGTGATTGATCTTCCTTTAAGACACCATTGTGGCACTTTGGTCGCGTCGCACACGATCTGGTAACATCCACCGCATGACTTGCCGTCGTTGAACAATGCGGTACTTAACGCCGCGGTGTTTGTCTTGTAACCGTCGGTGTATAGGTTTCCATAACCACAAGCTCCACCTGCAGAAGAATACTATGAGAAGGTTTCTTGAGGAAGAAGAAAGCTTTCTTTTTTGTAATATATGTATCAAGATTTATGAAAAATTCATATTACTAAGTACATATAAAATAAATTTATTGTATTATATAACAAATATATTAATTAAAATGGTAATTTTGATATTTTCTCTCATAAACTGAACTGAATCAAACTGAGAAATTTTGATTGTTAATTAATTCGGTATAGTTGACAAAAAAAAAAAATTAATTCGGTATAAATTTCTCCAAATCAAATAAACCATAAAATTTAAAATCTTAAACCGAACCGAGGGAAAGAAACAAATGTCCCTCGTTAGTATCTGAGACTTACCCATTGTACCAGAAGCATCACTTCCGCCATAGAAGGTGGCATGAGCTCGCAGCCAACCAGCAGAAACTGAACTGATCTTCATAGAGAAGATTGTGGAGAAGATCAATGCGACCAAAAGAGAGAAAATATTCGTCATTTTTTTCTTTCAATTTCTTTTAGGTGTTTAACTTTTGATTAGAGAAGAGAAGATGATTGTAGAGTGTTAGATGATAAGACTTAGGTAGGGTTCATCAGCTATTTATAGTAAAAATCATAGAGCTTATTTCAATTAAGATATATGTATAAATTAATTAGATATGACTTGGAATTAGATGAAAACGTTGAAAATAATAATATGATTTGGTGATGATTGATTCAATGATTATAAGAGTGCGAAAAATACGGAGTTTTCAAGCATATGATAATTAAGTTAATCCTATAAGGCATGTGACTATAGGTGGTTGCTTTTAGTTTCTTCCAAATATTCTAAACTTTTGCCCTCTTTTCCTATTTAAATTGTTTTTCTTGTCAACCAAGTTTTATAATTCTTTTTATCAGCAGAAAAAAACAAGTTTTATATATAAATATTTTTTTTCGGTAAACTGCGTTTAGTACATAACAAAAAGAATAGAGTACTGAAGCAGGATTAATATCTTAACATTAAAAACCAAAATTTTAAACTATTTCCAACCACTTTAACCAACCAAAATTGTTTTCTTCGATAAAACTAGTCCGTTAAAAATAGAAAAAATATCAAGTGTAGACGTCCCGCATAAAAAGCTAAGTTTTGCATCTTGCTAAAAAACTATTTTAACTAAAATTCAACATGTAATTGTGTGATATATATTAAATGGCCTATAGTTCAATCATCGTTTACATTAAATAGTTATTTAGTATACGAATTATTACATAGATATATATATATATATAGCCATATGAAAAATGACAAGTTGTCTTAATAATCGGCAATAAATGTAGAATTTGAATATCAAATTATCTATGAATTTTTGTTGAAAATTCAACGTACGAAATTAATCAAGTGATAAGTGCTCCTCCATTTACGCAAATTCCGTGGTACGTTGCAAGTTGCGAACTTACGCTGATAACTAGATTATCTTTTAAGTTTTCGGTATTAAAGTTATTCTAGAGTTTATAGTTTTCGGTATTTTGAAAAAAATGTGTTCATCGTATGTACATTACTTATCTAATTGAGGAATCCAATCAACTTAGAGAAGTTTATTAACTTTTATTAGGTAACAAACTAACAAGTAACAACAATATTCATTTGTATAAGGTAGTTTCTATGAAAACTTTTTATTAAATGTATATTAATTTAGAGATCCCAATCTATGTATATTCAGGAAAGGTCATTCTCAAATGCACTACTTACACATGCTAAAAAAAATGGGTTATGCATTTGTATCTCTATTTAACATACTAGACATTTTACCATTTATATTTTATAGTTTCGGATTGAGTTACTGGTTGAATTATCCTTTTGTTGTTTTTGTTCGATCTGAATACATATAAAAACGGAATACTTAAATTGGTACTCTAGATACTTTTATGAAACAGTTTCAAATTTTCTTCATCTCTATTCAACCCACATATTGATACTCAATATTATAAACATATTTAATTTGGCTATTCAACCTGACCGTGAAATGGTCGAAGTCAAACGTTATAAATACATAAGTACGTAACATTATCAATTTGATATCCTTTAACTATATAAAAAAAAACATTATCAATTTATCAGTCATGTAATATAAATTATAGGTACCCTAATATTATGGCATATCTAATGGTATGACCACGTACTTATCACATGGGTGATGCACTGATTCCATTTGATAAACTCACACATGGACCAACCACTCTCTATTTCAATGATAAATTTCATATTTTCATATAAATAAAATCAAGTAATTGACAATCAAATTACAAGGAATTAATTATTGGTAAAAGGAAAATAAAAGTACCATGGTACAGTACGTATAAGTTTGTAGATAAGGATAATCTATATATAAACCAAGCAACAATATTCTTTTTTTTTTCCTCAAAACAGCATTATATTGAATTTGTAAAACGAGTAGTCGAGTACGGAGTACACAATTGTTGATAGTAAGCAATAAAATCAGCACACCAAGCAATAATATTCTTTATTGTTAGTAATAATCTAAGTTTGTGATAGACCTTGTGATTAATTGAATCACCGTCACCGTGTACGTCTAGTTTATTATCTGCAAGTTATAAAATGTTTTAATTTTTTTAGAATTAAATTTTATTGACTATTAATGATGTCAAAAAAGGCAAAAAAAATTGATAATCTATAAATTTTTCTATTCAGTACAACTTTATTGACTAATGAATTCATTAGACAAGTAGACCAATGTTGACTAATCAATTTAGATAACCGACGGTTAAACCAGAAGTATATGGGAATTGGGTTTTGGTTAGAGATTAGCTCCATTTTTTTTTTTTTTGACCGCAGATTAGCTCGATTTAGAATGTACTTAACAATATGAAAACAGAATTCCAAAGCTATGAATACATGCAACGAAGTTAAAAATAAAAACCATATTATATTTGATTGGGTTGAAGTATTTATTTCTATAACATTTTTACAGCCAACCAGAAAACAATTTCCGGTCACCGGAATGCTTAACCGGAAACAACAACCACAACATATATCTTACAAACAACTTTTCATCTTTGATATTAAACCGACCGCAACATTTTCCATCTTTGATCTTAAACCGACGCAACCGGAAGATCATTCGAACCGGCATTAACCTTAAACACATTCTTGCTTGAAGGCAAACCAGCCACTGGTTCATCTTCGATTCCACATTCATTAGTTCCTCTCCTAATCATGAAATAACCATCCTGCACATTTCATATATGTCAACATTCATGGAAAAAAAAAAGAACAAATCTACAAGTATTCATAAATCATAAATGTATAAATAACACTTACATCACCCCAGCCTCTGTTCCATTGATTTGCCAACAACTAAAAACAATTGCAAAACAAACCAAGAACGTTATAAATTTTGGTTCAATTTCAAATTTCGAATAAAGAATCTCGATATAACGTGTAACATTTACCCAATAATCTTCGCCTTCATCAGTAGTTCCCCAACCAATAAGTTTAACAGCATGACCTCCAATGTTAGAACCTGTTATGTGCTTGTATACTCCAGATTTGTAATGAGCAAAATCCTAATCAAAACAAACCATTAATGATCCATCATTCTTTAACTTAAGACGAAACAATCTAACGAGTATTTTCTTTATTACCTCATAAACGGTAAAAGAGACTTCAACAGGTCCATTCTTATAAAGCTCTGCCATGATGTCTTGTGGATTAGATTTAACAATGTATGTACTAACACTGTAATGCTTCGATTCGCTCCAAAGTTGGTTATCGCTAACGCATTTCCTCGAACATGTCGGTGTAGGATATGCGGGTTCACAACCCGGGTGAGAGCATCCGGTATTATCAAAGTATGGATCACACTAATAAACCAATAACTCATGATCAAGAAACTTCAACTAAACCAATTCCAAATTTGAAGATTTAAGTGAGACATTGATCTTTACCTCTTCCGTGACAACACCGCTATACGAAAAGTATTTCCAAGCAGCAATTGGGTAGCCACCATCACAACCATCACCACAACGGAATCCACAACAAGCTAAGAGATCATTCACTGATAAAGAAATGTTCTAGAATGAAAAAAAAAACAAACAAAAAAATATTAGGCTTTGGATTATTAATCTTAAGTTGGTATTTAATTGTTAGTTAGTATTATTACCATGCCAAATTGGATACAGAATCTATCAGATAGTGATTCAACAGCACCAAATGCCCAGCAAGAACCACAATGTCCCTAAACCAACACCAAAAATCTCATAAGTCCGGTTTTTTCGATAGGTAAATCCAAAGTAACAAGACACTCAAAAGATTGAATCTTTACCTGATCTGTTCATAGAGGAGCCAACACACACACACACACACACACACACAAAACCAAGAGTTAGTAACCGATAAACGAAATGCAATTGAACACTCAAATAGTTGAAAATCGCTAAAACCAAACCTAAGATCTTTCCAATACTAGTGCACTGTGGCCAATTAGCTCTAGCATCGAATGCTTTAGGTAGCTTCAAAGATGGATCATGGCTTACAATAGGAACACCTAAGAAATGCTTCTTCGGTGTTGGTTTAACACCAAGAAGACGCTTAAACTCTGCAACCTGCAACATACAAAACCTTTTTAAGAACAAAACGATGAATCATCATTAGATTTGTGTTGCTCATAAAAGATTTAAAGATCTTTACAGTGGCGTTTGAAAATCGATCATTTATAGCAGCTTTCCATCCAGCGTTTGGATTTTGGTTAACTTTCTTCACAATCTCATCCTATGAAAAGTCAAAATCTTGATATCAGCGAGAATCAAAAGAACAGAGCAAAATTACTAATCACCTAAGAAACAGAATCAAACCTGAAGTATCTTTGAGTTCAGTTTCTGTTTGGTAAGATTTTCCGCTGCTATACCCTGATTTAAGACAAAAACCAGAAGATTTTAGTCAACAAAGTTCGGATCTTTCTTTGTATTAATGTTTATCATACAATAAAGCATATTGTTTTTTTATATAATGAAACAAAATTGATCAACGAACTTAACAATTAAAAGATGGATAATACTGGATCTAAACTATAACAAAGCACCAAACTACATAACCCTTTACACAAATCAAACTTAGAGAAAATGAATGAGAAAGTTACATTCAAGTCGAAAGCCAAGATGAGCCCAAAGAGCAAGAAAGCCAAACAGAGTTTGGTATTATGATCAGCCATGGAATCTTTCTTTCACAGTTCGATGAATCAAAAGATCTTGTTGTTGAAGTAACCTTCACTAATGGAGGAATCTAATTTATAATAGCAAAAAGATAGAGAGAGAGAGAGAGTGGCTTATCTACTGCACAATGACAGGGACATTTCTTGGGAAACTGAATCAGCCAATGACTTGTTTTAAGAGCCAAAGGAAGATCTTAACCGTTGATTGGTTCAATCTACAGAATTCTAGGCCGTTAAAGGTATAAATGGTGGCCACGTTGCATCATTACATCGTCGTAATATCTTATGGGATTGGAGTTGGACCCTTTGTTACGAAATCGCAATAGCAACTAAACAAGTTAACAACCCATGAATAAGTTTTACTTGTGTATATCAATTTATCCCAAACTTTATTTTCTCTTTTTTTATTTTTATTTTTTTAGGTTTTATGTTCGTTGTCGATTTTCTATATAACCAAATTATGAACTGAATTAGATAAATAAAGTGGTAAAATTGTAAATATAAAGAAATTACAATACTTACATGGTTTGACTAATGTTTCGCAGTTGCGCATAATTTACTAAATAATATCACCAGGTTAAATACCATTAAACACATATCAGTGTCATCGAATAATCAATCAATAAAATAATATGTTATTTATTTAAATTTGGCCATTTGAAAGCTTACTTTTAATCGTATCTCTAAATTATTTACTTAATAAAAAAATAACATTATTGTACTAGCTTATGTAAAGAGTAGGGTTTTACTAATACACTCTTAATTTTATCCAACAAAGTTTTATTACAAGACACTCACACAGAGTCACAACAGACCATAACGACCCAAATTCTTTCAAGTTACATATAAATATATATATGACTAGAAAAGAAAGACTTATTAGTGACAATAAAAGTCTTAATTAATTACAAGACACATTGGCAACTGAGGAAGCTTTGTTGAGACAGTTGAAAGCATCGTTGTAGGAGACAAAGCCCATGAACCAAAACTCAGACCCATTTCGTGTCACCACATGCACATACCTCTCACATGGCTTTAGCACGTTCGATGATGAACTAATGCTACTTATCTTCCCCCACTCCAACACCACCTATCAATACAAAATTTTATCCTTGTAAGTAATTTATTATGTTAGAGACATACCAATATTATAACCTTAAATTATTTTATATTCTAAATACACCATAAGTTTCATAAAAGTTTTTACATACCATTTAGAAACCTTTTTTAAGCATTTCTTACAAATGATTTCAGCAATTTTCATATAGTTTAGCAACGATTTTGTGGTATATACCATATATTTAATCTTTTTCTTGTGCTTTTGAAAAATAGAACATAAAATAATGATATTTTAGACGCTTATGTTTATAATTTATATAAAGAATAATAAATACGAACACACAGAAAATTTTGGAAGTACATCGCTAGATAATTGTTCATATTGCTCAATACTGTATATTGTAGTTACTAAATCAATTTAAACCAAATTATTCATATCCATAAAAAAATGAAAAACAGATATTCCATAACCAACAATTTTTGTTACCAACTTAGATATTTTTCTTTAAAACAAAATTTCTAGTAAAAGAAGTTGAAACTCGTGGTCTAACCTTGTAGTATGCCGGAACACCGGTTCCACCGGCAGAAGAAGGAAGACGAATGGCATAATCGCTACAGAAAGCGATTCTTTTGTTGGAAATGTATAACATTCCAGTCACTGGCCCTGTAGTGGTTGATATGTAGCAAGCAAACGAATCTACAAGTTTCTCTGCTGCTAAGATGCCAAATTCTCGTTGAAACACTCTCTCTGGTCCTCCTTCAACGACCATCTTAGTGCCTTGAGCAAGCCTAGCCATTGCTGCCTCACGTATGCTAGGACTGAACTTCACTGTTCATGTTCGGTTTCATGGACCATATATCATTGTTTAATAAATTCAGAGATTTGGAAAAACGAATAAAAATTCAGAGATATGTTTTAGGTTATTTCAAAGATAAAATTAGGGCTGGGTATGTAAAAGAAAACCAGGTCCAAACCGAATCTCAAACCAAAATTTGTTTGTTATATTTTTCGGACCCCTGAATAAAACCCGATCAAAGTTAAAGTTAGTCCAACCAAACCAAATCCAATAACTCAAATTTTCTTTTAGATTTACTATTTCTATATTAAAATAATTGAAAATAGATGCATTAAGTTGATCAATGTGGATATTCATTAAGAATGTTACTTATGTATCAAAAACCTAACCAAACCGAAAATTTTACTAAGCCGAAATACACAAAACTGGTCTCAATTCTATAAGGACTCTCAAAATCTAACAACCAAAAAGCCAGAATCTTTTATTTGAAAACCAAAGGCCCAACCTTAATAAAACCGAAATTTAAGAAACCTTAAGGAAAAAAAAAAAAAAAAACCTCACGTACAGTGGTCTTTTATACCGCCGGCTATACGAGTCACGTCCTCCACTTTCTTCCCACACCGGTTCAACACCTCAAAAACCTTATCCCTCGACCCTATATCGATCCATTGTATATCAATCAAGATTTATCATTGAACATTATTATAATTTCATTAGAAAGCTAGGCTTAATCAAGACACGAGCTATCGTTTATTAGACTTACTCTTATCAGGAGCTGAGGTGGGAGTAGGAACCTGGACGTCATGGCCGTTGGTTTTGTGCCTAGCTGTCGAGTCTAATTTATCATTGAACATTATTATATTTTCATTAGAGAGCTAGGTTTAATCAAGATACGAGTTTTCGTTTCCTAGACTTACTCGCTGAGGTGGGAGTGGCAATCTTGACGTAAGGATAATTATCAAGACCGTCATTGTCCTTGGTTTTGTGCCTAGCTGTCGAGTCCAAATTATCATTGAACATTATTCATTAGAGAGCTAGGCTTAATCAAGACACGAGCTATATATCGTTTCTTTGACTTACTCTTATCAGAAGCTGAGGTGGGAGTAGTAATCTTGACGTAAGGACTATTATCATGACCGTCATTGTCCTTGGTTTTGTGCCTAGCTGCCGAGTCTAATTTATCGTTCCCGTCCTTGTATTGTGGACTCATGATGATATATCACCTAGTGATGATGATTATGATAATGATGATGATGATGCATGAGACGGTAGATGAGGTTAATTATATAGAGGGAGGCGCGTGGGTTGTACGCGACTGGTCCTTTTGTTCATTGCTTTTAAAGATTCGTATAACGATAATTAATCCTCCATGGATGGTGTCGAAGCACTGTAATTATTCTTTGATAATAATGAGATTCTTATTCTGTCTTATCTTGCTGGAATAATGAACATGTGTGGTTTTACAAACCTATTTTGACTTTGACATTTCTTAATCCGAGGACCAAAATTCCATTTGAAAAAGTAAAAGAGTTTGGCTTTAGTATATATCGTCTAGATAACAAATACAAACGCTAATTGTTTGTAACAATCAAAACCATAATCTCTATTATTTCACAAACCTAATAGTTTTTGTTCTTCAACTAATGTCCCCCGGAGAGTTTAGAAAATTCAGTTCATCAGTGATGATAGTACTGTATTGAGTCTATTGACTAAAGCAAAAGGGATCCACATCACCTGAAGCGACAATGAGAATAAAGTCACTCTCTAGTCAAATTGAACAGAAAGTACGATTTTTAACCCAAACATTTACCATAAAATTCGTTTAAATATAATTCTTAATTATGAAATATAGAAAAGTGTAATAAATATGTTATTATTGTGTGGAAGAGAAACATATGTATTTAACTTACCATGTCGTTATATAGTTCGACAAAATATAAATTCTCATCAAATATAAAAAAATTTGGAAGGCTGAAAAAAATAAAAAAAATTGGAAGAAATAATAAGGTAGGAATATGTTAAAAGGAAAATTAGCGGAAATAAAGTTTATTTAAAGGACTATATAATTATTAACTGTAAAACAGAAAATAAAGAAGCCTAATTTTCGTAAACTCTTTCTTCTTTCTTCCTCTTCAATAGGTTTCTTCTTCTCTCGCCGTCACAATTGCTGACTGATTTGAAGCAGAGTATCAAGTATCCGAGCATCATTCGTAGATGTCTTGGAGAGGAGGCCGAGGAAGAGGAAAAGGAAAAGGAGTCCCTCCCGATAAGTGTTACCCTTTTGTGATTTTTCCTGTAAGTAGAAACTTTGTCTTGTTTTTTTTTTTCAATTTCAGATTCTGTTTATGTGTTGATTTCATAGCTTTGGTTTGTCTTCTTGGCAGGAAATTACGTTACCTGATCCAAAATCAATCTCAGTAGACTCACAATTAGTTCAAAAGTACTTTAGTTTTAATAGGTTTTGGAGAAACTCTCCTTATTATTTAGGCAATGATGTTTCAAAGCAAGGTATAGACTATAGAACTTTGTTTTGTAATCATCTCTATTCATAAAGCTAAGAGCTTTTCTTCTCAAGTTTTTATGTATGTCTTTTACAATCATATCAGAGAATGAGAGTTTAGACGTGGAGAGGTTTTCAGACTCGTTGAAGCCGAAGATCATGTCTAATAAGAAGAGATCTTTCTACGATTTTCTTCTGCTTAGACCTGATAACTTCCCTAAAGAACTTCTTGGAGGTTTGGATTTTATTCATCTCAATGTTGACTCTAGTTTAGATTTATCTTCTAGTCACTCTGATTGTTGATTGTACTAATGGATATGCAATTTCAGATACCCGAAGAGAACGGCCTGTGAAGAGAGCTAAATGGAGTCAAGAAGCAGGTATTTATTAGTTTCTTGCTCTTTACAAGAATGTTACAAGAACCTCAAGTATTAGGTTTCGTTTTTGCAGATTTGCAGAAATTGGATGTTTTTGAGAAGCTTGAAGCTAAGTTTAAGGTATAAGTACAAAAACATTATACAGTTCAATTGTTTTTCTCTTCTCATATAGTAATAAACTAATAAATGGATTGGTTAGGCTGAAGGCAAGGAAGAGAAAGAAGAAGGAGAAGATGATGATGAAGAAGTTAGTATCCCAAATTTAACATTATACAGTTCAATTGTTTTTCTCTTCTCTGATAAATGGAATACTGTTTGGTTAGGCTGAAGGCAAGGAAGAGAAAGAAGGAGAAGATGATGATGAAGGCAAGGAAGAGAAAGAAGGAGAAGATGATGATGAAGAAGAAGTTGAGGAATCAGAAGGAGAAGAATCTGACAATGGAAATTATGATCAGGTGTTGCTTAATTTTATGGGTGTATTGAAACTTGTGATTCTTTTTGGCTGGTTACTTAAAAGCATTGTTGTTGAATGTTTTTGTAGAATCAAGCCTTTGATGATGATGACGACGATTATAATCAGGCGGATGATGGTGAATGTAAGCATCATTTTTATTCTCTGTTTCCTTACCAAGATTATTATATCCGTCAAACGATTCTAACTAACTTTGTTTCTCTCGTTTCTCTTCAATAGTTGAAGAGCTGTATTTCAGCTGATTCTTCTCTTCAATAGTTGAAGAGGTGTATTAAGCTAGGTCAGGCTTGAAGGTGGAGGTGTATTAAGCTAGGTGAGGCTTGAAGGTGATAGCTCTTAGATCATATTGGTATTAACTATTAATTTGTTTCAATCCCTCGGTATTTACTTTATACTCAATTAGTTTTGTGGCATGTTGTGCTTTCAATCATTTTCTGATTTTTCTTAGCTCCTTCAAAATCTTGTATAATTGAACTACAAGAAAAACCTTTGTATCAAAACCATACAAGATAGCAAAGCTCAAATACACTTGTTACGGACAAAACATACAAAGTACTAAGATGGCCATATTCTTAGCATGTGTATTTAAACTTCAGTATATTGGAAGGCTTTGATACAAGGCTTTGCAATCTCCTTGTGTGTTATTGATTTCTGATTAACACGAATATATACGAGCACTAATGCATTTTAAGCATTTAAAAAATTGTTTTATGCTAATTCGAAATTCCTCTCCACACCAAAAGTAATCTTTAGAGATAATTAGTCTAATCAAAACGAATAAAACGTGAAAAACCCAATAACACACTAACACTATTTTTATTCTCCCACAACCGAAAACTACAATTGGCGAAATCTGGAGACTAGAATAAAAATGTTAATTCAGCAGATACTCGAAACTATACATTAAACAGTAACACTATCTTTATTCTCCCAAAACCAAGTGTAGAAATCTGGAGCCGAGTATAAAAATGTCAATTCAGCAGATATTCGAATCTATCCATTAAAGGATATTGAATTTAAGAGCAAAAAAAGGAGAGCTTTTATACTCACAAAACTGATTCGAGTTTTGATATAAGCCTCTGTCTGAACCAGAAGGTGTTGCTTTCACCTTCTCGAAATTCGGAGGCTATACATACACACTCATATACATGTCTCTATACACAAATTCCGAAATTTATATCTGAAACTTTTTGGGAAGAAGCTTGATTTGTTTAAACAAAAAACACAGAAGCTTCTCCACTAAACAAAAAGCCACAAAATCAAAACAATACAGAAAAGTATTGATGATCAGATTGATTTACGCCTCCTAACTAAGCCAAGATATGAAATTGCCTAAGAACTTAGGGTTCATGAAGCTACTCAAGGAGGCTGATTTATCCCCAAAACAAAACATTAAAAAAAGATGAGAAACAAAAGAGACTGATGAAGAAGATGAGTTGCAACGAGAATGAAGAGTGGCGCAACCCTTTTTATTCACACTGTTTTTAGGGTTTTTGATGATTGGGTTTGTAAATGACTACTTTACCCTCTCTAAATAACCGATTTTTTTTTTTTTTAATTTGGTCTGGTTTTCTAAAACCAGTCAATCGACATTTCAAATCCCTTTATTTGGTTCAGATTTGAAGTGTCAAGTGTGGATTCATAAAATATCCAAATGCATAAGTGTGTTAACATGTGATAACTTATAAGTCATAAGTGTATTATTTAACTAACACATATAATTCAACTTATAATTTCTTATACTCCTATCATCTGAACAATTTAATTAAATTTTATTTAATAGAAATTTTTGTTTTCATATACTATAATACAGTTTCAATTAGATATATATATGTAAACACATAATACTATTTGATAAACTAGAATTATTCTACACTTAATATTAGATAATACATAAATATATATAAACAGTAAAATAACCTATGATTACAGGCTTGCAGTTACAAGCACAGCACAAATTTAGAGTTTTCCTAATTAACATTGAATAATAAAATAGAAAATATCTGGAATTACTTATACAATTTACTTTTTCTTTACATGCTTTGGACATCTGGACTTGATATATATATATAGAATTTAATTTTTCCCAATATTACTTTCTTATGGTTTTATATATAAATAAAATGAGATAGTGCTTTTCAAAATTCTAATATCTGTTATTGGTGACTATTTTTAGTGCTGAAAGTATTGAGCTAAGAAAAAGAAACGAAAAGAAACTCAATTATTTTGTTTCTGTGTATAGCTTTCGCTGTTCACTTCTTCAGTTGTATTGTGTGGATCTCACGCGGTTTTCTAGACAGCAAGATGTTCATATGTCTAAAGAAATCACGACACGAAATTCTATTTTCCTTGACTGAGTTGTAGTTCGCACAAGCCAACTGTAAAAGCGTAAGCATGCGTGTCGTTTTTTTTGTTGGTAGCCGTTAGACCAACTCTTTCCTTCTCATTACACAATATTTAATTTTAAAACATTCCTTTTTTTCATAACAATAAAAACAATTTCCTCTTTTTTCTTTTTCAATTTACTTTTTATTTTTGATAAATTTTAAAAATATATATATTCTTCTCTGTCAAAGATTTTTCCTGATTCTTTCTTTTTTTTCTCTTTTGTTTTCTTTCTTTCTCCTTTGTTGTTTCCTTTCAGGAAAAGAGAGGAAACAACGTTCTTTCAGAATTCCTCAGATTCTTTCCCTTCTTAAGGAAAAACCCAAAAGTGAAAAGAGAAAAAATCTGGCATTGAGATTTTAGGGTTTCTCTCGTGAAATTCAAGATCCAAATCTCGGCAATGTCGACGATTTCGCCGTCATTAGCCGTAATTTCGTTTCTTTTTCTGATTCTTCTGAATCTATCTTTGGTTTCGGCTAATTCTTCGACAGATATGATAAAGGGAGGAGAGATTAGGTTACCTTCGGAGAAGATCATCGGTGAAAAAAACAGAGGCGAATTCTGTGAAGGAACGGTTAAACCGGCTACGTGTCCGGTTAAGTGTTTCAGAGCAGATCCGGTTTGCGGCGAAGACAGCGTTACTTACTGGTGCGGTTGTGCAGATGCTTTATGCCATGGCGTTCGTGTTGCAAAAACAGGAGCTTGTGATATTGGTAATGGCGTTGGTTTGTCTGTTCCTGGACAAGCTCTGCTTTTGATCCACATTGTCTGGCTCATGCTTCTTGGGTTTTCTATTCTCTTCGGTCTCTTTTAATTTCGTTCGAATCATAGAGATTGCAATAGGTTTTGAGATTGCAACTGATGAATCTTTTGTTCATAATTTTTTTATTTTTATTTTGCTTTGTATTGAAATTACATGAAAATTAAGAGGAAGGATCATTATTTGGTTTGTTTCGTACAAAAGAAGCCTTGTTGATTCTTGATTTCTCCATCTCTTTCCCAAGATAATCCAGGATTGTATCGGTTACATGGTTTGGCAAACAACCTGCGTCTAGCATAACTTTCAAGTACTTGTATGCTTCTTTCAATTTCCCTGCTTTGCTATTCACTTCGATCATCGTGTTGTAACTCACAACGTCTGGGTTTATTCCATTGCTCTTCATATGCTCAAACAGTCCGGTTGCTTCATCTAACCGGTTTGCTTTCCCGAGCGCGTTGATCAATGTGTTGTACATTACAATGTCCAGATATCCTCCTTGCTTTGTGAGTCTGTCGAGAACTGCGCTGGCTAAGTCGGCTCTCCCCATTTTTCCTAATCCCTGAATTATCACATTGTATGTTGCTATGTCCGCTGCGCAAAAGTTCTCACCCATTTGGTCAAGCACTCCACGGGCAGTTTCGAAGTAACCCTTTTTGACAAACGAGCTCATCATTGAGTTGTAGGTGTAGCTCGTTAGATCGGTAACACCCATTCCATTGAATATCTCAAACAGTTTGCAGGCTAAGCTGATATCACCTTTAGACAGATAAATAGATAGAAAGGTGTTCATCATATCTACATCGAAAGAATCTGGCTTTGCTTCAACCCTCTGTCCTCTGGCTAAACCAAACAAGGGCTTAGGTCGATGGCTCTGGTGTGCTAATTGGTCCATATGTGGAGATGATGACCAAGGGTCATCTTCCAGAGGTGATACTTCCTCAGCCCTAGATCCATCGTCTTCGAAACCCACCATGCTCATGATATCTACGAAGCTTCCTTTACTTGGAAACATTGGGGTGTAATCCTTATCTTTACTTTGTGGACGTTTTAGTGAAGCTTCCACTCCCGCGTTCCATCTGAGAACATTAGGTACCAAGTTTCCTTCCCGGATGTGCTTCATCAGCTTCTCTTTCCAATCCCACCTCCCTTGTTTGTGAAATCCGATCAACAGTGAACTAATTGTAACCAAATCCACAGTGAAACCTCTAGTTTCCATCTCCTCTACCAATTTCAATGCTCCGTCTAGCTTCCCTTCCCTGCAAAGTTGCAACACAACAATGCTAAAAGTAATTGCATCGACAAACTGACCCTTCTTCTTCAAGTCACAGAACAGAGTAAACCCAGCCTCCGCTCTTCCGTTCCTAAATAACCCGTCAATTAGAATGTTGTATGTCCAGCAGGAAGCTCTAACTCCTTCCTGAACCATCTTCTCAAAGAGCTGACAAGCCTCTGTGACTTTTCTTGCCTTGAGCGTCCCATCTAAAAGAGAATTATACAAAACAGTATCAGGGACAAACCCGTTGTACTGCATCTCACCGAAAATCCTCATTGCATCATCCATCCGGTAAGATTTACAACATCCTTGGATCAGAATACGATATGTCGAGTTATCAGGCTCATGGCCAGATACTTTCAGTTCGTCCCATACAATTAACGCATCTTTCGCTTTTCCAGATAAACACAACACATGAATCAGGCTGTTATACGTGCATATATCAGGACCAAAAGAAGATCCACAGACCGAGCTTTGCTCTTTCATCTCTTTGAACAAACTCAAAGCAGCATCCAAATCTCCCCAACAACCAAAACCATGAATACATATATTATAACTCCATGTATCAAACTTGAATTTTTTCATCTCCGTTAACTTTTCAAAAACCCTTCTAAATTCCAATCTCATATCAGCTCTTCTTAGACCTACCAAGAGCTCATTAACAGCAACCTTTCCAGGAAGATAACTAACAATAACCCCACCAGTATCATCAATATGGTTATCAGAAGCTTCTATAAGCTTAAAGAAAATAGACAGAGCAAGACGCAATTCGTTTTTCTTCACTAGAGCAATAAGAACAGAATCATATAAACTAGGGTTCAAGCAATCTCCTAATTCCTCCATGTAATCCAAAACTCCTAACGCTGAATCGAACTTACCCGAACGGATTAGAGAATCTAACAGTAGCTTGGCCATCGTCTGATCCAAATTAACGCCATCGTCTTTCATTGAACCAAGCAAATCGGGAACTTCTCCGAGAAGTCCAGTCCGGCAAACAGTGCGAAATATCTGAGAATAAGCTGATGCTGAATGTTTGTATCCAGGCCGGAGTGAAAAACACCATCGGAAGAAATCTAGCTTCTTCGATGGATCAATGGAGTTTCTACGAAGGATCTGGAGAACGACAGGTTCCGAAATCGGGATCGAATTCGCGTCGAGGCTCCGTGTACCAGACTGAGACAAGGTCTTGGATAAAGACGCGACGAGAAGGACATTGCAGAGTTGTGGAAACGGTGAAATTTTCGACGGAGATAGACCGGCAATTGCAGCTGATACGGCGCTTCCTCTTCCATGGCGCATCGCATAGCTAGTGACCACTGAGAAACGGAACTGAAAGCTAACACAAACACGGCGTCGTTTAGCAACCCGATCTATTACAAAACGCCGTCGTATTGTGTTTCTTCAAGGCCCAGGCTTAGGGGGTGTTATTGGTTTAAGATTTAGAAAGACTTTTAGTGATTTAATTATGAAAGATTTTAAAAGATTGCTAAAGAGTTTGATATTATCTTGATGATTTTATTTCCAAAATCTTGTAAAGTCTTTTAAAATTTTTTCCATAATCTTGTATACTCTTGATGACTTTTCTAAACTTTTCCAAACTTTTCCAAACTTTTCCTACAAAATATTGCCCAAATTTTTTTTTCATCTTCTTCCTTTGATATCTTCTGATTCAGACCTCGGTTTGGAGATCTAAAAGATGTTCTGAAATCTTGAGATCAAGATCTTTCCAACCGTATGAAGATGAGCTTCTGATTCCTTGTGAGTCGACCTGAGAAAAAGTTTGAAGTTGGTGCACTTCAGCTTCGTCGCTCTGTTCTTCGGTCTTGGTAGATTGGTCATAACTTTCAGACCGTGACAGCAAATCACGTTCCGCTTTCTCCTGTAGCTTCGTCTAGCTCTTTACTATTTTTCCACAAAGTTTCATATTTTTCTGGGTTGTTTTGATAACCCTTTCAGTCTTCGAACCAGAACACGTCTAATCTGTTCTCCTTCTTCTTCTTTTTATGGTTTTCTTGTTTTTTCTGAAACAAAATAAAATACCCGAATCTCAGAAGTTGGAATCTTCTCTGTCCATTGAAGTTGACGGGTCAGTTTGGTTTGGAATCGTAATTTTTTTATTTGTGCTTGCATTGTTTAAGGATGGCTTTCTTTCCATATGAGCCGAATAACCACACATACTTGTCGTTGATCAATGGATATGTGAGCTGCGAGAAGTACTTCGAGGTGGTGATTTTGTGGAAAGAGTTTAAAGACAAGAAAGTCATGAATCTTCTAATCATTCACAATCTCTCTATTTTATGGGGAAGTTTTCATGATTTTTTTTATGAAGAAAATTATATAAAATCCTAAACCAATAACAAAATGTTTTAATTTGTCAACAATCCAAGATTCTTTTGTTTTAATTGAATAACACAAAACTTTTAATGACTCTATAAAACTCTTAATCCAATAACACTAGATTTATAAAGATTTTAGATTACTTTTTATAAATCCCAAACCAATAACACCAAATTGTAACAGAGTTTTTAAAAGTCTTGATTGAATAACAACATATTCTACATAACTTTTAAAGTCACTAAAACTCTTTTTAAATCTCAAACCAATAACACCCCCTTAGTCCCCCATGTAGATTGACACGGCGTCATTTAAATATGATGGGCCCAAAATGCAGGCCCATTTATATAGGTTTTTCGATTTTCAGTCGATAAAGTATATAAGCCCTAAGCGTTTCTCCGTCGGCTTCATTCTCTCCGCTTAGCCGCTTCATAGTAGAAAAAGATTCGTTCGTCGCCGGTCGTAAAAATGGGTTTCAAGAGGAAGAAAGGTGATGGTGAAGGTGAGGAAATGGAATCAGAAGGTCGCCGAAAGTCTAGTTTCAATGGGACTGAGAAGAGGAATGTGATACTTCCTTCGATGATTAAGAACAAAGATAAGAGATCTAAAGTGTATGCTAAGCAAAAGCATGAGAAGAAATTGGAGAAGCAGAAGAAGGTTAGAGCTCGTGACGCTGCTGAGAAACGAGCTCTAGAGCTTGGCGAAGAGGTAAAAAAGATCTGGAGAATTTTTTTGGGGATTTTTGGGTATTTTTTAAGCAGTTCTTGTCAATATGAGATCTTAATTTTGGTGTTTCTTCTTCGTTTGTAGCCTCCACAAAAGATGATTCCGAAGACGATTGAGAATACTAGAGAAGCTGATGAGACTGTTTGCAGACCTGACGACGAAGAAGTATGTTCACATTTAATGTTCTTTCATATCAATTTTTGAATTCAATTCATTGTGTTGTAGCTAATTTAGTGGAACTGAAATTTGTAGTTGTTTGCGGATATTGATGCTGATGAATTTAATCCAGTCCTGAGACGTGAGGTTACACCAAAGATCTTGATCACAACATGCCGTTTCAATTCCACTGTAAGGCTTTTTGCGCACAAGTTATAAAATGTGTATCATAAGAGATTTTACATTGTTGTTGATTCAAGTAATGTTGTTTTGATTGCAGAGAGGACCTGCATTTATATCTGAGTTGCTTTCGGTGATCCCAAACTCTCATTATCACAAGAGAGGAACTTATGATTTGAAGAAGGTGTTGCTATTAGTTTCAGAGACTCTTTTTTTTTTCTTTAAAAGTTTATCTCTTTTGCAACTATATAACCTTTTAGATGTTGTTTTGCAGATTGTAGAATACGCAAAGAAGAAAGATTTCACATCTCTTATTGTCGTTCATACAAATCGCAGAGAACCTGGTTAGTTTTCTCTTCTGGATTTCATGTTTTGTGTCCTTTGATATTAATTTTGTATGGTTTGTTTCAAGCTTTTGCTATGTCATATGTAGATGCGCTTCTTATCATCGGTTTGCCTAATGGTCCTACCGCTCATTTCAAATTGTCAAATCTTGTTCTAAGGAAGGATATTAAGGTATGTAAATACATTCTTCTTCTGTACATCGAGTGTAGATTAGTGATTACTGAAATGGACGTTTAATTTAATTGCAGAATCATGGAAATCCTACAAGCCATGAACCCGAGCTGGTTTTGAATAACTTTACTACGCGTTTAGGAAATCGTGTTGGGAGGTGAGTATAGTTTCTCAAAGTGTTGACTACGTTTTTTCTTATGGTCTCTTTGATTTTTTTGCTGATGTTAGATTTTTTTATTTCTCAGATTTATTCAATCACTCTTCCCTCCAGATCCTAATTTCCGCGGTAGGAGAGTTGTGACATTCCACAACCAGCGTGATTTTATATTCTTCAGACATCATCGGTACATAATTTCATCTTTTCCTTTTCAAGTTTCTTTCACTAGATTCCTCCACTGAAACTTTTATTGAACAAATTCAACACTATTCAGTTACATATTTGAGGCAAAGGAAAGCAAAAAGAATGATAAAGGAAAAGATGGTGTTCCTCAAGAGACAGTAAAACCTCGTCTTCAGGTTAGAATATCGAAAATGATGTCTCATGTGTGTTTAAATCGATCGACATTCTCAATTTTGTATCATTAAACCTTGGATTTTACGTGCAGGAATGTGGTCCTCGATTCACGCTTAAGCTAGTTACTTTACAGCATGGGACATTTGACACCAAAGGTGGAGAATTTGAATGGGTTCATAAGGTAAAATCACCAGAAGATTTATACAAGCTTCATTGCATGATTATTAATTTGGTTTCTGATGTTTTTGTGTTTCATTTACAGCCTGAAATGGATACGAGCAGGAGGAGGTTCTTCTTATAAATTTTGCTCTCTTCGAGTTTTCACTTGAAGTATTTTTTGTTATTTATTTTCTACTGTATTTCAGATTTTTCCCTATCTCCGACCAAATTTGTACGTCTTTAAAACTTTAACATTTCTTTTCAATATAGCCATCGAAACATTCGTAAGACCTATTTCAACAATATAGGTCCTCGTGTTTGAATCGAGTCAGGGTTTAAAAGAAGATACTTTAAGCTATAGTTGGTTAAGCCTATGATTGTTTGATATTTGGAACAAAAACGTAGAACAGTGCATTCTTAATTACATGGATTTGTCATTTGGGCTTTAACAGGCTTTAATACAAACGAATAGTTTTGTTTTTTTTTATTTTTTTAATATATACCAGGGCCCAAGAAAGAACATAAATTGTAATGTCTTTCTGTAAAAAGCCTATGATAGAAGAACATAAAAAAAAAATAGACAAGATCAGTATACTAGACTCTAAACGTACGTATATATCATGTCGTCGTCAATTAAGGCGGCTGTAATTAACTTCCAAATCGATCCTCCGAAATAAAATAAAGGGAATAAAAAAGCTGAAACTTAGATTCGAAGTTCCGACACTGTTTCAGAATGAATCATCAATAACTTGCCACGTCTCCAGATGTTAAAAAAGTACTAGTACTATTAAATTGGAAGCCACGTTTCTCGTCGACAAGAAAAATAGATTTTGTCAACGTTTAGCGAAAAACATTAACTAACCTATTCTCGGAGATAAATTAACATTCATTTTACCTTATTATTGGATTCAAACCTTATTATTAGTAACAGTATTACATAACAATATTAACTAATACGAAAAGAATACTATTTCCCGATAGAAGTTATAGATTATTAAATCTGATCAATTGTAAAATTTGGAGTTTAGTCATCTAAAATGCGAGAAACTAGGATAAAGTCAAAAGACACAGAAGATAACCTTGCTAAGGCTAAACACGATTTCTCACCGAGAGGAAATAAAATTTCACAAAAAACATAGAGACGGACACACGGTTTAGCCGCGAATTAACTGTCGAGTCTCGACAGCTTCTTAGAGCATGGGCAATGATAAAATAGGTGGAGTGGGTGTGAAATATTTTTTTATTATTAAAATTTAATGAGAAAGAGAAAAGAGAGAGAAAAGGAAGGAGAGAGAGAGAGAAGAGATTAAAATAATCTCTACAACCGGTTGTAAACCTACAACCCCTCTCTCCTGATTTTTACACTGTTTGATTACTTTTTAATTTTTTATTAGTCACAACCCTTCAAAGGTTGTGCCATTGCGTTTGGTCTTAATGATAAAATGTCTCACGTGATTTTTAGTTTCGTACCCACTATAACTTACACGTGGCATTTTCTCTATTTCTAAGAAACTTCTCAAATTGATTATTTTATTTATTTTTAGTTGTCACACTGATATAAATACCTGTTTTTTTTTTTTGTTGCTTCTACTTCAACCTCAATCTACTGTTTGTCTTGTTAAAAACAAAAAAAAACAGAGAAAAAAACTCTTCAGTCTCAAACCCTAGAAAATTTGAGTCGAGGTTCAGAGATTTTTTGTTTTCTTCGATCTGTTTCTGTGTTAAAAAATGGTGAAAGATCTGGTGGGATATAGATTTGCTCCAACGGGAGAGGAATTGATCAACTATTATCTGAAGAACAAGATTCTGGGTAAAACATGGCTCGTCGACGAAGCTATTAGCGAGATCAACATCTGTAGTTACGAACCAATTTACTTGCCTTGTAAGTTACTTCACTTCATAATCATCATCTCGCTCTGTCTCTATCATTATTGATCATTTCTAATTCTTGATTTGTTTTTTAGCGTTATCAACGATTAAATCGGACGATCCGGTTTGGTACTTCTTTTCACCTAAGGAGTATACGTCTGTGAAGAAGAATGTAACGAAGAGGACTACAAGTTCTGGGTACTGGAAAGCTACTGGTGTTGATCGGAAAATCAAAGATAAAAGAGGAAATGGTGTTGAGATCGGGATTAAGAAGACGCTTGTGTATTATGAAGGTAGAGTTCCTAATGGAGCTCGTACTCCTTGGGTTATGCACGAGTATCACATCACTTGCTTGCCTCTTCCTCAGGTATAACAACAATCTCAGAGTTTCTTGAATTTGAGCTTCTGTGCTAGTTTGGACTTCTCTGTCTCTGATCTACATGTTGGTTTTTATTTCCCCTGTGTTTCGATGCTATTTTTAGTACAACTTGAGGTTTGAGTGTTATAGAAGTTGTGTCTTAGTTTTTCAGAGTTTTTTTTTTCTAATTCGTTCCCAAATTGAATTTGACAGCTTTTTGTTTCATGTTTTATTTGAATACTGCTAATTTTTAGTCTTGTTGTTGTTGAAATGGTTTTGGGGATTTTGACTGATCTTTTCGCTGATCTAATTGTTCCTCTGTGATGCTACATCTATAGCTCAATTTGAGGTTCTGTGTTGGTGTGGTGTATAGAGTCTCTATTTGTATCAGAGTTTTAACTTTTACTATGTGTTATAGAAGTTTCTAGTTTTCTTTGCTTTTGCCAAAGCTTGTGATTGAGTTTTTTATGCGTTCAAGTTTTTGTTTGCTGGGAAAGAACTTATGTGTGTATTTTTGGAATTTGTTCAGAGGAATTATGTTCTCTGCCAAGTAATGTATAAGGGTGAAGATGAAGACATCCCATCTGGTGGTAATTATTCGAGTGAGCCAAGTCAATCTTTGGTCTCTGATTCGAATACTGTCAGAGAGACGATTAATAGAGCGCCTGAGGTGAGTCCAGCTTCTGAGTTGTTTCTTTATTCAATAATCTCAACTTCTTTCTTTACTCACACCTTTTATATTTTCAGTTTGAGCTGCCAGGCCAAGAAAATTTGTTTGGTATGTCTGTGGATGATTTGATGATTCCAATGAATGAACAAGAAGACCTCTCTCCGTGGGATGTATTGGATCCAGACATGTTCTTCAGTGACAACAACAATCCTACTGTTCAGCCACAAGCTCCTCACTTAGCCCCAAATGATGATGAGTTTCTCAGTGGATTGAGGCATGTTGACAGAGACCAGGTTGAATATTTGTTCGCCAATGAAGAGTTTATATCCAGACCGACCACATCTATGCAAGGGAACCGCAATGAGCACAGGCCAAAGAAAGCTTTGTCAGGGACCATTCTTGAGTATAGCTGTGATACTGATAGCGATGCTGAATCGATATCTGCAACGGTAAAGCACATCGCTCGTTTTCTTTATCAATGCTTTCAAAAAGTAATCTGCATTCTCACATTTTCATTATTATATGACAGAGTTACCAAGGATCATCAAGTCCAGGTGATAACGTTGGTAGTTCAAATAGACACTTTCTCCAGACTGATGGAGATGAGATTCTATCGTCGAATACAAAGTCATGCAATGATCTACAAACTAATGGAGAACCTTCCATCAGTGGAAAGACCCGGGACTACCAACTCACACGGCGCACAGTACCATCAAAACAACAGGTTTTGCATTGATCTTGTGGCTACTTGTATCTTATAATCTCTCAATATATGTTGGATTTATAATCTTACAATGATTTTGTAATTTTCCTGCACAGGTGAAACAAGATACATGCATAGACAAGGAGTCATCATCATCTATGGTGAAGACAGAGAAGAAGGGCTTGTTTATTACAGAGGAAGCAATTGAGAGAAACCGCAAGACTCCACGGTATATCTATCTCATGAACACGATCATAGGCTTCATTCTCTTGCTGGCTCTCATTGGCAACATCAAATCGGTTTTACTGACCGTCAAAACTTGAACCCGCTGATGAAGTTTGATTGCAAGAGAGACAAAGCAGATTGATCAAGGCATTCGTTTTTTTAATTTGGCTTTATCTGATTCTGCTTTCTCCTGAGTTTTTGAATGATATATATGTGTATGTGTTTATATGAACAAGAGACGATTGTTCTCAACCTGTATATCTTACATGTATGTCTTGTTCCTAAAGTTAAATTTATTTTAGGATTTGAAAATTATAACAAAGTTCACTATTTGACAGAGACCAGTTGATTGGGTTTGAAAAGGTTTCTCAAACATTTGGTCTGTTGAGAATTAAGAGTTAAGACAATGATTACATACTCAGCATTGACTCACTGGTCTGTGTTTTATCATAACAGTGAGATAGATATTGATTATCAATCAATCAAATTGCAATTATAAGTACATTTGCACTTGATTGACCCTTTTGGCTTTTCAACTCAAAGTGTGTTTTAATTTTAAACCAAATCCTTTTCTTAATGATTTATTTCTTATAAATGCGGTTATTCATTGTACATAAACATTGCTACCTCTGATTCTTGATTGAAAAAAAAAGAAATCAAGGATATGTAGAAAAAGCGTGTAGAGAGACTAGGTGACACTAACATCAAGTTTGTAATAAATAACCATAGTATAACTATCTATGGACAAGGTTTCCTAAGTGATTACTATTTTTAGTTTTTTACTAATAATAATCGTTATCTCTTTTGTGTCTCGATTTAAATTTAGTAATTAAGAATTTCTTAAATAAACACATTTTACTTATTATGTTTTTGTAAAATTAAAAGAATTATTATGTTTTTTAATTTACCAAAAAAGAGAACACGAATTGGAATATTTTTTGTGTAAAAAGCCTATAATAGGACCATATACCAGAAAATAGACAAAATTAGTGTTCTAGAAAGTAATAACGTCATGTACTGTCGTCAATGGCGGCCGGCTATAGTTTCCGAAAGATCCTTCGAAATTAAAAAGCTGCTACGTACATCCGAAGCTCCGATAAGTTTTCACACTCAACCATTGATAACTTGCCACATCTTCAATCGTTTGACAAAAGAAGGAAAGAAAAATAAATTACTACTACTATATCACAATTTTCACCCCCAAACAAAAAAAAAAGAAAATCTTAATAAGAGAAATAGACACGGATTAGCCGCGATTTACTCTCACATGCTTCGTAGCCACTTAAAATTGGCCACGTGTAATATTCTCTCTACTTCAGTACTTGGTGAGAAATTACTAAAATTAATTAATTTTAATTTTTTATTAACAAAACGAAAAAACTATAAATACTCCCGCACTTGCTTCTCTTCACCAACCACTTACTTCTGCTTTGTATTTCAAAAAACAAGAAAAACAGAGAGGAAGTGGTGTTCAAAAAAAAAAAAAAAAAAAAGAAGAAAAACAGAGAGGAACAAACAAAAAAACCTTGTCTGAAACCCTAGAAAATTTTAGTCTCGATTCAGAAAGTTTTGATTTTTGGATCTGTGTCTGTGTGAGAAAAATGGTGAAAGATCTGATTGGGTATAGATTTTGTCCGACGGGAGAGGAATTGATAAACCATTACCTGAAGAACAAGAGTCTGGGTAAGACTTGGCTCGTTGATGAAGCTATTAGCGAGATCAACATCTGTAGCTTCAAACCCAAGTTTTTGCCGAGTAAGTTTATCATCGTCATCATCTCTCTCTCTGTCTGTCTTTCTCTTTGTCTCATCAACGATCATTTCTAAATTTGGGTTTTTTGTTGTTGTTGCAGAGTTAGCAAAGATTCACTCAAAGGATCCTATTTGGTACTTCTTCTCTCGGATTGAGTTCACATCTGTGAAGAAGACGTCAACGAAGAGGAATACAGGTTCTGGGTTTTGGAAACATACTGGTAAGGATCGGAAAATCAGGGATAAGAGAGGAAATGGTGTTGAGATCGGTCTTAAGAAGACGCTTGTGTACCATGAAGGTAAAATTCCTAATGGAGCTCGTACTCCTTGGGTTATGCACGAGTATCATATCACTTGCTTGTCTCTTCCTCAGGTATAACAACAATCTCAGAGTTTCTTGAATGTTTTTTCTTAAATTCAATTTGGTTGCTTTTAGTCAAAACCCCCAAATTGATTTGTGGGTTTGACTTAATATCCCTTGTGATGCTACATCTAGCTCAATTTGAGGTTCTGTGTTGGTGTGCTGTATAGAGTCTCAATTTTCTTGATCTAAGTGTTTTTGATTCGGCCAAATCTTGTGATTGAGTTGTTTGATTGCTTTGTATTCAATTTTTGTTTGCTGGCAAAGAACTTATGTGTGTATTTCTGGAATTTGTTCAGAGGAATTATGTTCTCTGCCAAGTAATGTATAGGGGTGAAGATGGAGACATTTTGTATGGTAATAACTTGAGTGAGCCAAGTCAGTCTTTGGTCTCTGCAGATTCAAATACAGCGCCTGAGGTGAGTCCAGCTTCTGAGTTGTTTCTTTATTCATTAATCTCAAGTACTTGATTCTTTTACTCACACATTCTTTTACATTTTCAGTTTGAGCAGCCAGGCCAAGAAAATTTATTTGGTATGTCTGCGGATGATCTGATGATTCCAATGAATGAACAAGAAGATCTCTCTCCGTGGGATGTATTTGATCCAGACATGTTCTTCAGTGACAACAATAATCCTACTGTGCAGCCACAAGCTCCTCACTTAGACCCAAATGATGATGAGTTTCTCGGTGGATTGAGGCATGTTGACAGAGGGCAGGTTGAATATTTGTTCGCCAATGAAGAATTCATATCCACACCGAACACATCTATGCAAGAGAACCGCAATGATCACAGGCCAAGGAAACCTTTGACAGGGATCATTGTTGATTATAGCAGTGATAGTGATAGCGATGCTGAATCGATATTTGCAACGGTAAAGCACCATCACTTATTTTCTTTATCATTACTTTCCATGGAGTAATCGGTATTCTCAGCTTTCCATTCTAATATGACAGAGTTACAAAGGAACATCAAGTCCAGGTGATAGTGTTGGTAGTTCAAATAGGCACTTCCCAAGATGCTCAAGCACAGACTCTTGCAAAGATCTACCAACTTCTGCAGATCCTTCAATCAGTAGAAATACTGGGGAATATCAACTCATACGGCTCACCATACCATCACAACAAGAGGTTTTGCGTTGCTTTTATGTTGGTTTTGTGGCTACTTGTATCTTATAATCTCTCACATATGTTGGATTTATAAAGATAATGACTATGTGAGTTTCCTTTACAGGTGAAGCAAGATACGTCAAGAGCCGTTGATGCACCCATAGACAATGAGTCATCTATGGTGAAGACAGAGAAGAAGGGCTGGTTTATTCTAGAGGAAGCAATGGTGATGAAGATGATCATAGGTTTCATTCTCTTGCTGGCTCTCATTGGCGCATATAGGTTTTACTAACCGTCAAAGCTTGAACGTACCCGCTGGTGAAGTTTTGATGGTGAGAGAGGCAAAGCAGAACAACCAAAGCACTCGTTTTTAATTTGGCTTTTTTCTCATTCTGCTTTCTTCTGAATGTTTGAATAATACATAGATGTGTGTGTATCAGAAAGAGACGAAACTCGATTGTTCTCAACCTGTATATCTTACAGGTCTTTCTTGTGCCTAAAGTCAAATGTATTTTAGGGTTTTGTTATCTCATTTGTGTAATAGAGCTTCTGAATCATCCAAAACGGAGTAAGATTAAGCAAGAGTGTCTCAAGATCTTACATTTAGCTTTATGTTGGTCGTCAGAGTTAATGATGGGAGCTTAATTTTAAGGAGTTTGGCTAAACATATAATTGGTTCTTAACAGTTTCTACCTAGCACTAATCCTCTATTTTCCTCTCCATTTCAAATAACTTTTAAATTTCTCTTAACAATTTTTAGATAGTTTCTTTGTTTCTCTGTGTTTTTCTTACCTTCAGTTTCTTTCTATAATTAAGCCTATATCTCTAACAATGTTTATCCATAGAATTGTAATTAATGTTACGACAAAAAGTGAAAACCGTTTCTTGTCGACGTCAAAGGTGTATAACTTAGAGAGATTTCGCAACCTTGAGTTGGAACTTGGAAGTTTCCCCCCACTAACTTTTACTATTAAGTATTAACTATAAAGAATATAAAAAATAATAATTTTATTAACTTGACATATTTTTTTAAAAATTCTTTAACAAAAAAAAAATTCAACATATTTTTTTAACAAAAAAAAAAAAAAAAAAAAAAACTTGACACGCATCCATTTAGGGACAAAAGGTGGTCGAAAATGTTAGATAATTATAGTTTTCTCAAAAATATTAATTAACCTTCGGTATATTGGATAAATATTACTTATCGTGTTCATCTTGATGCGTCTTAAAAGTTAACCACTATAAAAGTTTGAAGTTCTTAAAGAAGTTTGATTATCAAAAACACAAAAGATAAAAATTATTAGACATGTCACATATTTCAGGATTAATCCAAAGTTTTGTCTATGATTAACCCATTTAAAAAATAATCAACCTTGTGTCTCTGTCTACGTCTCTAAAACATTATTATGTAAACTAATTCAAAGGATGACAACAAAATTTAGACTTCACAACTGAATTATGGAAACAATAAAAAGTGAACTAATTGTCATAGTTTCAAGAATGTTGTAACTCAATGTATATTCTCATTATTAACAAAAAAAAAAAAAAAAGTGTATATTATCATATAACTAGCTCAACCAAAAATATTATTCTCTGTTACACTATTATTGTATCAGGTTCACGTTAATGTTTGAAAAAGATTAATAAAAGAAAAACATAGAAACATACGGTTTATACCATCACATCACGTAGTTAATGACGGTGTTAATTTCTACAAAGCCATTTATTGACGTAAGTTAAAAGCCTTCAATTTAAATTAAATTTAAATTTTGTTTTCTGTTTTTATTCGACAATTTAAATACCCTTCTCTGTTTCTTCTCTTCCCCCTAAAAAAGAAAAAAAAAAAAACAGAGCCGAGAGAAAAAGAAAAAGATCAGAAGCCCTTTGAGAGAAACTTGATCGTCTAAATTCTTTGATGGAGCAAAAACCAGGATTCAGATTTCAACCAACGGACGAAGAACTGATAAATTATTATCTGAAGAACAAAGTTCTTGGTAACACATGGCTCGTCGACGATACTATTAGCGAGATCAACATCTTAAATTACCATCCCGAGTCTTTCTCATGTAACTCACTACTTTCTTCACTTCAGTTTCATCGATCGATTTAACAAGTTCTGATTTTGTTTTTTTGTGGGTTTTTCTACAGCGTTGTCGAGGATCAAATCGAACGATGGTGTATACTACTTCTTTGTCCAGAAGCAGTACAAGAGCGAGAAGAAAAGGAAGAGAAATACCAAAGAAAAATATTGGTATTGGAAACTTAGTGGCACGGTTAAGGAAATCGAAGATAAGAGTGGGAACCAGATTGGGGAAAGACAGGGTCTTGCGTACAAAAAGCATAATGCTCCTAACACAAAGAGTCGTTGGGTTATGCACGAGTATCAGATCACTTCCTTGCCTCATCATAATCTGGTACTTTTAAAAATATTCTCTGTTCTTCAAATGATTTTGGTTTAATGCTTCTTGGTTGTTTTTGGATGATACCCATTGGATCCTCTTTTTTTTTTGGTGTTAGATGATTTGTGTAGAGTTTTTGTCTTTTTGAGAATTCATAGAAAAAATATAAACTTTCTACAGAAAACCATTGTGGCTTAATGTGTGCGTTACTGAAAATATGAACTTCTGTGTGTGTGTGTGTGTGTGTGTTTTTGATATTGTTCAGGATTCCTATGTTATCTGCAAAATATTTGATAAGGGAAGTAAAGAGGCAGACATTTCAATTGGTGCTAACTCGAGCGTGGCAAGTCAATCTCTGGTCTCTGATTCGAATACTGTCAAAACGATTAACATACCACCTGAGGTGAGTCCAGTTTCTGACATGTTTCAGTACTCATTAGTATCGACCTGCTTACATATTCACACCTCTTTTACACTTTCAGGTTGAACAGCCAGGTGAAGAAAACATCTATGGTTTGTCTGAGAATGATTTGTTATTACCAATGAATGAACAGGGAGATCTATTTCCATGGGGTGGATCTGATCCAAACATGTCCTTGATCGAAAACAACAACAACAACAACCACCCTATTGTGCAGCTACAAACTCCTTACTTACCCCAAGATGATGATGAGTTTTTGTGTGGATTGCCGCCTGCTTACCGAGGGACAGCTCAACATTTGCTTTCCGATCAAGACTCCATAATGCAAGAGAAGTACAACGATTACACGCTTAAAGCGATTAACACACTGCCTGACGTGAGTCCAGTTTCTGAGATGTTTCTTTATTCATTAATCTCAACTTGTTTCTTTATTCAAACCCTCTTTTACATTTTCAGTTTGAGCAGCCTGGTCAAGAAAATGTATATGGTTTGTCTGAGGATGATCTGAGAGTTCCATTGAACGAAGAGGATCTCTTTCCGCGGGATGCATTTGATCCAAACACTTTGTTCAGCGACTACTACCACCCTAACGTGCAGCAACAAACGCCTAACAATGATGATTATTGGAGTCGATTGCTAGGTTATAACGGTGGGAATCTTGAAGATGTGTTTTATGATCAAGAATTCATAATGCAAGAGTATCGCAACGATTACAGGCCAAAGAAATCTTTGTCAGGGATCATTCTTGATCATAGCAGTGATAGTGATAACGATGCTGAATCGATATTTGCAACGGTAAAGCACATCACTCGTTTTCTTTGTCAATACTTTCCATGGAGTAATCTGTATTTCTAAGCTTTCCATTCTAATATGACAGAGTTACAAAGGAACATCAAGTCCAGGTGATAGTGTTGGTAGTTCAAACAGACACTTTCTCCAGACTAGCGGAGATGAGATTCTGTCGTTGAGCAACGATAAACAAACTTCTGTAGAACCTTTCATCAGTAGAAAGTCCCGGGAATCTCAACTCGCACGGTGCACCATACCATCAAAACAAGAGGTCTTGAGTTGCTCCCATGTTATTTTCGTGGGTAATCTCATACATGTGTTGGATTTTAAAGATGATGAATGATGTTGTTTCCTTTTCAGGTTAAACAAGGAATTGTGAAGACAGAGAAGAAAGGCTTGTTTATTACACAGGAAGCAATTGAGAGAAAACGCGAGAATCCACCGTATATATACCTTATTAACATGATCATAGGCTTCATCGTCTTGCTGGCTCTCATTGGCGACATTATATCAGTTTATAACTAAGAATCCAATCTTATCTAAGCACCAAATCAATTCTTAACTAAGCACTCTCTCTGATCCTCAAATTCTTCTAAATGTGTGGATGATATATATGTGTGTCAGTGTGTATGAACTAGAGATGAGACTCAATTGTTTTCAACCTTTATAGCTTATAGATTTGGTTATAGGACTTTACTGTATCTGTTTCTTTTACATTGGGAAACGTTGTTACGTGTGTCTAAAGTTAGTGCATTTTAAGGTTTGTTCTCTCATTTTTACTGCAAGTGAATCACCAAAAAGGAGTTACATTAAACAAAAGTATATCAAGATCATACATTTAGTTTTATAAACATATTATCATAGGTGATTAGACAAAAGAGTCTAAAGACCATACAAAAGATTATGAGATCACAAATTTCTTATAAGAGAAGGTAGATTACATGACAGATCCTAAATGTTTCAAGGACATTGGCACAGAGATCTGATCCACCAAGAATCTAATTGAGTGTGCAATAAAACACACTGCTAAGCATCTACTCGTTCTTGATTCAGTCATCACTAGTAAAATCATGAGGAAAAAAACAAAACAAAACAACATGTCAGGTCTAAGGTTGAAAAATCTATGCACAACGCAAAACGGATTCAAAGATCTGACCTTTAAGAGCAACTGCGTTTGATGTTAAAACGAGCATATCTACGATGAAGATCACAGAAACCGGGAATTCCCAGACCTGTTTACCAGTATTACAGAAATAATATCACATTTTAGCATTTACAGACCTATATCTTCTTCGGTATCATCGGTTTAAGAGCAAGATTCTGAGAAATTCTTACGAAACATACCGGCATAGCAAATAGAAAGATCTTGACGTAACTCGAGATTAAGATCCCCAAAAGAATCTCTTTTCTTCTGCAAATCATATACTTACTTAATATTCAGGGCACATAAAGATAAGACTCTGGCGAAATTCATAATAAAAGCAAAACCTGTATACCTTGACATAACGAGCATAATCTTAGCCGCAATTGCAAACGATAAAACAAATGCGAAATTCGCAGATACTACATTGACCAGAACCTGTTAAAATGCATATAATTTTAACTTGATTTACTTAACATTCTCATAAACCCCAAATGTATACAATGTTCAAGGAAAAAGAACCAACCTTTAGAGATTCAAGAACAAAGCTCATCGACACACTTGATTCGTCATCGGTTCTTCGCAGTAGCAAGGTTCTATCTTTTGAAATTGTTAAAGGCTCTCCAAAATGAGAGTTGTATAGTATATAAATAAAAAAAAATCTAAAGGATACAAGTATCTAGAAGAAGATAAGCCAAGACCAATTTCGATAATAGATGCTGCCAAATTATTAAAATCCTCTAAAGATCAGATAACTGTAGATTCACCATTTAGAATCAAACTTTACAAAAACTAAAATGTTCACTAAATTTTGAGAGGCAATTAGAGCATTGAAACTAGACTTTAGAAACAGAGATCACGCAGAAATTTAGAACTAGAACAAAAAAAAAAATGATTGTTTTACCTGAATATTTGCAGTTTCTTGATTAACCACATTGTAGAGTAAGTGTCTATATGCTTTGGTTTTGTGAAGAATCAAGTCGATGAAAATAATCTGATAATCAAAAAACAAATAATCAAAAGTTAATGAATCCAAAACAAAGAGCAAAAAATTCAAGAAAAATGAAAATTTTAAAAAGAGACCATTAGCTCACACTCGACATATTCGTCTGCTACTTCCTCGCAATTCTCCTACCAAAATTTACATCAGAGAAATTAATAAAAAGCTTCAAACTTTGGGAAAATTAGCAGTAAAAAGTTAATAAAGCTTACGCATTTCATGAGGCGAAAATTGGCAGGAGAGTATTGAATGAACAAGGATTTAACTTTATGCCCACACTCCACACACCTCTTCTCTCTCGCCATCTCTCTCTCTCTTTCTCGTTCTTGTCTCCCTCTCTCCCTTTTCTCGATCGGATCCTTATTCGGGTATCAACTTGGGCTGTGATGGGCCTTCATTAGATCCTTATTCTGGCCTGAAGCCCAATTTCAATTTAGGTTTGTAATATCATCTTGGCTTGCACCTATTTGTTTACTGTAATTGAAGAGGTTCTCAACTTGTAGATGCTATAGTGTGTTTGCAATGTTTACTTTGGGATCGATTTTTAATTCGGACAAGATTTGGTAAGTCTTTTTATATATATATATAAGAGTTGGTAATTGGGATTATGATTAGGACCCTAACACATTGATGCTTGATCCTGATTTTTACTCAAAATTTTACTTTCTTTTCTTGTGAGAGATGTTCTTCTACTTGACGATTTATTACTTTTGAATGGTTTCTTTCTATCAAAATATTTCTACAAACGATTTAGTCCTGTGTAACATTATAACTTTTGGTTTCAATGTTGTTGAAGGCATATAACTTGAATCTTAACATTGCAATCTTTCAGATAATTGTGGCAAACACTGTAACTTGGTTTTATTATGTAGCGATGAAGAGACTTTAGATTTCGAAAAAGAAAACAAATTCCTTGGCTCAGTCATTGTTAATTGTTGTTGTTGATGCTCATACATGTTTGTGCTTCAATTATGATTAAGGAATCTGAAATTTTATTTAATACTGTTTGAATCTAACCAACTCTACAACGATGGAAAAAAAAAAACTACATCCGAAACAAAAATACAAAAAAAAAAGGTTAACAAGAGAAAGAAACTTCAATTAGCTAATCTCAAGGCTCAAGCCAACCAGAAAGCGAATGCTTAGTGATGGGGTTGAGGTCTGAAGGTGCATAACCATCTGTTGAAGCGGTCCATAAGTGACAACTCCATCTTTTGCGTGGCTTTGGTGAGTGGTCTGACCACGACTCGTAGCTTAAGTCCAGCCTCACAGTGACCAGTCTTGGAGCTAATGAAATAATGGACTCCTGGTTTGGTGAGCATGACGAGATCGTGTCCCGTCTTGTGCACGGCTACAGGAGAAGTCGGGTCACAAGATACGAATTCAAGGTCACCGCTGATCTCTAAGACATCGTTGACTTCGTTGCCGTATTCGAAAAGTATATTGTCTCCAACATGAAATTGTCTCTCCTCACTCCACTTGTTATAGAAGTCACTCTCTTCTGGAACGTTCCATCCTTTGGATTCACCGACTTTGTATATCTTTCCAAAAGGAAGAATCTTGCTCGGTGGTGGTGGAGGAATGGGACGCGAAGGGTCATGGACGACAAGAACGTCGAGCTTCTGTCCCGATGCGCATTGAGCATGGTTTGAGCTGATGAAGTAGTGATAACCTGGTTCCGTGAAGGTTACGGCATCGTGTCCTGTTCTGTAGACGGCTTTAGGAGATGAAGAGTCGCAGAATTCGTACTCCAAGGCACCGGAGACTTGAGTGACGTCGTTCGAGTTCCGATCGTATTCGAAGACCAAAGAATCTCCCACGTGGAACTCCTTACCCTTGGCCCATTCATAGTAGACGTCTTCCTTGGCAGTCCATCCATCGGACTCTCCGACTTTGTAGATCTTCGCCGAACAAGAACCCAAAAGAACCGTGAAGGTTGTTATTACCAACAGCACGAAGCCGAAGTTCTTCGTTGTTTTGGCCATGATTAGATGAATAAATTGAGAAGCGAACAAGAAAGGTTTTGGGATCTCGAACTCGCTGAATCAGAGAGAGATGTTGTGTTGTGTTGATGAATGATGAGTATGAAGAGAGCACATAGCCTATCTCTGTTTATATAATGCTTTACCATCTCTAATCCTTTTACGCTTATATTTTGTTTATTTCCTTTTTCTAAGATTTAATCTGTTTGCAGTATATTTATTTTTATTTTGCCTTATTTAATCTGTTTGAATATCTAATTTTTCGTTGTTATGGAACAAAATATATCTCTTATCAAGTTACTAGTATTACACCCGTACTTTCGTACGGAAATTAGTTTTATTTTAATATAGTTAGAATATTATTATTGTTTTATAAAATAACTAAAACATATAATTAATTTAAATTTAAATTTTAAACAATTGAGAGAGGTTGAGATAGAGATCTTGATTTTGTGACGAATAATTGTTGGATTTGAGGAAATTAAGCAGCAAATAAATTTTATCAATTAAAATCGAAAATTTGAAAATAGAAAATATTTTTAATAATATAGTGCAATACGTAAGACTAATCATGAATTGTTAAATTGAGAATGAATTTAAAATTTATTTATTAAAACTATAAAATGTGTTGTTAAAAAAATAGAGATTTATAACATAAAAATTATTTGTTTTAAAGTATTTCGAAAACTAAAAAAAATAAAATCTTATTTTTGTTATTGCAAATCGAGATATTGAATTTGTGGGAGTAAAAATAGGGGAAGTTACAAAAAACTTTGTTTTTGAGAATAATAGAGAGTTGCAGTTTTTTGTGAATTGACTTGTGATTTATTATATAAAGATTTTCAAATTTAGGAGTTATTTTTTCCTTTTTTAAATGCAGTTTCTTTCCATTATTAGCTAAAAAATACAGTTACAAACAAAACTAAGCTCTGCCTTTAACTTTCTTTCCTTTTCTTAGTTTTTCCTAGATTACTCGAATTATTTCCTTTATATGTTTTGTTTTCGTAGTACTTACTAAATTAATCAAAAATCTAATCCTCTTAATTAACTTCTTCGCACGATTTTATCTTCTTTCTTATCTTCTTAATTTCTGTCCACTGATATATAATTTCGTAACAAACTAAACATTCTTTTTAATTATTTTCGACGAATCCTTAACTATCTAGCAGAGCTTCTTTAAAATCTCTGGTTTCAAAATCTCTTCCCTCCAGCAGAGCAGTCTCATGATTAATAGTTTTGCAGAGTTCATTATTGCTTCCGAGGCTTTTTGTTTCTTTGTAATTTCATTTCTCAGTTTTGATTTTGTATCACAAACGATATTTCTCTTTCATTTTCGTTTAAATGTAGTGCATCCAATAAAAACAATAAAAAAATCCAAACAAGATACGTACGGACGTACGGACGAACGGTTATAAGTAATCATCAAAACTAGAAACCAACGAAGTAAAATGAAAATAAATAGTAGAAAAAATTCTTTTTGGGATAAAGTAAAAAATGAAAGAACATAGCATACCTTTTGTATTTCTTTTTCTAAATTATTATTATAAACTGAAATTGTCCTTCCAATAGCTTCTCTTTTTTGTTCTCTGTCCATAACCTACAAATCTCTTTAAACCAAGCAAAGGCAATAGTAACCAAACAAACTAAAATTGGACCATGGGTAGGGAGAGAGAGAGACTTTTGGAAATGCCCATTAGCTTAGAATGTACCATGAAACTTTGTCAGCTTACCTAGAGATAGGCACAGCGAGTACAATTCATCAAATTTATATGCCTTTTTCTCCTTTCCCAATTATACATCTCAAACTATAGCAAAAGATAAGCTGAACACTTTTGATTTATGGATTGGTGTATGCATCTCAATATCATGAGTTAGTATAGTAAGAAGTACTAGAGATTATATAAAGATGATTAATTATTTATGTATTTATAATTAAGCTTAATATAACATTGAAAGATGGAGGTTTTCTATTCAACATGGTAATTAGGGCTCAATTAGGATCAACATGTTGAAACAAAAACTCAAAACCAAACATTTAAAAACCAATATAGATATAAGCCCCATTAATTTCCCACTACATATTCCCCAATTGCCAAATGACCTAATGATTTGAAAGTTCGAACTAGAGAAAAAACCAAAAAGGAAACAAGCGGAGAGAATTAAAGAAAATAATGGTGAATAAATTATTTCTTATTTTATTATATCTTCAAAGCTCTAAAGACTTCCCTTTCCTTTTATATTCTTCATCATCACTTAGCTGCATAACCAAAGAAGACGATGCACCCATTTCGCCACGTGGTGATCTCCAAGATGATTGATCATCGTCTCTGATCACAACCGGAGACGACGAAGAGTACCCTGCAACTCCCATTTCGCCACGTGTCTCCCCTGAGGATGAAGACTCCTCCACGTCAACCCCAAACAGCCTCAGCTTCTTCGTCGTCGACGGCTGAGGAGGCGCCGATAGAGGTACCCTCCCCGCTGGAAAAACAGGAACCGAGTCATAAACGAACGGCTCAGATCTACCAAGATTCCACTGATGATGATGATCCAACGGTGATCCCGCGTAGTAACTCCCTCCATTAACAATTCTACCATAACCATACCCTAAAAATTCCCTTTCTTGAAATTGGTTAGGATGAAACGGTGGAAAACTCCGGTAGCTTGGCATGGGATATTCCGTCACCGGATAATAAGTAGCCGTTGGATATGTCGGAGACCCGAAAATGAAATTATGCTGATTAATGGTGTGTACGAGGTTTATCTCGGCCCTATGCCTCCAATCGATGAACATTATTTTCCGTCGTCTCTCCGGCGCGTTATCGTCCGGGATGTAGCCACGGTGGAAAGAGACGGTATCTCCGGCGAAGAGTTTCTTCTCTTTGACAAAACGGCTCCATCCTTTGGTCATCACGTAGCTTTGGCTACTGTTCCAGTACGAGTAACGAAACCTCCACATCTTGCCGTTTCTGTCTTGGAAATCCAACACTGTGCCGTTTTGATTGTTGTCTAAAGGGAAGTAGTTCTCTGCATGTTGCTTTGGAATCACGAGCCGGTTTAGTTTACCGACGTCACTTGGTGTCAACACTTTGTCGAACATGTGCTCTCTCATCTCCGAGTTGTAGAAGTAATTGCTGTTGCCGGAACCGCTAGCTCCCATCTCGGTGATTTCTTGGTCAGAATTCGTCGTTGACATATCCATCAAAAGTGTATCCAAGGTTTTTTGTTATTGAGAAGATTGATGACCCAATTTCAAGATCTTTCAAAAGTATCCAACTTTTTTTGTTATGGGTTCTTGACAAGAAGATAGACCAATTCAAGATCTTACAAAAGTTATTCAACTTTATTTTTATGGATCTGATGAGTGATTCTTGACAAGATGATGACCCAATACAAAATCCTTCAACATATACATGAGATATATTATTAGAAATTAAATAAAAATCACTATACCATAAAACTAAGAAAAGAAATAATAATTAAATTATAGATCAAGTGAAGAACAAGAACAAGAACAAAACCTTTAAAAAAAAAAAAGTGAAAAAGAAAACCCTAGAATCTAGAAGAAGAAGACAGACGTACTCTTTGTGTTTGCTTCTTCTTCTGATCTTTTCGTTGACTCCAAAAGATAAATAAATGAAAATGAAATCAATGGTTTCGAGTTAAATTGGGTTCTCTCTCTCTTTCTCTCTATATGACTTTAAAGGGTGAAGAAAAATATTGGCTTGAGAGAGATTTTCTCGATGATAGAGATGAAGATCACATATTAGAGAAGAGTAAAGGGGCCCATGAATGATGTGGTTTGGGTCATGTGAGAGCTTCTTGTCCTTTTCAATTAGCTATAGACTTGGGGTAACTCTAGCTATTTATATAGATATACAAATATATACTTACATGTATTGTGTATAGGTGAGGCAAGTGTGTCAATGTTTTGTGAGACTATTTGCTCTACTTTTGATATCTGTATTTTTAATTTCCTCTTTATTCATATCAGATCTTTTGTATTTATGGTTTTTGTTTGTTACTTTCTTCTAACTAGTTATTTTTAGCTAATTAAATTAATGTCTCATATATTATAACTAATATGTGTGCTAAAAAATAGAAAACACTACCAGAGTATACTATTAAGATATAAATTTACAAGATATTGCTCCGCGCATATGCGACGCGTGGAAATAGTTAATTTTAGTATCTAGCTAGTAGCTATATATGTGTATCAGAAATATGTAAAAAGAACATGAACATATTTAAAAATAGATTACAAGATAGACATTAGGCCAGCTAAATAATTTTTTAATCTATACATGTAAGAAAATCCTTAAAAATTTTAATAATAGATTACTAGATAAATATTATACCAGATACATGTTTTTAAAGAAATTATATAAGAAAATCTTACAAATTATTATTAAAACTCATAACATTTTTGGAAATATTAATTTTAGTAATTTTTGATGTAAATATTTTATTTTATCTATGTTAAAGTATATAAACTCTAACATCTTGATAAAGTATAGTCTTTATGTAAAACTATAATGAGACACTCTATAGAATACATTTATTGTTTAGTTTTATTTTCTAAAAAATACTAAATTTTAAAAAAGTTAAGAAATACCAAAATGGTTTTAAATCAATATGGTCAAAACATTTTCACACATAAAACAAATTTTTAGTGTTTTCTAAATTTTAAAAGTTGTGGTAATTTTAAATTATAAATTGCAAATATTTAATTTTTTTTTGAAAAAATTTCAAGTAAAAATTATTAAATATTTTTCAGGTGATAACCATATGTTTGTATACAGGTGATATCCAATAAAGTCTTCCAGATATTTTAAATATAATAATAATAACAGTTATTTTGTTTTTGGTAATTTGTTTTTATCTCTAAACTTAACAAGTGGATTTCAATCTAATATCTCAATTAAAACTATATCTGTATACTTGTCTTAATTTGTCGAAATGTAAACACGTGTAACTTATTAAGATTTTCTTTTCATCATCTTAATTAGTTATGTCATATGGTATTACATTAGAAAAACGTATTCTTCTGACTTTTTCCTTAATTAGCTTTTTACCTGTCAGAACTGAGCAAGTCACATAGATTATCATTCATGCCTGATAAAAAAGGAGAAAAAAAAAATAGACAATGGAGATGTGCAATTGCTGATAATCTTTATGTAAGAAAAACATAACAAATTTTGTCTAATTCGTCTCATTGATTATTACAAAAGTCAAGTGGAAATTAGCTCTGGTTTTCTATGTGTGTCCATGTTTTGTGGTACCCAACATTATTTACATCAACATCAAAAGCACAATAAGCATTTTGAAATTAAAAGATATATATACAAATCAATATTCCATATGTATGACTTTATGTCTAAATATTTTAATAAATTCAGGAGTGGATGTTAAGAACAAATATTTTCTAGTTATATATGTTGTCAATTTAAGCTTTAATTTTGGTTATTGGCTTCGTTTACATGTTATAAAAATATAGTTTTTCTTTTGTTTGCATCACACTTTATAAAAATGTTTAACAAAAACTGGAAAATCAGAACACAGAGTTTTTATTTTTTAGAGTTTTAATATTTTGTTCACATATTAATGCTATGTCAAACGATTACATGAGATGATAAAAACATAAACTATTTTACCAATATTTTGACCCAAAAAAAAAACTATTTTACCAATATATATATGGTGTTTTTCTGCGTGTGACTGTGAATTGCAATATAAATTACGTACATGCACACATTAATTTTTCTAATTATATATGATATAGTTTAAAATGAACATTCAAAAATTTAAAAATCCAATTCTCCTAACAATTGAAATGTAAGGACATATACATATGTTGCCGAACCTGATTAATATGCTTATATACCCATATTCTTGTTATGTTTAATATGGGTTGTGTTTGTACCAAAACGAACTTGAAAGATTCCAGTGGTTTCAGATTATCAAAAAAAATGTTCTAGAATTAATTTCATGATATTATGATATAGTTTGTAGAGTTAATTTTTCGCTTTTTCATGATTTAAAAGTGATTAGTAGCATATAGTACCCCTACTGTTAAGTAATATATCTAGCTTAAACCCTTAAAAATCTATACTAATAAAAGGGGTTCTCTAAGCCTTAGAGAGTGTCCACCTCAGCTTTCTCAAAAATCGTTTTAGGGAGGACACGTGGCTTATATTTTTGAGGCTACTGGATCGCAACTCGCAAGTAATCGAGACTTCAATTGTTTCGGCTTCCTCCAACGTTTAGGCTTCTCTTCTTCTATTCCAAAATCTATTCGAACGAGAGGACAAATTAGCTTCTGGAATCTTCGAACCTTTCGTCTCTCATCTTAAATTCGCTAGAGATCAGATCTCTAAACGCGGTTACTCCATTTCTCTGACTCCTCCTTCTTCTCACTCTTCTTGGTTCACCAAATCCACTTTTGATCGGGAATTTCATTTCTCAATTCTGTATCGGCTTCGATTCTGTTCAAAATTTCGAAATTCAGATTTCGAATTATCATCATTCGATCAATTTTTTTTGCGTTATCTCTGCAAATTTTTGTTTAGGGTTCGATCTATACCACTGTGATATTGATACTATGTTGATTAACAATGGTGTTGTTGACTTGATTTGACTTGTGTTAATGAGTTTGCTGATTAAAAGTTTCTTTATTTGAAGGTTTGTGAGATTCGTAAATACGCCTGCGATTATAGAGAGATTTGCGACTCTGGAGAAAGAGATCTTGCAGATTGAGAATTCTATTCAAGCTAATGAAATTGCCAATGCTGCTGATGCTCAGCTATTACAAGACGGTAATGCGTATAATTATACTTACTAAAGCTGGCTTTGTGATGGCACTTGTGTTGGATTTTAACAGTGTCCTGGACATAATATACTAACATTTGATTTGCTTATCATTTGCAGGTAGTAATAATACTGGAGTTATCAGTATTCGAAAGAAGTCAAATGAGTCCTCTAAGGTAACTCACGGTTTCAAGTGGTCACTGTGTTATATAGTAATTGGTTTGGTCAATTGAGTGTTTTCCTCTAAATGTATTACACAGGAATCTGAGAATGGCAATGAGGCTGCAGGAGAGAAAACCTCTAACTAACTCTTTTAATCATCGAACTATATACGTTTTCTTTTGGAGCATCATGCAACTGATGGAGAAGTTTTCGTTGACTAATTGTGTTTTTATTTCTCATTGAATAGGATTCAGCTTCAACGTCTTCTTGAAACTAGAAGAACATTGCTTTGGAGACAGCAAGCAACGGCCTATGCACGAGGGGTTATTGCTGGTTACGAAATTGATAGTATTGATGATCTCATACTATTTGATGTTGCTTTTGGGGCGTCAAGGTTAAGGTATGTAAAATGTAAATATTGCTTACCCATTTCATCGTTTCTCAACCTCATTCATTTGCTTTTCAATGAGATCAGTTTGAAATCGTTTGTCCTTTTCATTATTATGCAGGGAAGCGTGTGTAAAGTATAAGGAACTATGGAAGAAGAAACACGGAGACGGGCTTTGGATGGCAGAATTAGCAGCTGTGAAAGCGTATGCTCCAGCGGATATGTCATTATTGGGTTCCTCAGGGATCATTCTCAGTAATGAAGGGGCTGCTCTATGTACAAGCTCATCTTATCAGATGCTGATGGCACTCAGACTATTGTTTCTTTAAAAGGTTGCTCTATTGAGGCAAGGATTCTCTTTAGATTCGTTTAACAAAAATCTGCTTCAAATAGATGAAAAGAGTGATACTTTAATCATCAATTTACTAAATGAATAATTTGTTGTCAAGAATTACAATCAAAAAACTGCTTCGATGTGTTGATTACTGAATTTATTCTGATTATAATTGTTCGGTCCTGATTATCTCTGTGTTTGGGACTTGATAGAACTTAAGAAGAAGCATCCACTCGACAATGGAGACTGCGATTTGTGGGAAATTAGCTCTCGCACCATCCACTCTCTTCAATTCTAAATCAGGTTTCTTCGTCTTCTCTTATCTCTGATTCCATATCAAGATCTCTTGATGTTCTGTTTCGAGTCTTTGAATCAAAGTTGGAAGCTTTATTAGTAACTGCTTATTCCAATTGCTACATATTGATTTGCGGTACTCTATGTAAGGGAATTAAGTGAAGAAACTTGTCTGAAACTCTCCTGTCCAAAGCAAAATTGAATTGGATATTCGTTTGCTTTGCTAAACAAAACTGAATTAATTACATTGTTCTTGATGGCATAGACAACGATGAGTTGCTTCAAAGGTACACTAACAAACACATTTCAGCTTCGTTTAGCCAGATAAAAGCATATTATTTTTGTTGGATTTCTCATCTGATTTTGTGTTTAGCTGCTCAATTAAGTTTACTTTGATATAACACTTGTAGCTTCACTAGCCTCTTCAAAGATGAGTATAATAAGATTCCAAGAAACTCCACCATTGATTCGACAAAAGAACCAGGCCATGTACTCAGCGTTGCAAGTAAGAAGATCCCATCTATTAGTATAGATTCTATGTTCTGATGATGATTTGTGTTTGTTTGAATCGAAATTGATGCAGTGTGCCTAGATGACACTACCTGGCTAAACAAGAAGATGAAAAGGAAGCGGTATACGGAGGCGCTAGAGGATCGGGTTATTTCACTTATTGCGTCATTATTTGGTAAGAAGGCAAGTCATATGCTCATGTCAAAAGAAGAGAGGCAGAAGAAGAAGATTGATTTTCTTTCATAGTTTTGATGATTGTTTACAAAGAAACAACGACCTAAATAGCAAACAAAGCAGTTTCTTTCAGTTTAGAGGCAATCTGTTGTAATTGCGTTGTCTCCTTTTGTGTTTGTTGCAGGTGCAGATGCTTCCTTCGTCGAGATTTGTAAGCTTAATTTTCAGTTTCCTTTTTGGGCCATGTGGGCCGACATGGACTCTCCTAAAGTCAATTGTGTTTTTCTTTTGCAATAGAAATTTAAAGTTAAAAATAATATAAAAAAAAAAAAACCAAACAAAGGACACAATAGCACAAATAGCAAAAAAACTAAGAATATAAGATTTAGACTTCGATCTTTCTCTTCAATTTCTCAGACCCTTCGATCTTTCTCTTCAATTTCTCAGACCCAATAAGGATCTAATCCAAAATCGTAAACAACGTTTGCGACCATGTCACCAACAATTAACGTAAACTTAAATGAGATAATAATAAAAAGTTTGGGTTACCAAACATGTTTTTTCAACCCATTTGCGGATACAATTATATATTGTATTTAATCGTATATTTGTTGTAATAAAAAAAATGTCAAAATCTCAAAATAAATTAGTTAGAAGAAGTTTATGATAAAACAAATAAAATTTAATAAAACTAAATACTAAAACATATCCGCGCGTAGCGCGGAATTATCCCTAGTAGTCCTAGAAACTAATCATCTTTAACATATACAATATATCTTATGTAATATAGCATAAAACGTTTTCAAAATGATAACATGATAAAATATATCAACAAACGATTAGGGTAAGGACCAGTGGACCACTACGTCCATGTAGAGTTTGTCGCAAAAGAGCCTCCCACGCTTTTCCTTCACACATTTTCATTTTTGATATATTATCAATTTACTAAATTACTTTCTCCAACTTGGAGGTATATTTTTGGGCCCTTGGGGGACTTTTTTTCATTAATTACTTTTCGACCCTTTTTATAGTCATCGAAAAATGTTAGGGATTAATTTGGTCCCCTTTAGGAAGCAAGCAATGCTTTATGAAATTTCGTAGTACGTGTGATCAGAAAAATGCTAAATTCTGTTGTGTAAATATATATATATTCATATACAATTTTGTCGACATCTATTGTGTTTTGTGTATATAGTCGTAATCTATTTATTAAAATGCAGACACTAGCTAGCCGAAAATAGCTATTATATGATTTTCTTTGGTGAAAATAGCTATTAGTATATGATATGAAAATGAAACTAGCCGGTCCTGTTGAAAAAAAAAAAGTAGCCGGTCCAGTTTCATTCTGGAAACCAAGAAAATAACTGAAACATTGATAATTAATGTAAGCGTAGTCAATGATAGATTTGAAATGTGTGCGTATGGGTATGCATAATATAATGTGTCATGTATGGAGAATGGGCATGTATGGAGAATGGGTTTTTTTTTTTTGTCAACTGCATATATAGATTAGCTTAGAGAAGCCAATTATGATGAATGTGGTTTACATAAGTAACACCGGTAGGACACGAACATGTCGTGCCAACTTATCCGCTTGAACATTCTCGCTCCGCTTGAACATTCTCGCTTCGCTTGATATGAGATAAAGAAAAAAAAGAGAATTCTTCCATATCGGCGGCAATGTCTTCTAGATAAACTGCGAATGCCGGCCATTCTGTTGGAGAAGACACCATCTTCACCAGGTCAGAGCAGTCAGTCAGAAACGCGACATGTTGATTTCCAGCACCGATCATGCATCTGAGTATAGAGAATGGGTCTTATCATCAATTCATCATCGTAGGAGCAAAATATAGTCCATTAATTGTATGGAAGATAGGATTCTGCAAAATTTCTGTAATAACTAATAATCCGCTTCACTCAGTTATTAGTTTTGATCCGATTTGGATAACTGTAATAAACTTAGATAAGTGTAATTTTACATAGCAAAACAAATGCTTATTATCCATGGAGCAAATTACAAAATATAATATCTATAACTACCAATATTCAATCCGTTTTAGAAATAAAAATACAGGTTATATCTATTTATTATATTGTTACAAAATTAGTAATGGGATTCTTTACCTTTGTATAATTATATTAATAACAAAACAATAAAAAAATTAAAGAAAAAAAATAATTCTATGCATACCTTATAAAATTGAGATAGACTGCACAAAGTACATTTAAGATTTTTCGGTTATAAAATTGAGACAGACTTTGCAAAGATTTTAAGCTTTTTTTCAGTTTTATAGAAGGTTTTGATTTACTCCGAGTTTGATTTAATATTTCTTGCTGTTACAGATTGCTTCGCCGTCTTATCTAGAACCACATTTACTGATGTTGTTTTTGTGAATTTTTTGCTCTCCAGATTGGATAATTAATAGAGAAATGTTAAAAAAAAAAAAAAAAAAAAAAAAAATTAGTGTGCAATTGATAAAGAAAAAAGAAATACAATTTCTTTTACAATAAAAGGAGATTGACATACACGCGCTATAGTTTGTTGGGCTAGGCCCAGTTTGGGTGAGCAGCAGATCCAACTATCTGACAAAAGAAGAAGAAAAAAGTTCTCCACCACCTGACAATTTCTCATTCTGATTCTGCAAATCTAATTGGGATTTGGATTTCAGAGGAAAACAAATAGGAATAGGGACTCTTCTAAAGTGACAGTGACACTTATTATTTTGAAAAAAGAGAGACTGGTTTCATTGGAACCAAATCGAAGCTTGAAATTACAACACAAGTGAGAAAACTCTTAATGTTCAGACAAAAAAGATCCCCATAAGAAAACAACAACAACAACAAAGAAGCTTTAAAGCCAAATATGAGACACGTGCTTATTTCAAAATCCAAATATCAGACAAGTTCTTGTTTTTTTTTTGCATATTCACTGCAACAAAATCTGAGATTGCAGAGCAAAAATTGGCAGGAATGTTCTTGAAGAATGTCTTTTTATCTATCTCCTCAGGGTGTGAAGAATGTACTCAGCGTAAAGGTCCCTGTAAATGATTTCAATATCAAGATTTGCTACAAGATTTTTTTTTAAAAAAAAAACAGAAAGGGAATTTTGAAGTATAAAATAAAAAAGTTTACATACATTGAGTACTGAATGGCTTCAATAGCAGGACCAGGTTGTAGAAAATCATTCACTGCTACTTCCTTGTTCTCATTCTTCTTGTCTGTTAAATTTTGGTTAAAGGTAACAACAATAAAACAATGCTTTGTTTCCTAATCAAGAATTAAGATTGAAGATTAAATAATAAATTAAGGATACAATCTTCAAAGAATCGGCGGATTTCAGAGAGACGATGAGGTGGAAGCTCACTGATGTTGGTGTAATGCTTGTACTCAGGATCATCAACACAAACTGCAATGATCTTGTCATCTTTTTCACCCTTTATTAGTAGACAAAAACTCAGAATCAGCTACAAATACAATGCTTAAACAAACTTCTACCAAGAAATATCAGAGCTTTGGAAGTTACCTGGTCAATCATAGGCATTAAACCAATAGCTCTGGCGCGCAGAAAACAACCTGGAAGCACAGGCTCCTGTACAGATTCAACTTCATTAAGAATTTTTTCAGCTACATCAAATTGATTTTTGATTGTGAATGTTTGGATTAGACTCAAACCTGCATGATAACTAAGACATCCAAAGGGTCATTGTCTTCACATAATGTGCGGGGGATAAAACCGTAGTTATGAGGATACACAACCGATGAATACAGAATCCGATCAACCTGCAAGAAACAATCAAACACTTGACATTGGTTTCCCCACACAATATGTTTAAAATCAGATCATTCTATTTTTCAAGATTTGATCTTTTTACCTTGATGAGTCCTGTTTTCTTGTCAAGTTCATATTTGACTTTGCTTCCTTTTGAGATCTCAATAACCTGATTTTTCATTCAAAAGTCAAATGATTATAAAATTCTCTTTTGTGATCTTCTCAGTAAAAACGAATTACATCATCAAGCATAAGACGTACCACATTGAAAATCACTGGAGCTCCAGGTCCTGCAGCCAAATAATAATTTTACTTAATAAAGACTCTAATCAGCAACTACAAAATCTTTAACAGTGATTATTACCGATTTCAAGATCATGCCATGGATGTGCAGCAACCGATCTCCTAGATAAAGATGAAAGAATCCTCTCGTTTAAGCGTGGAGTAGGTCGCTGAAGCTTCTGAGATTGATTCTGTTTCACTTCTCCTTCTTCACTCATCTAATAACAGAGCAAAACTAACCAAATGTTAGCATCTTTTTAAATCAATTTCATGACTTGACGTCTAAATCAAGATAGAGAATCTTTAACTAGTGATGCTGATCAGTGATCACACGATCCATCACTTGCTCAAAATCAGATTCTACTAGTGCGATAAAAACCAACAAAACCCCATCAAGATATTGAATCAATCATCTTCAAGATTCAGTTAAACCACTAACACGATTCAACACTAACAATTTGTGTCAAATTCGTTTATTTCTCGATAAATCTTCCGTTAGAAGCAAAATCCAGAGGATCAAACATCAATACGCAACAAAATTTGAGATCAAGAACAAAGAAAATGAAAAGTCGTACCTTGGAAGCGTACTTTCAAGAACAGAACAATCTTGCGGAAAGTATGGAGAAAGAAAAGTGACGAGGAAGAGAAAACAGTAAAGCGCGTGTTCTTCAATTGCGAGCCATAATCTTATTTATAGAAAGCGAGAAAAACGGATTAAGCTTTAATAAACTCGTAATTAAGTTATTAACTAAACATGATCTAATAATCACCGTTCGATCTCTTAAAACCTGGGGCCTACCGTAAAACACTAATCTCACTCTCTTGAACGATTCTCCAACACACACGTGGCACTCCCGCTTTAGCTATTTAAACTAGTGAAGAAAAAAACGAAGAAGCAAGAAACCAAATTTTTTTGTAACAATGGCTATCAACAGAATCGCGATTGGAACGCCAGGAGAAGCTAGTCGTCCCGATGCGATAAGAGCGGCTTTCGCAGAGTTTTTCTCAATGGTTATATTCGTTTTCGCCGGTCAAGGCTCAGGAATGGCTTACGGAAAACTAACTGGAGACGGTCCAGCCACACCTTCGGGTCTCGTGGCAGCATCTTTGTCTCACACGTTTGCGTTGTTCGTGGCGGTTTCAGTCGGAGCAAATGTTTCAGGCGGCCATGTGAACCCGGCTGTTACATTCGGAGCTTTTATCGGTGGGAATATTACGTTGTTAAGAGCTATTCTTTATTGGATCGCTCAGTTACTCGGAGCAGTCGTAGCTTGCTTGTTGCTCAAGGTAAGCACAGGCGGGATGGAAACGGCAGCGTTTTCACTCTCCTATGGAGTCACGCCGTGGAATGCAGTTGTTTTCGAGATTGTGATGACATTTGGGTTAGTTTACACGGTTTACGCTACTGCCGTGGATCCCAAGAAAGGTGATATTGGAATCATTGCTCCATTAGCGATTGGGTTAATCGTTGGAGCTAACATTCTGGTCGGTGGTGCGTTTGATGGTGCGTCAATGAACCCGGCGGTTTCGTTTGGTCCGGCCGTGGTCAGCTGGACTTGGACGAATCATTGGGTCTATTGGGTTGGTCCTTTTATCGGTGCAGCCATTGCAGCTATTGTTTATGACACTATCTTTATCAGTAGTAATGGACATGAACCACTCCCTTCAAATGATTTCTAAATTAGGGTTTTTTTTTCTTGTTTCTTGTGAAACAACAAATCTGCTGATGTGCCCTACTAAGGGTACTTTAAGGGAGATTGATAATATTCTCTCATGTGTTTTTTAATGTTTTTTAGTCGTGTGGCTAAGATGTTAATTTTACTACTTTTCTTGTTTTAAAGTTATTAATAAACCGATCGATTGTTGGAAATTTTTACATTAGCTTAAATTATATTGAGTTAACGTGTGAGGTTTACGTAGAATTCTGTCACACGTAAGAATTCATGTACAACAAATTGTATTGGAAGGCATATTCTTGAGATTATGCTTCCATTGTGAAAACATATAAAATATAATGGGACCCGCCATTATCAATACTATGAGGATATATGTGGTTGATTGGCCCATGCACGTTCTAATATGTGAATCTTGCTAATGATATTTTAATGGATTTAAGTATTTAACAAAAAAATGGAATTTAATAAAAATTAAATCATAATGCAAGACAATTTTTCAATCGACTATACTATCACAAGATTATTGCTTCAACGCTAGGAAATTAAAAATCAAACATTTAAAGTATGATGAAAATGCATCATAAAAAATGGTTTCAGATCCAAAAATATTGTAATGCATCGAAGAACATCGTTTATTTATTTTTAATTAAATTGGAATATGAAATTAGACTATTGTATATGTATGAACGGTCTTTTCGGTGTCCCTGTTTTTCCTCTAAACGCGTTTAGCAGTAGCTTGCACGTTCAAGCAAAGTGCGATGACTACTCTCCATGTATATATATTCCTCAATAATTATAACTCATCGTGGGTTTTAATATAAAAAAAAAAAAAAAAAACTCATCGTGGATTTAGAAGAGATATGTAATGGACGTACGTAGGTTATAACTTTATACAATGTTTTTACAACATTATATCACTTGGATACTGTTGAACCAAACTACCAAACCGGATATACTACCAAACCGGATATTGTTCACCAAGTTTCGTATCTCTTGCTCATCAAGCATCGTATCATGTGAATATTTCTTATATGATCTCTTTCCTTGTACGACACAGGTCACAACTCTATATATTGTAAACTCTTCTATGTTAATAAACAACACAAATTCTCCACAGACTTTCATCTTTGTTCATGGTATCAGAGCCAAACTAAAATAACTGATTCAAAGAAAAACGTGATGGAGGCAAGTGGAGAAGCGACGGAGAAATCAAAATTGTACCAGTTGGCGAAGAATGAGAATCCAGGCGCTGTGATTGCTCAGATAAAATTCGATGGTGACAATTACGACGAATGGGCGCAAGCTGTAAGAACGGCTTTGCGTGTGAAGAAGAAGTATGGTTTTGTTGATGGAAGTATCACAAAACCAGAGGAGAACGATGCAGACTATGAAGATTTGGTTTCTGCAAATTCCATGGTGGCTTTGTGGATCCTCAATACGGTCGATGCGAAAGTGAGGAGAACACTGGCAAATAAGGAAGATCCACATGAGCTTTGGAAAGAAATCAAAGACCGATTCTCAGAAGGAAACGGACCTCGAATTCAGGAAATCAAAACTGAATTGGCCTGTCTCAGACAAGGAGGTGCAAGTGTGATTGACGAAGCTATGGGATGATCTGGTGAATTATGAGAAGACTGTGACGTGTAAATGCGGCAAATGTACGTGTAATATCGCAGTGGAATTGGAAAAGAAAAGAGACGAGGACAAAATCCATCAATTCCTGTTGGGTCTCGATGAAGAGGTGTACGGAGCGGTGCGAGCCTCGATTATTAGCACAGATCCTTTGCCGTCAATAAATCAAGTTTACTCAAAGGTGAAATCAGTGGAGAGAATCAACACAGTGATGAGAGGAAGGGAGGAACAAAGCAACAAAGCTGCTTTTAGTGTACGAACCAGAGGCGTTGAAAAAGATTTCAACATGCGAACAGGAAACGCTGCAAAGGAAGACAAAAACAAGTGTTGTACGGTGTGCAAGAAAACTGGACATGGAGCAGACACTTGTTTTCAGGTCATAGGTTATCCCGAATGGTGGGGAGAACGAACTCGTCAAACCGGAAGAGGTGGTGGCAGAGGCGGAGGCAGAGGGCGTGGTGTTGCTAGAGCACATGCTGTTCAGGTTATTGGAGGAGGAGAAAGTAGCACAGAGGCTGAGAAGAATGGCTACACGGGACTCACCAATGAACAGTGGAACAGCTTGATGCAGTTGCTGGAGAAACAGAAGCAGAACACCACGGAACCTCGCTTAACTGGTAAGATTGATTATTTGGAATGGGTACTTGATACGGGAGCTAGTAATCATATGACTGGTTACAGAGATAAATTGAGTGATTTGAAATATATGTTGCCATGCTCTGTTGGATTGCCAAACGGTAAAAACTCGATTTCAAGAGAAAAAGGAAGTGTAGTTTTTGATGGTGATTTCAGTCTTAAGAATGTGCTGTTTGTACCAGATTTGAGGTGCAACTTGATATCAGTTTCTCAGCTAATTGCAGACTTGGATTTTGTGATGCAAATAGCTAATAAAGGATGTGTGATTCAGGACCGTTTAACGAGGAACCTGATTGGTGCCGGTGAGCTATGGGAAGGGCTTTATTTCTTTCGTAGGATGTCGAGTTTTATGGCTTTTAAGATGAATAAAGACGGAGCTGGAGATATATGGCATCGAAGGCTAGGACACCCGTCAAATGCTGTTTTTTATTTGTTTCCTTCTGTTGGTAGTAGAGTTAATGATTTCTCAACTTGTGATGTTTGTTTACGATCAAAACAATGTCGAAAGGCTTTTCCCTTGAGTGATAATAAAAGTTCTGAAATTTTCGAGCTTATTCATGTTGATTTGTGGGGACCTTATAGAAAACCAAGTCTTTGCAATTCTTACTATTTCTTGACAATAGTGGATGATTTTTCAAGAGGAGTGTGGGTTTTTCTATTACACAACAAGGGTCAAGTCGGGAAAACTTTGAGGAATTTTATGGCAATGGTTCTGCGACAGTTTGGAAAGAAGATTAAGATTGTTCGGAGTGATAACGGGACTGAGTTTACTTGTCTCAAGTCTGAGTTTGATAAAGAAGGAATTGTTCATCAAACCTCGTGTGTCGGAACTCCACAACAAAATGGAAGAGTTGAAAGGAAGCATCGTCATATTCTTAATGTGGCGAGATCTCTTATGTTTCAATCCGACTTACCGATTAAGTTCTGGGGAGAATCAATCTTAACGGCAGCACATTTGATTAATCAAACTCCTTCAAGTGTCTTGAATGGAAAAACGCCTTACGAGATGATATATGGGAAGCCTCCAACTTATGATCATTTGAGGATATTTGGATGTCTAGCGTTTGCTCACAATCAGAAACGCGACGGTGATAAGTTTAATTCTCGAAGCCGTAGGTGTGTGTTCGTTGGATACCCTTTTGGTAAAAAAGGCTGGAACTTATATGACTTGGACACACAAGAATTTTTTGTGTCAAGGGATGTGATTTTTGTTGAAGATATTTTTCCCTTGAGTAATTCGGTGGTTTCACAAACGGCGGAGTCGACACGTGCTGCAGATTTTGCCATGTTTGATGATGAGGAACCAGAATTAAGAACAACAACATTGACTGTTGAAGACGCAAACATCGACAGAAGAGAACAGATTACAGAAACATAGCAGGATGAACAAGTGGACAACGGGGTTCTAGATCAGATTGTGGAAGGAGATTCACACGAAAGTAGGGATAATATACAAAGTAGAACAGACGTTGATGAACCTGCAGCTGAAGTAGATCAAGGAATTGACGATAGAGAAGAGTCAAATAGTGAAGATGAACCAGAAGAAGAACGTTTCGGACCAGGATTACGTCAGATTAAGCTTCCGGCGAAGCTTAAAGACTATGTTCTTCACACGATCCATGATAATGGAGATGAGGAGTTTCTTTGTACGTATCCGTTATCTGACTTTCTTAATTGTGACAGATTCTCTCCAGCTCACAAGGCGTTTCTCACAGCCATTAGCAACGAGGTTGAACCCAAAACGTTCCGAGAAGCCGTTGCAGATAAGAGATGGAGAAACGCTATGCAATTAGAGGTTGGAGCTCTCGAAGAAAATAAAACATGGGACTTGGAGGAACTCCCTGCGGGTAAGAAAGCAATTGGTTCGCAATGGGTGTTTCTTATAAAATTCAAAGCAGATGGAACCATTGAGCGATTCAAGGCTCGACTAGTGGCGCTTGGCAACAAACAAGTTGCAGGCGTGGATTATTTTGAAACATTTGCCCCTGTGGTCAAGATGACAACTGTTCGTACGTTTCTCGGTGTTGCTTCCGCGAAGGATTGAGAATTACACCAAATGGATGTGCATAACGCTTTCTTGCACGGAGACTTAGATGAGGAAGTCTATATGAAACCTCCACCTGGTTTTAAAACAGAAAATCCAAATTTGGTTTGTCGTCTTAAGAAGTCGTTATATGGTTTGAAGCAATCTCCGAGATGTTTGTTTGCCAAGTTGAGAGGAGCGTTGCTTGAATACGGATTTAAGCAATCGTATTCTGATTACTCACTTTTCTCGATAACGAAAGGAGGCATTGAACTGTATGTGTTGGTGTATGTGGATGATTTGATAATCGGTGGGAATAATCCAGCGGCGATTACATCTTTTAAAGAGTACTTGGGAACTTGTTTTCACATGAAAGATTTGGGATCTCTTAAGTATTTTTTGGGAATTGAAGTGGCGAGAAGAAAGGAAGGTATTTTCTTGTGTCAAAGAAAATATGCTCTTGATATCATAAGTGAGATGGGACTTTTAGGAGCAAAACCGGCGGCTACTCCTATTGAAGAGAAACATGAGTTAACGTTGTCAACGAGCTTATTATTTGAAGAACCAGAAAGGTATAGACGACTTGTTGGGAGATTGATTTATCTTGGAGCTACGCGACCTGACCTCACGTATGCAGTGCATATTTTATCAAAATTCATGAGTGAACCACGTATAGATCATTGGGAGGCGGCGTTAAGGGTCGTACGTTATCTCAAGGGAACTCCAGGACAAGGTATCTTTCTTCGATCTGATTGTGATCTCCAAGTATATGGGTGGTGCGACTCCGATCATGCAGGGTGCCGACTTACAAGGAAATCGCTTAATGGTTGGTTTGTTACACTTGGTTCATCGCCAATTTCTTGGAAAGCCAAGAAACAAGATGTCGTTTCTCGGTCATCAGCTGAAGCGGAGTATCGTGCTATGTCTTTCACTGTGGACGAGCTGAAGTGGTTGAAAGCTTTACTCATGGATTTGGGTGTGACACAAGAGTCACCTATGAGTCTTGCATGTGACAATCAATCTGCATTGTACATTGCGGCAAACCCGGTTTTCCATGAAAGAACGAAAAATATTGAAATTGATTGTCACAATGTACGTAATGCAGTTCAAGACAAGTTAATTTCTACACGGAAAGTAGCTTCGGCGGAGCAGTTAGCCGATATCTTCACCAAGAGTCTTGGAAGGCGAGAGTTCGAATACATACGGTCCAAGTTAGGCGTTTGTAATCCATACGCTCCAACTTGAGGGGGGGTGTTGAACCAAACTACCAAACCGGATATACTACCAAACCGGATATTCTTCACCAAGTTTCGTATCTCTTGCTCATCAAGCATCGTATCATGTGAATATTTCTTATATGATCTCTTTCCTTGTACGACACACGTCACAACTCTATATATTATAAACTCTTCTATGTTAATAAACAACACAAATTCTCCACAGACTTTCATCTTTGTTCAGATACCTCAGTTTTTTATGTATGAAATCAATAGTCCAATAGACAACAAAGTAGAAGGAACTGAATTGTTGTATATTACGTGATATTTGCACATATCATTGATTTAGTAGAATACTCTGATTTGATCTGATTTAAAAATCTACACTAAATATGTTATAATTTTATCAAGAATTTTTGATTTGAACCAAGTTGCCTTGATCTCGTGGTAACTCCCAAATGGGAGAGTCCTGGATTCGAGTCACCTTGGCCACCTAGACCAGCTAGCCGCGCTTTAAATTTGGAATATTTTTGAACGCGTACCCAAATGCAAGGCTTCGTGGGATTAGTTTTTGAGCTTAGAAAATCTTTAGGATACCCACGGTTAACGAAAAAAAAAAAAATTTTTAATTTGCTATCCAAAGTTAACTGTGCGAACATTGAAAATTTTTCAATTTCTATTTTCAAAAAAATCTACAAATTCTTTACAACTATCAAATATTCTTCAATAATCAAATAACAATAATTAAAATAGGACATCCCTCGAGTTACAAAGCTAGAAAGTAGAAACTTTCGAATCAGACCACCGAGTTCGTTCAAAAACCTCAATTTCACGAATATGACTCATGAAGGCCTACTAAAGAATAAAGCTAGGGAATCTTTTATTCGAATAAACAATACCACGCGTAACATTAACGCGTAAATGACACGCGCAAGTCAATCTCACATGGGGTCCATGTATCTGACGTGGTACTACATGCTTACGTGGGACGTTCGACTCTTCTAACATGGGCTTAACTGGGCCTGTGTCTGTAACTGAACTAGGCCTATATCTTTTAGTATTTATTAGAATGGCTTTTGTCTGGAGCCCAAAACAATAATGAGAGTACATATATATCACCCGATAATTATTTTTTTTTTTTGGAGAAACTTACTGTAAAATTTGACGAAATGGTTTGACTTTGACCAAAAGAGTTGGAAAAGACAAGAGTTGTTTACCAGTCGATGATCTCTGACGTCTGATCTTGTCGTTCACTCTTACACACAGTATTTAAATAAATGTATCATTGCTGTTTGTATACTACTTTTTACTATTGTTCACACACTGCATAATTTTCATAAAACTAGTCTGATTTTAAGTTTTTCCGATTTTATAATTTACAAAATAAAAATACAGAGTAGGTAAAATATGTTTAAAGATATATGAATTAAAAGTTTAAAATGGTAATGTGAAATAAGGTGAGGTTTACGTTTAACAAGTGAGACGGATGTGTCAATGAGACTCTGACCATAGACTTCCTTTTACGATGCTTTTTTATATTTGGAATATTAAATTTTCTCTGCCACCTTTCTCATCGTTTTTCTAAGTAAAGATAAAAAGTAAAACTAGTGTCATTGTATAATACTCCCTCTGTTCCTGAAAAATAGATGTTTTAGGTTTTGTTTTTGTTCCTAAAAGATAGATTTTGTAGATTTTTTTAATATATTTATTGTAAAGTGGAAAGATGAAAAAAAGTTGTCACGTGAAAGAAGCAATGCCAAACATCATATTTGCTGTGGAATAATAATAAAAAAAAGACATATTGAACAAATAGAAAAAGTAAACAATAAAATAAATAAATATTTTTTGTTTCTTAATATGTGTGAAAAAGTCATAACATCTATTTTTCAGGAACAGAGGGAGTAAAGAACTATTTTTTGTCTGTAGACGTTGATGAAATATATAAAATAATATGTTCAAATTTATATAATAGCTGTCCTTTTTCTATCAAGCCTAGAACTGTCAGACGCATGGACGATATAATAAATAATAAATAAAAGGATATGCAAAATAAAAACTTGATAAGAGAATGCGAAGTGTGAAGACGACTTGTTCTTTGTAATGATATCTTTAACTTTAATTGTATTTGTTTCCATTTCCGTAACCATTTGAATACGGACGTCTAAAGTCAATTTTGTAACATTTACTTAAATGGGATGGGTTAGTTCTATTCGAAAATTACAGGCAATAACATTCAATGTAGCCAAAAATAATGTCATTGTAGAACACTGCGACTAAATTTTTTTTTTTCCGCCAACTAATCTAAAAGCTATAAAATAAAATCTAAGAGAAACTCCCAAAAAATTCACCTTTTTGATCTTTCTTATTTATTTATTGTACTCCCTTTTTTTTGTAACCTAAAGTTACACACATCACTAGGAAGAAAAGAGTCAAAAGTCAACTAATTCGACTAAGATTTGACCACATCCTTTCACCGTTGATTTGCTCGAAGATCTGATGAACGGCTGTCGCTATCTCATCTGCTGATCCTAATTGACAACCATCTTCTATCTGCATGCACAACACCATACATTTCTCATCTCTCCAAACTTAAACAAAACTTAGCAACTACTTTACAAAACCTTAAAAGAAAAACATTCTAGGCTTATTATGGTGAGAAAATAATATAAAAAAAAACACATAAATTTATGGATATTTTCTATTATGGTTTCTCATGCATTTTAAAATTCTTAACAAAAGACTTCTAAGTGCAGAGTCCTTAATTATAAAGTCAAATTGCTAGGTACACAAGACTAGTTATAATAATGCGTAATTTAAGCTAGGAAAAATTGAAACAGTTAAATTAAAACGACAATAAAAAATTTGAAACAGTTAGAATATATGATATTTAGATGGAGATTAAGGATTTTTAATTACCTTGAGATTGAAAGAGTAGAAGACAAAGTCAAAGGACGAAGAGATAGTGAGATGTAGAATAGCAAGCTTTAGGTCTTCAATTGAGACGATAGCTCTCAAGATCTGTCCTTTTCCTCTCTTACACCGAACTTTCAAGCTCACATGATTCTGTATCACCGTCGCTTCCACTTCTGCCGTATCTCCGCCGCCGAATTTCGCCGTAAATCTATCTTCCGACGTCGTCGAGACGCTCGAAACGGAGGAGTTATTAGTGCATGCACGAGACGAAGATGAAGTAGACGACGCCGTTTTAGGAGTTTCATTAGTTCCATCGTTTCGTTTCTCAGCCTCTAGAGATTGCAAGAGTTGCTCGAGTTCCTTGATGAAATCTATTGCGCCTCCTACGATCGAAGCTTGATCACCCTCAAGAAACAAAAAACGTTTTCTTGTTAAGCTAAATAATCAAAAGATTGAAACTTTTACGTTCTTTAGGGAAAGATTTTGAAAATTTGATTAAAATAAACCTTAAAACATTTTGTTACCCGTTGAAGAAAGGAAGGAGGCATGAGAGATCGGAGGGAAGTTAAGTGTTGGTTCATTTGTCGTCTTCGATTACGTTCGACGGCAATGTGAGTCATCCTTTGGTTTTCAACATCGTCTTTGTTCTTGGGAGCTCTTGTTCGTTTTCGTTTTCGTTTTTCTTTGACGACCGTTGCTGCTCCGTTTTCTGTTCTCGGATTCTTTTCCGGGTCATCTGTTTGACCCGGATCTCTTTTGATGGTTCTTTCAAGAGTGAGACAGCTCTCTGGTTCTAGGGTTTGGATCTGGAGAAGTGATTGAAGAATCTGATTTGGTTCTGTTGTTGTAAAAGTGGGTTCTATGCATTGAAGCATTTGTAGAAATGGGATCTTCTCTTCAATAGTGTCTGAAATTTGAGCAAATTGTTCTTCTAATTCACCAAATCTCATTATTCCGCCCATGATTAGCTTCAAAAAAAAAAAAAGAAAATAAAAAGAGATTAGTTTTAGGTTACCCTTTTTGAAAAAATTGAAACTTAATTAAAGTGGTTTGGTGGGTGAATTCTTAAGACAGAACAAAGAGGATGTACGAGGAGAGAACATTAAATTATTAGAAATAAGGAATGTTGCACAGAGAGGAAACCAGAAAGTAGCAGAATATGGATAAGTTTTTGTAAATGAATTTAAAGCATTTTGCATTGAATGTTAATCATCTTAAAGGAGGAAGAAGAAGAAGAAGAAGTAGAGGAGTAAATGCACAAAACAGTATTCTATGATAATGAATTATAAAAAAAAAAATCTAGAATAAATTACAAGAGGAGCTTACATGATAAATTGATAATCAATTGAAGCTTTAAGAGTCTCTCTAATGGAACTTCTTCTAGATTAATAGTTTATAAATTTGGGTCTATATTGATGTACTTCCCTCAAATAGTCTTCAAATTAACTTCTTCTTCTTCTTCTTCTTCTCTTCTCTCTCTTCTCAACCAAAAACATTCCTTTAGGGGTTGACACTTTCTAAACTGTTCTTAATAAATGCAGCTTCCACGTATATAAAAGGAGAGAAGACAAGGTAGAGAAGAAGAATATAGGTTCGGTGCGTATATAATACCAAGGGTGAGAAAAATTAAAAACTCCTAATCGTACAATTCTATATATAGCCGTATTTTTACAAAAACACACACATATACGTATTGTATTATTAAATACATATTTGAGGTTGGAAAAGATAACCTATTTTTGTTTTAAATCTAACCTAAAAATTTGGGGCAAAAATATACGTGGGTGTTCAGCCCTCCAGATCAAGTGTTTATAATCTTGTCTTCTTTGGGTTTTCAAATATTTTCTTCGATGGTGACAACAAATTATACTCTGTTTTTTTAAGTCTTAACTTTGGTTATGCGGTCAATGTGAAGCGTATAAAACGTATTTTACCTCACCATTCAAAAAAAGCACTTTTTTGTTGAAAATGTTGTAGCATTGTTCTATAATATATATTTATAGATGTATAATTTAATGTAATACAGAAGGAGTAAACGTAGACGTTTGATGTTTCAGAGGCAAATCAAGAATCTGATATTTAGCTCGTTCAAAAAATACAAGAACAAATTTTTTTCCATTAAAACGTTATATATATATATATATTCAACAAAAAGTTTTAGGATAGTTATTCAACTAATCTTCTGCGTTAATGTTGGCCTCATTCGTATTACGTATTATCCGTATTTATTTCATTTTTTTACCATATGTTTGGCTGCAACTATTAGGAAGTGGCCTAGATCCACATAGCTTCTATACTATATAGTAACTTTCTATAGACACAACAATGAGATGGTGCGTTGGGACTAGGACTAGAGAGAGGGGTCCCGTAAAGTATTATTGAAGATGGCAGTACTGAAGACAGTTTTGTTTGGTAGGGACACACTTTCCATGAACAGTACTTCTCACTCTTATTAAGACAGTTTCAGAATCAGAAAAGAAGACCAAGCCTCTCTTGCTTCTTCTTCTTCTTCTGTTTCTGTTTCTTCTGTAAATAATTAGTTTTCTCCAAAAAAGGGTTTTCATGTCTTTTACTTCGACTATTTCATTTACTTTGTTTTTTCTTTTTTTATCGAGCTAGAACATGAACCTTATGGGTCTTTAAGTATTTCCCAATATGGTGTGTCGACGTAGTATTTTCATGACAATAATACCCTTTAAGAAGAGGACGAACAATGCACATGGCCAAGGCCATGGGTGCCAAAGCCAAACGTTAAGTGTCCTAATAATACCAACTCGATTTCAGTGCCTTGGTCTGTAGGGCAAACAAGTACTCTCTTCCAAAAGAAATTTGCCTTTTTTTTTTGTTTTTTTGTTTTATTTTGACATCATTTGTTTTCTTCTCCCAGACTATAGATTTTTATTGTTTCTCAAAGGCGGGCTAATGATGGAGTATATGAATAGATTAAATTTGGGAAATAGGCCAAACGATGAATGAAGAAAGGAAAAGAGATGTATGAGAAGAAATAACAGACACAATCTTTATATATTACAATCGATAAAGAGAAAAGGTTTACAAGTTTTGTCTAGTACATCTGTACATTATACACAATAAGACCATGTCACATAGACACATACCAACTGAAAAAAAATTCTCTTATATATATTATTTTTAAAATGACTTGGATAAGACAAGAATATATCTACCATTACCAAGATCATTTGTGAACTACTTCTTCAGCCATTATGTATGTGTATACACTGTTACAAACTATAAGAGTAATATTTCGTTATAGTAACGGAGAATATACTCTTTACCCATAATCTATAAAATTACTAATATACCATTTATATAGCAGAGGATAAGATACCAGTAGTAATTTTATTCTTTTTGGCATCGAGTATATTTAAATGATCATATATGAGATTTAGACGAGCGTGACGAGAACATAATCATGGGTTTACCCACTTGTGTTAAGATCAACTCCATGTATCTTCTCTCAATTCACTTTATTCGATTTGACTTGTTTCCGGAAGGCGTAGACTAGACGTGTTAGGTTTCTAAATTTGTCTATACAATCTCACATCCATTATGCAATTGACCACAAATGGAAAATTCACTATTTCATTATAATCTTTAACAAATGTGTCATTCAATTTTTGTCTATTAACAAACTAAAAAATATTTTTAATCAAATTTTCAATGTATTATAAATAACAACAAAAATGACACGAAATTATTTGATTTACCAATCGTTTGTTTAAGGTAATTTTAATGAGCTAGAGACTTTGCTGGTTCAGTGTATTTTAGGTCAGTTTAATCTCTTTTACGTTGAGTTTTTTTGCAGTTAATTGTAAACTTTTTTTTTTTTTTTTTGATTGTAAACTTCGTTCTTAGAATTTAGATTATCTGCTTTTCTGCTTTTAGCATTTAGCCCATAAAATTGGCAAGCTCTGCTAGTTGATGTTGCTTCCTTTTCTTAGTGGTCTTTATGGTGATCTTTCTGATTTGATCGTGTGTTGTTCTCCGCTGAGTATGGTATCAATTATCATCCAGTTTGAGGTTTGTTTTGCTCATTATCTGGACATTCAAGACATGATTGAGGTCTGGTTTTAGTTCAAGACTTCTATCGAGGCATCTTTGGTCGTAGAGTCTTTCTTTTAGCCAGCAGCCTAATAGAGTCAATATTTCATTTTCATGCACATCGTAGTAGTAATCTATCTCGTGGTTTGTGCCTTCAGATTAAACTCAATGTGTCTAATTTATTACTTCGGATTTTCTTCCTTCTGATGGGTCCGAGACTAGACAGTTCCATTTTATCATGTTTACTTTGTACATATTTGAGATATTTCCTATTTTATTTAGTTTTTTTTTTTTGTAACATCTATTTAAATTAGGTTGTGATTTTTAATGTTCTTATTTTTTTGTAACTCGTCGTTTTGCATTTATATTTATTCAATCAGTAATTTTTATTGTTTATAAATCATTGATTTTCTTAAAAAAGTATCTCTTATCTTTTAGCTTTGAAATTAAATCGACATTTTTTAATAAAGAGTTTTCTATTAAAAACATGTAACCATACAAGCTATGACAATTCAGTTTAAGAATGGAGAAAAGGTTAAACAAAAGCTTAATCTAATAATTTAAGGAGCAAATTGTCTATGAATTATACTAATTGATAAATCTACTACCTTCGCGCCCTCTTTTACCACGGCAAACAAATTAAATTGTATAGAGATGATTGATTCCATGGCAAATTTATTGTCATTTCTCCCACAAAGAGACAAACTGAAAACCGACGTACGTATATTCTTCGAGTCGAGTACCTAACTGCTTCGTATAAATCGACATATACATATTTGTCCGCTCGCACATATGAACGAAACATCAAATAAAGAAGTAAATACATCAATACAGACACATGTATGTCGACATAATCAGAGGGATCGTATAAAGACAAGAAAAGGATCTAATTTAGATTTCCATACGATAAATTGATTATATAAAAGAAAGATCTTATCTTTTGTTCAAAAAAAAAAAAAAAAGAAACAAAAAAAAAACAAAGATCTTATCCATTCGAACACCAAATGGCAAAGCCAATGGAAATCACGGCTCGAAAATTATAATTAAAAAAAAAAAAAAATTTAAGAATCCTATCTCTATCTTCGTATGATAGACCTTCGTAGCCTCAGGAAAGTGTTCGTACCAAGGGAATAGACTTTTAGCCACATAGCCACTATATGTCTTTGCCCAAAAAAAAAAAACCACTATATGTCTTGGATTAAAATTTACATGCAATTCTTTTTTATAATCGAGAGTAAATTCTTAGACCTATGGAGGGGTCCGAGACTAATCTTCGGGGAGGTGCAGCCCACGGATAAACCTTCTCTCTAGATATTCAAATTAAATAGGCCAAAAGCAAAGGTTTATATCCATGTGCAATTATAACCACCAAATAGTTGGTACTAAAATTTTTTCCGTTTTTTTTTTCTTTTCTTTTCTATGTGGATAAATGTTGGATTTGTACTAGTCAGTTTTAATTACCAAAATATCTAATGATGATATATTGATATACAATTGAATAGTTAAGTGAAATTTTTAATCATATATGTATAACACTTGCAGTGTTCAAAATTCAGATATATATATATTCAAATGAATTTCACTATGAAAATAAAATTATAAAGACGCTAAACTAATAAATTATTAATTTCTAAATAATATTGAAGTTTTTATGGGGCTGGACAGCATCTCTAGATTAGTAGTAGGAATACGCTAATTCATACATAAATTACTTTCGCTAGTCAATGAAATAAAACTACTATTTTTGTTATTTAGATTCGCAAATATTTATATCGACAAGCGTTGAAGTAGCTCAATATCTATAACTGGAAGCCCTTATAGTATAAAGATGTATATCAATTGGGCCATAAAGCCCATAATAAAGCATTTTGAGTTGATGGACCACGGTCCACGGTGCTACGCGAGTGTTTTTTTTTTGTTTGTAAGAATTTTATTGCTTTTGGTAAAGTCAATAAAAACAGAAAGAAAAAAAAAAACACTAAAACCTAAAATTAGTAGTGATCAATAGAGATTTTATTGTTTTATATGTGTTTGATCTAAGTAATTATTTTCAAGAAAGTTTTCTGCTTTTATGTTTGGGAGACCCCAAGTTCATGTTTTGTTAGTCGGGAAAATATTATGCCCAGTAGTAATGGTTGGGTTGAACGAGATATAACTTACTTTTAGGATGTAAACTCGTAGAAACTGGAGTTCGATTTTGATTCAGAATTAAAGTGTTGCTTTTTGGTTAGCCGGCTCTGGACTTGTTTGAATGATGCGAAGTCTTCATTAATATGGTGTCGGATATTTTAGTCCATCGAATTCGGATATGGAACATAGTATGTAAGTGCTCGATGAGCTTACATACCCATGAAATTAGTCGAGTTCAACCTAATTATCCACGAAAAAAAAAAAAAAAAAAGAGAGTTTTTTACAATAATAACATGTAAGATGTAAAAATTATTATTTGTAATATTAAATTTAAGATTATATCTGTCAAAATTAGGAGTAGAATTGAAATCTAGAACATATATAGGACTCGATCATTATTATATGTGAGGATTGTTAAATTTATGCTTTCTTTACATTTTTTAAAAATTCATATGTTTAAGTATCTATAAATAGTCTTAACTTTTTCTGTAATTCAAGGTGATTAATTTGGATATTTGCTAAATTTATAATATTTTTTTTGTTGATTAGGTCATTAGGTGTATAGAATTGCCCTTAAACACACTTGAAAATGAGTATTTTGAGAAAAAGTAACTTAAATGAAGATAAAGATGGTTAGTTATATATTTTCTTAATTGTAAAACTTTTGATGTTTTGTTGAATTAATTAAATAAATATGTTAAGCATTGGAGAGTGGTATTCAAGGAATATATATAAGATAGTTCAGTATTCTAAAAAATGAGATTAAATCAAGTCATAAAAATATAATTAACGGATTTACTATATACGTTCTTATTCAGCTGGCTCTATAGACTATCATATACTATGGGTCCGAATGGTAACCGCGGTTTTGGTTGTGCGGGGAAAACGGTTTTACAGTGCGGTACGGTTCAACTGCGGGACGTGCGGGAGAAATAAATTTGCGGGACAAGTGCGGTTTGTATAAAATAAGCGGTGCAGAATAATGTTTGATTGGTGAAAAAAACTACTTGCAGTGCGGATTTCATATTGATTTATAAATAACTAGTATAATTATCTATATTAATTTGTTTTGTATTAATAAAGAATTTTTTTATTTTGTATATATATATATATATTATTGTAACAACAATTATATGAATAAATTTAAAATTATAAATAATTAATATAATTGTAAATTATTTATGTTCTTTGTGTTAATAGAAAAATATTAAGAACCTTAAATATCTAAATTTATTCAATCTTAAAAAAATCTATTTATTTATAAGATTAACTGGAGTTATTAATAGGTATATGTACATACTACTAAATTATTTATTAATAGTTATATGTCTTTTTTTTTATCTGTATTTAATTATTAAAATAATAGTGTAGTGCTAAAAATAATATTTATATATATACTAAAATGAAGGTTGGTGTTTTACAAAAAAAATTTGTAATTTTGAAATCTTGATAAACTTGTGAATTAAATAAATCATTATTTATTTAAAATTTGTAAGAGTTATGAGCATTAATTAGAATTATAATTTTCTACTTATTTGTAAGACCATAATCTTTTTAAGAAAATTCTATCACTAAAAAATTTTTTTTTTACTTTTGTGGTAGTAATCTTTTGTCTTTTAAATGTTAAAATTATAATCATAGGGTAGTGTACTAGATAATGACATCTAATAATTCATAATTAAAATAATACTTTTTAAAATATATATTCAATGCGTTATTGTTTGGACCGCTGGGTATTACCTGATGTACGATTTGTTAGTGCGTTATTTGATCCATTAGACCATTTTAGGTTGTTTGCGGTTTTCACTTTTTTCTTTTTTTAAAACCACAAACTTTTAAAAAACTTCTTGATTGGTGAATGAAAAGTGGTTTTATTAAAACCGCATAGAAATCCGCAACCAGAAGGTCTCCATTCACTGCCTATATTTGGCGAGATTGAAATGCGAATAAAAAATCAACGAGGTTTACACTCTGTTTTTTACATCACCAAACACATTGAACAAACAATACGAAACCTGATGCACAAGCTTGAAGCCTTGCTTCGCCTCTGATTTCAAGCTAGTGGATTCGGATAACAATCATATGCTCTGTTTCTTGTCCCATTTTTTTTTGTATCATCAGGTTGTTTTATGGCTTTGCCACCTTCCCAGTTGTTTGCTTTAACAAATCTTGTAAGCAATTTTTTTGTTGATAAATACATTTTATATTCTAAGAAAAAAACATCTGGAACAAAACTTTAGAAGCAGCCTCTTTTTTTTTTTTCTTTTTGATAAATAGCCTCTTTTTTTTTTTCTTTCTTTTGACATCAGAAATAGCCTCTTTTGTCTCAGAGGATTGGTGGATAATGACGACGAAGAAAAGCATTCCATCTTTGATTAAAATAAAAGGAAATTTTGTAAAGCAAGAACAGTTTGTTTCTTATTTATCTGTACCCTCTTTTTTATTTTCCTCGATTTTCTATTCATTTATTCTATGATAATATAAAGAGAAGGAAGGCACTCATCAAAGTGGATAGGTCTGGGAAAAAAACGGAACCGAAAATCTGATTAGAAAAAACTGGTTCGGTTTGGATATTGATATAACCAGTTTATTTTGTTGAATCCTATGTAGAATTATATCCGAGAGTATGGAGTTGGATCTAGGTATAATTCAATATCCGAAGGGGTACTCGATTACCCAAAATTACATATATATATATATATACATAAAATTTTTACTTATAGTAGATAATCGAGTAAGCTTTCAGATAATTGGGTAAAAGTTTGGGTAATTTGGTAAAATGACAGATAATCGGACAATATTTAGGTTAAATTTCAGATAATCAGATAAAATTTCGGATAATCAAATCAAATACAATCGGTACAAAATATCTGAACCGAAGAATACTCGATTTTTTCGGATATTTCTAAAGTTTTGAAAACTTAAACCTGATCCGATCCAAACCCAATAGGATCAGAACCGAAACCAAACTGATTTTTCTATCTATCCTATTGGATTTTAAACTATTTTCCCCAAATAATTTGAACCTGAGCTTGGTATCCGAATGCCCAACTCTGGAAGTGGATAAAAAAATTAACGTACTGAGGTAGCTAAACATTTCGTACGGTAACAAATTAAGGTGGCTTAATGATACCTTGATATGTACTGTACATAATCAGTCTCTTAAAAAAACTAATAATGTACATAAAAATTAATTAAATCATATATATGAAAGGAGAACAACTATCTCCATATGAGTGACACGTAGGATTTGAGAAGCATTGTGGAGTTGACACGTCAATTAATGAAAAAACTTTTGTAACCAATAAAAACATTTCATTTGTACACGTCATCGTCCACCTAATCTAAGTCTAATTCATTTTATTTTTTAAGAGATGTCAAGCCCAAGGTCTGCGGGTTTGGCCCAAATAGTATCACGGCGGAACGAGTTTAGATATCGTTTTTAGGTCAATAGAATAGTGGGTCTCGCGGAAAACCAATACGGAATGCGGTTTGTAGCGGATTATGTCCGCGGATTGGCGAGTCGACCCACATACCACAAATATTTAATAAAAATAAATATTTTGACATAGTTTAGATTTAACCCAAATAGTACAACGGCGTACCGGGTTAATACATCGTTTTATATGTCCATAGAATAGCGGGTCTCGCGGACAAGCCCATACAGATTACTGGTTTTATCGAGTTATGCTCACGGATTACTGGTTTTATCGAGTTATAAATAAATATTTTAACATAACTTTAAAAATATTGTATAAGATCATTTAACATAAATCCCAGAAAAATAATTTAAAATTATAAATAAAAAAATAAAATTATAAGAAAACACCCGCGGCGTAGCGCGGGACTCAACCTAGTATAAACTAATTTTCTTCCGCAAGTTTTTCTGAGCAAACAAATATGCTGTGCTGTTTTTCTATCTCGGTTGATGGATAAACCAGGAAGAATTCACGAAGACTTGCCAATTCGCTCATCTCTAAATTAGCAAATGTCGAATAGTAGTCGGGATAAGATCAAATCCATCTATAGAATTTGTCACAAAAAATTAGTATAATCGACTCTTCCTTTAAAAACAGCTCATCGACTCTTCTTTGTAACTTGTAAGGTAATATTATAGCCCATACCAAGCTATAAAGTTCAAGATGAATAAAAGAAATACCTTGATGAATCATTTGTAGACCAAGAAGATATGTTGTCCAAACCTAAGCTGCAAAACCCAACTTACACAACTAGTTTTTCGTTGGTGGTCTAATTAAGAAATAAGAACGGTCCACAAAACAAGAGAAGTCTGAGAAATTTAAAATTAAGTGGAATGCTTGGACTTGAGGTTACCAAATTCCGTACCACATGCCGATTAGCTTGATACCATGCCTCACATTTTTTAGAGGCTTCATAGCAAGGAAAAACTTGCTCGTTTTCATAACAAGAATTAATCCATTATTATTGGTGATGTCATAGCGTTTTTCTTTAACACTATCATATCATTAACGTCATAAAATCTGATACCCTAAGATTAAGGTCATTAGCAGATCTCATGAAAGTATTAGAGTCATGGGTCCGACCATACACAAGTTTGATGACCTGAAGCAGTTACACAGAGCAAATATTCCTTCTGTAGATGACATGGTTATTTGGCATTAAAGAGATGAGTATTCTGAAATTAACGTCCCTAACAGAGCCGTAGCATGATAGACGCGGGAAAGCAATGACTGCGGCCCTCGGAGACGTTATTAATTTTTTCGGTCCTCACAAACAAATATGTTTCAGTAGTTTAGTGGTATAATCCTATGTTTCCTAGTCAAGGGTCATGTGTTCAAATCTTTTTGTGGCAAGTTTTTTTTTTCTTTTTTTTTTGCAAAATTTAAGTTTATAATTGCAAATTAATTTATTAACTTATTGGTATTCAAAAATAAAAACACTACAAGAAAATATGGATTATTCCAACGAATGTTTCTAATAATCAGATTTTGTTGATAATTTTCAATGAATATCTCATAAAATTACGTCTAATATTGTATTTGTTAAAAATTTATTGTAAATTTCCAACAGATTTAAGTTGTAGCAATTACATCACATAATTTATAGGAATATTATGGAAAATTTCCAACAAATACTATATTGTTGGAAATTCATTGAAAATTTCCAACAAATTTTAATTGTGGTAATTACATCGCATACTTTGTAGGAATATCGTTCTAAATATCCAACAAATATTAAATCGTTGGAAATTTATTATAAATTTCTAACATATTTTAGTTGTGGAAATTACATTACATAATTTGTAGGAGTATTGTTGGACTTTTCCCACAAATATTATATATTGTTGAAAACTATTAACAAAATATTTGCTTGAAAATAATTAGTACACGTATATAAAAGATTTATTTCTGATAATTTTGTAACAAAAAATAATATTATCTTATCTTAATTTAAATTTGTTAAATCATTTGATATTAAATAAAACTAATTTTCATCAATAAAACCTGTAATAATTAACACTAATTGGCTAAACTATTAATTAGCGAAACCCATATAAAAGATAATATAATAATACTATTTCATTTGACATGCAACAAATGAAAACCAAATCATAATTTTTTTAGAAAAGAAAAAAATCAATAAATAAAAGAGGCGTTTACTATGACTTTGAATGACTTAGGGGGTGTTATTGGTTTGTGATTTAAATAGAGTTTTGATGACTTTAATAAAATCATAGAAAGTGAATAAGTGAATGATTTAGAAGAATTGTTAGAGAGTTTTCTATAGTCTTGTTGATTAGTTTTTCTATAATCTTGTAAAGTCTTTCAAACAACTGCAGTATTTCAGCATACTTTTCATGACTTTATTTTGTAAAGAAAAATGTTTAAAATCATAAACCAATAACACAATAATTGAATTCATTAACAATCATAGATTGTCATAGATTGTTTTGTTTTAGTTGAATAACACAAAACTTTTAATGACTTTATAAAACTCTTAATCCAATAACACAATATTCATTAAGATTTTAAATGACTTTTTACAAATCACAAACTAATAACACCAAACTTTAAAAGAGTTTAACAAACTCTTGATTGAATAACAACAGATTCTACACAACAATTAAAGTCACTAAAACTCTATTTAAATCACAAACCAATAATATCCCCTTAAAGTCTTCGTCACAAACCAATGTATTACTACACTAATAGCCTAATACTACTCCCACATCCCACATCGAGTTCTAAGAATAAACAAGCACTACCTTTTTGCTATATATATTAATATCATATAATCATATTTCTTAAGATTATTTGTTATCAAATTATAGTAACAATAATATTTGAGAATATTTAGAAATATCCAATAAGGACATTTCAAATATTAATAAATAATTGGTATACCAAATTTAATAGATTTCTATTTTTTCAATTAATAATTTTTAAAATCAAAATTTATCTAAGAATTTATTATAATATTGAACTAAATTAAATATTTATTACAATATATTATTTTTTACATTATTTTATAATAAAATGTATCAATAAATTTCACACAAATATATATGTTGGAACAATCCGTTAGAAATTTCACGGTAAATTCCAACAAATGTCCAACAAATAAGTTATCAGAAATATCCAACAAATTGACCATATTAAATATTTGATGGAAACATTTCCAACAAATTCGCGATAAATGCAATTTTCCAACGATCATATTCCAACAATTATATGTTTTATTTAAACTTTATTGGAAACATGTATTTCCTACAAATTACCGACTAAAAGAGCCGTTGGAATACACATTTTTTCTTGTAGTGAAAACTTATTAACTTATTAACTATAATACTAGAACGACACTTTTTTTTTTCTCGCAGACGGCCCTCAAAATCGTTGCTACGGCTCTGTTCCTAAGACTTTATAAATGAAATAGTCAATATATTGATTCAGACCCTATAGTTATTAGCTAGAAAAGTCTGAATCAACTCCTCAAAATATATGAAACCAAATTAAGTTTCATTCTGTCTTTGGAAGACATAAAGGCCATTGAGTAAATGCATAGTCCTTTTGAATTGGAGATCTACCAAAGATTAGCCACCGTATTAACTAACTTCTTAAAAGTTAAAATTTCCTTTTCGAAGTAGTAGTCGGAATGGCCATGGTCACTGATAATATCATATATATGCAAGTACCATTTGCCATTTGGTGCCCAGTCCATTAACCACGATTTTTTAATCTTATTTCGAGACAAAGCATTGGTTCAATCATGCAAAATCTACCTTATCTATAGCTTTTCAATTAGTTAATTAAATTTAATTCCATTTCTTTCTTTTTTAAAAATTAATTGATATATTTATAGTTATGTCATACGTTTTTGGTTTCGTGTCACAAATCGGCATTGCTTTCTTTAGTTGCGCCTAAATCAATAAGTTTTTGTACCAAAGTTCCGAGACTTGTCTCTTTCAAGTTGAACGACCAAAAACTCCAATATGACCAAGCTTTTTGACGCATTTCGTTTATAGACTAATGATTCATTTCTCTTTTCATGACATATATGTTTTCGATCTTGTCCATTTGCAAATACTTTCTAAATCCACTAACTTGAGTTGCAATTGTATTAATATATCAACTTGCCTCTTCTTTCCATTTTTTAAAGTACCAAATAACTATTTTACAATAGTATTAATTATCAAAAAGCTAGCAATAGAACTACTGAGTTGGTAAACCAGACTTTAGGGGCGGCTCGAAACTATTTTGAAAATTTTATCTAACACAAATCAAATAGCAATCAGTAAAAATGAAGCACGATCAATATGAAAAAATCATTTCATATATAGTTGAATTTAATTTAAATGTATATATTCATTTTGTCAGGGTGTTTCGTTTTTCTTGTTTTCCATTTTTAATCTTATTAAGTATTCTTAGACGGCCATTTTAATCTTATTAAAGTTTCTTTTGTTTTCTCTTATCCTAAAAAACTGGATTTCTAATGTTTTTTTTTTCTCAATGAAATTGTATCCAAATAGTTGAGCTGATTACCCTGCCTTAAAACCATTCTCTTTTTCACATCTCATCGTACATATATCTAATAATTTTCTTAATAATATTTAATTTTTATGATAAAAAAAAAAAAAGATTTTACCCTCGTGACAAACTCTTTCCAAAAGTTCTATACATATTAATGGGTCGATTTGTTTCTAGGAAAATTTGGAAACACCTCTTCGGAACGTTGTTGCGACAATAACGACGTCTATACTGTTAATAACTACTGAAAAACAAATTTAGATACTTCTAGTTACAAAAAGAAAAAAAAAAGTAGATACTTTCTAGAAAGACCATATAAACAAAATCTGCATGTCGTACATAATTTTGATGTGGTTGAGAAAAAAACTCAATTATTTGATGTCATCAATCAGTGATCAGTCACGTAACTAAGAGCCTTTGGTCAATAAAGAGTTTCAGTGTATAACCATCATGCCTTTTTACGTGTTCCTTATATATGCTAAAAAATAGTGGATTTTTCGACTTTAGTTATTTTTTTTATATAACATATCATATAATGCATGAATTAAGCGGTCGAAATCGGATTCTAGGTGACTCTGACATGTGTTCATGCTTTCTTGCTAAAAGATAAGAAACTCTCGTGGGGTTCGCCATGCAAAAAAGCGAAGCCATAAATATAAATTTCGCAAACGCACCCACGAAGTAACCATGAGACGATTTCAAACATATTTTATTACTCCACAAATATAATAGTGTTTTCCATTAGTTTTATGTTTTAGCCGTTTTTTTTTTTTTGGGGATAAACTCATCAGAGCCGTGCCAACATATTCAGAGGCCGTAGGCAACTTTTTAAAAAGAAAAAAAAAACTAATTACATTTTTTATAAATTATATAAACTAAAAAAACCATAAATTAAATAAAAATACAAATATGTATATATGTTCTAAAAGATTCTAATTTTATAAGATGAACAAATTTTAGACTAAATATTCTTTAATTTCTATAAAACATATGCAAACATTATTATGTTTTAATATATATCATGCTATATATTAATATATTATTATTTAGTATGCAACTATCTATATAATAACTAATGTAAAAGCAAAATATAATATGAAATTAAAACATAAATTAAATTAGATTTTTTTAAAAACTACCATAGAACAAACTCTAAACATTGAAAGGAAGAGTTAAACATATAAATGAGTGTAAAATGTAACTATTAATTAAATTTTTTAATAATGGGACCCTAAGTGTGATGTGAGCCCCTAAGCGAATGTTTAATTTTTTAAAGCGTGGGCACGCCCCTGAAACTCATACAAATTCCGTAATTATGTCTGCTACATAAATTCCACGGTCAAACAATCAAACAAATAAACATGCACATAAGAAAACAATCGCTCACAAATATCATCATGCATCTTCAGTAATGTTATTAACTTTTTTTTTAATTGGGAGTATATGATAGAAATATATCTTCACATGTGTTTCTAGCTAGTCGCGAACTTTCACCGTAAATTTCACTGTAACAAATGCCGACTTTGAAAATTAATGTAGATCTTGATCTAAAATATTAATGAATTAAAATATGTAGTCAAAATACATCACGTGGTACAAAAATTAAAGATTAAAAAAATGTTGCATGTACTAGCAAATATCGATAATTTGTGATTCATTTAATACGAACGACGTGGAAAAGAAGCTCGTCATGATTACACATTCCAAAGTGTAGTTGTGGGTGTTATTAGTTTTACAATATCTCAAGAGCCATCTTAATCATGACATCATTTTAGGCAAAAACAACATGTCAAACGGAAAGCATGCAGCAAATACAAAGCACATAAATGGTTATGGACCTTATGGTGGAATACGGAATGATGAAAACCGTGGGAAACGTAACTGAAATAAACTGGCGTGACATTGAAGATTTATTGCGAATTCAAAAAACGTTTATAATAATTATTTAAATAAATTTTGAAAAACTTGAGTTTGATAATATTTCTCTTGATATCACAGATTTTATTCGATGGAGTTGAAAAAAATAAAAATGAAGTTGACGGGCTTAATTTATGATCATTTTGAACAAAAGGTATGTTTAGATTTGTTTGGTTTGTAACAAACTTTTAAATAATATGTATAATGTTTCTAAGACATATTCGTTTCCCAATTCTGTTATGAAATTTTTTTATACTTCAAAACGCTTTGATTTAATATATATGTTTATGATTCTATGCAACCTAAATGAGATCGAATAGAATCTGTAAAAATATGGATTACCTGTTCTGGCGACAACCACCTCAGGCCCAAAGCGATTCTTATCCCTGGATATTGTGGTACATTTGGAAGGCTAGAAATGCAAAATTTTTTGAAAATATAGATGAGGATTCCCTCGCCGTGGTTCGCTTGGCCGATACGGAATTTCAGGCTTGGCAGCAGGCACAGGTGGAGGAGGGGAACACAGTCTTGCCCATTTTGGTGCAACAGAACTGTCTTCCTACACGCTTGAACCCTTTGCCAATATGTTTTAGCGGTTATCGATGTTATGTGGATGGATCTTGGAAGGCGACAGATAACTGCGCAGGTTATGGATGGCTTTGCACAACACAAAGTATGGCGCCAACGATGGGAGCTACCAACCGACGGCGTAGTCTATCTGCCTTGCACGCGGAGATGGAGGCCTTGGTGTGGGCGATGAGATGTATGATTGGAGCTGGCAATCTACATGTAGCGTTCTTGACTGACTGTTCTGACCTGGTGAAGATGGTGTCTTCCCCTACAGAGTGGCCGGCTTTCGCAGTCTACCTAGAAGATATTGCAACCGATAGGGAAGAATTTTCATCCTTCTCTTTATCTCTTATTCCACGAAGCGAGAATGTAAAAGCGGACCGTTTGGCACGAAATGTTCGTACCATGCCGCACTATGTTACTTATGTAAACAACATTCCGCCAAATTGGCTTATTTAAGCTAATCAATATATTACGTTGACAAAAAAAAGGATAGAATCTGTAAAAATTACAGAAATAATTTCTACTGAAATGTTTTGAGGCTTGGAGAATCCAAATATTGTTGGATTGTGTTTATCTCTACTTTTTCGTTTTTACAAAAAAATATTGCTGGAATAATAAAATTTTTAAAGCATAGTAGGAAAAACCATGCATAGTAGAAAAAATCATGCTTTATAGCGAGCACTAGGTAACGATGCGACATTTATATACACTACTTATGTATATATTTCCTGAATTGTGACTGAGGGAGAGTCATCTAATATATATATATTATGTATGTTTTCGATATGGATGTTTTTTTTTTTTTTTTTTTTTCGATATGGATTTTTCACTTTTCTGGATCCTAAAAATCTTTTTGAAGTGCTTAGCTTTCATTCCTTTCGTGTGCCATTCCACAGCACTGCAGCAGTAGTATAAAGAAAAAGCAAAGAAATAGCAATTTCTTTTTCTGGTTGTTTTTGATTTATAAATAAAGAAATATCTAATAGTGTTTAAACATAGAAATATATAACATGAAAATATAAATTAAGAAGAAGGCGTTGGGCTACCCTACTCGCCGCCTTTAAGGAAATTTTTTAATACGGTTCGATTTTTGTTATTGTTGTTAGGGACTTAGGGTAGCGTTTTGAACTAATTTTCATATTTCCCGAAAAAAAAAATTAAATAACTTTCAAAATTTTTGAGTAATCGACATTTGTCTATTATGATTCTCATAAATAGGGACGTTATTAGTTCAACATATATAAATTAAAGTTAAGCATTTCTTTTTGTTTTTTAAGTAAAAGAAACAAAATAAAAACCCTTTAATAAAAGAAAAAACAAGATAAAGTTATTAATATAGAGTTCACCATAATCTCTTGTAAACTTTTTTTTTTCAAATGTTTTTTTTTTTTTTCAAGTGGGTTTTTATTCCTATCTTTTCTTATCGTAATGACTAAAACCATCACCCCAAAGTCTTATCACCAATCTTTAGAAAAAAAATCAAATAACTAAGAAAGCGTTAGAACTTCCCAACACTCATCAATGGTCTTAGAAGATTGATCGATGCAAACAAAACTGAGTTACTTTTGTGATATCATTGTAACTAAATCATTTAAGTAAAATGGTCTATTTATAGTTAGTATGGATTTGGTAGACTAGATATTTGTCTGAATAGTTGGTTTATTATTTTTTTTTTTAAAAAAAGCAGATGATTGAATCATTCGTTCAGTCAATTATGGTCATATTCGATACTGTTTGTTTTAACAAACAAATTACTATATCCAAATGAAGCCCGCAGGAATTAAAATCAAAATAAAAAGCTAAAAATTGTAACACAGGTGATGAAATAGTCCAATAAACAATCAAACGATCATTTTCTTCTCTTCTTCATATTTAATTCCTTAAGACGTATCGATCATTCTCGTGGAACAAGAGTGTTTAGGGAAGTGGATCAAGGAGTCATCGGTATAACCATAAGTTGGCCTTTGTTAACATTTGTACGGCCTTCCTCTTCCTTTTCTTCTTCCACCGTATTGGTAGGTAACTTCATAATCTTACACTCATCTATTTGCTTACCCTTACTCCATAAAAATACGTATAAACCGATCACAACCACCACAGATCCGATAACGCTGCAACAAAAATAAAAGTTTAGTCCATAACATGCACATGAATATATATTTGTAAGGGGTTTTTAGAGTTTCATATATGTTAAAATGGAATGATCAATTTTTCGTATATATTAAACTAAATCAAGATTTTTATAATATACCTTCCCAAATAAATCACACGATGAAGAATCAAGAAATCGAACAAGGTTGCAGACATAAGCACGATAGGACTAAATGATGAGGTAAAGACAGGTCCTTGTTTTTTGATACACCACGATATGGCCACCGTACATATGCCTTGTCCAACCACACCCTATAAACATATACACACACACGATAGATCAGTGTCTGATTATGATCGTGAATCCAAACTATTTATATGTTATATATATATATATACATAGGAATGTACCGCTATAATGATGGTGATGATGGTAAGCTCGTCTCTGAGAATCCAGTCTTCAACATGTCTACTCTTGATCAAACTAAGGAGGGCGCATTGAAGCGTACCAAAGACCGACAAAATAACAGTACTCGAGTATGGACAAGGGTAATTCACGTTGATCTTGGTTTGCATAAGCATCCAACAACTGAAAAATATAACTCCTGTCAATAAAAGTAAACAACCTTTGATCCAATTTTCATGTCCTGTGTGGTTGTTTGAAATCGTTGCTTGTGCTTGAGGGTTTGTTAATGGAATGCCTTGAAACATAGTAAGAAATAAAGCTCCTACTAAGCTTATCAAAGTTCCAAGGACGACTCCGTATCCTATTTTTGTTTTGAAATTTAGCTTTTCGAACCTGCAAATAATTTTATTAAAATGAAAAAAAAGTGTAAGGTTAAACTTGAAATAATAACATATATATTTGTAATGATTTTTTAATAATAAGTGTACCCAAATATTAAAGCCATAACGAAAGTGAGGGAAGGCATTATGGCCCAGAAAGCAGTTGCCAACGTCGCAGAAGTGTAGGAGAGTCCAAGCAAGTAGAAATATTGCATCAAGCTCGCCCTGAAAAAAGAAAGATTATATCTTAATTACATACACACAAAAAAATGAGGGAGAGACTTGTAACTTTGTAATTAAGAAATAAGGAGTTACGTTAGGGGATTAAAACTTACCCACAAAGAGCACTGACGAAAAGCTGACATGAGATGCTTATAGTTAGCTTTGGTCTTGTTTTCCTGTCCAAATCATGAAATCGAATATTTATTTTGTAAGGAACACTTGATTCTGATTCCATATCCGTACATATAAAAACATTCAGAAAAAGTATCATTTAATTTATAATTTAGTTAAAAACAGAAACAATTTTTGAGTAAATAACGAGATACCATTGATTTAAAGAAACGTTGTATAGTATTTGTTCTTCTAGTTTTCACAACATAGTAACCAGTATTCAATTTAAGGGAAAACAGTACCTTAAACTTTTTTTTTTTTTTTTTTTTTGGGTAGAACAGTACCTTAAACTTTTCAAAATTCTAAGCATGCAGTAACGCAATGTAAAAATTGAAAGCTAGGAAAAGAAAATTGAAATAAAAAGTAAACCTACCGTTCCCAAAAATAAGCGATTGGAAGAAGAAAAAGAGTGGAAATACCCATACGATAGGTAGCAACAACCATATGATTAATGCCTCCGTCAAGAACTTTCTTGATCAAAGCGTTAACCATTCCCGTAACGATGTTATTCAGAATTATGACGATCATCGGTACCCAGTTTCCATCGATACAACCCATGATTAGTAAGTTAATTAACGATATGTTAATTACTTAATAGCCAAAATACTCTCTCTTTCTTTTTCTCTCTCACTCTCTCTCGCTCTCTTCGTTTTTACTGTCTCACTTCGTCTCTCTCTTCTTCAGAAACTTGTTTTGAGTAGTGAAGCATTAAGACTAGATGGACATATTTATATATAACATGTATGCTGAGTCGGAGGCCATTTGTTTCGAAAAAGACAAGAATTAAAATATTCATCAAATAACGAGTTGGCAGCTATGAATTAATACTTCTATAATGAATCAATTTTCTTTTGAATTGTGTATATAATATAGTACTGTTTTTCTTTTATGGAAGAAAGTAGTAACCAATTAGTATATCTTATATAATAAAATTTGGTTTCAAAGCGGATCCAAACTTGAGTTTATTATAATTATCAAACTCAGCAGCAGTAATGGAATGAACAATGGTTTTATATTTGCTCACGTTGTTAATTATGAATTCAATGTAATCATTTAAAAAGAATTAAAGGTGGATAAAGCTCAATCATTGTCATCAAATGAAAGTAAAGTTTTTATTAAAGAAGCAAAATTAAAATTTGAAACATACTTTAATTATCTTTAAACTTATATGTTAAGACACCTTGGAACTTAATTAATAGTACCCAAAATCGTTTTTATAATTTATTAATATGCATGTAAGTTTATTGATAATAAGATAGATAAATATGTGTATATATATATATATTTTTTTTTTTATATATAAAAGGAAATTGTAAATAACAGATATTAAAAGTTATAATTTTGAGCAAAAAAACTTTAAGCTAAAATTTATATTCGTAAAACTATAAAAGACATAGTTTTGTTTTTTTTTATCAATCACATATTATATTAAAAACAAAACTATACGACCGATTTTTTTTTTTATACGACCGATTGTTCAACTAAAAAAAAAATGTGTTTATATAAAATAGTTTGATAAATCTCATTTTACAAGAACCAGATAAACCTTTTACCCAAAAATAGAAATAACAAAATATTTGAAAAAATGAAAAAAAATAGAGAAGCAAATTCGAAACAAATCAAATTCAACTAAAAATACGAGAAACCAATCATCAAAAGATTGCGTATTGATAAATAATTTTGAATTATCCGTCTCAAAATCCTGAGAGTGTATGCTTCGATCAAGAATAATTGATAGTGCCCTACAAACGTTTTCTATTTTTGAGTACTGAAGAGGTGACATGCTTAATCGTTGATATTTAGCACTTAGAAAAAATACTATGGTGTCCCTCTGAATGTAAATCCAACCTAACCCGAGTAGAATCGGTATTCTTCCCAAGATATATCCGTCTATTTAATATTTTATAGGCAGATTATTACTTTGTGCATCTCCTAAAATCACACTAGGCTAGGAGTGCATTTTGTATTGCATTTTAAGCTGAAATTCATTTAATGCATATACTAGTACATACCCGTGGTACAACACAGGCTGATTTTTTGGTTAGTAGATAATATGGTGGCAATTTCCGTTTGTTTATGTGTATTATTGTGTTGTGTATATGTCTGTTTGGATACATTGTAGTGTTTGGTATCTTAAGTAGGTTTTTTTGCTTCTCGGAAAAATAACAAAGTTTGTTTTGAACTCTTGAAAAAGTTAACGATTTTGGATTTTTTTACTGTTTTTGTTTGTAGTTTTATACCTTTTTTTTTGGAAATTCTCATTCTCGTCCTACCTCGACCCGTCTCATTTTGATCCCGTCTCTATTAGAGACACAAATGAGATCTATTTTTTTATTCTCAAATTCCTGTTTCATTTCCGTTCCCGTAAAATTTGAATGAACTCTCTGAATATTTGGTTTCTTACTTTCGAGATTAATTACCACATGATCCAAAAAAAAAATTTCTTGATTACCAATTGGTACAGAACGATTTGGATTTCTCCCAAATGAAAAATCTTAAATTAAAATACACCATTCCCTTAGAAAAAAACATCTACAACCCATTACCCATGTAATCAGTGATTTTGCCCAACTTGTATTGAATGACATTCAAAATAAAATAACACATGAATAACCGTTTTCTCTACCGGTCTAAATCTTTGAAATATTGTCACAATTAATTTTTTTCTGGCACAACCTGAAGTTAACTGCCAATGACACCTACCAATTAAATGTTTTAATTCTGCAGGACAACATATTTTCCAAACTTGTGCTTGTAAAGCATTCAGACATGGTCCTTACTATAATTATTCAGATACTATAATTATTCAGAAGGTGAAACTCCCGTAACAAAGCAAACCAGTAATCTGATTTAACTGTAAGTTTTCCAAATTTATGAAATGTCATATGTAACTATCATGCTTATAAAACCCACAAATAGGATTTGTATCCATCAGATCCATTAACTACCGACTCCCACCAAATTTTTTTTTTTATCATATTACCTAGGTTTAAAAACGTGTTTCACTATTAATAAAGGAATTTACAGCTAACAACTCATTCTTTAATTATACATCATATGACAGAATAAACCGAATTTGGAAATATTTTATACTACATCAAAACCAAAACAATGTATCTCTCTAGGTTACCTGTTGGGGTCTTCGGGAAACTCCAAACGTCTCTAGGTTTTTTTTTTACTTGACTTTTGACGTGTCTCTAAGTTATTTTCGTTGACACGTCAAAAGTCAAGTAAGAAACTGAGACCATGTAACTCTTTGGATAGCTGAAAAATAGAAAAGGAAAGAAAATGATTTTGCTATTTGCCCCAAAAAAAAAAGAAAAAGAAAATGACTTCGTCTAACTCATGTTAAAATAATCAATGAGTTAATCTGTTATTTGTTGAGAAAGTGAAACAAATGAAACAATATTGATGACTGATCCGAAATTTTTTAGAAACAGATCAATGCTCTCGTAATTTAGTAATCATATTAAGGTGAGAATATATTGTATATTACCTATAATGTGCGAAACAACTGGGTATTTATAGATTTTATCTGACGATGACTAGTAATCACATACCTTCAGCTCGGGTCTTTCAGCTGTAGTATACTCGATTGGTGGGATCTCTTGATGGTGAACGAGAACTAAATGTGTTGGCTATATATCCGTGTGTCGGTAGTGTAGATATGTGATATGGCATGAATTAGAAATGCTAATGGCCGTTCGAGCTATGGAGGTCTCTTGACAGAAGGTGAACGACTTTGAAAGGTGTCAGTCGCAGAAAATGTTTGGAGAGAACCTTTCACGTAGCCACGCGTCCATGTGTCACACGCTGATTAGTGAGTTTCTGAAAACGGTAAATTATTCCCTAAACATTACTTAAGTTCTAACAAAAAATATATATGATAGTGTCATACCTTTAACAATTATCCAAAAGATAGAGAATATACTCACATTTTTTGTCGAATTATATTTTCCCCTTTATATAATCGACTACAAAGCAATTATTTGTGTGTGTCTTGGTTCCTTACTATACGATTTTTTTTTTTTTTTTTGGTAGAAACTTTACTATACGATTTATTATTGGTCACTACTTTCTTTAACGATTTAATATTTTTTCAACTTATTTAATTATTTATTTTTATTTTTTATACTCTTACTACATTTTCTTTTCCCGTCTGGGTGCCGTATAATTGCAGAACTATAAGAGTCCAACTACAAAATTCAAGCAAGCCGGCGCAAGCCCACAAGTAAAGCAAAAGATATAAAACCGGACGTTATTGTTTGGATTATGATTTTCCCTCGCTCTTTTATTATTCTAATATTTTTTTATTCTTTATCAATGGACGAGTTTCTAGTTTGTTAAGTTTTTTCAAGGTAAATCTTTCTATATTGTAACTTTTTATAAAAAAAAAAAAAAAACTTTGTACATTGTGAATAATAAAGCTCCTCCAATGCATATTAAAAGCCCAACACCAACCCTGGTCTTTTCATGTTTAGCTTTTTTTTTTTGGTGGGAACTTTTCATGTTTAGATTCCTAGTCTATCCTAGCCCAAAGATATGGATTTATTTCTAGGTTCCAAATGGTAGACATTTCATTTACCTGAATAGTGAAACTAGAGCCATAACAATTGTAACCGCATGTGCTAATAAAAACACATGCTAACGTAGTAACGTAGCTGATGTGTGCCATATAGCCCCAGTAGGAAGAAATACTGAGTCAACTACTTGTCCTAAAATAGAAAAATATAACATTTTAAGTTAAGAGTTTTGGCTCAAATTAAAAAAGAACGACCCCAACAAGAGCACTGAAGATTATCGAGCGTAAGTTTCGATCGTGTTCTTTGAAAAAAAGTGATGAATAGTTAATCATTATAGATGTGTATATATAGATAACGAAATTAATGAATGTAATTGTTTTGATGTTGCTAAATAAGAAAACTCTTTTTTTTTTTTTGTTAAACTAGAAATTTCAGATTTCTGGTCTATAATTTTTTTCAGTATAAAATCCATAATTTTTTGTTGTTGTCAATAATTATATATTTATAAGTGATTTAAGTGAGCCGACTTAAAGGAACATTTTTTTTTTAAAGGAACATTTTTTATATACGAAATAAAATGCGGAAGATTCATAATCTCTTCTTGTATAACATTCTGATTTAAAGAATAACATTTCGTATTAAGTGGGACTGAAGCTAAGTACAACAACGCTCAATTATTTTGATCTCGTTGAATGATCAGTCACTGGTCAATAAAGAGTCAAGGTATAACTACCACCCCTTTTTACGTCCTTTATATAATAAAAAAGAGTATACTGTACATATATAATGCATATGTCGACTTGAATCACTTTTGTTTTTTTCAATTTTATTAGTATACATTCATTAAGCGGTCGAAATCGGATTCTTTCTAATCCTGACATGTATTATGGCTTTATTGCTAAAGAATAAGAAACTCCCGCCCCGTACGTGGGTTAGCCTTAGCCATGCAAAAAAGCAAAGAAATCCATATATTTTATTTGTTTGGGTTGATCTGAAAAATCCAAATATAATATATTTATAGTGAATGTAAAGCAAATCAACTAATAAATACGATTTATCTTTTAAAACGGGATACATAACAAATAACAAATTTTAGAGAGAGAGATCGTTTTTCCACATTGTTCATCGCCTCGTTACCAAAACTCATCTTGCCGGGGCCAGAGAGAGATCGTTTTCCCCATCCTCCTCCTCGATTTGGAAGGATGCGTTTCAGAGACATTGCTCTCTGATATCTTCAAAGGCTCTGCTAAGGTAGCCGTCTCTAAGATTGTTATATCTGTCTCAGTTGCAGTTTCAATCGCAAACAATAGATCACTTCTTGTGCTATTTGTTTCCCAAGGCATCGTCTCACTTACTAGTTCTATAAGGTTGTCAAGGCTCGAAGACTCCATGACATCTATGACTTAAGTGTTAAGATTGCCTGTAACTATCCTTTTATCTTTCATGTTTATGTATTATGCTTGCCTTTTGAAGCGTTGACATTGTTGTCTTATGTTGTAATCAACTCCTCCTTCTATGGAGAGTAGTACTCTATAAAAATCGGTGTTCAAAAAAAAAAACAAATTTTAGATAAATAAGAGTTTTTGAAGTGCTTCCACTCGTTTAGTGTGCCATCACTCAGCACTCAACGGCTCAGCAGTAGTATAAAGAAAAAGCAAAAAAAAAAATATCAACTTCTTTTTTTGGCTACAATAGTATACTAATAAAGATTTATAAAGTATAAAGAAACAAAAAACTTAAAAAGCATTGACAGTGTGATTTCTTTGAAAAAACATCTTTTTGCATATGGTAAAATATATATCCAATTATCATTAATTTCTCTATTAAATCGTAAAATTTTGCTAAATTAGCTAATTTAAACATATTGTTAAATTATAAAACTGAACAAACAGATAAAATTTCATTAAATCGAAACGATGGCATATCATTAATACCATAAAATCTTCAATTTCGATAGGTAAATTGAGTTATAAAGATCGAAATTGGCAATTTTTGGTATTTATGATATAATGTCGTTTTGATTTAATGGAATCTCTTAACGAAACACAATCCTATTTGTTTATCTATTTTTTTTTTTGTCAAGTTTTGTTTATCTATTTTATAACTTAATGATGTGCGTAAATTAGCTAAATTAGCAAAAATGTACGATTTAATGGAGAAATCAACAGTAGTTACTAGTTAGAAATATATCTCATCATATGTGATATGTAAAATTGAAAATTTTTTAAATGAAATCGTATAGTTGAAATTTTTTATGATATATTTTTTTAAAAAATATAAATATATAATATGAAAATAAAGAAGGCATGGAGATTACGCAAACAGTCTAAGACTCCGAACAAATAACATACACAACAATTGTGAAAGAAGTACAATATTGGTCTGAACAAGAACATATAGATATAAGGCATGTTTGTTTCGTCGCTGAAGATAGTTGCAGCAGCGGCAACGACAATGATTGCAGCAAACGCTGAATTAAATCAACGTTCAAAATTTTTTAACCGCAACGATTTACGGCAAACACAACGTGCTACCGCATATAGTTACAAAAACCAAATGAACAACGATACATACGTTTGTCGTAGCCACAACTACATGCAGCGACCAATGAATATTATTACTTTTATATATATAGACATCAAAAGATATATTCTGATATATGTTTTTGTTAATATTGAAATCATTCTGCACTATTCAAGACAATTACCATTTGAAACATAAGTGTGCCTACTTCATCCCGGCATTCAAAGAAAGAGATTTGTTTGATATTTTTATGTTTTGCAAAGATTTCAGAAAAGCATGCATGCATATGATTGTTAACGTTTAAAAACACTAACTTTAATAAAAGAAAAAGGCATATTAAAGTCTGAAATTTCGACAGCTGTTTATTACTTATGATTGTTAAATAGAAGATCACACAATCCACGAGAAGTCGGAAAAACGAATTAATTCAGCATATAATAAATGTTGAAATATAGTTATTTAATTTTGACGAGAGAAATTAAACTATAGGTATTGGTAGGTATCAAGAATCTCTTGCAATCTGTTCTCTTTCTCTTTTCAAATATACTTTTCTGAAAGACAAAAATCATCATCCCAAAATATAGTCACCAAACATGTGGAACGAATCTCAGATTGGAAATAGCAGAAAAAGATATTACATCATGGAAAATATAATCAAAGCAACAAAGTGGAATATCAGAGATACAATTTTCGCAAAAAAAAAAAAAAAAGAAGAGGAAAGGATTCCAATCTCATGCAACCTTGGCTTCACTAGAACTGAAATTTTCTCCCTCTCAACTAAGTTGGATCACTCTTGTTAATAGGTTTGAACACAAGAGTGATCAACTACACTCATGTTTGACGACCTTTACAGAGAAATTGAAATGATCATAAAGGCAAAGCTTAGCTTCAACAAATTAACCTCTGCCTCTCATTAATTCTCTTTCGTCGCTCTCGTTCAACTGATCTGATCCCTCCTATTAGTAATTGGATTGGAAACTCTGCAAAACTGGCATTGTCTTCCATTACTTGTTAATATTTTCTTTTAAACAAACTCCTTAGCCTCTTTACTTCTAAATGAATACATTTAAAAGGAAAAACTAAAACTCCCCCTAAGCTTATCGTAGTTCCAAGAATGACGCTGTATCCTATATTTGATTTCATATTTAGCTTTTCGAACTTGTAAATGTTTCTTTTTTTTTTGGGCAAGTAAATGTTTCTCTGATGGCTCTCTACACTCTATAACAAGTATCTTGGAAGTGTTGAAGGATTTTGAAAGTAGATTAGGCCTAGCTATCAGCATCCACAAGACTGCCTTGTTCTCTGCAGGTTTAAAGACCCATGAATTAGAGCAAATCAAACAAGCAACCACCTGGAATATACTGCAACAGCTCTCAAGTTGATTAGGTTGTTGTTCTTCAGGCCTTATTCCATTTAAGCTCAATGGTACACTACAGAGTTCTGAGGCCCAGGTGAGGATCCAAACTTATCTCTCAACACTCTCAATTTCAGAAACTCAAAGACTCTTATGAATGGTGGCCAAACAATCAAAAGTCTGAAAAATACTAGGTTGTTGAATTGGCCAAACAATCCCAATTGTTCTTCGATTGCAGTTTCTCTGTAACAGATGCAAATATAGAGGACGTACCCAAATGGAAGTAAGGGCTGGCATTGTTGCCATGAAGATCCCAACGTGGCAGTAGTACTGTAGGAGAATCCAAGCAAATATCAAGCTCGCCCTGAAAAAGATTATTAATAAAAGATTTGGGCTTTAGTCACACTTCTTAAGCCAATCCGAATTCAAGCTTATGGTTTTCACTTCTTGGGTTAAGAGATGTTGGCCCAATTCTGAAGCATATTAAAGAAAACTCAACATGACGAAATGTTCAGAGTATATGTGTTGTGTGAGATTTATTAATAAAATAATGTTAGATAATAAATGAAATAAAAACAAAATTTGATTAACCAATAGACGGATCCAATAAGAAGGTGCCACGTCACATGCATATTCACCCAAGAAGCTTTTCTCCAAGACCCTTCTTCCGCAGCTTCCACCACTATTTGATTATTTTCATATTTGTTTATTCCCCTAAAAAGTTTTAGTATATAGCCATATTGATGGTCTTAAACAAAATATTTAAAATAGACTTACCATTCTTAAAGTTAAGCGATTGGAAGAAGAAAAAAGTGGATATACCCAAACGATAGGTAGCATTAGCAATAACCATATGATTAATGACTCCACCAAAAAGATTTCTTAATCAATGTGTTAACCATTCCCACAATCATGTTAATAACTTTTACCATAATCAATATGCCCATTTTCCATGGGTACAATTGTACGTAATAGTGCCCTCTCTCTTTGTAACTTGTACTCTCTCTCTCTCTCTTCTTGAAGCATAGAGATGAGGTGGATACGTTTATATATTTACTAAGTTGGAGCCAAGTCTTTTTAAAAGAATAAGAAAATGAATAAGAACGAATTGCTAGAAATCGTTTTTTTTTTAATTGTGTATATATATAACCCTAATTATAATATGTTACTTTTTGGTGGAAGAGACTCGTCCGATCTTTCTACTATGATTGTTAATTCAATTCAGGAATTATCTATCAGGAAAAACAAGATTTTGGCGTACTATATATATTTAGAGGGTGTTTTAAATTTTAATTTTGTTTATTTAATATAGTCTTTTCTTTTGTTTAATGAGAGTGATTTTGCTTTATCCAACTTTAATTTTTTGGAATGATGACATTGGACTCTGTTAATAAACATACATCAATGTATAAATATTTCAATACAATCAAAAAGAAAAAGAAGAAGAAAAAAAAGAAAAAGAAAAGAAGCAATATGTGGACTAGTTTGCTGACCCGCTGGACGAGTCCATGTAATTCACCACGGTCAATAGTATTTCAAAAAAAAAAAAAGAAAAAGAGAAGTTTAATCAAATCAAGGAGTCATTGGAACAACCATAAGATGACCCTTTTTGTATTGTTCCTCTTCTTCTCCTTCTTGGTCATTAAAATGACTAGGTAGCTTCTTTGCACGCTCGTCGTCCTTCATTTGCCTGACTTTTCCCAACAAGAATATGTACAGTCCGAATATTACAACCCCAGATCCGATAACACTACACATATCAAAAGGAACATTGACATTCAAAATCATGCATAACATATATATGCATATATATAATTCGACGTACCTTCCAAGGCAAATTTGACGATGAAGGATCGAGAAATCAAACAGTGTTGCGAATATAAGCCCCACCGGAGTAAAAACAGAGGTAAAGATAGGTCCTCTCTTTCTGATGCACCAAGACGTTCCCACCGTACATATTCCTTGTGCTACCGCTCCCTATTAAACGTTGTGATACATATGTCCGTATGACTTATATTTTACAAGAAAAAAAAAAAACTGGGAAAAAGGACCATATTTTATTAATAATTATAAGAAAAGCTTACTGCATAAATAACGGTAATGATATCGAGTTTATCTGTGAGGATCCATGACGTAATATCTCTAGATTTGATGAGGCTTAAAAGGGCGCATTGGATGGTGCCGAAGAAGGATAACACGACAGTACTCGAGTATTGACAAGGGTATTTGTTGTTCACTTTGGATTGTAGCAGCATCCACGACCCGAAACAGCTACTACCCCCGAAGAGAAGTACGCATCCGATGATCCAATTCTCTGGTTTCATTGCGGGTTTATTGTTCATCAACTGATGGATTTCTAGTTTGTGAAGTTTCGTCAAAGGAACACCTTTGTACATTGTGAGTAATAAAGCTCCTCCTATGCATAGCAAAGTGCCCATCACCATCCCAATACCTGCTTTGCTTTTCATGTTTAGCTTCTCTACCCTATACGCAAGGAATGGATTAGATATTGAATTTAATTTGTAAAGTTATGCTTGAAATATTAGAAATTTAGTTACCTGAATATTAGAGCCATAACGAATGTAATCGCAGGTGTCATGCTAATAAAAGCACATGCTAACGTAGCCGATGTGTATGATAGCCCCAATAAGAAGAAATACTGAGTCAAACTTGCCCTAAAATATATAAAAATAACTTTTAGTTCAATAAAAAAAATCACTTAGTTAGACTAAAAATGGGTTAGGATATAACTACGAGAAAATTATATCCCAAAGTCTTTATCAAATTAGTCTATATTTTTAAAAATTAATTAATTAATAGTCTAAATGTAAACTCTAAACTTGTAAAACCTTGCTAAAATACTAACTCATAAATTCCAAATCCTAAATATAAATAACAAAAGAAAATCCTAAATCTAAATCTTAACTCTTAAATCTTAAATTCCTAATCCTAAAAAATGTTTTATTTTCTTAATTTTGAAACATAATCACCATTTGAAATATAAATATGGCTCTTTCATTTAGATTATTATTATTCCTACAAGGCTACAATTCTTAGAGTTCTCGGCGCAAATTAAAGAAAGAACGAACCCAAGAAGAGCACTGAAGAAAAGCTGAACCAAGATGTTGAGCGTAAGTTTCGGCCTTGTTCTCCTAAAAAACAATAATGAATAACTTTTACGTTAATAATCATTACAAAAATATAAAAAGGAACAAGGTGTATAATATATTTACCGTTCCCAAAAAAATGCGATTGGTGCCAAAAATATGGTGGAAATAGCGAGACGGTATGTTGCGATAACCATATGATTAACACCACCATCGAGTACCTTTTTAACCAAAGCATTACATAAACCCAGCGCCGAATTAATCACAACCATCATAATTACCGGAGTCCATTTACCATCGTCGCAGTAACCCATTATTAACTTAGACTCCAATTACTAATTGATCTCTCTCTCCTTTCTTTTTTGGTCTCACCTCTTTCGTTTTCTCTAAGAGTTTCTGTATATATGAATGATTGAAGGAAGAAACTGGTATATATAGAGGTTTTGTTCACTAGTATTTATATTTTATAATATATTTTTTAAATGATTTTAGAATAAAGTAAGATTGAAAAATTAATCACTGCTTCTTCTGTTTCTCTTTAGATTGCAAACATTTTTCGCTGAATTAGACAGATGACATTGGTGTTCAAAAAAAAAAAAGAAAGACAGATGACATTGACGTAGGCGATGGCCATTATAATTGTAATTTTAAGAATACTTCCTTTTCATTGTAAGCGCTATTCATATGTTTCATGCAGTACCTTAATATTTTACTACATCACTACAACAAAAAGGGTTCCTTGCATCACTTAACTTGCATCAAAATATTAAATGATACTAATTTAAATTATTTATTTATAATCGATACAAAAAATATAATTTAACATCAGTTATAATAATCGATGCATTATTAATTTGTATTGCATCAGTTCATTAATATTGATGCAAAGCCAGATATATTTGCATCACTTTAAGAATATTGATGTGAATATATGAATTTACATCATTTAAAAAATGATACAAAAGTTAAATCACTAACAATCGATGCTAATTAAAAATTAAGCATCACTTATAAAAAAGGTGATGTAATTGGTTACTCAATTTGTCTACGTCCCACATCGCTCCCATTGAGAAAAGAGGGTTCATAGTTTTCTTATATATAGTGACATCGGAGTTTTGATAGTGTGAAAATAATAAGCAACTATTATCTCAAATAAGTTTAATTATTTGCTTTAATAATAATTAATAAAATTAAATCATATTTATTTATTAAAAACGAATTTATATTATTTTATTAAAATTAACATCAATTATTTATAATTGATATAAACAATTAACGTTACTTATTAAACTGATGCAAATATTAACATCATTTTGATTAATTGATGTAAATACTAATATCATTTCTATTAACTGATGCAAAATTAACATCATTTTTTTGCAACTGATGCATATTAACATCATTACAATAATCGATGCAAACATCATTACAATTATTTGAAGCGATGCAAATATTTGCATCACTACTCCCTGAATCACTTATACAAGTGATGTAAAACTAATTTGCATCAATTATAACTAATGCAAATATAGAAAATAAGTGATGCAACGAACCCTTTTTTTTGTAGTGCATACAATGGAACTATTATCCCTTCTATTTTCTGTAGAAACAATACAAAGTATAATGGTATTTTCAAACTTTTAAGTCCCTTGAGTTTAATTATTCTGTTATTTATAGAGTATAAAATTGAAATTTATTTATTTATTATTTTTTTTTTTTTATAGTGTCTACTTTTTAATTTTAGCTATGTTGGAAAACATAGACAAATTTGACTAAGATTCCATACAATTCAATCAAAAGAGTGTTAATATTGAATTTTGATCAACCATAATGGTGAAGTGGGTATAGAATTCACTCTAGTGGGTCAAGGTCATAAATTGATCATTATCATCCACATTATCTTTATAAAGACTATCTATATAACACCAATATCCTGGAAAATTCGAAGTAAAGGGTATAAATTGGTGACATTCCATCTCTCTTTCTTTGAATTTTGCCGCTTTCCATCGTTAGAGCCTCTCTGCTAATCTAGTATTTTTTTTGTGGATTTTTATCTAAATTACTGAAGAGTTTTATCATATCCATCTTCTCAGATATATCAAAGTATGGATTATCATCATAATAGCCGATAGTATTTTTCAGAATAGATACCATATATTCGAATGGATCGATCGATGTTCCTGAGAAAATACTTATGACCGATGGAGTCCTCGTAAGCGACTATATTTGTAAACAATAGGGGACATTCGAAAAGAACATGACTAATTATCTCTTCCTTTGCTCAACATCGTGCACATTGAAAATTACAATTTGACTTCTATTTTAAAATCTGAAGTGATCGCTAAACAACATGTTATCATTTCTATTGAAGTGGCTTAGTTGTTTTGGGATATTTTTTATTTTTAAAGTGTGCGCTTGGACTGACCGCAAGTCAGGTCATAAACCTAAGGTAAAGATTCCAATGATGGTTCAGTACATTCTATCAAGTATATATCCTGATTGAACCAAATATATTTCGGACTTAATAAAGTACCATCCCATCATATTTTCTTTTAACGTTTTACTAATAATTGGGATACTTCGAATAATTAGAATATCTATCAAATCAATAATATTACTAAGTAATTATGTGTTTTACGTCATTGTTGATAGATCAAATAAAGGATCAACCGTCAGAGTAAAGTAAAGTTTTTGTCTCCTACATGTTGCTGGCCTCAAGCGACTAAATGGTATATCTAGAGGTCATTTCATACTAAGGTAGACAAACCTTAAGTTAACCAACTCTTTGGTTTTATTTTAATTACTCGTAATTGATTTTGGTTTTTTATGTCATTAACCAAACATTATTCAGCTGGTTGAACATTACAGTTGGTTTATGAAACTCAGATTTTTAAGTTTATTGATTTTTTTTTATTATAAGATCTAGCTATGTCGCCTATTATTTTATTTTTTTGTTAGGAGTTATGTCGCTTCTTGCTTTTCATATTCAAATTTTATTCTTTATAATTTTTTTTCCCATCAATATATGTTGGCTTTTATCTTCTTTTGGAAAAGCAAAGGAAAGATAAAAGTGAGATCTTTGCACAAACAAAAAAAAAAAGATAAAAGTGAGACAAAGCTTTGATTTCTTATTTAGTGGTGTACATTATTAGCCCATTACCTTCCGATGAAAAAAAAAAAAAAAAAAAACTCCATTATCTTTCGAAGAAATCAAATTGGCAACTAGCTATTATTTTAGGGCCTGAAAGAAATCAAAGATATTGTTTTCTATTGACCAAAGAAGAAAATCACGAAAAAATGACAAAACAAAAACTTACATACTGAACACGAAAAAATGACAAAACAAAAGTTAGCTGAACATTAACTATTAAAAATAGAAAATTGGAACAATTACAATATTAGGCCAAGATTGCATATAATGTAAATAGATCTGGACAAAACTCAATCTGGACTCAAATAAATTTTTTTTATCCCATTCCGACTTTGTTAATGAAAAATATCTTAATGGGACTAGTGTTTTGGTATTGAGGATTTAGGTATTAACCGAATCCAAATTAATATCCGAAACAACCCAAAATTTTGAAAAATTTATATATTTTCGGAAAGTTTAGATATTTTTTATAGAGTTTTATGGAATAAGTCAACAATATGTGCCAGAGTACCAAGTATTTGTGCTCACCCTTAGGGGAAGCTCGATGGGAGTTTACTTTAGTTGAATCAGCTGAATTAAAGCTCCAATTAACTCAGTGAACTGAGTGAGACTGGTTCGGTGTTCCGTTTGGGAACTCCTTAAAAAGCTATAAGCAATTGAAGGTACTTTATAAGTTATACCATTCAATATTAGTTTAATCATCGGCCCAAACCTGGCCCAACCTTGGCCCAACCTTTTCGGACCGTTCAGTTCGATTTAGAAGTGCAGCTACTTAGTGCTTGATATTTGTTGAAAATTATCATTTTTCCTGTACATTATGGACCATTGACATTAATAATATGTTTTCGTAAGATCCATCAAAATAGAAAAAGGTATTATCAATCTAAAATGCTATTTTCATTTTCTTATAAACAGTCATTTTAACGCTAAGATATTGCATGGTCTTGGTCCCTCTCGTAACATTTTTCCCCGAAATTTAATATATCAAATCTGAATATCCGTGGTAACATGCTAGCAATACTACAACAAATCATTGACATTATAAAATTTATTACCCGACGTTGAATTAACCTTTGTTATCACAATAAAATATTTGTAACATCAAAAATGGTTTGTTGTAAAACACTACAAAAATAGTATAAAATTTAACCTTTTACCAAAAAAAAAAATATTTATAACATCATATTAAGGTATATTTCGTATTTGCAACTTCGGAAAATGTAAAAGGGTTTAGGATTACTGTATATTTGTTGGTATCTTCCCTAAATTAATTATTACTACTGGCAAAACAAAAACATTTTTGCTATATTCTCTATCTTTTTTTTCAACTTCTTCGTTTCTTTTTGTTAATTTTAATAACAATGCCAATTTGGATATAATCATATAAGAAAACTTATACTACATAAAAGAGATTTTCAATTAAAATTATCAAAAATAAAATAAAAAATTATTGTATGTTTGTTGCATCTCTAACTACTTTAATTTTACTTTGTTTTCTTTGTTTAATAATTACTTATATATTTAAGTAAAATGTAACAAACATGAAACATTATATAAACTTTAACTTACTGGGCACTTTGAAAAGTAACATAATGACATAAAACTATTTCGAACTGAACATATATCCGATTTAACCAATCCAACTTATTACAGTGACTCTATAAGAAATCCCTTTAAAAAACAAAAACGTTTATCTTTAATTTCTTGGAGTCTCCATTGAGTGAATCAAACTATCTCATTCCGGAAAAGTTAAAAATACAGAAGAAAACAAGTCTTATAATGAAGAGCTGATCAATGACAGTCATCACGATTATGATAGCTATCTATGTCCATCACATATCTATACATACATACATATATGTATATATCAAACGGGAAATTTAGTATTCTTATCATTTGTTATCATATGGTCTTCGTTTTCAACCTTCTCATCGGAAGTGGTCAATGTCTTCGAAACAGACTGATCTGTCTCACTCTTCTTTCCCCAAAGAAACACGTAGAGACCCGTTATAGTCACTAGTGATCCAAGTATGCTGCATATTTTTTATTTTATCATAAATGAAACATAAAAATATCAGTGCATGCATAATTTGGTTATATAGTAGTATATGATATGATTTGAAAATAAAACCTGCCGAGGTATAGAGGAGAGTGTAAGATGAGGAAATCGAATAACGTAGCTGCGACGAGACTGACGGGAGTGAATGTTGACACAAAAACTGCTCCTGTCATTTTTATTGACCATGACGTTATCACTGTCGACATCGCTTGTCCCACTATTCCCTGTTTTAATTTTCATCAACCCGTGTTATAATTAATAATGTTATATATAATCATATATGAAATAAACCAGATGGAGTGAAAGTGTTTACGAAGGAAAAAAACATCTTAATAAACCTAATTTGTTAAACATAAAAAAAAAAAAAAACAAATTATATATGAACACAAAAATCAACGGAAATTCAATCTAAAAGGGAGATATATAAGAAAGCAAAATTACGACTACCTTTTATAAAAAAAGGTTGCAATAGATAAAGTTGAGGTGACATTCAGATATCAAAGAAAAGAAATCTTCTAACTCCTCGTCTGTTGCTTTAACATAATAACCCAATTTTTTATTAATATTTTTCAAGCTTTTTTTTTTTGGTAGAAAAATATTTTTCAAGCTTACCCTAGAGTTTCTACTATATATTTCTTAATTTACATTTTAAGGGCTTTTCTAATAAAAAGTATATATATATAAAAGACTTACAGCGTAAAGGATGATGAAGATGACAAATTTGTCTTCGATGATCCAATCTTCGACTTCTCTACTCTTATAAAGACTCAAAATGGCACATTGAAATGATGCAAAGACTGACATGAGACATGTGCTTGAGTATTTAGTGCCAGGATACTTAACGCTTAATTTCCCTTGAAACAACATCCATAGAGACAACAACACTGCCCCAATGACCAAATAAAGACAGCCTAAGAGCCATATCTTTGTTTGGTCGTGACCATTGTTATGTAACGCGTTGTTATTATTGTGAAGAGCTTCTGGATGAGAATGAGGGTTTGATATCTGTGGACCTTTGTAAAATGTCAAGAACATTGCTCCCATTATGCAAATTACCGTTCCCATTACTTTAAGCACACCTGCCTTGCTCGTCAGGTTTTGCGCATTCTCTATCCTGCAGAATTTTTTTATAAAGATACGAGACAATTTTGATAATAATTTTTCTTTTTGTAATTTTGAAAGTTTTAATTATTAATTAAATTAGTTGCATTACCTGAAAAGAAGGGCTAACGCAAAGGTGATAGCAGGTAACATGCTAACTAGAGCCATCGAAACAGTTGCTGACGTGTACGATAGTCCAAGCAAAAAGAAAAATTGCATCAAACTTGCCCTGCATTATATTAAAAAAGAAAAACTAAATAAAACGAAACAAAGTAGCTAGAGCTTGTAATTAATAAGTAAGAGATAACGTGTTAGACAACTCTTTTATTTTTATTTTTTTCTTAAAAGTAAATAAATCACTAACAACAGAAGAAATTGCGTAATAGGAGTATATAAAACGAAAAAGTGAAAAAGACAAACCCGAGTAGCCCGCTGATGAAATGTTCGCACAAAAGCATGAGTGTTAGCTTTGGTATTGTTTTCCTATAACAAACGCATATAAAAAGCAAATTTCATTACTTACAACATAATAAAAAAAAAATAAAAAAAATAACATAATAAAAAATTACAACTGTTATATACTTATATACATACATATATGAGATCCCAAGAATGGATTAGATCCCTTTATCCCAAAAAAAAAAAAATGAATGGATTAGATCGCAATTCCTTGTCGAACATATATATATATACATCAATAGTACTAGAACTAAGTTCGTTTTGCACCGAAAAAAATAAAAGTTTCATCATATATGTCTCAAAAAAAGAAAAGAAAAAAATGGTGATATATACAAACTTCGTTTGGACTTTAAAGATAAAATCGCACATGCAAAGAACAAATGTTGTTTACTCTTAGGCTGACGACAAGTTTAAATTAATGGTTATTCTAAATATTGACGCATAAAATCAAATCATATATGGCAAAAAAATTTAAAGATTACTCCAAAGTTTAACATATAATGATCAAATCATATATTTTATAATAAAAAAAATGATCAAATCATATATGAATGGAAACATCTATTTTATTGTTGTAATGGTAACAACATAAATTAAATTTATAGTTAACTAAAATTTCGGCGTCTTTTTTTTTTTTTTTTTGTTATCAATTAAAATTTTGGCATCTGAAAATTGAAAATCAACATATTTCCTATAAAAGTACGAGACATAGCCTGAGAAATTTACTTTAAAAAAATGTATAGCTTCAAAATCTGAGTTTTAACGCATAAGATTCAAAATGTTCGTACCTCTCCCAAATATAAGAAAACGGAACCAAGATTAGAGCAGAAATAGCCATTCTATAAGCACCAAAGATCATATGGTTAACACCAAAATCAAGTGCTTTCTTAACCAGAGCGTTCACTGATCCCATTGCAACACTTGATATTAACATTACTACTACTGGTGCCCATTGTTCTTCCTTCATCACCCCTCTCTCGCTCTCCTCTCTCTTGAATTTTATTTTATTAAAAATAAAATTTGTTATAGTTTTTGTTTTCTGTAATGTCGAATGTTTTCTTTGCGTTTGGTAACCACACGCCTTCCCATCTACTTATATATTTATAATAAAGTGTGTGGGTGGTTGCCACATTGGATATCTTTTCTTGTTAACCTTAGTTTCATATTATTTTATGTAGCTTTTTTCTAGTCTTTAACCAAAGAAAAAGAGCTTTTTTTTAGTGAAAATATAAATTTGATTGTCAAATTATGTCGAAGATATATTAGTTTGCTGATGCGGTAGATCATTTCCAAAAGGAATCTTTAAATCAAATCCGGATTCAAACTCTGTTGTACATAGATGCAGTTCTACACAGAAAGTTTAAACAGATTTGACTGTATTGTTTTTATATCTACTACTATTCATATAATATAATTTTGGAAACAAAAACATACTATTCATATATTAAAATCTAGGGAATGCAGACGCCTGAAGAGATTTCTTATTTAATGGATAACATTCAGACTTTGAATTGTTGTTGGTTTTTGAATGGATTTTAGTTTTAGATTTTTCAAAAATCCATTTTATAGCCATTTAAAATTTTGATAAAAGTGGATTTCCTAGAAAATAGGTATTCTAAGAGATTTTAATTTACCAGTTTCTTAACAAATTTTAAAATCTTATTTTTGTTATGAATCTTGTGATTCTTATTCTTATTATTGATTATGAATGGAGGTTACAACTTATATATATACACACATGAGGAGGTTACAATCCTAATTGGACTAGGAATATAAGGCCCATGAAGCACTAACAGTTAGACGTCCTCTTGTCTTCTCATGATGGGCCATACCGTTGGGCCGGATCTTCTAGAACATGTGTATGGGCCACGGTTATGGAGTCCATCCGACCATGTGGTTTATAACACTCCCCCTTGGATGACATAACCGTGTAGATGCCAAAGGATCTTTGCAATGCGCTTGGGGGTTGCTGCCTCATTAAAACCTTACTAGGAAAACCCATTTGGGACAAAACCATAGTGAAGGAAAAAGAGTACAGCACGCATTACTCCCCCTGTTTTGGTCATCCCTGAAAATCTCTAAGTCTCCGCATTCCAATTTGATGCGTGAGCTTCCTTAATGTAGTGCCTTAGTGAAGAGATCGGCTGAGTTGTCATTTGAACGAACTTGCACCACTTGAACTTCACCATTCTTTTGTAGGTCATGCGTGAAGAAGAACTTTGGTAATATGTGCTTTGTCCGATCTCCCTTAATGTAACCTTCTTTGTGCTGTGCGACGCAGGTTGCATTGTCCTCGTACATATGATGGTCTTTGAGGTTGTAGTAGCTGCGCCTTGAGGAAGGCTGCCTACGTACCCTTGGAAGGGATCAAGCCACACGTAGTTCCCATTTATTGACCATGCCATAATCTGATCTTTCCTGCATCAACAAAACAAACTAAACCAAAGCAAACTTGACATTCTTTGGTTAGATCAGTATGGAATAAACCCAAATAAACAAAACATAGGAAGAATAGAATTTAAAATTTAACCAAACCTTCCTTCAAACCTTTCCAGTGCCTTTGGGTTGATCACGAACTAAATTTAGGCAAAGGAGGTTCACGGCAAAACATATGTCTGGTCTAGTGTGGCTAGCCAAGTACATTAACACTCCTATGGCACTGAGGTATGGCATTTCAGGACCGAGAACTTCTTTCTCGTCCTTCTTTGGACCGAATGGATCATTGTCCAATCCGAGGTTTCTCACCACCATTGGGCCTGGTCAATGGGCGGGCCTGGTCCTTATTAAATATCCTTGAGTACTCTTTAGTATATGCCTTTTGATGCACAAGGATTCCATTATTCACGTACTAAGGTTGTAATCCAAACATACTTTTTTATTGCCTAGGTCTTTCTTTTAAACTCTTTCTCAACTGTTTGGTCGATTACCCAGAGGTTTAAATTATTCATGTACACTGCTATGATCACAAATCCTTTGTTTGCAAACCTCTTTATTAATATACATGGACTAATGGGATCATTTATAACTTTCCATATGCCCATTTGGTCTAAGTCCATGAAAGGATTTGTCCAGCCTTATGCAGTGATATTCTGGAGAATCTTTCTTATCTTTGAGCTCAATACTCTATGGTAATCCATATATTATCCAATGGACTTATATAAATATGCAGGCATTACATCCATTAGCCGCATATCAAATCTTTCTCTTATATTGCCAGACTTAGCATCCACCACATGGGAGTATATTTTTCATAATCTATCCCCGGTCTTTGTGAGAATCCTTGTGCTATAAGCCGTGCCTTATATCTCACGCTTTCATTATTCTCATTTCTTTTTCACAAAGACCCACTTATGTCCTACTGGTTTTATCTCGGATGGTGTTTAAACACATCCCTTTTCTTAATGATTCTTAGCTCCACGTTTTATGGTCTTGTACCATTTCCATTGAGTCTTTGAGTGCACTCACGTGGGCTCCTGATCCTCATTTTTATTCAAGTGCTACCTTGCATGCAAAATCATCTTATGTCGACATTTCTTATATGTTCCATTATCTACCAGACATGATAATCGATTTGAGATTTATTATGGACAGGACCTTTAATACTTTGCAGCTTGGCGTCCCAAGCTACATTATATGGTACCTGTACCTTAGAGCCGGCCGGCCTTATCTCTATGTCTGGGATGGTTTCCTCATTTCGTTTCCTATTGCACCTTTCTTTAACTTTCTAGGATTCTTATCTTTGGAACTTTAATGGTCTACCACGTTTCTTACGTGCGTTAGACTCGGTAGCAATTTCATTGATTCCCTTCTGGACATCAATACGTACTGGTGCATTACAAGCTGGTATGTACGCTTTTATAACTTTCTTTTGGGTCAACAAGGAATCTGGCAATTCATTAGCTAGCTTTCTTATGGACCTCTGAATCACACATCAGAGTCCGAGGATCTTGCCACTTTAAGGATGTTTGATTCCATGATATTTCCTTTATTTCTTTACCCAGCTTGTTCGTCTCTCCACCTATAGTAGGAAACTCGGATTCATTAATATGACAATCCGCGTATCTAGCCTTAAATAGATCACCCGTAGTTGGCTCTAGATACTTTATAATGGTGGGAGAATCATATATTCCCATCCTCCTTTTGAGGTCCCATCTTTGTTCTATGTGGTGGAACAATCGGTACATATACGGCACACCCGAATGTCTCTAGATGGGATATGTCTGGCTCATGACCCATGAGTAATTGTTGGGGAATATTTATGTTCACTAGATGGTCTTATGCGTATAAGCTCTATTGCATGTAATATTGCATGTCCCCAAGCAGCTACTGGAAGCCTTGACCTCATAAGTAATGGTCGAGCTATCAATTGAATTCGTTTAATGAAGGATTCATCTAATCCGTTCTTTGTATGTACATGTATCACGGGATATTCCACACTTACCCCCATGGACATACCAATAGTCATTAAACGCTTGGGACATAAATTCACCGGCATTATCTAGACGTTTAAGGTCTCTTCATTAACTTTAGCCGGTGATGGCCTTATAATGAGTTTCCCTTGTGAACATGCTTCACACGTGAGATTCTTGGGGATAACTCTTCTCTCTTTTAGGGTGTGCCCCTTTGAATTTATCATAGGCTTACACATCATACTATGACCCGGATGGCCAAGCTGGTCATGCCATAAAGTGAATCTCTCTATGAACTCTTTGTTCATTGCCATATTAGCATCGATCATATCGATTTTAGCTTAGTAGAGACCAGTGGATAATGCGGGTATAGTCTCTAGGACTCTCTTATGCCCTTGGGTGATCTCAATTATATTCAGGGATTCTTTGTTCCCTTCACCCTTTGTTTCAAGATGGAAACCATTCAATCTTATATCTTTGAAACTCAATAAGCTCTGCTTTGAGCTGGGTGAATACAAGGCATCACTTAGTTCAAGAAGTGTGCCATTTGGTAATAAGATATGGGCTTGGTCGTAGCCCTCAATGAGACTTGTTATTCCTGCTATGGTGCTAATATTGGCATATTTCAATGTCTCTTATCTTTTAAGATCTTGTGGCTTGATCCACTATCCACCACAAGTATCTTCTTGTCTTCGGCCATTTCTTATATTGACAAGAATCATGTCTTGATGTCGAATCCAGATTTATCAACTTGGTTCTTTTCAATTGTCTTTACCATCTTTATACCAAATGGGCTTTAGGATTCTTCCCTTTTACACTCTCTTGATAGAGGTTACAATGATGTTTGGGAGTCCTACATGTCTTAGCCCAATGGTTCCCCATTCCATATCTATGGCATACTCATTTGGTCGAGTGTTGTGGTTTAGTACACCACAGCCTCCTCGCCCTTGACCATGGCCGTGGGTCCACGGTTATTGTGGTTCCCACGGTCCGGATGAGTTATTGGGGCCACGACTACGTCCTTTCCACCCATCACGACCACTGCCATGTGGTCTATTACTATGGACGAGGTTAGATTCTTTGGATTATTTCTTATCCTCTACGGCCTTATTGGCGTTAGGTAATGGGGTTAATCAATGAGGTCTTAATTCATTGTTTTCTTATCAGTATGTCATTATTTTGCTCTTCTAGCAATAGACTCATCCACGGACTTATAGTCCTGGATTCTAAGACTCTTCCAATCACATATAGCCTTTGGTAATACCATTCCACATCTTTGACAAGTGGACTTAGCATTGTTTTGCGGTTTGGAGATTTTGCGACCTCTACCGCGGCCATTGTTCTCACGGCCTCTACCTCGGCCATTGTTCCCACGGCCTCTACCACCATTGTAGTTTCCTTAGCCGTAGGAGTTGCCATGACCTCCTCCACCACGTCCTCTGCCACGACCACGATCGTGAAAGTAACCTCTGTGGACGTAGTTGGATTCCTTGGTCACCTGAGGTTCTTTAGGCTCTTTGGCCTTTTCGGCCCTAATTCTGTCCAAAGGTCTATATGATTTTCAATAGTCATATACTGATCTTGAGACTCTAAATAAGATGGTGGCTAATACTTAATATTGCCTTGTATCTATCTTTCTTACTTGGCATTATTGTCTTATGTGATACATTAACCAAATCCTTTTGACTTTAGGATAATCTTAGTATTCATTGCCCATTCTTAATAATTATCTCCTCAGAGATTTTAGGCATTACAAGTTGTAATTCGACATCTTAAGGATTTGACTTTTCCTTTTTCTTTAGGAATTTAATTTCCTCTTTCCCTTAGGAATATCTTTTCCTTTTAAGGATTTCCTTTTTCACTTAGGATTTAGGAATTTTCTATCTTGAATAGAATTGCGATTTTCCTATTTTGATTAGGTTTTACAATTTCCTATTTACAATAGGATTTAGGGTTTCTAGGATTTTCCCATTCACAATGGGATTATTCCTTTTCTAGGTTTTCTAGGGTTCATGCGATTTTAGGGTTTTGATTTCTATCAATTTATGCATGCAACCAATCATAGGAACAATCAATCTAAACAACCTAATAACCTCAATCAATCCGATTTTATTTAGGGGTTTCGGATTTGATCCGATTTAGATTTTAGGTTTTAATCTTTTAAGGTTTCGGATTCTAGATTAAGGTATTTTCGATTTGCAAGTTTAAGATTAAGCAATAATAATCTTTCTAGCAACCTAAACAAGTCAAGCAATCGAATCATACAAGCAAATATCAATCACTAATCAATCATCATCCGTTTTAGGGTTTCTTTTTTGCTTATCTCCAAATTCGATTGTTGGTTCTTTAGCTTTAGGGTTTCGATGTTACCTTTCACCTTATGGGGTTGTACGGATATGAACCGGGAGCTAAAGACCTCGGTTTTCAACTTGATCACGAACGCTTGGGGCTTGGAGGAATCGCGAGTCATGAAAACGGATATGAAGAGATCGGTGATTAGTTTTTTTTGCAGACTCCACCAGTTGTATAAATATCATCATATCTCTCAGTGTACAACTCCGTTTGGGGCTATTCTGGTCTTCCAAGAAAGCTGACGTCCAGGGCTTTCTGTGGATAGTCAAATCGTCACCTGATTCTTCCTGAGTCTCCGGGAAAACGTCGTTGAAGGTGACTGATCGGAATCGCCGGCGGAGGGCTCGGCCAGACTGCAGCGACTTCACGGTTTTGGTCATAACTCCCGTAAGGTGGACTCAATTGAGGCGCGGCCGGCGGCTATGGAAAGCTGATTCAAATATCTATTCGTGGGTGGGTAAATCGTCGCAACACTCCTTGTGGTTCGTTGGAAAATCGCCCCGTAACAAGGAAGATCTGAGGACTCGGACAGATTGCACCTGTTTCAGTAAAACGACGATATCTTTCTACCCACGGACTGGAATGAATCAAGGCCGGTGGCGCTGGAAAGCTGACTCGAAGAGCTTTCCATGGATGTGTGGATCGTTGCGAAATTCGCTGTGGTGTGCCGGGAAATCGCTGTGAAAGATGGCAGCTCGAATCTGTCTTTCTCACTTAGGCTAAAACCTTAATCTCTTTTTAGCTCAGGCGGCTAGGGTTTCGTTAAGAGCAAGCTCGTGCTGATAACGTGTTATGAATCTTGTGATTCTTATTCTTATTATTGATTATGAATGGAGGTTACAACTTATATATATACACACATGAGGAGGTTACAATCCTAATTGGACTAGGAATATAAGGCCCATGAAGCACTAACACTTAGACCTCCTCTTGTCTTCTCATGATGGGCCGTACCGTTGGGCCGGACCTTCTAGAACATGTGTATGGGCCACGGTTATGGAGTCCATCCGACCATGTGGTTTATAACAATTTTAATATGTTTTTGAGATTTCTTCTAATATACATCTTTTTTTATAAAAAATATATACAAAAACAAAATCTAAAATTTATTATCTAAAAACCATTTAAAATCTCCTTAACATTCTTCATAGTCTCAATTTAGCTTTAAAACAAAAATTAAATGTTTGTTTAGAAAAACCATACTCTTTTTAATATATAGTAGATATTCTCACATGATTTCTTATTTTTATATAAATTCCGTAGGAGTAAATAACCCATTATTTAGTATAAGAAAAACAAATTTCTGCATTTTACGAAATGCGAGACATGCATTTTGCTTCTCACATAATGTTCGTGTCATCTACTTTACATTTTTCTTACCTTAATCCCCGTTTTCTTTAAATAATTGTTTAAGTTGTTTTTCATCAGTTAATCAACATATAATTTTTGACTTCTTTAATTCTTTTTGTTGGCAGCATATAATGTTAGACTTCTAATAAAATAAAATAAAATAATATAGTTGTACAGTAAATAATATAGGTGTTCAAAAAAAAAGAAAAAAAAAAAAAGTTGTACAGTAAACCAAAACTTATCATTACTCCTTAGCTTTTCATGATAGTAGATCAGAACTTTGATTTGATAATTATTAACGTCAATTATTTATAACAAACTAACAAACTGTATTTGACTACTACTTCTTTTACTTCTTTATAAAAAATAAAAATTATTTCACTATTAATTCACTTAGTTTTAGAAAACATAACGTTATTTATCATTACAGTATCCATGTTACATTCGTGAATTCTCTGATTAAATAAGAATCAGTCAAAAAAAAAATATCTTAACATATCATGTTATACATTGCGTGTCATTTTTTTTTTTTTGGGTTTAAGTCAAGCTTTATTTTACATAGAAAGATATATTAAAAGTGCGATCAAAAGATATATAAAGGTCGAAAATTCCACTACGACAAGTTTATATATTTTTTTCTTATTCATTTTCCTTTTTTTTTTTATATTCATTTTCGTTTTTGCAATGTATTATTTGACATTGACGTGTCTACAACTAGACCAAACAATGCAAAAGTTACACAAATGAATCTGTTGGAAAAAGGATAAAATGATGAACGTACAAATCATTTGTCATTTAATTGATAAAAGACATATATATAATACTACCTTCGATTCAAAATTATATCAATTTTTTTTGTCAGTTTCTTTTTGGGAAAGGTTTTCAAAAAATACGTCACTTCTTTTTTAAAAAAAAAGATACATAATTTTTTTAATCCAAATAATAACTTATATAATAAATAATATCAATTAATGTTTTATTTTGAAACGTTAACACATGACTTCACAAAACAAATTTTTTCTTGAAAATTCAGAAATATTTTAAATCTATCTCTAAATTAAAAAAGAGCAATTCTCTAAAATACCATATTTTTGTTTTTTGGAGAATAAAAAAATTTCATCACAACATCTCACGTGGATGGGGATTGTTATTGATTTCTTCAACATATTCAGATCCGATAAGAAAACAAACCAAAAGCCATTGTTCTTGACTGAACTATCAAAAGCCACAACCACACCTTAAAACTTACCACCATTACATAAATTCTCTAGTAATTTTTTGGTTGATTTATTCTTTGAGACTTTGAACCGTTCCATTTTTGAATTCAACATAATCTTCGATTTTTAGAAATACATGATAGTTTCTAAATATGTCAAAGATTTTTCTTTGATACTTACAAATTTTGGACGAGGATGTGGAGAAAGTGGATATTGAGATAAATTTTTAAATTTTTTTTCATATATTATCTATATATATATATATAATATTTTATCAGAGATAAACTAATGTAAAGTTGCCTATTTAAAATTGGTAACGTTTTAATGTATATTTTTAAGAATTGGTGTATTTTTTAAAAAAAATTTCCTTTTTCTTTTTCTTTATCTTTTACATTACGTAATAGACCATTTTCAACTTTTTGTGGAAAGATTGATCTACAAGCCTAAAAGGCCAAAACAACGTTTGTGTTAGAAGATTCGACCTGTTTTATCATTTTCAAATTATTTAGTATTTTTTTTTTTTAAAACTTGTAGTAATATTTTTGTTGAAAATATGTAAAAATTGGTAAAACAATGGTAAATCAGACTTATCTAACCGGTTTATCGACTTCTTTACATTTCTACAAATGTGCCTTATAAAAAGACATCCTTTGATATAGTTTTCTTAAATCATAATATCAAGAATAAATTCGGTCAGAAATTAACCTCAGCAAAAACAAAGCACAACAACTCTACCTTTTTTTCCGCAAAGCACAACAACTCTACATTGATCTATATATGTATGTTCCCATTAGTCTTATGCTTGCTATATTAAAGATGGCATGCATTGTACTAGATATAAAAGACAAATTTAATCCTGAATAGACAAAATTCAGTTTGCAACACGCAAACTATATACATCGGAAGATTCTTTTAAAAAGTGAAAAAAATGGAAGTAGCAGTCGCAAAAATTGACGTATTTTAATTTCTGGATCCATATAGAAATTGTTTCAACCTTTTTTTTTTGTAGGAAGAAATTGTTTCATACTAATTTAGTTTATAGTTTTAAGCGGTTTCATCGTGTCTATTTTATAAAAAGGGAAAGAAGATTTATATTACACTGATATATTAAAATTAGATTGAAACTGGAGGAAACGGTGAGCATAGATATTGGTATTGAGAGGGAGAAGTTGGTTAACCTAGTGACACTTGGCTAGCTAATAATGCTTTCATCCCACCATATCTAGGTTTAGCCCTAACTATTAATTTTCTTGTAGTAAGAATTAAGGGTTATGCTCAAAGATATAAATAAACTAGTGCAATGAGAGTTGACGAATTACCACAAAGTAGTGTGAGATGAGTCATGACCAACAAAATAAAACATAAGTAACTAAGCAAAAAAAAATTGATTTAACAGAACAGGAATAGACTAGCTAGCTCTCGTGGGTCGTTAACACTTAACATGCATCAGTCAAGTACAGTGGCTGCACTGGACCATTACAGATCTAAACGGTCGGCCATACCATCGAATCTAAAACCAGTCATTTATCTGTTACACAGTTCATTATAATCTACTCTTACAACAAGTATTACTGTATATTTATGTATATCCAATCAACAATTAAAGTTTATTTTCGACACAAGTCTAATTCCCTCCTTCGACGTTTCAGCTGCGGTTAAGACAGTTTCCAAGAAAATATTCTCCAAAACTCTCTGATATGCTGAATTCAAAATTTGAAAACATGATTGAAGGGAGAACCGAGAAAACTAAAAAAAAAAAAAGAAAAGAGTAATTATAATTCTAGGTTTAGAATTTAAGCGATATAAGGCTCAATATGGCGTTTAAGGAGCTTAGAAAGTGTGAAAGGAAGGCTTACCGTAAGGTTTGAAGACCCGCTTTACCGTGAAGTGTGTGTGGTTGAACTTGATATGCGATTTTTTTCTAATTATTTCTCTCATTATTTTGTGTGTCCTCTCTGCTCCAGGTATTCATAAGAAAGAATATATGATGCACGTCCAGGGATCGGGTATTGAGTAGTCCGGTCAGTTACTTTATACTTCGGATTCTAGGAGACCGACTGTATCGTATTTTAGGTGGGTGCGTCATGTCGTGATAACACTGATGCAGTCAATTAAACCTTACGCGTTGATTGTTACTTCGGCCAGGAGAGCATTTTCTGCATAGTTGGGGTAGTCGTATATATTGATCCTCCGTATTAATGCATTTATGTGGTCGGTCAACTATGTTCTGGAATAGTGGTCGACGATCCTACTCGGTACAGGTCTGAGCATGGTCAGCCGACCAATTTTTGGAAGAGTGGCCAACCATGACAAGGGTTAGGGATAGTTTGAATCTGTTTCGTGAGGGGTGATTTGATGTGTTTTTCCTAAATTTTCCTTAAGATCTTCACTTCTGAAACGAAGTCAGAATTTTTTATAAAAAAAAAAAAAACGAAGTCAGATTTTGCATTTTTCGTTACAAGAAAAACTTGTAGATGATATAAGTTGAGATTTGGTGGATAATTTGATAATTAAATAATATGAATTATCATAACATTTGTTGCGTTATATCATACCGTTCCTTTTTATAAAGAATATAACTGAGTAACTGACCATGAGTTATTAAAAAAAAAAAAAAAAAAAAGAATATAACTGACCGGTAATCAACTTGTCTGGTTCTGGTTCTATATGATTGGTCGATAATTAAAACAACACTACCAGTAACCAAAAAAAAATATTGAAACAACAAAAACTATAAACCACTGAAAAAGAATATATAATAGCACAGAAAATGAAGTTACATAGAGAAGGAATTAGTATCAAATGCTGATATAAATTATACCATTTGTCTCCAGCTTCCTTAGCCGGGAATGTATTTATCCTCCCACTTTCGAATTTGTTGGGTCAGAAGTAGATTAATGTTCCACAATCTCGCAGCTTCGTTGATGCCTATTTATATAACACACATTTGTATAGAGCCATATGTTGGAGATTTATATTGATATATAGTACAATGGGATGTGTTGGCAGCAAGCAATTAGGAGGAACAAGGCATGAAGATATTTCGCTTCTTGCTTCTCAAACTTTTTGTAAGTCATGCCTTCTCAGTTATCTACCACTTTCCATAATAAATAATAATATTGATACATGTGTAGTTACTATACAGTATGTTTTCTTTATTATATTGCAGGGAAAAATAATAATTTTACATGAGTTTGTTGAGAATAATATCTTCTGAACTGTTTTGGGTTTGCAGTTAGCGAGGCTGAGGTTGAAGTTCTGCATGAATTGTTCATCAAACTCACTTCTTGTCTCAGCAACGACAATCTTTTGACCAAAGTTAAACTCCAAACTATATATTATTTCCAGAATGTGAATATTATTACGTACATCTAAATTGTTATACTAATTATAGAAAAGGTGTGCTTGTGTTATGCCGATTTTGGTTGGCTTTTTTCAGGAAAATTTTCAATTTATCTTAAACAAGGATACCAAGAGGCGTAGTCTTTGTACAGACCGGGTAATTAAAGTTTCTATTGAATTTGATGTATTAAGCGGTAAAATATATATAAACTTCTATTGACCTTTGTTTATACGTAAAACTCCTCAGTTTTATTTTAAAAATCTAATCATATCTGAAATATGCAGATTTTTGGGTTATTCGATATGAGAAACGATGGGGCTATAGATTTTAAAGAGTTTGTACACTCTCTCAACATTTTTCACCCAAACTCATCCCAAAGTGATAAAGCCATATGTAATTAATCTATACTTGATCACTCTAATTAATATGCATGTTTATTCATTTATTCCATGTTATTACTTACTATTTTTATTCAAAGGTCTCATGTTCTTCATTAATTATAACTACAAAATTAAACCTAGTCACTTGTTTATAAACAGTTGCATTTCGATTATACGATACTCATCAAACTGGATTCATTGAACCAGAGGAGGTACGAAATATTCGTTTTTTTTTTTTAAAAAGGAGAGTATATATACCGTAAACTACATCATGATTACGGAGTAATATATATTTAACGGTATTCGTTGACTTGGAGAAAATTATAGGTGAAAGAGATGATAATAGACGTTCTAGAAGAATCAGAAGTTATGCTATCCGAGAGTATCATCGACTCTATCGTGTCTAAGGTACGTGTAACGCTTAAGAATTTGTGCGCTGATTTAACATTTCTAGTGATTTACTTATTGTTCTCGTTTCTTATATTTTAGCAGACATTTGAAGAGGCGGATTTGAAAAAAGATGGGAAAATAGATTTGGAAGAATGGGAGGACTTTGTAGCTACTTATCCTTTGACGCTCAAGAACATGACCATCCCTTTCTTGAAGTAATTCGTTTGTTTGGCTCTTCCTCAATATATCTTAATTTATCAAATATATGCAACAAAAATATAGTTTAGGAAAAGATGAACCATTTTCTTAATATTCGCTGATAAATTGCATTTTTAAGAATAAATATTTTCAAGCACCAGCTTCTTTATATATTTATATAGTTTTTCAGTATTTTGGAAGATACTGAAAATTCTGTGATTGTTTTCTTAGTATATCAGATCATTTTCTTTGAGAACTAAGACATTTATTCTCAAATTAAGTTTTTTTTTTTTTTTCAGGGACATACCAAGGATTTTCCCAACCTTTCTCCAGTAAAAATCAGATTAGATGTTTGGTCACTCTTAGTTGGAGACAAAGTCTCATTCCCCCTCTTTGGCAAAACCACAATCAACTTTGCCCTCCTCTAATCTCAATGCCACTTTCTCCTTTAATGAAATGTGTGAAGACAAAAATACCCTTCTCCACCAATTACCTAATTTTCAATTATAATTAAAAAAAAAAAAACAAAAGAAGAAGCTTCTCGTCTCCTCCATTAACGAGCTCCGCCGTCGAGCTTTGCCGTCGAACTCCGCCGTCGAGTTTCGCCGTCGAACTCCGCCATCGAGTTCTCCATCGCCACCATTTTCTTCGCCTCCCTCGAACTGCATCGATTTTCAAAACCCATATTTATTTTTCAATCTAAAATTAGTTGATTTTGATTTCAAATTTGATTCAAATTGAGAATTTGAATTGGATTTCATTATGCCCATTATTTTGGTATGCACAATGGGTGTTTTACCATCGTTTTTGGGTCGATTATGACTTTAAATTGTTAACAAATGGATTTCAGTGATTGAATCGTCGTGAATTGTAGATTAGAACCCGGAACAGATTTTACGCTCATATTACGGGCCACTTTTGAAGCCCTTCCCGATATCCAAATTCATTGATTTTGGTGTCTATAGAAATCTTGAAGAGTCTAGTTTCACCTCCAACTAGAATTTCTCAATTCCGATCAGAAAATCTGAAGTTATGAAGAAAACACTGAATACATATCCCGCAGACGCGAGATGAACTAAGCTGAAGAGATTGTCTCCTATCATCCGCGATTTACAAGCCCAAGTCCAACGGTTTATTCTCCCAATAAACAAGGTCTGAAGCTTACTAAATCATGAAGAGCTCATTGCCAAAGTCCAACAATAGCGATGAACAACTCAACGTAAGTAGAAACAACGACGGACAACGACGGCGATGAACAACTCAACGTAAGTAGAAACAACGGCGGCGATGAACAACACTTGAGAAATAAATGCGATGAACAAACGATATCTAGATAAAACTCATTCATTTTGGTTATGAAGAGATTCGTGATTTGTTTGTTCTCGAATGATTCTGTAATACCGGTAAAACTAGATAAAACTAGTCGGATTTTATTTTGTAATGAAGCGTTTGTTGTAGAGACAAAAAAAAATTTAGCTTGCCAAAAAAAAAAAAATTAAAGAAAATTTAAATTGTATTGCCACGTGTGCAATATGTGCGTTCACACTGTGTGTTCACACTGTGCGTTCACACATAGTTATACCCAGTATATTAGTAGTACCAAAATTGTAAAGAGTTATACTTTTTGGGTTTTTCCATTTAATTAGTTTTACCCAGGCTTAAAATTATACTTTTTAGTTTTACAATTGATTAAAGTTTATTAACATATAATTATGAGTTTTTTATGCATTCATATGTGTAAAACTTATAATTCTACAACTTTGTCATCCTAACTTGGTTATTATTTACAAAGTGACCTTAAAAGTATATGGAAACACTTGTTTAGAAGACAAAGTTGTAGAATTGTAGGTTTTACACGTATGAATGAATAAAAAACTCATAATTATATGTTAATAGACTTTAATCAACTGTAAAACTAGAAAACATAATTTTAAGACTGAGTAAAACTAATTAAATGGAAAAACGTCAAAAGTACAACTATTTGCAATTTTAGTACAACTAATATACTGGGTATAACTATGTGTGAACACTAAGTGGGGTCTCTAGTGTGAACAAGTGTGAACAAGTGTGAACACACATATTGCACACTTGGCAATACAATTCAGATTTTTTTATTAAAATTTGGCTAGTTTTATCTAGTTTTACCAGTATCACAAAAATATACTATTTATACATTTATATATACCTTCTCGAGTTGGTTCCCTAGTTTGAATTTACCTCATCATTATCTCCTTTTCTTTCTTCTTCTTGAGATTGTTTCAGACATTGTTGTTCATCGCCGTCATTTCTCAAGTGTTGTTCATCGCCGTCGTTGTTTCTACTTACGTTGACTTGTTTATCTCCGTCGTTAGACTTTGGCAGGGTTCTTCTTGAGATTGTTTCAGACATTGTTGTTCATCGCCGTCATTTCTCAAGTGTTGTTCATCACCGTCGTTGTTTCTACTTACGTTGACTTGTTCATCTCCGTCGTTAGACTTTGGCAATGGGTTTTTCATGATTTAATAAGCTTCAGACCTTCGTTATTAGGACAATAAACTGCTGGACTTGGGCCTGTAAATCGCGAATCATAGGAGACAAACTCCTCGGATTAGCTCTTCTCGCGTCTACGTGATATGCCTTTAATGGTTTCTTCATAACTTCAGATTCGCTGATAGGAATTAAGAAATTCCAGTTGGAGGTGAAACTAGACTCTTTGAGCTTTCCATAGACACCAAACTAGTTGAATTTGGATATCGGGAAGGTCTTCAAAAGTGGCCCGTAAACTGTGTGAAAACTGGTTTTCTTTCTATTTGGTTTTACGTAGTTATACTAGTTATCTCGCGTCTGCGGGATATGTCTTTAGTGTTTTCTTCATAACTTGAGATTGGCTGATCGGAATTAAGAAATTCCAGTTGGAGGTGAAACTAGACTCTTTGAGCTTTCCATAGACACCAAACTAGTTGAATTTGGATATCGGGAAGGTCTTCAAAAGTTGCCCGTAAACTGTGTGAAAACTGGTTTTCTTTCTATTTGGTTTTACGTAGTTATACTAGTTATCTCGCGTCTGCGTGATATGTCTTTAGTGTTTTCTTCATAACTTGAGATTGGCTGATCAGAATTAAGAAATTCCAGTTGGAGGTGAAACTAGACTCTTCCAGCTTATCATAGACACCAAATTAGTTGAATTTGGACATGGGAAGGTCTTCAAAACTGGCCCGTAATCTGAGCATAGAATCTGTGCGAAAACTGCTTTTCTATTAGGATATACCTTCAGTATTTTCTACATAACTTCAGATTGGCTGACCAGAATTGAGAAATTCTAGTTGAAAGTGAAACTAGACTCTTCAGGCTTTCCATAGACACCAAACTCGTTGAATTTGAATATCGGAAAGGTCTACAAAAGTGGCCCGTAATCTGAGCATAGAATCTGTGCGAAAACTGCTTTTCTTTCGGGATATGCCTTCAGTTTTTTCTTCATAACTTTAGATTGGCTGATCGAAATTGAAAAATTCCAGGTGGAAGTGAAACTAGATTCTTCAAGCTTTCCATAGACACCAAACTCGTTGAATTTGGATATTGGGAAGGTCTTCAAAAGTGGCCCGTAAACTGAGCATAGAATCTGTGCGAAAACTGTTTTTCTTCCTTTTGGTTTTACTAGTTATACCCAGAAATTCAAATACGAACATAAACCCAGAATTCACAAATTATAATTCCAAAGCTTGTTTTTTAGACTCATCTTTCTTATCAATTGAACACAATAATAGAATACCTAGTTTCTCAGGTTTTACAAAATCGATTTTGAGATAACAGTTTTGATTTCAAAAATTTCTTAGATTTTAGGGATTGGATCTAGTTTTTAAAAAGAAAGAATGGATTTGCCATCGTTTCTTCTTTTCGAGTTGGTTCCGGAGATCGCTTGTTCTTGCCGTCGCCGTTCATCGTCGCCGTTCATCCTCGCCGTTCATCGTCCGCCAACGAAGAAAGTGAAAAGAGTTAGAAAAAAAGGAAGATAACGATTATTGTTTAGTTTAATTTTATTTTTTTTTGTTTTAGTTTTAAGTTATTTGTTTTATGTTTCGGATTAGATCCATTTGTTCTTGGGTGGGTGGATTAAACCCACGTTTTCAATGTAATTGTCTTGTTTTTTCTAGGGTAACATAGTAAAATACCAGTTTTCTGAAATAAAAATAATTCAAAAAGAAAATTATTTTAAGAGGGGGTGGTTTTAGATTTGGTTTTGAGCAAAGAGGAGGTTTCAGACTTTGTCTCCTCTTAGTTGGGAGCCAGTTTTAGAGCCCAAGACAATATTTATATGCATATATGAGATGTTTGTGGACCGAATCAGACTGAAAGTAAGCCCAGAATCATTATGAACTCAATTGGGTCTTCGGTCTTCCGATTGCTTTTTTATTTTTTGTGTATTAGAATCGCCACAATATTATTTAATTAGCATAATAATGCCCAATAATAAGATTTGACCGTTACAAATTAATATTTCTGAAATTCCTAGTACTCATGAAACAAACTTCTTCCTCTCTCGCGTATACCTCACCACTTCTTTAATATCTCCAATTAGCCGTTACGCTCGGCTCTTCCAAAATCATCCACAAACCCTAATCGACGCTCCAACTCCTCCGAATTCAATTTTGCTTTCATCAGAAGAATAATAATTTTCTAAAATTCATCGTCTCGAATCGCTTCCATGGCGTCCAAAACAGCGGCTGCTAAAGATATCATCACTAATTTGCACGGATCTGCTGCAATCGTCAGCGAGTTCTTCTGTGCGTATTTTCAATTTTCTCATACTCAATTTCTTTAAATTTCTCCGATTTGATGTTTCTTCTTCTTCTTCCTTCTTTTCTTCTAGGTTACGCCGCGAACAGGTGAGAATCGGATCGGAATTTCAAATTCACTTGTAGAAATCTCTGGTTCGGTGATGTTTTCAGTGAAATTGACTCGTTTTGTGTTTTGTTTTGGGGAATAATATTCTGTATAATCGTGCAGTTTATCCAGAAGAAAGTTTTGTGAAAGTGAAGAAATATGGACTTCCGATGTTGCGTATGGGAGATGATTCTGTCAAATCATTCATGTCAAATGTTACTTGTCAGATCTCCGGTAAAGTTTTTAGCGTTTCCATTGTAGAAAAATCTGGTTTGTTTGAATGAATGATTCCTAGTTAGTGATCTTAAATATTAATTGAGATACAATCTTAAGGATTCTGTGACTGACATTGTTGAGATATGTGTGTGTGTTTGTTTCTTGGGTATAAAGAATGGCTTGAAGCTGGCAAGCTGCAGAGAGTAGTGTTAGTGATAATGAGCAAAGCGACTGGTGAAGTCTTGGAGAGATGGAATTCTCGGATTGAGACTGATAATGAAGTTGTTGAGAAAGGGTGAGTTTGAGTTTTTTACTTTCTCTCAGTTCTTGATTCTTGTATTCACTATATGATCTTATGAAACGTTTAGTGTGTCGAGGGAGAAAAGTGATAAGGAGATCATGAGGGAGATTCAAGCTATCATGAGACAGGTTGCTTCCAGCGTTACTTATACTTGCCTTGTCTTGATGAAACATGTAAAGGAACTTACTTGAGTGATCATTATATCAACAATTATATGTATTTGAGTTTATTTGGTTTCTGATTTTAATTATGTATGTCTCATTGTATGTGTTTGGCGTGTTTGATGTATTGGCATATACGGATACAGACGTGGCTGTTCCATTCACCTGGATTGAAAGTGAGCCGAAATTGATTGTGAATCCACAGATGCATGGTTAAGTTACACGGTTTTGATACCAAGGTAAAGCAGTAAGAAACCTGAAACCTCTATTCTATTCACTTCGAAATGTCTAAAGTGTGTTGGTTGAATCATTCTCTGCAGATTCACAAGGTCGACACCCTCGTCTCGTCTCATACAAGAACGACGAATGGGATGAAGAAGAGTAACAGAAGTCGGGACACGCAGGTTTTTTTTTTTAACTTAGAAAAGGAAAAACTGCTGATTTACTAATTTTAGTCTAACTGATTAATGAATTTTTGGAAATTTGCAGATGATATCGTTAAAATGGCTCTTGTCGATTATACATTCAAATGGCTTTAATTATACATTCAAATGGAAAAGACTTGTCGCACCATTCTCCTAAAGGTTAGTTTTAATAACCACTCTCTAAATTAATATGATAAGAAAAAAATTCACTCATCTAACTGAAAATAAAACAAAATTTAAATTTTATTACCTAAATTACAAAACCGATAATATTTTCAGATTAATTATATGAAACTAAGTGAATTATTTGATAGTGAAAATAGACAGAGCATGACATCCCGTCTTTTGATCGTTAGCGATGAGCATGTTCGACTTATTTTTCACTGTTTTATAAATCACTCGATTTCTAAATTAATTTGACAATAAAATATCTTCCTTTTCCATGCAAATCTCCAAACTTTTTAAGATTTTTTTATTACCTGAATTACAAAACAATAAAAAAATTTTATTAGCGATTTGTTTCTTCAAGGTTTTATAAATAATTCGGTTTCTAAATTAATTTGACAACGGTAAAAACTTTTATAGATTTTATTACATTAATTACCTCAATTACAAAAATTGAAAAAACAAACGTAAAACTGATATTGCTTTTTTTTGTCAACTGAATATATTGCTTAGCTCAGAAGTGCCAATTTTGCGGAATGTTGTTTACAAGTAACAAGGTGCGGCATGGTACGACTAAAAGATAAAGAGAAAGATGAGAATTCTTCCTTATCAGAAGCAATGTCATCTAAAGTAAAACTGATATTGTTGTCAAATTAATTATATGAAACTAAGTGAATTGTTTGATAGTGAAAATAGACAGAGTATGACATCCCGTCTTTTGATCGTTAGCGATGAGCATGTTCGACTTGTTTTCCACTGCCTTATAAATCACTTGGTTTCTAAATTGATTTGACAATAAAATAACTTCCTTCTCCATTCAAATCTTCAAACTTTTTAAGATTTGTTTATTATCTAAATTTCAAAACCGTAAGAATTAAAAAATATATATATCATTGGTGATTTGTTTTTTAGTGTTTAATAAACAACTCGTTTTTAAATTGATTTGATAATGTAAAAACCTTTTTAGATTTTATTATCTAAATTACAAAAATTGTAGAAACAAACTTAAAACTGTTATTTTTGTTGGATTATTGCTATGAGGAATATTGCTATTAATTGTTTTTGGCTTATAGTAATATTTTGTTGGAATGTTGGTATGGTTCATTTTGTTGGAATATTATTGCTATGGTTTGTGACTTTGTTGCTATGGTTAAATATTTCATTCATTACGTGAAAAAGATACGTTCACACTTCACGAGTAGGGATGACAAAACAAATTATTCATAGCTAAATAACAGTGCTAATGGTGGCAACATCTATGTTGAAAAGCAAATTAACTATCGCAGAAATATACGAATGATTTAAGTAATGACACGAGGTAATTTTACCATCGCTATAATTTTCACGACGATAACAAAACTCCCGATTTTTCCATGAAACTCTTTGAGTAATCTTCTACACTTTTCAAAAGCTCGTGAAGTCTAATGTCGTTGGCTGGTAACTCGTACGTTAATACAAAATCAAAAATGTTTTCTCGAAAATTTTCCTTAAGTTTTGTTTTTAGGTGTCACTATCAAAAGTTTCTAAATTAAAGGATGGATTTCTTTGAACTTTGTCTATATAACTTAACCAATAACGTATTTTTTTTGTTTTTCTTTCTAATCCTTTAATTAGTTCCTCTTTTTGGTTTGACCGTCCAATGCCTTCAGAAAAAGACTAAACAATATTTACGTGCATTTTTTTATCATACCATTATTAGATTAGAATCTAGATTCTATATAACGAGGATAGAAAGTAATTGTTTTTAACCACAAAGCTAAAGCTGTGATATGTAAAGTTAAATGCAAAGATCACCTCGGGAAGACAAAAGGGAGTTTAAAAAAAAAAAAAAAAGTAAAAGAGGAAAGAATAAGAAAAAAACTTGCGTAAATCGAGGAAAATGGTTGCAAATTTAACTGAGAAGAAAAAAAGAGGTTAAATAGTAAAATTGAACACATCGTTTACGAGTTCTCCAACCTACATTTCGATAAAGAATGTCATCACAAGATTTCATAAAGAAGAGTTCGATCATTCGTGATCTCACACTTGAAAAAGATGAACTCGATTATTATAGCCCTCAGCCTGACTGAACCAGCCTAACACAGTCTAATAACAAACAACCTGACTATTAACAAAAGTATTACTGAGTTAGTTTTGACACGAGCTTGTCACATGAGTTGTTTGCAGGTTACTCGGATTAGAGAAAACTTTCTTCATGACCCATATATTTACAAATACAAATTAGTTCCGGAATCATGGAAAAACACAAAAAGATATGGTCAAACCAAATGAGATTTGCATGAAGATGCCATATGTCTGACCAACACGATGAGCTGTTGTGTCGATGAATTCGCCATATGCCATGATACGCTATACCGACAAAATGTTTGTATAGTCAAATACCATTAATTAATATCTACACTACAGATCCAAACGACTGAAAAAAAAAAAAAAATATCATAAGTAGAATGTAAAAATTGGTAATAGTACTGATTATAATTTCTGGCCCATGCCTCTTGATTTATTGTTTACACTAGACTCGACAAGTCGAGACGACGAGACTCAACACTAACATGAAAAAAAAAAAAAAAAGATTACAAAGTTTACTCTCTCTTAACTTTCACACGTTTTTTAAAAACACAAAGATTATAAGAAAAAAACATATTATAAAATAAAATAAACTAGACATCAACTTTACAAGTTGAAGGAGCGAGAAGAGGAACTTGTCCGTTAGAAGATGGATTAAATCTCAACCACACATCACACGTGGCATAAAATCCATACCGTCCAGTCTTAATCGCACCGGCTTTCCAACGGAGTCTCCCTAAAATCACCACTCTCATCAAAACGACGCCGTAAGCTTCATCATTCTTCAAACCGTTAGCCACCTCCGGCGAAACAGGTACTCCTTTGCCTCCCATCACCGGAGCTATCACCACCGTAGATTTATGCCCCAGACGAAGCGGCGGTAGCGGAAGCGGCGGCGTTATGATCTGATCTTTGTACGTCACGTACATCGAGAGCTTATCGTAGCGAATGGAGACTCTCCGGTTTGGATTTCGCGCCAAAACGCTGAACTGAACGGAGGTTGAGATTAACGGCGGCGCCGTGAAATTGAGGTCGTAGATGGCGGCTCCGACGACGGTGAGACGTGGCTTGTGTGGACGGTAGACGAGCCAGAGGATTAAAGCTATGATGCCTAGTAAGACGAGGATGGTGAAGATCGCCCCGCAGATTGAGCGAAGAGCGTTTCCGCCGCCTCCTCCGCCTTCTTTAGAGTAAGATTCCGGCGTGGAAGAGGCGGAAGGAGCATTCTTGTGTTCTGCTTTGGCTGCTTGCTCTGCTTTTGCTTCTCCTTCTCCCATGGCTATAGATATAAAGTGTGTATGTATAGGTTTATGTATATATATGACTACGAGAATCAGAGGATTTAGGGTTTGGTGAAGAGTGAAGTCTAAGGAGGAGAAGAAGAAGATAAGTAGATGCAAGTTTTTTGTCTTGTTTTATTTTGTTTTGTTCTTTTCTAGTTAATAAGAGTAAACTTTGTTTTTTTTTATATATAAACACTCTTCTAGAGTACATTTTAATTAATTGTTTATTAACTTAGAAAGCTTGGAATTGTAATTATGTGTTCGTATTACTTTTTGAGAGGGTAATCTTTTTGTAAAGCAGCCGTAAAATTTGATCTGGTTAGCTTTATGGCATTTGGGTTTACTGTTTTTTTTTTTTTTTTTTTTTTTTTGGACAAATTGGGTTTACTGTTTAAACTATGGTTTTTATTATGATAATAATATATTGATACAGAAGTACTTTCAAAAGAATCCAAATCTTGGTGCAACCGTTCACGTGACGGATCTGATGGTTTTAATGAATAAATATATTTTTAGAAAAAAATTAAAATCTACTCATATAAAGAGTGACAAAAAATGTGGCTATACACGATTAAATATTTTATTCTCTATGATTGACTTTTTTGATGACTACTATGGTATTTGTGCAAGGTGATAACTCTAACATTTTTAACCGTGTTGAATTTTTAATTTGAATGAAACTTATTTGTTTATGGCTTGAAAAAGTTAGAATGCTAAATCTTTAACCCAAAAAAAGAGGTTAGAATGCTAATTATTTGTTTGCATGCCGTCAGAAAATTATTTGTATCTTAAAGGCTAAAGCTAACATATTGAAGTTGCACTTCTTTAGGTTCCTTTGGCGTTTATTTAATTTGTATTGGAATTAAGCAATTTTCAATGAAGCTATCATATTTCCCAATTATTTATTTTATCAACTGTATAACTTGATAATTTTTACCAAAAAAAAAAAAAAACTGTATAACTTGATAATAAAGCTATTAACAGTTTATCCATGGAAGGTACAGTAAAAGAATTGGGTGCCACACTGCCACATGATTTGAAAAACTTGTACATTGGTTCAGAAAAGTACAACAGCCCTATACAATGTCCACATCTCCAACAATATTTCTGAACAATTCTATATAAATTAAATCAAATACAGTTTAGAAATGTATAAATATTTTTGTTAATAAACTTCCAAAAGAATTTATAACACATAAGAATCTGTTATTTAAACACACTAACCAAGATACCGCACCGACACTGTAGTCACCGACAACGATAAGTCGGTAGACGAAAAAAAAAAAAAGTCAGACAGAGTGGATGCTACCTACTCTTTCCTTTTTGGGCCTAAATCTGAAGCCCATAAATCAATTGGGCCTTCAGCATTCGTAATTATTGTGTAAATATTCGATTTCTGTAAGACTGATCATCTCTCGCTTCCAACGGCCGATTATTAAAAAGAAATTCCGAACAATGCTTCGCCGGCCGATCTACGACTGCTCCGCCGTTACTCACCATCTAACTTCTCGATTGTCGACATTTTCACGTTTTCTATTCTATTCTTCATCTGAACACGAAGCTCGAGAACCGACGGTCTCGGCTCTGGTATCGAATCATAACCCTAAATCCCCAATCGGGTCTCCGACTCGTGTACAAAAACTCATAGCTTCACAATCGGATCCTCTCCTCGCCAAAGAGATCTTCGATTACGCTTCACAGCAGCCTAATTTCCGCCATTCTCGATCTTCTCATCTCATCCTCATTCTCAAACTCGGCCGTGCTAGATATTTCAATCTCATCGACGACGTTCTCGCCAAGCATAGATGGAGTGGTTATCCGTTAACCGGAGAACTCTTCACATATCTGATCAAAGTCTACGCAGAAGCAAAGTTGCCGGAGAAAGTTTTAAGAACGTTTTACAAAATGCTGGAGTTCAATTTCACGCCACAGCCAAAACATCTGAATCGGATTATAGAGGTTCTCGTAAGCCATAGAAGCTATCTCCAGAAAGCTTTCGAGCTTTTCAAGAGTGCACGGCTTCACGGAGTGATTCCTAACACGAGAACTTACAACATACTGATGCAAGCTTTTTGTTTGAATGATGACTTGAGTGTTGCATACCAACTGTTTGGTAAAATGCTTGAGAGAGATGTTGTCCCTGATGTGGAGTCTTATAGGATTCTGATAAAAGGGTTTTGTAGGAAAGGACAAGTGAATGGTGCTATGGAATTACTAGAAGATATGTTGAATAAAGGTTTTGTGCCCGATAGGTTGAGTTACACAACATTGTTGAATAGTTTGTGTAGGAAGACACAGCTCAGAGAGGCTTATAAGCTTCTATGTAGGATGAAGTTGAAAGGGTGTAATCCTGATATTGTTCATTACAACACGATGATTCTCGGGTTTTGTAGAGAAGGTCGCGCTATGGATGCGAGAAAGGTTCTTGATGATATGTCGTCTAATGGTTGCTCACCTAGTTTGGTCTCATATAGGACATTGATTGGAGGATTGTGTGATCAAGGAATGTTTGATGAAGGGAAGAAGTATCTAGTAGATATGATATCGAAAGGGTTTTCTCCTCATTTTTCAATTTCGAATAGTTTGGTAAAAGGGTTTTGCAGCTTCGGGAAAGTTGAAGAAGCATGTGATGTGGTGGAAATTGTGATGAAGAACGGAGAAACATTGCATTCAGAGACTTGGGAGATGGTAATTCCATTAATCTGTAAAGATGATGAGTCGGAGAAGATCGAACAGTTTCTTAGAGATGCTATGAAGGTAGAGATAAGCGGTGATACCAGAATCGTCAATGCGGGTATTGGATTAGGATCTTACCTTTCTAGTAAGATACAAATGAAACGTAACAATGTTAGACAGAGGAGACATTTATAATAAGTTCGTGATCCTAAGAAGCTGTAGAAGAAGGAAACCTCCAGTTTACTGAGAAAGTCTTTGGTGGGCCTTATTTGGGCTTTATCATTAATATAAGCCCATTTTGCTTCATATCAAATTCTGATCAATTAGTAAGTGAGAGTGGCAACGAATCAAATCTGAGTTTCGCCGATTACTCAGAAAATCATAAAAATGCCGGAGATCGAACAAGACGATGCGGCGGCGGAGTCGGTGGATTCCTCCACCGTTAAATTCGGTACACCGGAAGCATTGGAGTTTGTACGATCGCTCACTGACGTTGGCGCGATGACGCGTCTTCTTCACGAATGTATCGCTTACCAGCGAAGCCTAGACTCAGATCTCGACACGCTTCTATCGCAGCGGACGGAGCTTGATCGAAATCTCGTTCAGCTTCAGAGATCCGCGGAGATTCTCGATATCGTGAAAGCGGATGCAGATCACATGCTAGGAAATGTTCGATCGACTTGTGATCTCGCGGATCAGGTCAGTGGTAAGGTACGAGAGCTCGATCTCGCTCAGTCTCGTGTGGATGTTACTCTCTCTCGCATTGACGCGATTGTTGAGCGAGGGAATTGCATCGAAGGCGTTAAGACAGCTTTGGAATCGGAGGATTACGAATCCGCTGCGAAATTCGTGCAGAGATTTCTCCAGATCGATTCCCAGTTCAAGGATTCTGGTTCTGACCAGAGAGAACAGCTTCTCGCTTCTAAGAAGCAGCTTGAAGGTATTGTGAAGAAGAAGCTCTTAGCGGCAATAGACCAGAGGGATCATCCTACAATTTTGAGATTCGTGAGACTGTATTCTCCACTGGGAATGGAGGAAGAAGGTTTACAGCTCTACGTTGGTTACCTGAAGAAGGTCATTGCGATGAGAGGAAGGATGGAATATGAAAATGTGGTTGAGCTCATGGAGCAAGGACTTGGACAGGTTAATTTCGTTGGGTGCTTAACCAATTTGTTTAAGGATATTGTTATGGCTATTGAAGAAAACGATGAGATCTTGAGGGGTCTTTGTGGAGAAGATGGTGTTGTTTATGCGATTTGTGAATTGCAAGAGGAATGTGATTCTAGAGGTTCATTGATCTTGAAGAAGTATATGGAGTTTAGAAAGTTAGCTAGATTGGCGTCTGATATTAACAATTCTCCCAATCTGAATCTTCTTGCTGGTGGTGCGTCTGAAGGACCAGACCCGAGAGAAGTTGAGCTGTATGTGGAAGAGATACTGTCACTGATGCAGTTGGGTGAGGATTATACCGAGTTCATGGTGTCAAAAATCAAGTCTTTGACGTCGGTAGATCCTGAATTGTTGCCAAGGGCTACAAAGGCATTTAGAAATGGAAGTTTTAGCAAGGTGATTCAGGATGTGACAGGATTCTATGTTATACTAGAAGGATTCTTTATGGTTGAGAATGTGAGGAAAGCTATAAGGATCGATGAGCATGTACCAGACAGCCTTACCACATCAATGGTGGATGATGTGTTCTACGTGTTGCAGAGTTGTCTGAGGAGGGCGATTTCAACTTCAAACATAAGTTCTGTGATTGCGGTATTGAGCAATGCCGGTAGCTTGTTGGGCAATGATTACCATGAAGCTTTGCAACAGAAGATTAGAGAGCCTAACCTTGGTGCTAGGTTGTTCTTGGGTGGAATCGGTGTGGAAAACACTGGAACTGAGATTGCAACTGCTTTGAACAATATGGACGTGAGCTGCGAGTACATTCTCAAACTAAAACATGAAATCGAGGAGCAATGTACTGAGGTTAGTTTTTCATACATCTGATACTTGGTGATTTACTTAACTAGGAAACTTAAGGAACAACAATCTGGGATGGGATCTATTAGACTAGAATTATCTTGCTTACTCTCGCCTGACTATATATAATATATCTCTTCACTTTCTGTGTGTTAAAGTGTAAACATAGATAGCGATTTTAAAACAGCTACTTTGTTTGCTAGAGGTAATGTAGGTTCAGTTCATCTCATGAAAACCAGGTATATTGTCATTTGAGCAGCGAAACCAATCTGTGAATGTTTTGAGTTGCACACTTGAATCCAAGACAAATCAGTCTCACTTTCTTTATATCGTGTCCTAATCACAGGTGTTTCCTGCACCAGCAGATCGAGAGAGGATAAAATCATGTCTATCTGAGTTAGGCGAGTTAAGCAACACGTTTAAGCAGTTACTCAACTCAGGCATGGAACAGCTCGTAGCAACCGTAACACCAAGAATCCGTCCGGTTCTAGACACGGTAGCTACCATAAGCTACGAGTTAACAGAAACTGAGTACGCAGAGAACGAGGTGAACGACCCGTGGGTCCAAAGACTTCTCCACTCGGTTGAAACAAATGCCGCGTGGCTCCAACCACTAATGACATCCAACAACTACGACTCATTTCTGCATCTCATAATTGATTTCATAGTCAGGAGACTCGAAGTCATAATGATGCAGAAACGGTTTAGCCAGCTTGGCGGGCTTCAGCTTGACCGAGACACAAGGGCTTTGGTTAGCCATTTCTCGGGTATGACGCAGAGAACAGTGAGAGATAAGTTTGCCAGGTTAACTCAGATGGCAACGATACTGAACTTGGAAAAGGTCTCAGAGATTTTGGACTTTTGGGGAGAGAACTCAGGACCCATGACTTGGAGACTCACACCAGCTGAGGTTAGACGGGTTTTGGGTCTCCGGGTCGAGTTTAAACCCGAATCAATTGCTGCTCTCAAGTTGTGATGTTACTTCTTTTGTTTTATTTCGTCTATAAACCAATTTAAACCAATTTTTTACTCCAAACCAATTTTCTTATAAACTGATTGGTTCCGCAAATATTTAAATTGAAAAAAAAACGAAACAAAATTAGTTAAAGCGAACCTAATAAAACTGCGTTTATGAGAATTTAATCAGTTAAACGAACTAACAAATATTACAAGTAGTTAATTTCAGTCAAAAACAGAGATAAGAACAAAATGATTCTTCTTCTCTTTTGATTAATGTACAAGTCATCTCGGCTATTCCCATCGGTAACCGGAATAAACCGGATTCTTTTGGCTGACACTTTACAAAAACAGGAAAATATACGGTAAAGTCAGGGTACCATACGGCCCGTCTTACAAATCCTTCTACGGCACCTCCCAGACTCTACGGTCCTGACTGTATCCCCCTTCAGGCTCATGTGTGGACAGTCAAATGTCCACCTAAAATAAGACATTTCATGTGGCAAGCCCTTTCTGGGTGTATCTCGGTTTCTTATAATCTAAGCAGGAGGGGGATTAATTGTGATTTGGCGTGTGCCAGATGTGGGCATTTCGAAGAAACGATCAACCATGTTCTCTTCGAATGCCCTCCAGCCAGACAAGCTTGGGCTCTGTCTCAGGTAACGTCAGGCTCACACTTATTCCCGACACCCTCTTTGTTTACGAATTTCGATTACCTGTTTTGGAGACAACCATCACAAGCCCAAAGTGACTCATTCCCTTGGGTATTATGGTATATATGGAAGGCGAGGAACGCTAAAGTTTTCGAGAATTTGGATGAGGATCCTCAGAATGTAATAAGGTTGGCTGATGCGGAAGCACTAGCATGGAATCAGGCTCAGGTGGAGGAGGAGTGTACAAACCCGGTTACTTCGGGCTTATTACACTACCCCAGGCCACAAGCCAACCCTCTTCCGGACAGGTTTTCGGGTTATAGATGCTTTGTGGATGGCTCGTGGAAAGAGACCGATGAACTTGCAGGTATTGGCTGGTATTGTACACAACATGATGGATCACCAACCATGGGGGCGGCAAACCTACGACGAAGTCTATCTCCTCTCCACGCGGAGGTAGAGGCACTGGTGTGGGCGATGAGATGCATGATTGGTGCAGGCAATGACCATGTATCCTTCCTAACAGACTGTTCGGATTTGGTGAAGATGGTGTCTTCTCCCACTGAATGGCCGGCGTTCTCAGTCTACCTAGAAGCAATCGCGAGTGACAGGGAAGAATTTCTATCCTTTTCGATCTCTCATATCCCTAGGAACATGAATGTAAAAGCGGATAATTTGGCACGACATGTTCGTACCTCCCCGCAATATGTTACTTATGTAAACGATGTTCCGCCTCATTGGCTTTTATAAGCTAATCAATATATGTTGTTGACAAAAAAGATTAATGTATAGTAATTTGTCTTTCTACTTTGGTTTGAGATGAGTTAAAAAAATGTTAGGTCGATTGTAACGTGAATATATGCCCAATAGATATATGTGATGTACATAATGCTTATCCATCTCGAATCTCTCTATACTGTAGCGTGTAATCCACGCTGAATATTTTTGTTTGATTCGATAAATGGTGGGGACAAAACAGAGACATAAGTAAAACATGGGATCCCAATAAATAATTAACAACTCCTGTAAATGCCTATAAATAGACTTACATCCTCCAATAGGTGTGTATCTCAGTCTCCTCCACTTCACTTAAGAATCAGTTTCATATCATTTGCAGCTTCTTACAATGTCGCGACCAATACCCATTGAAGGTAAAAGCACAAACATAATTTTGTGTCTTATCTCTTTATCATTATCAGTTCCAAGTTTTAATAACTTTCTCTTCTCCATAGAAATGGTGAGACTGTTCAAACAACGTCACACAACATCTCACTTGTTCAAGATAGACAACTTATCTTTGCTCAAAAAGCACGGAATGGAAAAGGTCGAATCCTCTGTTTTCGATCTCGCTGGTCACAAATGGTGGAGCTTTTTTGATCTTCTTATGCTTTTGACATACAAAAGAAAACAAGAAACAGTTATGATTAACCTCAATCACTCTCTTGACTTGGTATGATAATAGGAAACTCTCTGTTTACCCAAACGGGCATCCAAAAGCTAAAGGTCATGTCTCCATCTTCTTATGGAGTCAAGTTTCAGTCAATGTTCGGGTGGAATATGAGCTCTTTGTCGTCAGTCAACTAGAGCGAATATGGCACTCCCACGGTCTCTCTCTCTCTCTCTCTCTCTCTCTCTCTCTCTCTCTCTAAAAGAACATTGACATTTATTTAGGGTCCATATTTCAATTTTTAATCATGGTCAATACCATGTATACTACTGCTGAGCCAGCCATGCTATACATATATTTGTGTGTATATAGGTCTGACATGGCGTCTATGTTGATGTGTTATATATGCAGGTATAGAGGTCTTTGGTACATCATCAGAACCGACTAATGAGGGTTTTCTTAGGTTCATATCTCTTGCTGATCTTGAGAGAAAAGGTTACCTTATTGGAGATTGTGTTATGCTTGGTGTCAAGTTTCATAATATTGCACCTGCTCAATCCGGAACAGCGGAATGTTTTAGCTTAATTGAGAAGCCTCCTAATCACAAAGTCACTTGGATGATGACCAAGTTCTCGTCCTTTGACCCTAAAAGCGCTCATCATTCAAATGAATTTGTCGTTGGAACCCGAAAATGGTAAATTGATTCCTACTTATTTATTGTAGTTCTCATTTCAAGAAAATACAACTTATACTAATTAATAAAAATGCATCACATTTGATCAGGAGAATTAAAGTTCATCCAAGAGGGTTTATGGGGGAAAAGGACAAATCATTTTCTGTGTTTCTATCGGCAGAAGGGTTTATCAACAATGCACCAAAGACAAAAACTTTCGCGAAGTTCAAGCTGCGGGTGTTGGATCAGGATCCAGTTAGCCGGAACCATGTTGAGAAAACAAGTAAGATTGATCTTTAATTACTAGGAATATATGTTTTCTTGTGATGGTAAAATACTAATCTTTTCTTTTGCTAGTTTCGCATTGGCTTGGTGAAGAACTTGATGAACCCCATGGCTTTGCGAATTTCATGCCTCTGGGGAAACTTAATGAACCTTATTTGGTGAAAGATAAGCTTTATGTGGGAGTTGAGTTTGAAGTCATTTCTATCACTAGTTACTGTTAGCTAATTAGCTTCTTGGCTTTAATAAGTCTTATTGTGAGCTAAAATAGCAAGAAATATTATAATGTATTGAATAAAATGCTGGAGAATAGGTATATGAACCTACTGATGCAGTTATATGACTTGGAGGTGGGACTTCATTGACTGAGTCTTAGCCAAAGTCATATTTCTCTTTGTCTTTTATTAGTAATAAATAAGGAATAAACAGTTTGCTTCCAACTTCCAAGTTTATAGGAATTGTCAGGTTCCACTTTCTGTCATCAAAGTTATACTTGCAATTGTCAACTTGGCAAAAATCTCTCATCTTATTTAATTGTATTGAGTGTGAAACTGGAAATTTCAATCAAACAAATCCAGTCTAAGGGCATAAAATTATGGTCACATCTCTTCGATCTATGGATGAAGAATATAAGAACATGAAACAAACAATTCCATGTCAAGCATCAGAGCTTTTTCTGTTGGCAAAGCCGTGCGTAGAGGGTAAAAAAAAAAGACATTTGCCCTAGGCCCCCAAAATATAGAGATTTTTTAGGGCCCCTAAATTTAGCAAATATGGTTTTAGATTTTATGTATATTGTAAAAATTGATAATTTAACTTTAATTTTTTTAAATAATTTTTTTCTAATAATAAGATTTTATAAAAAGGAGATTTATATTGACAAAAAAATAGAAAATGAGAATCCAAATCAATAAAGAAAACAATATCTCAAACCAAAAATAAAGTATAATCCTAAATCTCTAAGAAATCTCAAATTTTGTAAGTTTATAAATAAAAATTTTTAGTTTAGTTAAAAAAATTGAAAACCCCAATTTTTGGTTTGCCATCAACTATATATGTCACAACTCACAAGAAATATTGAATAACTTAGCTATCATATCCCATATAAAAAAAACTAGTTAGAAACCTAGATTATGAAAATTTCGTGAGAAAGTTTATCAAAACAAAATGACGAAAAATTATGTCTTACTTTTTTAGATGATTATTTTGTTTCTTATAATTTCTATTATTTTAAAATAATTGTTTTTATTAATAAAAAAATTCTAATAGAAAGGCCCCAAATTTCAATCTCGCCTTAAGCCCCGATTAACCTAGGCACGATACTGTCTGTTGGACCTGGAAATCTGATTCACTCTTTGTGTTTATGGTTTATCAGGAATCTTATCCAAAATTTGATTTGATTCAATAATTTTTTTTGCTAAGAATTTTGATTCAATAATTTATGCTGAGAATACATCAAGACGTATGTGTGCTTATGATAAACTAATTTATTCGTTGGGAGATAGAGAGATTTCAGATTGTTTTTATGCTGAGAATACATCAAGACGTATGTGTGCTTATGATAAACTAATTTATTCGTTGGGAGATAGAGAGATTTCAGATTGTTTGATCATATCAAAAAGAGAAATACGAGCTTAATTAGATTCGTGACAACATCAAAGAATCTTGTCTTGAGATGACAATGTTTAGGCAAACACGTAGTATGATGGTAGCTAAACTTTTCATACATATCTAAAGTAGATTACTATAAAAGCGTATTATATAGTAAATGGACCCATAGACCCATACGATAAAAGCCTATTATACATTTTTCATGAAGCCCATTACGCTCTGAAAAATCAAATAAGAAAAAATTAATAATTTAAATTACAGTATTATCTTTGTTAAGATCTAACTTTTTTTTTTTTTTAGGCATCTGGAAGATGTGACTTATAAGTAAAGAAAACTAAAAAAATATATATTAAAGAAAACTAGAAATTCTAGTTGGTGAAAAAAGGAAACTGTATTATCTATTTTTCTCGTTGTAATTGTATTTATTTGCTCAAAAAGAAGAAAAAAAAACAGTATTTGAAAAGGAAATTTACTATTAACAAAATGGATAAGATTTCCATTAAATTTGTAAAACTAAAAACTAAATCAACTTTAGAACGTTCTTTTCCTATCCCAAGACAAGAGGTCAATCTAAAGTCGATCGAAAAGGAAAACAAATATACTGCAAACAGATTAAAATCTTCTATCAATCTAGAAAAAAGTAAATAAACAAAATAAAAGCCTAAAAGGATTAGGGATGGTAAAGCATTATATAAGCAGTAATAGGCTACGTACTCTCTTCACTCATCATTCATTCATCACACAACACATATTTGATCTCACAACCTTTCTTCTTCGCTTCTCAATTTGTTCATCTAATCATCAATCATGGCCAAAACAACGAAGATCTTTCGTTTCGTGCTGTTGGTGATAACAACCTTCACGGTTCTTTTGGGTTCTTGTTCGGCGACGGTCTACAAAGTCGGAGACTCCGATGGATGGACAACCAAGGAAGACGTCTACTACGATTGGGCCAAGGGTAAGGAGTTCCACGTGGGAGATTCTTTGGTCTTCCAATACGATCGCAACTCGAACGACGTCACTCAAGTCTCCGGTGCCTTGGAGTACGAATTCTGCGACTCTTCATCTCCTAAAGCCGTCCACAGAACAGGACACGATGCCGTAACCCTCACGGAACCAGGTTATCACTACTTCATCAGCTCAAACCATGCTCAATGCGCATCGGGACAGAAGCTCGACGTTCTTGTCGTCCATGACCCTTCGCGTCCCATTCCTCCACCACCACCGAGCAAGATTCTTCCTTTTGGAAAGATCTACAAAGTCGGTGAATCCAAAGGATGGAACGTTCCAGAACAGAGTGACTTCTATAACAAGTGGAGTGAAGAGAGACAATTTCATGTTGGAGATAATATACTTTTCGAATACGGCAACGAAGTCAACGATGTCTTAGAGATCAGCGGTGACCTAGAATTCATATCCTGTGACCCGACTTCTCCTGTAGCCGTGCACAAGACGGGACACGATCTCGTCACGCTCACTGAACCAGGAGTCCATTATTTCATTAGCTCCAAGACTGGTCACTGTGAAGCTGGACTTAAGCTACGAATCGTGGTCAGACCACTCCCCAATGTTCCGACGCAAAAGATGGAGTTGTCACTTATGGACCGCTTCAACAGATGGTTACGCACCTTTAGACCTCAGCCCCATCACTAAGCATTCGCTTTCTGTTTGGCTTGAGCTTAAAGTTTCTTTCTCTTGTTAATTTTTTTTTGTATTTTTGTTTCGGAAGTTGTTTTTTTCCCATCGTTGTAGAGTTGGTTTGATGCAAACAGTATTAAATAAAATTTCAGATTCCTTAATCAAGCACAAACATGTATGAACATCAATAATTATCTGAAAGAATGCAATCTTAAGATTCAAGTTATATGCCTTCAAAACCAAAAGTTATAATGTTGCATCCAGAAGGATTACAAGTGAGAAAAGAAAAACATTAAGAAAAGAGGAACACAGGACTAAATCGTTTGTAGAAATATTTTGATAGAGATAAACCATTCAAAAGTAATAAATCGTTAAGTAGAAGAATATCTCACAAGAAAAGAAAGTAAAATTTTGAGTAAACTAAAACAATGCTACACCTAATACATTATTTGAAACACTCTTCTGAAAATATTTGAAAAGCACTTCTTTTTGCTAAACATCTGATCCAACAACTAACGAATTCTGAACATTGGTTCTATAATCAGTTTTATTACTTTTGGTGCTATACATGAAGTAAAAAAAAAAAGTTACTGCGCCCTAATTTTCCTAATTACAGAAAACAAAACGAAAGTCCCACCACGAAACTCTCAAGTCCTCATCTTCTGCTCGTTTTGTCCTTTCCTAAAGCTTAAAACAGTAATAAAATTCATTATCAAGCATCAATGTGTTAGGGTACTAATCATAATCTCATTTACCAACTCTTGGCCTATATAAAAAAAAAAAGACTTACCAAATCTTGGCCGGAAAATTGATCCTTTCGCTTTCAGTTTCTTACTCTGTCCACTTTTTACAGGTTTCGTGTCTTTACTGCTACTCTCTCCAGGGGTAAAAACCGAGAGCCTGCTCACTTTTTCGTGGTACACAGCCGGAGGTGCAAGCCTTAATCGAGGCAAGCTCTCTATTTGTACCAATCTCTGGTCTTTGTGAAGGTTGGTTAGGATTTCAAACTGCAACGTTAAAGAATGCAAAGTATTTTACTTAATTGCAATTGCAATGAGATTGCAGTTTTAGAATTATAAACATATTACCCGTGATATTTGCTGGCTATGAGAATGATCTGTCATTTCATTCTCGTGTGAGTAAGGCGAAGCGCGTTGCGAAGACCCGGTGTTTGACGAAACTGTGCTTATCAGTCCATAATCTAGGTAGAACGATTTACCTTTAGAAGAACTTTTTGTGGTCTTCTTGGTCATACAGACAGGACAACCTGATGAGGAGACATGAACTGATGATGATGATGATGATGACGTCTCACTCTCTGACGGTTCACATTGAAGATGTGTTGCGTGGCCACAGTTGAAAACACGTACACGAAGAGCAGAAAATGTCTTGGTGAGAGGGCAACTGCATATACAACAAAGCAAACTTCTGGGTGCATACCCGTGAGAAGCACCTTTCTTGAGTAAGTTCATGGAGTAGAATGTATCATCTTCAATTAAAGACTTTGCAGTATCCTGTTGAGGGAAAAAAAAAAGGTTTAGAACATCTGAACCGAGCCAACCGATGCACGGGATTAAATGCTTAGAGAGACGCAGGTACATACCAGTATCCTCCGTTCGAAGCCATATGTTCCAAGCATTCCCAATATTGTAAGTTTAAAATCACCAAACTCTTGATTACCGTTGTCAGAGAGGAGTTTTGTCATAATTGTTGGAAGACGAACATATCCTATCATTCCTTCAACAATCTCTTTGATAAATTGAGATATGAGCTTCCTCAGGATGTGTGTGCCCGCCGTATCAGGTCTTGGAATCCTCCACTTAATTGCAACGTCTGATTCATTCGCATGAAGTTCCAATGATTTAACACCTAAAGGACGACCTTTGTTTATTTCATCAGTGTTCCTTGGTTCCCGATATGAATCCATCAAAGGTTCACAGAAACTGCATGGAGCACGAAGGGACAAAACTATGATCATCATATGCCTTAATTAATAGCTAGGAGCGCTCGCTAAGGCTTGTTAACTCCAACATGATTTTTATTGCATATCTAATAAGAGTAACTATGACGTGTGTTATTAGGACGATAAGAAATTGATTAGTAGCAAACAGGTGTATAAAATTAGGCTTACGTGTCAAGAAAGCGAAACCAAAGTATCTCTGACTCCTCTGGATTAAGACGAGGAGTGTTGCGCTGACACAATCCTATACAGGCTTGCAGAACACCTTGTATATCATGTACCTGAAGGATAATAGACAGCATGAGAGGTGAGAGAGAGAAAGCGCGCCATATAGAGCACACATTCTTATTGTAAAGAAATATACTGACCTCTTTCAACTCTAGAGCACTACTGAATAGTTCCAAGCTGGCCCCTTCGCTAGCACCCAATTTCATTTCTAACATTAGGTATTCCACTGCATTTTCAAGTTCGACATATTTTTCATTGAGTCCAGAGAGTGTAAGTGACAACGCACTTGCTGCATCACCCACCCTCTCCAAGAGAAATGCTGCTGCATCTACAATTCCATATTCCTGGCACAGGCGCAGACAATGTTCCACCCTGTAGCTGTCAAAGGTTTCCAGAAGTCTCAAGACTGACTTCGGTTCGTACTTGCATAATAGCTGTTAAAATACACATAGAATCATCAGCATTGAAATGATTTGATGATACCACCAAGGACCCACTAAGGGATATAAGAGGAGATTAAGAACAAGCCGAGCTGGCAATCAAATCACTTAATCAGACAAACAAACCAAACAAATTGTCGTAATAAAAGCAGTGGGGTTTCAATCTTGCAAATTCTATAAAATAGTTGAAAGAGCTATAACATTTGCAAGACGGCGATGAAAGAGGGAAAGGATACGTTGACAAAGACCTAATACCTGTTGCAGCTAAATTTGTCTCACTGGTTTCTGTAATTACTGTCACAAAACCAAAATATTGTTTTCGGAGGCAGACTTCAAGACGACTTATATCTATTAGACAGCTACTATTTGACATAAGGAATGCATTTGACTAAAGAAGATAAGAAAGAATCGCAACTGCAGACAGAGATTCAATTTAACAAGTTTTGGTAAGTGTTTTACCTCTAAGTAAAGCTCAATCATGTCATCAGTCACATTGACTGGATTATCTTGGATGAGTTTGGGAAAGTCATTAAGTCCTTCCAAATAGATCTCAGCCTCTTTAGGTATATCCCTTCTAATGTTTTCACCCGAATTATCTACAGCTTCACATTTTCTTAGACGAGAAAAATCAAGACTCCCAGACAAGTGAACCTCGATGACAGTCTTGAGATACAGGAACAAGCTTCTTGGATGAGAATGGAGCTTCTCTTGAATGCGTGTAATGTTTTCTTTCAAATTATCAATAATCAGGAAGAATGTCCCTTCTCTGCAAAATGCCAGACATCCAATATTATTAGAGTCCACTAGAACTAATCAACACAGAGAGAGAATAAATCAACCTAAAGTTACCTGCACAATTCAAGGAGCTCGGGAATCCTAGAAATTATTGCAGATTGAAAGGCAGTTAATTCATCTCCACTCAACTGTGACAGCATCTTGTTCACATAGCAAAACGAATGTATGGGTTCATCTGCCTCTTTCATGTAGCTATCCAAAGCTGCAACATAGCTTCGACCGATAGTATGAATATAGCCACAAACCTGGAAATTGGAAACCATAAACAGAGATCAAGGAGAAGTAAACATTGAAAGCACTCTATAGAGGAATGATGACGTCTCCAAGAGGATACCTGATAAAAATGTGCTTTCTCACAAAGCTGTGATACGTAAGCTACATCCCAATCAGTCTCCGGCACAGCTTTCAGAAGGTTTAGTAATTGGTTCTCTCTCATCTTAGGAGACACGTTATAAGTTGGAAGAATGTGATCTGATGTTAAGTAATCTAAAATCTGCGCCAATACGGTCTTGGGAATACTAACTCTACCACGTGCTGCATAGTATGCAACAAACTCAAAAAGATGACTTGTATCCTCTGTGGAAGGCCAATTTTTATCTGATTTTGAATCATTTGGATCGCCAGATTCATCAGCCTGGCTTAAGCCCCCATCAAGGACATGAACTAGAGCATCTATAAGATTTTGGATTAGAATATCATTACATCTAACTTTGGGTAAACTGCCATCAGTCTTGGACTCTAAACTTACTTCACCGGACTCCAGCAGATGACTCTCATGATTCACCATTTCATTCTCTACAAATGCATATCTTAGGACATCTAAAGTGGCTTCAGTATCCATCTCTAGCAGATGGTAGAGGTTCAAGTAAATCCATCGAGATGTTACACATGTACTAGAATCATGGGCGTTTGATTTCTCCAGTAAAAACTGAATCAGCTCGGTCCTAAGGGATGGCAAGCGTGTAGGATTTAGAGTTCCATGTCCTGCAGATAAAACTCAAAATAAGATTGTGAAAGGAGAATGCCTATATAAGTTTATAGGTCACAAAATAGAATCCTACCTGGTGGAAAAGCCAATCCAAGAAAGCAGTACTTTAGATAAACAAGCATCCGATACCTGGAAAAAAAGAGTTACAAAAGAACTCGTCAGATATATATATATATATATTTTTTTAGCGGCTAAGAAAAAAAAAAGAACTTGTCAGTTATGTGGCTGCAAACTATACCTTTGTAAAGACAACAAATTATATTATGTCATACAGGAAATTAAACCTTTGTTAGTTGTTAGACAAAAATAATATTGCAATTAGCTATATGCATAGGTGCGTTCTAGGATTAATTTCATGTTAGATGGAAAGGAATGAGCCTTCTGAATTCTAAGTTTTTCTCTAGTCCATAACTGATACAAGTGAGGAAGGGGCTCTTAAGTTCAGTTTTGCAAGTAAAGTTTTATTAAGCCAGAACAAAGTGCAACAACTTAACACAACATACCCAATGGCTGTAGCCCTTTGTTTCCCACTGTTTCGTAAGACAATCAAGAGTTCCTCCAGAGGTGACCTGAAATCATCCAACCCTTTGTTGAAAAGATAAAGCAAGGCCCCATAAAGCCCATGCTCACGGCAAATTCTGACAACCTAAGTGCCAATGGGGAAAATATCAAAATTCAGCCATCATTCTAAATCAACACATCAACTTATTGTAGAAAAAGACCAAACAACACACGTGAAATTGTCTACAAAACATGACCTGATTGAAATCTAAGGAAGCAATATCCATGTGAAGAACACACTGCTCAATTCTTTGTAGCCATCCTTTCCTACTATAATGTTCTACTAGCGCTTGCATAATCTGAGATGAAACAAAAAATCATAATATAAAATATAACGGCACTCCTGAGGAAATATCTTATAATTTCAAAAACGATACCTCTGGAGGAAGAGATCCAAGCATATCCCTCAAAATGTAAGGCTCCAAAAGCTCCAAAAATGTATCTAGACAAACCAAAAATAGTTGCAGGAACATATAAGGAGAAATTATATTGTCTGATTAGACCCAAGGAATTAATAGTCATCAAGAGATTTAAACCAAGATCAAATTGTGTTGAAAAAGGACAGCAGATTCCAAAACACCTGTATACCTCACTTGATAACCTTAAGTATCAAAATATTATAATTTCAATTGCACTCTATCCATCTGAAACGTATTATGCTGTTTGATTTAGAAAACTATACAATTACTCTAAACCGTCTATAAAACAACTAAACTAAAAGTAATGGAGAACATAATGCAAACACGCAGCATAACACGTATGTGTATGTATTCTGAAAATTGGCATACATAAGAAAAACACTAACACAAGGGAGATACCAACATAAAATATCCCAAGATCGGTAGACCAAAGCTCTCTAAGGATTTTAAAGAATAAAGACACAGAACCAGACAACCTATAGGGAACTAATCACAATCCTAACGTAGTAAACATCTTTGAAACAATTATATAGTCGGAATGATACTGAACCCTGTTCCATAATAAAATGTAGCACCAAAAAAGGAAGTTGATAAATATACACATAAATGTGAAATATATACCTCTTTGTTGTACAGCCACAAATCTCGAAAATATCTCATCAAAGAGCAAATCCATCCTGTTAATATGAACACAGAATTCAACGGCAACACCACCAACATGATTGTATTGTTCTTCTATCTCTAAATTGACAGTATTGGTTCCACTGCTTGGCTCATGAGCTACTCCATTTTTTTCAATCTGATTGGAAAATGCTATTGAGATATAAGAAAATACTTCATCTACGTAGGAAAGTAGCAACTCTGCTAAACTGGGTGCTATGGCTTCCCTTATGGCATCCACAGTTTTGGGGAGATCAACAACCCCATGAGCTTGACCATTAAAAAGTGACATTGCCATGTTAAATGCACCCATCCAGTCACCTCCTCTTCTTAACACATCGACCCGCTCCTTCCACGGCAAAAGTCTGGAGATAACAAGACCCGCAGTCCCGAGAAAGTATACTGAAGCCCCTCTGACACCCACAGAGTTGTGATAAGCTTTCTCAGGATTTCCAAAGACATTTGTAAAGAACGTATGATAGGAAATTAGGTCATTTCCTGAAGAACCAGCCACAGAAAAGTTTGTCTGGTGAATTACCACACCATCTCTTGTGAACAGATACAAATGGCCCGTCACAGTTGGGATCACCAGCAACTGAATATGCAGAGAAAAGCAGAGAACTCATGAATATGCATTTGCTTAGAAATATATTTATATCATTATACACACCTGGTCATCCAGCCAAACCACACCAATTGCTGGACTGTCAAGTGACCATTTGGCATATTCCTTTATGTCTGATTTTACCAACTTGGCAACCTGAACTCTACGATCCCAGGCAATGACAAGAAAAGAAACCCTATCTTCTGCCTCCTTGGAAGAATTTTCTGCAAGATTTTGCCTAAGTAAAACAGTACAAGTAAAGTACACAGTCATACAGGGAGAAGAGTTACCCATTGAGCATTTCCAGGCAGTGTATGGCATGGAACCCTCCCGAACCCCTTCTGGCCTAGGAAGTTGTGCATACACCTCCAAATTTGGAATGAGCTTTATCTGATGAAAACAGAAGTGGATCATTTCCAGAAGCGTAACCAAGTAAAATGATTATGAACAAATATCTGGAATATTTACCACTAGTCCAGTCTGATAGGTGGCAAATATGACAACACCTTCTTCCACTGATGTTGAATCCTCATTAAAGAGCTTCCAACTTGAATCAACCCCAACAACACCTCCCATCATGCTACTTATACTGCTGGATGGAACTGCAGAGTTACCACCCTTAGAAGAGACCACGGAGCTTCCAAAATTTTCATCAGGCAAAGGTGATGCCGAGAGGACTGTTCCATTTTTTTGTCCATCGAGAAGATACTGATGCAATCAAAATAAGGTGTACAAACCCATTTCTCAAAGTTAGTATGGCTGAACAAGATACTAGTAGATAACAGACACAAAATCACAAGCGAATGTGACTTTACAGAATACTAATTTAACCTGCGAATTTACTGTATACATGTTCAACAGCAGAGTCCAAGAAAAAGTGTGTTTGAAAACAACACCCTTAGTATCACTTGTAATAACTTTAAATTGGCGAGAACCCTGAGATTCCCGGCCTAGAAAAAAGGCATATACTACTGGTGCAGTATGTTCATTGATCACTTTTGCTACCGACGCTCTCTGCACGTCCCAAACTGTAACATGACCATCACCATAACCTGCTAGCAGGAGGCTCCCTATCAGATTGAAGCAAACTGAGGTAACCGGTGATAGGGACCTTTCTCCTTGTAAACCAAGCCAAATCATCTAAAATTTTGTAAACATAAATATTAATATATATATATATATATATATATAATAAACTCTTGTACAAATAACCTAGAAATGGACATAAGTAATGATGTAAAAGACAACCTTTGATTCCATTTGATCTGCACTATCAGAAGAATATTTACTTGGTACAAGCACGATGACCCCCTTGGATGTGCCCACTGCAATAAATTTCAAATGAACAGCCAAAACCTGAGGAGAACCATGGTCTCGCTTAAATGCATGCGACGAAATGGTTCGGCTGATGATATTGTCAGCATCAACGTCAAAGTAACCCAAATTCGTGGACCCGATCTTAACACCCTCGAGTCTCATTGGCTGAGCAGCAGCCCCTTCCTCCAAATGTAAACCAGTATATGCTTGTTTCTTCTCAAACTCTTCAGCCAAGACAATCTGCTTCCTAAAAGATTGCGATTTTAATTTCTCTCTTTTACTTATCCTTTCTTTTTCCAACTCAACAATCCTCTCTTCGACAAGCTCTGAAATGCCAGACATTGAGCTTCCATCATCATGAATAGAAGCATCACCTCCGTCTTCTTTAGAATCCGATATAATTATATCTGGCTTATCACTCTCAATATTTCCAACACTTGAGTCCTCATCATTGCTTACCTTAGCATCATAGCACTTCCCATCAGAATCATTCAAATGTTGAGATTCTGAAGACTCCACCAAAGAAGCGATTAACATTGTATCATCTTTGACGTCATCCACATCAGCACTTTCAGCTTCCGCTGTGGTCGTCGCCTCTTGTTCTGCAATGACTAAGTCAGGCTTTGAGTTAGCCTCATAATCACGGGCATCAGCTACGATCTCAGTAATATCAGTAGCTTGGACTTGCATTACTTTAGCTTCGTTTCCTTGACTTGCAACAACCGCAACTCCATCATCCTCATCCTCCACTCGAGACTCTCCACCAAAAGAATGAAAATCATCCATAGAAAGGGATCCAGCAACAACTCCAATAGAATCTCCATTTGAAGAATTGACTTCCTGATCATCTTCCTCTTGATTTGAAACCTGCTGAAGCAACTCGCTACTCGCACTACTAGCTCTCCTTGACTTGATGATAGCAGCGTGTGGTGTAGGAACCAATCTAGAAGCAGCCACAGCCGCCGCAAGAGCCGCACCAGGCTTCACATTCGACCGCACTCCTGCGAATAGCGACGGTAAAGGCAACGGCCGCAAAGAAGAAGAAGAAGAAGAAGTCGATGTCGAATTTCGCCGCGTCGGAGGAAAACCGCGATGTATTTCAGATTCAGGTCTCACCACTGCAACGTTTGTGAGGGCTTCTGATAAGCGGCGATTCGGATCGTCTTGTTTCCGCCGGTTAATTGACGGTGGTGAAGAAGGAGGAGAAGATGACGCAGATGAAGAACTAGAAGCGTTGAGAATTTCGTCTACTGTACGGTGAGGAACGGAGGAAGAATCCAAATCGGAATCGGAGTCTGAGTCCGATACGAGGAATGAATCGAGATCGAGTTCCATGTTCGACTTCTTCGTACCTGTCAAGTTCAAGTCCTCGTCGTCCCTATAACTTCAAAGTAGCCGTTTGATTTGTCACAACTCTCTGACTGATCTCGACTCCGAACATTCTCCGCCAGCATTAGCCGACGTTCTAAACTTCTAATTCAGCTAAAGCGAGTCAATATGGAAAACGAAACCTTCTGGGTTACACAGAGGGTTCTTTATAATTATAAAACTGTCAAGTTATAAAACTGAGAAAAAATTGATAGTCCTTTGTTAAGAGAGAAGGAGAAATTGTTGATTATTGGTAGAACTTTGAGTTTCCCTTCCTCATCGCAATTCGTACCTTCATCTTCTTCGGCAACACCATCAACGGAGCTTCCCTCACCATCGCGACAACAAGACGATGCTTCCAACAGAGAAATGGGCCAAATTAATACAACAATCCCAATTGCACAAACAAACCCAAACCCACCAGCCCCAAAATCCGACCAATCCACCACCGAGAACTGGTAACGGAGTGAGCTGAGGAAGAGGATTGTTCCGGTGTAGACGTCTCGAGGGATTCTTCGGCTTCGGATTCGACGAGAAAGAGAGAGAAGAGAAATCGATTTTTTCCCCATTAAACAGATTATTTCTCTCAATCCAATCACTTGATGCCACGTATCAGCTAAGGGTTCAAATCAAAAGAGCTGCATAATTACAGATTTTCCTTAGGATTACTATTTATCTTGAATACATTTCCAATAGTTTTTCCTTTTATCGTTTTTTATATTCAAGATCTTTTTCTTTTTTATTTGTCGACGATCAATTTAGTAAACTGACAGCGAATTCGAAAAAAAAGTAAGCCTGGGGATAAAAAAAAAAAAGGATCAAATTCCATAGGCAACAAAACATGAGAGAGACTAATGTATTTTATACATTAGATAACTCCCATCAACTACTAAGTAGGTCGTGTGCCAATGCTAAGTCGAGTACATGATATAACAAATTGACCAAACTTTAGTGTCGAAATATCAAAACTGAAGAATCTCAAATCAACTAAAACAGTAGAACATAGTGAAAACAAAGGACACAAACTAATCGAACAAGCCGAATCCAAGATCTCCATCACTCTCTTCTGCTGGTTCATCCTACAAACAATTACACAACATAAAGTATTAACAACCAAACCTGTTATAACTTCAACAACAAACAATGAAACGATTTTTTCTTAAAGCTGTACCTTCTTCTCTTCCTTAGCAGGAGCAGCAGCTGCAGCACCACCACCGGCAGCTGGTGCAGCAGCGGCAACAGGTGCACCGCCTCCACCACCACCAGCACCAACATTCATGATGAGGTCAGTGACATTTCTCTTCTCAGCCATCTTGGCGAATAGCATTGGCCAGTAAGACTCGATCTCAACACCAGCAGCTTTGACCAAAGTTGCAATCTTATCAGCCTATTGTCATTAGGGTTAAGGATAAAAACAAAGACTCAACATGTTATTTGATTCCAGGATATATGACTCTCATTTATCAATATGGATACCAATCTCTATGAACTGACCCAAACATTTAACTACATAACAAAACTAATGAACACTAAACAACCAACTTAAGAGATAGGTCATTCAATACTAAAATGATCAATGACTAAAATGTTGCTAAAAGAACCTAAATGAACAAGACTATTAACTGGGTCAAAACAAGCATGAATCTTGGTAATGAATAGAGAATCAAAAGAGAGCTCCATAAACCCTAACTCATTTCTGCAATGTATAGTCTCTATGATGACAATGATCCAACCAAAAAACCATAGCAACTAAAAGCTCAGACATGAGATTCAGAAAATGTAAAGATTAAAGGATACAGTGATGGCAATGCCCTCGTCCTCAAGGATCATAACAGCGTAGCTGCAAGCAAGTTCTCCGACTGTCGACATTGTCTCTGCAAACAAGCAATAAACAAAACAACAGATTCAGATCTCAAAAACCTAAAAAGAAATCCGACGAGAAAATTCCTAAATGGCTACTAAATTCACTGAAAAGCAAACAAAATCTAACGGGAAAAACACTAATATATGTGTATCGTACGTTCATTATTAAACCGATGATTGATGAACAATCTATAACAAAAAGCTTTTAGAAGTCACAAGTGTTGAGGATACCTCAGACTGCGATTGGAAGAAGCCTCGGCAAATTTCTTGAGTGGCGCCGCTTGAAAGACAAATTAGGGTTGCAATGGAGAATATTGTGGGGGTTATAAATAAAGCTAGGATTCAGAAACTTTGGGCTGAGAATATTTTATAAAGCCCATCTGAATAGTTTTAACTTTTAAAAAACTATGTCTTCTTTCGGAATTTGGGCTTTCTTTTAAAAACTTTTTTGCTCAAAAGTTATTTTGTTATGAGTAGAAGAATGAGAGCTTTGATAAAACCAACGTGGGCTTTGATGTAAGGAAGCCCAGATGATGATGTAGGGAACGACTACCGTGGTCCATCGCGCACCTGATGATGTCTCTGTCCTTGTATCTGGCTGACTGGCTCCATGCACGTGATAGCACGAGACTTCACCAGTTCGTTTTAAGTAATTCTCTTTTTTTTTTTTTTTAAGATTGACCAATAAGCACAGCTTGAAAGCTGTCATTTTCGACTAAAATAGGTGGTTTGGTTTAATATGCTGAGTAAAACATACGATAATGATATCCAGTTTTTCTTATTTTAAAATAGTGATGAATTATGATTTACGTATTCGATGATTTTATCATTATATTTATATTAATTTACAGTCGTCATTCGTCAATCTTCGATATTAACCGTACGCTCACAAGTTTATATTTGTAGTTGTAGATGTATTCAATATTCATGTGCATAGATAGGTACATGTCCATGTCTATCTACTTGTTCGTCTATATACTTACGATTAACACGGAATTTCTTAAAAGCTCGTGTTTATAAAAACAAAAAAAAGCAATAAAATTCTTATAACCTCGTGACAGTGTCACAGTAACATGTTTATCTAAAATCAAATGATTGTTGAAACATCAACAAGCTTGTTAGTTACAAAATAAAACAACACCCGAGAATAAAGATAAAAATATCTTTGTGGTATATAAAAAAATATGAATTTTAACTAGTTTTCGGAAGAAGAATGCAAAACATAAAAGCATACTCCAGATTAAAATCTTAAAACTTAAATTGATTATAATATCAGCATAAAGATCGTATGAAACAGAACTGTTTTACGTCCCAAAAAACAAGAATTGTTTTGCATAGAAATAAAATTAGTTTATGATAATAGTTTTAAAAAGTTACTTTCAAAACAACAAAAGTCTATTTTTCAATTAAACCAGAGAAAACAACAAATTTTTCTAGAATTGAATGTACAACAAATGCAAGCAGGTACATGATATAATAATGAGATACTACTACCAGTTTAAAGAAAAAAAAAAAAAGTGAAGTGGAGAGAGTAAATGAAGAGTCATCGCTGTCATGGTCGCAGTTAAAGAGGTGGTCAGAGTCAGAACTCTCCCTTAAGCAACCTTCCAAATTTATTGATTTTTCTGTTTCCCAAGATCCACCCACCACTCTCCTCTCTCTCCCTTCCCTCTTATTCTTCCTCATTTCTGCGCAAGAATCTATACCAAATCTCATCCTCTCATGTCTCAAAACAGGAACATAACTACTACAAATGTGTTGACTCTTTGAATCTTAAATCCGACAATATCCAATGGGTAAGAAGAGCGGTTCTTCTTCTTCTTCTTGGCTTACCGCCGTCAAACGGGCTTTCCGATCTCCCATCAAGAAAGAACATCATGGTAATGAAGTCGAGGAAGACGAAGACAAGGTTCGTCTGCTTCTATAATGTCGAGATCTCGTTACTTGATTCTCTCCAAATACTCTGTTTTTTCTTTATTAATAATTCACATGCTCTGTTTCTTAAATGTTTGCCCTTTTTTTTAATAATGCACATGCTCTGTTTCTGCAGAAGAAGGAGAAGAGACGGTGGTTATTTAGAAAACCGACGAATCACGACTCTCCGGTGAAGACCTCAGGCGTTGTAAAAGACGGTCCGGCACAGAAATCCACAGAAACGGCGACGATCAACACAACCGATTCATCCTCTGTTACAGAACAGAGATACGCCGCATCTACACCGCCTGCCACCGTCTCCGCCGCATCGGAATCTCATCCTCCTCCTCCAACGGAGTTACCAAATCTTACAAGACGGACTTATACCGCAAGAGAAGATTACGCAGCTGTTGTAATCCAAACTGGTTTTAGAGGTTATCTGGTGAGCAAATTTTGTCCTAATTACAGTTAATTGAGTAGTAATTAAAACAGTAAATGGATTTAATTTTGATTATTTTGATTATATAGGCACGAAGAGCATTAAGAGCATTGAAAGGGCTTGTGAAGTTACAAGCACTAGTGAGAGGTCACAATGTGAGAAAGCAAGCAAAGATGACTTTAAGGTGTATGCAAGCTCTGGTTCGAGTCCAGTCTCGTGTGCTTGACCAACGTAAACGCTTGTCTCACGACGGTAGTCGCAAATCTGCCTTTAGCGACACTCACAGTGTCCTCGAATCTCGTTATCTCCAGGACATTTCTGACAGAAGATCCATGGTAAGAGATCTAATATGTTTCCGACACCATTGTTTGTTGCTCTGTTTCAGCAATTAGATATATAAAGCTGACATTGGTCAATGATTTTTGTATAGTCAAGAGAAGGAAGCAGCATTGCGGAAGATTGGGATGAGCGACCACACACGATTGAGGAAGTGAAAGCAATGTTGCAACAAAGACGAGACACTGCGTTGAGACGAGAGAGTAACAACAGTTTACCACAAGCTTTCTCTCACCAGGTAAAAGAAAACAAAGTCATAATAATCGTTTGTTTAAAACGCTAATTTTAATCGTTTCGGTGTCTAATTTCGATTGAATTTCTGTGAAAGGTTCGGAGAACGAGAGGTAGTTATTCTACAGGAGATGAGGAAGAAGAAGAGAGACCGAAATGGTTAGACCGATGGATGGCCTCTAAACCGTGGGATAAGAGAGCTTCAACGGATCAACGACCACCGGTTTACAAAACCGTGGAAGTCGATACTTCTCAACCGTACTTAACCCGTGGGAACTCGAGAACTGGTGCTAGTCCAAGCCGTAGCCAAAGACCTAGTTCACCATCAAGAACCAGCCATCACTACCAACAACACAATTTCTCATCAGCTACACCATCTCCAGCTAAATCTAGACCGATACAAATCCGATCCGCTAGTCCGCGGATCCAAAGAGATGATCGGTCAGCTTACACATCAAACACACCTAGTTTGAGATCTAACTATAGTTTCACCGCAAGAAGCGGTTATAGCGTTTGTACCGCTACTACTAATGCTACAAATGCTGCATTGCCGAATTACATGGCGATTACGGAATCCGCAAAAGCTAGAATCCGGTCTCAGAGTGCACCGAGACAACGGCCTTCGACACCTGAGAAAGACCGTATCGGGTCAGCTAGAAAACGGCTTTCGTTTCCGGTTCCACCGGTGCCGCAACAAATGGACGGACAGAGTTTAAGGAGTCCAAGTTTCAAGAGTATAGGAGGTTCACAATTGGGTGCATTGGAGCAACAATCAAATTACTCTTCTTGTTGTACTGAGTCTCTTGGTGCCGGAGGAGAGATCTCACCTGCTTCTACTAGCGATTATAGGCGATGGTTAAGCTGATTACAAATTCCAAATCATCCGGTCAAGATTTTTTCCTCCTCGTTTCTTTTTTTTTGTTATATATAAATAAATATATCTTGACAAAAAGAACGATGACTTTTTGGTTTTTATTGATGAGCTTTGAGATTGGTGTGTAATGAGTTTTTGTTTTGTTTGTGTTTTGTGTGTGTAGCTTATAAATGAAAATTGGAAAATGTAGTCTTTACTCTTTACTAAATTGATTCTGTTTACAGTAAGTAGTTTGTTCTTTAATAAATGTTGCAATTAGGATGTGAACAATAATTTATGAAGCTGTCATGACTCATGATACAGGTGTCTTATTTAATTATATGGAATTTATTAGTATAAAATAACGAAATTAATTTTTACTGCTCCCCTCCCCAGTCCCCCCTTAAATACAGTATGCAAAAGTGAAGTTGTTGAAAATGACCATAAAAAAAAAAGCTGCAACTTTGCAACTTGAGACACGAGCAAAGAACATCACCCATGTGACATGATTCCTACATGATCAGTCTTGTCTTCGACGTTACACACTACTCCTTTTTGTTTTTGTCAACACACACACTACTCCTTTTTTTTGTCAACACACACACTACTCCATATCTACCAAAAAGATAAATTAAATGCTTCTAAAATAGTAGAATCTAAAACAAATGAAATCTATCAATTTGACTTTAAATTTGAAGTTTATTCATTTGTATTATCAGCTTATTACTTGAGTTCAATTCTTGTCAACTCCATAATGAGTAATTATTTACAAGTTTACTATCTAGTGCACGTTTATCACAAGCTAAAATGAAACAGCACGCAGTTTTCATCTCCCCGAAAAAAACAGCAGGGCATGCAAATAACGAATGTTTAAGTGGGCCTCAGAATAATTACGAAGTTACGGGCTCAATATAAACTATAATGGGCCAAAAAAGCGTTTTGATTTAGGGTTGTGAAATGTGTGCGTTACAAGTGAAGATAGCCCAGGAGTGGTAAGAGGGGTCTTCTTCTTCCACCGGAGATGGAGAAAATAGCCGACGAAGTTTGAGTGAAATTCAGTATTCGTCGGACAACCGAAGCGAAATCCCTAATTTCCCCCACGAAATACCAATTTCCCCATTTCGAAAACAAACACGGTCTGGTATGCCGAGAAAATTCTCCACTTCTACTTTTCTTATACATTTGTTTTGGTTGTTTCGTAGATATTTCTCTTTCATCTTCTTCGATTTTGTTACCCTCCCCCAAAAAAAAAGAAGATAAACCCTAGTTTCTCAGACTGTTTCAAGCTCAGATTTTTACCTTTATTTCTGAGCTGAGCTGGTGAGTAATTTGCTTTCTGGTTTGTGGGTTTTTCCTCGATTTTTGTTTTCTCGTGAGATGTGTGAGTTGCGATCTCTAATTTCTTTGGGTGCTTCGGGTATGGCTTGATTCGCTCTGTTAACAATTTGACTGCTTTATATGTTGAACTTGGATCTGGAATCAAATACTCATACACACAAAGTCTGCTCTTTTCAAAGTTTTGATATTTTTCTTTGTTACCCATTATACGCTTGTTTCCATGGTAGCAATGAACTTCGATTCTTCTATATCTCTGCCACTAAAAGAACCATCCTTTCATCTTCACTTACATAAATATTCAGTGTCAAAAGAAAACGATAGAAAAACCTCTTTTTGTACATTATAAGCTTTGTTGGTGTATGGTCCTATAGCATTTTTCACAGTGGTCACCTGAGCTTCCAATTTAAAAGCTTTAAGTATGGTTGTTGGATGACCAGATTTCGTTTGCAAGAGCCTCATGTCAGACGCTAGAGATAATGATGACCGTGTGGATTTCGAGGAGGGTAGCTACAGTGAGATGGAGGATGAAGTGGAGGAGGAACAAGTAGAAGAATATGAAGAGGAAGAGGAAGAGGAGGATGATGATGATGATGGTGGCAATCAGAATGCCGAAGAACATGAGGTGGAGGATTATGGTGATACTAAAGGAGGGGATAGGGAAGAAGGTCAGGAGGAAATAGCTGAAGATGACGACAACCATATTGATATTGAGACAGCTGATGATGATGATGAGAAACCAGCATCTCCCATTGATGATGAAGAAAGGGAAAAGTATTCCCATCTTCTTTCACTTCCTCCTCATGGTTCTGAAGTTTTTATTGGTGGGCTCCCAAGGGATGTTGGCGAAGAGGACCTAAGGGATCTGTGTGAAGAAATTGGCGACATCTTTGAGGTTCGAACGGCAATAATCTTTTGTATCCAATTTAGCATGATGCTCTTTGTTGGTGGTTGTATATTTACAGCTGACTTTTTTAACTTCTTTTCTATTAGGTGAGACTGATGAAAGATAGGGACTCTGGTGATAGCAAAGGTTACGCTTTTGTAGCCTTCAAAACGAAAGACGTTGCACAAAAGGCCATTGAGGAGTTGCACAGTAAAGAGTTTAAGGTAATCTCAACTGTTAACTGCAGCTTAATTTATCGATCACTGCTAGTTTACATTTTACTTATAACTACATCTGTTTAACTTGTACTAATTTTTGTACAGGGAAAAACCATAAGATGCTCTCTTTCCGAAACTAAGAATAGGTTGTTTATTGGTAATATCCCAAAGAACTGGACTGAGGATGAGTTTAGAAAAGTCATAGAGGATGTTGGTCCTGGAGTGGAGAACATCGAGCTCATAAAAGTAAGAAAATTTAATCAATCTGATTGGCATTCTTGATCTTGCTTGATTCCCTTGCTAATTATCTTCTTGGTGCCTGTAGGACCCAACAAATTCCACTCGTAACCGTGGTTTTGCATTTGTTTTATACTATAACAATGCATGTGCTGATTATTCAAGGCAGAAAATGATAGATTCTAATTTTAAGCTTGAGGGTAATGCTCCAACTGTGACTTGGGCAGACCCAAAAAGCTCTCCTGAGCATTCTGCTGCTGCTGCTCAGGTATTTTTTAAATAGAGGGTTTAGTCAATCTGCACGAATCCTCTCTCTTGGCAAAGTTAGCACTATTTTGATTATCTCGTTTGTGCTAAATACTCAGGTGAAAGCTCTTTATGTCAAGAATATTCCAGAGAATACCTCAACAGAGCAACTAAAGGAGCTCTTTCAGAGGCATGGAGAAGTGACGAAAATCGTTACGCCTCCTGGAAAGGGTGGAAAACGTGATTTTGGGTTTGTCCACTATGCTGAAAGGTCTAGTGCATTGAAGGCTGTCAAAGATACCGAGAGATATGAAATCAACGGTAAGTTTATTGGCTTATCTAGAAGACAGCTATTGAGTAACATGAACATTGGGCTTTCAATTTTTCTCTAATGGTGTATGCTCTTTCGTCTCAAGAGATGTTATTTGAGTAACACATCCCACAAACTTGCAAACTACAGGTCAACCTCTAGAAGTTGTGCTTGCTAAACCCCAGGCTGAAAGGAAACCTGACTCGTCATATTCTTATGGTGCTGCACCAAATCCTGCCCCCTTTGTGCATCCCACGTTTGGTGGTTTTGCTGCGCCTCCTTATGGTGCTATGGGTGCCAGTTTGGGTATTGCGGGTAGTTTTAGTCAGGTATATATGTTTCTAAGAAAGAGGTGTTTGTCATCTTTAAGTAGTCTTATCAGCAATTTTCGTGTGTAATGTTTTGTTTTGATTTTGCTTTGAGCAGCCAATGATCTATGGTAGAGGAGCAATGCCAACAGGGATGCAAATGGTTCCAATGCTTCTCCCCGATGGTCGAGTTGGCTATGTTCTGTAAGTTGATGGTTCTTCTAACCAATATTGTTCATCCTTCTATATTTACATTCGCTTATAAAATAGATAACCGATATGGTTGTTGTGCAGGCAACAGCCTGGTATGCAGATGGCTGCGGCACCAGCACCACGACCCAGAAGAGTTGACCGGAATAATGGCTCAAGCGGAGGGTCAGGCCGAGATAACAGTCATGAACATGATGGTAACCGAGGAGGCAGAAGGTACCGACCCTACTAGCAACCATAGAGAAAATAAGCAAGTAGAAAAAGAAAAAAGGAGAGGTGTATTGGGATTTGTTTGTAGTTTGTTTCTTTGGAGAACTTTAAAAGCTCTCTCTCATGTGTTATAAATGTGAAATCGAAACCTTACGGTTTCTGGTTTGATATTGAGATTGCTGAGGGGATAGGGTGAATTTCTTTGATCTTATTGTCTTAAATTATGAGACTTTTTTCTCTTCTGAATAAGACTTTTCTCAGTCGCACACTCATCAGATTTTATTTTTGCTTTTCTTTTTGTCGGTTTAAAATTTCATAAGTCAATACCCAATGTCAATAGTGAGTCGATTTGGACTTTGACTAAGTGAGCCTAACCGAGTTTGGTGGGGATCGCACATTGCTATGGCCTCTCTTCTTTACCTGTACAGCAAATTTATCACTGGTCCTCATATCATTAGCTGAGGAACATCAACGCATAGTCGAAACTGAACATAACAAACGAACTCGGACTTTGAACAAAGATCATACAGAGATCTGATCGAAAACCAGAAGCAAAGATTAAATTACAAATCAATCAAATCAATTTTCATTTAACAACAAAGTGTTATCAGAAATCATTTTGAGAAGAGAGTTATCTACAGTGGAGGGAAGTCTGAGTACTTTCCGACAATGTTTTGATGGGTTGTTGTTTCAATCAATCAAGGGTCGATGTCAGAACGAGTTGGAAATTCAAGGCCTTGAAGGGAAGTTATGTTATCAAGATCGTCTTTAGAGTACAATGGCAGGAGCCAAAACGCTTTCTTCTTCCCAAAAACCTGCACAAGAACAAAGCCAAAACAAAAGAGTTTTATCAATTTAACTAACGATCCATGGAATGATGAAAACAAAACGACTCACCTGCTCGAAGTTTTTCTTCTTTCCTAAGTCATATTTCCATCTGACTTCTCCATTTTTCTCATGAACCTAAAAATAAGACAATGATCCAGCGAAAAGAATTCGAATGTTCAAGCTTTAGATTGTTTGTAGAAGCAAACATAGTAGACTTACCTCAACTGAAGTAGTGTTGGATGAGAGAAGAGAAATATGCATGACAACGAAACAAAGAAGGCTGAGAACGAATGCTAAGTTAAGAACTGCATCAAGGGGATAGAATCTGTAAGAAACGTAAAGACGGAAAATGAGACCCAAACAAAAAATGCTAAGCACCTTCTGGGAAAAATAAAGCGAGAAAGATAACCGTTTACACTCACCAAATGCCAGAACGAGGGAGGCCAGTTTACCCGGAGAAGAAGAATGCTTAATAGCCTGGCTGAAGAATTCGATAAAACTAGGAAGCAAGACTACAACGTCCAACATTGTCTCAAGAAAAGTATAGAACTACAAATAAAAAAGGTGAAGAAATCAGTAAATCAAGTAATCCCAATGCTCACTTAACCCATTCAAGAACCATAAGATTACAATGGAAAGAAGTTTTTACCAGAAAGAGAAGGAAAAACTTGTAATTACGCGCTCCTACACAGTTGACAATCCAAACACAGTGATGATCCATCTTGAGAACACATCTTTGACCTGCATGAGTAAACATCAATCGAGTAAAGCTTTCTTTCTCTATCACTAGCAACTAGCAAGTAGCAAACACTCATTGGGAAGTTTCACTGCTAAGCACAGCATAGTAGCAAATCGAATTTCGCCTTACACACAGAACAATGATGACAACGAGGCGGCTTAACATTCCGGCACTTGGAACAATAACCTAAAGAGCCAAAAGCTCCTTGATCTGTCGAAGTACCAGCCTCCAAACTGTCACCACCTCCCATTTCTCTTCTGAAGTGCTCAGGAACCGAACCTGGGTCCGTAAAAACTACAGTGAAGTAGCTCCACAACAGCATTATCAGCTGCAAAGGACGAAGCAATCATCAGAATTATATTTGTAAATCTAAACTCAGGGAGACTAAAAACTTAACATTCTATAACAATTCATGGTCTTAAACAATGATTATGTATCTAAACTGGTTCATTGCTAATAAACTAACCGCAAAATTCGGAGAATTTAATTTTGGGCATAATAACTACATTGCATTTCTCATTCACAAGTTTCAAGCCAAATCCTTAATTTCACAGTTTAGGGGTTAAGAAGCAAAATTCTAGAATTCAATTTCAGAAACAAAACCTAATTTGAAATGATAAGACTTGAAATTACCAGGAAATGAAAAACAAAGACGATTAAGCCTGCAAGGGCGGATAAAGCTCCATGGTCGCCGTTGATCAAGATCGGCCACCATGTGCTAACGACGACGGCGTAGTAAGATACACCAACGACGGCGATCACGAGAAGGATCATGAAATAGCCGAGGACTTTCAGACCGGAGCAGAACCGGAAAAGGTTCATCTCCAGCCTGGTCAAAGGGATAATCGGGGCAGGTCTTCGAGTCCTAGCCGGGAACAACCGCCGTAAAATATCCGGAGCCACGGTGAGGGATCGGAGTTTGCTTGGTTCGGAAGACGACGGTTGATTCTATTGCCGTCGGTGGAGTGAATGTGGGTACAGATTTAAAGTAACCTTCTTCTTGAGACAGAAGCTTCAAAATTTGTATATTTTTGGCCCATTAATAGGCCCAATAAATAAAACAACCCAATTGTTGTCTTTTTTTGGGTTATCGTAGAGCAGACGAAAAATCAGACAAGGTGCCACGTGTACTATTCGGTGGGGAGACAAGTTAATTGTTACGGAATTTTTTTGAGGGACTTTTTTGTCTTAAATATTCGAGAAACCTCGTCGGCGAAATTCAAACAAATCAAAAGTCTTAAATGTCAGGATAATCCAAAATATTCGTTGAATATTGCATCATCTTGTCTCTTAACAATTCTATCACTTTGAAGTTTTTTTAAATCGGTTTAAATTCTGGGGTGAGAGGAAGTTTAGGGTTTTACTGTTTCAAGTTTGTGATTGGTGAATTAAAAGATGCAGCAATCTCCACAGATGATTCCGATGATTCTTCCTTCATTTCCTCCCACCAACATCACTACCGAACAGATCCAAAAGGTTTTTACTTTATCTTTTTTTTTCTTGACATATGTCTGTTTCTGGTCACTTTGAAAATGGTTGTGTAATGATGTTTTGTAGTACTGTAGTTAAAACTCTTGTAATGAAGTTTCCTTCTTGAGTATAATAGAGCAGAGCTTATAGGTCGTATGATTTGTCTTATAGTGTCCTTTTTGGCGCTTTGAGTTTTTACTGGAATTGGAAAATTATGGTTGCAGTGAAAATACTAAATTTATGAGTATGAGATGAAATTTTTTGTGGGTGTTATAAAGATGAGACACTGAGAGTGACTCACTAAAATGTTTTTCTTGACCTCTTGTTGTTGCTTCCTGTAGTATCTTGATGAGAACAAGAAGCTGATAATGGCGATTTTGGAAAATCAAAACCTCGGTAAACTTGCAGAATGTGCTCAGTAAGTGTGCGATTGTGCTCGATAGCAAACCCGCTATGTTAGCTCTCTCTGATGGTAAATGAAATATCAATAATACATGATTCTTGCTTGATTTTCTTAAGGTATCAAGCTCTTCTTCAAAAGAATTTGATGTATCTCGCTGCAATTGCTGATGCTCAGCCTCAGCCACCAGCAGCTGTACCAACACCAGGAGCCATGACTCCCCAAGCAGTAAGTTTATGTTTTGATCAGTAATAATATTATTGAAGTACAAAAAAACCATTCCGGGTCTTACAGTTTGTGTGTCTGGTTTCTGTAGATGGCTCCTCATCCGTCAGCAATGCAGCCACCACCAAGCTACTTCATGCATCAACAAGCTGTGGGAATGGCTCAACAAGTACCACCTGGGATTTTCCCTCCAAGAGGTCCATTGCAATTTGGTAGTCCGCATCAGCTTCAGGATCCGCAGCTACAGTTACATCAACAAGCTATGCAAGGGCACATGGGGATCAGACCAATGGGTTTGAATAACAACAATGCACTGCAACATCCAATGCAAATTGCTCTTGGCACAAACCACGGTAATTCAACCTCTCTTCTATTAAATACTAATTTTTCCTCAAGGTTTTGCAGCAGTTTGAAACTTATTATCACGTTACTGATATTTCACCTTCCTTCTCTACCAACAGTAGGTTCGAACAATGCTGGTGGTGGAGGTAAACAGGATGGGACCAATGTGAGCCAGAGTGGAGCTGATGGGCAAGGTGGCTCAGCCAGTAGACATGACGGTGGTGATGCAAAAAACGAAGGAAAATGAAACGAAGGAAGAAGAAATGATACTTTGTTGATATTATATAGGTTGTCTTTGTCTCTTCAGTATTTCATTTTCTTTCACAATGTTAAAAAAAGGTTTTATCACATTATCAGGTAGTCTCTATTTAGGGGGTTTTGAGACAGTTGAGTTTTTCAGTTCCTAGATGGATGTGGAATGATTCACATTCATATTTATTGTTAACGTTGCTGTATGATATTTAGTGGCACCGGTTCGGTGGGTGTATGAATCGGTTTAGGATCACGCTTACTTGTTAGTTACCTCCCGGCCGTTTGTGTGCAAATTGATTCAAAGGCTGGAAATTTTAATCAAACTGACAGTTCTGTTTAAATGCATACAAACCAAAACTTAAGATAATGCTTTGGTTAAAAATTCAAGAGTTAGCAGAATCAGCCATTCCAAACCAAATAAACCAAAAAAAAACTAATAATTATCCATGTAAAAATTTAGCTAAGTCTTGTTGGCTCGATTGTCATTTATCGCCAAAATCAACAAACCTTACAAAAAAGTTATGCATCGTGAAAAGCTTGGGTCTGAATAATGTGTTATCCATCAGTACAAATTATTACTATAACCAGCTAGAGCAATTAGCCGATCTCGAATCAAACACAAAAGAGCAAATCTCGGAATGAATCCATTACGAATGAGAAGCAAAACCCACTCTCCCAAAGTTATTCAGGGCGTGACTTGACAATGAAGTTCTGGCGACTGATAGGGTTCATCACAACGGGAGGACCAGCAGTTCTTGGCCATGCTTGGAATTTCTCTTCAGTCGCAGCCCACCATTCCTTGTTAGTAATAGTTCCCGGTGTAGAGCCTGAGAGTTCAAATCAATCCGATTTAGATTTATAGTATATCAATTAGTAACCAAGTTATGAGGTGTTTCGGAATGAGAGAAGTTACCTCCAAATAGCTTATCATCAGAAATAACTTTGTCACACACGTAAGCTACTACGGCAGATCCCACAAGGGCACCGATTATGTATGTACCTCTTGACATCCTTAACCTGAAGTATATAGAGATATCGAACATGTCGAGCAACAATATGAATTACAATGAGATGCAAATAGAGGAGCAAAATGTAATATATAAAAGGCGAAGACAACAGAGATTCAAGCACATATATCAGATTATAGATACAGTACTAAGGAGGATTGAAATGAGGTCTCAAGGCATATTCAATCCTAATCAATTGAGCTGCTGAATAAAACAAATCATCGAACAATTCAATCATAACCCACACACAAAAACTATTTATGACGCAAATCAATTGTAAAGCAATAAAAGCATCTGAATGTGATTTTTTCTACACGAAATCTATTCGAGCCGATCTAAGAAAATCACTGCTACCAAACCAACAAATCACGTTTAATACTTCTCATTTTCACTAAATAACATATCATCTAGCTTCAGATTTTTCAAGAGGAGGCGTCACAACGATCTATTGAAACATCGACGCAGAAGCAAGGTCAAAGATCTCGTGAAGAACAAAAAAATCGAAACAAAAGGTAAACAAACCACAGACGAATAACAACAACAGAATTTATCAAATAGATCTGAGAGAATCTGATTATCACACCAGAAGCATCGATTCGAGAAGAGTAATGATTTACCTGAATCGATTTCACAGACGACGAAGCGAGAACGGAGAGGCGCAGGAAATTTCGAGAAATAGTTTGTAGCTTTTTTTTTTTCTCAAATGAGAAATACAGTATATTATTAAACAGATCACTGATCACACATACAAGTGGGCTAGAAAGCCCCATAATTACAGATTACAGAAGTTAAAGAGGTCCAACAGGCCCAATGGAAAACTTCATTTTAAATCGATATCCACGTGTCGACAACAGAGAACACGTGTTACACGAGAGCGAGAAGAGAGAAGCTCCTCGTGTTACAGAAGCTAACAAGGAGCTTTTAGGGAGGAAAAGCAATAATGATTTACGTTTTCTCGTCAAACTTAAAATAACCCAAAAGGGATTACCTGGCCGTAATGGGCCGATCTAGGTTATTATATTTCATTCTAAATTGGGCCTGATATGACTTTTGGTCCAGATAAAACTTTCTTAAAACAAAGCAAAAGTCATGGCTAGAGAGAGAGATCGTTGTACAAAAAGAAAATCGCTATTCGCATTAATTCGCAAACAACCACAATATTGTAAAATATATTTGAAGTTTCGTTTTAATGATGTTATTTTTTGCTGAAAATCAGGTTTTAGAATATGGCAAAGGTGCAAATGCACACAGAACTTCAATATTTTTTTCTCCACGGATATGATTTTAAAGTAATTTCAGTTGTTTTTTCTTATTACGGTTGAGTTATAAAAAGTTCAAACTATTTCAAAATTGGAACATATCGATAAATAAGAAGACAAACACGTGTTTTCTACATCCACACATATTACTAAGACTTCAAATTTCATTCATATATATTTATTATTTCTTGGTATGTAAGTCGTGTTGAGTACCATTTTAAATGAGGCATTGAACCTCTAATTAAATATTACTGAACAGGCCATAATTTTGCCTCTGGACTTTTTTATGTGGACCTCGTTACATCGTCACATCGTTGCAGGATTGAAGAAGGGACCATGTGATCAACGATGACTGTTTCTGACTTTCTGTCAAGAAACTTAATTTCAAAGTAGAAACTACTAAATTGTATCATAGGTTATTAATAGACACGTGATAGTTTGTTGCATAGCATATTTTCCTTTAAGAAACAAACTAAAACCAAGAAAGCAGTAAAACAATTTTTTTGATCTATTTTATGTGAATGTTGGATACAGAATGCTTACGTTATCACGCACAAAAAAACATTTTAAACATCTCACTACAACTAGTACGTGGTTACTTATTAGCAAACAAAATAAGAAAGATACAATGCAATTGCATTATTGTACCCTTTTCTTTTCTTTGCATTATTGTACCACTTCTTTTCTCTCTACATGCATTATTGTACCCTTTGTTTTTCTGTGCATTGTACAAATTTTTTTCACCAAGGTGTTGTACAAATTTAAAACAATCGATGTAATAACAGTCCGATAAAAATTAATGAAAAGCAATGTTAGTTCATTAACTTGATTTACTGGTGTTAACTAGCTGTCACATAAGTGTGGTCCTAAGATTATGTTTTAAACGAAACATATGTTAATTAAGGATTATAATTCCTCAGTCTTAATTCTATATATATATGGTCTCTTTCAAAATTAACATTTCTATAAGATCACTCATGAGTTTTTTTTCTTTTTCTTTTTTTGGCCACATCTACTAAATTTTTCTATCTATCTAGGATATAAATTGAGACAACAACATTAAACGGCATTTAAAAATATGTTGCCTATCTGACACCACTTGTACAGAAATGAAGTAAAAAAGTACAAACTTGTGTTCGTGTAAAAATGTGTGTTCGTACGTATAGGATTAGTTTTTATTTGTTATATACGACAGTCCATTAATAATAAAGCAATATTATTGATTGATTTTTTTTATTACACAATTGACTAAACTTAGCTCAGTGATTTTAGAAGGTTGTGGACAAGTGTGGTCCTAAACCTATCTTTCGATCGTAATCCGTCTGGAACCCAAACAACAACATCTTGAACCATAACCTGACTCAAGCGCGACGAGTTCGCGTGTTGTACACGGCAATCCATTTCCATTAACGCATTCATCAATGCCGACGTTGGATGGTTCACATTCTCCGTCTGAACCCTAACCATGGCTTCGTCTCCGACGATCTTCACTTCCACTTCCAAGTCAGAGACTCTGTTTGATTCCGAAGGTCTCTGGTTGACTTGGTCAACGGAAGATGGAGACGTATTACTGCTGTTGTTGTTCGAGTTACACTCCGTCATCGTCGTCTTCAATCTCTTGATCTCAATTTCTAGATCATCGATTTTAGTTTTAAGACTTTCAATGTACGAAACGGCGTCGGATAGGAGCGATGCTTTGTCCATTCTTGACACGTTTGGTACGATTGCACGTAGAGCGTAAAACCGGTGGTTTAGCTTCTCTCTCCGCTGCCTCTCCGCTTCCACGTGGGACATTACCGGCGGATTATTTCCATTCACCTCCGCAGCTACATCCGTCTTCTCAATTTTCCTCCTCCGTTTTCTTTCCGATTCCGATTGCCGATTTCCGATTTCCGAGTGATCTGATTCTGCCGGTTTAGGATCAGAACCGGTTTGGTTATTGTGTTCTGGGGTTTTACCGGACCCGAATATCGCCTTGACCCGGTTAATAAAGTTCCAATTTTGTTTAATAGAATCAGACGAACCAAGTTCGATAATGCCATCGTGTATGGGTATGGAGACGAATGTTTGGACCCCATGCAAACTGGCTTCTTTAGCCCTCTCGTAGTTGCTATACCGGAGGTCGTCCGGACCGGTTAGCCAAACCAAAGATTCGTCGGATAATTCCTTTCTCAGCGACTCATCTTCACTGTAAAACAATGTGGCGTAGAACATCTCCAGATCATCGTCCATCATCAGCTCACACTCGATGCTGTTAGTTGTATGCTTAAGAAAGAAAAGAAAAAAAAAAAAAATCAATTGTGAGAGAAATTATTTTATTTTATTATAATTTAGGAAAGAAAAAAAAAGAACACTTTAATTAGTCTTTATAATATGTAAGAATTTTTTAGGTTATCGTAATTATAAAACATAAGAGGCAAAGGAAAATGAACATTTTGTTGGGAGTTGTTCTTGTTTCCACAGAAATGGCCGTCAACCCAAACCAAGTAAGACCGGTCCGATTGATCATCAATCATCTTTTGCCAGAAAATGACGTAAGCCCATCGGACCGGCGATGTTTCCACGACAAACCGGAGTTTTTGTTGAAGTATTTCTGCCGGAGAAGAGGACGCTGGAATTTGCTGCGTCATGGAGAGCATAGAAGAAGACAAAGATGGAGAGAAAGTGATATGATCTATTTGTTTTCCCGACCAAGAGAAGACGTACGATGAATATATAAGATTCTATATAATAGAGAGGACGATTTTAAAAAGAAAAAATAAGTTTATTTTTGATAAGTAATAATTAACTACTAATTTTCATTCTGGTTTTCGTGAATTTTAATTATCTTGTGATAAATATTTCAGTAGTAGTTAGTTAGTCACGTAAAAGCTGAATTGTTTTCCTTCTTTAAAGTTATAAGAAATTATAAGTGTTGTCAGCATAATATTGTCAGTGGTCCAACAAGGCAACAACTTTGATGAAATATACAATATATTTACATTGCATGATAGTTACAAAGTTTGCACTGTGATTTCTTAAAAGAAAATCCAATTTCGAACGTTATAGTTATTGCATCATCTATTTATATGGACGAAAGTCCATTAACTGAGTAAATTAAAAGAAAAACATGAAGAGCTCTATAGCGATTATACCTATGATATTAAGGAACGCAATTTTTAGTTATGATCGATTTAGTAGACTTCGTGTGTTGTCTAAGGATTTTCGAGAAGAGTTGAGAACCTGATTAAAGATTCGAATTTCGAAGACAAGTCGCGTTTGGCTAAGGTGACTTGATTCATCAGAAATTATTTGTTTGATATCATCATTTATACCAATCACGTACGTCATTAGCGAAATATTTATATTTTATTATTCTCCAAAAAATCGTTAGAAAATAAGGTAAATTTTGATTTTTTTTAAAGAACATAATTAATGATTTGCATTCAATGTTTTTCAACAAATAGTTAATAATTCATATTACTAGTAGATGGGGAAATGTTAAGCATCGAGACTTATGAGCCTAATGAAATCGCATGATAAAAAAGGAAATGATATATTCAAACTGCGGTAAACATCGGTCGAAGTTGAGTTTATGAGTTATATTAGAGAACAATAAGGAGTTATTAGAAGCGATCAATGATCCTCATAGCAGCATCAGAGAGTTGGGCATAGATACTGATTTGGCTAAATAGTTGGGGATACGTGAACTTGACAACTCTGAGATGGGACCGACATCCCAGGGGAAAGCCAAGCGCAAGCTTTATCGATAGGTTGGTTTTATCGTAATCACCGGTTTTCAGACTTGTTTTGGCTTCCGACAGTTTTGTAGCTGCATTCGTCGACACGTCCTTTTTGCAAGCCTCCAGAGCTGTTTTCACTTTACCTTTTTCTTTGTTTGACGATAGATTCGTTATGTTGCTACACCAATTGAATTTTTTTGATATATTAGAGGATATATATTATTATATATTGGTTATAATATATATTTAGTTATAAGTGAAAACTTGCTTGGTGATGATATGGAGGTGAGAGTCAAGACAGTGTATGATGATGCCAGCGATGCCAACAGGGTCGGCATGAACGGAGGTTGGGTCGGATTCGAGACATTGCATGCATATGGTCGGGACTGGTGCATTGTGGCATTCTTTTATCATCAGGTCCTTATCGGCGCATATCGATATAGGAGAGATCACCAGAAGTGTTAACATCAGAAGCTTGATCATCATCTTCATGCTACGTATTTTCCTATGATTGTAATTATATTATATTTCTTTGAGGGGTGTGACTTGCTTATATAAACTATGGGTCATGAATTATGAATTATTAGTTATCTCTCGTTCATGAGGTTGTAGATTTTAAACCTTGATTCATTTTTTTTTATATATAACTTTTTTCAAACTGACTCTATAAAATGCAAGCTGCTCGTCTTATTTACTCCATTTGGATAAAAAGCAGATTAGATCTCTCTTTTTATTATAATCTATAAATTATTTTACTCCAGTCAACAACATTTTGATCTCTATGTCTTTTATTAAAAAAAAACATTTTGATCTTTAAACTTTTATATATATTTTAAATTATTGTTTTTAAGAATAAAGTCTATATTTATATTTAGTGAAATATGGTAGTAAGATGTTTTATAGATGTAAAATAAGGCAGTCGGATAACTAATAATTGTTTTTTAAAAGAAATTGACAAAACAATAAGTAATAATAAATGAAACTTTAAAAAAAAAAACATAAGAATATATATAGGCAAAACTTACAAATAAATGACAAAAATAACAATGATCATTTTTTTATTAATTTACATCCATTACTTAATTTCTTTTATTAACTTAATTTTTAAATTTTAAGTAATAATAAATATAAATAAGCATAGATTAAATGATTATTTTAAGTACACTTTAATGTAAAACCTTTTTTGTTTAGGTGGACACCATATTCTAATAGATTTATTGATTTATTACGACTTACTGAAAAGTGTTAGAAATCTCTCCATTTTGTCAAATTTGACGTGGATTATAAAAGAGTGAGTTATAAACATGTTTTAAAAGCAATAAAAAAAAGCCCAGGATAGGCCCATAAACTTGTAAACATGTTTTTAATTCACGAAGACGAATTTTCCAACCGTATCGTATCTGTAAAAGAAATTACGTATTTTTTTGTCCAAAAAAAAAAAAAAAAAAAAAAAAAAAAAAAATTACGTATTTTGTAGTGAGTGGCGTTTGGCTGTTCTGGCCGAAAAGGGTCAAAGCGTCTCGTCCATATAAAAGAGTTATTTTGCTTTTTATTTAAAAAGAATCGTTCGAAAAATTAATCGAAACAGAATTTCGGATATACGTACTTGAAATAAACTAAAGAAGAGAAGATCATTGTATATATTTAAAAGAAAAAATAAAAAAAATCATTGTATATTATATTATGGTAGATTTTGCTTCACTTTCCTGCATGTGTGTCATTAAAGATTTTCTTACATATCATAACGTTGTTTTTCTATGACTGTAAAGAGTGAACAAACAATAATTGATTAGACAACAAAATTTTTTAAAAACGTTGATCAATGATCAGTTTTGAATTTATGGATTTGAAGGATACGTTTCTTTACTTGATTTTTTTTATAAGTTGAAAAAATTAAGTGAAGAAATTTATCCTTTAAATCTTTAAATTTCTTTACATGATTATGATTTAAAGAAACTTTGTTTTCACGTGTCTTTATCAACGTAAATGTAACATAGAAGTTATATTTATGGTATATACATTGTGAAATAACCATTAAACTACTTCCTTGTCCAAATGATTAATCTATTGTAAGCTAGTTGGCTAGTTGGCAATTCCGCATATACACCAGAATTCATATTCTAGTCTAGAGTTTGATCAAATAATTGATCGTGGAGTTTGCAACACTTGCTCTGCCAGAAGGCACCTCCCAAAAATTCAAAACTCTTTTCAACTATGGTTTGGAAACATGTTTTTTTCGATAGTTACTTAAGTTTTGTACCGAGTTTGTTAACTTCGGATAGTCAATGTCGTTATAATGTACTTTTAATTCTTTTTTAATATTTTACAGACACAAAAAAAAAACTTTTTTAATTTATGTATTTTTTTTTTTTGGTCAAAAATTTATGTATTTGTAACTCGGAAGATATTGCAAAATTCAATGACTCATTATTAGCCAAGGGCGACTTCACAACCATCCCGATTCATTGTTTTCACGGGTCATGAAGGCTCGTTATTTCCCTGACGGATCTATTCTTACGGCTACTTCTCGCAGAGGCCAGTCTTATGGTTGGTCTTCTATCTTGGCTGGGGTTGAAGTTTTGAAACGAGGATCACGTTATACGATGGGAACAGGAGAGTCAATACTTGTGGGCTCTGATAACTTTTTACCATCTCATCCACCACGTCCTGTCACTTCTCTAGATCTTTCTCCAAATTTGACTATTAAAGATTTGACAATTACATTGGGTGGTTTACGCACTTGGAACATACCGACAATTGAGGCCAATGTTGTTCCGGCTGATCGGGCTTTGCTTCAACGCATTTATCTACCTCAGGTTCTTTCTAATGACCGACTTATTTGGCCTTACACTAAAAGCGGGGAATACTCGGTGCGCTCCGGTTACTGGTTTTTAACACATGATCCTACTTCACTAGAAGTATTGCCTCCTGCTCCGAATGGCTCGGTCTTTCTCAAAGATAGAATTTGGAAATTGCCTATTTTACCAAAAATTAAACATTTTCTTTGGCATCTTCTATCTGGGGCTTTGGGTACAGCGACTAGATTACAGTCTCGTGGAATTTTACAAGACTCAACATGCACACGATGTCAATTACATGATGAAAGTATCAATCATGTGTTGTTTACATGCCCTTCCTCTATTCTTATTTGGCGATTGGCCAATATTCCTTTACCTTTGGGGACCTATACTACTGATGACAGTGAAGCTAATCTAGACAGGCTTTTATCCCTTCAATCGATGCCTGGTCTCACTATCACTCAGCGTTACCTCCCTTTATGGCTCCTTTGGTATATATGGAAGTCCCGTAATACATTTATTTTTACTCATACACGGGAAAGTGCTGCGAAGACTGTATTATTGGCTCAAGCTGCTGTTTCGGAATGGTCTACTACTGTTAACATTGAAGCTAGTAGCTCTGTGCCACGTTCTACGCCATCTTTACATCAGTGGTCTTGCCCAACGCTACCTTTTGTTAAGTGTAATTTTGATGCAGGATATGATACTAATACCCGTACTGTGACTGGTGGTTGGATTGTTCGTGACTTCACTGGCACGCCACAGTGTTGGGGTTCATCTTATCTCCGCCCCGCAGATTCTCCCCTTGAAGCTGAAGCAGAAGCTCTGTTGTTTGCCATTCAACAAGTTTGGAATTCAGGATTTCGATCCGTCTGTTTTGAAGGTGATTGCAAAGTACTCATTGATATTCTCCAGGGCCGAAATGCTGATATCTCCATTGATGGTCTCTGTCAAGACATTTTACATTGGACTTCTTCTTTTGATCAATTTACTTTCTGTTTCACGCATCGTACTTGTAATCATGTTGCTCATCTTTTAGCCAAACATGGCTGTGTTTCTGTTAATTATTTTTTTGGCTGTACGAATCCTCCATTATGGATTTTGGATGCTCTGTATTTGGATAATTCTAATCATCAATAAAGGAATTATTTGCTGAAAAAAAAAAAAAAAAATTGTAACTCGGAAGATATATAACGAGAAATTTTAGCAAAAAAAAAAAAAGTTGGCAAAGCTAGCCAAGCCCCAATCAAAGTTTTTTTTTGGATAATCTGAAGAAAATTGCTAAACCTCAGACCAAGTTTTATAAATTTTAATTAAAATGTAAAGTTTTAATTGACAAGTAAACTAATAGAAGAGATTGAGCATAGTAAATATTGTTCACAAAAAAAAACATCATTTTATTATTATCACAAAATGATCATTTTCATGATCAGGCATACGCGTGTAATTTATCATCATAATAACAACAACAACAAACCACACAATAAGATATAGACGAAATGAAGACCGATATTTATTTACAATCAACAACATAATATAATTATACTAAATACAGTATATTTTTATAAAGAAAAAAACAGCCAAAACAAAATCATTAAACCCTAAAACACCGGATGAGATGGTTGTGATGATGATGATGGTGATGATCAAAGAGATTACCACCGAGAAATTTAGTGTTTTCTCGATCGATCAATCCTCGAACGTACCTAAACTCCTCAACGTGACAAGGGATCGTGATTGTCCCTTTTTGAGCAAATCCAAACTCTTCTTCAGCTTCCTTCAAGAGTTGTCCAAACAAAGGATGATTAAAGTACATAACGGGAATCACAAATCTCTCTTGCTCTTCTCCTTGTCCTACCTTCACTGCCAAACACCCTTTTGGTACCTTTTCATATTCATGCTCATGATGATGGAGACGTGGGATGTGGAAGCTCCAGTGGCTCATGACTTTTTCTCCGTTACCCATTGGATGAATATTTGTATAGATAATATATATATATATATATGTGGTTTAGTTGCTTTGTTGCTCTTTGCCCAAAAAAAAGTTAGTTTGTTGCCATGGTTTCTGTCTCTCCCATGTTGGTTTATTTTCTGGAGAAGATGGTTTTTGGTTTGCCTAGAAAGTGAAGGAAAATAGCCAGGGTTCTTGGAGGGTTGTAATAGATGGATGGTGGAGAATAGGTCGCATGTTGGTCATTTGCTTTGAAGATGAGTCTCTTTAATTGGTTTTAAAGAGAAGGTGATCTTTCTTGTATATATAGCAAAGTTGGGGTGCGCATAATTTTACTTTATTTTTTTTCTTATTTGGATGGAAATTGAATCCATAATGGTATATTTTTAAATGATATCGAATATAATTTACTTGAAAGTTAAGCACTAAAACAAACTTTAATCTTATCCTTATGTATATATTATATGTACTTTTTGTGTGGTTCTTTTTCCTTTTTGTCATCATTAAAACTAAAATGATAATCCAAATAAACCCTACATTAACGGAGATGATGACACAGATCGTATGTATATTTTGTGTTTAATATGCGCATTTATTACGATTGTAGACATGTACATAATTATTAGTAAAAAAATATATTAGGAAACGTTGTAAACATATTATGCAATGAATTATTAGAAGCCAAATTTTATTTTTATACATCCCACGGAGATATTGATAGAAGCGTTTAGACAAGGAACAAAAAGAAGTGGTGGTTTAGTGGTAGGAAATTTTAGATTCGTGTTAACCGGCGAAAAGTGGATTGGAGGTTCCTTTTATTTTCCAAAATAAATGAATTATAACAAAAATAAGTTTGATATTAATAATTAGTCAAAAACTAGCGTGTGATTTACATATTTGGAATCTTACACATGTTGCCTTTACGACAAAGTATTTTCCATACGACTTTGCTTTTTTTTTTTTTTGTATATATCTTTTTCGTCAGTAATCTTAAATCGACTAAACAATATGACAACACATCAAGAATAAAGTAAATTTCCTGGTGGTGTTCAATTGCAATATTGATTTGTTTTTGTTTATATATTTATTTTCCCTCCAAAGATGATTCATTTATTAGAAGAAGAAGACATATAATGTCTAGTACAACTTGATCATTCAGCCAAACAAAATAGTTGAGAAACTATGAAACATTATAATAGCTTAAATTTTGCCAGGAAAATTTGCGTTACCACTAATAGTGCATTCGTCGAGTTTAAAAGATTTCGACTGATAACATTTTTTCTTTTCTTTTTTTTGGTGGGAACTGATAACATTTTTATTGACAAACGAATCAGTGCATAATTCTTTGGAGAAATATAATAAGTTTAAACAGACGCTTTTTAATGGGGACAAACGAATTAATGGAAGTACGTATAATTGTACAAAAAAGCCACACCTCAAAGATTGTTGGAATATCTAGTGGAGAATATTATTTTATAGGTAAATTCCCACTTGAAATTAAAAAATATATCATGCCAAAATGCTTTTTACTTTTTATATTTTCTGAAAGATATTTCTTCGCCTGTCAGAAAAAAAAAAAAAAAAAAAATAGTGAAATGGGCCGTCAATAGTAGGCCCGATTATTACATAACAGGTTAGTTATTTGTGGGCTAATACTTTGGTTATATTGACTTTTTCTCCTCGAAAACAAAAAAAAAAAGTTTCCCAAACTCGTTTTCTTTTTTTTTTCTTTTTTTTTTTACATACTTAACAATCACATTTGAAAAAAAAAAAAAAAAACAAACAAACAATCACATTGCTGTTTTCATCACCAAGCAGATATTCAACAATGTAACAGCAGCCATTGCGATCGAAATCAAGAGATCCTTTTTTTTTTTTTAATCACTGCCTAGTTATAATATTGTAAGGACTGAATCCAACTAATCCATATATAATTCGATCAATCAGTTTTTTCTTTTTCCAAGCACAAAAACCTGACCTTGACAATTACTCGATGAGCAACACAACTTTTTGATTCAGAACAACATCAATATTAGCACATGTGCTGCTGTGCATTTATGTTAAGCAGGAAGTCGTGAATGAATTATTGAGAGAAGATGTCACATCTTCATAAATACTAGGAAAAGGTGTGACATGAAGATAAAGCACTTTGACAAAGCAAAAACAAAATAGTCTTTTCAATCTCTTTTTGCTACTATTTTCCCCCATAGTCAAAAGCTTCAATTTCCCGTGAGCCCTATTTAATTTTAGTCAATCTCATACTGAAGAACCTAATATCCAAAATATTTACAGAAATGAGACAATTGTAACTGGAACATCATTTTAATAAATTGGGAAAAAAAAATTGTAACTGGAACATCATTTTAACTGCAAAAATATGATCATTACATAAAGTTTTGCAAGATGATTTTATTTTAGAAAGTATTGATCAAAATACCTTTTGCATTTTTCGGAATCTTGTAATTTTATTAAACAATTGCACTATAAAATTAGAAATAAAGTCATCAATTTCTTGATTTTTACAACGTAAAAATTTGTCTAAAAAGCATGATATATGAAAAAATATTAGATTTTTTCTAAAAAAATACTATATATATGATTCTTTTAGCTATAAATAATATATTGAATCCATATCTGACATATTTTTTTCTTAAGAAGAAAACAATATATAATAAAATACTGTCAAATGGTTAACGGTCCACGTTTGTGATATTTTTTTATCAAAATTTCGATTTCAAATAAACCATATATGTTATTACATGTGCTATAGGGATTGCGTTATAAGTTAAGTCTGAAACGCCAGAATGTTATAATGACTAATCGTATAGAGATAAATAACATGTTATTGCCTCTAAACACAAGTATAATTGTAAAATAAAATAGATTACCTTCTAGCTCACTTAACTAATTCTATTTGATTATTGGGCCAAAACCAATCTATTAGAAAAAGAGATTTTTATTTTTTTGGATAAATTAGAAAGAGAGATTTGGTCATCAAATATAGTGATCTTAACTCTATTGCCGTCTTAATCGCACGTTCGCACATTTAAAAATGCTTTACATTTTGTACCTTTTGTGGACTTACTCCATATTTTATTATAGAGCAGTAAACACAATGCAGAAAAAGGAGGAAAACTTAAAATTATCGGATCAATTAATTATCAGCATGTAGAAAAGGCTAAAAAGAGCGAGAGTTTGAAACAATTATTACTATATATATATTGTCAAACCAAAATAAAACAATCTAAGGTTTTGTAGTTTCCCAGGGCAATTAACATGTTGAGGGGGATGAAGCCTGGTCCGACGATACCATGTATATATTACACAATCATATCATGCATATTATAACATATAAACATTTGTGCAATATGATATCCTCGATCCAAACAACATTCCCCACAACGTAAATAGCCTCTTCATGATAATCAGTCTCAGCTCAATCTTAGAAGTGGTTATATATAGAGAGGGAGAAAGTAATAGAAGAAACGAGAGAGAGAAAGAGATGGTGATGATGGTGTTATGATGAGGGAATGATGAGGAGGAGGAGATGGGCTTTTAAGAAGACTGAAACAAATTGTCATTCCAAAACCCTAGTTTGCCTTGTCTTTTTAAAATATATTTTATGTTTTTATTTAAAAATATTGACGCAATTAATTATCAGCCGACATGTTTTAAATTGAAAGTTTTGAATATCCTGCGAAGAATTTTAATTTCATGTTTTCAGAAGCAAGCAGCCCACATCTAATCGTACTATGTTATTAGTATATTTTTGGTTAATTATATAATTAATTCTTTGTTAATAGTAACATATGAAAATGGTCAGAAGGTATATTATACCGTATTCATATACTACTGGTATTAATTAATTACAAACCCATGCATAATATGTATAAAGCATTCGATCCGTATAAAACCTAACGTTTTCATTTTAAGCTTGGTGTGACTAATTGATCGATGATCAAACATATATATTATATACAAAGATATCGATCATACCTAAAACCGTTCTTCGTTATACCAATTCAGATTATCCAGAAAAAAACATGTATATATATGTACACACGCATATATATACTAATGGTTGAAACTTGAAACTAATCTATAATTATAAACGAAAAATATTAGACATATATAGCAAAAAAGAATGGAAATTAAGATAAAAATAAGGCAAGATAAATTCGTCAGAGTAGTAGTTGGGCACATTGAGGAGATGACCAGTTGTAGAAAATATTTTTTATTTTATTTTATTTTTACGACAGAAAATATATGTATTGTTGTTTTACTTTTTAGGTATACAATGCCAAGTTCCCACTTTATCAGTTGTGCACGTTTCAATTAGTTTAATTATCACTAAACATATTAATAATTATTTTTTTCACATCAAAAATATTAATTAATTTGGCTATAGCAAATACACATTTCAATTAGACAGTAATCTATGTGATTGAGAAATAAAAATATAAATATATCTTTTAATTATTACAATCTCAAGTTAATACAATTTTTGTTGTAAAACAGCTCTTATTAAAAAAACATACTATGGAGAAAAAAAGATAAACAAAAAAACAAAAAATAAGATTAGTTATTTTAGTTATTTTCCTATAGTCTTTTATTCTATACATAGTACTCCTAGTTTTAGAAAAAAAATTTGTTTCACAAAAATACAAGTTTTAAGTTTTCAACACACTTTTTGTTAATTAATGTTAAGAAATTGTAAAGTTCAAGAAGTATTTATTATACATATATGAATTTTCTTAATTTTTATTGGTTAATATTTATGGGAAAGTGTAATCTGTACAAAATTAATATCATTGATGATTATCTATTAATTATTTCTTAATCTGTGTGAAAATCCTAAAACAAGCATCTTTGTGGGACGGAGGGAGTATCTTTTTTTGTGTACAAAAGCTTATAATATATATATAGTTTTTTTTTGACAAGCTCATAATTAAGAATTTGATTTTGGGTAAGATCTAGGCGAAGAATGTAAAGGCCATATCTGATATAGTAGTATCTTTTAATGAATTTTTTTTTTTTTTTTTTTGGGTAACAATCTTTGAATGAAATTGCATATGTATACTTGATAGTTTAATAACTGTACATCGATCAAGACTATATGCTCACAGGATCTAAGCTAATTGGAAGTATTAGTGGAAAAGTTGTTCAACGCGAAGACATTACTAGCTCTTGTTTCTTTATGGCATGGGGTATTTTTCACTTGGAACTTCACGCCACTGTCTACAACCATAGATGTTCCCAATATATAGTTATTGTTTTAAATAATCCAATAATATTTGACAATAAGTTTTGAAAAATTCATTAATTATAACTATTCAAAATTAAATACAGATGTGTATGCATGCAGATAGTCTGGCAACGAATGCGTTTGGTGACATTGTAATTAGGGAAGTAATAAATACAATAAAGCATGCTGTCAAATTTTGAGGCATGTTTGTCTCTATGCTCTTCAGCTAATGCCATCCAGCTCCTTTTCCCCCCTTCAATTCTTTAATACTTCTAATTTTAAATACCCTTTTTTGGCTTTAGTATTTGTATCTTTTTTTATTGGTTCATTATAAGTAAGTACAATTTTATCAAAAAAGTTCTGTTCACAAACCGCCCCTTCTGTTTAGGCTGAGAAAGTTATTAGGTTAGAATTTGAATGCTGTAGGTTTAGTTTTTGGTTTTCATACGTGATACGTCAATATTAGTATGTTACTATCTATCTTCCGTTATGTAAAAAAACTATTTATATTGCACATAGAAAAAGGTTAACAATGCATATTGCACATCATGGGAATTTGTATTCTGATTTGACTTTTCGTTCAACATATTTTACTGTACCAGTTTGACCAACAGCTGTATATATATACAATAACAAAATAATATTACGTCTTTTATTTTAATAGTTGTATAAGAATCATTATATTGTATATTTAATACTAGTATAATCCTATGTTGTTGACAAAAATAAAGCTAAAAAAACTAATAGAGATACAAGTGCATTAACGGTCTTTTTAGGTTAATACAATTTTGTTTTTGCAAATCGATAGTATCATGTTTTTGAGTATGATATATTTTTTTTTGGTGGAATGTTTTTGAGTATATTGTCGTCAAAAAAAGATTGAGCTGGCCCAATACGAGTTATAAATGCGCTCTTTATGTCTCATGGTCAATAAGGACAAGGCAATAGCTCCTTTTCAAAATATTTACGAGTACAACTACACGATAACACGAATGGTCCCTAACAAAAATAACATAACCTTACAAGTTCCACCGTAAAGTACAGTAAATTCAAAATACAGGAACGTAATGTCGTTCCGCTTTTAGACTACAACAACAAAAAGTGTTGATAATGGGTATGAATGTATGATCATATTATATATTGAGCTTAATTTTTCTAAAAATAAATGATGATGAAATTAAATATTTCAAATAATATCACATTTTAAAATATTTTGATGTGTGATTTACGGCGTAAGACATTTGCCAACAAAAATAATGGCGTATAAAGATTCATTTTCTCCATATTTATGCTAAATTAGTTCTATCAAACAGATCATTATCACGAAATGGCGAAGATTCAAAAACATTAATGGAATTAGTTAACTGTCATTAAAAACGAAAGCATAATCGATAACGTGTAGAAGGTGTAGTAAGGAAAAGCAAAAAATTTATAATTCTTCATATTTTATATATCAGCATGAAAAAAAGAAGCCTAGAATAAAGGTGCAATGGGCTGGCTCAAATCTAATCTTCTTAATTACAATAAATCAATCCAGTCAAGGCCCATTTTGTTCCTTTCAATCACGGCGCCAATTTGTTTACTCCATACTATAGTGTTTTTGTTTGTAATCCGATATGGCGATACATAATTCCTGATGATATCATGAAGTAATTCATATCGAGGAATAGATTTGAAGAAAATTCAGAACTTTGATCTTATAAGACAGTGTTGAAGAAAAATTAGGAAGCGACGTAATTACAATAATGTGCAAATATTAATACAGTGTTGAAGAAAAATCACAACTTTGATCATAATCGATCTTCAAGTGGACGCCTGGCTCATGATCGATGGAAGATGAATCGAGCGAGAGAGAAGTGTTGAATCCTTGGACGTTACTGTTAATGAACATCATAATCATTGGCTCTGTTTTTTTCTCTGACCAAATTGCTCTTCCCCTGTTTTTGGTAACTTTTCGAGTAATCTCCGTTTCCGGTTCTTCATTCCCAGCCGGAATCTTCTTCATGAGTTTGGCGTCCGGTTTCTCTGAATTATGAATTTGATCCTTGTTATGATCTGGTGAGGTGTGAGATTCGGTTTTTGTTGGTTTTGGAGAAGGAGATTCGATTTGGTTAGGTTTAATTTGGGTTGACGATGGTTTAGGTGACGGTATAGTTTGGGATTTGAGTGGGGATGGAAGCGGCGGCGGCGGTGCGGTGATTGTGGCTGGAGAAGATGAATGAGAGGTAATTCGTGCTTTCATCGGCGGCGACGGGAATGTTAGTGCCGTTGTAGATGGTGGTGGCATAGTTGATTGAGACTGGAGGTTTTCAGTAGCTTTCGGTGACGATAATGGCGTTGGTGGTGGTGCTGAGTGTGTTTGAGATTCAGGCAATGACGGTGTTGATTTAGGTTTTTCACTCGATCTTGATGGTGGTGGTGACTGGGACAGAGTTTTATTAATGGATTTTGACGGCAAAGGCGGTGGAGACGGTTGGTGTTGCGATTCTTCAGTAGCGTTTAGCGTTGGGGGCGGAGACGGTGGTAAAGGCGGTTGAGATTGAGCAGATTCTGATAATGACGGAGGTGGCGATGATCGGAATTGAGTTTCATCAATAGGTTTAGATTGCAGAGGCGGTGGAGACGTTTGGGATTTGACTTCTTTATTAGTTTTTAGCATTGACGGTGAAGGCGGTGGAGTTTTGACTTTTGGTGGTGGTAAAGGCGGCTGAGATTCACCAGATTTTGGCAATGACGGCAGAGATTCTTGCGACGGAAGCGGTGATCGGAACCGTGTTTCATCGATGGATTTAGATGGCATAAGAGGTGGAGGCAGTTGGGGCTGGGATTTTTCTGTAGCGTTTAGCGTCGACGGCGGAGGCGATGGAAATTTAGCTTCTGGTGGTGGTAAAGGCGGTTGAGATTCACCAGATTCTGACAATGATGGTGGTGGTGGTGGTGGCGGTGGCGAAATTGGCTGTGATTGAGAAATAGTTTCATCAATGGATTTAGACGGTGGAGGCGGTTGTGACTGAGATTTGTCTGTAGCGTTTAGCGTCGACGGCAGAGGCGATGCAATTTTAGCTTCTTGTGGTGGTAAAGGCGGTTGAGATTCACCTGTTTCAGACAATGACGATGACGATGACGATGTCTGCGATAGAGACGGTGATCGGAGACGAGTTTCATCAATGGATTTAGACCGTGGAAGCGGTGGAGGAGGTTGTGATCGGGATTTTTCAGTAGGGTTTAGCGTTGAAGGCGGAGACGGTACAATTTTGTCTTCTGGTGGTGGTTGAGTTTCAACTGTTTCTGAGAATGACGGTGGCGATGCTTCCGACAGAGGCGGTGATCGGAGCCGAGTTTCATCAATCGATTTTGACTGTGGAAGCGGTTGAGGTGGTTGGGATTGAGGTTTTTCTGTAGCGTTTAATGTTGACGGCGGAGACGGTGGAATTTTGGCTTCTGGTAGTGATAAAGGCGGCTGCGATTCACTAGATTCTGATAAAGACGGAGGCGATGCAATTTTAGCTTCCGGTGGTGGTAAAGGCGGTTGAGATTCACTAGATTCTACTAATGAGGGTGGTGGTGGCGGCGGCGAAATTGGCTGTGACTCATCAATGGATTTAGACGGCATAGGCGGTGGAGACGTTTGGGATTGGAATTCTTCATTAGCGTTTACCGTTGACGGCGAAGACGGTGGAGTTTTGGCTACTTTTGATGGTCGTAACCGAGTTTCATCAGTGGATGTTGGCGGCGGAAGCGGTGGAGATGTTTGGAATTGGAGCTCTTTATTAGCGCCAAGCGTTAACGGCGAAGACGGTGGAGCTTTGGCTACGGGTGGTGGTGGTAAAGACATTTGAGACTCACCAGATTCTGACAATGAGGGTGGTGATGCTTGCGACGGAAGGGGTGATCGGAGCCGAGTTTCATCAATAGATTTAAACGGCTGAAGCGGTGGAGACGATTGGGAGTGAGATTCTTCGGTAGCCTTTAACGTTGAAGGAGCGGACGATAGCGTTTTTGCTTCTGGTGTTGTTAGTGGTGGTGGAGGAGGCAACGGTGCTAGAGATTGCGGCTGATATACAATGGATTCTGGCGGCGATTGAGGTGGTGATTGGATAAGTAGATTCCGATGTGTCTTGACATGTCCTGACATCAATGATGGCATTGGCTGCGATTGAGGCTCTCCTTTTGATTTTGGTGATAACGGCGACAGTGGTGATGACTTTGGTTCCGGTGGTACATGTGGCGGAGAACCGCGATTTTCACTAGATTCTGAAAAAGACGGTGAGAATGTTGATGGTGAAGGTGTCGGAGATGGAAATTGAGTTGAAGGCAGCTGAAATGGCGGTGGCTGTGGTTGAAATGACGGTGACTGTGGTGGCGATTGAGACAAAGTTTCTTGAAGAGTTCTTCGTGGCGGCCGCGGTGGCGGTTGCTGGCTAACACTTTGCCGTAGTTGGACAAGTCTAGCTAAGTTTCCAAGCCGGAATCTCCGGCGAGATTGTCGATTATTAAACATTAGTTCTGAAATCTCGTTATATATTTGGTCGTTGAATATGTAGAATTGTATCCATATGTTTGGTTAAAATAGACATGACTAAGCTTAAGTAAGCTCTATAAAGAGAGGAGACAACTTTAGCCTTACACGAAACGGACCTTATGGAGACGAAGTATATCAAAAACAGAAAGACAAGTATTGGATTCACATTTTACGTCATTTTCACATATCAAGTGTTCATAATTAGATACTTTTTTTTGACATCACATAATCAGATACCTTTAATTTCTGAAATAGGAATTGGCCCGTTTGTTACAAAGATTAGGCCCATTTAATATTCAACAAACTTGTAAAGTTGAATAATCAATGTTCTATAATCGTGTGCTGAAATAATTATTAACAATGCCTAGCGAGACCTTAATAGGCCTTGGGCCATTACTTTTAAGCCCAAGTGATAAGAGGCAGGTGAAGAGATAATGGTCGGAAGAAATCGGAGATAAGTAAGGAAACAGATCGAAAAAACAGAACAAAAAAGTACGGAAAGAGAGATTTGGGAGACGGATAAGTTCGGAGTTAGGACCTAACTTATTTCCATTACACAGATTCGATCCTAAGATGTCCGATCTTCCAAGGTCAAAGATTTCCGACCTTCCAAGGGATATGGTGGAGGAGGTGCTGTCTAGGCTTCCGGTGACATCTCTGAGAGAAGTGCGATCGACCTGCAAAAAGTGGAACACTTTAACGAAAGGTAAGAGTTTTTTAAAGAAGCATATTAAGAAGAAGCAGAGTAAGGGAATTCATCAGGTGGTGATGATGCTGGAATATAGAGTTTCTTTGATGAGCGTCAATCTCCGTTGTCCATCTGTAGAGCGTATAGGTAATCTCGATGCAGGTCAAGTCGACGACATATCTAAAATTATTCACTGCGATGGTTTATTCTTATTACGCATGACCAAAACCAAAGACGACAAAATATCATCTATTAGACTTGTTGTCTGGAACCCTTATTTGGGACAAACAAGGTGGATCGAACCAAGAAATTCTTACCACAAATGGGACAGGTATGCTCTCGGATACGAGAAGATGAGCAAGTGCTCGAAAGTCTTGAGGTTTGTGGATAATTACGACCCGCATGCCGAGTACCGAATCTGTGAGTTTGAAATCTACAGTTTAAACTCCAATGCATGGAAGCTTGTCGATGTCAATCCGGACTGGAATACATCCTTTAATCACCGTGGCGTGTCTCTAAAGGGGAACACTTACTGGTATGCTCAACAGAAGATTCCACTAGATGGTCCACCAGTCATTACAGATCTCCCTGATTTCTTACTCTCTTTTGATTTTACAACCGAGAGATTTGGACCGCGTTTGCCTCTGCCTTTCCACGGTTTCTTTGGAGATACTGTCGCTCTCTCTAGTGTTAGAGAAGAGCAGCTTGCCGTGTTATTTCAGAAACGGAAACGCGGTGAACCCGTCAAGATATGGATTACTACTAAGATTGAGCCCAATGCAGTCTCCTGGAGCAACTTGTTCTTAGCTGTTGATATGAAACCACTCGTTGGTTTTTGCTTTGACAGATACGCTGGGAGTTTCTTTGTTGACGAGGAGAAGAATGTCGCCGTGGTTCTTGATAAAGACAGAGGTACATCTAATCCCCCCACACGCAACATTGCTTACATCATTGGAAAGAATGGATACATGAAACAAGTGGATCTTGGCGAATCTAGAAACAGATTTTGTCACCCACTTGTGTGCTCTTATGTTCCAAGCTCAGTGCAAATCGAGCAACCTGCACCACTAGGCAACGTCCTTCTCTATTAATTTGTATTCTTTTCTAATCTTCGACTATTAATTTGTATCTCGGTGATTGTTGGTTTCTCAACGTGGCCTCGGCTTTCTTTTTATATTGTTCATCATGTTATGTCCAAAAAATGGCTAATCAATTCACTTTTTTTTCCTTCAATGCTTTCTTAATTAGCTGAAAAGAAAAGAGTATCGCTGCCTGCTCTCTCAACTCTTCTTTAGTCTCTTATATATGTGTTTGGTGGCTGTGCCAAGAACTCTATTTTTGGCCAGACTTCTTCCAGACTTGATTAACCTGGTGGAGGAAAAAGCTATATAAGCAAGTTGTTCAACTTGTTGGAGGACAAAGCTATAAGCAACCAATGGTAATTTTAGTGAAACAAAGCATCATATGAAGATTCAATTTCGCTTCTTATGGTTCAGCTTGAGTATAAGTCTTCCAGGACATGCTCTGAATTTGTCTCTGGTTCTTGGGGTTTCGGTTTTGCTGCTGCCGAGGCAATGCCATCATACATTCATACAGCTCACGCAGCCTCTTGCTCAGAGATGGGCATAGAACACCATCAGCGCCTCCCATTGCAACCTGATAAGAAATAAACGTGAAAATGAGGAAATCAAGAGAACAGCTGAGTCCAAGATAATACAGAATGTGACAATTGGAAAATTGGCATTTCTTATCAGATTGAAAGTAGCATCTCTTGTGGAAGGCTTACAAGAATATACCCTAAGTCCCTAACAGATATAGTGTGATTGCCTGATTGGTATCTATAAGTTAAATGGTTACAGAATTTTGATTCTTGCCCAGATATCTAATACTTTGTTAGATACTTAGATTGCTACAAGACGTTAGTTTCTCTCCCAACATTTTTATAACAGGACTAGAACCATTATTAAGAAACCAAATCTCAGTACCTCATAGTGACTTCTTTGCCCACGTTTGACTTGAGGAATTCCTCAGCGTTCTCCACACAGACAACATTAAGCCTCTATCCAGCAAAATCAAGAACGTTCCATGAGAGGTAATACGACTGAAGTTGCAACATTATATCAGAAAACAATCAAGAAACTCAAAAACGAGTCACCACATCACACACCTGCAACTCTGACATTTTCTTCAAGATCTGTATTTTCAGTTACTGTATCTTCTTGTTCATCTTTCACCTCCTCACCAATTTCTTTGCCATCTGAGTCCTTTGTTTGAGAGGATGTCTCTGAATTATCCTGAAAGAGAATATATATATAGCATGTCACACGGTTTACTACTCTATATGTGCCCTTTTTGACTAATCCAACAGCATCTATGAAGTCAAAAAGGTGCTGCAATTCAACAAACAACTGATATGGAAGCTTGAATCCAAAAACCATTTACCACACTAATCACTTGAGACTCACGAACTATACCTTAAACAGTTTAAGTTAAACTTGTCTAATTTGAGAAAGAGACATGACGGCTGCTATCCGGCATTCTAACAAGTAGAGTGATGGCATCTTCATTTTCGACTGATGGCGTCTCATTATGTGATAAATCTCAAAGATGGATCGATTCGGGCAGCCATTGATACTAGATGTGGGGTAAGTTAAGATTACTCTGTTTTTTTCTTCTTGATTTTGTTTCTTTGTACTATTCATGTGATGTCTCTGTTTTTTTGGCTCTCGTTCATATTACCATGTTCATCCCATGCTTGTGATGTCGTAAAACTTGTAGCTCCATTCATTTTCTTCAAATATTTTGTACACACCAAAAGACTTTGGTGGGGAATGAAGAAACACCCGATCAATTGTTTCAAAAGGGAGATTCATTATGAGCAAAATGTACGAGAGAATTTACAAGGGAGTACGTGACCATGCTTAAAACCGCTAGCTACAAAACCGCTTTTAGACTTCCAGTACATAGAACTCAACTAGTTTCTGCTATCATCATTACACGTTACATTGCTATACCAGTGGTTCAAGCAACAACACTTCTTCCTTATTGGTGAGACTGAGTTCCTCAAAACTTAAGGCGCCGTCTTGAAGGCTGAAAGCACGTTGAGGATATGATCTAACCTGTTTACCAACAACATTCACACCGCGTATTAAGCTTGTAATATCACAATATGAACCAATATGCAGGGGATGGCAAAAACTCAAATCCTATGCAGAAGAATATCTATCGCACATCACAGTGCTTACCACTCTATATGTGCCAGGTTTGACTAATCCTGCAGCATCTATGAAGTCAAAAAGGTTCTGCAAATCAACATATAACTGTTAGGGATGCTTGAATACGAAAAATGTTTGCCACACTAAACACTTGAGACTCACGAACTTCACCTTAAGCTTGTCTGATTTGAGAAAGCGACGACCATGACGGCTGCTATCTGGCATTCTAACTAGTGGAGTGATGGCATCTTCATTTTCGACTGATGGCTCAATGGGAAGCGCTGCCATCTTCGTAGTGGAAGATCTCTCAGGTTCCTGCCACAAGTGAGGTACACAAAACAGTGAAAATCAGAATTTGAGTCGACGAACCAAAGGAATATCAGCTTTCACTGTGAAAGGCATTACAACCCACAATAACTTTGAACAACACCTAAGAGATGGGTTTCTAGTCACGGAATCAATGTTAGCCACATTTCACAACCACTTTGCTTTAAGATTCACTATGATCATATATTGACTGAGCAAATAGAATTCGTGGATGGTTGAAAATCTACAGGTTCACTCTAAATTCTACTTATGGATTTATGGCAGAGAGGTGTTCACAGCCTAAATTATGATGAAGTCAACTTTCACGTTCTAACTAATAAAGAAAACCAGTACCTCTCCAACGGTCCTCTTATCGGGAGATTGCGACTCTATGAGATTTCCAGGCTGAATATTATGTGAAGCACTTTCTTTAGCTACTCCACTAAAGAGTGCCTTTTCCAGCATTATTGCTTCCTGTAGCTCTTTTGTCGGAATGCCACCCCACTAGTAGCAGTCGAGCAACAAGAGGTGAAAACAGGGTAAGAGAGAAGAACACATGATAAAACTAGAAGCTAGTCACAAAGACGATGTTAATTTAAAAAATATCAAAATGCTTTGAATAATTACCTCTTTAGGATAAGAAGCTTCACCATTCTGGTTATCATGTCTGTGCAGAGAGCTTGTACCAATTGGCTGCTTTTGTTTCATGTCTTCACGTAAGTCTTGCACTGAAGAGCTCCCAGGCTTCAAGTACAAAGGTTTTAGTTAGAAAGAAAGTCAACACATTAAATCAAGGGGAAACTAATAAAGTGTGGTTAACTTCTTAGTACATAACATGGATGTCCGCCATATATATTGGTAAAAGCTGTAAAGGGAAGCATCCCAAACTATATGATCAACTTGAAGCTGGTCACTGAGAAGATGTTAATTTGTTCTTGACTTGTTACTTTTCACTGGTAATAAAAATCAAACTTCTTTTGAATAATTTACCTCTTCAGGATAAGAAGCATTAATATTCTGGAGATCATGTCCATGCTGAGAGCTAGTATCAATTGGCTGCTTTTGTTTCATCCCTCCACGCTTATCTTGCATTGAAGAGCTCCTAGGCTTTAAGTACAAAGGTATTAATAAGCAAGATCGCTTAAACTTAAAGTCAACACGTTAAATCAAGGAAAAACATAATAAAAGTCATTTATGCTAATTAGACGATGCAGGCAGGTACATAGCAGCTGCAATATATATCAATACCTCTAAAGAGGTCAAAAGTCCACAGGAAATGTCCTTGTCTTGGCAGTTAATACTTGCTCTTGGAGATAAAACGGTAGATCGATCCTGCATTAACAACAAAAAAACGAAAACCATGTGAGGCTCATGCAAAATAGGAACTACACAAGGTGAAGCTAGAATACTATACATTGTCCAAAGTATATCTTGTGTTGTGCCGTCCCTCTTGAAAATCCTTTTTCGAAGCCTCAATGGCAGCTCTGATCAATTCTTCTTCTGCATCACTGATATAGACAGGTGATTCAGCATCCCTCTGTGTCCCACCAAGGACCTGGGATCCGTAGGTGGCCTCAACTTGACAAACAATAGCCTGCATGGTTAAACAATATTCAGAAGTATCGAAACATACACTCACAGAATCCAACAATCGTTTATAGAAGATATACATGCAAGCACCTGAAAAAATGAATATAAAGCAACAGTGAAGCACAATAAGTGATAAATACTAAAAAAACGGAGGTGTACCTTAGCGGCGACAGGAGCAACATCACTAGTATCAGGATTACGACCAAGGTCCATAGCCCAAGCGGCTTTAGCAGCGGCAAGATGCGCAGCTCGATCAACAACATAAACATAATCACCAGCATTTTCGGTAGTATTATCATCTTCGCCAGCCTCAATCCCATCGTTGTCTCCGCCACTATCAGAGGAATTGTCTTCACGGTTGTGGAATGCACGGTAGTGAGCCACGCAAAACATGTCATCGCTATGAGCAGAAACAGTCAGATTGTTCCTAACGTCTGTAAACAAAACCAACAAAAAGATGCAAAAGATTGCTTACATGTCAGTTTCGTAGAGTCTTCGCTCTAGGGTAATCTTTACACCTCCCTCAATATCAAAATCATCACATCGCACAACTGTGTACTCTATTGGTATTGGTCCATTCAAGGCTTGAGAAACATCAGTATCTATATCATAATCCCAATCGATTAAATCGAGGGTAGCGCCCGTTGCATACAGGTACAAGCCTTCTTGTATAGGATGAACAGGTTGGGTGGACACGGTTAACTCTTCCCTTGAACGAAAGATGGCATTGATGGCTTCATAATCCAACCATTCATGCTCGGAGCGTTCAAAGACAGTTCTTAGATCTGAACATAAAGAAATTGTAAGCCCTGGCTCGTGGTTTTTCAAAGCAAACAAGCCAAACACATTTTGGAAGATGATAATTAGGAACATGAGACGATTTAAAAGCACCTAATTACGCTTACTACTGGTTATTCTGAAATAGATAGAAATTAGAAAGAATTTTCGCAATTCCAAGAACAACCTCCATGCTCGGCGTTCTGGAGATTGAACGCCATGTGATACAAAATCGGATCCCAAATCACATGAAACACTCGTATCTAATCTCACACCTCTCGCTTCGAAACCAATTGAGCTCAGAAACAAGAAGAGAACAAAGAACACGAGACACACGGATTTTGTTCTCTCAGCTCAAACAAGGATAAACAAGAGCCAAACACGTTTTGGAAGATTTAAAAGCACCTACTTACGCTTACTACTGGATAGAAATTGAAGTAGCTATAGAAAGAATTTGTCAATTCCAAGACCAACCTCCATGATCGGCGTTCTGGAGATTGAACGCCATGTGATACAAAATCGGATCCCCTCTGGCTTCGAAACCCTATCGATTAGATGTTGTGAAGAATGAGAGAAGAATCTATACGAATTAGAGAAGATGGAATTCTTGCGACAGATTCTGTTCTCAAGAGATGATGATACAAGAATCGAGGATCTTGAAATGACTCTCAGAGTGTGCGGGAAAACAAACAAAAATCAGTAGTTTTCTAATTGCGGGAAAACGCTTATAATCACAGCCCTACACGTGGCTTGACGGTGTCTTGTGCGGAGATCGGATTACCAATGTATTTAGTTTTATGATAATTTAAGATATTATTCTTTTAATTACAAAAAAAAAAACCATATGTTTACAAAAAGCACTGAATTTGCCTAAAATTACTGAATTTATGAAAAAATATTATTATTAATTTTTTTTTTTTAAAAATCCCCTACAAATTTTCTTAGTTCAAAAAATCCAAAAACATGAAAAGTTTAGGTTTAAGTTTAATATTTTACATTTAGAGTTTAATTTTTAGACTTTGGGATTTAGTTTTGAAAGTTTTAAAATTTAGTTTTAATTTTAAGAATATTTATAAAAAAACTTTATTTTAATGATATTTAAAAATAAAAAATTAACAGTGATATTTTAAAAATAAATTATTTTATTGGTATTTTTAAGAATTGTTTTTGTTTAAAATAAATGATATATATGTAATCAATAATCTTCGGGTGGATAATATTAAGAGAAATTGGCATAGATAACCAAAAAAAAAAACCGAAAATACACAACTTTGCTAGAGATTGCGGCTGAGATACAATAAATTTTGGCGGCGATTGAGGTGGTGATTGGATAAGTAGATTCCGATATGTCTTGACATGTTTTGACATCAATGGTGGCATTGGCTGCGATGGAGGCTCTCCCTTTGATTTTGGTGATAACGGCGACAGTGGTGATGACTTTGGTTCCGGTGGCTGAAATGGCGGTGACTGTGGTGGCGATTGAGACAAAGTTTCTTGAAGAGTTCTTCGTGGCGGCCGCGGTGGCTAACACTTTGCCGTAGTTGGACAACTCTAGCTAAGTTTCCAAGCCGGAATCTCCGGCGAGATTGTCGATTATTAAACATTAGTCTGAACTCTCGTTATATATTTGGTCGTTGAATATGTAAAATTGTATCCATTTGCTTGGTTAAAACAGACATGAATAAGCTTAAGTAAGGTCTATAAAGAGAGGAGACAACTTTAGCCTTACACGAAACGGACCTTATGCAGACTATCATAAACGGAAAGACAAGTATTGGATTCACATATTACGTCATTTTCACATATCACGTGTTCATAATCACATACCTTTAATTTCTGAAATACAAATTAGCCCGATTAGGCCCATTTAATATTCAACAAACTTGTAAAGTTGAATAATCAATCTTCTATAATCGTGTGCTGAAATAATTATTATTAACAATGCCTAGCGAGACCTTAATAGGCCTTGGGCCATTACATATAAGCCCCAAGTGATAAGAGTCAGGTGAAGAGATGATGGTCGCAAGAAATCGGAGATAAGTAAGGAAACAGAGAGATCGATTCTAAGATATCCGATCTTCCAAGGGATTTGGATGCAAAGATGTGGGATCTTCCGAGGGATATGGTGGAGGAGGTGCTCTCTAGGCTTCCGGTGACATCTCTGAGAGAAGTCCGATCGACCTGCAAAGAGTGGAACACTTTAACTAAAAGTGAGAGCTTTTTAAAGAAGCATATTAAGAAGAAGCAGAGGAAGGGAATTCTTGACGTGGTGATGATGCTAGAATATAGAGTTTCTTTGATGAGCGTCAATCTCCTCTGTCCATCTGTAGAGCGTATAGGTAATCTCGATGCAGGTCAAGTCGACGACATATCTAAAATCATTCACTGCGATGGTTTATTCTTATTATGCATGACCAAAACCAAAGACGACAAAATATCATCTATTAGACTTGTTGTTTGGAACCCTTATTTGGGACAAACAAGGTGGATCGAACCCAGAAATTCTTATCACAAATGGGACATGTACGCTCTCGGATACGAGAAGAAGAGCAAGTGCTCGAAAGTCTTGAGATTTGTGGATAATTACGACCCGTATGCCAAGTACCAAATCTGTGAGTTTGAAATCTACAGTTTAAACTCTAATGCATGGAAGCTTGTTGATGTCAATCCGGACTGGATTATATCCTATAATCACCGTGGCTTGTCTCTAAAGGGCAACACTTACTGGTATGCTCAACAGAAGATTCCACTAGATGGTCCACCAGTCATTACAGATCTCCCTGATTTCTTACTCTCTTTTGATTTTACAAACGAAAGATTTGGACCGCGTCTGCCTCTACCTTTCCACGGTTTCTTTGGAGATACTGTCACTCTCTCTAGTGTTAGAGAAGAGCAGCTTGTCGTGTTATTTCAGAAATGCAAACGCGGTGAACCCGTCAAGATATGGATTACTACTAAGATTGAGCCCAATGCAGTCTCGTGGAGCAACTTGTTCTTAGCTGTTGATATGAAACCACTCGTTGGTTTTTGCTTTGAAAGATACGCCGGGAGTTTCTTTGTTGACGAGGAGAAGAATGTCGCCGTGGTTCTTGATAAAGACAGAGGTACATCTAATCCCCCCACACGCAACATTGCTTTCATCATTGGAAAGAATGGATACTTGAAACAAGTGGATCTTGGCGAATCTAGAAACAGATATTGTCACCCACTTGTGTGCTCTTATGTTCCAAGCTCAGTGCAAATCGAGCAACTTGCACCACTAGGCAACGTCCTTCTCTATTAATTTGTATTGTCATTGTTTTCTTTTCTCATCTTCGACTATTAATTTCTATCTCGGTGATTGTTGGCCTCGGCTTTCTTTTTATATTGTTCATCATGTTATGTCCAAAAAATGGCTAATCAATCTACTTTTTTTTTCCTTCAATGCTTTCTTAATTAGCTGAAAAGAAAAGAGTATAGCTGCTCTCTCAACTCTTCTTTAGCCTCTTATATATGTGTTTGGTGGCTGTGCCAAGAACTCTATTTTTTGCCAGACTTCTTCCAGACTTGATTAACCTGGTGGAGGAAAAAGCTACATAAGCAAGTTGTTCAACTTGTTGGAGGACAAATCTATAAGCAACCAATGGTTATTTCAGTGAAACAAATCACCATATGAAGATTCAATTTCGCTTCTTATGGTTTCAGCTTGAATGTAAGTCTTCCAGGACATGCTCTGAATTTGTCTCTGGTTCTTGGGGTTTCGGCTTTGCTGCTACCGAGGCTGTTAAGAAATAAACGTGAAAATGAGGAATTCAAGAGAATAGCTGAGTGCAAGAAAATCATGATAATACAGAATGTGACAATTCGAAAATTAGCATTTCTTATCAGATTGAAAGTAGCTTCGCTTGTGGAAGGGATTTCAGCACTTACAAGAATATACACTAAGTCATCTTCGGCGATATTGTCGATTATAGACCTAAACTCTCGTTATATGGTCGTTGAATATGTAGAATTGGTTAAAATAGACATTCAACATGTTATATTACTCTACTTGTGCTTTTCTAGTAAGATATGAATAAGTAAGCAAGCATATCAACATTTCTAGTAAGACAACTCTAGCCTACACGAAAGGGACATTATGGAGACTAAGTATATCATTAACAGAAAGACAAGTATTGGATTCACATAATCACATTTTACGTCATTTTCACATATCAAAGTGTTCATAACCTACCTTTAATTTCTGAAATACAAATTTGCGCTTATAAATGTAGGAATATTGGAATAATGAATAAAAACCCTTCAAAGTGGTTAAGTGCAAAATCAGCTTTATATTTAAAAATACAAACTTTTGATTATACAAAATCTACTTAACTCTAGATTCAGTATTTTTTTTTGGCAGTTTTTCAATTATGTACGTTACGTATGAGATATTGCGATCTAAGATATATTATTTTTGGCAATTTTCCCATGAAATAACATATAGTTTGCCTTCAAAAGATTGAAAGCCATGATGTGGTAGCGCAATAACCTTGAAAAACATATTTAGTCATAGCAATTAGATGTTGATACAAATGAGAGAAGAATCGATAAAAACGTAACTTCTCCAGAGATAATACGAATTTATGAACGCCTTGATAGAGAAAAACCTTACGTTTTCTATAGAGATAATAAAATTAGAGAAAAATCGATGATTTTGAAACATATGATTCCACAAAAAATCCGAAATTGAAAATGAGATTTTAGTGCAAACAATGAGCAACGAACGATTCACAGAGAGATGATAAAAAGATTGTATTTTACATGATGACTCTTAGAGTATGCACATTGTTTATGTATTATGTAACAAATTCATCAATCGTTTCTAATTGCGGGAAAACAAAAAAAATAAGTCGTTTCTAATCACAGCCCTACATGTGGTTTAACATCGGATTTATAATGTAATTGTATTATATTTTTACAAATAAAAAATAATTAAATGAGGTGCCACTTTCATAAAATTCTAAATGTGTTTACAGTATTGACTCTAGTCGATCTTTAGTTATGGACTCACCGGGAACTAAGATAATTGTTTTTTGTTTTTTTCAACAAAATTGTTTTTTAATTAAAGGAGAAAAATATTAAATTATCATAAAATTAATTCTTTTGTTTTAAACATATTATCATTAGTTTTATTTTTTAAAAAATTTAACTACAAATTTTCTTAGTTCAAAAATACCATAAACACTATAAATAATTTTTAAAAATTTATAATATAAAATTTTAGGTCCAACAACTCAGGGTCAAGTGATTCGAGGAAAAACAACGCTTATGAACAAGAAACTGGTCTTGCGTGACATGATTGATGATGATGGAATGCTATTTGCGGAACTGACTGAAGAAATGGTTGAAACAGATGATGTTTTCAGAATTTGAAAACAGTGTGCGCTTTAGTTGATGCGGCAAAGGAAGAACTGAAATACGCCAAGTTTACAAGATCACAGATCGAGAAAGTGATGGACAAGACTTCAATAGTGGATTGCATCAGGCACGATGAAGTGGTGGCTCGGGAGATGCGAGCAACCAAGAGCTTGGATGAGGCACGTGAAGCTCTTAAGAAACTAGAGGATGCCTCAGGTTAGATGATAACAATTGATATGATTCACGGAGATAAGTTTCTTGATATGATTTTGTGCTTTTTTCATTGATACAGGGTTTTAAGACCAGTTGGGATTGTTGTGGATCGATGTTTGCTTCATTTTGGAATTTGAGTTTACATGGAGGCAATTAAAGGAGACTCTGGTGCGGTTTTGGTTTTTGCTTTTTTTCCTCAAATTTGAAACTGTGTTGGAGAATGATTGATCATCAGTGTTACTATTTGTGTGTGTGGAAAGATTTAGAGTTTAATTTTTAGATTTTGTGATTTAGTTTTGAAAGTTTTAAAAATTAGTTTTAATTTTATAAATATTTATAAAAAAATTTGTTTTAATGATATTTTTAAAAATATAAAACTAATAGTGATATTTTATAAAACAAAATTATTTTATTGATATTTTTGAGAATTGTTTTAAAAATAAATTATATATGTATATTTGGTCCGATAATCTTCCGATAAAGCGGCCTCTGGATTTGCTGCGTCGCTTGTTAGCGTTTGTCAATCGAAGAATTGTCTTGATCAGACTCAAAAGATGTCAGAAGATTGATGGGGTTTCTTGTAGGAGAAGAAAAGAAGAGGAACAATGTCCAATGGCCTAGCTATATGTTGTTGAGACTTGAGAGAGATAAATTTGGTAATCATTTGAAGGGCTTGGTCAAGATTAGGCCCATTTACGACAAACTTAATTGACAATTACTTGAAAGCCCAAGTGAAAAGAGTCAACTTATTACCAAATGACAGGAAGATGGATTTCTGCCTTAGTGGGTATGGTAAAGAGACAAGGTCAAAGATGATTCGTATGGTAAACTTTCTGAACTTTCTGAAGATGGACCTGTAACCACTAGCTAGGTAACAATTTAATCGTCCATGGGTTAGATTTGTGCGTTGTTGCCTTTTTAGTGATCACAACACCCATATATAGGATACCTGTTTTTCATGTGTTTAGAGGTATGGAGTACTGAAAAAATGTGAATGCTATTCCTTTTCTCTCCGTGAAGGTTTATGCTCACGGTAAAATCTAACCCGTAACTGGATAAGTTGGTGGCTGACGCTTTGCCGTAATTGGACAAGTCTAGCTAAGTTTCGAGTCAGAATCTCCAACGAGATTGTCAATTATTAAGAATTTCGTTATTCTTAATTTTTGTTTTATGTTTGGTTGTTGAATTAGCTCAAGCTCTATTATGAGAGAAGACAACTTTAGTCTACACGAAATAGACCTTATTGAGACTAAGTATATCAGTGACGTCAAAAAAGAAAAAAAAGACCAAGTATATCGGTAACAGAAAGAAAAGTATTGGAATCACATTATACGTCCTCCTCCTGACAAATTATTACGTGTTCAGAATCAGATACCTATAATTTATGAAAAACAAATTGGCCCATTTGTTACAAAGATTAGGTCCATTAATATTTGTACTTATAAACTTTAGGAATAATGAATAAAAACCCTTCGAAGTGGTTAAGTGCAAAATCAACTTTAGATTTAAAAATGCAAACCTTGATTATACAAAATCTAAAAGTAGATTTTGTTAACTCCTGGATTCAGTATTTTTTTTTTGGCAGTTTTTCGATTATATACGTTACGTATAAGATATTGAGATCTAAGATATTATTTTTGTCAACAATTTTTTTTCTTTAAAATATAAAGAAGAAAAATGAAACATTTATAATCAGTCAATAGTCAATCTCCCAGTGGATAATAGGTAAAAGGGCTGCAATTGTTTTTTCATTTTATCGTCAGCCATGGATACTCTCTCAGCATCCGTTTCATCCTTCAACCTCCCTTCTCTTCCTCCACCGCCACAGCCACCGTTGAGATCAATCTCCCGCCGTTTTAAATCCACCGTAAGCGCCACCGCTTCTGCTTCATCTACCAATCTTTCAAAACCAACATCATCTTCTTCTCCCTCTTCATCATCATACTCACACAACAAAAACCCTAATTTCCTCAAAGCAATCTCGTTTCCGCTTCCGGACACAAAACCCTCGAGAGTTACTCCTCCTCCGGTGCACGATAAAGCGGCCTCAGGATTTGCTGCGGCGCTCGTTAGCGTTTGTCAATCTAAGAATTGTCTTGGTCGGACTCAAGAAGATGTCAGAAGATTGATGGAGTTTCTTGTGGGAGAAGAAAAGAAGAGGAACAATCTCTTAGTCAATGATGTTGTTGAGAGAGGTAAATTTGGTAAACATTTGAAGGGCTTGGTCAAGATTTTGATTGCAAGAGGTAAATCTGGGATTCTGTTTGATGTTTTAATGGAGTTTGAGAGAATCTCTAACGAATTAGTCGTTGTTGGTTCAACAAAACTTGTCTGGGTTGCTTGATGAAAAACAAAACATTGACAGAGATTACATCAAATCCAAAGTTAGCTTCTTTTTTCAGAAAGAAGGAAAAATAAATACCTGTCTTTGGTTTGAGGTTTTAATGGAATCTGAGAGAATCTGTAATATATTGTTTGTCTAAGTTTCTTGATGAAACAAAAGATTGTAAAGGAGATTATATAAAATCCAAAGTTTGATACTTCTTCGACAAAGAATTAAAAAACAACAGGTTACTTAGTGACACAAAAGCTTGTAAGAAAAAAATTACAGTCTTTTGTGTTTGGTGCTGATCAGACTTTACATAGTCTTGATCTTCTTGTTGATTCTTGTCCTTCTGTATCTTCCAATGAACTTGAGAGCTTCATCGATTAGAATGACAGGGAAGGAAACAAGAATAACCACAAACCATTCCCTGAAACTCAAAGGCACAATCCCAAACACATTAGCTAAGAAAGGAACGTAAAGGATGACACAGTGAAGCCCAAAGGAGACAGTCATAGCCACAAGAAGCCAAGGGTTTCTCCATGGTGGCATCGTCAAGAGACTGTTGTCTTCAGACAAAGCGTTCAACGAATTGAACATCTCAATTGCCACAAGAACAGAGAGTGATAAAGTCATCGGCTTGACTTTTCCTAAAGTGAAGTAATCACAAGGATTGTTCTCAAACGAGATTGTCCTAAGACCACCTGCCATTGTGTAAGGAGTCGCAGTGAAATTGCTTCCCCATGAAGAACACTCTGACCAGTTCTGAAGCTGATTAAAACTGACCAATGTGTGTCCGTCTGTGATCAGGCTAATCCCGAGGAAAGAAGCTTGTGTGTACCACAAGACAAAGATTCCAACGGTGGCAACTCCAACATAAGAACCAATCACTAGATATCGAATAAGAACCCATGAATCGATGAGGCAATCATCGCTTTTGCGCGGTGGTTTCTTCATGATATCAATATCAGCGGGATTGAAGCCTAAGGCTGTAGCCGGTGGACCATCAGTTACCAGATTAACCCAAAGAAGCTGAACCGGTATCATACATTCCGGTATCCCCAATGCCGCGGTTAAGAAGATGGAGATTACTTCTCCAACGTTTGATGATATCATGTACCTAAAAATGAAATCATTTATTTCCACAAGATGAGTATAATTTAAAGAGAAAAAAATGTTACAAGTGTATGATCTAATGTAAGGGTTTATTTACCTGATAAAAGCTTTCATATTGTTATAAATGGACCGACCCTCTGCTACCGCTGAAACGATAGTACTGAAATTATCATCTGCAAGAACCATATCCGAAGCTTCTTTCGCAACCTGAAAATGTACAACATCATACATTAAGTATTAGAATCTGCATATTTGTGATACAGTTAAGTTAGTTAATATCTTTACCTCAGTTCCAGTGATTCCCATGGCGATTCCAATGTCAGCAAGTTTCAAAGCAGGAGCATCATTCACACCATCACCTGTCATTGCAACGATTTCTCCCATATCCTTAAGCATCCTAACGATTTCTTGCTTGTGCCTTGGCTCAGCTCGAGAGAAGACTTTCCCTCCAGATTTGGACAGAATTTCGGATCTCCGTGAAGCTGGAAGAGACATAAACTCTTTACCGGTGAAGCTACTCTGCGAAAGATCTTCATTCTCCGAAAACAATCTAATCTCGCAACAAATAGCTTCAGCTGTTGATTTGTTATCTCCAGTTATCACCATTACTCTGATCCCAGCGTCTCTGCAATCTTCAATTGCTCTTCCAACTTCTTCACGCGGAGGATCTCTAAGACCAACAACTCCAACGAAGATTAGATTTGTTTCGATGTTCGAGTAGCAGCCAGGGTCTAAAAGCTTCTTGTGTGAAGGATGTTCTTCAGAAGAGTAATCAGAAAACTCTCCTAAGTCGTCTTTGTAAGCCAATCCTAAACATCTTAATCCTTTTGAAGTCATTTCAGAATGTTTCTTGAGGATTACTTCTCTGCTAGATTCATCCAGAGGGACAAGAGATCCATCAGCGAGCTGTGCAAAACAACTTCTTTCAAGTATACTCTCAGCTGCACCCTGAAAACAAAAAAAAAACAGGAAGATTCACAAAACGTTTTAAAACTCAAAGCAAGGGAAGAAAAAAATGGTGTTTTACCTTAACGAGAAGCCGACTTTGTCGATTTGGTTCACGCACAATAACACTCATGGACTTACGGACGCGATCAAACTCCAATGTGGCTACCTTTTTCGATCTTTTGTTCCACCAATCGCAACAAGCTGATGCATCAAGAATGGAGAAAAGATCAAACACCAACAAGGCGAATCACGGAAAATGAATAAAGAAAACGGAATGGCGATAACTGAATGTCGCGGAATCATTCCACCATAGTGAAAACATTCTGAAACTTACCAAGCTTCACTGAGCTACCATTGTCTGAAAAGTTTGCAACTTCCTCAATGTTCTCACCGTTCTTCTTATCAGGAGTACCCATCTTCTCAACAAGAACTTTCAAGGCTGCTTCTGTAGGTAAACCTGTTGCTCTAAACAACTTTCCTTCATAGAAAACTCCAGCATCATTACAAATCGAACATATCTCAGCAACAGCTTGTAAGTTAGCATCCATATTGTAGCATCCCCAATCCACAATTCCACCATCTTTAGGGTCATAAGTGGTACCATCAACTGAAAAGACTCGAGTAGTTGTTGTTTCTTCGCCTAATGTGAAGAATTCGGTTGCAGACATCTGGTTTGTTGTTAAAGTCCCGGTTTTGTCAGAACAGATCACAGTTGTGCATCCAAGTGTCTCTACACTGGGAAGCTTCCTCACTATAGCGTTCTTCTGCGCCATTTTCCTCGTCCCTAAAGCTAAACATGTCGTGATCACCGCAGGTAAACCCTCGGGAATCGCTGCCACGGCGAGAGCGACTGCGATTTTGAAGTAGTAAGTGCATTTCTCAAACGAAAACCTGATATTCACAGGTTTATAGCCATCCACAACATCCCAAGAAACAAAGTTCTTGTAGTTAATAATCCACACAAGAACACAGACAATGCAGATAGCTGTAGTCAATCTACTCCCAAACTCGTCTAGCTTCTTCTTTAATGGAGTCTCGCTCTCTTCCAGAGACGCCTCGTGGATCTGCCTCTGGATTTTCCCGATTTCCGTATCCATACCGATACTTGTCACAATGCAGACGCAGCTTCCGTTAACAACGGTTGTTCCTGCGAAAACCATGTTCTCTTTCCCTTGCAATTCACAGTCATCCGTGACTACTAGATTCGCTCCTTTCAAAACCGGCATTGCCTCTCCGGTTAACGAGCTTTGCTCGACTCTTAAAGTCGAGGTCTTCAAACCGGAAACTCTCATATCAGCAGGGACTTTATCTCCTACATTTAACTCCACTATATCCCCAGGAACAAGCTCTCTAGCAGGCAAATTCGGCAACACAGTTCCATCTCTCAAAACCTTTGCAGATTCACATTGCATCTCTTTAAGAGCCTCAAGTGCTTTCTCTGCATTGCTCTCTTGCCATACACCAACCACAGCGTTTAAAATCAGAATCAAAACAATCACAAATGGCTCAACAAAGGCCTCGAACCCTGAACCCGAGCCATGTTCCTCGCTTTCTCCTAGAAACGCTAAAACGAAAGAGATAAACGCAGCGCCGAGAAGAATCTTCACAAGCGTATCGTCGAACTGCTCCAATACAAGATGCCATAAGGGCTTGCCTTTCTCCTTAGCGAGCTCGTTGTAACCGTACTTTTGACGGCGGATTTGGACATCTTCGCTGCTTAAACCCTTGTCTAGTCTTGTCTTGTACTCTTTCAGACATTGCTCAACGGACCACGACCACGCCGAAAACGACTTCTCCTCCTCCATTGATTCAAAAGGTTTACTCAAAAACGGTTTTTTTTTTTTCTTGTTCTTTCGCAAGTGAGAAACCGTTTGTTAAATTCCTGCAGAAAATTTCAGTCAAATATAACAAATAAAGTTGCAGTTTTTATTGACGGTTTGATGTCCATTATATCAAAAAGAAAGAAGACATCAATTTAAATAATCAAGATCTGATTATTTGTAGAGAATAATAACACAAACCCAGAAACAAAAAAAAACAAGAACTGAGTTAAAGTGAGAGAGAAACAGAGTATTATAATAAACTGTTACCTGAATTCCAGGAACAAGTACAACGAGTAAGAGCTTTCGTCATTGAAAATTCAAATAAGAGAGAAAGTCGAAGAAAAATAAATAATGATTTGACCAAAAGTTTGCTTGGAGACAAAGCAGAGGACTCAGAATTTTATTTAATAAAGAAAGAGAATTTTATTTCCCAAATCTGATTCGCGTTATAAGTAAAAACTAAAAAGGACACATATTGATTTGGACAAGTCGTGGTTTTGTGTTTGAAACTCGTTTTCTTTTTTAGCCTTTTTTGCTTATTTTTGAATATTTTTGCTTTGTGCTTCTCTTCTTCTTCTCTGTGGTTTTGCTTTACAGAAAAGCAAAGGTTTGGTACTTTGGTAATAGTGGTCTGTGTGGTTCAATCCCTATTGGCTGTTCAAAAAGAAAACGGAACGTTACCATTCCTATAATTTGTCCTCCTAAAAAGACCATATTACCCTTCATTTAAAACCTTTATTACGTGTTTGACTTTCCCTTTCCCGTACGGCTCCTTCGATATTGGGATATTCCATTTTTCTCTCAAATTTATTATTATTATTATTAAAACTCAATTAAAATACTACGAGTAAGTTGTTTTTTTTTTTTTTAATACAGACCATAAGCGCAAAGTCAATGATTTAAGACTTTAAAGCAGCCAATGAAATAGTAGAACCAAAAGTTACTGTTTTAAAATCGTGATAGCAAATTAGCAATAAATATTTATATAACCTCTTCAAAAATGTGTCAGACTGTCAGTAGGAGTGCTGTTTGAAAATCGGTAGCCTATTGAAAATTGTTATATCCGATTTGTTGGTTACAACAAAAAGCCAAGTTCCTCGAAGTTTCTTCCATTATTGCCTTGCTCTACCTCCTCCACTACGCTCTACATGTTTATCTTATTTTATATACTCACGTCTCTCTAACAAACTCATTAACCAAGATAGCTTTATAATAATTATTAAGTTTACAATTATTGACTATATATAACACTCCAATTTATATTCCCTTTTGCCGATTAGAAAACTTGATTATCAATTACGTAAATAGATGACAATGAGTTCGGTTATGATTTGTACCTCAGTTTAAGTTTTGCTTTCTTTGAGTTAGTATGTTGTTTCTGGTCGTCTTAGGGTTAATTTAAGTGGCTTAAGGGAGGATTTCACTCCGGTTTGTGGGGTGTTGTCTATCCCGCTTGTGGTTAAAAAATGCATTGGTTCTCGATTAGGTAGTATCATATCCCACTGGATCCGCTTAGGGTTGCAGGGCGATACTAAATCGATCAAATGCATTGGATCCAAATCGATGTGGAGAATGTAATGTTCCTTGATTTGATGAAATGGAATTGAGATGTTGAGCCAAAAAAAAAAAAAGATGACAAGGAGTTTAATAACAAGAGGTTGACAAACAAAACAAGGTTTAACTATGGTTTAACTATGTACTTCAGATCAGGTTTTAGTCTCTTCCGTGTAGTCGTTCTCGTGTCGCTTAGAGTCTTAGTTAGTGGTCTAAGAGATGATAATATTCTGTTATGTGGAGTATTATCTATCTCATTGTGGTTGAAAATACAATGATTTGCGTCCGGTAGCGTTGAATCCGATAGTGTTTCAGGGTGTTACTAGACCGAATCATTGTATTGGGGAGAAATTGTAGTGGATGAACGATGTGTATTCTCCGATTTGGTTAATGTTTAAGTTGATGTTGAGCCAAAAAAAAAAAAAAAAGACAAACAAAACAAGATGTCAATGATTTAAGTACCATTTGATGTGATGTCAAAAAAAAAAAAAAAAAAAGTACCATTTGATTTTTGGGCCTTAGAGCGGATTCTCTTTAGCCCAATAAGAGTTAGAGTCCAATACACGAAGGAAGGAAGAATAAGATTCCGGTTTAGTTACAAGAGCCCATTTTACACGCATGCTCAAGTTACCATATTACCCTCCATATTGACTGTCGTCATCTTACAGTTAACGCCGTCAAAAGATTCCGTAACGGAATTAGTTCAAGACTCCAGCTCCTCGGGTTTTTGATCGCCAAATCATATCTCCGCCGCTGACGTCAGAATCTCCTTCTACTGGCAATTTCCAGAAGCAAAGGAGAAAGCTTTTTGAGACGAAGCAATGGGTCTTCTGACGAATAAGGTAGAGAGAGATGAGCTTAAACCTGGAGATCACATCTACACTTACCGTGCCGTCTTCGCCTACTCTCACCACGGTACTTTGACTCTTCCTTTTTTTTTAGTATTGTTTGATTTCATTATCAATTGAATTTTCCTCAATTTTGGGTCTTGATATTGCGAATTTTTAGGTTTATTTTCACTTTATCCATTGCATAGAAGAAGAAAAAAAACACTGTCGTTTGGTTTCTATACGGCGATTAAGTCTTTGATTTTGTCAAAATCTCTCCTTGGAATTGGTGAAATTGATATTTCTCGCCAAAGTTATTGACTTTATTGAAACTGATCTTTGAAGGGTCTCTTTTGTGTGTTTCTGGTTTCAATCTTAGTGATGTTGACTTCAGCTTCTATAATCAATGGTGATAGCAAATAGAGTTTGATTGCTTTTGTTGACAATTCAACTAAAGAAACCATTTTGTTTTCTTCTGAATTTTCCACATTTGTAGGCGTGTTTGTTGGTGGTTGCAAAGTGGTTCATTTCAAACCTGAGCACACCTTGATATCTCCTACACTCGCTTCTTCTTCGTCTTCGGCTTCTTTAGTTTCAGAGCTTAATGCTTCTTCAGAAGCTCCTTGTCCTACATTTCCTGACTGTGGATACAAACAACCAAAGAGTGGAGTAGTACTTTCTTGCCTTGACTGCTTTCTCAAGAAGGGTTCTCTCTACCGTTTCGAATATGGAGTCAGCTCATCGCTTTTCCTCTCCAGATTCCGCGGTGGCACCTGCACAACCGCTCCATCTGACCCGCTTCAAACAGTCATCCATAGAGCAATGCACCTTCTCCAAAACGGATTTGGTAACTACGACGTCTTCCAAAATAACTGCGAAGACTTTGCTCTTTACTGCAAGACAGGATTGCTCATTCTGGATAAGAACGGGGTTGGGAGAAGCGGTCAAGCCAGCTCCATGCTAGGCGCTCCTCTAGCTGCACTCCTCTCTTCACCTCTCACATTGTTGATTCCAAATCCTGTTGGTGTAGCTACAGTCACTGCTGGGATGTATTGTATGAGCAGGTATGCTACTGATATCGGTGTTAGAAAGGATGTGATCAAGGTTCCCGTTGAGGATTTGGCTCTGAACCTCGGCTTTAAAACACTCAAGAAAAAAAGGAAAGCTTCTGACATCAGCATTTCCAGGTGAACATAGATTCTATTATGTTCATGAAAAAGTACATAACATTGGCCAATGTTTAGTCATGATCTTATTTTCCCTTGATCTCATTTCTTGTTTGCTATGGTGACACTGTAAAAAGATTCTCTAGATTCATTATGGATTCCAGCATTATCAAGATTTAGTTCTATAACTTGCTTTTTTGGCCTTAAAACTATGCCGAATCAAACTTTCAGTTATGGAACGAAGCAAAGTCATACACTAAAAGGCTTATATATACATGAAAACTCCGCTTAAAATCTTCATGTAAGTTGAGTTTTCGATATGTAACTGGAAGTGATTTAGGAACTTAGTGGTGGTTGTTTAGTGTTGTTCTCTCCGGTTTTCTTTTTCGAATCTTGTTCGAAATCTGCAAGATTTGCCAGTTCGTTGACTGCTTCGACGGTTGTTTGAATTCTAGCTGCGTTTTCGATTAACAATGAAACCAAAGTGGCAACCGGAAGGACTTCATGTAGGCTCATCGACATGGTTCTTCTATCTTCACCGTCTCCGTTGTTGTCCTCTTCAGATGGAACTTCTTCAGGTTTGTTTGTCTTAATTGGAACAGTTTTTAAGGTTTCTTGAAGCTCTTGTACTGCAGAGTTCATATCAAACACCAGGAAATCCATCTTCGATGATTTTCTCGTGTTCTTCATCATTTCCATTAGTTCTCTTAATAGTTTTGAAGAAGCTGAGCTCAGTTTCATACAAGCTTCCCCGAAATGCTTCTTGACCTGGTCTGGTGCCTGTAGAAGCAGAAGATACTAGTTTCAGTTTCACAACCTCTACAAGTTAGTTCTTCAAAACTATGATAAAAATTAAAAGGTTACCTCTGTTTCAAAGTTGATGCAGATACTGAGATTCTCAATGCAATAAGCACATCTGCGCATAGCAGCACCTATCTTTACGTAAAGCTTCCATGGATGCCTGAAGTTGAAGCTTCCATGTGCAGGTTCCCATCTAGCTAGATTCGCCTGAGAAATTTAAAAGAACCGAAAATCGAATTAGCGGCTGCAAGTCAAAAAGAGAATTAACTTTTCTTTATCACCATAGATAATCTGTTAAGTTACCATGGCTTCCTCTGTTCCCTTAGAGTTTAGCACACATTTAAATCCTTGCAATTTCATGTTAGTTTCTTCATCTTCCTTTCGATTCGTGGAGACTTCCTTCTCCTTGAAGTACTCTGCTACACAGCCTGCAGTTTTAATAATAGTCAGCGCACTAGCTAAAGCTGAATCTTTCATAACAATTATGATTATCTAATTCACTTACTGTCTAATGAATCGGCAAGTTTTTCAAGGTTACGTATAATAAGACGGTGAAGCTGAGATCCTGCCCAAATGGGACAGAAGAAGACAGTAATGATAATGCAGATAGATGTTCCAATTGCAATAGTCGATACTCTTTGCTGAGCCATTTCAACCAGCTTGTCCACTCGGTAACCACCTACTGAGACAAGGCTAAATGTGAGGATAAAGATCATTGCTCCGTAGTCGAATCTGGCTTTGAATGACGGCACAAACCGTGAGTAAGTAGCTGCGAAAGCTGCAAGAATCAAACCCACAAGAAGAATTTTAATAAAGATCGTTCCTCTTTTGGGTTATTTACAATAAAGACTGATCCTTTTAGGGTTTTGGCCATTACCAAAGAGAAAAACAGAGAATCCAATCACAAAAACCTCAGCTTTTCCTGATTGATTTGCCACCCAATGAACAGCAATGCCTAATGATCCAGCTAATATAGTTGCCACAACTCTGTTTACACATTTGGAGAATGTTGCTCCTGTTGTACATGAAGATCATAAACATATATACATACATGGAGATCAATATCACTCGTTAAAAAGAAGAAGGTTGCCAACTTTTGAATGTGGGTTTAGCTTACGTACCAACATTAGACTCGAAGACGACGACAACAGTCATGATAGCCCACATAGCATTTCCTCCAACACCATCATACAAAGGTCTCATGTAATAAAAGATTGAGACTAATGAAAGTGCAAGTCCTACTTTCAGACAATGTACCACTTTGGCCGGATCATCTGCCCCAATCCTCCAAGCTTTCCTCATAAAGTTTGCGATTCGCTCCACGATCACCTTCATTACCAAATCCTTTAGCCAAAGAAAGATCCGTTTACTTAGTCCCGATCTAGGAACCAATCTCTCTGTTGCCCCACTGTCTACACTTATCCTCCACTCTAGCTTCCCTGCTTCTTGTGATGCCATATTATTATACCCCAGAACTTGAATCTTAAACCGTAGACCAAAAATTCCAAGCAAAATGAATGTTTTGGAGGTTTTCTTTTTAATGAACAATGCAATTTGGAGTGTTACATATATAGAGATTATAAGGGTATATGTTACTATTTTTGAAGGTTCTTGAAGTGATTTTAAGTGGTGAAGAACTAATATTATTTGTTATCTGCTAATATATTATTGATCATTCTCTCCCACTTTGATATGCAAAGAAAGATAAAGTGGCCTAATTGAAAATTTATATGATTAGTTAAATTTTGTGCTACAAAGTCGTCATCGCATAAGTACTGATGTTGAAACCTTCGTACATCCATTCATTTCATTGCAACGTCATAAATTTGATGTCCCGAGATATAAGATGTTTCGATTCATATACATTAATTGCATATCTGAAAAACGATCCAAGATTTTACGCATGTTTTGGTTTTAAGTTTGACGTATAATCAACCCTAGCTAACTTGTACAATAGTCTATTCATAGTTATATATTTTTTTCTTAATAAAATCTATCATAGTTATTTCAGATCACTCTTTCATAGTCCCATACACGAAATTATAAAATAAAATCAATTATAGTCAAACAAATGAGAATCCTATTACATGCACTAGCCACTCAGTGACATCGAAGATATATAGTGTGCGTGTGCGTGTGCGTGTGCATTGCGTGCCTGCATACATACACTATGTCACGTTAAGTAAAACACATGAAAAGTGGATTGTCGTAAGCAAATATAAAGCCCTTCGCATATTCCTTTTTCTGATTAGAGAATTCACGGTATGACGAAATAACTTTATCTGTCTTTGATTTATTGATTCGTTTTTTTTTCATGAAATTAATTAAGTTCAAATTTAAATTACTATTACAAGCACCAAGTGATATCAAATATATATATATATATATATATATATATATATGAAAGTGGCACGTTTTGACTTGCACTACCTTATAATAGTGTACATATCAAAAGTTACATTTCTTCAGAGGTATATATACACAAACCAATGACACAACGTAACCTAACTTTAATTTAGGTCACTAAGTGTGCCCCAAATTATAAGAGACCTAATTTAATCGTTGGGCTCCCTATCAAAAATATTATCTCGCCCTAAGTGGACGCACTTGTATATATTATCACTAAACAAGATTTTTATTTATATTTTTTAATTCATATTTGTGTGGTCCAAAATAATTCGAAGAGTACAAAGAAGAAAAAATTGTACCACTTTAGCTTCTTCGGGTTCCCCTATTGGGTCTTGTGAATATTTCTGAAGTGCCCTTCAGCTAGCTTATCACCTTTTGTTGGTGATTTGATAAGAAGAGCGGTTTAACTTTTCTTTGTCTTATCGAATTAGTTTTTAAATATATCGTGTTGGAATTAGGTCATGATTGAAATAAAGTTGCTTATAATTTATAAAGATTTTATTGTATATTCCGCAAAATAAAATCTAATATCATGATCGGCATGCAAATGTTGATTGAATAATAGGAAAAATTATTTTGTTCTATTCACAAGATCAAATGAACATATACAGTATCAATAATTTGCACCGACTATAGTTCTACACGACGACACACAATATTTTTGCAATGCAAATGTTGTCCACACAAAAAAAAAAAAAAAAAAAAAGACTAGTATGTTTTAACAAAAAAATGATTTTCAATGTGATTTATGGATAGTAAATAAGCTCTTGACTTCTGTTCTCAACTTCTCATGGATTATTTCGGATTTTGCTGACACAACATATTTAGTGGAACAAAGTGGCATACAAAGTCACACGTCCTATATATCTCGTTATTTCCTTTTGTCTCCAAATTATTTTTCATTTTGCATATAAAATATTGATGATTTTTATTTTCTTGATCACAAAATTTTGATGATCCAATACCGTATTCAAATACAACTTAAAAAACAGGTATAGTTATACAAATAATTTCATTATTATTTTAAAACTATTTTTACGTAAATTTTTTTTTTTTTTTTACTTTTTAGAACAATCTCATATAGACAAAACGATATTTTTCCTTTCATTAATGACAAGTCGTTCGCTAATGTGACTTATGCAATACCAACTCTACAAGCTAGCTTAGAAATAGAATCAATAAAGAATCAACAACGTGGCACCGATGCATATCTCTTTGGGCCAGTCGGATTATTCTTTAAAGGGACATTAGGCCTACCTTAAGTAAAATTAACATTGCCGGCATACATTTTTGGTATAATCTCTCTAGTTATCCAAGTATCTAATCTCTACAAACTTTATTCTAGCCGAAAGCTTTCTTTGTATCTTGTTAGGTAGTTGATTTTTTGGGCCTTTCGTTATAGGTTTGAACCTCTATTAGGCCTATTACACAAAATGAGTCTTGAACGTGTGTCATTATAATAGTCCAGTAATCTGTTCGCAATCGCGTGTTTCGTAAAAGACCCGTTTGCCCTCACCTGGATCCGGGCAGGGAATTTTCAATTTTGCATCATCTCAATAATCTTTTCAGCTAGATAAATGCTACACCAAGATATGTACCATTACAAATTCACCAAAAAAAAAAAGATATGTACCATTACAAATTTACAATTACCAGCCGATCAGCACCGCTTAGATTGTTAATTCCGAATTACATCACTTGCTCTCCTCTGCATCACTCCATCAACTTGCTGCTCAGCTCAATCGAACTACGCTGTCTTAATATGTCTTATGCTTTCACGTTTTGTCTTCATCGGTTCCTCAAATTTTTTTGGTAAAAAAGGTCAATAACTAGTCAAATTTTGTAAAAGGTGGTGTCTTCGGAAATATATTTTTGATTTTAAACATTTTTAAAAAACTATTTATGCCACTATTTTTGTAAAACTAATTGCATAATTAATTAGTACAATATAAAAACTTACTTTTTATATCTATGCGTGTGTCTGTTTGGTTAAAAATGCAAAGAGACAGGGGTCATCTTTGGTCTTCTCATGAGAATAGAAAACAAATTAAAGCAAATAGAAACAGAATCTCAGTGGGTATTTAAGAAAACGATTTACGATTGGAATAGTCTTTGGTTGGAGCAGGTACGCTGTCGTGTCTTTTTATTACTCCAAAATAATAAGAATACTATGTTCCATTGCAGTTTTTTATGATAATTTAATATTACAGGTCGTGTTGTATTCAACACGCAGCAATTTTGTTCATGGACAGTTGGTCTCCTTAATTACTCTCCTTATTAGACTTTGCTTTGAGATAAGTCATAAGTCTCACATAAACTTAATTGAACAACAAATCGGAGGTCATATATATAGGATCTAGAAACTACTCATCCATGTATAAATGATCTATATCTTATACACGGATATCTACTAAAATTTCATTTTTCTACACGTTATTTTACTATAGTATGCTTTTGTAAGGACGTGCTCTTCTTTCATGGATAAAAACATCATATAAATTTATTCTACTCAATACAGATGTGTTGATATGTGAAGATTTACTTGTAGGTAACTCGGAAGTCACTATTTATATATACATTCATTTACGAGACGATACTATTTGGAGTTATGGTTTTATTGTTGCCAAATTTATTTCGGGTTTGCGAAGTTAAAGAACAAATAATCATCTGAAAATTAAATAGCAATGAACATACAGAAAAAAAAAGTAATATATATATATATGTCAGACGTACTTATTAATTAACGTGAACCACCGCAAAATTACTTTAATTCTAAACCTAATTAATCCATCTCTATCAACCAAAAATATGATATGATATAAGACTATATACAATAATAGATACTAGACATTTATGTGTTAAAACTTAAAAGGTCCTAAAGAAGCAAACAAAATGCCAAATAAGTGGCTCCATCAGACAAAAGACAAAGAAAGTGAACAGAGGAATTTATAAAAAGTGGAAAGAAGGATCATCATGCTCCTCCCAAGGCGACTCTTCCGGGTCTGAAAATTCCAAATCTAATCACATATTTTTACTCGTAACTATTTGTTTTTGTCTTTATTATCTTGTCCTTTTGACAATATTCATATCACCATGCTGGTCCACCACTATCACCACCTAGGATGATTCCACTCCATAGCTCATTGCTTGAACCACCTTCTCTCTTCTTATTACCATCATCGTGTCTCACTTGGTGATGATGATGATGGGATTCATAACCTCCATAAGGGTACATCATCTTACTTCCTCCTCCATTAACAACGAAGTTATCATGATTAGCAATATCTTCCTCGTTCCTGTCTAGTGAAAACCCAAGATTCTTTTTGTGCTGGTCATGATCATACTCTTGACGAAACTGAATCATTCCCATAGGAGCTTGGAAAAGACCGTTCTGCCCTCCTGTCACGGTTTGCTCGGTGAAATGACCGTAATGCCCTTGAGCTCGCTTGTGTTGCATAGGGGAGGAGAAGGAGAGGCTGAGGTCATTATTGTTATCATGGGTCTTGCTAGGGTTTGATGATGATGGTGACGATGTGAAGACAAAAGGAGGGTTAAGATCTGGGAGATTCTTGATGGAAGAGGAACTAGAGGAATTAGGAAGTAGTAATGGAAGCTTCTTGTTCTTCCGAGAACCTCCACCTACCGGGACGTTACGTAGAGAGCCACCTTCTGTCCAATATCTCCGACAAGACTTACACAAGTACCTAGGCTGTGCTAAGCTGTAGTTGTTGTAATAACAAAACTTGGTGTTGCTTGAGTTGCATCTTGGACAGTTTCTTGGTTCCTGTGGCCTAGTGCTGCTCACCGTCGTCATCAACTTCTTCTCATCATCCATTATCATTGTTGTTGCTGTTGTTGAATCCATTGTTGTTGTTGGTGGAGGTGGTTGGGTTATGACGATGGTGTTATAGGGATTATTGTTAGTAATAGTCATCTGATGTTGGTATTGATCATGATGATGATACTGATGATGGTCCATGATGTGAACTTCAATTACAGTTTATAATTAATCCCTGTGATAAGTATGTACGATCAACCCATTGAATCAAGTGTAAAAAAGCACGACAACAAAAGTAGAACTTTTAAAAAAGTAAGACCTAACATAAAGATAAAAAATAAAACTTACTGAAAGAACATATATAAAAAGTTAAAAGTCCATGAACCAAAAACTATAGAGATTTATATACATGGAACTATGTATAATATAAGAACGATCTAGATTAATCAATAAAGGATCTGAGAGAGTGGGAACAAATAATCACTTTCTAACGTATGGATCGAGCAAGAAGTACTAATAGAAAGCTGTTAGGAGCTGATCTCTAAAAAGCCAGACATCTTTTAGAAAAGGGAACAAAATTTCAAAGAAATCAGGTGGTGGAAAGATGTTAACCATTGAAAAGTAAAAAAGAAAAACCTAATAAACACAAACCAAAAAGCAAAAGAAATTAAAAAGAAAAAAGAGAGAGAAAGTAATTGCAGAAGAAACAAGGAGATAAGAGAAAAAGGGAAGAAGATGAACTGACCTGATGTTCAAAGAGATGACTTAGGGAGAGAGAGAGAGGATATTTTGAGGCTAAAGTTTAGAAGTGTTGGCTTTCACTTTTATGGGCATTTTAGTGGTGTGTTTGTTTTGACTATCTTTTAATTCTCTTATTTATTAATAGAACTCATAAAGTAGCATGATAGCAGGTTTTTCATTCGAGGCCAAAAAGAAAAATAGAGAATAGTATACAGTACAAATAGCATCGCGATTATGTAAATTACGAGAATCAAATGACCTTAAATCCTTTAATCAGTAAAACCCTTGACTGAAAAAAATATATACGTTAATCCTGTAATGTTTTTGGTAATTTTGGTGTTATATTTTTCTTTTCAACTATTTTACAATATAAAGTTAATCCTGTAATGTTTTCGGACAACTTTTTAACAGAAAAATGTTATCGGACAATTAAAAAATTAATACTCCATTAATAACGATAATAGTCTAAAATCGAAATTAATAATTTTGGATATTTCTTTTTTAAGAGTATATCAACGATTATGGGCCTAACATGGGCTGCGTGTTTTAACTCTTCAGGTAGCCCAAAATATGAAAGTGTGATGACACTAGCTTGCTTGTTTGGGGCCTTCTCAATTTCAAAGGGATGACCGAGAACAGGGCTGAAAAGACTGAGTCCACGCATGTCTACTTCTCAACGATACGTGTAGGCAAGAAGTAAAAGATCATTTCAATATTTGTAAATTGATTCCCGAAATCTTTGAACTATTAATAAAAATGTACATTTTTGGTCCTCCGTTTTCTTCATGTCGCGTTTCATTTCACAACCTGTGCGATGTTTTCTTCTCTGGTTTAGATACTTGACGAAAATCTAAGTTCGAAATGTTTTTTTTAATCCTAATAAATTATGTCTGGTTTCGTTTCAAGTAAAAGAGCTTTTAAGGATGCAAATTTAATCAAGACGATTGCATACAAACATAATGAATATCCCTTGGAACATGATCATGAATCCATGATACATCGTAAGATTCTCTGTTTCTCTTTACAAAAGTTTTTAAAACATTCAAACATCACAAACACGAGTCTTGGAAATATTGAGAAAATCATAAACAAAAGTTTGAAGATACTTGTAGAAATCAGAGAAGCTTTCTTGTTTTTTGGTGTTTTATCTTTCAAATCTTTGATATGGCAGAATCTCAAACTGTAGTCTTCTTGTTCTTCCATGGAACCACTTGCTTTAGTCCTGCATACACATTCGTCTGATCCAACAACAAAAAAGTTGGTAAGTCCTAACAAATTCTACATCCATTTTAGATTAGAATCTACATATATACACAAAGATAATATATTTTAACTATGTAAATAGTCAAGTTTCGAAGCTTTTTTTCTTCTAATTGAAGCAGAACATAAAAAACAGAGGACTTACCCAAAAGTGAGACTTTGAAGAAGGTGGTGGTGCAGGCAGAGTAGAGAAGCTCCCTGTTCTGCTAATGCTTGAGATATTCACTTCACAAAACCTGCTGCTTTGGCTGCTACTAATACCATCACTATTACCATAGCCAAAGCTTTTGTCTTCTCCTTCTTCTTCTTCTTTTCTACTGTCTTCACTCTCTCTGTCTACGGAAGATGGAAACACATAACTACCTCTACCAAACTCTGTTTTTCTTTTCAATGCCGTCCTTCTCCTAAACCCAAAAAACCCTAATCTCCCTCTCTTCTTCACAAGAGCCAAAGAGCCACTACTCATCTCCTTTTGCTTATAATCTTCTTCCACATCATCTAAATCCCCATAGATGTCACTCCTGAAAGACCCATAACAGTCAGCACTACTCTTCACCATCATCCTAAAGGAAGGTGAATCCAACCTTTTTGATCTCGTCATGCTATAAGGTCCATCAAAGACAGTGATAGGTGAGTGAAGTTTGGTAAGTGATCCTCCATCTTTTTCAAGCAAGTGGAGCCTTGGAGGTAGCTCTAAAGATTTGTGGGTTTCAGGAGAAGATGAAGAAAAAGAAGTTAATGGTGAGGAGGAGGAAGAAGAAGAAGCGTGTTGCTTGGGCTTGCCAGGCTCTTCTTCCCAGCTAAAGGGAACTGAAGCTGCTATGGAACTGTGAATAGGTGATGACAGAGAGTGGCTGTGAGTGTTGGGTTTAATTGGTAACACCGGTAGTTTCATTACTGTTAAGTTTCCTTCTTGCTCTGTTTCTTTTTCAGCTTCCATGGTTCTATGTGGAAGTTAGGTCTCTCTCTCCTCTTCTCTTCTCTGAGGTGTGTGTTGTCTTTTTATATCTACGAGTGTTTTATCTGAGGTTTTTTTTCTTCTTCTATTTCTAGTGTTTCGTGTAGATATGGGAGTCAGGGAGCACAATAAAGGGCAATTAAAAGAAATTTTATTGGGGCATTTTCAAAATTAAAGACGATAAAGATTAGGAACAATATACTGTACTCCGTCTTTAATTTTATCATAAAGAAGCAAGTTGAAAGCCAAAAAAAAAAAAAGCAAGTTGAAAAGAAATAACTAAAAAACATAAGTTACTGACTATATTTTTGATTAAACAAATCAAATGTCTATGATATTTCAACTTCTACTGGTCTCATCTTATCATATTACTAATGGTTTTACATTTCCAGTAGTTTAGTTTACCTACGTGGTCTTTTTTTTATTAGTTATAAATATCATCATTCTCTAGAAATGTTTTGGTTCAACGAAGAGAAAAATAAAAAGAAAAGTCGCCGGAAAGTGACATAGGTATATGCTTTTAACAAAAGTCGGGTTTGGATGTTTTGGTCAGTCAGTCTTTAATTCAAATTCAGGCGTGGCAAAGAAAGAACGTAACATGTAACTTTCCGATAAAGAGAAAAATAGTGAACCAACAAAAAATACTATTTATGAGAAGAAATCATGAAAGCAAAGTACCTGAAGAAACATGATCCACTTGGAACTTCTATGGGTCTCCTTCAACTTTTCAAATTCTCCAACACACCCAACAAATTATCCAGTTAGATGGTATTTAACACATGATATATGTCTGTCGGAATGGTAGTACAAAACTACTCAATATAAGTAATTTAATGTGGCAGAACAAGATCACAATGGGGTCCAAATAACAATTATAGTTCACCAACAAGCTTGGTATAAGAATATTAGACGTTAATAAACAAAGGTTAGATATTTCGTTAGCTAGGGAATTAGTTAATTGTCAAGGTATTTGACTTATCACCAAAGCAAATGAATGATGAAAGTAGTGGAAACATTTGGGAAAATATATCCAAATTAACAGACTTTTTGTGATAGTAATCAATATCCAAACGAGTAAAGCTTTTTGACCTTTTCAAGCAAAACAAGCGACCAAATAAGGCAGAGTACTGACAAGGATAGGTGTCAAGAGTTCGCTCGCCATAATGAAATGATTTGATATCACGTAGTTAATGAAGTGGGGAAATTTTGCAGTCAATTTGCAATTTGCAAGCTGGCTTAACTAATATAGGCATTATTGCACATAAATAAAAAAGAACATGAACCTAAACAAAAGCAATGGAAAACATGCTTTCACGTTAATTGCATACTAGCAAGTGCATGTGATCAATAAACAGTACCTTTACTCTACTTTTAAATTTGCTTATTTCAATAAAAGTAAGCTCAAAGCCGACATGCATTTTGTTTTCTTTCATTTTCTAAGAAAGGAACCTTGATTCAATCAAGGCAACATCTCAGTCTAAACAAATAAAAATGGTGAAACTGCGATAACAATTATAGAATTTTTAAAAACTCTTTATTTGCATAGATATTGTTGTTCTGACAAAGAAAAGAGTAAACAAAAAAAATGAAGGCAGAGCACAAAGGCCCAAAAGACAGTTTTGTAATGTAATGGACTCGATTTGAACGAGCACAGACAAAAAACAAAAGTATTAAAGAACATGAAAATGAAGGTTCCAAAGAACATTTAAAGATTTTATCCTCAGACTATGAGCCACTTTATTTTGGAACTTTCTTCCATGTCCAATCTAGTTGATATCCCTCCGGCCACTTATCAATTTCAAAATACAAAGAGAACTGGAGGGAATCAAGACAGATCGTAACAAAAGGAATCTCATTTGAATTATAGAAAAAAAAAAAAAAAAAGACTAAAAGAGGCAAAGGGGAAAAAGAACTTTGATCAATCAAAAATATGCCTTAATCAAGAATAATTTCAAATCAGAAAAAGAAAAAAGGTCAGCAAATTAAACTATTGATCTCTGAAGATTTTGAGTTTCCTACCGTTTGAAGCTGTTTTAGAATAAAATCTGGAAAGGATAATCACATATTTGAAGATGACTAAAGATTTTAACCAGAAAGTTCACTGAATTGGGAGAAGAAGCAATTCAATACAAAAAGATAAAGATTTTTTAACGGTCGATACAGAAGTTACCTTCCATTTTGTGAATAACTGGACACCAAAAACATGGGAATTAGCAAGCAAACCAAACACCAACCGTTCCTCGGGATTCTGCAAATTGAGAATAGATTTAAGAGAACTAGAACTCCATATAGCCGAGGATAACATCAACATATATATATATATGGTGGACTCATGAAATACGGTTTAAGGACATGAATACTACAAAATGGACTCTACACTATGCTGCCTAATTTTCATGCTGAAATTAATAGCTTATGCATACTTCTAGATGGCTGAATATTTTATCTCTTAATGGGTAATTCAATACAAATTAGAAAAAAATTAACAAGGATTCATTCAGTAACAATGGATTCAGCGATCACCTTTTTTTTTTTTTTTTTTTTTGTGAATGATTGTGCTAACAGCTCTGTTAAACAGTGTTTAAGAGGATACTCGAAATTTCAGATGGTACCAGGGACCAAATTTAAAGCAGGATCGATCGCAATACCAATGACACAGCATGATCAGTCGCGCTATAACCTCCGCCGAGAGATAAATGATCCAACACTGATTTTGGCATCTCACGCATTTCTTCCACGATAAGAGAATCATAACGGGAAGAATCGATAATTTTAGGGCTTGAAAAGAGGAAATATTAAAGGCCTGTTTGTATTAGAGCCCAACACTTGTAAGGCTAAGCCCAATTTTTAGGTTTTAAAATTTCTAACTAGTAATTTAAATCTTCATGTGTCTAGGTCACCGTCCGTGCTCCTCTAGGAAAATACGGAGAAACGTGATATGTCTTTTTAATCTAACGTGACGTCTGGATAACGTTTTTGTATTTTGTATTTTTGCAGCGACTTGTAACAACCATATACTCCTATTTATGAGTCAAGTCAAATCGATTTTAGACTTAAGAATTAAAGAACATCTCTCTTTATTGATTTAGAAAATTTCTCAAAAACTAAATCTTTCTCTTGAGTCTTATGGAACAACTCTCCATTGGCTCTTTATTTATAGGTTTAGACAACTTCCTATTCCTATATGATAATGGAAAACTTACAAATCTATCTCAACTAGATCTAATTGCAATTTTCCTTTTCTCTTTATCTTCTAGGCTCTTCTCTTCCTAGAGATAACTTGCTCTTCAAGTTAGGAATTATCCAACATTTTCCCCCTTAGTTCCAACTTGAACTTCGGAAGTGTTGATTGCTTGAACTCCAATGAGGTCTCTCATTTCCTTGAACTTGATCCTTGCTAATGGTTTTGTGAGTATGTCTGCCTTCTGCTCCTTGCCTGGTACATGCTCCACTTCAATTTGTTCATTCTCTATACACTCACGTATGAAGTGATACTTCTTGAGAATGTGTTTGCTCCTCCCATGGAAAACCGGATTCTTTGTCAAGGCTATGGCTGACTTGTTGTCAATTCTGAGCGTGATCTTCTCTTCTTTACTCTGAATTTCTTTTAACAACTCTTTAAGCCAAATAGCTTGCTTTGCTGCTTCGGTGGCCGCCATGAACTCAGCCTCGCACGAAGACAAAGCGACCGTGGGCTGCTTCTGCGACGCCCAGGTTATTGGAGACGATCCCAAGTAGAAGACATGACCCGATGTGTTTCTTCCATCGTCAATGTCAATGTTGTGACTGCTATCACTATAGCCAACAATTCTTCTTGACCCGTCTTTCTTGAAAAACAGACCCATGTTAGTAGTTCCTCTAACATACCTCAGGATGTGTTTTATAGCTTGTCCATGTGACTCTCTTGGACTCTGCATATACCGACTTAGAACTCCCACTGCAAAAGCTAAGTCTGATCTCGTGTGTAGAAGATATCTCAGGCAACCAATCGTTCTTCGATACTCTGTTGCGTTTATCTCTGCTTCATGCTCTGCTTTTGATATCTTCAGATTAGCTTCCATAGGTATATGCGTTGGGTTACACTCATCCATCTTGTTGTCCACTAGGATTCCTTGTGCGTAACCTTCTTGCTTTATGCTTATGCCATCAGTCCCTTGAGTCACTTCAATTCCAAGGTAATACGTTAACTTTCCTAGATCGGACATCTCGAACTTTCTTGACATGTTCTCTTTAAATCGATCAATGATCCTCTTTGATGATCCTGTGACAAACAAATCATCAACATATATAGCTATTATCAAGAGTTCCTTGCCATCTGTAGTTAAGTATACCGAAGTCTCCTTTAGGCATCTCTGAAACTTCATTGCCTTTAGGACGTTGTCAAGCTTTGTGTTCCATGCTCTTGGTGCTTGACGCAAACCGTACAAAGCCTTGTACAACTTGTATACTCGCTTTTCTTGTCCCTTCTTGACAAAACCTTCTGGCTGACTTACATAGACTTCTTCATTTAGATCTCCATTCAAGAATGCAGTCTTGACATCTAAGTGATGAATTTCCCAGCCTCTTGCCACTGCAAAAGCTATGAGCAACCTAATTGTTTCGAGTCTTGCAACTGGTGCAAAAGCTTCCTCGAAATCAATTCCCTGTTCTTGTACATATCCTTTTGCCACAAGTCTCGCCTTGTATTTGTTCACTGAGCCATCTGCTTTTCTTTTTACCTTGAAGATCCACTTTAGTCCTATGACTTTTACTCCCTCAGGTTTGTCAACAAGATCCCATGTCTTGTTTCTCTCAATGGAATCCAACTCGCTCTCGGCTGCATCAATCCACTCTTTTACTTCTGCAGCTTCGTAGTAATTCAGTGGCTCTCCATCTACTGTAAGCAGCAATTTGACACTTTCAAGGTCTGCTAGGAGTACATAATCATTCAAGTACCCTGGCCTGTTTACTACTCTGCCAAATCTTGTCACCACCTGTTGTGGTTCCTCTACTGCTTGTTCTTCATAGTGGTCTGCCTCTTGTTCTTGTCCGATATCTTGCTCCATCTGATCGTTTTCTTGGTTGTTGTTGTCGTATTCATCTTCATTCTCCACTGTTAAAGGAGCGTAGTGAGGAATGATTAGGGAATCTGTATCTGTCTCTCCTTCTCTGACTACTAGAGACCAGTCCCATGATTTTTCTTCTTCGAATACGACATCCCTGCTAACAACAACTCTTCTATCAACTGGATCATAAAGTCTATAAGCCTTAGAACCCGGCTCAATTCCAAGATTTATCATTCTCTTTGATCTCTCATCTAACTTCTTGAGATGCGGCTTGGTGATTTTGTTGTGAGCTATGCAACCAAACACTCTTAAGTGCTCTATGTTTGGTTTCTTGAGATTGAAAGCTTCATATGGGGTCTTGTCTTCTAAAGCTTTCGTAGCAACTCTGTTAATGACATACGCCGAATGTCGAACAGCTTCTCCCACATGAAATTTGGTACCTTCATCGCCTTTAGCATGCTCCTAGTCATCTCCATTAGCGTCCTGTTTCTTCTCTCCACAATGCCATTCTGCTGTGGTGAATAAGGAGCTGTTAGATGTCTTTTGATCCCATTCTCTTCACAGAAAAGGTTGAACTCAGTTGATGTAAATTCTCTTCCTCTATCGGTGCGAAAAGTTTTTATCTCTGAGCCTGCTTGCTTCTCAACAACTCCTTTAAATTTTTTGAACCGATCGAATGCTTCAGATTTCTCCTTTAGTAGTATAATCCACATATATCTTGAGAAATCATCAATGAGGACAAAAACATATCGATTATTGGCTGGCGTTGGTGGTGAAATTGGTCCACACAAATCTCCATGAACCAACTCTAAAGCCTTTGATGCTCGGAACATTGCTTTAGTCGGAAAAGAAGCTCTTGTCTGTTTTCCGGCTAAGCACGCATCACAAGTGCTTCTCTGATATTGAACTTTTGGCAGTCCTAAGGTCATCTCCTTCTTAGCCATATTGTTCATGACACCAACACTCACATGTCCAAGCCGTGAGTGCCACTTCCTTGTAGCATTATCGTCTTCAATCTGCAGGCACTTAAGATAGCTTATCTCCATTGGTGTTTTGTAGAGGCGATTAGGTGATCTTATCACTTTGACAAGTAATCTTCCGTTTGGGTCTCTTAAAGTCAACACATCATCCTTCATGTTTACTTCACACCCGTGTTCTGTTGCTTGCCCAAGACTGATGATATTGTGTTTCAGGTTAGGGATGTAGTATATGTCTTGGAGAGTTCTCTTCTCTGCATCTTTCCCTACAAATACAATTGATCCCTTCCCAACTATATCAACATATGATCCGTCACCAAACTTCACTTTACCTTTGATGTTCTCATCTAGACTTGAGAAATAACCTCTGTTTCCCGTCATGTGATTACTCGCTCCATTGTCTAAGTACCAAATACTTGCATCGCCATTATTTGTATCATAGACGCTTGGAAACACTCTGTTTTCATTCAAGAACACTACTTCATGAACGTAAAGGGCTTCATCCGCTTTTTGTGTCTCGTTCAGGTTTGATTCTTGGTTCTTGATTGGTTTTTCGGTGCACACTGTTGCATAGTGTCCAGGTTTATCACATCTCCAACAGATCACATGAGATATATCTTTTGGTTTTTGGTTATTTTCTCCTTTCTCTCCTCCTGAGTTTTGATCATTCGATCTTCCTCGGCCTCTGCCTCTGCCTCTGCCACCAGCTTCTCTTCCTCTGCCTCGGCCTCTGCCTCTGCCTCCGTAGCCTCCTCGACTGTTTTGGTTGTTGCTAGACCACATCAGCTTGGTCTGCTCTTCCAAGTTGGCTTTTGCTGCGCCAACTCTGTCTTCATAGGCTTTTATTCTTCCCACTATGTCTTCAAAACCCGTTGTTGCCAGGTTAAGAACTTGTTCTAGGGAAGCTACAATTTGAATGTACTTCTCTACTGGAAGTCCTTTCAGAAACTTCTTCACCATCTTAGTTTCTTCTATGGTCTCTCCTAGTGAAGCTGCTTTAGCTGCAATTCCTGAGATCTTTCCTGCATAATCATCTACAGAGTCGCTTTCTTCCATGCTCAACTTGTCGAAATCTGCCATCAAAGTTTGGAGTCTGGCTTCTCTTACACGATCTGCTCCCAGATGGCGTGACTTGATAGCCTCCCAAAGCTCTTTTGATGTTTTCTGCTCTCCTACTTGCAGAATTAGGTTTTCTGGGATAGATTGAAAGATTAAAGCTTTCGCCTGAAAGTTTTTCTTTGTATCTGCTGATCCTGGATCGATCGTATCCCATACTTCATAGAGATTCAAGAGAACATTCATCCTTATCGCCCAAACAGTATAGTTTGTCGATGTTAACATTGGACATTGGATCGATGCTGATCCAATTCCTTTAAGTTGCGGTGTACCTGCTGTTGCGTCGGACATCTCTCCGATCTGCACCTTCTGTCACCGTCTTCAATAGAGCCTTCAAGTCTCCTCCTTGAAGCTCTGATACCAATTCAAAACGATTTTAGACTTAAGAATTAAAGAACACCTCTCTTTATTGATTTAGAAAACTTCTCAAAAACTAAATCTCTCTCTTAAGTCTTATGGAACAACTCTCCATAGGCTCTTTATTTATAGGTTTAGACAACTTCCTATTCCTATATGATAATGGAAAACTTACAAATCTTTCTCAACTAGATCTAATTGCAATTTTCCTTTTCTCTTTATCTTCTAGGCTCTTCTCTTCCTAGAGATAACTTGCTCTTCAAGTTAGGAATTATCCAACATCAAGAGACTCCAAGTGAGCAAGAGTGTCTCAGCTCTGTTAAAACAGACTCAGTAAAAAATAGAGAAAACGACGACAGAGGGTTTGTTGCTGCCGAGGAGGAGCGTCTCATGAAGCTTCGTGGAAGGTGATTGTGTTGTGGATAAGACTGAAGAAAGCTAAGACACTCTTGCTCACTTGGAGTCTCTTGACTCATACTATTTGGTCTAGTTAGTAGACAAGTCTTGGGGTTGCAATTTCTACTAATCCTATCACTTTACAACTGCAACTTCATTTTAAACTTAAAACAAAAATAAAACTTCATATATTTTAAGAAGTTTCCAGTTGGTATTCACTTATTTGCTTGCTATATTACAGCTACATGGAGAGTTGACCGACTTGGACGCAAAAATTCCCAAGTGGGGAAAATTTAGACTTGGCGTTTCTTTTGGTTCCATTGAAAATATATAAATCAAGTAAAACCATGAAGAAACTACAACATTCAAATTTGGAAGAAAAAACATTAAACTAAACCATTCAGAATCAGCAAATCCACTTTAGTCATGACGGGTTCTTCTCCTTGGTCTCGACCACAACACTTGTTTTTTTTCTTCCTCTTCTTCTTCTTGCTCCTCCCTTTTCTCAGCTTAGCAGAAGAAACCAACATAAACGGTACTCTATGGGAATTTCCCTCAAATTCATCATGTACACCCCCACAAAGCAACTTCTCCGATTCCCAGTTCTTCAAAAACCTAAACATTCTTGTCTCTTCAATCCCTTCTCTCCATTCCAACACCTACAACTTCTACAATCTCTCCTTCGGAAAAATCTCAGAGCAAGAACAAGTCGAGGCCATTGGGATGTGCAACAGAGCAGTCAATCGAGTAGATTGTCTTAACTGCATCGCTGAAGCCGCAAAGAACCTAACCACAACGTACTGTCCACAACATAGGGAAGCTTACGTGCGGGCCACGAAATGTATGTTTCGTTATTCAGACAAACCCATTTTCGGTAAACTCCAAATGGTTCCTGATATGGAAGTAGCGAACCCGAACAACGCCACGGGAGACAGTAACGAGTTTATTCGGTTGCAGAGCGAGTTACTTAATCGACTCAGATCCGAGGCTGCACCAGGTGGCTCTAAGAGGAAGTATGCTCAAGGAAATGGTACTGCCCCTCCACCTTACAACATATTCTTCGCTGCCGTGCAGTGCACGCCAGATTTGTCAGAGAAAGTCTGCAACGATTGTCTATCTTATGGTTTCGGGAAAGCGACAAAAGGGAGACTTGGGGTCAGGTGGTTTTGTCCAAGCTGTAATTTCCAGATAGAGAGTGACATGAGATTCTTCCTTCACGAGTCCCAGTATGAACCTGATACAAAACCAGGTAATATGTTTTAGGTACCATATAAGAAAAAAAATTAAAAAGAAAAGAAGAAAAAACAGAGTACTCTGCATTAGCTGCATGTATGCGTATAACCTGAGATTTTTAAAGTTGGTAACCTAAACTCTAATTGCAAAATAATTTTGTAATCCCCGAACAGAACCAGGTAAAACAGATAACTACTCTGTTTGACCTAAAACAAAAAACAGAGCACTCTGCATTGGCTACTTGTAATATGTAGAAATTTATACAACTATAGAAACTGAGATTATTAACCTACAATTACTTTCTCGTTTCTAACAGGTCATGATGAGAGTGGAATAACAAGTGAACCTAACAAAGGTTCCAAATCGCAAATACATGAAGTAACGTTCATGTATTCCTTTTCAGTTTTTCTGTTATTTGTTTTAAGCTAGTTGTTAATTACAAGAAGAGATTTGATCTTCCTTGTGTTTAGGACCATCTCTTCCATTTCCCCTGTTTGTAGGAGTTACGTCTCCACTCTTTGCTTCTTGTTGTTTGACTATTTACATAAATGGAAATGCCAAAAATAGGCAGTTCTAATCTACCAAACAAAAGTGTTATCGAGTTCTTTGTGCTTATGCTTTGATTGGGACTATTACTTTTTTTGTTTGATAATATTGGGACTATTACTTGGTATCAGAGCACTGCATTTCTATCATTCCATTCATCAATTTATTGAAAATTCTTTCACCGTCCCATCAAAAAGATCTAAAAGAAAAAGGGACAATGCGCACCATCTCGAGGAGTCAATGGCTAGCACCAAGGACAGACTTGGGGACTTCGAGACAAATTACGGTATGATGCAAGATGAGTTGCAGAAGATACATGAAGCCATGGCGAATAAGTTCCAAGGCATGGAGGAACTTAGAGTGAAATAAAAAGTTTTGACAAAAATTCTCATTCATCAAAGTTACTTTAACATTCAATCAGGCCAAAATCTATTTCCCATCTATCTCCTTTTATACAATTCAGTGTCCTGAACTATAGAGTTACAAATCTGATATCATCAGACCAGATGTATGGATAAGTTGAGAAAAAGGTAATGAAGGACTGATTCTGAGTTCTAAATCATCAGTATTCAAAAGATTAAACTATACGAATATCTGCGAAGAGTATGGTTACCTGATGAATCAAGATGTTAATGATGAGGCTGATCCTCTTCAAATGGATCTTGACTTTCCTCTTCCATTCAATCCAGAGATATAAACATTTTGGCTTCAGCAATAATCAGCTATTACTCCCTATCATTGTTGGTTGTTTCTTGAGTCGCTAAATCCACAGGTGCAGGTACTGAAGAACTAATCCGATTTGGTTTCCCGGAAGTTCTCTCATCAGAGTTCTTACCCCAACAATTCTTTGCGAGATGTCCTTTCCTCCCACAGTTGTCACAGACAACGATGACTCTCCCATCTCTCTCGGGTTCTTTCCTCTTCCAACCTATGCTCCGAGATCCTCTATGTGTTGTTCCTATATTCGGTCTCCTTTCCATCTGAGAAGAGCCTGCGGCTGGTCTATATATAACCCCTTCTGCTCCATTTCTGAGAAGCTCTTCCTCAGCTTTTACTCGTTCCATCAACATCCAGACCGGTAAAAACTCCTCTTCCATCAACCTGGTGCAAAAGCCTCTCCACGACGGGGGAAACTTGGAAATGATGGTACTCACATGAAATGTCTCATCAAGAAACATACCAGCGCTCACTATGGAATCCGCAATCTTGTTAAAGTTTTGGACTTGCTCGAGAATCGGTCTCTCTTCAACCATTTTGAATTCAATGTACTTTCTGACTTGTGACCGCTTTGAATTAGATTCCTCACACTGATAAACCCATTTTAACTCGTCCCACAATTCTTTGGCATGCTTGAATTTCTTCGAGTATTGACAGTATAGATAATCTGACAAGGAGTTCAACAAGTGATTGTGGCACAGGTAATCATCTCTCAACCAATTTTTCCCCACAGCATCAGTTCGAATAATTTCAGGGCCTTGAGAACTACCAATAATGGGAGAGGGTTCAGAGAGAACATAAAGCAGATTCAATTGCTTCAGAAAGAGTTCCATCTGTGATGCCCAGCGAAGATAACTCCTCCCGTCAAATCGTGAAGTCTCGATAAGAGAAAAACCGTGAGTGGTGTTCTTATCCACAGCCTCAGAAGTATCTCCGTTTTGTGTTGATTCAGATCTGCATAAAGTTTTTGTAAGATAAGCGACCTGCATTGCTATCCAGACAGTAATGCCCAATACTACAAAGAAACTATAACGATAAAAAAGTAAAAGCAATGCTCGAGAACATGAGAACACAAATCTTTTAGAATTGAATAGGGTAACATTCTTACTTTAATTTTGATTGGCACTGCTTAATACCTTCCTCTATCGCTGTGAAATTCTTCTTGATTACAGACCATTGGTTAGTTGACAAATGTATTCCTGATAGAGAAGAAACATGAAAGTTATTTTTTTCAGCAACAAGAGTTGCAGTATGTAATCGATAAAGTAATGTTGTAAGTCCACATAACAAGAAAACCGAAAGAGGGAGGATATTAGCAGAGGAACGAAAAGCTCCGCATAACCAACAATCCTCGAAGCAAAATTTAGCAGTGGAAACACTAACAATAAAAATCAACAGGAGCATAACATGGGCCCCCTGAAACCGCTCAAAAGTACTTAAAGCTTCAGAATTCTAGACAAGAAACCAAGTATGTTACAAAATTACCTCTAAAAGCCTTTCCATTTTCCTGAGAACCAATAGATAGAAAAGCTTGGCCTCTGTATTGGTGAGCCGTGGCATTTCGCTTCTCCGATAACTATAGTTAAAAGACCAACAATGTCCAGAAAGAAACATCACTACCACAATCAAATGTAAACATACAACAAAACAACTTCAATTAATCGAAAACCAGAACCATTCTCGACCTCAAAAGCGAATAGCCTAAGTTTCCACATTGACCATTTAAAATTCAAAATCTAAATGATCACAATCTCTAGTTCTAGACAGTGAATTAAACATATCTATATAGACAATAGGCAAAGTCGCAACCTTACAAATAAAGCGTTCATCTTCAGCACCAGAACCTGTCTCATTCTTCGCCGGAGCCACCGTCTCCGCTACGGGTGCTTCACTGGGAGTCGACAGCAAAAAGGCCTCCATGACATCTCTGACTAGCTTCTTGTGATTCGTGCCCGATAAGTCGAAACCGAGTATAGCCGAAGCGTCAATTCGGAGCTTGAACTCTGTCATGTGGTCCATATCAGCTCCTCTGAGTATTCCCTTCACTGTTTCCTCGATTTTCTGAATAGTAACCATCTCCTTAGTTTCACTAGAATCAAGCAACGAATTCTCCATCTCCAAAAAGAATAAAATGAATCGCAGTAGCAGAGAGATCAATGGAGATTTTTAATATCGCTTCGTGCTTTTTTGGTGTTGGCCGGCGTTATATTTTAGGGTTCACAAATCGCCGGGGAAAAGTCCGGCCGGAGTGTGGGAAAAAAAAAATGAGGTTCTACCGAGAATTGAACTCGGGTTACTGGATTCAGAGTCCAATGTCCTAACCGCTAGACCATAGAACCTTTTTGAGATTACATATGCTATTACGTATTTAAATACAAACAATATATAGAGAATGATAAGGCCCAGTTGGTGGGCCCTTTATTTGAAGCAGCCCACCGCGAAAATATGTTATAGGGCTTCGTCGATGCTTGGAAACGGCTCATTTAACCGCGATGGGAATTTTCTCCGGCTAAGATTGTAGATTGTAGATTTAAGGAATGTTGTGTGTTGTAATTAATAAAGTTAAAAACGGATCACGAAATAACGACCGTCCGATCCGACCCTAATAAAATACTACCCTCTGGATTGTTGCCACGTCACTCTCGTTTATAGTAGCAGCTAGCCCTGGGCGTTCGGATTTTCGGATCGGATCGGATCGGATATTTCGGATTTCGGATTTTTCGGATAGGAGAATTTAATATCCGTTCGGATTTTATGATTTTTTGGATCGGATTCGGATCGGGTTTTTTCGGATTCGGATAATCCGGAGAGGATAATTCATTATCCGTTCGGATTTTTATGACCATTTCGATCGGATTCGGTTCGAAAAATTTTTGGATTCGGACCGGATTTTTGGAAAAAAAAAACTAAAAATTTCATTTATTTTTTTAAAAATTTGTTATATTTTGGAAAAATTGTATAGTTTTAACAAATATAACTTAAACTTTTCAGATATCTAGGTTATTTCAAATATTTTTTGTTATTTGCTATTTTTTTAATATAAAATTATAACTAATATTTTTGAATATCAATTTTTTTTTCGGGTTTTCGGATAAACCGTTCGGATTTCGGATCTGATCGGATTCGGATCGGATTATTCGGGTAGGATAATTCATTATCCGTTCGGGTTTTAAGACTATTCAATTCGGATTCGGATTCGGATTTTTCGGATCGGATCGGATCGGATTTTCGGATTTCGGATCGGATCGGACCGTCGTGCGTCTGATAGAGAGAATCCAGGAAGGTGAAAACCCCGAGGGAACAATTTAGTGATACTTCAAAATCGTTCTCGTTTGTTTAAGCGATATGATAAGAGTGAAGACCTTGCATAATGAATAAAGAATGATAGAGTTTGGTTAGCCAACTACAATAACATATTTGTTAATCTGTTTCATTGACTTGTAACTCCTACCTTGTTTTCCTCCAATCTCTTCATCCTTGTATGACAGTGATCTCTGCCGCACATCCATTGCCAATTTGCCGCACTTACAATGAAAATTGGCCCATGAATTGAATTCTTTAACCCAAGACCAAAACCCATCAAAAATCCTTATATAACCCACCGGATCACTTGGTTAATTAGAGAAACTCTCTTTTAACCGTTTTTTAAAAAAACTTTCGTTAGATTTGGTTAGATAGTGAGAAGACGACAAAAAAAAAAACAAAAAAAGTCAAAAGGGTAAAAAAAAAAAAAAGAAGGAAACGTCTGTTAGAAACAATGTTTTTAAACCCGACCCGGAAAGCGAACCGGAACATCTTCTGGGTCACCGGGTAAGCGGGTCGACCGGGTTCGACCGCGGGTCAATAATTTACTCAGTTTCATTATATATATATATATATATATATATATATATAAATTATATCTTTGTTTTATGAAAATCAAAACAAAATTTTTCATATCTTATCATAGTAAATTAATCTTTGAACATTAATTATAAATTTCTAAACCTTATGATTTTAAATCCAAACAAATTGACTAACAGTAAAATATAATAAGAAATTCCTAATAATAAAAAATGTTAAATGAACAAATTAAAAAAATGGTGACGGAAGAAATAGAAAAAAAAACTTCACAGTATTCATTTTGTCCCACATCGATGGCATAGTGCAGGAAGTACGTGACTGATTCACTATATAACTCAAACCGAGAAATGGATTAGTCAAAGATTAAGAATTACCAATTAAACATTGGTTTTAACTCAAACCGCTGTGCCAACCGCCGGGTCAACCGCTGGGTCAACCACCGGTTAGCCGAGTTTTCCCGGGTTCATCCGGTTCTTTTATTGTCCGGGTTTAAAGTGTAATCCGGACCGGAATACCTTCCGGTTCACGGTTAAACCGGTTCGACCGGCCGGTCCGGTCTGGGTTTGAAAACATTGGTTAGAAATTAATGACGTACGGATCACGAAGTACCTTAACCATTCGATTCGAGTTAAAATCCGTACTACCCTCTGGATTGTTGCCACGTCACTCTCCTTTACCTTCTGATAGTCCCAACGCAGCGACGGCGAGAGATCGGTGAAATAAACGAATTTGAGAATCTCCGGTGGTCGCTTTTTTTTTTTTGTCTCTGAGTATGGAGAGAGGGAAGAGGAAGCTAATCAGATCAGGAGATTCCGACGAGTTTTTCGGAGAGGGAAGCTCTGAAAATGGGCGTAAGGCGAGGAAGAAAGACAAGGATGTTGTGAACAAAGGCCAAATCGGAAGAGGAAGAGGAAGAGGTAGAGGAAGAGGAAGAACAAAATTTGATGGCGGAGAGGTTTCGAAGCGATCTATTCAAAGCGATATGTCTTCTCCTGAGAAGGTTAATTCCTGTCATCTATAAATACTCTTAAGAGCTTGATTCTGCATTTCTGGGTATGTTATATATCTTTCAAGAATCATATGGATATATTAACTTCTTGTGTGACTATTACTTGAAATTTTCATGATCCCGTGGGATTGTTTTATTACTTTGAATTTTTTTTGTTGGCATTTGAAAGAGGAGATGTAATGAGAATATGTTTGAAACATTTTTTTTTTTTCCAGGATAAGTGTGATGGAACCAAAAAGTATGTGGGTTTGACGTGTCATCATTGTAAGAACTTAACGAACGAGAGTGATCTTATCTTCTGTGAAAAATGTACCAAGAAGTATTGCAATGAATGCATCAAGAGATGGTAAGTATAATCTACACTTTAGTATTACGTTACTAGTTTATGATTGCAGTTTTCCTTCCTTAACCAGTCAGGAGAGTTTTAATTTCCATTATTCTTAATCTCAATAGGTATTCAGATAGAACAAGTGAGGAAGTCAGAGCTGCTTGTCCATTCTGTATGAAGAATTGCAATTGCAGAGGTTGTTTGCGGTTGCCTTTGGTTGTCAAGGTAAAGGGGGTTTGAGATCACCTGTTTTCTTGTCAATCTTACTGAGATTGGATGTCTCCTTCATTTTGATTTTTTCTTCTAAATCTCAGCCTCGAAGTGAAAAAGACATAAATGTCAAGTTCGAGCAGTTGCAGTACCTATTACTTAAAGTTCTCCCAGTTATTAGGGATATTTTTGCAGAGCAGAGCCGTGAACTAGAGATTGAAACAACAATTAGAGGTATGGTCTCTTGGTCTTCACTTGTGCTATCCTCTCATTTCTTCTATTTTCCACTCACGAACCTGTTTTATTCTAGGACTCCCTGTGACAGAAACTAATATTACTAGGTGCAAAATTGACCCAAGTGAACGCATATACTGGTAAAATTTCAAAGCTCAGCTAGCTCCTTTGCTCTTTCCTTACTTCTTGGCTGATCTTTCTAGCTTTCTTCTTGGGGAAAAACTTACGTTATTGAATTTGCATACTGTTTCTTGTATCCTTTGCAAATAGACAGTAGGGAGAGATAATCTAATTTAGCGATTGTTACCAGTTTCACGAGAAGATGTGATAGCAATCTAATGGTTAAACAAGGGAATAATAAACGGAATGACTTAGGGGGATAACTAGGGTGGTTTTATTGGTAGGTGATTCATGAGATTATGATCTTATTAAGTAGCTTCATTTCTATTGTATTTTCATTTGAATTTAAATAAGCTTCACATGTGAAGCAAGGGGCAGGGAGCTGTTTCCATAATTATTGGTTTAGCCCAGGGGACAAGGGTTCTACACCTTGTGGGGGAAACCTTGAATTCGTTTCGTTTTGTCTTGAAAACTTTCTTCTTTTCTTGTAACTGTTCTTTTCTCTATCAAATGGGTCAATCTCTGGTAAATTCCGCAAAGTAATGACAAGGATGTACGCATGGATGGCACGGATGGAAGCGATAGAGAAGAACCAACAAGAGGTGAACCAGAGATTGATGTCTCTGGAGGAGTCCAGGATATTCTTCAAGGAGTTGCTGTCAAACCTAATTCAAGAGGTTCCAAAAAACTTGATTATCGAGAGCTAACTCCTACTGATTTAGTGTTAATAGGAAGTGACGTGGGCACAAATGTCCTTCTGAGGATGCTGAGGCAGGAAAAGGGTCTCTTCGATGGTTCGGTAGGAAAACCGATCTTTAACAAAGCGCTTGGACATACAATAATTCGATGGATATTACCTCCATTGGATGGATAAAAAGGGCAGGATAATATTTTATTCATCCAATGCACCCCAGACCATGTGAAGGTCTTTCATGTGTATGGAGGGTCCAACCCTCAATCCGATGCGGTGGTCCCAACAATTAGTTTCAGACATGGAACTAATTCAAGGATGTGAAGCTGGAACCATTTTGGAGATCTAACATAAAGAGAAAGTATGGAATATTGATATGTCTTGGGAAGCATTTACCGGTGGATGAGAGGAATGAAGAGGAGCTGGATACTGAGCTGGCACGAAATAGAAGTTGTTTTAAGGATAAGAAGAAGAAGTTAGTTGGAGAATAACAGAATGTGAGAAGTACTATACACAGATGAAGAGCATTGTAGTAGAGATCATGCATGTATTGATGTTGCAAAGAGGACTAGAACGTATGGCTCTGTTCTTGGATGATAAGAGAGGAGAATGGTAACTACAAACTTACCAAATATACCCACATAGGACTACCTTTTGAGAAAGGTTCATTTATTTGGCTTCAAAAGGCCATTCTCGACCTCTACTCTTGTGGACACTTTTTTCTACTAGGCAGGACTGATATCAATCTAATTGTTAAATCAGTGGAACAATAGAAAGGAAGTAATGTGTTGATTTGATTGGTAGGTGATTGATTGATTAATTTAAATTAAGCTTCACATGTGAAGTGATGGAGGGATTCTTTACCTTTTTTGAATACTTTCGGGTCTCTTTGGATCTGGCTTATTGGGTTTATTGCTCATTAGTTCTCTTTATATCCAGAAGAACTGAAGAGTTTGCATATTGAATACAGCATGACATAGTTTCGGTTAGCCAACTGTTATCTGTTTCTTTGAATTGCATCTCATCCTTGATTCAAAGGTATTTTTCTATGAATTTTTATGCAGCATTACTCATTATGCTATGTTTCCTTGTTTCTTACAATCTTTCCGCCCCTGTACGACAGTGATCTCTGCCGCACATCCATTGCCAATTTTCACAGAAGCTGCCCGAATCCAGATTGTTCATGCGATATATGTCTTGCTTGCTGCAAGGAATTAAGAGAGGGTTTCTATGATGAAGAGAGGGATGGGAAGATAAATGCAGAAGGGACAGGATATGAATGGCGAATCCAAGCAGGTCAAAGAAAAGATTCCGGAGCCTATGTTCCTTTGCATTTCTCTAATTGGAAGCTTAATTCAGACGGTAGCATTCCATGCCCTCCAATAGAGTGTGGTGGTTGTGGTACTTCAACACTGGAGTTGAGACGCTTATGGAAAAAAGATTGGGTTGAAAAATTAATAACGAATGCAGAGGAATGTACTCTGCATTTTAGGCCACCAGATGTGGATATTGCTCATGAATGTTCCTCTTGCATTACCAATTCTGATTCCATTAGAAGGCAGGCAGCGTTTAGGAAGAATGCTCATGATAATTTCTTGTACTCCCCAAATGCTGTTGATCTGGCTGAAGACGATATTGCTCATTTTCAGTCGCATTGGGTGAGGGCGGAACCTGTGATAGTCAGAAATGTTCTCGAGAAGACATCTGGACTAAGTTGGGAACCAATGGTTATGTGGAGGGCTTGTAGGGATATGGATCCAAAGTTTAAATGTAAAGAAGAGGCGAAAAAAGTGAAAGCTTTGGATTGCTTGGACTGGTGTGAGGTCAGTCAACCCATGTCTATGACTCTTATGTGTTTTAATACTTGATATAAATGCTTCCTAAGAAGTATACACATTACCATCCCTCTCTTTTGTAGGTTGAAATAAATATTCATCAGTTTTTTGAAGGCTACTTAAAAGGCCGCATGCATCGGAACGGTTGGCCAGAAATGTTGAAATTGAAGGATTGGCCTCCGTCAACTTTATTTGAGAAGCGCCTTCCAAGGCATAATGCTGAGTTTATTGCTGCACTGCCTTTCTTTGATTACACTGACCCAAAGTCTGGTATCCTAAATCTCGCAACAAGACTTCCTGAAAAATCCTTGAAGCCAGATCTTGGACCCAAGACATACATTGCGTACGGTTTCCATGAAGAGCTTGATAGAGGAGATTCAGTGACAAAGCTACATTGTGATATTTCTGACGCGGTATGTGCACCTATTCTTTTTCATACTTTCTTAATTATTCAGAGACATAAAACCTTACATTTTTACTTTCTGAGGTGATCTTAAGCTGATTAAAGAGTTATCGTACTGAAACGGAGCTGTACATTCTATCACTTATACATCGGATATTAATTGTTCTTTGTAATTGGGTTAGGTCAATGTGCTGACACACACAGCTAAAGTGGAAATACCTCCCAAGAAGTATCAAAACATAAAAGTAGAACAGGAGAAATATGAAGAAGCCAAGTTGCATAAACAATGTGCGGGCCAAGGGACAGAGGCTAGTGAACTTGAAAACAAGTCACTGAAAGAAGTGAGTGATAAACAGGATTTAAAGGACAAGACAGCTAACAAAGAACAATCAAATAGCAGTTCGAGACCGTCGGGATCACAAGAAGTTGATAAAGTATTTGTTTCAAAAGGTATTGCGAGAATTCTGAAAGAACTCTCTCCCAATTTTATGTATAATACATAATATTACTTAATATGGCTTAATCTCAGGTGACTGTACTAACACTGAAAGAGCTGATCCTATGGAAGGGTCTTCTGGTTCATCATCTTGCTTTATTGCTATGGAACTAGGTCATGATCCGAAGGCAAATGCAGATTTAATCCCTAAGGAGAATGTAACACTGACAAACAAATCAATTGCTGACGAGAATCATAAGGACATATGTTCAAATACAGAGAGATTATCTCCAAAATACCAAAGAGAAGAGGATCCCTTGGGGGAGAAAGGACTAATGATGCCAACACCCTCGCGGGATACAGAGTTTCATCCCCCACAACCTGTTGTGAGTACAAGTGAGGAATCCATACAAGAGCAGAAACTGGATGCTCCAAAAGAAACTGATGGCAATGCCAATGAAAGGTCAAAGGCTATGCATGGTGGTGCTGTCTGGGATATCTTTCGAAGAGAGGATGTTCCAAAACTTATTCAGTTTTTGAAAAAGCACAAGCATGAGTTTCATCACATCAATAACGAACCCGTGAAATCCGTATGTATCATCTCATACATCTCTTGTAAATGATTGGTATTGAATTAGTCACTGCGTGAGAAATCTAAAATTTGGTGCACTGTTTAATTTTAGGTTACTCACCCAATTCATGACCAGACTTTATTCTTGAGTGAAAGCCAGAAGAAACAGCTGAAGGAGGAATACGGTAAGATTCTGGTCTGGTACTAAAACCTATTTAGCATTACAAGCTGATTTATCTTCTTTTCTATGGCGAATGGTCTATAGATGTTTTTTTTATATGCAGATATTGAACCATGGACCTTTGAGCAACACCTGGGCGAAGCTGTATTCATACCTGCAGGTTGTCCTCACCAAGTGAGGAATAGACAGGTAAGCGAACGGTTAAATTCCCTTTTCTCGACATATCATGTTTATGAATCTAGAACTTGCATCTTTTTTCATTCATCTAGATTTGCTCATTCACTGTCATTTTCCGCAAAAAGCAATAAAGTTCAAAATTCTATGCATTTGAAATGTTAATGATCCTAAAATTCAGACTGTTTCCAGTCTTGCATAAAGGTGGCACTAGACTTTGTGGCTCCTGAAAGCGTTGAAGAATGCCTTAGGCTAACACAGGAGTTCCGGAGATTACCAAAAGACCACAGATCTAGCGAAGATAAACTGGAGGTGCACTATAATTTCATAATATCTGAATATTTCTGAATCACATTGGAACTGAAGCATTTTTTAAGCTAAAATTCTAGTTTTAGCTTAACCTTTTTTCATTTCTCTTCTCACTGCATTGCAGCTTAAGAAAATAGCACTTTATGCTGCGAGCTCAGCGATAAGAGAGGCAAAAGAGCTAATGCAAAACTTCACGATGCAGTGATGCCTAACAAAAGACAAGGTAAGCTCCACATTGAACGACTTGGTTTGTCCTCAATGATTAAATCTGAGAAACCTTCTTTTTGTTTGTTACAGGACAAACTCCCACGTAACATTATTGGATCCGTAAACTGTAAACCTTTTCTTCTCGTTTACTTGTTGTAACGACAATAGTAAGATTCTTTCTCTACTTTAAATTAGTGGAGTCTGAGAAAATGTGAGATAAGTTTAGAAACACGGGTCGGTTAACTTTAAGTTTAATTCAACCCATATGCTGGCTGAAGAAGATCTTTCCATAATCAAGCTTTTGACAACAATAATAAAGAGGTGCATCTTTGTACTCTCTTAGAAAGATTAATGTTAATGTCTTCATTCAGAATATTTGTCAGTCAAAGCTTCACTCTGTTTTGTTTAAAGTAAACTCTTCTCTATGGACACGGTTGGAATTGTGTTACTAACTTACTAGCCTAAGTGTTATGCTATAGGCCACTTGGGCCATCGATTTAATTGGAGAAGAAAGAGGAGAGCGATTGGGAAAGTGATTATCTTGGTGGATTAAGGAAAAAATTACAGCTGATATTACACATGTCACATGTGGGTTGTGTACAAGAAGAGAACTTCAAAAGGATAACAGAACTTTTGGAGTTGCATTTGGTTCTTCATTTCTTGGGAAGCAATTTCTTTGGGAGCTTATCGAGTGGCGTTGACTTCAGTAAGAACAGCCTTGCAGCCCGCTCTTGCAATGTCCCTCCGCATTTCAGTCCACGTGACTGAAGCTCAGTTTTCAATCTCTCCATCCCTAAAACCTGAAACCAAAACACACATATGGATACACAGGTTTAGTATTGATTCATGCAACACATGAAATAGCAGGCAGTTGTACATATAGCGATTATATTTTCTGACATTATGGCCAAAGACTTCATTTTGATTTTGAATGTATGAAAGACCATACATACCTCCATATCTGTTGCTGAATTGTAGCCATCAAAGTTAAGCGGTTCAACAGGTTTGCAACACACTGCATCAGCAGACTCGGTTTCTCCTGCAGCTCCTCCTGTCTTTACTTTAGAAACACTGCCTTGATTATTAACAGCTACAGACGTTTCACAAGCTACTTGGACCAAATCATTTCCGGAGTCTCCACTTGAATTCTCCTCCTTTTCAGTTTGACCCATTGCATCAGCAACAGCTACAGGTGAATCATCCATCTTCTCTTCGTTAATCACTTGGACACAAATGGTCTCTCCCTTAACTACATCTGAACTTTGGTGCACTAAAATGTCTTTTTCTTCCTCTGAACCGCTATTGCATGACGATTTACCAGAAGAATCAGCATCATGGGCTCCATCCACAACAGAGCCTGAGCTTTCATCAGTATCCTTATCTGAAACAACTTGGCCACCATTATTTATAACAACAGGTTTCTCATCTTCCTCATCGCTGCTATCATCATCACTGTCACTATCTTCAACAGCTCTCTTTCCCTTCCTGAAAAAATAAAACACATTATCAATGACAAGCAACAGAGATATAAGAACCCCAAGTAACAAAATTACATCCAGATACGAGACTACAGTCTAAAGACCCACCATTAGCATCGAAAGTTCAGAAAAAGAACAACTTTTGACAATCAATCAACATAAGAAGCTTCATAAACTAAAACTAGGAAACACAGATTTCAATAGAACATAAGTTAAACACAGATCAATCAAATTCCCTAAAACGATGGAAAGACAAAAGAGATAGTTGATACCATATCTTGAGTCGTTTCTTCTTTTCAGATCCTGCATTTACCATCCCTTTCCTCTTCCCATTCTGAAAAGATTCTTTCAAAGCCAACTCCACCGCCTCGATACACTTATCAGATTCTTCCCTATACTTCTTCACATACTTCTGCGTAGCTCCATTTCCAACTCCTTGTTTCACTTTATTCGCTTGCTTCTTCAGAAACTCATGGGCCAATTTCTCAAGCTTCCTCTCTTCTTCTCCTTCCTTCCACTCCTCAAGCCTCTTCTCCGCGTTCACATGCCTCAATCTCCTCCCACTCATATCCCTACACGCATCGAAATTGTTTGTCTTCTTCTGCCCAGCTTTCGTCCCCGAACCACGAAGTAGAGATCCGAACCCTCCTTTACCTCCACGGAGGGAAAAGACAAGGTTCACGGTGGCGTCAGGCTGCGAAATCGAGGATCCGTCGGAGATTTGATATCCTCCGCATATCAATCGCTGTAGATGCGTCGGAATCTTCGTATGCTCGAAGATCCGCTGCTTGATCTGGTCGCCATAGGCTAACGGAGAGGAGAAAGTTAGGGTTACTGATTTTCCGTCGAGTAGTCTCACGAAAAACTGCAACGGCTTAGAACTTTGATCCGCCATCGATTTCGATTCTAAACCTTGGACGAAGAACAAGAAGAAGAAGCTTTTCTGGAGAGAAATCGAAGAGAGAGAAGGGGAAAAATTAGAAAGACGAGCCCTAAAGTCTCGCTGCTTGTTGGGCTACGATTATATCTTATCCACACTTTTGGGCTTATGACTAAAAGGGCTTTCTATTCTCTGAATCTTAGTCGGTTACGCATTGGAACAAATTACTCGTAGATAAATATAAACATGATACTGTAGATTGTTGACAAAAAAAAAAATAAACATGATAGATTGTATGTTATTATTTTTATGCTAAATCGTATGTTATTATTGGTAAACATGTTTTTTTTTCCAGCTAAATTTATTAATATCAAACAGAGTTTACAAAGCCATTATAGAAAATCCGAAAACAAATTAGCAGAAGTAAACATGTTCTGTTTAAAAACACATTAAATCCTTAAAACCATTTTAAAATAAATTTGTAATATTTACTTGAAATTTTTTTTAGAGAAGAAAATGTAAGGTTATCTAAAGTTATCTTATCCATATAGCCATGTTTTTTATTGTATGATAACAAATTTCTAAATTTCTGTAATTTTATTTTAGTTTAAGCTTTAATGTTGTTGACTATAATATACAAGTGGTAAAGTGGACACATGTGTAAGAGATGTTTAAGGGTTTAGAAGATGATTGGCACTAAAATCAGGCTCGGAGGGTTTAGGTGGGAGCAAAGGAAGGTTGTTGGTACGCAGATTGCGAAGCGCGTTTGAAGCAAACCGCGATGCATATAATGTTGCAACCAGGCTCGATGCCGCATCGCGTTCACGTTTTGCGATAGCGTTTCGGAAGCGATCTTCTTCTTCGGTTAATGACCTAGCTAGTTTCCTCCGGCAATGTCTCCGCCACGCCGCTTGTATGAAAGATGCTCCCCATGTTCTCCATTGTACCGAATAAAACCTGACATTTAAACCGAATTAAACCAAACAATCAGAGAAACAGAGATCCTTCAAAAGAGGCCAAACCTGAAAGTATGTTGTAGCTGTTTGCTATGGAGTCGTCTGAATTGCGAAGCAACGAGCTTGAGATCTTCTGCTGCAAGAGCAAAGGCTTCTACTTCGGTTAAAGCTTGCACTGTTCTCGTTGAGATCGGAAAATGAGACGAAGACTGAGGATCCAATGCCCATGTGAGAAGATCGTCGCCGCAAAAGTCGCTGGCTTTGAGGTATGCGGCGTTAAAGAAGCCGGTCCGGCCACCGTTTGTGGTGGCGCTCATAAGTTTTCCTCTCATGACAAACAACATCTCCTCCACTGGATCTCCTTCTCGAATTGCATAGCTGTTTTCGGTGTAGAGCACTGGTTTTAGCTTGTCGCACACGGCATCTAGCAATTGCTCATCCATTATCTCGAACAGAGGCACCTACAATAAATTGAATTGATTAGAGATTATTTTAACTGTGATTCAAAGAGAGAATCTGGAAGCCCTTACTTTCTTGAGGAGATCGAGGCAAAAATGGCGTTTGATGTCTCTCCTGAGGTCTTTAGGGAGATTACGCAGAAGGTTTTCTTCTTCAACCCCTCTAGTTTCTTGCCATTTGTATTGTTCATACCTTCTGATACGTTTCCTCAGGTCATCCGGTAACATTCGATGAGACATCCAATGCTCTGCGTCTCTTTTTCTCACTCTCATTTCCTCTTCCCGAACTGTTGTCGATTCCAAGTATTTCTGTAATGGAAAGTGGACAAATCAGTGTTTTTTTTTTTTATCTTCCTTGTTGCTTAAGTGTGTTTTGAAAGTAAGGTAGTGAAAGGAGTGGCTTAAAACCTGCATATTGCCGATAAGTAGTGCGAATAAGACTAGTCCAGATATGCAAATTGATACAGCAAATATGATTTCCCCAACGAATTTGCTCGTGTTGAGATTTTGTCCCAATGCACTGCAACAAGAAAAAGCAAGTGATCAGACACACTTTTGATACATATCTAGTTAAATATGCAACTGGAGAGGCACTGCTTATCAGCCTTCAAGTGTGTCACATGACTACTTAATTACTAATAACGGGTTCGGCATGAAATTGTTCTAACTAGAACGAGAGTTACAAACCTTAAATTACGCAGACCCCACCAGAAGCAGTAGAAGAACTTCTTCCAGAAATCATCTGATTCAACAATCCCACTCTTTAAAGCATCAGTAAAGATGCCAAAGTTGAAAACCGTTGAATCTTTTATATCATCAGGGTTGATAAACGGACACGAGGTAGTTAGGAAATCGTTTTTAACAGTACTGTTTCCATCACAGTAGAGAAATTTAAAATCACACCCTTCTGGTCTTTTCTCGCAAGCTTCACGCCAGCATCTGTCTTCTCGTTCTACTGATATTAAGTACCATAAGGCTCCAAACACCTAGAGAAGTAAAGTTATCAGATAAACTTGATCAATCAATCAACATTTGGGACGCCTGTATAATAATTAATCTGAATGATTTTGGGACTCACATGACTGGCTAACATATAAAGAGATAGGTTCCAAGCAGCTCCAGCCCAAGCTGTTTCAGTAACTATGCCAGATGTTCTAGTCACCTCACTGTAAAGTGGATAAATACGAAGGATCCTGGGAATGTATTGAGCACATATGACAGTGATCAGGTAGTCTTTTGTGAGCAAATAGACCGGCTTGTTGACATTGGGGATAATAGCTAAGACTACAAGCTGCAGAAGAAACAAGAGAATATTGAACCATCAAAGAACCACTAGCTAAAAACCATTAGCAACTTAACGGATCATATGTCTAGTCATGTACCTGTGGGAGTGGAAGGATAGAAAGAACATCGATGATGAAGTACGAGGAGAGGTACTTTATAGCTATTGCTTTAGGATCATCTACCAACTCGCCTCTTCCGAAAACCCGGGAAGAAGGAGAGATATAAGCTGTTCTAAACTGAAACACAATGTGAATGATGTAGAAGGCATCTATAAATGTTCGAAGCACACTAGCTGCTATCTCCAAGTTGTGGTGCAAATTAAGGCAGAGCCTTTTTCCATCAACAATGGGAATATAGAAAAACAGCGGATCAATCGCCAAAGCAACCACTGAAGCAAAAAGAAAGATTTTGTTCCAGTTCTGCAAAAAAGAGCCTTGTGGGTTTATGATGTTCTTCTGTGTGGTGCTAGACTCACTCTTCTTATGTGAATCAAAACTTAATGGTTTCTTAAAAGTCCTGATTTTATCTGAACCTTTCTCAAATCCTCTACGAACATTCTTCAAAACTGCGTTTAGAGATGGTCTAGCTTTTCTTCCGTAACCATACTCTGTGGTTAATGATGATCCCTCTGAAATCCAATCTCTGAACCTAAAAAAAAACCATCAGCCAACAACATTTTCTTCCTGAGATCTTACAAAAACAGAGTGATGATCATTCATATCCATAGTCTCTCAGTGAATTGATTATAAAAAACAGAGAGAGAGAGAGAGAGAGAGAGAGATTGAAGCAAGCTAACAACAACCTTACACGATTGTCGCGGCCAAAAGTCATAAGTCAAGCTTTTTTGCTATTCTTCGACGGATCCTTAATCATAAGAAAAAATCCCAAAATCAAAATTAGGGTTCTGGTCAAAGCTTACTTTCAAATCTTCTTCCCATGCCCAATTAAAATCTGGGAATCACGGCGAAAAAAAATAAAAGCAGAAAATAACTGACGACGAGAGAGAGAGAGTAACATATCGAAGAATACAGTTACAGAAAATACAAAATACGAGACGAAGAAGAAAAAACGGAAACTAGAAAACAAACATTCATATCGCTCTTATCTCCGAAACTTACCAGAACGTCCAAGTAAACTGATCAGCAGCGATTAAGTAAAGTTATCGTACGATTTTTTCGATGAACTGAAATTGGAAATTTCTCAAAGTTAAAATTCTCTGAGAATTATTTCTCACGCAGTCAAATAAGTCTTCATCGTCAAGCTTGGCATGGCGCTGGAAGATGGAGACTCAATGGCAGTTTCTTCGAAATTGGAGCATTTGTTAAAATTAATAAGACAAAAGAGAGGGAAAAATAAAATTAATAAATAAAAGTCAAACTAGGTGTGAGCCGAAAACATTTAATGGGCTTAATCCTAATAACCCCTAATAAAAGCCTATTAAGCCCAATTCGATATTCAAAATCGAACCCACCGGCCTAACTAACTGTCCAGTGTTCCCTCAATATTTTTATAAGGGTCTGTTCTTCTTCCTTCTTCATCGTCTTCATTAGTTCCTCCGCGTAGCTCTCGTAATCTGAAGACGTCTTCACCGTCAATGTTCGTATTTCCGACGAGATTTCCCGATCATCACTGGTTTATTTTCACGGCGAGGTTAGTTATCGTTTTATTTCTTTATTTTCATGTCTTCGTACTTTCAAAGTCGGGAATTTTGCCGCCATTTTCAGTAAAAGGTTGATTCTACATTGTCTAGATTCATCTTATAGTTTCAATTGTTTCATTTTAGTTTTATAAAATCTTCGATTAGGGGAAAAACCTCTTTCTTGGTTTTCTTTTCAAAACAAATTCGGTAAGCAGATTTATAGTATTGTGATTTGTCATCAAATCTGGTCGAAATTAGAATCAGTAGATTTTGGATCCAGAGAATTATTCCTGATGCGTATTTGGTTTTTTCAGGCGATTTGTAAATCTGATCAAGAATGTCAGATTCTGATGAACCTGTGCAAGAATCTCAACTTGCTGAGCAAGAATCTAAGTCTCAAAAAGGTGAAATGACTAAAAACGTAAAGAAAAGAATGCTGTATGCAGACGAAGATGATGATTCCAAAAACGAAAGCTCCAGATTAGACAACTTAAGGAATGTCAAAAAACCAACATGGAGGAAGCTTGAAACTGACTTTGAGCCAACAGGGGAAGAGGATGATGCATTGCCCTTAAATTGTTCCATTTGCAGAAAACCATTCTTGAATCCTGTTGTCACGAATTGCGAGCATTACTTCTGCGAGAAGTGTGCTCTAAAGGTAAACACATTTTTCGAATATCGAAACTGGTTTGGCTAATTTCTGAGAAACATACTGAAAACAGAGTTTCTCCTTGTTGTTTGATTTCGTGAAACAGCATCACACTGAGAACAATAAGTGTTTTGTGTGTAACGAGCCAACTCTGGGGGTTTTCAACACAGCCGTGGAGATCAAGCAACGAATAGAAGAAGAACGTGAGAAAGCCAGAGGTTTGTAAAAGCAAAATTCTCTGTTTTTGCCAATGTTTTGACACCAAAAAAACCCATTCTTATTAAACGATCGGTGATGTCTCTCTGCAGCCATGGTGAAGGAGGCGTCAGAAATGGTGGAAAAGGCATCGATAATGGTGGATGACGCGAAGGCTGTAGCAGAAAAGGCGGTAAAAATGGTGAAGGAGGTTGAAACAATGGTGGAAAAAGCGGCGGCCATGGCGACTCAGGCGGGAGAAACGGCGGAGATGGCAGCTGAGATAGTGCAAGAAGCTGATCTCATGATGGAGACGGCGAAAGCCGATATGGCCAAGGCGTTTGCGGTGATGAAGACGGTGGCGTGGAACGTGTAAAAATTTAGTAGAAGCAGTCAGTCACACGTGAAAACTGAAAACAGAGTTTTATATTTTTGGATAATGAAGTTTGCTAGTATCTAGTATTTCAAGAGTGTATAGAATTTTTTTCAAAAAAATTGTTGGTTCGTTGGATATTCGGTTTAATCGATTTGACTCCAAAAGCTTTTTGCCTGTAATTTTATGCTGACATAACTTCTTATACGTTTCGTCTTATAGCAGTGTGTGTGATTGTTGCTACTGTGATCTCATGCTGACATCATTTAAAGTAAGATTCTCACAAGATTCTTCTTTCTATCTACTTTTTAGAGAAGATGATAATATTTTGGAGATAGGTGTCATAAAAATTGGGAAGCTTATTTGGCTGGAGAAGAGAGATAAACACGTGCTAAAGTCAATTGCTAATCCAAAAAGGTAGACGACAAACCAATAAATCCACGACACGTTATCTGTTTAAGGATTTGTCGGTTCATCGTAAATCCGTTGGTGGATTAATATGTCGGTGGGTTCGTTGATTTTTGAGCCTAACCAACCAAAACTAAAATTTTAAAAAATCAAAACTTTTGCAAATCAATAAAAGCCATTTCTTTACTCTATTTGTTTCGATTTTATCCACTCCCAAACCAGATTCCTCAAAAGGAAAGAAGAAAAGAAGACTAAAGACTCTGATCGGAATCGGAGATGGAGATCATCGGAGCAGACGATTCAGAGATGTTCGGAGCTCTCGTGACGGCGCAGTCCTTACGATTGCATCATCGTCACCATTGCAGAGAGGACCAGTGTACCTCTGTTCTCGTCAATTACATTAAAGCTCCTGTTCATCTCGTACGCGCTTCAATTCTCTCATCCTCTCATTTTTTTGCATCAAGGATTTGTTTTTCAGTTTATTTCCATTCCTATTTTGTACACCGTGAAATTAAAATTTTTGCCGGATTTAGGGTTCCCGATCTTTCTATTTTTGTCTTCCGATTTTCGCTTAATTTTTCGTTTTATTTTCCTTTCTAATTCGCTGTGAATTGAAATTTCGCCGATTTTGGGTTCCGTTTTACCTTTTGAACTTTTTGTCTTAAAAAAGCTAACGATGGTGTATATACATACATGAGTCAGGTTTGGTCACTTGTGCGGAGATTTGATCAGCCGCAGAAATACAAACCATTTGTAAGCAGATGCACTGTTTATGGTGATCCTGAGATCGGTAGTCTCAGAGAAGTAAATGTCAGATCTGGTCTTCCTGCGACCACAAGTACCGAGAGATTAGAACAGCTTGATGATGAAGAACACATCCTCGGTATCAACATCATTGGTGGTGATCACAGACTTAAGGTGACTATATCTAGGGAACTTCATAGCCTTTTACACAGATTCAGAAACATTTAAGGTTCTTATAATGATCATTTTTTATGCAGAATTACTCGTCGATCTTGACTGTACATCCTGAGATGATCGATGGGAGGTCAGGAACTATGGTGATTGAATCTTTTGTTGTGGATGTTCCTCAAGGCAACACCAAAGATGATACATGTTACTTTGTGGAATCACTCATAAAGTGTAACCTCAAATCCTTGGCTTGTGTCTCTGAAAGATTGGCTGCTCAGGACATTACTAATTCCATCGCTACATTCTGAAACACTTCCCACGGATACAGAGAGAATAATCACACTGCAGCCTTTGAAGATACGGAGAGAAGAAAATCATACAGCAACCATTGAAGATATGGGTCGATGTGTCGCACTTACAAACTCAGTGAAGGGAAGAAAGATCCAGTGTGTTTAGAATCTTCCGTTTAAGAATTCTTTAGTCTGGTCATATATATGTAGAAGCACACGTGGTCTCGCTTCTTTGTTCAGATCAGCTCCATAGGCCATTCTCGAGCCTGTGGTACAAGTTTTGATGTAATTTGTTTTTATGGTGTTTGTTGGACAGTGTCTGTATTTACGCACCATTGTAAGAAAAAACAGAGGTAGTTAGTATCTATATCACCAGGAGTCGTTGCAGGAACATTTTCCGTCTCTGAAATGATGAACTCGAGCCCCCTCTTGTAAAACAATCTCACAGTTTCTCAAAACCGATATGTATTTAGCTACAGTGTGGCAATCGGAACATATATTTGTGTTCTTGACCACTCTTATAGGAGCTATGCCTTTCTTCTTGATGAGACCATAGGTCATTGCTAACTTCTCTGTATGTCCCATAAGCAGCTTCTCTTTCTCTGATTCACTTACATCTTGGTGTATACAACTTGTGTCTGGCACATAACCTGATTTCTTCATCTCAGAGATTATTTTGTACAGCTCAAAGTATATCTCTCCTTCATCAGGATGTGCTTTTCCATCTGCATAGAAGACATGAACCGTGTGATCGATCTGAATCCAACTCCACAGATCCTGGACTCTCACTCTGTGATTCCTCATTGAGTTCCGTATGTGTTCAACATCTTCCCATCTGTTCAAATTACTGTACAATTTTATCATCATCATGTAGTTAGCTGAATTGTGCGGTTCCAGCACTTGCAGCCTCTTCCAAGCGATTTCTGCAAGTTGTAGGTCACTGTGGATCTTACAAGATGAAAGAAATGCACCCCATATAGTTGCGTCAGGTTTTAACGGCATTGTTTGAATGAAGTCCCAGGCTTCATCAAGATAACCCGACCTCCCGAGCATATCTACCATGCAAGAGCAGTGTTCGATAGTCGGGATTATACCATACTGAGACCTCATAAGATCAAAGTATTTCCACCCTTCTTGGACAAGACCTGAGTTCTTACAGACAGACAAGACAGAGGTAAACGTTATAGCATCCGGTTCCATACCCGCGTCAAGCATGGCATTGAAAATCGCAATCCCTTCTTCGCCTCCCCTAAACATGGCATAACCCATGATCATACAGTTCCAAGAAGCTAGTGGTTTGTTCTTAATGCCCCAGAAAACTCTACTCGCGCTTTGCAGATCCCCTGATTTTACGTACATATCTACTAGTGCAGTTGCAACATATGAATCGCAAATTAAATTATTCCTCAAACAGAAGCTGTGAACCTCTTTGCCACTGTATAGTAGACTCAAGCAACCTAATATCCTAAGCAAGCTGGATATAGTGGCTGAGTTCGGACGGACACCTTCTTCCTGCATTTTAATGAAAACTTTGAGAGCATTCCTGAAGTTTCCATTTTTGGAACATCCTGACAAAATGGCTGTCCATGAGACCATGTTAGGCATCACACCGTTCTCCTTCATCTTCCCTATCACAGCCAAAGCTTTCTCAGTTTTTCCCCAAGTCGCATAGCCCGAAACCAGATTGTTCCATGTAACAGCATCAGGTTTTATCCCTTCCTTCTCCATTCTACTCATCAAAGCTTCAGCATCCTTTAGCAGACCGGCGTACGAAAGTCCCGAGATGAGTGAATTCCAAGCAACAATGTTCTTCTCATCCATCATATCAAAAACCATCCGGGCGTAAGGCAAGCAGCCAGTTTTAATATACATGTCGATCAATGTGGTTTCTACATAGACATCGTACCAAAGCTGATTTCTTATTACGTATCCGTGAATCGCTTTTCCAAGTTTAAGAAGCCCTGGTTCAGCAACAGCTTGAAGAAGACTGCTTATTGAGCTCGTGTTTGGTTTCAGACCAGCAATTTGCATCCTCTTCAATACCGCAATGGCATCTCTGGATAAGGCTTTAGAAGCATAACCTGACAAAAGAGAGTTCCATGTCACTATATCTGGTTTCAGACCACATGTCTCCATTTCTTCCAGGAGACCCATAGCATCATCCACATAACCAAATTTCGTATAACTCGATACAATCGAGTTCCACGAAGACAAATTCCCGTCTTTCATCGAATCGAAAACTTTCCTGGATGACTCAAGCTTGCCATTCCTTGAGTACATGACAATCAAGGAGTTACACATCGACACATGTTCAAACCCACGTCTCAGAACATACCCATGAATCTGTCTCCCTTCTGCTAAACCTTCATGGTTGCTACAAACCTGCAAAAGCTTAACCATTGTTGTATCATAAGCTTTTGCACCAGAAAACTGCATCTCTCTGAACAGTGTCACAGCCTTTTCCCAATTCCCACTCCGCAAGTTCACCATTACGATCTCGTTCCACGCAAGATCATCTCTTTTAGGCAATTCATCGAATATCTTGTTAGCAATATCCAAACTCACACACCTTCCATAGAAACCCATCAACGCAGAAGCCAGGCGTGTGTCTGAGTTATCGAACCCTCTCCTGATCAAACCGCCATGGATAGTGAACCCCAGAAACCGATACATGAGAACAGCACAAATCCTCAAAACCATTGCAAAAACTAATCCATCGAAAATTACTCCTTTGTTCTGTAACTGAACAAATTCCTCTAAGACCCTATACTTCTCTACTCCGAAATGCTCCATCTCTTCCACGAAATTTCTCCATGAAACTTGATTCCGAGGGAAACTCAGGAAGAAAACATAACTAGCATATCCAAATTCTCCGAATTCAAGGTAACGAGAGATCAAGCTCTTAGCTATAAACTCCAAGTCGAATCGATCGAATAACTTCATCAACCGAGCATGAGTAGCTTTAACAGAAACCAGATTTCTGCATCCATCTAGCTCTTTCAACGGATGAAAATCCCAACTTGAAGACGACGGTTCCAGAGAAATTGAGATTGGTATAGATTCAAACGACTCATGCTTGATGTCCAGAGCAAAACTGGCCGAAGCAGGGTTAGTAAGATATCTTCTCTGTTGTGACTGATGAAGAAACAATGAGCTGTAACAATGGCGGTAAGTTACAGAGAATTTCTCCATTTTATTCACTTCACAAGTTCCAGATAAGACTCATCACTTTTATTTCACTATGAACTTAAAACGCAGCGTTTTATATCTTTTAAGATTCATCACTGCAGAAGCAAAATTAATTTTACTCATCTAAACACTACAAAAAGTTGAGAAAGATTTAACATCATTCTCAAGTATTCTTACAACAAAGCAACCAACATACATAAACTTGAGCTATTAGTGTTCATCTTCAAGAATGATACAAGGCAAGTAAACATTTTTCATGGGACTAATCTGTAATAATCTCTACCACTTTTCTCTTGGAGTACCATCAGGGAACACAGGAGTAAGTACTTTTTCTTCCTTCTTTCTAGGACTACTTGATTTTCTACTTGAAGGACTCAATCCAATCTTCACGCTACCTTCTTCTTCTTCATCATCATCAAAGTTAGGAGGCACGTCTTCTTCTCCTTCGTCATCAGTCCAATCACCATCATCATCATTGTCACCATCTTCACCTTCCAAGTAACCATCAACATCAGACCATTCTTCAGCATCACTTTCTTCTTCCTCCTCACCCTCTGCATCACTTCCATCCATCTGTTCGTCGCTTCCTTCTTCGTCCCTCTTGGGTCCTCCTCTCCTTGGGAATCTCGGTACAGAAACAAGTGCACGCATCTTCTCTTTCACAAGAGTTAAAGGATCTTTATCTATCAATTCAGAGTTCCTGTAAGCTTCTCTTAAGAAAACCGAATCTCTTTCCCCTTTTAAAGACACGTAGAAGAGATCCGGGTGCCTTATAAGCATTCCTCTTAGTTGTTGCGAGAATCTGAATTCTTCACGGAAATGAGTCAAGTGATCCACCAGCGTTCTTTTCTCAGTTGTTAAGCTCAAAAGCTCATGAATAACCCCACAAGCATGCTTTTCTTTCTCGAGTGTTCCCGACCTCAAGTGAGAGAAATCCTTGTACGGTGATATATACGGCATGTCACGGAACTGAGATATCTTCCTCGTTTCACTCTTTGAAAGATTGAGACCCCTTGGAAGTTTAACCCTATTGAACCTAGGCGGTCTATCAATAATCAAGTTCCTCTCTTCTGATTCTCTAGCCTTATTATCCTCATCAGATAACTCAGCAGCTGACACTGCAAGCTCAGGATCCCAATGAGTTAACTCTAAAGCCGGACCTCTAGGCGTAGGAACTACACGGAAATATTGCGGGTAGCGCTGACAAATCGTGTCGCGGAATTCTAAAGGAAGCCCTAAATCAGTCCTCAAATGGGAAATTTTCTCCAATAATATCCGCTTATCGATTGACATCATCACCAATTTCCTCAACTTAACAACTAATACATCTTCAAGCTCATTCCTAATCCTCATTTCCTCAAGGTAGAGCCTTTCAGCCTCTGATGTCATCTTGAATCTCAATGAATATGCTCCTTCTTCAACTATCTCAAACACACCAGGATATTTTCTAAGCAGAGCTATAAACCGTCGACGTTTCTTCAAACCCAAATCTCTCCTGTACTTACCCAAACCTCTAAGAGACATCATCCTATCAGGTTGACTCACAAGAATCTTTCTAATGTTCAACACTAGTTTCAGTTTCTTGTCCCTTTGAACAACGTTATCGAAAGTAAGCTCTTTCCTTCTCTTCACAGCAGCTCTCACAGGCTCAACAACAACACGGGGTTTCCTCGAAGCGCTCCAAAACCCATATTTGTTCCCTAAAATCAAACCTTCCCCCATAAACTGAGACCTCGCAGCTCGAATTGTGGACATGGGCAAACGGGATTTGACAGAGAGATAGGTTTTTTCATTGAATGGAGAGTTGCAAGAGACAAACAAGGGTTTATGTGCAGAAAGGAGAAGCTTTGGCTCCATTTGTGAGACTCAAAGCCTGTAAATTTAAGAAATGTTGAAACTCCCAAGTCTTCTACGAAGAGCAAAATTTAAAAAAATTCGAATTCAGAAAACTTAAAAATCTAACCTTATCGCTTCGGTTCAATCTAGAAACAGGTTCTGCAGAAGAATCTGCTTCTGGTCGTGAAGATTTGGATTGGGGTTTAACTATAAAATCATAAAGCCCTCCAATACTTTCCAGCTTGATGTATCTCTCTGATATCCTCTTATAGGTCTTAAACGTAATATTTGACCAGAGAAGGGGTATATCTGGAATTACACCAACCAAAAACAAGTCTCCTTAGTCTCAAACGGTGTCGTTTCAGTCTCTGTTTCTTCAGTGGTGCGAAGCTCGATGGCGAGGAGGCGACGTTCATCTGCGGCGGAGAGTTTGAAACAGCGGAAGGACGGAGACGAGTCACTGTCTGAAGTCGGAGAACCAGACTCAGATCGGAGACTCATCACCATTTTTGTGATCTTCTTCATTCTGATTCCCGCCGTTTCGATTGTCGTGTACAAAGTCAAATTCGCTGATCGAGTCATCCAAACGGAAACATCAATACGTCAAAAGGGAATCATTAAAACTGATATTAATTTCCAAGAAATCCTCACTGTGAGTTCAATGCTTTCGTTAAATGTTGTATTGTAATCCATTGAAGAAAGTTGTAATCTTTAGGATGACTTTTCATCAGTTTTGGTATGAACTTGTTTCAGGAACATTCCAAGGCGTCAGAGAATTCATCAACTAGGCATTATGATTATCCAGTGTTAGCTTACATTACTCCATGGTAAGTTTTCTTTGGAACAGTTTCAGATTTGAGATATTGAAATTTGCAATTATGTGTATACAAAATAGTTGTCACTGAGAGCATATGCTACAAAACTCTGTGCAGGAACTCTAAAGGCTATGATATTGCAAAGATATTCAACTCCAAGTTTACACATTTATCACCGGTATGGTACGACCTCAAGAGGTATATAAATGAGTTAATGAGTTCCAAATGTTTGCATATCTCCGAGACTCTAGAGTAAGGTAGTGACATTTGCGGATTTTATTTCTAGTAGCCAAGGATCTGGCTTGGTTTTGGAAGGGAGACATAATGTTGATAAGGGATGGATCCAAGAGCTTCGATCAAGAGGAAACGCGTTGGTAGATTAACCAACTACACTTGGAAATTGCTGATGCTTAATTAAGTTTTCAGTCTTTGATTGTCTGAATTTTTTTAATGTAGATATTACCAAGAGTTGTTCTGGAAGCAATTCCTGGGGAGATGCTTAAAAAAAAGAAACTAAGGGAGAAAGCTATCAATCTTATTGTCACAGAGTGCAAGTAAGGGTCTCCTAAAACTCTAGAATTCCTGTAAAGTTCATGCTCTAAAAAAGATTTATGTCTTTACATAGAGCTTGTTACTTTAATACTCCCTAGTCATTATGTTTGTCTTGAACTCTAGGGAAATGGAATATGATGGTATCGTGTTAGAATCTTGGTCAAGGTGGGCAGCTTATGGCGTTTTGCATGACTCGGATTTGCGGAAAATGGTATGCCCTGTAATCTCCTTCAGACCGCTTCGATTTTTGGTTTCACATAATACATCATGTCATATGCAGCAACCTTTTTAACAAATCTTCTAGGCACTGCAATTCGTAAAACAACTTGGAGACGCCCTTCACTCAACGAGCTCACCAAGAAATAACCAGCAACATATGCAGTTCATGTATGTCGTTGGTCCGCCTCGTTCAGAGAAGCTGCAAATGTACGATTTTGGGCCAGAAGATCTTCAATTCTTGAAAGATTCGGTTGATGGGTTCTCTCTTATGACCTATGATTTCTCAAATCCCCAGAACCCTGGCCCCAATGCTCCTCTCAAGTGGATAGATTTAACCCTCAAGCTCCTGCTTGGCTCATCCAACAAAATAGACGCAAACCTAGCCAGAAAGGTTCTTCTTGGTATCAACTTTTACGGCAACGATTTTGTAATCTCTGGAGGTATATGAACCATCCAAGCTTGATTAAGCAGCTTGTTCTCTTCCCGCCTTTCTTTCAAAACTAACTGAATAAACTGTTTTCTTTTGAGCAAGATTCAGGAGGCGGAGGAGCAATTACTGGAAGGGATTACCTTGCATTACTCCAGAAACACAAGCCAAGTTTACATTGGGATAAAGAGAGCGGCGAGCATCTTTTCATGTATAGAGATAATAAGAACATCAAGCATGCTGTTTTCTATCCTACATTGATGTCAATCCTTCTACGGCTTGAGAATGCTCGTCTCTGGGGTATCGGCATTTCAATCTGGGAAATCGGACAAGGTTTAGATTATTTCTTTGATCTATTGTAAGTTGCTTGCATTGTACGCTGTTCTGTTTTCTTAATGTTTTACTTCATCTTCTTTGTTAACTTAACTTAAATCAAATGCTGAGGAACTTTTTGTAGTCAGCGTAGTCTCAATTCTTCATTTCTTTGTGTTCGGGATAAAGGGCATTTTGGTATATATGCAGAGACTTCTATTGAAGCATCTTCAATTATCTGTGGCCACACATTTGACATGCAATTTAGGAAGTAAGTCACTATGCTCTCCTCTCACACCAAAACATGATCAAGAGACATCTCATCCGAAAATACCACGTGTCAATCAAGCGGTGGCTAAGATTTGATTACACAGTCCACGTCGGCTTACTAGAAACAGCTTCAGTCTTGTCTTCACATCTTCTTCCACTTCTTTAATCTTTAGGAAAAGTTTGTTGATACGGAGTGGACAATTCTTGTTGTAGAAGGAGGTAGAGAGAGAGAGAGAGAGAGCGCCATGGAAGCTCTGAAAACCGCTAGCTTTAGCCCTATGTCAGTTTTATCCGAGAAAAGATCAGAACCACGAAAGCCCTTCTCGCTTCCTAACCTCTTTCCACCGAAATCACCGAAACCAATCTCCCAAGAAAGCTTCTTGAGGAGATTCAATGGTGGATTGGCTCTTCTAACCTCTGTTCTAAGCAGTGCAACAGCTCCTGCTAAATCCCTGACGTACGAGGAAGCTCTGCAACAATCTATGACCACTTCTTCATCTTTTGATTCGGATGGTCTGATCGAAGGGATATCTAATTTTGTCACAGACAATCCTCTGGTTATTGCCGGTGGAGTTGCTGTATTGGCTGTTCCATTTGTTCTGTCTCAGGTTCTGAACAAAAAGCCCAAATCTTGGGGAGTTGAGTCTGCTAAGACTGCTTATACCAAGTTGGGTACTGATGATAATGCTCAGTTACTTGACATAAGAGCCACTGCTGATTTCAGACAAGTGGGCAGTCCTAACATTAAGGGTTTAGGTAAAAAAACGGTTTCTACTGTTTATAACGGAGAAGACAAGCCTGGTTTCTTGAAGAAGCTTTCCTTGAAGTTTAAAGATCCTGAGAACACCACATTGTTCATTCTTGACAAGTAAAGCTCTTCGAAACTAAAAAACATACCTTCTTTTTTTTTTGGATGAAAGCTACAAATATTTAGAGGCTTATGGCTACATTGAATCTTTTTAGCTTCTTATATTGTCTGATCACTGAATTATAGTTGCAGCATTCCTTCTTTTGGTCTGCAGCTGTCTTCGTTTGCAATCTAGAAGAATATTCAGACTTAAGTAGTGATGATCATAAGTGTTGTTGTCATACAATGCTACAGTTGGAGAGAAATTGAGAAGCATTTAGATTTCACTCATTGTTGTCATTTGTCAGTAGTTTAATACAGTCTAATTTATTTGAATGGAAAGCCAGGTTTGATGGAAACGCCGAGCTTGTTGCGGAATTAGTGGCTCTTAATGGATTCAAATCTGCTTACGCGATTAAAGATGGTGCAGAGGGACCTAGAGGCTGGTTGGTGTGTGGTCTTCTTCCTTTCATCCCACAATTTTTTGCTTCTTCAAGTGCTTTCATATCGATTTCTGCTCAATTATTCAGAATTGTAATGTTCTCTCGATTTGCAGAATAGCGGCTTGCCTTGGATAGAGCCAAAGAAGACTCTCAGTCTTGATTTGAGCAGTTTGACGGATAGTATCAGCGGTGTATTTGGTGTGAGTATACAATTTTAGGTTCATTTAAGTTTTTGTAAGACACATCGGGAAATGATTTAAAAGAGGAGAAACATAATTGTGCAGGAGAGTTCTGATGGTGTATCTGTTGCTCTTGGAGTCGCCGCTGCTGCTGGATTAAGTGTTTTTGCATTTACAGAGGTTGGTTTTTCGGTTTTATCCCTCTTTCTCCAAGAAAATTCTGGTATTAATCTATCTCTGTCATCATCCCTACAGATTGAAACTATACTCCAACTACTAGGTTCAGCTGCACTTGTTCAGCTTGCAGGCAAGAAACTTCTATTTGCGGAGGCAAGTTCTTCCCATCTTTCCTTTCATCAAGATTTGGTTTGAATGTATTTTATTGCATTTGGTGATGTTTAGGTGGTTCTTGTACAGGACCGAAAGCAAACTCTAAAACAGGTGGATGAGTTCTTGAACACAAAGGTTGCCCCTAAAGAACTTGTTGATGAGTTAAAGGTAACTAATTTAAGATACATATCTCCATTAGTAATGAAACCCTTTCTATAACTAATTCAACATTGAATCACAGGAAATAGGAAAGGCTCTTCTTCCTCCATCAACAAGCAGCAAAGCTCTTCCTGCACCAGCAGCAGCAGCAGCAACAGCAGAAGCAGCTACAACCATCACTGTTGATAAACCAGTACCTGAGCCAGAAGCAGAAGCAGCTGCAACCACCACTTTTGATAAACCAGTACCTGAGCCAAAAGCAGAAGCAGCTACAACCACCACTGTTGATAAACCAGTAGCTGAGCCAGAGCCAGCGATTGAAGCTGCCGCTTTACAAGTAAACACAGAACCAACCGAAACAGAAGCCAAACCAAAACCTCATTCAAGACCTCTCTCTCCATATGCATCGGTAATGTTTCTACTTTCTCCTAAAGAGGCTCTTTTTTAGTGGAAAAGGAAGAAACTTTTAGGCGGTTTATAGTTATAATTAGGACCTCCATTGATCCTTGAAGAAGTATCTTTATTTGGGATTTTGTTATAATTGATTAATCTGATGTCTTTCTTCACTCTTTTGCAGTACCCTGACTTGAAGCCACCATCTTCTCCGATGCCATCGCAGCCCTGAAAAAGCCTAATAAACAGACTCTCTCTCTCTCTCTCTCTTTTATTATTCTGGTTTTTCCTCCTGCAAAGAGAACAACAAAATTGGTCGAATCTTGTAACTTGTTCTTTTTCTCCCGAACTTAGATGCTCGAATCTGAGATGAGTGGACTCTGTTTTTTCTTTTTCTTTTCCCCTTTATACCGCCATTGAGTACTTTTATCAGTTGCAAGTTCGAATAAGAGTCGGTCATCGCGTGAATTCAAAAGCCTCTGAGGTGTTCCGAAGGTGTGGAAGGGGTTTCTTTGGACGAGATAGAAGATGTAGGGGAAATTTGAAAATATCATGTGATTACGGGATCTTTGTTGAAAGATATCTTTCTCTCTTGATCTGGAATCCCTCCCTTTACCAAAAAGGTTAAAAAGGCTTAGCGAAAAGTTTGATATATCCTTAGCATAAACTTATGTGGAATCGATTACAAAGTGTCATGCCTTAATCGGCATCTAAAAAGTGTTAAGACTTTGAACTGATTAACCGGTTCTTGTTTCTTTTATATTTTTTTCAAAAATTCAAAATCACTAAATTAATGAAAAAAAAGGATGCCTATAGCTAGTTGATCGGATGTTTAGCTGACTAACTAGACGTTAATTAAATGTTTAACCAATTAATTGAATGTCTAGCCTTTTAATAAGGTGTTGACTGATTAATCTATCAATCAACCAATTAACTTATTCAAGATTGACCGACTGATCATAGCTTAATGGAAGTGGTTCTAGACTAACAAAATTATAGTACCTTTTTTAGTGAAAAAATAGAGGTATGTGGTTTGCATAGAACAAAATCTAGATGGCTCAAAACAAATTTAAGGTCCACTTAATGGCTAAAAGAAACGTGTTGCTATGGATTGCACATTGCATTAAAGGATAAGCTTGATGACGCTTTGACAAATACTAACATGTTTCACTGTCTGTCTTTCCTATTATTGTTCACACTTTCTCAGCGAGTTTGTCACTTAATTGATTTTTTCATCATTTAACTTTAATTGTTAAGATTGCTAATAACACATAAACTTTCAATACATTTAATACCTTTCAACATAACCCATTAACAAAAATAGAATCTGCATACATCATTCTAAACAAGTAAACAATGATCCCCCAATCATTTTTTTTTTTTTTTTTTTGTTGTTGTCAAGGATCCCCCAATCATTTCTCTTTTATATTAAATTAAGATAGGTCCATCACCAAAGTAAATGAGTTGAAAATGTCAAAATGGGTTGGATACTTCGTCGTCGTTACTCGTCATTCATGCAAAATTGGTCCTAAATTGGCTTTAAGCCAAAAAAAAAAAGAAAGTGGTCCTAACTATAACAATAGTCCACGTGTCGTGTGTTCGTTACAACTGCTTTATTGGTTCGGTTAAAATCTAACCACTTTTTCCTATGGTTTGATATAGTATAAACCATAAGAATGAGTTATAAATTTATAAGTCCACGAAGGGAATAAAAGGAATATCCCCGAGGCAAAACTATATTTAATTTCATCTCTACCAAACTTTCAACTTAACTTTTTTCAGTGCTAACAATATATTCTCATTAAATTCGGACTTTCATTTTGGAAGGAGGAAGACAAAAGTAATTTTTTGTTTGATGATAATACAGTAGTTTAACAAAAAGTGGTTTTGTTCCTTATATTTTTTTTTCTTTTTTTCCAAATTAATTTAGATATTTTCTTATTTTATTTGATATATCATAATTTCTTAAATCACGGTCTTATTGGATTTCAAACCTTGAATCATTAACGGAAAAGTTAGATGTAAATTAAAACAAAAAAAGAAACTACGTACTTTGACATTTTCTCAGGTGAATTTAACAAATATATATAGTATTATTTTTCTGTTATAACCATGAAGTTCGGGTCCGTGGATCCAGAGTCAATATTTTGTCTATCTTCTTTCGAAATACTCTTCCAAATGTTGAACTAGAGGTGCAATATAGAACCAATTCTAAGTGGTGATCACTAGACTACCAAACTTTTTACTTATTATTCTTTTAGCTTATCTCTTTATTTTATGAACTCAACTAGTAAAAATGGAACTTTTGAGTTACGTAAAATTGTGCTTTGAAAATAGTATAAAACAACCTATTGTTGATTATTAATTAATGATCATAATTAACGGTAGGAATCAATTTATTATTCAACTTATGTTTCAAGGAATCTCAATGGAGTAAATGAAGTCATAGAATTTATTGGTTGCAACTAGTAAAATACTAGTACTAACAATAATTTTGTAACAAAAAAAAAAAAAAAAAAAAGATACTAGCAATAATGATTTAATTAATGAGAACAAAACCAATTTAGTAAAATAAGATTCTTTAACATAGAAAACGACCAAATCCGTTGGTTACTTAATTTCGTTGCTATAAATAGAAAGGATGGTTCCTGTGCTTCCTTTCAAATAACGACCACTCTCTTCTCTCTCTCTCTCTCTATATATTTTTCTGTTTCTTCTTCTTCTTCGTTGTAATACGGTGCCGTTTATATGGATAACAATCGCAGGACAAAGCAACCCAAGACCAACCCCATTGTTACTTCTTCTTCTTCTTCTTCTGAAGGTAAGCTGAAAACGAAAACGCTTTTCCATGTTTTTTTAACATTTCCATAGTTTGAGAAATGTGAATTTGGGTGATGACGTGGAACAGAAGTGAGCAGTCTTGAGTGGGAAGATGTGAACATGAGTCAAGAAGAAGAAGATTTGGTCTGTAGAATGCATAAGCTTGTCGGTGACAGGTTTGATCCTTTAATTAACTCAAATTATCTACTTTAATTGTTTATATTTTGTAGCAAAGCAATTTTTTTAACACTAAAAAGTTTGTGTTTTCTGTTGTTTTTTTGATATTTGGTGAAAGGTGGGAGCTGATAGCTGGGAGGATTCCTGGAAGAACCGCCGAAGAAATTGAAAGGTTTTGGGTCATGAAAATTGGAAAGTGATCAAATAACTCTGTATTTTCTTCAGTTTTTCACTGATTAATTCGATTATATTTTAATTTACAAACTCTGTAATACGAAAACTTTCTTCCCTATATGATATCCCAAATAATTTAACAATCTCAAGAACCATTTATTGTGGACTACGAATATTTGGGCCTTCCAAGAAGAGAAAACATTTGTTGGACTTCTTCGAACATATAAAGGCTGAACGAAATGTATAGGCCCAATTCAATTATTAATTTGGGTCAGAACTTCAAATGAATATTTACAATTTATTTTATGTTTTTTTTTCTCTAAAGTTGATACAAATTTGTATATATAGGTGAAAGGTAATTGAATAATAGGATTCATTCTAGAAGGGTATGTTGTGAAAAAGGTGGATAGATATTCACTGTTTCTTGACAAGTGAAAGTGGCAAATAACCTACTTCAAAACAAAAAAGTGGACGTCGTTTTTACAAGTCATAAAACGACATGCTGTCTTCAGGTCCCACGCATGTTTCATTTTTGTCGTTAACGCTATTTCACCTACTCCAGTATCTCCACAAACGCGCACACACACACACCAATTTTCTTCTTCATAACGCATATCTCATTACCAAACAAACAAATTGTTGAAGTGCATGTGTTGTATGATGCGTGATTGACTGTTGAGATTAGAAAGAGTTTGATCCGTAACCACGAAACTGACGTTTTAAAATCAAAACCCATAACGTATCTCATTACCGAAAATAAAACAATATTGTTGAAATCTCTGGTTGACTGATGAGTGATAGCTGATGAGATTAGAACGAGTGTTTAGAATTTCAACCAACCCGTCTACCACAAATTCAACCAAATGGACTACTACAACGTTTGGATCTTAGAAGATATTATTATATTTTGGTTTTCGGGTAGTTTTAAGGATAGAAACAAATCTGAAGATATTGACGATTTTTCTTGGACAATATTTAACTACACACCATCTTCTTCTAAGCGGATCGATCTTAAACCATCTAAAACTTACCAATTAATCAAAAGCCAAAAACATTTACAAACAAAAGTTCAGGTACAAATGCAGAAAAGAGAATAAACATACATACACAAACACAGTTGCACAAATCCCACCTTTGGTTATACAAACCATACTAGACATAAATATTCAGTGGTTGCCATTTTGCTCTAACTCTCTTTTGTGGGCTTTCCACTTTAAGGCCACAAGACTAAGTGCGTTTGTAGAAGAGCCATCATCCTTCAACACCCTTAAAGCTCCTTCCTTCATTTCCTTCATCTTGTTCCTCACTCCTTTACCTTCTTCACCTTCCATCAATCCTTTTACCACTCTAGCCACCTCTTCTCTTCTCACTACCCCATCGTCCCCGGCACGCGGCCTAAGCGCTACACGGATATCTTCAGTCAACAAAACCGCATTCATCTTCTGCTCTGCGTATAATGGCCATGCTATAAGTGGAATGCCGGTTACTACACTCTCTAGTATCGAATTCCATCCACAATGAGTCAAAAATCCTCCTGTGGATGGATGGGCTAAGACACGGGCTTGTGGAGCCCAAGAAGGAATCACGAAACCTATGTCTTTGGTCCGCTCTAAGAACCCGGGTGGTAAAAATGACAATGGATCGGTTTGGCTATGTGAATCAAAATAAGATGAATTAGCAATCACACTCGGACTTCGTATGACCCAAAGAAATCGTTGCTCACTAGCTGCAAGACCAAGAGCAAGCTCATTGAGCTGCTCACATGTGAGTGTACCGCCACTACCAAAGGATACATACAAAACCGAACCAGGCGGTTGGTTATCCAACCACTTTAAACATTCGATCTCCTCGGTCTGTTTAGACTCTTCCTTACCGATGTTAACCAACGGTCCAACTGGATAAACCGGTGGTTTATCAAGACCCGGTTCTTGCAAGGCCTTTATAGCATTTGGCTCTAGCTCAGAGAAAGTATTCACAAGAATCCCTTGGGCTTCTTTGTACCTCTTGGTGTTATGGAGAAGCCATTTGTATGCATCGTCTTTCCGGTCTTGGGCCGGGTCAAGGACATCTTTTCCGGCCAGCGGTACACATCCAGGAAGCTTAAGCGGTTCGGTTAATTCCCTGAACTCAGACGACACCGTTTCGTCTAGTTTAGGCAAATGGAGAAAAAACGACAAAACGTTGGCGGTTGATGGGAAGAAAATATACGGTGACACGTTGAATTCTACGGCCACGTCGAAAGCATCCGTACCGAATAAATCGACGACGAGTGCCTTCGGTAAACGACCTTCCGCCACGAACGAGTTAAACAGTTTCTGGAGCTCCGGGTTTGAACGAGTCACGGTGAGGGAGATCCGAGTTTCGATGCCAGCCGACGACGGGAGATCGGAAAGATCGGCGGGAGGGAGAAAGACGGAGGAGATTGAAGAAGGAAGAGACGCAAGGACGGTTCTCTGAGCTTTCGATGGTGGACCTTCGCCGCCAACGATGAAGGTTACGTTGAAGCCGTGACTGTGAACAAGTCGTTTAGCGAACTCGACAAGTGGGATGAGATGACCCATTCCGGGACTCGGTATAATCGCAACGTGAGGCGCTTTTGATTCTTCCATTGATTCAAAGATTCAAGAACTGACTTTTTTTCCTTTCTTTTGTTGTTTGTGATTATTATCTCCTTTTCTATTGTAATTTGTGAGGTATTGAGTAATGGCTTTATATAGAGAGTTTTTGTGAATCGGAGAAATTCTATTTTTATTTTATTTATTTTTCAGTGTTTTGTAGAATGTTCCTTGTGGCGACCATGTTCGAATATAAATATTTTTGGTAACCTGTTAAACTAAAAATTCATAATTTAGGGAAATCATTTATGTGTTTTGTGATTTTACCTGCTAATATTAAATATATTATTTAGCTGTGGAAATATTCATACTTTGTGATTTTCATGTAAAGTAAAGCATTTAACTGTGGAAAAAATTCGTAATTTAGATAAAATTGGGGATGATATATCAAAACGTTTGTATAGTCAGTTTCGTGACACATTGATATTATATAATAATATCTATAATTGGGTGTATATATATATATATATATATATATAATATGTTCAATTATTGGAGAGGGGTAGGGAAATTGTTGAAAATTATGACCAGCCTTTTTGTGATTGTGGGTCAAAATATTTGTGCGTGTGAAATGTCTTGAGCGCACGTGTGAATATGATGAAATGCTAACGTAATGCTTCCGCAATGAAAATTTTCGGGGTTTTTTTTTTTTTTTTTTTTTCTCAATATGTTGATTATATTTCTCCTATTTTTGTGTTGCTATTATTTTCCTTTGTAACAATCTTGTTCTCTTTTATTTGCCAAACATTTTATTCTGCACAAATAATTAAAAATGACTTCTTGAAATATTTGGGGACATCGTGGCGACGATGAAAAGGTATATAATCATTCATCGATAGATTAGACTTTAGCATTTGTTTGAGTGAAAAAAGGTGAAAGTGGGAATTATCTCAAAGCCCATCATTTTTGTAATGATTTACTAAATTGAACATGTCCCGCCAAATCATAATCAGCAAAAAAGCCTAGTAACTTCATTATTTGTGAACGATTATGTTATATATTTTATTTATTTATCTCTTTGTCAATTCGACTTCTGCATCAACAATTTATAGCATCGCCAAGATAAAACTATAATCATATAAAGGAGAATGATACGTGGTTGAGATTTATCAATTTTTTATTTATCTTTAATGTTGTAAGTTTGAACGAGTATAAGGTTGCGCCCTCAAATGAAAAGACACCAAGTCTATAAAGCTGTCGCAACAATACAACTTTAAAACAGATATGTTATTATAATTTCCTGCATTATTTATATATATATTTAAAGTATATACATTTCCACGAGTTATATAATAATTATAACGAATAATATAGTTGTTATATCTACCGAATGAGCCAAATAAATATATGATCAATACTAAAAAACAAATTAAAGAATATTATTAAATCATGCATTATTTGTTTCGATATCTGCCAAAACTTGGTGAAAACTACCCAATTTTCATCGTATGGCATATGTCATTAGTGACGACTGTCAATGGACGATCTCCAGAGTCTATAACAAACGGCAGGACGACTGCGTCTGGTGAAGTAGAATGACACGGTGTTTTCTATTTGTTCATTAGCCTTATGGCCCTTATCCTAACCAAACGACATCGCCTTAATTCCTTCGACCTTTTGAAGGCCCAATAGCTGGGCTTTAAAAAAGATTTGCAAACCCAAGCCTCGCTGCTACGAAACGCCATCGTTTAGTTAGATTTGACAATACCGTCATATTTAAACAAAAATTCACAATGGAAAATTTTGCAACTTTTATTTTGTATAGGACCATTACAAATTTCATTCATAGAACTAGCATATATACGAGCATAGTGGAAAAACGAATGGCTATACTATAGTCTATAGACTGTAACTAGCTATAAGCAGTATCGTGGTACTTTAACCGGTTAAATCGTATAGTTCCCGTTCCCGGTTAAGCGTGGTTTCCACCATCACATCATTCCATGAATCAATTGGACCCGGTAAGCACCAATGCAGACAATCTTTCTGAACATGGCTCTTATCCTTAACTCCAGCAAAAGGATTTGGATGCCGGTAGGGTCCCGGATGCCCGTCTGGACGGAGAAGAGACATACCAGTCGTGTCTAATAGTCTGATGTTGGAGCCTAAACCGAAACCTTTCCCAAATTTCTGAAACACCTCAAGCTCAACATCACGCATCACATCATCAACGGTTTTAATTTTCGCCTCACCTTCCTTAAACGGCATCGTTCTGTTGCAATACCCACCAGTGTTCCACTCCCCGTTTTCAAAATGGTCAGGTGTTGTGGTTCGGAACAAAACCAGCGGTTTGTGGTTTGAGTTTAGGACGAAGTCACGGAGATGGTTTAAGGTTTTGCGGTAGGAGTAATCATAGCCGAGATCAGTTAGGTTGTTTCTGCCTTGGCAGTAATGGCAGCCTGTGATTTTGTTGTTTTCATGGAATATTGTGGTTTTAAGGAACCATTTGCCTCCAGAGATAACAACGTAATCGAATTTTGGGTATTGGACGGTCCATTTGTGGTCGAGCTGGTCGAGGTAAAGCTGGATATCCGAGTTGTCAGATGTCTCAGATTTGAGAAGGAAAGGAGACCAAATGACTGAGAGTGTGAAATTGTGAGAAGGGAATCTCCATATCTTGGATCTGAACTCCTTATCGTGATAGATCTCCTCCACTTCTTCGACCTGAACAATAAAACTCGCATTTCAACCGTTAAATCGAAAGCCCTTCATTACTTGTAGTCTAAGGAACCTTTCATTGATCCAAAACCAAAAATTCGTTTCAAAGAAGGATTTATAAACCTGAGAGAGAATGCAGATGAGAGACTGGACATGGTTACGAGCGATGGAATCGCCGATGAAGGCCCACCATTTGTTCTTCACAGAATCTAGAAACTGCGATGGACTGAACCTAGGAAGATCACAGTCACGAGGTTTCCATCTCCAGAAGAGATAATTCACATCTGGCCGTCCATTCAATAGACAGTTCTGAAAATCTTGGATGTGATGACAAGAGATATTGGTGTACAGAGGACCTGATGGATCCGGTACCCAATCTCCGGTGAAAAGATCACACTTTGTTGATGACACTGCAAAATATTGACACAGACATTCAATCAAACACATGATAAAGACTAAACACTAAACACAACTCTGTAAACCTAAAATTAGAAGTTTCGTTCTATAGATTAAAAAAATTCACAATTAGAGGTGAGAATTTCCAAAATTAAACACCCAACAATCCGTAAAACTCCATAATTAGAACTATTCTCGAATCTTTATCAGAATCAATTCAACAATTGGAGGAGAATGAACAACGAAAGAAAGATTACCGTTTCCGGAAGAAGATTCGGGCAAAGTTGGGGAAATTGGAGAGACGGCGAAACTGGAGATGATGAAATAGTAAGCGAGAGCGACTAAAGAGAAGTAAACGAAGAATTTGACAAAGGTTCGACGGCGGTGATCAGTGGAGGGAACAGAAGAAGAAGAAGAAGAAGCTTCTAGGGTTTCAACATTATTCGCGCCTTTAGGGCTATCAAGCAATAGTAAGGTTAGTTGTTGTTCCATTGAAGAAGAGAGAACAGTGAATTTGTTTCGCTGGTTGGTGAAGCTATTGAATGCTTTTATACTTAGCCCTCGAGAGGTCGTTAGGTTGAAGATGAAACGTTTAGGATATTTTGTGGTGAAAGAAAAAAAGATATTTTTCTTTTCTTTACTTTTAAATGCAGAAATATTGTACACGTAATGCAACATCATACCATCACGCTGGAGTTATTTTAACGGTCAACAAATAATTTTTGATAATTAATTATTTTAATTATTTTAATGCAGAAATATTGTACATTGTTGTTCCAAGAAACATATTTATTGGATGCCATTAGATACTTTGTACATTTCACATTTCGTTAAAAAGTACTCCACGTAAGTGTCATATATAGAGAGAGATTAACTTCGTTATTCATATCTTCAATTTTTTATTTTGTTTCTATAACCAGAGCATGTGAAATATCTGAGTAACTATGTAATTTGACACGTATCTACAATTATGATTCATAGTGAAAAAAACTAAAAATCTAGTTTATATCACTATAAATTAGTTTACATCATACTTTATTTTTTAAAATAAAATTTAAAATATGGTTTAGAAAAGATTCGGACTTAATTTTTATATTTAAAATAGTTTTTTTTTTGACAACTATTTAAATAGTTTTGATGTCTGGTTTAGCGCACAAGTGTGGATCCTGGATCCAACACTCGAATATAGCACATAAAAGTGTAAAGAAATTGGTTGAAAATAAGAATAAATTTGTAGAAAAAAGAGTATTGTATTGATGTAGTAAATATGGATTTTATCTCCAATATATTGGAATGAATAAAAATACATAGATTGAATAAATAATCTCTAGTAACTATTGGAAATAACATTAGACATTTAGAAATTATTGTGTCAAATATAGAAGATTTGTGTGTGAAAATATAGAAGATTCGAAGTCTCTTTTCTTGTAGTCTTCACCTCTTTTTTATACTCCCTCCGTTTTTTAAAGATTGATGTTCTAATTTATTTTTTTTTGTTCTTCAAAGATTGATTTTGTAGGCATTAATGGTGGAACTTTATTGGAAAAACAATACATAAAAATAAAATGTAAAATTCTGAATGGTGAAACTTTATTGGAAAACAATAAATCATTAAAATAATAAGATAAAAGTAAGTATTAAATGTGCTTTCTTAATATGTGTGAAATGACTAAAAAATCAATCTATAAAAAACAGAGGGAGTAGTGTTTTTCCTCCTCCCAAGGTGTCATTATTTGCCATTAATTATGGAATTAACTCACACAATTAATCACATGGCAATTAATTCATAAACTTGGTAGACAAGTTTATTCATTTGACCATGACAATTAATTCATAAATTAAATCTCACATTAATGTCAATATTTGACTACCTCCTTTGTGTTTGTTAGGCTTCGTAAGTTGATGGGCCTCTGACGCTTTAAAAATGATCCATGATGCGGGATCCGATATCAACAACAAGCAAGTGAAGCAACAAATTAGGACATTAAAATCCATAAGGCCGCTAAATTGTTGGGCATTAACCTGTGTGTTTCTGAATTTTATTAGTTTTTTTTTTTTTGTAATGGCAATTGGCGATACGTGGGCATATTTCTGATTTTTTTTAAAAAAAACAATTATGACTTTTATAGTGTGAATTCTAATTTTTAAAATTCTTGTCAATAAAAAATTTCAATTTTTCGTAGGCAATCAAAAAAGATTGGACCAGCCCAGATGGTCTCATTGTCCTTTTGTTTATTTATCCAAATATCAAGACTAAGTTGAGAGTTTTTTTTTTCTTTTCTTTTTTTTTTTGTATGTGAAGCACATGCCCTGTTTTTGGTCCTCATACCTTTTATTTCATCTTTGGTTGTATCTCCACATCCCCTCGTTAGAACAATATCAACCTTTTCTTGAATCCTTTTTTTCTTTCGTTAAAGGGTTACCTTTTCTTGAATCTTGGAGCCTAGCAACTTAAGCACCACACATTTTGATATATGGGTTATTCAACCGGTGAAATGTTTGTGAAATTTGAGGATTAATTATTCGATTTATTAGCTTGATCTATAGTAATGAAGGTAATTTGTTTAGATATTAGCTTGGTGGAAGTTTTACACGGTAGAATTGATATTTTAGTATTTGTGTGAACTAACCAACACTAGTATATAAAAGACAATAAAACATTCCACTTATTGCTAATATTTTGTGGATTATATATGAATTCCATGATTCCTCAGTGTTTTATTACCACTCGTTTTTCTCATGCTCGCTACTGGTTAGTTATCTTTTTGTTCTCACTCTATTTTTGTATTTTTGTAAGAAATATTGATACACGAAAAGCAAACTAACGGACCACGAAGCCTGTTAAGAATAGAGAGTCTCTATCTTGTTTGATAATTGATATTGATATTGGGCCATCAGTCTACTGTAGTACAGTCTATTGTCATGTAGGGCCCACTTCAGAAACGTGCAAAACTAATCTAGAAGCAAGAGGGACTGTAAATGTAAATGTATTCCCTATGTATTACTGTACGATATTACGAATTAGCAAGACGTATAAAAGTTGGTGGAAATACAGAGTTATCAAAATGATGTCCCAAACAAAAAAAAAAAAAATTCAAAGAGATGACAAGTCATAATTGTGCTATAAAACAGATTAATTTTGTAATTAAACTATATCATTCCATAAAATCTACCAAGATCACAAACCAGTCGTGTGTGTTTGGAACCGGAAAAAAATGGAAATATAACCGAGATAATCCTGTTTGTATAATACAGTCATAACCCCCTAACCGGTTCTGGTAGCACCGAGCATCCCCATCCCGAGTTCGAACCAGCCAAGAGAAGTTAAAAATACGATCTACGTCTACTAACAAGACCCGCGTAAAAAAAAATTACAGACATTTCCCCAAGATTTTTTTTTTTAAAAAACCCAAAAAACAAGCATTGAAACAAAATCTAAGCGATGTCGTGAACAAAAAAGCACACTTTACAATTTTTTATAATAAACAAATAAATAATATGGAGATTGAAACAAGATGTAGAATCATTTGGTTGTGTTGTTACTTTCATGAAGCTAATGATCTTGGAACTCTCATACCGAACCCATGCTTCACCTTCTCAATCCTGTTTCAAGTTATCAAACATTTTTAATAAAATCTCAGATATCTAACTGTGTTTTGATCTCAATATCTCAAACTAAAAAAGGCTCTATGTGTCTGTGTAATTTGCTTACGTTGGGGCTAATTTGCCAAGGCTGTGAAGTTCTTCCCCTGAATCTCCATCAAGGATTCTTCCTGATATATCAACAATGTAAGAACGGTTCTTGTCTCGAGGAAGACCACGACCCGCAAGTAACTCGAAATCTCTCTTGTTAAGCTCTCTTCCATTCACATACACATCTGTATTTCCTGCAGCGCAGTTATCCGGCATTGGATGGCTAAACTCTTCAATAAATGGCTGCAACAACAATTCATCCATTTCTTCATCAGTATGATAACACTATTTCAATAATCAATCTGAGAGAAGAATGTTAAGGGACTTACAGGTATTATGCCCAGACACGGTTTGCCCATCACGCCCCAGAACCCAGCTCGGTAGTCATACCTGAATCAGAGACATAAATTATAAATTCAAAGAGGAAATAACACAAGAGAGAAACAGTGAATGTTGAAGTTAGTTCATGGCATTACCAATACTTTCCAGCTTGGATTGGTCCAGCTAACTTCTCAGCACTGCTAACCAGATCTTCTGGTATAAGATGTCCGTTAACCCAAACCTCTAATAACTTCATCTGATCTTCGTTTCGGTCAGTAGAGGTCCCCGTTGTGATCTCTGCGCAACCGTACTCACTATTCTTCCCGCTTCTTGGTTTGTTGTCATCTTCTCTTCCATTTGAGTACCTTGAATCTTCAGAGATCTCGGTGTTAGAGTATCCATTGTAAGAAATCTCTGTCTCTGTGGCTACGGATTCCGGTTTCAGCGAGTCCTGTGCCATGAAAGGCTTTTGCTTATCTGACTTGTCATAACCTAATTGCGCCATTCCGTAAGCTAGCGCAGCTCGGTTTACATTAGAATACTCAAAAAGTTCAAGGAGACTGGCACTATCAGGAGCGGCGGGTTTAGGAGCTTTTGAGCCTTTAACTCGCCGACGAACAGATTTGACTTCCTTTTGTTGTTTTTCACTAGACATGCTTGATGTCTCTTCATCATCCGAGTGTTGAGATTCAGACCGGATGCTTTGCGTAGTATCCTGATGATTTCTCAATTCCTCTATTGGTTCTTCTTCATCCTTACGCGGAAAATCGCTACCTGAGTTGTTGAAATCAACAGAAGAAAGTTCGTCTACCACTACTGTGTTTGTTGTGCTTTTATCTTCAACTTCTAGAGAGACCGGGTTTGTTTCCTCATTACCAGAAGAGAAAACGAGTTTCTTATCAACGATTGTGAAAGTAATAACTTCAGAACAAGCACCACATTGCAGCTTATGTTGCCTTTCCTGAGCCAAAAGCTTCTTCTTAGGCAAGTAAAGCAGCTCAAAGCAACTATGACAAGCTATAAAAGGAGCACCACCAGCAAGAGGATGGCAACGTCTAGCATCAGTATCAGAAACAGCTTTCTTAACATATCCACGAGCAAAAGCACCACCCATTTCAGAATCAAGATCACTTGGCCACCTTGCATAACCACCTCGAGGACCTGGTGAGCACATGGAAGAAGGATAACTCGAACTGCTATTAACACGTGGGCTGTATGGTGTTGTGAGTTTCTCGCCACGATGGTGAGAAGAAACAGGGCTATATGGAGGCATATCACTGTACTGTGTTGTGAGTTTCTCGCCGCGATGGTGAGAAGAAACGGGGCTATACGGAGGCAAATCACTGTACCTACTCGGTGTAGCTGGATAGTATGAATGTGGCTCAACTATATCAGGACCAATTTCAACATACTGACCAGTAGGATATTGACGAGCCATCTGATTAGGATACTGACCAGGTGGATACCAGTTTGAATTTGGAACTGGAGGTGGTCTTCTATGGATTTGGACCCCGTAAGGATCTTGATAACCTTGAGGATACATTCCGTGAACCGGTGCAGCGTAAGGATATGGCTCTGGATATGGATGGTAATAAGAAGGTCCAGGATTAGGATTAGGACCATGGAGATGGATTGGTCTGAGGAATGGCTGATTCTGATCTGGTTCTTTAGGTTTATCAACTTTATTATTACCACCACCACCACGAAGGAGATGATCTTTGATTGAATCTAACCTTCTAAGAAGCTCAGCTCGTTCTTGCTCTGTATACTCAATTGGATTGCTGCTTGTGTTCTTGGATGAAGAATCTGATCCGTAATTAGGCTCTCCAAGCTCCTCATTTCTCAAGCTTTTTCCAGATCTTTGAGACCCATGTCGCGAATTTGAGTGTTTGTCCTTAAGACCTGTTTCTTCTTCGCTTCTAGAAGAACCAGCATCTGATCTACCATCTGCTTCGGAGACATCACCTCCTGACCTCATCAGCTTACCCGAAGGGTTTTGCTTCTTTTTCCAACTGCAATTCAAATCGATTTTAGATAAAATTCGAATCCAGCAACATATATCTCCGGACTGAAGCAACACTTGTTTGTGGAACAAATTACCCAAAGATTGAACTCTTAAAATATCAATGAAAAATTGAAACTTTTACTCTCTTTTTTTTTTTCTACTCCGAAGACAATTTCGAGTTCATGGGCACAATCACAGAGAGTACCCCAAAGGAAGAATTAACAGCTAAAAGAGGTGAAATCAAACGAACCTTGAAGAATGGCGTCGCCGAGTTAGGTGAGCAGACGGATTTGATGATCTCCAGTGGAAAAATAAATGACACGAAAATCAATAAACCAAAAAGCTTAATCTCTTTTAACGCCACCACCAATTTTCTAAAAAGAGGGTTTGGAAAATTCAGAAGAATTTAAAGTATTTTCTCCAAGTTAAGATTAATCGCTTCTATTGGGATTAAATGTCTACTTACTACCAAAATTGAGCTGGAAGAATAATTCAAATTAAAAAAAAAAAATGCTTAGTTTTGTCGCATTTTTCTTCACTTTCCCGGGAATCTTAAGGGAAAGACGAAAGATTTAATTGATGGTGGGATTTGAATAGATGTGGAGGGGAAGATGATAGACGAAAGAAACAATTGAAGCAAAAATCAAACTTTGTTAGTTTTGATTTGATAAAGGAAAGGACATGAGCGCGTACGTACGTAAGCGCGTGGAAGTAGAATCAGTACGTTTGAGCGGACCGGTTCTCGTTGACCCAGGGATAAGGAGACGACCAAATAGATCAAAAAAATTACTACTAATCTCTTTAATACAAAATCTAGAGATATGACTGTGACTGTTTACCGACAAGTAAATAAATACTACAATTCTCTTTTCTTTTTCTTTTCCTTTGAAAATAAATACATTCTCAGATATATCACAATTTTCCAAAAAGGTGAACTTGCAAGTTGCAATAATATTCAATTAGTAGAAAATCAAATCAAATTTTTATTTATAGATTTACCGGTTTCTTATCTTTTTTTTTTAATGCTGAAACATTAATATACATGACAATAGCGATCATGAATTAATAATTTTAGCATTATTAATTTCCTAAAATTTAGTAAAACTTACAGTGTCTAGTTCCTGGGCTACACTGGCCTCATTTTTTACCTGATACAGAAAAGTTTTTTTTTTTTTTTTTGGTTAAAGACAAAAAAAAAATTTAAAATAAAATAATATGTTCACGTAGGATTTTCTTAGTTGACAAAACTAAACGTACTTTTGTAAGTGTTGTATTTGTGCGAAAACAGACTAGCTAGTCAAATGAAATTATTATATTGAGCAAGTTTTTATATCTATAACCAAAAAAAGAATTTAATACGTCAAGTTAATGCTTCCATGTTACAAGACGTGCTCCCAAAACTTCTCATTTTATTTATTTAAGAAATCACAACTTTCCTCTTTGAAATTGATATAATATCCAAAATAAACCTCAATCCTATTAGCATGGTGACAACGATGGGGGGCTACCAACCGTCGACGAAGTCTATCCGTCTTGCACGCGGAGATGGAGACCCTGGTGTGGGCAATGAGATGTATGATTGGAGCTGGAAATCTACATGTGGCGTTTTTAACTGACTGCTCTGACCTGGTGAAGATGGTGTCTTCCCCAACAGATTGGCCGGCATTCGCAGTTTACTTAGAGGACATCGCATCCGATAGGGAAGAATTTTTATCCTTCTCATTATCTCTTATTCCTCGAAGCGAGAATGTAAAAGCGGACCGTTTGGCACGAAATACTCGTACCATGCCGCACAATGTTACTTATGTAAACAACATTCCGCCGAATTGGCTTTTATAAGCTAATCAATATATTTAGTTGACAAAAAAAAATAAACCTCAATCCTATACTTAAGATTAAAATTAACCTTGTCACTAATATTAATGAGAAGTAAACAGTTACCTAATGGAGTTCACTTTTTTTGTTAATTTATCGGCGGTGCGGATTAGTAAACCACTTTTTTGAAAAAAATTGGAAACATTGTACTTTTTTTGTTGTGCAAACAGAGAATATTCTAGTTTCGTACTTTACAAGTTTATTTTTAAAACATAAAATCTTTAAAAAGTTTAAAAATTTTGGAAGGTTTTTGTGGAATTTTTTTATATAATTTAGTATAGTAATTCTATTTAACTACATATACTATGTTAAAAAAAAAAAAAAAAAAAAAAAAAAAAAAAAAAGGAGAGATATTGGGAGTGTAGGTCGCCTTCTGACTGTTTTTTGTCGTGACAAAAGCTACAGCTGTAAAGTCTTCTCCTCTGTCTATCATTTAAGATTATAGTCCACTTGCCAATAACGCCAATAAGATTTGACAAATCCGTTGATAATTAATACTGCAATTTGGGATTGTTAAACGTTTGACTTCCTTTTTTGGGTTTATTAAGAATTTTTATTAATGGATATAAATTCTCTACAATAAGAGCTGTTTCGGCCCGAAATTCATTCCCAAATTGATAAACGGCCCGATTGTTTGGGTTTCTAACAGGCCCCATTACATGGGCTTACAAATAAGATATTAAAATAAATTATTACATGTTTAACTGGACAGTTTAAGGGGGTATGAGCTGGTGTCTGGTGAATTTTTTTATATGTGATCTACAGACTTATCACATAGAATAATAGCCATAAGGCTTTCGGTATTTGATTCTTATCAAGTGTGGTCCGACATCAACTTTCATACACATCCACTTGTATCATTTTTAAAGAGTAATAATGGTAATAATAAAAACTCGATGTGGATTTCTTTTTGTGCTAATAAATATGTTCATGTTAACGGCGTGAAACATAACGTTAAGGTGATGTTTCCATTTTTGGGTATGGCCCTTCCAATATATGAAAAGACGATAAACAAATATTGATGGCATAGTTGCAACTTTTCTTATCATACATGATATCATCTTGGGAAAAGTTAGGGTCTCTTTGCTATGCATACATAAAGAAAATGTATGGGGAAATAATCCTAAAATTATTTATCTCTTGTTATTCTTCCATATTAAACCCAACAATATTTTTAATAAAAAATAATATAATATTTTCATTACTACTAAACTAATCTTAAAGTATGCGGAGTATGTTTTGTGAAAGTGTGAAAGTATATCAAAATAAAGATTCATTAGAAATTAATTTGACATTTTATGATCCCATAATTTATGTGGTTACGAAATTTACCTATTTTTTAGTGACCAAACGGATCATACTGACCAAACGGATCAATCACTAAACAGTTGTACCATCATTACGTGGCGTACATATATGAGGAGAGTATATCTTACGCGCTTTGGACGCGCGTTGGATAACACCTGACCTGGTACCACAACATAAGAAAACTTTGCAAGAAAACCCTTAAACCAACCATTGTTTTGCATATAACGGCCTCTTAAACATTCGAAGTCAGGAAAAAAACCTCTTAAAACATTTACGAGAGTGTTTGTATTTTATAATAATTGGAATCAAAATCCTCAACCTATTAAATAGTACATTGGAGTGTATAATAGTTTAAATCTTAAACCTTTTAAGCAGTTAGGAGGTACATTACAAATTGTGTGACGTTGATCTATTCTTTTTTTTTTTTTTTGGTGGGACGTTGATCTTTTTTTTTTTTTTTTGGGCTAAGACGTTGATCTATTCTCTTAGTTAACTTAAAAACGAACATTATTATATATAACGATAAAAAATTCACAACTGCGGCTACCAATCGCCACAGTCAACTACTCAACTTCATCGCTGACGTGCAGACTTTTAATCAAATGATGGATTATTTTGCATTTTTCCTAATAAAAGGGCTATGTTTATAAAACGTAGATAGTATAGGGGTTGGTATGAAAATTATCCCAACAGAAAAGGTGCCATTAAAACGGCGTCGTCACAGTTCAGGCATAATCAGTAGGTTGTGTCTTTTGGCTTTTATTATCGCCGCCGGGACACAAAGAGAAGAAAGGGGTTAGATTTGTGCTTTCAACAAGTGCTTTGATCTCTCTTCTCCATTCACTTTAATCGGAGATTTCTGTTAGGTTTTCGGCCGTCGTTGAGAGATCGAAGGAAATTTTGAAGAAATCTTAGGGATCGTAATCGTATTGGTGTGACTTTTACACTGATTGCGATTTTTTAATTTTGTGAATCGTTCCATTAATCGATGGCATCAGAGGATGTGAAAAGGACTGAATCTGCAGCTGTTTCAACGATCGTTAATCTGGCGGAGGAAGCGAAGTTAGCGAGAGAAGGAGTCAAAGCTCCCAGTTATGCTGTTCTCAGCGTCTGCAAGTCTCTTTTCGCCGGTGGCGTCGCTGGTGGAGTGTGAGTCCTTTATCTCTTATTCATTTTTTTCTTTTTGATGAATTTGGGATCAATAACGAAAGATCTCCTGAAATGTTGAGTGAGACTATCCATTGGTTCTTCTAATTTGTTCGAGAACGACAAAGTAGATTGAGAACTCTTTGATTTTGTCCTCTTTTATTAGTGTAATTGTTTGTTTAGTCGTAGGTTAACATGAAAAAACAGTACTTTAGTGATGTTGATCTGGTTGCTGAGTGCTGACGATAAGTGTAGTAGATCAGTCACTTACTTGTATTTGTCTTTAGATCGAAATCCGTGTTGAATTAGTCAAATATAGGTACATGCTTATGTCCGGCGGATTGAAATGGTTAATAAAAGTATAGGGTTGCAGAAAAAGGCCATCTTTACTCGATTTTTAAGTCTCTGTGTTGTTACATTCAATGCGCAAATTTTGTTTCTTTTGTTAATATCTGACAGGGGACTTGTGTTTTTATTAGGTCACGAACTGCAGTTGCACCTCTGGAAAGGATGAAGATTTTACTTCAGGTTTTCTTCTTCGTTGGTTGCTTTTGTTTTGGAATATATAAATGACTAGAGAATTAACCAGTTCGTTGTCTATATGTAGGTTCAAAATCCGCATAATATAAAGTATAGTGGGACAGTCCAAGGGCTGAAGTATATTTGGAGAACCGAGGGCCTTCGTGGACTGTTCAAAGGAAATGGCACTAACTGTGCTCGCATTGTTCCAAATTCGGCTGTGAAATTTTACAGCTATGAGCAAGCTTCAAAGTAAGACTTGTATAAACTTAGTTATGCTCTGATCTCTTGATTATTAAATATGCACTATACTTGATTTTAAGCAGTTTACATCTTTGTCTAATCTCTCTGCTTTCTCTCTCTTTGGTAGGGGAATACTGTACATGTATCGTCAGCAGACAGGAAATGGTAAATTGATTTCAGCATAAGATTTTTATTATTCCCTGTTGAAGAATCTGTGCACGGTATTACTTATTGCTTTAGCCTTTAATTTAAGTTTCTAAATGAAGCCTTTGGAGCTATGTTGTACTCATATCACAAGCCTTTCGTATCAGTGGCGCAATAGTACTCTGTTTATAAGATTTTACGGTTCATGGTTTTATGCCTTTTTTGCAGAAAATGCCCAACTTACTCCTGTTTTACGGCTTGGAGCTGGTGCAACTGCTGGTATAATAGCTATGTCTGCAACATACCCAATGGATATGGTTCGTGGAAGGCTAACTGTCCAGGTAACTTTTTGTACACCAATTTTGTAATTGCTTGAGCCTTATTGGTGATCTTTTTAACTCTGCAAGCATGTATATATGTGCACAGACCGCAAACTCTCCTTATCAATATAGAGGAATTGCTCATGCTTTGTTAACTGTCCTGCGAGAGGAAGGTCCTCGGGCCTTGTACCGTGGTTGGCTTCCATCAGTGATTGGAGTTGTAAGTCTCGTTTTTTTTTTCACTCAATCTAGCGTAATACTACAAATTTACCGTTTTCATGAGACCCTTCTGATAATGCAGGTTCCATATGTGGGCTTGAACTTTGCGGTCTATGAGTCTCTAAAAGACTGGCTAGTTAAAGACAATCCATTTGGTCTAGTAGAAAACAATGACCTTACCATTCTAACGAGGCTCAGTTGTGGTGCAATAGCTGGAACAGTTGGTCAAACAATTGCTTATCCACTGGATGTGATTCGTAGGAGAATGCAAATGGTTGGATGGAAAGATGCTTCCTCTGTTGTTACGGGAGAGGGGAAGGCTTCCCTCGAATACACTGGTATGGTCGATGCATTTAGGAAAACAATTCGTCATGAAGGCGTTGGAGCATTGTACAAGGGTTTGGTCCCCAATTCAGTGAAGGTTTGTATTATAACAAAACTCAAATTCTCTATGTTCTTATCGAATGAATCATTTTTCTCAAGAAAGTTAAATGTTGCTTTGCGTTTCTACAGGTTGTACCATCCATTGCGATTGCATTTGTGACTTATGAGATGGTGAAAGATGTATTGGGAGTGGAGTTTAGGATATCAGACTAAGTCATCTGATATGTTTGGTCGACAAGAAAGCACACTTCTATTTTTGTAGCCGAGGAGACAGAAGAGAAGTTCAAAATTTAGGGGGCTTAATTTATCTCCTTTCAACATCCGGTGGGAAGGATAAAGGCTATAGGGCTTAGCCAAACTCTTTTTTTTTCTTTCTTTATTTCTACTTATAGATTGGGTTTATGCTTTTCTGCTAAATCAAATAAGTCAGTGGCCAACTACATTTGGTACTGCAGTTTGTGCTACAATATGTTTGGGCTGGTCTTTTCGCATTCTATTATTACATCATTGTTATGACCCTTATTGGCAACTTGCCGTTTAGTTGAATAATTCCGCCATTTGTACCGAATTCATTTGCATTATGTAAAAGATTAAGTTCATGTGGGTTTGTGTCATTTGAGTGTGCGAATTGTTGAGCAAACAGAAGACCAACTTCATAATATCTGTATATCCATTCCAAGAAAACAAATACATGGAGAATGACTAACTCTGATCACACATGTTTGAATACATATTTGATTCTCTTCCTAATAAAACATATTTTAAAATAATAACAATAATTGATCTTGTAAGTATATGAAGTGAAACGTTAAAACAAGAATGGGAAACAAAAACACACATACATACAGTGATCTTTCGTAAAGCTGAAACTTTTGCCACATCTTTAACGTATGAAACCCGATGAAAAGACACATCCATCAAACATCAATACTTATGAGTGCAATTTAATCCTGCATTGAAATTATATACATAACATTAATATTTTAATTTTCTAAGATGAACATTAAAAATCGATTTAATATACTCTTAAATTCGATGGTTACGTACCATTTAAGCATTTTGATGGTGCATTTAGTCATTTTTGAATCAAGCGTCTGTAATCTCACGCCACCGCACCTGATAGTAACCCCCACCGTAGCAATCTTACGCCTTCCCACAGCCAATCCAACCTTCGTCTTAGTTGTCACAATCACCACCAGCTTCTTACTCTTCATCTCCGCTCTAAGCCTCTTAGCCGTCGGATCATCCACCTGTTGTTTCCTCACTTTGATCGGAACGATCACAACCGTCCGATTCCCCGGCTTCTGCACAAATCCTTTGACTTTCGTTGACCCAAGGCTTGTCTCAAAATCACCATCTCCTACACTCACCGCCACGTCAGCGTCGCCGTAATAGTACCGTAGCTTTCCGTTAGGGTTTCTAAAATCGAGCTTCGCCGTAGCCTCCGCCGTCAACTGCGACAATCCGTCGCCGGATTTTCCACCGGAAAAGTTGAAATTGCTGACGCGGAAAGAGGAGAGGCGTACGACGGGAAGTCTGGGGCTGTACCAAAGGAAGAAGACGGAGACGGTGAGGATAAGGAGGAGAATGACGATGGCGACGGTGATGCAGACGCAGCAACAAAAGACGCGGCAACGACTCCGTTGTTTCTTCTTCGTCGGATAAAATGACGCCGGGATCGTATGTTTTGGCCGGAGACGAAGCGTTGATGATGATGATGATGATGATCCCATTGGAGTTTGCGGTTGCGAGTGCAGCTCACGATAGCCTGGTGGTTTTTGAAGCACCGGTTTAAGCAGCTTCTCTGCTGCCATTTCTTCGTCGCCGGTGGTGGTGGTCGTTGAACTCTTTTGATGATCTCTATTCTTCTCCATGTATAGTTACAAAATGAAGTTGAGGTTTCAATTTGAAAAGTCTTTCATTGTGTTTTAAAATATAAATGTTATGATTTCATCTATAAATTATAAAGCCTTGTGTATCTTGTCCTACCAACAAACACAATGATAATTTAAATCTCTCCGGCCGGACACTTTGGCCACTTACTGAAATTATTCAACTGACGTGTTTAGCCTCTCTGGAATGTGAATTGCTCAATGGTTTTTTTTTTCCTCAAAGCAATATTTGGATTTGGTCATGACTCATAAGTCATAAGTTTGGGTGCTTTAGGGATATTGACCCCATTTGTGTATAAATGTCTCGTTCAGATCCATACAATTTTTTTTATATATAACTAGAAAGTGTTTTGGTTATTTTTTAACAACATGCAGTGGACCAGTAATCAAAAAACAATGACACATATTGAATTGAGCAGACCGATTTTAGTATTCCATTTACTAGGAATCTCTCAAAATACAATTATTGGGCAAATGCGTACGCCATAATGATAAATACGTAAAACTAACAATCCACATACGAAAAGTGTTTTAGCAAAGAAGCGATTACGAAACGAAAGACCATCAAATACATCTTCCCTTATCTTTTAACCCACTCGCTTATGTAACTAAACCTATCTATCAATCTTTGCTCACAATGCAGAGAGCTACAAGTATCTTCTGATTTAACGATAGTACATCAATTTCTGCTCATAATGCAGAGAGCTAAATCTAAGAATAAACAAAACGTCCCTTTTAAGTTACAATCACAACCCTGAAGAAGAAATATTGGCTTCTCATTGTTGCAGTCACAGTCAGCTAGCCGCAACAGGATCGGTTATTGGACTTGCATTTAACAGTTGATGCTGCATATTTTTGCTACCTGGTACGGAGTTGCTCTTATCAACTCGAGAGATAAGGTTCTCTGTTTTCCCAGTGGCTTGCGTCTGCACCGATTTCAGTTGATTCTAAAAAGGAATAACTTACGTTGTTATGACCAATACACTTTGTGTTTTTGTTCAAAATGTGTGATATGAAGAGTAGACTGTTACCAATAAAGCTTCGTTCTCCAGCCGTAGTTTCTCAGACTCATCGTTAAGTTGGCCTAGTTTGGACCTCAGAGTCATGTTCTCAGTAACTAGTGCGTCAACTTTGACAGAGAGTTGTTCAGTTTCAGCCTATGTGAACAACACAAATCCATTAAGTATATATGAAAATATATTAGCTTCCATCATTAGTCTTTAGTTACTAAATTTTAGTAGCAATCACCTGCTTTCTCAGCCTCGACCTTCTAGCAGATTCTCGGTTTGACTGTTTTCTCTTTTCTCGTTTAACCTCTTTTTCATTCTGCTGATAAACACACACCACCAATAAACAAACAAAAGAAGGATGTCACTAATAAAATGAAATAAACGGAGAGAGGCGCAAGAATACCATACCCATGGCTGTGGGACACCGTTCATGCCAGCAGAGTTTTGGAAATCCATTCCCATGGGCATAACAGGAGTCCCAATGCTCACATTGGGTTTCTCATTTTCACCTCTAAGAGGAGGACTGGTTTGAGACGAAGGCCTTTCACCTACCAAGAACAAGAAGTCATTAGCTTCAAGTAGTTGTAAACATTGAATCATACAATAACTTGGGTTGTGTTCTTTTTCAGGAAGAAATACCGGTGCTTGGTGATCTTTCTCGCCTTCTTTTCCTCCTAGATTGTTGTTCTCCCTGTGGGAAAAAGACGGATATAAATAAAGAACCCGGAAACGAAAGATTAGTAATTTAAACCTCGTTCAGAGTAAAAATGAGGAGACCATACCCCAGTTGTGTTACCATCACTACCATTGCTAGAACCATCATTCTCGGAGCTAGTGATATCAAAACATCGTTAGATTCTATCTAAGAATAAAGCACAAGGACACAAGTCTCTTTGAATTAGGAAGAGTCCAGGTATTTTGACAAACCTCTGAGAACTCCTAGGTTCACCGCTGCTATGTTCAGCACTCCCAACTTTGTTGTTGCTTATTGACATTGCAAGTCCATCAAATTCTTTCAGTTTTTTCATGAACCCCTGATCCGTGTTTCCAGATGAGTTAGGTGGAGCATCCATGTTCAAAGGAGTTGTAACCTGCAAACATTCTCATACTCATATCCATCATATTGTTTAGCACCCATTAACAAAGAAACATCAGAAGACAGTGACTTACACCAGGTGTTGCTTGAGAAACAGGACCTTGTGGTTGTGAGCCCTGGTAAAGTGGGAAAACGCAAATCAGTAAAAACTGGTCTGTTCATGATGATTTTAACATTTGTTTGAAAAAGTAGCCAATCAAAAGAAGGGATGAATACCATTTGAACACCAGGACCAGGATGAGCATAAACTCCACCAGGAGGGCAAAATGGTGGATATGGTGCCCCATAAGGAGCCATCATTGGCTAATATTCAAACGGAAAATCAAACTCAAATAAATAAATAAAAAATTAATAGAATTTACGCATATTCTCATTGAGCAAGTTTGAACAAGTACCGATGGAGACGCCCACATATAAGGTGGTGGAGCATGACCAGTTGCCACATTTGAGTTGTAATATTGAGGTATAGCAACTCTAGGGCCATAATATGCCTACAAATATAATCAGAAACGAGGTAAGTCACTTAGGCTAATGAACACAATCCAGACAGGAGGAAACAACAAGGTCAAACCGAATAAACCTGCATAGCAGCCCAATCATGATGATACACATGAACATTGCTCTGCTCCTGTAGATATACAACGAAAACAACAACATCAATCAAAACTCTGCGGTTAAACTATACACAAATCTGTGACTAAACCAACCAGTTTCTATAGATTGAATACTTACAGGAGCAGGTTGCGATGGCTTATCAGACTTTGTGGGGTTTCCTTCTTCGTTGCTACCCATAGCTTAATGTAGAGTTATGAAACACTGACACAGTAAAAAATAAACATGATCAGATCTTTTAATAATACTTTACTGCGTAAAGCATAAATCCAGAGGAACAGTACTCGATTACATTTAGATCTTGCAATTTCGGACATCAAACTATACATTAAAATGCTCACAAACGATAAATATGACAGAGATCCGAGTAAATATCAAGAATCGTACCACTGTATCTATCACTAAAAATTCAAAATTCGAGTTTTTTGGCGGGTTTCTCGGATTTTCCCGAGTCGAAACTGTCAACAACTCGTAGAAATCTAATTCAACTTTATTAAAAGAAATTTTGTCGATACAAATTTTCTCGAGAAAACACAGCGTTCATATAGAATCACTCTACAAGTTAAATTCTATTGAAAATAAAGAAACCAAAATCCAAAAAACGTACCTGGAGTTTCAGGGAGAACAATTCGAATTGCCCTCAGAAAAAAAAAGAAAAAGACAATTCGAATATGAAGTTCGCTTCTTTTACCTCTCTCTCACTTGCAGAAAGGTTTCTCTCTCTAGAACAAGAGTTCGGTAAGGAGAAGAGAAGGAGAAGAGAAAAGAGAGAGAGAATGGGAGCGCCAAGAGGCTGATGCACACGTCACCGTACACGTGTCAAAATCTTGAAGGGTTTGTAAAGGAAACGCATCTGCTGAGCTGGCCATCCTAGATCTGCGCTGGACATTTAAAATATTGAATTAAAGAATGATTGGTACACGTTTCATAATCACAACCGTTCATCGTGAGATGACTACGTAGTCTTACGTGCTGCTGATTTTCTTCCTTTTTTAAAAAGAAATACAGAATTAAACTATAATGTATGATTCATTTGGGATCCATGGATTGCGATACGTGGACTACCAAACCAGGCATCTTTTTATTTACCTTTAATCTAGATTACAATCGACGGCTAATACTCATTTCATCTAACGGTTGAAAGTAAAATAATTTATTTTTACCAAAAGAGTAGGGTGGTCCCCACTCTGTGATCTACTGCCTTGTGTCGGCCGTTAGTGGTTTGAAGGCTGACGTGTCCCACTGAATAAGGAATAACGTTGTGGTCCCTACGGACAACGTGGGATTCGACGCCAGCTCATAATAATTTTTCTCTCGATATCTTTCTTTTAGGAATTTCAGACGATGACTTACTTATCGCCACGTTGGCTTCACCCAATACAAATGGTTAACAAAAAGTTAGTATCTCCTAATGTAAAATTAGTTGAGATTAATCCATGTTTTCAGATTTAGATAACTACATATATTTTTTTAAAGACGAAAAGATACAGAGATAATCTTTTCTTACACTAATCATCAATATCCAGAATGAAGATTAAATTCCAATTCTAGAGTAACTAAAAAGGAAATTAAATTAAAATCCGGCTGATGTAGTAATAAAAATGCAAGAAAGTTTGGATTTTTAAAATGATTTATGGTCCTTTTCTAATTAATTTCAGACAAATCCGACAAAAGGTGACGTGTTCTTGAGGTCAATTCTAGCGGGAGCCACTTGACGCTTCCAGTTAGACCCGATCCAATACGTACATTTACATCAATGCCCTCCTTTATTGGGTTATTATTGGGCTCTGGTTGAATTATTAGACCCAACCTTTTTGGCAGTGTATACAGTATACCAGTATACCTCTCCAGAAAAAAAAAAAAAAAAAAACTTTATGGTTCGTATTTCGTAAATTAGTAAAAATAATACTATATCATCGTAAGACTTAGGCACTTAGCAAAAGAAATGTCAAATCGACAATGTATTTAAACTAGTCTTTGATTTGTTCGGAAATTCTCAGATATATTGAACCTTAAAGTAAATTTTCACGCACATGTTTATTCAGAATTAAGATGATCAATCGCTTTTTCATTTTTTGATCAAAAAAGAAAATGATCAGATTCTTTTGTAAAATAAGAAAAATGAACTTTCGTAGGATGATGTGGTAGTGACTAGTGAGTGAGACCTACATACGGACTCACAGGATGCAATATTAATTCTATATAAATAGGGTCTATTTACCGCCATATTTACGATGGTTGCCACTGATTGACATACCCAAACAAAACTTAATAGAATGGGCTTTTATTTATCTCTTTTTGAGCTATTTGTTGGATAATTGGACTCATGGCCACCTTCTACTTCTAGCTAGAAATGTAGAAAACCAATAACTTATTCTCATACTACACAATAGCTACTTTATTTTCACTCAAAAGAGAGATTTGATTTTGTGTATATACCATAAAGCTTGTGTATTTATTTACACATACACAAATACAATGAGTCACGGACCGATGATTACAAGAATCATATAGCACCAAATATCTCATCCTCACTCTCTCGAACACTACACACACGTTTTGTTCACACAGAGAGAGATGGCTTCCGATCTACACAGAAGAATAGCTTTCTTTCCTCTATTCTTGATTATAGTCATGCTTTATGGCCATAAAGCTGTTTCGAAATGTGAGTTCGAAGCAATCTTCAACTTTGGAGACTCGAATTCGGACACTGGCGGATTTTGGGCTGCTTTTCCGGCTCAATCCGGTCCATGGGGAATGACTTATTTCAAGAAACCAGCTGGTCGTGCTTCAGACGGTCGTCTTATCATTGATTTTCTGGGTAACTACTAGTAACAAATACTCTCAAATATTTTAGAAATATTATATGATATATTGATATTACTAATTTACTATTAAGACCGAGTTTATGTATATGCAAAGTGTGTGTATTTGTACTTTTTGTAGGATCTATAGTTTTTATTATTTTTACTGCTATTAGTCGGAAATGATAACTTTAGTTACTAAACGTAATGTTAAATTCTTTTAGCCAAATCTCTTGGAATGCCTTTCCTAAGCCCATATTTGCAATCTATTGGATCGGATTTTCGACACGGCGCAAACTTTGCGACGTTAGCGTCCACGGTTCTCTTGCCAAACACGTCTTTATTTGTCTCTGGAATCAGCCCTTTCTCACTCGCTATTCAACTGAATCAGATGAAACAATTCAAGGTTAATGTCGACGAGTCACATTCTTCGGACCGACCAGGTATATATCTCTAATCTCTAAATGATAAATGAATAGAATGATGAAACTTTTTTTGGGCAAACGAATGATGAAACTAATAAAAGGAAATGAAATAATTGCCCTTGTGTTTTAGGATTGAAGATCTTACCGTCTAGGAATGTTTTCGGAAAATCTCTATATACGTTTTATATTGGTCAAAACGATTTCACATCCAATTTAGCGAGTATTGGAGTTGATAGAGTGAAACAATACCTTCCACAAGTCATAGGCCAAATTGCCGGAACGATTAAGGTACCAACTGCCAACACCATAAGGTTTTTGGTTAATAAAATTATAGTATATTTTCTCTCTCAAACCATCAAGTTATTTTACTGATATGCTCTTTATCCAATATTGACACTAAATATTTTGAAATAGTTTAGTATTTGGAATAGTTTAGTTTCTATCCACTAAGTTATTTTTCTTTTGCTTATAAAGATTTGCTGATGAATGTAGGAGATATACGGAATAGGTGGTCGGACATTTTTGGTATTGAATTTAGCACCGGTTGGATGTTACCCGGCAATTTTAACTGGTTACACTCATACCGTTACGGATTTAGACAAATTTGGATGCCTCATTCCTGTAAACAAAGCTGTCAAATATTACAATGCGTTATTGAAAAAGACATTATCCGAGACAAGAACCGGACTGAAAAACACTACAGTAATTTACATAGACACTCACAAGATATTGCTTGACCTCTTTCAACACCCAAAATCCTACGGTACGTAAATGTCATGATAACAAATTTTGTTTGGTTGTACTTAACCAATAAAATTCATTTTTTCGTATTTTTTGCTTTGTTATCATATAAAAGGTATGAAATACGGTACTAAAGCTTGTTGTGGATACGGTGGACGGCCTTACAATTTCGATCAGAAATTATTTTGTGGTAACACCAAAGTGATCGGAAATTCGTCTGCTACGGCCAAAGCTTGCCGTGATCCACACAATTACGTGAGTTGGGACGGAATTCACGCAACGGAGGCCGCAAACCACCACATTTCCATGGCCATTCTCGACGGTTCGATATCATATCCTCCGTTCACACTTAATAACCTATGTTCGCCTTAAATTATGACATAAGATTTGTATTAGTTGTTAATTGTTTGAATGTGAATTTTTTAAACCATCCAGGCATCCACCAACTAAGCATATTGTGACAAGCCAAATTCTATAGATAATATGTGAATGTGTTTAAAATTGTGTAATATGCTTTACAGATCGATTGTTCTCCTAATCATTTGATTCTCCTTAGTTTATTGGATTAAGAAAATACTTAACTAGTGACATTTCTTCGTCACCTTTTTCGTGCATATCGGAATATTTTTTTTAAGTGTACGTGACGATTGATCTTCAATCTTGTTGGCGCCGTACGTATTTTATATCATATGAACATTACTTGTGAATTGTGATATATTTTATATATATCCGCTATGCGCTAACTACTGAATTAAATACCACATAGTATTATTTCAAAGTACAGTATTTGAGTATATAACAGTTCATTTTTGTTTGACTAGCCCATGCGTCAATTACTATTCAAATACGAGTTCGATCATTGTTAGATAACTCTCTTAATTAAAATAATATTTTAATATATTTCATACTACGTTACGTAAAGACAGGCAATAACAGAAATACTGGGTTCGATCCAATACCTATCTTGATCAGTTTCAAACTTCGAAGTCTTCGACGAATAGTGTGATCGATATGGATGTGTATACTAAAACAACAATACTTAAATTTTTCTGTTTTGTATAAAATAAATTTTAACACGTTATATGTTGGTATGTGTACACCCTAATTATTACATTTCGCAATCTACCGATTAAGCTAAGATGAGTTACTGAGAGTAATATAGATATTTATGAATAGCCCTATCCATAATAAGAAATTATACTAAGAATTAAAAGCATTGGGAGAGCAGAAACGACGAACAGTTTACTCATGGATAAGCAAAACGGGAAGAAGTTCAATACGAAACAAACTTGGAAAGTTACAAAAATTGAAACTTTGAATGTAACTTACTGTACAGAGGAACAGAGCCAGAAAAAAATATTGGAAGAAACTACAAAAATCAAGGTATGTACGAAGATGAAGGAAGATCTTCGTGATATTCCAAACACGGTTGAGTTCTCACCATCGTCGCCGCCGGCATTCTACTCCGACCAATCCAAATATCTCCGGTCATCTCACTCTTCTCCGACTCTCTCTCCATATCTCTTAACCTCTTCTTCTTCACTACTTTCACCACAACAATGATCACCAAAACAACAATAACCGAGACTCCAATCGCGGTTAAAGCAAACCACCACCACTTCCTCCGAACCAATTCCGGTTTATGTTTATGGTTTAGAACCACAAGCGCGTAATGCCCATGAGAATTCGTAGTGGCACATTCGTAGTTCCGTATTGTATTGCTGAAATTCAAGAACAACCCATTATCTCCGAAGGCGATGCATTTGACTCTTCTGCGATTATGGGAAACGTAAGGATCGAATTTGACCAAGATTGGATTGTCTCTCTTGATCGAAAGATTCAGTTTTTTGAGATCATTCGTGTTCGTCGCGTCGTAAGCGGTGAATCCGATAACCGGAGAAACAATTGAGTAATTATCAGCTAACCGGAAGTAAACCGATGAAGAGTAATCACCGAAACTCTGATAGACAAAAGCTATTCTCTTAGCGTACGGCGTCGTTTTAACCATCGGAGGAATGTTAATTCCACTAAAGTTGGCTCCTTTTCTCCAGAACACACTGTTACGGACCGTAACAACCGATGCTTTGATGTCGGAAAGATTCGACGGAAGTGAAATCGCGTACAACGTGCCTGTGTGTCTTCTAGTACTGGCACGAGTCGCGTATGAACGGATCAGATCGTCCAAATCTCGAATGTCGTTGATGCAATGAACCATCGATTGTAAATTACAGATGACGCAGAAGACGAAGACGATGAAACAAAGATTTGCAGTGATTGTAGATCCCATTGCCAGAGAATTTCAAGAACGACGACGAAGACCCAAATGAGTTTTGGTGATCTTCATCAGATAATTAAAAAGCTATGATGTTTGATTAAAGGATATGAATAGAATTGTGATCCAGATAGATCAGAATCAAATTTGAAACATGATTAAGATTTAGAAACATGATTGAGATTGAGATTGAGGTTGTGATGAGGGAATATAATTAAGCACATATACACACTCAAAAGGGAGTAAGGGACATTATACATGTACATATAATATAATGTAACAGCTGCATGAATATGGATTTGATGAATGTGTATGGTTGATTATAAAACTAAGAAAAAAAGAAAGACCCTACTTAGATATTCAAACTTGAAAGAAAAAAGGGGAGAGAAAGTTGGGTTTGAGCTGTATTAATGGTGGATGTTTTTTTTATTCCTTTTATTTTCTGTATTAGAAAAAGAAAAGGTTATTGACCCAAAATAAATCCACATTGGAGTTTTTTCTTTAATCAAAATGGAGATTGATAAAAAAGATGTCGGCTATGATTTTGTAATATGGGGATGACGTAATGATCATGCAATTTTTTTTGGTTTCATGATTCACTTGTAATATAGTTCTACGAAATATTGAAATTTGTTCATAAAAATAATATTATTATTACCGCTATTGAAACTTTTTGTTATTTTATTTTTTAAATTTCTTTTATAAAATTTTGTGGTGTATGCAGAACTGTTTATTGTCAAGTTGTATGTAAAAACCTTTTGTCATTTTCTCAAGTATGGTACAGAATTAGATATTCGTTTGGGGTAAGTGATTAAATCATCATATGTGCTTAATAGAATAAAATATGTATAAAAAATATTTTTAATAATGAATAGATAGCGAACTCTTTGTCTTTTCCATGCCAACTCTTCCTAGGTGAACACGTATATTGAATATGTTAATCACACAAAAATTACCAAATAAGACTAAATAAATGGAGTATTGGTTAGTCGGGAAAAAAAAAAAATGGAGTATTGGTTAGTAGGTGAAAGCGCCAGCGAAGTATAAGGGTGGAAGAGCTGTACCATCACTCAATTTCAGTGGGTTTGTTATCTCTTTCGTTTTGCCACAATTCCTACTAATTTCTTTGATAAAAGAAGGTTCTTTCTTTTTAGTAAGCTTATAAAATAAGTATTTCATAGTTAGATATATAAAGTTTCATAGTTCGAGTTCCTCTTTTTAGTTAATCTCGTATTATCCTCGTAACTGTCTTGTAAATTAGACACAAAAATCAAAGGGTTGCATAATTACTCATTTTTCCTCCTCACCTGGAAAAAAAAAAACGAAAAGACACAAAAAGAGTTACTTAACTTATTACTAACTTATTACTTATCCCTACAAATAAAAAAAGTTATTTTTTGTTTTAAATTGTAAATCTTCTACAATTAAATGGCATCTTAGTTTTGTTTTAAATCTTATTACTAAGTTATTTTTTGTTTTAAATTGTAAATCTTCTACAATTATCATAACTGATTACTACATCTCTATGAAAGATTGTAGGAAAAGTTTTCTATATTTAAATATGTAATTATTGTATATATGATATGTGATTATGTATATAGATAAAATCAATTTTGTTTTAATACAAATAGTTAATGACCTGAGTTTTTAAAGTATTTACTTAAAATATTATTGTAAGATAATTAAAATTATAAGTATCAGGTAAATCAACCTTAAAATTTGCAAAAATAAAACGGATCGTATTATTTCATCTATGATTCCATATGGCTCGGCATATAATCTCGTTAAAACAAAATTCATTTAAAAAAAAAAAAATTAAATGAAAAATCTTGAAGTCATCAAACCAAGTAAACAACAACTGTAAATACATCTATTCACCAAAAAAAAAAAACAACTGTAAATACATCTGACCGTTGTAATATTTCTAACGGTAAAAAAAAAAAAGTTAATAAATGTAAAATCAAAAATAATCACGTGTTAGAAAACGCAACGGCTATCTCTCTACTACTTCTATATTAACACTCAGTCATCTTTCTTTGTGGCCAAGTTCTTTTTTTTTTTCCTTCAGATTTTCAAAATTTAGTAACACCTCTCTCTCTCTCTCTCTCTCTCTCTCTCTAATTATGCTGATGCTACTCCGACGTCAACCACTTCACGTTCCTCGGAGTAGTCTCGATTTCACGGTTAGAACTCTGCATTCTTCTCTCTCTGTCTCTCGGATTTACTTATGCATAAATTTTGTGATTCAACAAAAGCGTTTTTGTTTTTTTTTTGATTAAAAATCCCTAAATCGTTATCTCTATTCTTGCGCGTGATCCAGATTTGGTTTTGATCGGAGGATTCCATGGAACGTATCATCGGCGGCAAGTACAAGCTCCGACGTAAAAATCTGTGGTGGTTCTTTCGGAGAGATTTTTTTTGGTGTGTATTGACGTCTTGTGTTTGTTGTTGTTAAGATCGTAAGTTCCAATTAATTAGCTATGAGACAAATCCATTCTGGAGATTTTAATTTGAGATATGCTCTGTTTCTATTTTTAATCAAGTTCCTTGGTTCGTCCGGGTTTTTGAATTGATACTCTCCGAATTGATATTTGATTTGAGATCTGCTCTGTTTTAATTTTTGATCATGGTCATTGGTTCGTCTGGGTCTTTGAATTGTTATTCTCTGAATTGATATTTTGATTTGAGATCTGCTCTGTTTTAATTTTTAATCATGTTGTAGGCTCTTTAATAGAAGGGGGGTCAGCTGACCCCAACTAATTTAAAAAAATATATATTATGTCTTTAAAGAAAAATTACAAAGACCCTATGTAAATAATAAGTTTGACCCTATATATTAACAAATTAATCTAGAAAAATAAAAGGAAAACTTCTAAAAATTGTGTTTTAGTTTGACGTTATTTTATTTAGTTGGGTTCATATTTAAATTTTGATCCAATATAAATACAATTATGAAATTTCATCCATAGAAATATGAAACAGTGATATAAAAAGTTTAGTTATGAGTAAACATATATATAGTATATTAATAGATAATTTTTTTTTATTTTAGTAGTTTATAGATTATATTCTTTTAAAAAAAAATTTGACCCCAATAACAAAAGTTTCTAGCTCCGCCAACTGACTACATGGTTGACAAAGTGTGTACTGGTCTTATCCTTCTCATACTCGTTTTATTTGCATAGTTTGGTTTCTCATCTATAAATCCTCATGGCTAAGCAAGTCGTCTAAGTCAGTTCAGCTTGTTTTGTTTCTTAGAATTAGAGGAAAGAAAGATCTCTGTCATGTGCTGGAGATATGGATTTATGTCTAGTGACTGCGTTTTTTTATTTGTCTTGTTTTTATGTCCATTGCATTACCACTTTATGATGGACTCTCATACTTTTATTATGTTAAACATTTGATTTCATGATCAGTATTTCATTGTGTAGGTAACACCATTTTGGAAGTGATGGCACTTGTACACTATACCGGATGGACCCTCAAACAATGAAAGGTGTCTCACTTATACTGCATTAAGTTTTGTTCTTCGTTTTTGTGCCCTTTCAGTCGCTTATACAGTTAATATCATACAAAATCTTAATAATATTTTGATACTACTGATTAGTGTTGAAATTGTATCATTGATAAGTTTCAGTTATCAGGTTTCTCTAATTGACTTTGGACTTGCCAAAAGATATTGTGATGCCAATACCAACAGCCACATCCCCTACAGGTATTGAAGACGCCCAAGTTTTTTTTTCTTTCAATTTCTTCGTCCTTACGTCATCGTAGTTCTTGAACACTTCGTTACCTCTAAGGATACTTTTGATTCTTATTTCAATCTGGAATCATGTTTACGGATAACTTATGTCTCAGATTTGTCTTTAAGTTTATATTTGCCAGATCATTTTAAGAATTAAAATGTTTACAGATATGTGCAGAACTTTGTTTTTTTTTTTGCTTAAAAACGAAACATTTTGTTTGTGTTGACAAAAAGAGAATTTTTTTTTTTTTTTCAAATCTAATAATAAATCTCTTACTGCTGATTTAATTTGAGTATAGAACTTAAATTAATGGATCTTCTTAAAATTGCAGTCGAATTTCGTTGAAAGGGCCAAACTATCTCGTCAGAATTTTGGTAACGAGTCGATTTTTAAGGTTCGAGCTCCGTTCGCTTTAAGGTTAGTCTCTCTTTTTAATTCGAAAACCGTAAAATTAAGACATTTTTCCAAAACCGCAAAAACTAAAATTATAGTCAAGTTTCTAAATTAATTTGAAAATATTTTTTTTTTCACTCATTTACACAAAACCACAATTTTTTTAAGACTTTATTACTTAAATTAAAAAATTATAAAAACTAACTGAAAAAATGATATTATTGTTAGATTAAATATATGGAACTAAGTGAATTGTATAATAGTGAAAACAGACAGAGCTTGACATCCCGTCTTTTGATCGTTAGCGATGAGCATGTTCGACTTGTTTTTCACGATTTTACGAAGCACTTGGTTTCTAAATTGATTTCACAATAAAAATTTTTTGCTCATTCACACAAAATTCACAAACTTTTTTTAAAACTTTTTAACGTAAAACAAAACCAACTGAAAAATGATATTGTTGTCAGATTATATATATATATGAAATTAAGTGAATTGTATAATAGTGAAAACAGACAAAGCTTGACATCCTGTCTTTTGATCGTTAGCGATGAGCATGTTCGACTTGTTTTTCACTATTTTACGAATCACTCATTTTTTGATTAATTTGACAATAATATTTAAAAAAACACATTTTTTCAGATTGTTATTCCAGTATTCCTTGTTATTATTATATATATATATATAGATAAAAATAAAATAAAATAAAATAACAAAAAGACAAAAGAGATCAATTATAGGATGGGCTTTTGAGTGGCCCATAGAGTAGATGGGTCAAAAACAGGCCTTAAACCCCACAGGATGGATGCGAGCATTCTATAAACACCACTGAGTTGGATTTCTGAAGATAAGAGCAGCGACCAATCAGAGCAGGAGGAGCGTCCACGTGTCACTTAGCGGAATCTTGTTTAGTAAAAAGCGCAGCAGCAAAAAAATCGAGTATAGAGAAGAAGACGAGAAGTAGGAAGAAGAAGAAGAAGAAGAAGAAGAAGAAGAAGAAAAAGTTCAAATTCTCGGCGTGCTTCGATGGCGATATCAGTAGCAGCTTCGTCCTCCGTGGCGGTTATGGTTCCACGTGTCCCCGCCGTCTCCACCCGCTGCTCCGCCGTCCCTTACCTTCCTCCTCTTCCTCCTCGCTCCTTTGGCCGATCCTCTGTCTCTATTCCGTTGAAACTAGTTTCAGGTATCATTTTCCCCAATGTCCCTTTCTGGGTTCGAGAAATCGTGTGTATTGTCACAAATTGCCTGAATATTCCGGTCCGGAATTGAAGTTTTAGCGATGCGGTGGTTTGGTTAGTGGTTGAAATTTACAAATTCAGGTTTAATAAATCCGGTTTGGATGGTGGAAACCGAAATTGGTGGTTTATCGTTTGATTTCGTGAATCTAAATTAAACCATTGGATTCTCCGGTTCAATTGCAGGAAATGGTTTGCAGAAGTTTGAATTGTTGAAGACGAGAGCTTCTTCAGACGAGACCTCCATTGACACCAACGAACTCATCACAGACTTGAAGGAAAAGGTGAGCCATTTATCGAAGAATAAACCGAGTTAGCTTGGCTTTGTGTTATGTTTTTTTTGATTGGTAGTTTTTGGTGCAGTGGGATGGTCTTGAGAACAAGTCGACTGTACTTCTTTACGGAGGAGGAGCCATTGTTGCTGTTTGGTTATCTTCCATTGTTGTTGGTGCCATCAACTCTGTTCCTCTGGTAACAATCTTTATATAACCCTTTTGAGATAATTAGAGGATCTTTAACGGGTTTGACTCGAATGATGATGTTTGTGTTTTTATTGTGTTTGTAGCTTCCCAAAGTTATGGAACTTGTCGGTCTCGGCTACACAGGATGGTTTGTCTACAGATACCTTCTCTTCAAGGTAAGACAAATTGTACTCTTTTTTTTTTTTTTTTTTTTTTTAAGAATTCTATAAAGTTAATGATCTGACACGAAATGATCACCTTGTTTCAGTCAAGCAGAAAGGAATTGGCTGAGGATATTGATTCCTTGAAGAAGAAGATCGCAGGAAGCGAATAGATTCATTTTAAAATAAACGAGCTTTCTTTGTGGGTTTTCCTGTAATATCTTTATTATACAATGTCTCTGTTTCAACGTTGTATCTGCTGCATCTGAAACTATTATCTTAGATCCACGGCATCCAAATCATGATCAAAACATACTGAGAAGTAGAGATGTTAAAATGGGCTTAAACCCGTCGGGTAACCCGAAACCCGGCTAAAATTTAATACTCGAAACCCGTCCATTTTCAGTGAGAAGTCAAAGATCAAAACATGCATGAAAAGAGTATATACATCATATGAAAATTTCGAATATCATGGTTGCTTCAAATGCACGTAACCTAAAACAGGGCTCTTGTTTTTTCCAATGCCATTAAACCAATAGAAAAAGGCTGCAGTTACAAGAGTCAAGAAAATATGGTTGGTTCTAAAGGCGGATGGAGAGCTCAGCTCGGAGATGAAGAACGTCATTGATGAAGTAAGGACAATCCTTACCTATGAACATTTCCCATGGTCTAGTAAACAAGTTTCTGCATCCAACAGCTTTACCTGCGGTGAACGTGTAGTTTCCTTTAAATTTTTCGGCAAACTCCTTCGTTGGCATCGACCTTGCTGAAAAATTGTAGTCCACAGTCAGACTCACCGTCCCTTTTCCTTCCGTCCCAAGAAACAATCCGAAGCTGTGGCACAAATTTAGCTGGTCCATGTTGTGGTGAGCTGAGAGAGAGAACCCTTGTCCTCCTAAGTGAAACGTTTGAGAATATATCCGATCTGATGGATGTAGGGCCTCACATTCTTTGCGTTTTAAGTCTAAGTAAACGATGCATTGATGCCGAGGAGCCTCGAACTCCACAACTTTGATGGGTCTGTATTTGTAAGACCGTCCAACAAACGAATGGTTGATTGCTGCGGGTTGTTCGGGGGCTAGAACACGTCGGTGGTCCAACGATTCTGCTTTGAAGAAGAGAGCTTCAAGGACTAGTTTTGATGCGACAGAAGGTCTAAAGTCGTTTGAGGCCAAGATTTTCTTGAGTCTGTGACATGTCATGTGAGGGAAACGGATGTAGCGAGCGAGATGTGAGCCTAGTATTTCTTGACGTTCTTCTAGAACCGAGTAATGTGTTTTTGCCCATTTCAAAACAACTTCGTATAGAATGTCTTCAGATGGGATCTGTAGATCGTCACTCGCTAGTATTGCCTCGATACCTACTAATGGTAAAGCCATCACCTCCTCTACTAGACACCTATCAAAACGATTAAAATAAGAGAATGGAACTTTTTTAATGCTTTGAAAGTTTGATGATGATAATTAAAGAGACGTACTTGGTTATATCCTTGTAGCGAGAAGCAATGAATTGCCTTGCAGCACTTGTTAAAGGCTTTACTGAATCAGCCGTTTGCAAACTCAAAGGAAGGTCAAGAAAAAGCAATGCAGAATCTAATGTCATAGGCATATCTAGCAACAAACGGCTGCAATACTTCATACACGAAGCAACCTCAAACTTGTCCGCCGCCATTAGAACATCGAGCAAAGCAGAGGCCGTTGTGACTGTTAGTAAATTGCTATACATGAAATATAAGAGCTCCATTACAGCAGCTTCCTCTACAATTTGCAAAACTCTCCCAAATTACTTTCACAAATATTATCACCAAAAAGAAAAGAAAAAAGTTATTCTTAACCCACTACTATTCAATTACAATACCAGAAACATCTATCTTCAAGCTCATATGTTTTTGCTCTGACTCAAGCATTCCATTAGAGAATAGCTGTCAAAAAAAAAAGAATGAACAGTCTCTAGGATTATTATACAAAAAACTAATATCTTCTGAACAATATACATAGTTTGTTTTAAATAAGTTCATTAGCATTGTATAATATAATTGAGTAAGCTAATTACACCTTGTAGAAAAATGGGCTTTTGGATGCCAGAACCGCAGAGCTTATGTGTATTTCTTTAACTCTGAGAATTGAAGCATTATTAATAAGCCCCCAATTATAATACTCATTTTCATCTTCACCACCTGCAATTTCAAATTGAATCATCAGATTTTTAGAAAGAAATAATCACATGCAAAGATGAAACCAATCACTAAACCACCAAAAATTAACAAAATTCCAAACATTATATGATGTAATGTCAGAAAAATAATAATAACCATGGGGGTGAGTTTGGGAATGATCTTCTCTCCTGCGTTTGCGATCCTTAACCAAATCGACGTTACTAGAACAGCTAACCTCACTGCCGGCACAAGTGATCTCGATCCGAAGAAGACGGTCGGAAAATTTAACGTTGTTGAAAGCGAACCCAAAATCCCCACCGGAGAAAGAGGGATCTGAATTCTCCATAGCAATCTTAATTTTGGTTATAAGAATTCAAACTCACTAAGAGCTGAAGCAGAGGAGGAAGAGATTTATAGATTTATCAAAAGGGTTTGCAATCTTGATAATATTTAGTGTTTAAAAGCATAGTCCTAAAGTAAATTGGCTATATAACTCCGCCAAACAAAAAAAGAAAAAGGACAAAACAAAAGAAGAAAAAAGAAACTGAACAATTCAACGTTTCCTTCGCGCGTCCACCGTAATCTTATTAATATTTAGCTAATAAATAAACATATACTACAAAATACCATTATATCTAAATAGATAATTACAGAAAACTAATTATTAAAATATTGATATAGTGAGATATTTGGATAATAGAAAATATTTTTTTATAATTTATTTTTTACTGATTAATTAAAATTATTATTTTTAGCTTTCAATAGATACATTGTCATCTATGTAGAATTTTTAATAATTTATTATATGATTAATAAAATTAAAAGTTTTTTGTATTTACGTTATTTTTGGCGAACCGTAATTAGAGATTTTAAAAAGACAATTTATCCGGATATCCCGCGAAAAATCTAGCTAATATTATCTACAATCTCTTGTATTAGTACTATATGATAAAAGTAAAGTTTTGTTGACAAAATAAATAAATTACCATTGAAGTTTGGTCAATTTTTTTTTAAAAATAGTTATGTAGTATAATAATAGCTTGCTAAATATGAGAATAGTTCTTCTTTATAAACGTTTAATTTTAGAGTTTTATAGAATTGAACTGGTATGTTTTTCTTTCTTTTTGTGTTAATTTGAACTAGTATGTTGCCAATTCTTTAGTTAATATTAATATTCATTTAAATTTTATATATGTTTAACAAACATAGTAACCTAATTAATAGGAAAAAAAATCCATGTTTTTCTTTACATATTGTTGATTGATCAACGATGAAAGAAGAAAAAAGAGGATCTTTTGGACAACAAACACCAACTTGGGTCGTAAGAAGAGGCTCTTAACACTCTAATGATTCCACTTGGAAATTAAACTGTAATTATAATAACAAACATCAACGATTAGAGAGAGATATCGTCGTCGTGAGGTAAGAAGATGTTGGAGACGAAGTCTTGGAATCGAGAAGAGTAGATCTTAGGATGGACGGTCGAGATTGAGTTTGAGTTATGTTGGATGGATTTGTAACAATGTTCTATGCGTTTCTTCATACCATAGTCTTGAAATGTGTCTACGATCCCTAAGTACAAAACAACATCGTACCATTCTTCTTCTCCCGTTTCTCCGTTCACTCGCCTTGCTCTCGCCGGAATCTTCATCCCAAAATTGATACTTGAGCTGAAACAGGAAACGTTATATTTTTATTTTTTTTTGTCTATTTCAATGTGAAATTTCTAACCAAGTTAATTATGGTTTATATTTTACCTATTGAGAAAGAGGTCATTGAGTGTTGCTCCTAGTTTGCTTTTTCTGTTTATCTGAATTGTTTCTGAGCTTGTGCCATTGCTTGTCACTGATTTTTCGCTTTCTACTGAATCATCTGTTAAAATTCAAACTATTGTTTCTCTTCTTCTTTTTTTAAAGTACTTTTGATTAAACAAAAAAGAAGAGTACACTGTTACAAAGATTTACCTTTATCAGGAGAGGATGAATACATTGTTTCAGAAGTTCTGTCTGGAGAATTAGCAGCCGTCTTCATCGACTTTGTGCTATCGCTTTTGAACGAGCCTGAAAAAAATATTAATCGATAGACATTTATTTATGTTGTAGTCTTGCTATATATCACACAAAACAGAGGTAAGAGAATATTGGTGAAGATTATTACATGGAGGTGTGAAGCTACCGTAAACCGGGTCTACTCCATCAAGTGAACCTGTTAAGAGTGATTTGTTATGATCAGATAAGTTCGACATTGATACGCTAACACTTTATACGACTAAGAGGAGAGAAAAAGAGGAAACATTACCTTCACATGACCCTTTTGATTGTAAACCAACCAATAAGCTATAATCCATTATACCTTGTTCTTCCAAAAGCTCACAATCTAGCTTTGTTTGCCTATAATGACATGATTGTTTGAGCATTTGAGTCATAAATTGTTGAGTTGAAATCAAGATGGTACAAAGAAAGAGAGAGAGAGATATGTACTTGATGATGCGTTGTCTCGCCAATGGATTAACATAGAAACAGAAGTCGAGATCACTATCCTTCAATACAGTGGTGTTTCTGACTTCAATTTTCTTGTTGGTTCGGCCTTTCGGAGAACCTTTTAGATCATAGAGCTTGTTCATCAAGACCGTCGAATGTAGCATGTTTGACATGACAGCAAAATATGTCTGTATGCAAACATAATTAAACCTTTGTTTTAAGTAACTAAATGCCTAAAACTCTAATCGTAAACAACATAGATTCACATATATATATATATATATATATATAGTCTTTCACCTTAACACCTCCAATAGGCTTCACAGCATGAAGCCCATAAATCCTTGTGAATAGTGATGATCTGTAATTACTAAGATGTCGGTAGTAACCCGGAAGCATATCTAGTACAACCTAATTAAAGAGGACAAAAGTTTTCAATAAAAGGCTCGGTGGAACGCACAAAATTAAGAGTATATCTTAACACCATTTGATTTGAGTACCTTAATTTCGGATTTTCGAAGAATCTTGATGAGAAAACGATCATCATTGGAAATATGAAACACATTCCCAATTTTCCCAGAAGAAAGCTTGTTGAGAGTCTCATCATTGCAGATGGAATGCATGTAATCATCACGTTCAATATCCTCAAGTTCTTGTATAAGTCTACAAGAACAAAAACACATTAAATAAAAAAATCAATTCATTTCCCTTATAAGTAATAGCACTTCAATTACCTGAAAACAAACAAGAAAATATTACCTGAAACCCAAAGGACAATAATCCTTCCAATCAAACTCAGTGATTGTGCCAGGTGGCAAGTGTTTAACGTGCTTTGAAGAGTATCGAATTCGATTTTCCTCTGTAGCTCTCACCTCCATGGCTGTTATCTCCCTCGTAAAATTTGCCATAATAAAAAAAAAACCTAAACTATGACATAGCAACACGATATCACGCACTGATAATTATAAACATTTGTATTGCTTTACGGAGGAGAGATTTACCTGTGTTTCACGAGCTGCGCGCAATTTCTGATCAAGGAGAAAGGCACAAAACAGAGATGATTGAAGAAGACGAGAGAGTGTGTGCGAATTGTATCGAAAGATATATTCCAAGATTTTTATAAAAGATGATGATTTTGTTTTTTCTGGTAGGACGAATCGATGGTTTTAACTAATCTAAGCCGTTATAGTAACAATTACCTCCTCAACTTCTTTAACAAATTCCCGCGTTCTGTTTCACTTTGGCATTGTTTCAACCCATAATTTCAGTTCAGAGAAAGAAAAAAAAATATAATGATTTCTTTAGCTTCTTATTCATATTAAAAGAAAAGAAAAAAATGAATTCGAGTGCTGACCAAAAATATGATATTTTTCATGTTTTTCAGAAACAAGAACCAACAGAAAAAACTATCCAAATTTTAGAGCCAGACTCATAACCGCCAAAACTGCCAAACGACGGCGTATAGTTGAGGAGAGATCTTAACCGTTGATAGAGATGCACGTGGGGAAGATCTATGGTTTAGAAACCAAAGGAACATCTGAACCGTGGGAAGTCAGATAAAAAGATCTCAGCCGTCCATCATTTCTCTTCCTGGTAGCACACCCGACGATTTCATCAAGAAGCAGCACATCAATCCTCCGCCGTCCGATGAAGATCTCACGTGATTCTTTCCCGCCAAATTTCGAACTGCGTTCCAGTCTCTGAGAGGAGACGGCATCGGAGAAGACGCCGTTGAGTCCGTACCGTCGTCGGAGAAATTAACCGAACCGCAAACAGAATTCTCTTTCGAACTCCCAGCGTCATCAGCGAAACCGTTCTCCGACGAGCTAACCGCAGATCTCGATTTTCTCATTTTTCGACTCCGACGGATCTCTTGAACGGACTTGAAGAAATCAGCCGGAAGTTCAGAAGCGTCCATCACCATAGCCGCGATGTTAAGAACGCCGTGGAACTTTCCAGAAGGACGACGGATCTGAAGCGCGACGAGTGACGGAACTTTCACGGCGGCGGTTGGGAGGAAGTTACTGACGAGGAAGCGTACGGTTCCGATCAGATGATCTCGCAAGTAACCAACAGCATAGATCTCGATTGAAACGCCAGAAGTTTCGCTAGATAAGAAATCAGGAGAAACCTGGAAAACGAATTTGTCATTCCAGATCGGATTCTCAGCGCCGATTCGATCAATCCGAGTCCGGAGCTTGTTGGAAGAATCAACCCAAACAGATGCGTAAGTCTGCAATCGCCGGAGCTTTCCCGAAGGTTCTTTTAGTCCTTGCGCCGAGATGAGATTGATCTCAAGAACATGCGTCTCCTCCATCTTCTCTCTTTCTTTGTTGTTTACAGTGAAGCTCACCGTCGGAGAGATGAAGCCGACGGTTAGAGAGAGAGAGAGAGAGAGAATGATTGTGAGACTGTGAGACCTTTTATACTGTAATCTGATCTTTCCACAAAAACAATGAATGAAACAAATCTTATGACCTACCAAAAAAAAAGAAAAAGAGCACAATTTTAATTTGTTTTTTATGCGTCTACGTTTAACAAAGTGGAGTTTCCGGAAACAGTTTCGTTCTCCGGAGGCGGTTTTACATATTTTCCGATCACTTTCTGACGACCATTTCGATTTCTCATTCTAGTCAGCTTATCTCGACTTTTCTTCTTCTTCTCCTCTTTCTCTAAATTCTTCTTTTGCTTCTCTTTCTCTAATGTACCTCGCCACACAATCTCACCAGTCCATGGCCATAGCCAGTGACCCACACGACGGTCTGAGTCTGCTTCTTCAGCAAGATCTTCGTCCATTGTTTTCAGAGTTGTGTAATCGAACCACTTCACCCACATTTTCCCTAGCCGGTTCTTCTGTTTGTGTTGCTCCTGCATCAAACCAGTCCCAGGATCTATGAAGACAATGCGTCTTGCGCTGTGGTAAGCCCATACGTTCACCAGAAGCTCTAGTATCCGCGAGTAGCAATGCTTGTCCTGCAATAAATTGAACACATTACTTAATTCCAAACCCAAGTGGATTGATCTGAATTAGATCTAAAACCCCATATACACTTTGGCAGAAGACGGAACGCGTTTCTTACTTTGGTTAAACTCAGATAGCAACGGTTTGTTCGATGATGCTCTTCATATATCTGTGCATCCAGTGAATCCACAAACATCCTACAAACAAGAGCAAAAACACTCTTTAAGTACTCTTTTTTTTTTCAAAGAGGCTAAGATTGAGACAAGCAATGGGTAAGGGTAAACAAGTACCTTGAGAACATGACAAACTCTAAGAAGGATCTTGTTGGCAATGCCCAGCTCTGCATCACAGACCACGTATCCCCATCCTCGGGCATTGCTGGCAGTGAGTCCAAGTTCTTGATACTATACATTTTCTTCAAAGTTTCGTTGTAAGCAAACCTTGATCCAAGCACATAAATTGCAACGAGTCAGGTAAATGTGCATTGTCTCAAACATTGTTATAAAACTATGATTTAAGAATCTGCAGTGTTTTTACCTGCAGTTCCCAGCATTTATGGCATCACAGAACGACCAAAAGGGTTTCTGCAGAGGATTTCTGGGATCTTTGTCCATGCGAACCCAAAAGTATAAGGCATCTCCATGTTTCCGTGTTTGTATAGCATTAAGTAATGCGTTCTCAGCAATCTTAGATAAAGATTCCTGTTTTCAAGTCCCATATTACATCACAACTAATATTAGTACTGGACGTAGCATTCTACGTATTGAAACTTGAAAGGATGAAGGATTATATAAGAAAAAAAAAAGAGATGTGTACCTTCCTGGCAGTGGCTCTCCAGGACTGAAACCCAATCCATGAATTCTTGTGTAAACGATCAATCTTGTTTGAAATTGCAAAAAATGCCCCAAAGTCACCTAGAGCATCGCGATAGTACGGATTGTTGACAAGTGGAAGACGTGATGATGCATCGACATCATCCATCCTAGGTCTCCGTCCTTTAACTGACTGCAAAATGATGCAATCAAATCAGTTGAGAAACAATTTCACTCTCTCGGACCACCTTATGGTTGTGAAAACATAAATTGCACATGGACACTCACCAGACCGATCCCACGATAGAGGGGATATTGATGTAAAAACGACCAGGTTCCTTCACCAAAATAGGGTTCATATATGCATAAGGGTTGACCGGTTCGTAACAGCTCCCCTTCATCCCTCTCATGTAGATCATTCTTACTTCGGTCTGCTCTTTTGGCGCTTTTATATACTTCCTCCCATGTCCCAAGATACTGCAAGACTCTGCTTTTCAGCTGCACAACAACACAAAACAAATCAAATTGGCACATAGGAAATGGAGATGAGAACGTCATTTCAAGAACTCGCATCTGAAGCTTACCTCCTCGTCTTCTCGTCTTTTTTTACTATTCATCATTTGAAGATATCTCTCTTCTTCCCAAATTTCATACACGAACGAATCATCATTAACAGCTCCAAATCTCATAGCTTCTCCTGGTGTATGGTTCCAATGCCCCTCAACCTTCACTAAAAACTCATAACTTCTTGCTGTTCTATTATTAAGTGATGTATCCAGAAAAGCTTCAAACGGATGCCAACTCCACTCTTCTCTCATTTTTGGAGAAGCCTTTTGTACATCCTTAGGAGAAGCAACTTCCGAAGAAAACTTGAGAATATTCTCTAGTAGAGCTGCATAGCCTTCTATTGTTTCCTGAGCCATCATATTCTTAACAGTTGTTTTCCCCATCGAGGCAATCTTCTGAGCCAATGGAGATATTTTCCCTTCTGTTATCACTTCAAGCACAATCTGTGATAGAACCTTAAGATTCTCCTTGGGGAAAAGATACCCAGTAACCCTGTCATCAACCTATTTAATATTTGCCAGTATAGTCAGTAAGCAGCCAAAAATGAACAGAGAATATGCCACAACACATTTCAATGAAGAACACAGCAAAAAAGACAAAGCATACATGTTTTTTGATGTTGACGAGGTCGGGTGCAACTATAGGTTTTCCCAAGGACATGGCCTTCATCAGAATTTCTGGAAAAGACTGCTCCTCAAGAAATGATCCGTATATAACAAGATCAGAACTTTCGAGTATCTTATCAACATTCCCCGCAACGCGTACATGTTTCACAGCATCTTTTGGATATGTCAAGTTCTGGGAAATTGTCTAAGAAGTTCAAAACAAATCAAGGAACAAGGTTAGTGATTTTGTAATCTCTATTTTTAAAAGCCACAAACCAAGCAGACCTTGTTATACCTCAATAGCTACACTGTAGTTAGAAGCTGACTCTCCACCTAAAACTATGATCTTGAGATGGGAATTATAACTTTCATCGTAAAATAACGGCCGTAGAGCTTCCAGAAGCAGGGCATGTTCCAGCCATTGACCCTTGTACAAGAACTGACTTCCCACAATGGAAATGACCACGTCATCTTTCAGTGGAAACTCCAGACGATTTGGTTTCCATACTTCCTCAGGAGATCCGGGAATCACATAAAAGTTGCCAGCATCAAACTCGGAGTAGAGAATCTGCATGACGCAAAGGTGAAAAGAAAATTATCCAAAACTACTCTAGAAAACCTATTTCAAAGCAAATAAGGTTTTGTTCTAATCATAAACATTACCGGAAGGAGATAATTATGGAAGACTACGACCGATGCCCGGCTGAAAATCTTTTTCCAATCCGTGAGGAGGTCAGTCTGCCCTGTTGAGTTGTACTGTCTAGACCGAACAGCGAGAGTTTCTTCATTGATGACCCAAACAAGAGGCAAAGATTTGAAAGGTTCTTGCATGAAGCTGTCAAGGAATAACAATAGTTTAAACTATTAAGAACTTCAGAAAAAATCCACATAGGAAACAATATATCTATATGTATATATACAGTATATATATATTCTCATTTCAATATACCATGCTTAAAAAACAAAACTACAACAATGTGATATATACTCATGGCAAAGAATCGAATATCTTACCAAGTAAACGTACTCCTAGCTCGGAGAGAGTTTACAATTACGCCATCATAGCTTGAAGATAAGAACAAAGAAGATTGTCAATAATAAGAAATCATCACATTGACCAAGTCAAGTCAACTATGTTTGCACAATAATAATAGAAGAAAAGAACTCATAATGCATTGGATCAACCTCAGATCCACATTATCCAATTAAATCATATGAATACATTAAATTAACCATTAAGATTAATTCCGAGCTCTGAATTAATCAAGACATGTTTCACTGTCAGTCAACAGTTTTCAAGCAATGCATATAAGGCACGGGAAAGGGGGTACATACGATAGCCAGTCGATAACACAACTCGATGAATGGTTAGTCTCGAGTATTGTGACTGGAACTCCTATCTTCTGCCAAATACCATTCACTGGACCGTCTTTAAGCGAGTAAACCTACCAAGAAAAGTTTGAGGATTCATGTCATCACACTTGATATTACTGTTAAAGAAAAGAGTAACAAGAAATCCAGAAAGAGCAGCATATCTATACCTCAATTGCATAGCCAATCTCTTGCAGTAGCTTGGAGACAGAAACCATTAACACCTGTTCTGGATCAGCTAACAAATCGGCAAAAACCTAAGAATAGAAATTCACAATGCAGTCATCAGATCTCAAGAAGACCAACCAAAATGCATATGAACAATTCGTTTCTAATCTTAAGTACTAACCAGAGCTAGCTTTGGCTTTCTGAATCCAAAACGCTGAAGAGTTGTATTGAGAGAAGATGAAGTGAAATTGAAAGCATTAGCTTCTCTCTGGAATTTCATCAGAAGCTTGGTGGGCTCAAATCTAACATCCTCACCGAAATCAAAAAAACCCTTCTCCTTAAAAACCACCAAATCAGGTGGCAAAATGTCCTTACTACTCCACGGTTTATCCGATTTATCAATCACCAGACCTGGCAAAAACATCTGGAACAGCACAACGAAGAAGAAGAACACACCAATGGTACAAATCCATTGGAGGTAATCAATCCTCTTCAATAGAAAGAATCTGGAGAGCCTCGATCTGTTTCTCTGCAAGAATTGGTGGTGTTGTTGTTGTCTTCCCCCTCTCCCGCCGCCGTTATCTCTCTTCACCGGAATCCCAGATTCCAGAGAACCCATTTCTATACTAAATTCTCACATGCAACTCCGGAGAGATTACTGAATCTCAAACAAGAAAATGTAACCTAACACAAGCTACGAAACTCAACCCCTCACCTAAATTTCAATCTATATTTCCAGTAGATTCGATGAATCTCAAAACGCATCCGACAGAAAATTCCAGAAATCTGAATGGAAATCACAAAGCGACTCTCAAAGAGATAAAGAGAGAAAGCACTCCAAGTGCGTGTGGTGATTCAGTGGAGCATCAGCATAGCAGTACAGATGCGTAGATTCTTGTGAGCTTAGTAAAAGCAAAAAGAAGAAGAGAGAGAAAACTCTTTCTTGGCGTCAATGGCAGAATCAAAGGAGACTCTATAGAGAGAAAATCTCAGAGAAGCGAATTTACAAATCGGATTTTCGTTTCGAAGCTGCGGATTCGAAGGGAGCAAGAATCTTTGCTTCTCTGTCTTTCTAATTTCACTCTTTTATTTTTTTCTCTTTCATTTTCCATTTTTCTTTCTTATCACACAGATATTAAATCATCTATTTGGTGCGACTGAAAAATATATTATCCTATCTTTTAAGTATGGGATTTAATTTTATTTAATTGCCTAACTAAGAGAAATATTTTACAAATATTCTGTTCTTACGGTACACGCATAATTTAATTTATCGAGTTATATAGAAATCATTATTTATTGAAATACGGTTTGACTATAATCGTGAAAAATAAAGAATTGCAATAAATATATCAGATCTGGAAATAAATAGTTTTAGTAACACACGAATGAAAAAGTCTAGTGACCAACATTGGACGTCAAGAACTATTCCTAGCTGCGTTTCTGATAATTTAATAATTTGTGTTTTTCATTTACGGTAATTCTTACATAAGCAGCATCCTCCAAAAAGTCTAAATTGTAAAATTAGTCACATGTTGTAAAGTGTAGAAATAACATCCAACTATAATTCAAATAAATATGTATAATAATCATGTGGACCCTCATATCATATGCTATAGCTGTCAGTACAGTTTGGGATTATTTATTAAGTTTGCATTCATTTTTGTGTTACCAAAATTTGCAAATTCTCTATATATAATTCATTTTGTCTGAGGGTTAATATAATTCATATAAATCTATCCCCAAATCGATTTGCAAACCCTAAATCAAAAAAATCTCTAAATCGATTTGGGGATTTTTTTTTTGATTTAGGGTTTGCAAATTGATTTGGCGATTTTTTTGATTTTTCTTTACAGTTTAAACGAGGTCGTTTTGATGCTAAACGGACACAGTAACGGATATTTAACTCTGTCTAAGACGACATTAACGGAGAGTTAACGTCATACCAAAATCGGCAAAGTCAACGAAACTTATTTATTTTTGAAGAAGTCAACAGAAATATGGTGATTAAAATGACATTTCAGAAATTGGTCGTCCCAAATTTGAAAGTTGGCGATTTTTTCGACATTTTTTCGACATTTTTTCCAATTGTTTTACCCTTTTAATATTTTCTAGAAATAAATTTACAAAAGATTAAGAAATATCATTTGGTATCACAGCAAACAAACGGTTAATTTCTTCTTCTTCTTCTTCTTTTGGTCAAAATAATTTCTGCTTTATATAGCAAATCATTTAAAAACAAAATGCTACAAGTTTGTTTTGTTTTTTTTTTTTTTTTTATCAAAATGCTACAATTTTGTTATTTCCTCTTTTGTTAACCCCCATATATTATGATCCGTTGTATAGATGCTGATTCAATATGACATGCCAATTCTAGTAGGCAGTAGCACTCTTCACTTGTAGTCGTATTGAATTAGCCATATAACACCTCTTCACTTAACTTTAAAGACCCTCAAAAAAAGTAAAAGAATTTACTCACTGGATCTAACTTCCTTTGCGCAGCCTGAAAATTCCAATAACAAGAAGAAAAGAGACAGAGATAGAGCAAGACAAACAGCAATCTTTTTTCGCCATTCGAATTTACTGTAATTTCCCTAATGGAGACTCTGAAGCATGATCATCGACTAACCATAGACCAAAGTCACGGAAACGCTTGATCTTCTTCTCGAAACCGACTATGTAGTTATTGTGGATTATGACATGTTTTCCCTTTGTCTCTTTAACCCATGTCGCGTTCTTGAAATACAATCCTCCTGTTGGGAAAGCTGCCTGAGAAAGCAAGTAGAGATCCACCTGCAGAACAGAGATCGCAAAAAGAGATTAAAATAAAATCCAAACAAATGAAATTACCTCTGAGATTGAAATAACATCGTAATTGAGTATTCATAGGAGTGTTAAAAGGTTCGGTCTTTTGAGTTTTTAAGCTTCGATTTCAATGAATTCAACAATTGTGTAGTAAAAGATTGAGACCAATTTACACAAAGTTATTGTTTTATTGTGGACCTCGAAGGAATCAACATACCTGATGAGCTGTTTTGTTAAGTGCCCAGTTAAAACCAGGCTGATCATTTGCTTTCTTAGCTCTGGACCAAGGTTGGGTTTGAAGTTCCTCGATCCATTTTTTCATTAGCAATTTTGCGCCATTAGTGGGACGCAAGAAAATCATACAGCTACATATATACGTCCTTCCCTTTTTACCCGGAGGTGGTAAATCATGAGAGTGATCCAAAGGCTTAATCTGGCATCATAATCAAGAAGATAATAAATACACTAAGTCAATGCCATCAATGAAGGAGATGCGTGAGGATATACATACTGCAGTCATATCATCCATGAAGTATGCATCGTGGCGTCCTTCCAAATACTGAAACGGATCTTGCAACCAGACCATATCAACATCGTTGTACATAACATTGTAACCTAGCTCCAAAATTTGCAAGAGATGTTGCGGCCTCCTAGCTGTGAAATTGAAGAAACCCTAATCGGATATGAGAAATTATGTTAAAACAATCGATTCCATTGCAATACAATCTCATATCATAGCTGATCACATACAGAAACAGGGGATACACAATCATTCAAATTAGATCAAAATCAGAAAGAAAAATGGCTGCTACTACATCCACAAGTTCACAATCTTTTTAGTTATTCATAGAATCAGCCACGGATGTACCAGACACAGCTCAAACAGAAACTTATGATCCGAGTAATCAGTGAAATAACACTAGCTAATCAACGAACATCCAAGATAAGTGAATCACTATGATGACAACTAAGTAGTCACTCTCAGATACATATCTAAAATCCAGATTTCTAAGCCATTTTCAGCTAAGCTAAGGATATCTCATGAACTGAAAGCTAAGGATATCTCAGGCTAGAGATGAAAACTATTTGCAGAGATTATTATACCTGGGAACCGAATTTGTGTGCGGTAGAATCGAGGGCCGGAGGGATGAGAACGGCGTGACCAGGCCACTTTTCGTTAACCTTGTAGAGAGTAGCGTAATCCTCAGCGATGACGAGAACTTGATCCTGATGCTTCTGTCTAGAAACACTAATCAACCAGTTGTTGAGGAAAGGCAAGTAGGGATAGCTGACGGCGCAGACGATCACAGTGCCGTTCTTAGCTGCGAATTTGACGGCTTGAGGGAGAGAATAGTCGCGCCATTTGGACTGGGAAGAAGAGAGTCTGTTTGGAAACGGGAATAAGGGAGATCCTGCCCAGGGTAAGAATACACCCAGGATTACGAGGAGAGCGAGAAGGAGGAGGAGACCGTTGCGGCTGAGGAGAGAGATCGGACGGTTTGAGATTGAAGAATTAGAAAGAGGAGAGGAAGAGAAAGGGTTTGAGAATGGGTTTTGGATTGGACGCTGGTGAAGGAACTGTTGCTGCGCCATTTTTGTAGCTGGAGTGGAACAAAATGGAAGAGACTTGTCTAATTTCACAGCTTCAGACGGATTCGAATCGACAACTATAATGAAATTTCGAAAGTGTGAAAGAGAAATATACACAGAAGAATTTTGGAATTCTGGGAATTTTTGAGTGGAAGTGTAGATCTGATGATACGGCGTGGAGGGAGATCTCAAAAGAGAGACAATGGCTATTGGGAAGAGTATATTTACTACAATTTGGTATTTTTTTCAGTAAATTCATTTTATATGTTCGGGTTGTGATTTTGGATCTGTCGGTGTCAAATGGGCTTCAAACATTCAAATAAGGCCCAAAATATTCTGTTTTTGCTGTGACTTCTTGTTATCTAGCATCCAAGTATGTTCTCTCAACTTATACTCTCACTCATTCATGGAGAACTGTAAATCTGTAAGCTTTAGATTTTGACTATGTAAGAAATGGGTTGAGCCTTCTTAGAATTATTAATAGGCCCAGCACAAATTCTATCCACTAAAGTTAAGACTTGCGTAGGAAGTAACCAAAACCACATGAACAGAGGAATGACTCGAAATGATTGGGACTCCAAAGAAAGAATAAATAAATGAACTAAACTAAGTAAATCGACTCTAGTTCAATTTGGAGTTTTTCAGTTGTTTGGCTAATGATGGATCTTACTTAAATACTTGGCTTCAAAAACTTGGTAATGCTTCTTCATCTCAATCACAGCCTTCTCTGCAATTGGATCGATCTCATCTTCATACTTCTCATAAAGCATTGGCACCGTGTGAATCAGAACAAAACCTGTTGGTTTCAATCAGGTCAAGACATAATTTCTAGATAGATAAACAATAGTATGACAATCAGTTGTGTACTTACAGATGTAGAGCAATGACAAGAAGCTGAACCAGTTTCCGATGATCGATACGAGCCAAAGTCCTATCAGTGCCTTTGTTTCAGAACAAAACAAATAATAATCATTTCGGAGACTTCTCTCTTAAACAAGGTTATTGATGTACATTACAAAACAAGTACCATTACGAAATTCTTGATGTCTCTCTCTAACGCAATGTTCCTTAAGGTTGCTAAAGCACAATTAATCTCAAAGGTCAATGCAGAAGCAGCTTGTAGTAATGGCTTTTCAGGGATGTAAATCTCCATTATATCTGGAGATCTATAAATGATATCCCAAATTTTCAGATTAGCAAACAAGGAATGAGATTTTTTACCTACATATTTCAAGTCTGTGAGGCAGAGAATTAACCAAAAAAAATATATATTTACTTGTTGAGGGCATTGGACCAGAGGAATGAGAGAAGCAGGAAGAGAATGGAGCCACGACAAAGAGATGTAAGAAGACGACAACCTCCGAATCCAAACAAAAGCCAAATCACAGTCACTGCACTGAGTAATCCAACGGTGACCTTCTTGTCCCTCCATAGCAACACATCAGCAGCTTCAACAAATTACCCAACCACTAGCTGATTAGGTCACATAATCAATCATTCGCCATTAATCTCTAATTCTACAAATTCACACGCAATCTGATGGAAGAGACACTCTAATCATCATCCAAAAGAACCCTAAATGCGGTATCATTAGACCGAACCAATTCTGTGAGACATGAAAATGGAACGAGTGTAGAGTGTGTTTCATACGTTTACCTCCGCCGAGAACCATGTGAATTGGTCGTTCTCTACCAAACATCCGGTAGATCGGAGCATTGATGGGAACAGGGGAATCTGGTTTCTCGCTATCAGTATCTGACGACGAAAGCGAATCCAGGCCGTTGATCTCCTCTGGTACGATGTTTCCCATCAGCGGCTCCTCCATTGGTCCGACGATCTCTAGCTTTTCCTCCTCCATTCCCCTAACCCAAAACTTGCGTGCCGATGTAACGGAATCGAGAAATACAGAGGCAAAGTTGTTTTATATACCGCGCGTTCCTCGGTCCGAGCCTAGTGGTTCGTTGAGTCCGAACCTAGTGGAGATTATTTTTGTAAATAATTATTCACACAGTTAAGATTTTATATGAATAGCTCGTCTGAGTTTATACAAGCATAATCAAATTTTATTTTGAAATGTTATGTTTTTATTTTTCAAAATATTACAAACAATATAGTAAACTGTAAACACAGAGACTATGCAATCATCTAAAGGGTCTTGGAGGTTTCTCTAATACAGCAGAGAAGAAAACTTCTTTATCATCTTTATCTTTCTTAGGCACCACAACCCACTTATGTCTCCTATACCTCAATGCTTTAAAGGCTTCAACATAATCACTCAAATCCTCTTTTAGACAGAAAAAGCCATCGATCCACAACAATCCACCTGGTCTTAAAACCCTATCCCAATCAAACAGCACGAAATCAAGAAGTATTAGATCGATCCATCCATCAAGAAACCTCGTCGTGTGAATCATATCAAGCGTACTGTCGAAGAACGGTAGCCGTTGGTTCACGGTTAAATACAACGGGACTAAACCGCGCAGAGCGATCATCTCGTTGAATGGAGCGCCGAGGTTGATTGTTGCTGATACAATCGTGACGTTCTGCTCTCTCATCCTCGCTGCGAAAGTTCCCGTGCCGATGCTGAAATCCAATCCGATTCTCATCTCTCCTGGTTTGATCTCGAGTACTTCCGATATCGAGAAATCCGCAGTTTGGTTCGTCTCAGGATCGATTTCGCCTCGGGTAAGCCATCTCGGCGATTCGTGGTGCGTGAGGTTGAAGCAATCAGTGCATTTGAAGAAGCCTTTCCGTGCTGTTGTGTTGCTAGCAAGGCAAGCGAAGTTCTTGCACTTGTACTGTCCCCATCTCACATTTCGATTATCCGGAAGCTTCCATAAAGACTCGTTGATCGGAAACGGTTTGTAATATAACTGCGGTGCACGGGAGAAGCACCGTCTTCTAGGCAGCGGATCGCATCCGTGAACCATAAGCTTCTGAGCTAGTCTCCAATCATCGTTGCAGATTTCACCCACATCGTAGTCCATATACTCTTCTAGATCTTTCTTCATCGCGAAACAAGCATGCCCGATCGAGGTGAAAGTTCCGTTAGCTCCCATGAAATTCTGCTTCCCGAGCCGGTTTGGTTTGATCTTTATGTACTTCTTTATCTCTTCTCTCACAAAATGCTCACCCGGGTCACCGTTCCTCTGCTTCAACGGATGATCTACGAATCTCTCTTCGAACGAAGGCAATTCCATATGAACTGACTGAACCAGTGAAAGAACATCTGCAAGAAAAGCTACATGCCTAAACATAGATCCCGAAGCTGATGAATCAGATGATGGAGCAGAAGAATTAGCTTCTAAAGCCTTGAGGTCATCCATTTCTTGGTGGATTTTGAAAATGGCGGTTTCGATTGTCTTTCTCATTTGGCTGCCGATATTAAAGTTGTCGCCATCAAAGCTTCCGTGATAGTTACAGAACCGATCAGAGAAGCGTAGTGGTGTGATGTAATTGAACTTAGCTAATGTAGCAACTGAGATAAGAAAAGCCAAACCAGCTAACACATAGATGGGTCTATTAATGATGCCATTGAAAGCTCTAATCTTCGACAATACATTCGTCTTCCCCATCCTTTCTCTCTGTACAAGCACAAAATCAACAAAAATCTTGAAAAAACATTAGCAAATATGCCCATTTGAACTGGATATAACAAGAAGACAAAGAAACACCATTTTCTTTTGTCTTTCTAAAAAGAGATCTCAAATGAGAAGCAAAATACTCAAAATCTAGTTGCAGACTTGCAGATATAAAGTTATGAAATTTAACTTCATCTTAATGTTATCTTGCAGTTAACCTAGGGATTGGTGGAATTAATTTAGTCCTTGGGAAATTATCTAATACATGTATTCAAACATACTTAAAGCACAGGCTTAGAATGCACATGGAGATTTCTGAAGTTTTTAGTAAATCCCACGATGGTACAAGGCCAAAACCCTAGAAGAGTTGCAGAATTTAAGGAAGGAAATTAATAAATTAAGCGGAAGATTTAATACTAGTAATCTATATTATTAAAATTGAACTAATCTATATTGTTAAGATTTAAAATTATAATTCTCTTATCATCTTTATTTAATTTTCTTTTTAATTGTTTTGAATCATCATATAATACATAAAATTAAAAAAAAATTCTAGATTTTTTTCTACATATAGTGTGGTTCGGATTTTTAAAAACGAACATGTGTCAAACATACCATTTCGTTAGACAATTATTCATAGTCATATTATTAATAAGATCAAAATGAATCCAAATTTGATTGAACAAGAAATTTAACGTAATAAGCATCTAAATTTTAAAATTTTGTATTCGGTTTAATTTGGTTCTTTAGTTGAACCTTTAGTTATACCGGATACAATAAATTTTTAAATTTTTAAAAAGTTTTAGAAATATATCAATATCTATATATTTAAATTTTATAAAAAGTTTAAAATATTTTGAATATTTAAACTTATAAAATGTTTAAAATTTTATTATACGGATTATATGGCGGGACGGGTTTGAATCGACTTTCATATAAATTTAAAATATTATTAATTTGATGCTTTAACACAGGGTAAATCATCACTTTATTATTTGTCAACATCACCAACAATAAAATATTAAACATTGAAATTGTATTAATTTAATTAAAATTATGTAAAAAAAAATTTATCCCGCGGTATACCGCGGGTTAAATCCTAGTTAGTAAAGTAATGAGAAAGCCGATTCCTATGGATCCCAAAGCATTTGAATCACATTATCTATATATCTTCTATATTATTAAAATTGAAGTAGATTTTATAAAGTAGTCTTGGAGTTAAGACTTATTTACTGAGAATGCCATTAATATTTATTTATTTTAAATTATTTTCCCAAAAAATCTTTACCATGTTTTTTTCAAAAAATCAATTTAAATTCCATTTTGATTCTTCCATTTATTTAGGAAAATAATTTTTTCTCACTCTTCCGATTTTGTCAACAAAATTATTTCATTTAATAGTTTCAAAGTTTTATTTGTTTTTTTAAAAAATTTATTTTTCACATATCATTTTTGTTTAACTATATTTTAAAATTTTCAAAAATAATAATATAGATGTAAAAATTACACTACCATAAACATTAGCGGGTTGGTGGAATTTTATATTAGAGTATATAATAAAAAAAATATTATAATATATAAATCTACTATTTTACTACTATGAATATAAAAACATATTTTATCAAAATTTAAATATACTAAATACTAAACTATTATATAAAAAATACTAAATATAAATTTTGTCGCGCGGTGTACCGCGGGTTAAATCCTAGTATTATCTATATTTGAAGTACATTTGACAAAGAAGACTTGAAGTTGGAATTTATTTACAGGTCATGCCATTGACATTTATTTATTTTTAAATTAAATTAGTAAAAATAATTTTGTTACAATAATATATTCCCAAAATCATTCTTCCAAAAATCTTTACCATATCTTTAAAATAATCGATTTAAAGATATATAATTATGAGAAGCCTATAAATTAGCTATATTCCAAAATAAAAGAATTTTGATTAATTATGTATGTACTTCTTATCTTCTGAAGCAAAACAAAATGGCCGGCATTTGCAGTCTATCTTGAAGACATCGCCGCCGATAGGGAAGAATTTTTATCCTTCTCTTTATCTTTTGTTAAACGAAGCGAGAATGTTCAAGCGGATAAGTTGGCACGAACTGTTCGTGTCCTACCGCATAGTGTTACTTTTGTAAACCACATTCCGCCAAATTGGCTTTCTTAAGCTAATCAATTTATGCAGTTGATAAAAAAAAAAAGACTCTTCTACTTCTTCTACGGTTTCCCAAAGAAACTGAAACAATGACACAGTAGCACTAACCACATCAAGGGTACCCAATTCTTTTTTTGCTTTTTGAAGTTGATCCCAAATTTCAAAAAAACAAGTTCCAGCAAATCTGAGGTTTTGGTCATCTTCAGTATCTCCCTGGCCAGAACTCTTGCCTTGACAAAGTAAGGTTTCTGGCTTTCTAAGAAGCATGAAATTTCCACCGATTCTTGAAGCTTCGATTCTGATCTCACGCATCATCTTTAGTGCCATGGGCCTTCCATTAGTTACCATTGCTGACATAGAAAAGGAAAATTTTAAGAAATTATAATTGAAATTTGTGCTTAATTAGATGAAAAGATTTAGTCTGTACCTACGTTACACGGGGACGACAATTTGGTAGCGTCTCCCGTACCGAAAACCTCTCCCGTACCCGAAAGGGTGAGGAAACGTTGCGAGGACTTGTTTCCCAAAATTAACATATATTTTTTTTTCTTAGAAAATTTCCGAAAACCAACTATTTTTCCCAATTAAAATCAAATAAAAAGGAAAACCTTTCTCATATAGGGTTTTAAGTTTTAGAGTTTTAATTATCTCACTTTTCCATCTCCTCTTAAAGTTCTATTCTCATATCATCCGCATGAAGTTGCTGCTGCCGCTGCCGCCGCCGCTGCCGCTGCCGCATGCGGCGGACAAACGAACATGGCCAATGTATATTTTTATGTCTCCCATGTTTTTTTTGTTTATTTATTGTTTAAATATTGTTTTTTATGGTGTAACTTTTTTATATTTAAGTGTATGGATATATATTGTTTAAAATAGAGCAGTAGTCTCCGATTTCGAAAACTAATTAAAGAAAAGCTAGGTTATGAGGCTCAATGGGCTAAAAGGTTAAGGGAAAATAATAAATTTGTAAGTAAATCATGATGAGATGCGTAAATTTGGGCTGAAAATACTGTATAAGGCCCAATGGACTAAAAGGTTAAGGAAAAATCTTTAAAATATGCCACAACGGCTCCTCAAGCTTAGCTCCATCTTGACCGTTCAAACTCAACCGAGCCAGATCCAGTTCATCCACAGTAGGAGTTCCTTCTTCCACGTCAGCCTCCTCAACCCCGTCCCGTCTAATTTCACAACGTACACGGCTGAAATTGGTTCGGCATCGCCACCGGCTCCGCCGTTATACCACAGAGATTCGCCGTGAACACTAGCCAATCACCATCCTTGTTGAAACTCACGTGATTAACTCTCTCCCTCGCCGCTTCCTCCGACCCTTTCGGTTCAGAAATTTGAATCCTCCTCAAACCAGAACCGTCAGGGCTCACCAAGTAAGCGCCGAACGCATCGGTGTTCGCTGGATTGTGTCGATTAAATGAGAACCCGATGAGATCTCCTTTCGGAGACCAGCACGGCATAATGTCGATCCATGGCCCTTCCGTTAACCGTCGTATTCTGCCGCCGTTAGATTCTCCGTTAACGGCGTCTAAAATGTAGAGATTCTTATGACCTGATCGAAACACGATTGATTTGCCGTCGGGAGAGCAAGACGGGAAAGCGTTATTCCCAGTGTTCTCTAGAGTGAGGATCTTCACATCACATGGAAGCTCTTCTTTATCGGCGGTGAGATCTGATGGATCGAACTTAATTCGAGCTATCTGAACCGCAATTCCCGCCGGACGGAAAATTGGACGGAGAGATATGTAGATGACATGACGCTCCGTAGGACCTCATGAATTATAGAAAGCTGTACGGTCTTTGATCAACGTCCATCGTTTTGAACAGTCAGATTTAGCTACTTGGATGCCACCGTTGATGTCGAAATCGGCATTTAGTGCGATTTGATCACCGTATATTTCCGTTATCCTTCTTAATGGTTATGCTTTTGGCTGTGTGGGTTGTTCTTCTGTAGCAAAGCTAAGAAGGGATTCCTTATGCTCTTAGTTCTGCAGCCGCGAACGTTCTGTAATGCAACAAGAGGGCGCACATAATAGTCCTGACATCGAGGGCGATGGAACTCGTAGGAGATGTTAGCGGAGACTCACCTCACCCTAAGGAGTATAGAGATTAGAGAGTCCACATTTTCTTTGCTTTAGTGTCAATCACCTGGTGGTTTTACTCCTTAAAGATGATTTTTGTGTCCTCCTACGTACGGGATGTTTAAACAGTGACTGGTTACAGAGAGAGCAAGAAGTAAGTGGAGAAGGTTCAAGACCATGCTTTCTGAGGTAAAGCCAAAGAGTACCCTTTCTGCTGATGAACATCCCAGAGAAACCGACATGTGAGGAAAAAACATCACCCTGTGCAGCAGTAGATGAGGATAAGAGCCTGGACACTGTTGGCGTAATTTGTGTTGACAGTCAAGGACACATTGCGTGTGGGTTCTCATGTGGCGGTATCCCAATGAAGGTAATATCAATTAATTCCTAGTTGGACTTTTGAGCTGAAAGTAAAACTGATCCACTCTTTCGGATAATGCATTTCAGATTAGCCGCCGTGTAGGTTTTAGCAGCAACGTATGGTTCTGGTTGTTGGGCATCCTCTAAAGGACCATTTGGAGTTCCATTTCTAGTTGGCTGTTGTGTGTCTGGAGCGGGAGAGTATCTTATGAGAGGTTTTTCAGGTAGAGAGTGTTGTACTTCATTGGCACTGTATATTTCCCTACCCTTTCTAATTGTTGTGCTTTTTTTTCCGGTGTGGCTTATTCTTCTGTAACAAAGCTAAAAAGGGATTTCTTATGCTCTTAGCTTTACAGGCTGGTCCAGTATCTGCCGCCTTGAAGGTTTTACATTGTGTAATGCATCAAGATGGTTCAAAGAGTGGAACCGCTGACAAAACTGCTGGAATTCTAGTAGTTCAGGCGGATGCACCTGTGGCTGTAAGTCCAAATTTTAGAAGAACCTTCTCAGTTTTTTTTGCTATCTTTTGGTATTGCTATGAAGGTAGCATCAACGAATTCTTAGTTGTTCTTTTGAACTGAAAGTAAAACTGGTCCTCTGTTTCATATGATTCATTTTAGATTAGAAGCCGTGTAGGTTTAGCGACAATGTATGGTTGTGGTTGCTGGACGTCCTCTAAAGGACCATTTTGAACTCCATTTCTAGTTGGTTGTTGTGTTTCTCTAGCTGGAGAGTATCTTATGAGAGGATTTGCAGCTAGAGAGTGTTTTACTTCATTGTCACTGTATATTTCCGTTATCCTTCTTAATGGTTATGCTTTTGTCGGTGTGGGTTGTTCTTCTGTAACAAAGCTAAGAAGGAATTCCTTATGCTCTTAGTTCACAGACTGGTCCAGCATCTGCAGCCACGAACGTTCTGTAATGCAACCAGAGGGTTCAAAAAGAGTGGAATTGCTGACAAAACTGCTGGAATTCTAGTAGTTCAGGTGGATGCATCTGTGGCGGTAAGCCCAAGCTTTCGAACAACCTACCGTATTTGGGTTTTTTTTTCTTCTGTCTGAATCTTGCTTACTCTGATTGTTCTGATTTCACGCTAAAGGTCCCTGGAAATAAGCCAGAGCTGAATGCTGTTGAGATAGCTGCTGCTTACTCGTCACTGTCATTTGGCGTGGGATACTATGGGAACTCTATAGAGAAGCCAAAGGTATGGCCTATCCTTTTGGTACAAAAACAAAAAATTGCCATCATTAGTGGTGGAGCTTGAGAACTAAGTTTAGGATCATCGGGTCTCTTTGAACAGATTTGAGACAGATGAGCAAGGCTGGGGTAGATCAATTTTGAAGCCCGGATTAATCTCCGCTCAACCTGTTGCTGATTGATTTCTACGCTCTCGAATCTGAGTGGAGAAAACTATCTCTGGATGGGACGAACCGCCCTTTCAACATGTATTTAAAAGTAGTTAACTAGATATAAACTCAATTGTAAAAGATAGGGATCTGATTTAAAACTTGGTTTGATATACTTGAAACTGTGAGAGTATTTTGGATAAAAAAAAAAAAAAAGATGAAGAAGATTCTTGTAGAAGCATAATGAGAAGTGACAATAAGTGAAATACGTTGTGACATTTAAATCATTAAGCTGTATGTGTATCAATCATCTCCACCCTCAAACCAAATATCAAGCCATATGGTCCGTCAACGAATTTCTCTTCACTAACCGTTTTCCATATGTTCAGTTCATTATTCATATGCTTACGAATACATATAACAAAAAAAACATTAAGAATTATGAATATATATGATGGTAAGACTTTGTTTACCGATGGTAGAGGCAACTGAACAACGGCTCCATGGACAGGAGGATCATCGTTGAAGCCTATGACATATTTCAACACCTCTTCTTCTGAAGAATCTTCAGCTAGAACAACTTCGAATGACTTCATTCCAACGGATTCACAAGCTTTCTTCTTGTTCCTCACATCAGTTACGGATTCCTCTCTATCCCCAACACGGATAACCGCTAAACCAGGAACCACACGGATTGATTCTTTAATCCTTTTGAAACTTCCACCAGTGTCATTTTTCGCCACAGCTTTGCCAATTGCCATCAATTACTATTGCGGATGGAGATGAAGAGGAACGAATGGAGAGTGTGCAGCCTCGGCCAGAGGCAGTGTTCCGCAAACTGAGTTGGCCGATGCATATATCATCGGTAAACATCATCGACGCCATTTTTTGAAGTTAGGGTCTAACAAAAATATAGTAGACGAATTGTTTCCAGACTAACGTCTGTGCAAAGGTAGATAGACTTGTAGAGGAGACAGATGAGCAAGGCTGGGGATATATCATTTTGAAGCCCGGATTGATCTCCGTCCAACCTATTGCTGATTAATTTCTGCTGATCTTGAATTTGATTTTAATAGGACATTTGAAACAGCGTGGATATATGTTAAAGCAAGGAACGGACGGACAACAAGAACTATTTTATATCCGACTGATACATATGTTTGGTTTCATAGAACAAAAATATAAATACTTTCAAAGACCAGAGCAAGCAAAATATTGGAATAGAAAGAGTAAAATTTGTTTATTTAAAGGAAATTGTTTGAACGCTACATTGGCTTAAGAAAAAGCAGAGTAGGATTTGTTAAATCTAAGGGTACATGAAGTTGTGCTTTCTCTTGGCTGATGTTTAACGTATTAGATAGAAGCATGGCTAAGGGCATTGCTGATGAGAAGTCACTAGCGGCAGGTGTGATGGCTGATGCAACTTTGCGAACCTCCTCATGGCAAATGTCTCCGGCGTATCGAAAGCCATGCGGATCATTTGGATCCTGCAATAGTAGAGTATAAGAATGTCACATATCGGTGCTGCATTACCATAACTTTTCAAAAATTGTTCACTTACTCTAACTAAAGTAAACCCAACATTGATGACGACTGCGCCCGGTTTTATCCAGCTTCCTCTGACCATGTTTGGTTGCCCAACAGCCGAGAATACGATATCAGCTTGTCTTGTAATTTCTTCAGGGTTCTTGGTTCTTGAATGGATAATGGAAACAGCTGCACCTTCTCTCTACCATTTACAAAATACATCAAGAAAAACCAAAAAAGGCAAAGCAATTATGAAATGGCATCTTTCACAAGGATTCAATCATTAGTTACCTGGAGTAACAGAGCGGCTGGCATATCAAACATGTTATGCTTTCCGATAACAACTGCTCTCTTTCCTTGGATCTCAAAGTTGTACCGGTGTAACAGCTCCATGCATCCTTGTGGAGCACGCGGAACGAATAAGGGTTCTCTTCCGCGCATAGCAAGCAGTCCAATATTTAGTGGGTGAAACCCCTCAACGTCTTTGTCTACACTAACCGCATTGAATATGTTGTCCTCATCAATATGCGGTGGTAGAGGCGACTGAACTAGGATTCCATGGACACAGGGATCATTGTTTAAGCGTGAGACATGACTCAACACCTTCTCTTCTGAGGAATCTTGAGGTAGACGAACTATGAATGTTCTGATTCCAACGATCCCACAAGGTAATCTAAAACGGGCAGAATCCTGTCTGTTCCCAAAAAAGATCACTGCTAAACAAGCAACAGCACCGACTGATTCCTCCATTCTTGAAGCTTCGATTTTGATCTCACGCATCATCTTTAATGACACGGCCTTTTCATCAATCACCATCGCGGTATCAGCTGACACAGAAAAAGAAAATCTTAAGAGATTACTCAATATGATAATTGAAATTAGATCGGAAGGTTTAGTCTATACAAGAGGACCGAATGGAGAGAGTGCGGCCACGGCCGGACGCAGTGGTGGTCCGTAAGCAGAGACGGCCGACGGGGAGGAAATCACCGTTTCGGCGGTTCAGATCGATGAGACGTGACGTCCTCGTGGAGAAGGGGCAACCGGTTAACATCACAGAAGTCATCTCTTTTTTACAGAGAAAACAGCGGTAGCCTCCTTCAGTGGCTTCGAAAACTAATAAAAGAAAAACTAGGTTATGAGGCTCCCTCAACTCCCAAACTCTATTTATATTGCCATAAAAGTTTTGATTATATCGTAAATATTTTATAAAACATTGTTAATAAGAAAAACTATGATTGATTGTTTGGGCTGTAAGACTTACTTATTTACAGCCTAATGTTTTATCCAATGTCTCCGGCGTATCGAAAGCCATCCGGATGTGATGGCTGATGCAACTTTGCAAACCTCCTCATAGCAAATGTCTCCGGCGTATCGAAAGCCATCCGGATCATTTGGATCCTGCAATAGTAGTATAAGAATGTCACATATCGGTGCTGCATTACCATAACTTTTCAAAAATTGTTCACTTACTCTAACTAAAGTAAACCCAACATTGATGACGACTGCGCCCGGTTTTATCCAGCTTCCTCTGACCATGTTTGGTTGCCCAACAGCCGAGAATACGATATCAGCTTGTCTTGTAATTTCTTCAGGGTTCTTGGTTCTTGAATGGATAACGGAAACAGTTGCACCTTCTCTCTACCATTTACAAAATACATCAAGAAAAACCAAAAAGTAAAGCAATTATGAAATGGCATCTTTCACAAGGTTTCCATCATTACCTGCAGTAACAGAGCAGCTGGCATATCAAACATATTGGTAACAGAGCAGCTGACGGGGAGGAAATCTTCAAATCGATGAGACGCGACGTCGGCGTGGAGAAGGAGCAATCGGTAAACATCATCGACGCCATATTTTTTTAGAAAGCAAACAGAACAGTTGTGTAGTCTGCTTGTCGTGGCTTGGATCTTTAAGGGTTTAGCAAAAAAAAAATAGAATTGTCTATTGGACCGACCATCTTTGTGTCTAAAATGAATGTAGGCCTTACAATAGGCCCAAATATTCAGCCCAGAGTAATAACAACTCTTGACCCCATACCTTACCCAAAATATATCATGTGCCATGTTTAGCATTTAATGATACTACAACTTTTCTTCGTAAAAATTAGTAATGACGAAACTACAGTATTACCATTGATAGGGGATCTCTTAAATACAGTGGTAGTGTCAGACATTTTTTTATAGTCCTGGAACTAATGATAATTTATACAAAGTATAATAGAACTGCAAATATACCTGTTCTAACTGCTAAACTAATTATTCTAAAATCATTAGTTTCAAATATCAGTTTACTTTTTAAATTTTTTTTTTGTCAACATTTGGGCCACAACTGACCGGCCCATTAGCCTAATTCCTACAAATTTGTAGGGTCGGGGACTCGATCCCTGGTGTGATGGTGAACTTGCCACTAGACCAATATCACTTCACAGTTTACTTGTTAAAAATTGTAAGAGCAAAAATAGTAATATGTTAATATACGGCTGTTAAAACAATATCAAAATTTAACTAATCTTCTTCTCTCTTTTTTTTTTTTTTTTTTTGTGACAATAATACTTCATCTCAATAAAATGATTACGAATATTTGGGCTTAAGGAATATACAATTAAATTTTTCTAAGATATTTAGAAACAATAGGTAGATAACCCGAAGAAAAAAAAGTAAGAAAGAACATTTTCTTTTTTCCTATTTTTACATAAAATCCGAGAATAATTCCTTAATTCTATATCTTTCCTAAAAAGAGTATTCTAATGCCGTAATCTAATCATATTCCTCCGGTGGTCGTGGCGGCACTGTTTACAACCCAAGAGAGATCAAAACTCGCCGGAGCCGAGTTCCCTGAAAAGCTATCTCCGGCTGCGAATTCCTCTAATCCATCGAAGAAATCATCGCTCACTACCGTATCCGACAAGGATAACAGATCCTCATCTCCGTCGAGATCTCCCACCGCTAGATCTTCCACCGGCAAAACAAACTCGTCGGCTGACGTCACCGGAGACGATGAATAAGTAGCGATCGTGGTCGTCGGAGATTTAGTCGTAGGCTGATCAGATGGTTTCTGACGGGTGCTCCCGGCGAGAGAATTACGGTGGGTAGGAGCTGGATGATTGTGCTCCGCCGTGTAAGTGACGATGAACATCTTCGGGTCGGATCTATTTCGCTCCACTTGTTTACGGGCTAAACATCCTTTTGATGTACTACATCTGTAATATCCTCTGTTTTCATCGAAATTAAAAAATAAATTAGAATGTTTTGTATTATTACCAAAATTGAAACTGAGATGACTTAACAAACGAAAAGCAGACAGAATCACAAAAACAGACAAGTTTCTTTTGTCTTGAAAGAATACACACATTTATAAGTCAATAAATGAATTTTTGGTTAAATCTTTTTTTTTTTTTTTTGGTGGTTGTAAATATAGTTTACCTTGGATATGGTGAACCTTTGATGGGTTTTTGTCCGTACTTTCGCCATGCCCAGACATCGGAGTTTAAAGCCTCTGCTGCTACATGGCACACTTTCTTATGCTGTATCTTTCTGTAACAAGAAACAAGCAACAAAAAAACAGAGACTTTTTTAACAATCTTGATACAATCAAATCTTGATTTTTCGAATTTAAATTTGATAGGTTAAACAAAACGAAACAAATTTTAATCAATTTCTTGATTGTTTCGACAAAATACAGACTTTTTACCACCTATTTACAGCAAAATTCGAAAAATTGAATTGGTTCAACAAAAAAGTGCAAAACTTCGTAAACTTCTTGATGGGTTTGACAAAAAGATTTAAACTTTATTGGTTGTTGGCAAAACAAAATATGGTGAAAAAACGAACCTTCTTTTAGATCTAGAGGTATTGGTGCCTGTGGGTTTGCTGGTGACGCTACCGGAAGAAGCAGAGAGAGAAAGAGGTCGTTTTTGGTGATGTGCCTTTTTGGGTTCTTCTGGGTAATTTAGACAAGAAAACGAGGAGACGACAGATTCTTGTGTGAAGGGCGTGTAGAGATCTCGAATCTCTCCAAAGGAAACGGCATTACTCTGTCGTCCGACGGTGAATATAGGGCTCGTGTGAGAAGAAACGCCGCCGGAAAAGACGGTGGTTGTGGTGGTTGCTGATGAACTCACGGCTGAGCAGCCTCTGACTACAGCGTGGAGATCCCAATCGTCGGCCATTGATTTGGTTACTCAGGGGAGACAAAAGCTTCGAATCTCTGAGGAGAGAAGAGAAAGCAGAGGAGACAAAAGAGAGCGCTGACTTTTGAAGGGTACAGAGAGATGTTTATAAAGAGAGTGAGAGGAGGAAAATTAAAAAGGGTTGAAAATGGAGGATATATTTTATTATATTATTGATTGATGATAAAATACAGTGTAAAATACAATTTTGTTTTGTTCTCTTTTTTTTTTTTTTTTTTCATTGCAATTATTCCACATGTGAACCTTTTTATATATCTCGTATAGATTAATCTATTAGTTGATAAAGATCAAAATAAGTAGCTTTATAAATTACCAATAATGAGCTGAAAATATATATTGTTGTGACTATAAAAATAGGTCAACTACAAAACTAAAAATTGTATAGTACGGATGATGGTACTTGGTAAACATACTGAGTCTTTGGATAGTAAAATTAATTTGGAATCCTCTGAAATCGACTCTATTTTTAGGGAAAAATCTCTCGTTTCAAGTTTTCTAAAATTTTGGGTTTACTGAGAGCATTTGGTCAGAAAAATATGCTTACTTTGTTTTTAGAACTTAACTAAACTAAACCGGCTAAAATCTTGTTTTAAAAGCAAATAAGTATGAACACACTTTTCAAAAGATGAGCACTGTCGGAAGCATAATGCGTGTATATATAATATGCTAATACGTATTTATTATATGAATGTAAAGGTCTGTAGTATAGAGAGAGAGAGAGGAATTGTCTCTTTGGCTTTTTTTTAACAAATCTAGAAAGAGAGAAAGTATGTGCTTGGAGATGGTATCTCGATGCTTATCCTGTCTTTGTCGTCTAGTGAGCTATAGACCAAAACCAGAAGTGGTTTCCGGTTTCTTGTATTTAGTTGACTTTGATGAATTGTCAAAGGCTTTGAATAATCTTTAACTTCTTCTTTTGTCAACCTCACACTCCTTGGACATTTCCACGCGTCTCTCACACGCGCTTTTGGGCTGCTTTGATTGAATTCAAATAGTGGGAAACCATACCATACTTTCCTAGTAGTGCCTACTTTTTTATCGATGCGCACAACAACAAGTAAACAATTGTTAAATATTTCACTCCTTTTTTACACCTACGATTATGGAATTGGAAATTGTTAAGATTGTTTAGATGTTAAAAAAGTTTATATATAAAGGATAAGAATAAAAGTTTCATTTTTTCCCTTTCCAGATCATTGTGAGCGTTCGAGATTACAATAATCAATTCAACAACTGATATATTTTAAAATCACTCATGGATAACATATGTATTCCATTTATATTTTTCAAAAAATGTGCTTCAATGTGTATAAAAAAGTATGTAGATAGAAAGATAGTGATTGTCACTTAGCACCATAGTCGTATAAGAGGATATATATGTAAATTATATTCATGTAATTAGTTACCCTAGTCTCTCTTTTGTAACTAGTATATATATGTGTAATCTCACTATAATAAACATTCATTCAGCCCTTTTATGGTATCAGAGCAGTAATCGCTCCTAAGACCCAAAATAACCTAAAATTCTCTCTTCTTTTCAAAAATTTTCTAGCCGCCATGACAACCACACCTCCAGCCACCGAAGCCATCCCTCTTGTCACCAACTCCGACACTGTCCTTAACATCAACATGTCTCATGTCTCCAAGCTAACAAGTACTAGTTGTCTCATGTGGAGCATCCAAGTCCATTCTCATCTCGAGGGGTATGGTCTTGCTGGTCACCTAGACGGATCTATGATCATTCCTCCTGCAACAAACACGACTGAAGACACTGTCTCTGTTAACCTTGCGTTCACCAAGTGGAGCCGCCAGGACAAGCTCATCTACAACGCGTTAATCGGCAAGATCTCTCCTTCTATTCAACCAATTGTCTCACGAACCAAATCTGCGGCTGAGATCTGGACCAAACTTGCGGCGACATATGCCAAACCAAGACGTGGGCATATACGCCAACTCAAAACGCAGATCCAATCTTGGGCGAAGGGCAACCGTACCATTGATGACTATGTCCAGGGCCTCACTACTCGGTTTGATCAACTTGCTATACTTGGGAAGCCGATGGATCATGAAGATCAAATTGAAAAAATTCTTGCGGGATTACCGGAAGAGTATAAACCGGTAGTTGATCAAATTGAAGGCAAAGACAATCCTCCCTCGATCACAGAAGTCCATGAGAGACTACTCAATCATGAAGCCAAACTGCTCTCACCAGTTGCTGCCACACCATCGCCAATACCAGTCACAACAAATGCTGTCCAACACCACAACACCAACAACTGTTCCAACAACAACACCAGACGCTACAACAATAACAACCAGACCAACACTTGGCAGCCCAATCACAACCAGCCTCGACAAGAGTCACGTCCCTACAAGCCGTATCTCGGCAAGTGCCAAGTCTGCAATGTGCAAGGTCATAGCGCAAAACGCTGCCCACAATTCTTGTCTCTTCAACAGATGAGCCCTCAGCCTATGAACAATCCGTTCCGTCCTTGGCAACCGCGCGCAAATCTCGCCGTTGGAGCACCATACACAGCCAACAACTGGCTTCTCGACTCCGGTGCAACACATCATCTCACCTCTGATCTCAACAACCTGTCAATGCATCAACCATACACAGGTGGTGAGGATGCCACTGTCGCAAATGGAAACAACATGTCCATCATACACACGGGTTCAACACTTGTTCCTAACAATACTCGTGATTTGCTTTTGGATAAAATACTATGTGTTCCTGATATACAAAAGAATCTCATCTCTGTATATCGCCTGTGTAACACTAATAAAGTGTCTGTTAAATTCTTTCCTGCATCGTTTCAGGTGAAGGATCTGAGTACGGGGGTTCCATTACTTCAAGGCCGAACTAAAGATGAACTGTATGAGTGGCCCGTGACGAATGCGCAGATACAAGCTTTGTCTTCCTCCCTTGGTCCGAAAAAAATCTTCATTCGTGGCATTCAAGATTGGGGCATCCATCCTTCTCAATTTTAAACACCATGGTTTCTACATTTTCACTTCCTGTTGCTTCTACTACTCAAAAATTTCTTTCATGTTCTGAGTGCCTTATTAATAAAAGCCATAAACTCCCATTTTCTCAAACTTCCATTGTCTCATCTCGCCCTCTTGAATATATTTTTACGGATGTCTGGACCTCACCAATTCTTTCTGTTGACAACTATAAGTATTACCTTGTTCTCATTGACCATTTTACACAGTATACATGGTTATATCCACTAAAAAGAAGTCGGATGTTTGCATAACCTTCAAAGCCTTTGCACCGCTTGTTGAGAATCGCTTTCAGACCCGAATTGGTACACTCTTCTCTGACAATGGTGGCGAGTTTGTAGCACTCCGAGAATATTTGTCGTCGCGTGGTATCACTCATCTTACATCACCACCACATACTCCCGAGCACATTGGCTTATCGGAAAGGAAGCATCGCCATATTGTTGAGACTGGGCTTGCTCTTCTATCAACAGCTTCCATGCCAAAAGAATATTGGACGTATGCATTCACTACAGCCGTGTACCTCATTAACAGAATGCCAACTCCAGTGTTATCTCTTAAATCACCATTTGAGCTGCTTTTTGATGACGCACCTAACAATGAGAAGCTTCGAGTCTTCGGATGCCTCTGTTTCCCATGGTTACGCCCATACACACAACATAAGCTCGATGACAGGTCACAACGGTGTGTATTTCTTGGCTATTCACTCACACAGAGTGCTTACTATTGTCTTCATATACCAACTGGACGCATCTACACATCTCGCCATGTGCAATTTGTTGAAACGGAGTTTCCGTTTTGAGAACCATCACCAAACTAGACTAAAGCTCAAGAACCGGAACAAACTTTGCCCTCGCAGCCTTCTGTTATTGCAATTCTCGTTCAATCGACACAATCGGCCATCAATAATGGAACTCCCACCTCAGAACTTCACCGCACACAACCGCCGCAAACCGTTTCGCCGCAAGCTGCTCCGCCGCAAGCTGCCCCGCCGCAAACCGCTCCACCGACAAACCAGGTGTTGTCTTCTACCTCTGCAACTACGATTTCTTCTTCTCATCTACCTAACTCTGGGCCTACTGCCCCAAATCAAAATGGGCCTAATTCCCAGGCCCAGCAAAACCTTATTTCCCAAGAGCCCACTGCTCCACTTCAGAATGAGTTGCAGCCCACAACTCAGACACAACCACAAAATACAAACCCCACTCTCCACCAAACCAGTCCAACGACCACACAAACAAACCCGATTCCACACTCAAATACGTCCACCAATTCCCAGCCACAAATACCCAGTGAACCACAAAACATCCACAAAATGCAAACAAGATCCAAAAACAATATTGTTAAACCCGCAACAAAGCTTAATCTTCATGTCACAGGTCCGAAGCTCTTTTCACCAGAACCAACGACAATAACGGAAGCTCTTAAGGATGAGAATTGGAGTAAAGCTTGCTCCTCAGAGTATAATGCTCAGATGGTCAATCAAACCTGGGAATTGGTGCCTCCAGCAGAGCAACAGAATGTCGTCGGATGCCGGTGGGTGTTTACCACAAAATTTCTTCCCACTGGAATCATTGATCGTTATAAAGCAAGATTAGTTGCCAAAGGATTTCATCAACAACATGGCGTGGATTACGCAGAAACGTTTAGCCCTGTCATCAAGTCTACAACAATCCGTGTGGTACTTGAAGTCGCAGTTACAAAGTCTTGGCCAATTAAACAATTGGATGTTAACAATGTCTTTCTTCAAGGTGATCTCACAGAAGAAGTGTACATGAAGCAACCTCCGGGTTTTGTAGACAAGGATAACCCGTCTTATGTGTGTCGCTTACGAAAACCAATCTACGGGTTAAAACAAGCTCCACGCACGTGGTACTTGTCCCTCAAGCAGTTTCTTCTCGGTGCCGGATTTACAAATTCTCTTGCCGATACGTCACTCTTTGTTCACAGCTCCAATGGTGCCCTCACATATGTCCTTGTTTATGTAGACGATATCATCGTCACAGGAAGTAACACCAAGATTGTCGCCGATGTGTTAGCATCTTTTGTAGCTCGATTCTCCATTAAAGACCCTACCGATCTTCACTACTTTCTTGGAATTGAGGTAACAAGAACACAACAAGGACTACATCTAATGCAGAGAAAATATATTATGGATTTGCTACAGAAACATAATATGCTTAACGCGAAGCCTGTTTCAACACCACTCCCAGCGTCACCAAAGCTTACACTTCACGCCGGTCAAAGTCATGATGATCCCGCCCAGTATAGGTCAGTAGTTGGGAGCTTACAATATCTCTCATTCACCCGACCTGACATCTCATATGCCGTAAACCGTCTCTCTCAATTCATGCACCAGCCAACAACGAAACATTGGAACGCCGCAAAACGTGTTCTACGCTATCTTGCTGGTACACTAACACATAAGATCACCTTTTATGCCAATTCTCCTTTAACGCTACATGCTTTTTCGGATGCTGATTGGGCAGGTGATACTGATGATTATGTGTCTACAAATGGGTTTGTCATATATGTTGGTCGTAATCCAGTTTCGTGGTCATCGAAGAAACAAAAAGGCGTCGCTCGATCTTCCACGGAGGCTGAGTACCGAGCAGTAGCACACACGGCTTCCGAAGTGCGTTGGATCTGCTCATTGATGTCTGAACTTCACATCCCGCTGCCCGTCGCACCGGTCATCTACTGTGATAATATTGGCGCCACCTACCTTTGTGCCAATCCCGTCTTCCACTCTCGTATGAAACACATTGCCCTTGACTATCATTTTATCCGCAACCAGATTCAAGCTGGAATACTTCGTGTTTCACATGTATCAACAAAAGAACAGCTCGCGGATACGTTCACCAAACCGCTACCAAGAACAAAGTTTCAATACGCATGTTCCAAGATTGGTGTCACTAGAGTGCCTCCATCTTGAGGGGGCGTATAAGAGGATATATATGTAAATTATATTCATGTAATTAGTTACCCTAGTCTCTCTCTTGTAACTAGTATATATATGTGTAATCTCACTCTAATAAACATTCATTCAACCCTTATAAGTCGATCCCTCTGCCACATACTCGATGCATGGGATACTGTTGTAACATTCATTACCTTTTTATAATAACAACAAAGTAATGTCAAAAGAAAAAGAAAAAAACAAAGCACATCTAAATGATTTTTACTCAAAAAATAATACTCCGTATAAATGGTGTGTTTGAAAGTGTTTTTAAATCCGATATCAAACTATACGTTTCTGTCATTCAAGTTTATAGTTTACATGCATGAACTCGGCAATTTATTAAATTCATCGTCTTTGAATTGATTCAATAATTTAAACAAAGAAGAACATGATTAGTAAGATGTTATAATTTTGGGTTTCTTTTTATAGTACTAACTAAGAAAAATTAGTAAGAAATACATACACACGCAAAATTATACAGTTTTTCATAGAGTAACATAAATCTTGAAATATTTGAAACCATTAGTACAAAATTAAATTAATTACCTGGAGAACTTGGTAAATACTTAAAAAAAAAATTCAGTACAAAAGATAAAGAATTCTTCACCAGTGTAGCAGACTGTGACACACGTGCCAACGAGCGAGAGCGCGTGATCTCCTCGAGTGAAAAGGTTGACAAATTCCAGAAAATCAACGGTTCACACGGCGAGTAAGATAAGATGAGGTGGAGTTGCTACAGCTGTCCAAAAACTTGTCCCACCTTTGGAAATGCTTTTATGCCGTTACCATTATCTCTCAGCCTCGTGATGTTGATTCCTCTTTGGAGTCAATCGTACGGCTTATAACGATCACCATCTTTTTGGTCATTCATCCTACGGTCATATCTTAGCTTTCTATCGATTCAACGGTCGAGATTCGCCTGACCCAGTCAGGGGTGCATGAGCCACGTGAAACCTTCGAGGACGGGTTTTTTTGAAAAATATTGCTACAAGTGGGCTGCACGAGGTGCCATAGTATCAAAGCGCGTGGACCCACGCTTTTTTTTTCTTTCTTTCTTTTTTTTTATTCTTTACGTTTTATTACATAAAATATTACTAAAAACGACAAAGTCAACATTAATTAAACATTGTGTTTTGACGAACCGAAATGTTTAATTATTTTATCTCTAATCACATTAATGATTTATTTATATTTTTGTTGGTAGTCACTTTGATTGTCCGACAACTCACACAACTGGTACATTTTTGGTTAAGTCGGTAAACCCCAATTAGTGGGAGGAATTATTAGACGAGTACTCCACTGATCTAAATTAATTAATAACTTACTGGGCTTAATGGGCTTTTAGTTAAAAAAATGTTGGGCCAAAACAAGCCACTTCAGCTGTTATGTTTCTCTCACGTGCGTTCCCTTTTCGCGCTTCCTTGGAAATTTCAACTTTCCTCCCCGCGCCATGTTTTCTCTGCTATTTGATTTTCCCGAGAAAAATGGTGACTGGTGACTGAAGGTGTCGGAAGAGATTAGGAGCGGATTGCCGGAGAGATGGCCGAAGAAAACACGGCGGGGACTGCTATTTGTTCCATCTGCTACGAAGATCTCAAACCGGTGGTTGAGAATCTGCAATCGATCTCCGCTTGTGGCCACGTCTTTCACGAACTATGGTTAGTAATGAACAATCGAAGATCTTCTTATCTCCGAAATTTTATAGATGTATGTGCTGAATCGAATTTTCGGGAAACCCTAGTTTGCAGCAATGGTTTGAGTACTGCCCGAGTACGAACAAGCGAAATTGTCCGATTTGTAAGCAGAAGTGCTCTTTAAAGGATCCATGTAGACTTTATTTTCAGTCTTCTGGGAATCAAATTGATTCGATTGCCTCTAAGAAGATAGTTGAAATCGAGGAAGATCCGGTGTTATTGAGAGGAGAAGTGAAGCGGCTCCAAGGGAAGATACAGAATCTTACTTCGGCTCTGGAGTCGCAGAAAAAAGAGAATGTTCAAGTCTCCGATAAGGTAACTTGTTCATTCGAAATTAGAATCCTTAAGAAGATTATGTGATAATGTTGTTTTGTTTTGCTTCTCAGTTGCATCAATGCAATGAACAATTGAAGGAGGATAAAGTAAAAAGGTGGGAGGCTCTGCAAGAAATATCAACGACTCAGCACTTGCTTAAGTTAAAATCTGAGGTTTTTGATTAAACTCAACATCCTTAGATTTTAGATGCTTTTGCTTCACAGTAGAATTTTGTCCTGAGTTTCTTATAATGTTTGTTACAGGAATGTGTTCAGCTTACTTCACAGTGTGCTAAGCTACAGGAGAGAACTATGGCTCTTGCCAAGGAGCTCGCAGCGCTTAAATTGTGCGAAAAACTTTCTTTACTATTTGCTCTTTTAATGTATTCAGTTTTTTGATATAAGAAGTCAATCTTTTGGTTAAAGTTTTTGTTGAATCTGTATCTTGTTTTGCATCCAGGGTTTCTGATTTAAGCTTGGAGGAAGATGATGTCCTGAAGCTAGCCTTGTTGGGGAATAACGCTAAGACGAAAGATACAATAGACACACTAGTCAAGTCCTTGGTTATCCGAAATAGGTAGGTACATAGCATTTAGTTTGTCACTGCTTCCATGGTCTCATTTTGGTCATTGACTTTGTGAACTTTGTTCATTATTTCTCATTAGTCATGTCTGCAGCAGTATAATTCGATTTATAAAGATGGTGATGGTGATACACCTTAGTTCATCCGTTTATTCAGTGACTTATGGAGATGGTGATACACCTTAGTTCATCCGTTTATTCTTGCAGAGTAGAGTACTTTGTCTGGTTACTAGTCTTTTACAACAACTTGTTAAACTGAGATTACGAAATATCATAAGCAAGTAGATATGGTCAAGAAGCTGAGGAAATGGGGATTGTACATTGCGTTTCTTATCTCTTAGGTTCTTCTTTTATTCTTTTATGAAGTATCTAATACAAAATATTGCATAAATATTCTCTTATAGGAGTTATAAGGAACTGCTAGCCAAGTGCAATCAGCTAGGCAGAGGCGAAGCTCGTTCTTCTGAGAAACTTGAAAAAGCTTTGGAAAAGATAGATAAATTAAAGGTATGTCTTTTGGTGTAGCACTATCTTGTTTGGTCCTTCTATATTTGGCTCTTATTATATTTATTCTATGAGCAGAAGCGAATGAGGGAACTTGAGATGATAAGTGAAGAGAGAGAGAACAGAGCTCTAAGGAATATAAAAGCTTCAAAGAATTACAGTGGGAGAGAAGTTTCCGAGCCTCCAACTGAGAGCTTGGTTTCTTTCAGAATGCTTCCATCAGACAACACAGTAGAGAAAATTTCTACACCACCTCTTGTTAAATTAGAGAAAAATGATGGCTTTACCAATCACGTATCATGCTTAAGGGGAAGAGAAGGCTCTTTCATTAGCAGAACGGACTCGGTTACCGACGTAGATGACTTTCCTGAAACCACCATTTCTGGCATCAGATATTCTAATACTAATGTTGAAGAGAAATGTGATAATCCCTTTGGTAAGGATATTAAGTTCAACATCAGAGAAGACCTGACATCATCACTCTCACCTCACAGCAATGGTACTTTTGTTGTACATCATCATTTCAAATCCCGAGTGTAGTAGATTTGAAGATTGTCCAAAACTCAATGCAGGTGCTGGAAACATTTGGTTGTCAAGTGGAATAAATCGAAACCTTGGTAGGTGGAGCAAACATGGAGAAAGAAACGAAGCAACTCCATCACTAGGAGGTTCTGTTCCAAGCAAAGATGATCTGATAGCTATTGGACCTGATGGTAAAGGTGGAAGAATCAAAGTGTTGAGATCTAAACCCCAAATTTCTGTGAGTTAGGCATTCTTCTTAAGATATCTCTACACAACAAGCAATTTTAAACAATTTCCCTTACCTTGCCTAATGTGTTGATCTCTGTTGCATTGCATAGAACGCCAATGCAAGCTCAGGAAGTGGAAAGAGATTCAAGCTTGGAAATAAAACAAGTGGTTCGTCCTCTCAAGGTTGTCTGCAGATCGAACACTATTTTGGAAAACCTAATCGCTAATGTTTCAACATTTTTGAGAATCTTAACATCTCGATATGCTTTGCGTACAAACTCTACTTATCATGTACAATTAGTTACCCTTTGAATGGGTTCCTGTCATAGCTTTCCATTTTTTTTTTTGTCAACGGCATATATTGATTAGCTTAGATAAGCCAAAGCTTTCCATTTTTTTGTCAAACCGCTTTCATTGTATTGCAATGTAACAATTTTATGAAATTTTGCAAAATGTAAATATCATGTTGTAAATTAAGTTCTAGGCCATTATAGTTATTATAAAAACAGAAAAATAAAATACAAATACAAATATATAGAACATGTATATATGCTGATGCTGGAGTTGAATCCTTTGATCAAACCTACAAAAAACGACAAGAAGAAGAGGAAGCAAGAGATGGTTTACCATGAGAAAAGAAATAAGAAAAAGATGACAAGAATAGAGAGGTCATGTCTAGAGGAAGAAGATGTGTCAACGATGAAGAAGCAAGAGTCAACAAAGGGAAAAGAAGAGTTGCATTGACTTCATTGTGTCTAAAAGTCACAAATAGTCACAATGATCAAGAAGTAATGTGTCATTAACTTAGTTAGGCCTAATAAGGAAGTGTGTTTTTGTTGTTTAAATCTAGCCTAGGGGCTAAAGATAGAGTTGTTAGAGTCTAAGGTGAGTTGTTGAGAGTTGTTTAACTTTGCTTGTGAGTTTAGTCTAGTACCTAGAGATAATTAATACTCGATACTTGCCTCGTACTCGCTAATCGCCTCGTACTTGCCTCGAAAACAAGTACTCGTTGTTAACAAGTTGATTAACAAGTATACAAAATTTACTAAGTCTTAACAAAAAAAAAAATCATTACTCGACTTGTTTGACTCTTGCTTAAATATAGAATAAGTTGTAATAAATAATAATTTATTTGTATTTATATATTTTTATAACTTACAAAAATCAAAGACTTTGAAAGAAAAAAGATATATAGAAAAGATTACAAACCAAAATCTAAAAATAAAAAGAGAATGAATATTAAATCCCGATTCTATAAATTCAACCCACATAATTTCAAGTTATAAGTGTATGATTTTTGCACTTAACAAGGCAAATCAAGTTACTTGCAAATAATTAGATTTTGGACAAGTACTTGCTCTAGACAAGTAAGTATCAAGTCTAAAATCATCAAGTCTAAAATCCAAAAACAAAAAAAGTCTAAAACCCAATTACTTGAACGAAAAAAAAAGTCTAAAATCCAATTACTTCAACGAGTTAAGTCGAGTTACAAATTTTGTGGCTATCATGTATATATCCTTTCGTAATTTGAATGAACCATATTGGGTCAAGGATTATGATACCATGAGAAGCTTCATGAGCTTATTCCACCTCAAAGCCAATTGGTAACCAATGCTAGAACTCATCCTTCTTATATAGTAGTAGATTAGATTTTCAAGTGTTTAATTTCCGATGTGGGATTAGTTAAATTTACTAATTCAATTTTTCTACGGACATTATCATCATAAGGTTTTACCTTAAATCTCAAGTAATTTACTTGATCCTCGTAGGTTTTTTGTGTTAATGGGCTTTTGAGCCGAAATAAGCCTGCAAGACATTTTTAGCCGTTGATTTGATTTTGAGTGATAAAACACTTTTTTTAAGGGCGTCAGTGGCAGTGGGATGTAAATCTTACTAGAGCAACAAGATTTTAACACGTGTTAGGGAAGAAAATACATTATGCTAATCAAATTACATTTCTACCCCTATATTTTTCACCTCACATTTATAAGCCAAAAAAAAAACTGTCCAACTCAAAGCTTCTGTGATGTGAAATGACCTGAGAAGAAGAATTGCGAAACGCTAAAAAGCTGTACCGAAATTTTAATCCTAAAAGCGAATCTGAAACGCAAAAAAAGCAAATCGCGATTTGGAAGCTCTATGGTGTCTGTAAACCCTAGACCTGCTCAGGGTTTTCCATTTGTCGATCCCGTGAATATGAGTTTACCGGGCTCCGATGGATTTGGTTCGATTCCTGTCACCGGACGGACCAATACGGTGTCGTTTTCGGAAGACCCGACGACGAAGATTCGTAAGCCGTACACTATCAAGAAGTCGAGAGAGAATTGGACTGAGCAAGAACACGATAAATTTCTAGAAGCTCTTCACTTGTACGTATCCGAATTTTTTGATTATTTCTCAATCGATTGTGTTTTCGAGATTTGATGATTTCGTTTGATTACAGATTCGATCGAGATTGGAAGAAAATTGAAGCATTTGTTGGATCAAAAACAGTAGTCCAGGTAAATTGGAAGAAGAATCTTTACTAATGTTTGTTCTGTGATTGTGATGTTTGAGTAATGATGGGTATTGGCAGATACGAAGCCACGCTCAGAAATACTTTCTCAAAGTTCAGAAGAGCGGTGCTAACGAACATCTTCCACCTCCTCGACCTAAGAGGAAAGCTAGTCATCCCTATCCTCAAAAGGCTCCTAAAAATGGTCACTTTTGATCTTCTTCTCAGCTTCTTCTTTGCTTCGTTTTATCATTTTTTTTTTTTTCTGATGATTTGTGTTATGCTGCAGTTTCTTTTACCTCCCACGTCATTGGATCCCTTCCATCTTCGAGCACACCACCGTTGCTTGAGCCTGGTTACTTGTACAGCTCTGATTCACAGCCATTGCTGGGGAACCAGGCTGTCTCTGCATCTACCTCTTCTTCTTGGAATCATGAATCTACAAATCTACCAAAACCGGTCATTGAAGGTAATTCTATGAGGGGTTTTTTCTTTTCATTGATGACAGTTCAAGGTTTTACATTTTGGTTTGAGTTAGTTTATCTGTGAATGGTGTTAACATTGTGGTGTAATGAATTTTGTGATAGTAGAGGAACCTGGAGTCTCGGCCACGGCTCTCCCGAAGAATATCTGCAGTAAGGAAGATACACGGAGGGTACGAGGAGTGACAAAGCCAAGTGAAGAAGAAAGTTGTGAAAAGCCACATTGTGAAAAGCCACATCGAGGTAAGGCTTGTTGACGTGTTACATTATGTGTTTTACTATTTATACATCTTTGAGATTTACGCTGACAATGAGTGATTTGGTGGCGGTATCAAAGCAGTGATGCCGAATTTTGCTGAAGTTTACAGCTTCATTGGAAGTGTGTTCGATCCCAACACATCAGGCCATCTCCAGAGATTAAAGCAGATGGATCCTATAAATATGGAAACGGTATGAGACACGTTTAATCAGACTCAGTCCCTACTCAGAGTCTTTGCTCAAAATTTCAATCCTGTTTATAATAGAGAAAGCTTATATGGTATTTGTCTTTTTGGTACATCAGGTTCTTTTACTGATGAGAAACCTGTCTGTAAATCTGACAAGTCCCGAGTTTGCAGAGCAAGTAAGTAGTAAATTCATTGCCACTCTTAATAAAATACTGAAAGATTAATACTTGCTTAATGGGTACTCAAGTAATTCCGTACTTATTAGTGTGGTGCTTTGATATGTAGAGAAGGCTGATCTCATCATACAGCGCTAAAGCTTTGAAATAGAGATAGGGAAAAAACAACAATGTACTTTATGTGAGAGCAAGAGACATTCATCGAAGGTATGCATTCCTTGGATTTAGGCCTCGTGTTTTCATTACCCGAGCAGAACCAATCGCAAGGACTCTTAGATGGCTACTGAGTTGTGGTTTTTTATGTCTCTGTAAGTCGCAGTGGAGAACACTTGTTTGTCCTGGCTTGTGTATGTGTGTATAGATAATAATAGAGGGTTTTGTAGAGTTAATATAAGGTCAAAGTTAGCTACAAGTGAGTTTGGATCAATCTTAAGACTTGAGAGTGTCTGAAGAAACTGTGTAATATTGGTTTCGCAGTCAGCAGAAGATGTTTTTCTAAATGCAGATCCAGTGAGTGATAATACGGTTGAAGAGAAGGCAAGGTTAAATTTTCGTTTTAAAAAGATTGTATACTCAAAAAGGATAATTTACATAAAATTAAAGTAAATTATGAATGTATAATGTATTATCTATCTTCAATATATATGGTGCAGTTTCAGAATTTACATAAAAGTTATGCTAGGATTTTTTCTTCTCACTCCTCACTCCAAAATGTAGTAACATGGTGCAGTTTTATCTAAGATCGCTTCATTTAAAACAAAATAGTATATAACCCGTGCTACAGCACGGGCTGAATTTTCGGTTAGTAGATAATGTGATGGTAATTTCCGTCAAGTTTGTTTATATGTATTATTGTATTATGTATATATTTGTTTCGATACGTTGGAGTGTTTGGTATCTTAAATTGGTTTTTTGGCTTCTCGGGAAAACAACAAAGTTGGTAGACATTTTTGAGATAACATAAAAAATGTAAGTTGTTAAATGGAATGATCTTGTTTTTTGAGTTTTAAAAATAAACCATGTTTAGATCAATAACCATGTTTAGATCAATAACCCGTATTGGTGTCCAGATGCAATGTTTTTTAGTTGTAAATTGTGTCATTTAAATTATAAATTGTGGCTAGATTGTTAACTTATTTGTATTTCTTAAAACAAAATCGATTTATCTATATACATAATCACATATCATATATACAATAGTTACATATTTAACTATAGAAAATTTTAATATATTTCCTACAATCTCTCATAGAGGATTTAGTAATTAGTTATGGTAACAATAATTTCTAATTAAAGAATAACTGCGGGTTTGTTTGTTTCAATTCTCAAAATTTAAAACGAAAAAATGTTTGAAAGGGATCTTGTTAATGAGCCAATCTGATTTTTTTATTTTCTGGATTTTTTATCTCCAATTTTGCCTCTAATGAGTTTTCAAATATATTTTTAAAAGAATTTTAAAAGAATGACATTTTAAGTAAATACTTTTAATAATCAAAGATAAATTTTTATTAGTTCATTTTTCTTAATAATACGATCTCAAATATTCTTTTAAAACTTCGATATTTATCATTTTGTCGAATCACATAAAATATAAATCACATTACTTTGTGGATTACAGGGATTTTCAATGTTTAAAGGTCAAGTCTTTTATCTACTATGTTTGCGTTTGTTGCTTGAATCTTGAAGTTGGTGTCTTGTTGGTACTGATTTCATCTTTTATACCCATTTCCTTCTTTGAAGGAGAACAGTAATCTACTATAAACTTGTTTGGTGTTAAAAAAAAAAAGGTCAAGTCTTTTATTTGGAGAATTTATTGTGTTGGAAAACAATAATTATTTTTAATTTAATGGTTATGAAAATATTAAACGAAAACAAAATATTTGAAAAATCGTTCATAACTAAGAGATTGGAATAGTATCTTTGAAGAAAATATTCCCAACAATGAAACGTTGGTTTGATTGTTTAAATTTTCAAAAAAATTTTAAAAAATGATTTCAATTCAATTTCTGAGCTGAAAAAAGAACATTATTATTTCACTATTCGACTCAAATCATTTTATCCGTCAATATACCAATTACTCCACCCAAGATTAAACTTGAACCCAAATCATCATTACTCATTCATGAAAACACCATTGTCTTACTAATAACAATAATAAGCCTCATCACCATCACTGTTTGATGATTATGATGATAAATCTTTTTACATGGTTGAAGAATTGCAGACAACCCATAAATAAAACCCAAATTTATTGTCTTTCTTTATTCCCATTCGATTGTTGAAGGAGGCTTTGAAGTAATTTCTTCAACCACACGGTTTACTCCTTGAACGCTGTTACAGATTTTCCGGGAAACATCGTCCAGGAACTTGTGCTCAAAGTTAAACCTGCAGTATTTTTTTAACATCACCAATCTTAGTACAAAGTCACAAATAGATACTTGCATTCGCATTTGTACCGCAAGAATTCAAATTGACACTGATAGAATTTGATACAAATAATTGTTATCCCTTTAGAATCAAGGTTCCTCTATTTGTACTCAGATCGGATAAAAGTCTTTAAATATTGCATCACAAGAAGTAAATATTGTTGAATTTCACTATCCGATCTATTTAACCGGTTAAAGACAGCCTAAATACCTAAATACACAACTTTTAATACTCGAACACCTAAACTAATCCGTCCTTAAAAGTTAAAACTCAAATACCAAATACTCAGACCTAAAATACCACATGGTAGATCAAAACCTCAAGAATTCACATCAACACGACAATAATTTTAAGATCAAAAAGGTTCTATATACATTGGTATTAAGAAATGTAAGAAGCTTACCAATCTGCAGTCATTCCATCTTGGATTGTAACAGCGCGAAGAGCAACAACATGAGAATGTGTTCTCTTGTGGCCTTGGACTCCAACTGACCTTACAGGCAAGAACACTGCGAAAGCTTGCCAGATTGAATCATAGAGACCCGCATCTCTGATTGATTGGATGAAAATCTCATCAACCTGAGGAGATGGAAAGCAAACCGAATAAAAGAGATGAGTTTGTTTTGTTATATGGGAAGTGCAGAACCAAAGAATTTACACAGACGGTTTGAGGTTTTAGAGAACTTGCCTGACGAAGAACCTCGAGGGCGTTTCCTTTAGTGACATCGCCCAAGAAATCCAAGCATCGCTTCCTTCAAAATCAATCTCCTGAACCAAAAACCCAACTCGACAATGTTTATTGCACAACACTTCTTTCCCGTAGACAAACAATACCTCATCACCAACAGAAATCTCCTAAATTTAAGCTTTCCTAACCCTAACACGATTATCATAAACCCCATTCAAAGAAGCTCTAAATTTTAAAGTTCCCAACTCATCAACGCCAAGCAATGTACTCCTAAACTCATCAAAAACTTTACTAAAACTACCCGAAGGGAAGAGAATCACGCGATCAAAAATGTAAAGTTTGTAACTTTGGCTATCAAATAGAACGTGACAGTGCTTTCTACTGATATAGACATGATCAAAAACAAAATCGCAAAACCCATCACTACTTCGACCAATCATGTACGGCCGATCTGATTCAATGTGAATTAAAACTCGTTAGGAGGTTTGTCGCTTCTTTGAATGGGGTTTATGTTAATCGTGTTAGGGTTAGGAAAGCTTATACTTGCTCAAATCTATTTTAAATATTCTGGGTCAATCTTTCTACAATCGTGAAGCTACAATCAATTAAACAATCGAATTGAAAACCCCAAATTAAGAATTAAAATCTATAGAGAATTAAGGAGGGAGAGCTTACATGTCACAGATCTGAAATCGCAATTAGGGTTTTGAATTCGACCATGGAGATCTCGAGATTAGAGAAAATAGAGAGGTAATGAGATGAGAAACCCTAGATGAAGAAGAAGAGATTGAAGAACGAAGAATAAGAGAGCAGAAGAAGAAGGAAGAAAGAGAAACTGTCGCTCAAGATCAACCAATATGATCCGAGAAGAGAGACGTGGGTCGTATAGATCCGCGTGTGTATCCACCAAAATGAGCAATTCTAATGACTAATTTACCCATTGCGTTAATCTGAATATTTACCAATGCGATTTTAATATTTCATGAACACAAGGGTAGTTTCGACCCAGTTTCAAAGATGTACTTCCGGATTACTTATATAGATTTAGTTTTAAACTTCTATAGTCTTATGAAAACTAGTAACGGAAAAAATCTCAATTATTTTTTTTTTCTTTTTCTTTTAGTAATACTAATATTAATCAATTTCAAATGTTCTGTAATCAAAGGGTAAGAGATGTAAAAAATTTAAAAAAAAAATAAAAGGGTAAGCATAAAAAAAGAATAGAAAATAATCAACTCTGCAGCTCCGAGAATGCAATCTCAAGTTACTACCTTGTTTTCTTGTTGATTTTTTTTTTTGGTAAGATGTTTTCTTGTTGATATGATTAAGTTCAGATATTTTTTTAATAAAAACAAACTAAAATTATAAAATAATTAAAACTAAATAATATCTATTGTAATTGAAGTATGGGCATTATAATAGTTAAAGTTTTATACTTTTCATGTATAAGTGATACATAATTATAAAACTATGTTATCGAAGACAAATATAAATTTTGATATATTAGCAAAACTCATAATATCTTTCCATAACCAAATATAAAAGGTAACCATTAAACAGTTAACATAGAAAAAGAAATTACAGACCAAATGTACAATGCATGAGACCACAATAAAAACCGAAGAAAGAAATAAACTAGTGTACTACTTTTACACAAAAAAAAAAAACTAGTATACTACTTGATTATCACATTTGGGAAATCAATTTCCACAACCTAAAAGACTCTTTCCAAAATCGCATAATACAAGGCCTCAGAAATCTTGAGAAACATTTTCGATAGACAATATTAATAATATAAAAGAACATGTGTCCACCCACACTTATGATTCACTAGGACAACGTCACCATCATGCATATGTAGATAGACAATTTGACATCTAAAGCCATAATCATTAGTTTTCTCCAATTATGTAGTGATTATTTGCGTAGACAATAATTTTCTTGCAAGTGGTGTTTGTATTTTTGATTGATACAGGGCTTTAAGACCAGTTGAGATTGTTGTGGATCGATGTTTGCTTCAGTTTGGAATTTGAGTTTATATGAAAGCAATTAAAGGAGATCTGGTGTGGTTTTTGTTTTTGCTTTTTTTCCTCAAATTTGAAACTGTGTTAGAGAATGATTGATCATCGGTATGTTTACTATTGTCTGTGTGCAAAACCTTTTATCAAAGACCTTTACATAGGCTAAGAGATTAAAATCCCAAAATACTCGCAAATATGATTAGATTACGGCTTAGAATACTGTTTTCAGGAAAAGATATATAATTAAGGAATTATTCTCGGATTTTATGTAAAAATAGGAAAAAAGAAAATGTTCTTTCTTACTTTTTTTTTCCGGGTTTTCTACCTATTTTTTCCTAAATATCTTAGAAAATTTTAATTGTATATACTATACTCCTCAGGCCCAAATATTCGTAACCATTTCATAATTGCTTTACTTTTTGGCAGGGCCGTCCCGACCGTAAGGCGAGAGAAGCATTAGCTTCAAGCCACATATAAAAACATTGTTTTAAGGGCCACTCTTCCATATTAGTCTAGTGATAAAACATTGTTTTTTTATAGAAACTTATTTTTTTCTTTAACACTTTTTTCTACTCATAATTTTTTTTGTTATCATTATGATCTTTTATCATATTTCTTTTATTTTTTTCATTACAAAAAATATTTCTATTTAACTTTAGTATGATTAAATATACTTCCATTTTATCTTTTAAAAAATATTGCAGTTTAAATATATATGTGGTTTCTTTGGTTATTTCCTATAATTTTAATGAAATTTAAAACTTTACAACAAAAAAAAAGCCAACAACATCTAATTTCGATTAGTTTTTAAAAGAAACCAAAATATATATATTATACTAACAAACTATTGTATTTTATAGAAAAGTAAGGCCACAATTTTAAATTTGTTTTAAGCCACCGTATACCTAGGGACGGTACTGCTTTTTGGTTTTCTTGATGTATTCGTAAGAAAATTTTAATTGTATATACTATACTCCTCAGGCCCAAAACACAATTCACCTCGGCCCATTTTAAAATTTTTTGATTCAATCTCTTGGTTAACTTTTGCATGTGATGGTGTTGTTTTATGCAATTTATAAATAAAGAAAATTAAGAGAGTTGGCAAGTAACTGAAACCTCCCTTAAGGCTTAAGATTAAATTTCTGAGCTCTCGTTTTAAATTTTGTAATTTGCTCGCTTTGTTTTTGGGTTCTCCTGTTTTAAGAGATTATTGACGTCTCCATTAATCTTTTACCATCCAACTGATTCTGAGACTCTCAACTCATGTAGACCCAAATAATATAGTCAATTCACCCAACAGTCTCATAGAATGTTATAGTCGCAGATTCCAAAATGAATTGATTATCCACCGCTAATTCCAAACTACAAGGCCTTACTTTCTAGTTGCAACGCCTAGAGAACAAAGAGAAAGACTTGTCACTGTTGATTAAGAATGCTGGGCATTTGATTTCCCTTCATCTTTTCTTTTTTTTTTTTTCCAAAAAGCATTTGTATTGCGACACAGATGTAACCAAAAAAAAAACAACTACACGCTCATCTGTTACCTTTCAAGTTTCAACACAAACCCCTTGAGACTTTGAACTACGGTTTCAAAAAACATGGACTACAACATTCATCAAAATCTACCACTTAATTAAAAGCATCCTCATATCACAAGCAGCAAGATAAACGAGAGTTCATAGAGACAGAGAGTATATATCTTTTTTCTTTTTTTTCTTTTTTTTTTTTTTAAATCACAAATCGTAATTTTGATTACTTGCACATCACAAAGCAACTACCTGTTAGGTAGACACACCTCTTAGGGTGTTAAGAGGACCGTGGCCAGAGCAAAGTTACCTGTAGCCAAACCCAAGGTCAAGTTCATGACCTATAGAGCCTTGACGATCTATAGAGCCTTGACGATTAGGACCACCAGCTTGACCCACTGCCGGTATCTGCTTGGATGGGTCCATCCTCTGGTGAATCCCCAAGAGTGCCTGCAGTGAAGCTGGATGCTCCCCTCTGCTGACCTGAGAACCTGAACAGCGCCAACAATGGTGAGCATCTCAAAATCAACTAGTCCTTGCATTGTCCAATATCAATACCAGGGTCCCTAGAACAGCAGACTCAGGTCCGCACAAGATCTAATCCAAGGCCAAAAATGAGTGAAAGTCGTATGTTCACTTATGTCATACCTGGTGGTGGCATACCATAGTTGGGCTGGCGATGGGCAAAGGGAAAGCCTTGTGACGGATTTAACTCGGGAATGAGCCCCGGCATTTGGTTGTTTACATGAGGCGAGTGATGGTGTTGTGGACCACCCCCGGGGAACCCTTGCATTAGATGATGGTGTTGCAGGTTGTCTTGGATATGCATCTTCTGCATCATATGTTGAGGAAGACGATCAAACTCGGGATGTCCACTGGTCGTTGTATGATGGAAAGGTGGACGATGAATCATGTTTGCTGGAAACCGGTGATTTGGTGGAGGATCATGATGTTGAGCCATGATGCTTCCTGGTCCCATGAAATCGAGCTGAGGTTTTACATGAGCATGTCGTGAATCAAACGGATGGAATACTGGGCCTAAACCATTCAAGTGAGAAGAAGGGTCGGTCGCATATTGCTGAGGATGTTGGTGAAGAAAGGGACCCTCTTGACCTCCCATTGTTGGTCTTTCGTTCCTTGGACCAGACTTTAAGGCAGCTAGCTTGTCAGAGATGTTGAAAGTTGCTTCAGGCTCTTGAATATGAGATCCTGGAAAAGACATGTATTTTTGTGGGTTTGCAGGATCGCCACCTGCCAGTAAGTTACCATCTTCTGGAAGGCCTAGTAGTCCTCCGGGGAGACCGTCAGGTCTGATTTGACTTCTTTGGCTCAGATCACCGAGAGACCTGTCTGATCGAAGGGGGACCCCAGGAGCATCAGAAACCATCGCTCTTCCAGAGACTGGTTCTCCAATTGACTGCAGTTCGTTCATGAAGGCACTCCCAAAAAGATTCTCAAGAGTCAAAGACTTCCCTGGATCTGCTTCTCCAGCTGTAGTTGGTTTCACAGATGGTGGTGGTGGTCTCCTCTCTGTAAGTGAAGGTAGCTGCGTATCTTGACTTTTTGGGTCTGCACCTCTCTGTAATAAAGAAAGAAGGTGCAGCGAAGCCTGATCATCAACAGATGTTTTCCGTTGTTTCGTCTTCTTTATTGGAGAAACACTCGAGTCTTGGTCAACTGGCAGTGGAGGTGGATAGCTTTCACTGACTTCTGACAGAATAGACTGCTCAAGGTCTTCACAAGTGAGAACAGGTGGAACAGCTGTTACTAATTTACTTGTGGAAGTGTTGCTTAACTGATCAGTGCTTTTAGTGGCATGGCCTTGAAAAGGAAAATCCAATGAAAGTTCACCCTTAGCTTTTGCGTCAAAGGTTTGCAATTTATCTGCCCCTTGAAGTAGTGACAGTAACCCTTTTGGTGGCCCACTGGATGGGAGATCTTCGACTGGTTTGTTATCTGCACCAAAAAAAAAGGATATTAGACTCTTGTCATTGTATGGAAAAACGTTACAATTCTAGCATAACAGTAAATGGATTACCTTCTTCAAGAAATAGATGTGCGAACTTGGAGGATTTAACGGTCTGAGGGCTCCGTGTTTCTTCTACTTTTTCGACATGTTTCTACAAGGATTTGGAAAAACGTCAGGTCAAATGAGATTTCCCTTTCAAATTCCACAGGGAATATATGATGCATGTACATGAACATGTACTAACATGGGTACCATATCATGTCACAGACAAACAGTCATTTCCTCAGGACAAAGCATTCAATTTTGTTTATATAACACATGGAACACCATTTGCTTACTATGAGAAAAGACAAACTATGTTATCCATCATCTTTCATGATTAATACAAAATATAGGAAAAAGCCTCATTTAAGACTGGTTAGAGGAAACTACACCAAAAAGAAAGATGCATCACTTGGACCAAAAATGAAGTGCATATCGATAACAGATTCATGAGGATTAGCATATACGGAAGAGCTATAATGTCAGTAGAATTTTAAGTTCCAGCGATACACAAGCTAATTGAAATACATTAAAATACACTCACCTCAAGAATATTAGAGGCGTCACCACTGTTCAAATTTATAGCGGTGTTGAATATCTTATCCAGAATTGATGGCCCATCTGAAATTTCCAAGCTTTTCTTCTTGTCCAACGCCATTGTAGCTTGCTCACTTTTTCGAGGATACCCCTGAGTTTCAGGAGTTGAGATGGATGAAAGCTTTTCATAGCTTTTATCCTTGTTAACTGTATCTGTAGATATTCCTAGAAATGAAGAGATATCAACAGCCCGTTCACTTGCATCAGTGGAGGAAACACGAACACCTTCACCTTCTATCATCATCTCACTTGAGCCTATCTTAATTCCCAACGGGTTTTCCCCATTATTACCAGATGTTCCATTCATCAGATTAATGCCTTTGGAATTTAAAGGACTACGCTCATGTTGAGAAGTATCATTCTGCAAATGGAGTGATAACCAGTAAATAACAGGCGCGACCAAACATAGTGGAATGTTTAGCAAATCCGAGTACTAATCAGAGCATGCATTAAAACAAAACATTTACGAAGAAAAGATAAACCAAAACAGAAAGAACAACCACACTCAAACTTCAACCCTCACTGATTAGCAGTAAACGAATGAAAGTGACGGAATTGGTTTCTTCTAGGAAATAATATCAGGCGACCACATCCTTGGAACACATATACCCAACGAAGGAGTTATTGAAGGAATTGGTTTCTTCTAGGAAATAATATCAAAGATGGAAGGTTTCAGCTAGTATCATGGGATTTTTATGAGATTTGTGAGTTAGATCTTTATTTCTATTTTCCTAGTTTGCTTGTTCGTAAGAGAATAAAGGGGGGAAAGTCAACTACTTGTACTCTTACTTTTGTTTGGAACTTGAGTAATACAATAATAGACTCTATTCCTCCATTCCTTACTCTGCATGACTTATCCTTTATAAGATAAATCCAAAAAGTATGTTCAAAGCTTGTCAGTTGTCAGAACTAGGCATGAGCTTTTCCTTTGACTTTAAGTGTCATGAATTCCTGAAAATCATTCTATCAGGACTTGCATAATTCTAGTAACATATTCCTCTCTCCAACAATTTCTATAAGAAAGCCATATCTAAATTTTGTACCTTAAATATGTGAGAAGATTCGATATTAACATATAGTAATATCTAAAATATAGTACCCTCAGTTTTGATTCTTTTTCAGGGATTTTGCTAGCCTTAGGACATAACAATCAATATGCAAACAAAAGTTAAAATTTCATGGAACACAGATATCAGGTATGGATGAGGGTCTCATAAAGATAGCGACTTACTTGAGGTTTTTCCCCTTGCTTTCTTTCCAAAATTGTGCTTGCAAAACCAGGAGGTACAAGCGGTCTGGGTGCATTACTTTGAGAAGGAAAAGAGACATTATTAGAACCAGAAATGGTTGGAGTGTTATTGACTTCATCGCTTCTACTTGGACGCCCTTTTTCATCTTTGGACTCCCCAAGAAGTTCAGTAAAATCAAAGTCGTTTTTACGCAAGTCTGGGTTTGATTTTTGCCTCTCCTGGAATGCTTTTTGATGTTCCTTCCTCAACAACTCAAAAGAAGCTGACGGAGAGTTGAGAATGTCAATTAAAGATTGACACATAAAGAAACTCATGGATAAACTGAAAGAAGTTCACAAACTGGCAGAGAGCAAAGTATAGGACAGATTAAAGTCAATTCATCCCCTGTACCTCTTCTCTTTTTTTCTTCTTCTGCCCTATCTTCACTTGTAGAATCAGAAGAACCAAATGTTTCATCATTGAATGAGTCTCTAGTGTCACGTCGAGTGTAAGGTGGCGCCTACAAATGTACAGGATAGATTTAGGAATCTGTGCCAATGTGCCGTTAACTAAACGAAATATACTCAAGTACACCTCGCGAACCAGCTGATGATACCCAGCAACGTGATGGAGCAGCATTCAACAATCAATAGTACCAGAGACTATTCAAGATGACTACAGCATACAAATGAGTACTTAACCTTGTATGGGCGAGGAGGATGGTAAGGTTCATTGGTTCTACTCAGCTGATACGAGTCATTAGCTTGAGGTCTTGGGCCAGATGTTCCCGCACCAAATCCAGAAGGCTTAGGGAAAGAACCTTTCCCCAGAAGTCCATCATGCTCAGGTGCTTGCCAAGGCCTCCGAGATGGCATACCAGTACGCCTTCCAGGCTCTCCTAACAATATATACAGTTCAATATCAACTATAATATACCCAAATTCCAGAATGTTTCCCTACGGCCTTCTTTTCATATTCACTAGACAAGCAGACTTCGTGTTATTTGCTTTAGTAAAAAAGTGAAAATCTACATTTACACATATTGAACAGCCAGCTGGATAGAGTTGAAATCATAATAACGAACACTTCATTTGCAGAAATAAATAATTCGTAACACTATTTATCGAGCAAAGATGACAGCAGGCACTATTCAGAGTATTAGTCCACCTTGTTACTGTAGTAACATCATCATACAACTGAGAATGGGATACAAGTAAGCCCATGCTACCTGAGTCCCGGTCTGACTGTGAATCACTATCTTTATCATTCCATCCACCTGAGCGCCCTTCCCATCTTCCATGGACGCCTCGAGAGTTGCCACCTAATTCACCCCTGGTGGGAGGTGATGAACTATAGTCATTCCGCCTGAAACCATGAGACGAAAAATCGCCGGAAATTCTCACTCGCTCGGGTGAAGGATCTTCGGAGTCACTGCTCAGATAAAGAGAGTACAGATCAAGACATCTTACTCCAAACGAGATAGTGTAGTAGATAAAATGACTACATGATCAAACACATTTATACAGTTTCTGGAAAATACAAACTAAAAAGTTATATAAAATAGAGTCTCACAGCAACAGTGCTTCATCAAATTCACTGGGCAGATTTGGCAGCTTCTTGCAAGCGTCTTTCTCGCTCAAGGATAAAAGAAACTTTCTCGTGTATGAAATTCTTGGTTTCCTGATTCAATGCGGAAAACAATCACAACTGCGGTTGAGAAACGTACAATGAGAAGCAGAAGAAAGAAATGATTAAAACAGATACACATACTTTTTCGAATCATCACTTGTTTCGACAAGTTGATCCATGGCAAATTGTTGTTCATTTGCTATGCTCATTATACAAGGCAGGGGATACACAATATCTTAGCTGATAGAGGCCAAGAAACACCACTATCTGTTAATCAAGTAACTCTACAGTAGTTGTCTATAGTAAATACCCCCAAAACGCAAATCTTCTTACAATTTGGTAAAACCGTGAATCTGATCTTCGATATTACAGCGCCTAGAATATTCTCAACTCTCTATAAACCACCAATAATATCTCAACTAGCAAAACTTAAAAACGAACCCCACGATTCACCACCAGGAACTTCATCACGATCTTGCTATATGTACAGCAGTTAAGACTCAGACAAGGAAAATCTAAGTTTGTCTTTCTAAGATTTTTCGCCCAGAACTGATGAAACCTTGAGAGAAAATTACAGCTAAAAACCAAAAAAAAACTAGCTCATCCTAAAGTCAGAAGGCTAATCTCGTATCGGATTCTGAGGAACCCCCCAATTCTCAACCAACAAATCAAAAGTTCGAATCCAAAACCTCAAATCGGGATAAAATGAAACAGATTATAGATTTCTGCACTAATCTAAGGTCTTCGACAGCTAGGGTTTTTAGCGCTAATGGGGAATTACATGGATTCCAGAATCCATCCTATTAAGAAAAAAGAGAAAAAGAAAAAGTCGCCGATTCTAGAACGAAGGAGAACGGAGATAACAATTAGGGTTTCGATCTGCAGAAAGATATTTTGCTCTTTGCTGTGTTTTTGATCGATTGACGAAAAAGAGAAGATCGAAAGAGAGAAAACCAAGTCTTACAAGAAGAGAGAGAGACAATGAGAGATTACTATCAATGAGGAAGGTAAAATTGCCAATCCACGCGCCACCTTTTCACGTCAATTCACGCGCTACATTTTTGTATAATTCCATACTGTTCCTTCAAACTTTCAAGAATTACAGAAAAACTACTTCAATATACTGTAGTTTTTTATTTTGCCATTTTTAACCGTCCATCATCCCTAAATTAACTCATATTTTTACCATCATGAGGGAATAAAACATGCAACAAAAACATTACAAAAGGAGGGTGTTTTCTGGAAAACATGAAATGGTTACACAAGACAGTACATACAATAGGCAGCTATGTTCATCTCTTTCCCTTTCCTTTTCCTTTAGCATCGAAATGATGAGACTTTAGTTTCTTCTTCCGCACTGGTGCTCCTGTGTTGCCACCACCTCCTTCCCTGAAAGGCATTCCCATCAGAGCCAATAGTTTCTGTCCTTCTTGATCGCTTTTAGCCGTTGTGCTGATGCATACATCCATTCCTCTCGTTTTTCCAATGGCATCAAATCTAAGTATAATAAACAACCAACATAGAGTTTAGTTGTTTGGTTCTACACCATATAGTAGACTAAGGGAACCCACGCTTGATCTCGATGGACCAGAAGTTTCATGCATTTGTTAGTAGTTATGCTTTTAAGGGTAGATACAATAAAACTGACCTGATTTCAGGGAATACACTTTGGTCTTTCACACCAATACTGTAGTTTCCGTTCCCATCAAAGCTACTGGGACTCACACCTTGGAAATCTCTAGTTCTAGGAAGGGCTAAGTTGATAAGACGATCCAAGAACGAGTACATTACCTGTCAAAAGAGTTAAAATCACAAATCTGTACGACATAAAGAACTCAATGGGAAACTTTGTGATTAGTCGAGAATCAAGAATGAGCAAGAGCAAAGAGCTCACATCTCCTCTGAGGGTGACGGCAATACCAAGCGGTTGATCTTCTCTGATCTTGAAAGTAGCAATGGAAGCTCTAGCTCGTGTCTTCACAGGTTTCTGCCCTGTAATAAGCGCAATATCTTTCATAGCAGCCTCCAAACCCTTGTCGTTCTGAGCTGCATCTCCAATACCACAATTCACTACAATCTTCTGAACCTTTGGAACCTGGTAGAGAAGACGTTCAAGCAGATACATCAGAGACGAGATTGACAATTCGCATTCACATTTGAAAATGGCACTTCCAAACAGCACAATATGATCAGACTTCAAATTGAAATATGGAACAAGACCAAATTTCAACCGTAATATCTCAAGAAGTGCCTTTTATCAACACAAGAAGCTTAAATCTAGCCTGCTTCACTACATTCATCAATCCAAAAACCCACAAATTTTTCCAGGAATGTAACGAATACGAACCTATCAGATGTCTTCAAATACGAAATTCACAGAGCCTAGTCCCACATTCCCCAGAAATCCAAATCCACCCGAGAATTAGACTTGAACAACATGATGAACCGCAACAGAACAGAAACTAGGTTTAGGCTCAGAGGGAAAGGAATTGGGGTTACCTGGTGAATATTAACGTACTTGAACTCTTCTTTGAGCGCAGGAATGATTCTCTCGAGGTAAGCGGTTTTGAGGCGATGAGTTTTCTCGGCCTCAGATTTCTCGACCAGCACAGTTCCGGACGCCGAGGCTTTCACCAGGTTTCTGAGCGGCGGAGAGAGCACCCGTACGGAGGATGGAGCCGCTAACTGAGGAAAACGGCCGTGAAACGACGAAGCAGAAGACTGCAGAAGCGAAGGAGACGCCATGGTCGAGTCTTCAAGTGGATAAAGTTGCAGGACAAGAGTGAGCTCTCTCGGCGTTCGTTAATGTGATGATAACCAATGGCATCTTTGTAATTTTCTATCGAATTCTTGATGGTTGAGGATAAGGATTTTCTCGTTTAGCCCCCGGAAAACATAATATTTCCATTTTAAGGCACCCAATCTTTATTGTTTCCAATAAACCCCGGGAGTTCTAACAATAAATAACATTTTATGGGGTCACAAGAGATTTTAAACATAATAGAGGGGGTTGTTTAATATGGGCCCGAAGCCCAGCCCGTATACTATTAGACCCGTACCCGTAATTTTGTCGTTTTACATTTCAGACCAAACCACACGACACCGACCCGATAGTCAGAAAAACCTCTCTAGAGGCCTTCGTCGCTGCATTTTTCTTTCTCCTTTCTTCGATTCGATTTCCTTCACTTTCTTCGCGGCTCAGGTCACTCGATTGTTAGCCATGGCGATTCCTTACATGGAAACCGTCGTGGGTAAGCTTCAAAACCTTCTTGGAGACATTCTACTCTCCGGTTTCACTCGTCGTATTTCGTTTTTGTTTGGGTTTTGCATCTTCTTCTTTTCTTGTGTGTTTGTGTTGAGATTCCATGACTGGTTTTATTCACCATCTTCTCTGCTTCTCGTTTCTAAATTTGTTTTTTTTTTCAAATATTTTCTATCTTGATCTGAGGTTTTGTGAATCGAACCGTTTCTTGTCTTACTCTTGCTTTTGATCTGAGGTTTCGTGATATCATCTCGTCCTCGTATTAGAGTGTACGGAGCCTTATTTGCTTCTCTGTTCAACAAAATTTAGGGTTTGGGAAGAAAAGTCGAGTCTTTTTTTACTTTTTTTCCTCATTCCCGATTTGATTTTGAGAAATCTTGAAATTTTTCTTTGTTGAAGTCATACAGCTAGAGTTTTTGGGTCTTTGGGTTTTATTTTTCAGGGTATTATGTTCTTGAAAGCAGCTAGGGTCTTCTACTGTTGTTTTGAAATGGGTTTTGTGTTGTGGAACCGTTATTGAATGTGGATAGGTGCATCAAAACTCTTTCAATGCTCCAATGTTTCCATCGGTACAAGAGATCCATATTTCAAGAGCCCATGATGTACACATAGACAGATCGCTTAGTGCAAAATATTCAAACGTGGCTAAAACATTTGAATAGCATTTGATCCTTTTATGTATGGTTGATCGAAAAGTAGAAGATGTTGTTGAAATTTAAGTGATGGAGCATCTGTTGTTGTGGCATTTTTATCAGATCCATACTCATCTTCTGTTTTTTACTTTTTGCAGGTTTTATGATAGTGATGTACATTTTTGAGACATATTTGGATCTGAGGCAACTCACTGCTCTCAAGCTTCCAACTCTCCCGAAAACCTTGGTTGGAGTGATTAGCCCAGAGAAGTTTGAGAAATCACGAGCATACAGTCTTGACAAAAGGTTTCCTCTTAATCTTGTTTATACTGTGTTAGTTTGTTATAATTGCCAGGGATGTCATCACTGAGGACGTTCATTTTTACAGCTATTTTCACTTTGTTCATGAGTTTGTGACTATACTTATGGACTCTGCAATTTTGTTCTTTGGGATCTTGCCTTGGTTTTGGAAGGTACATATCTGGTTTCAGTATATAGTATTTTCCTTTTGAATATAGAGTAGTTATATTACAATTGTACATATTCATTTTACCTTAGATATCTGGAGCTGTTCTACCGAGGTTGGGTCTCGATCCAGAGAATGAAATACTCCATACTCTTTCGTTCTTGGCTGGTGTCACAATATGGTCACAGGTTTTTCAAATTAACCCCTTCATATAGTCTTATACGTTTAGGATCAAAATATCTATCTTCTTAAGATAATTATATTTCTTTTATATTCTGATGCAGATCACTGATTTGCCATTTTCCTTGTACTCAACTTTCGTGATCGAATCTCGGCATGGGTTCAACAAAGTAGGTCGTATCTCCAACACTACCTTGTGACTTTCCGTTTCTTTATTTGAGATGTGGATTAAATTTGCTTCTAAATTCTGTTTGCAGCAAACAATATCGACGTTCATTAGGGACATGGTCAAGGGAATACTTCTCTCTGTTATAATAGGCCCACCCATTGTTGCCGCGATAATTTTTATAGTTCAGGTTTGGTGATTCTGGATTCATCTAATTTCTGCGTTTTTCACATAGATGACTGTTCTCCAATGGGCGTGAGCTTCAAAGTTTTCAGTTTTCGTGTTAAAAATTTATAATTTACTTCTCTGAGCATGAAGTTTTAATCTTTTTACAGAATGGAGGTCCTTATCTGGCCATCTATCTGTGGGCATTCATGTTTATCCTGTCTCTAGTGATGATGACTATATACCCGGTCTTGATAGCACCGCTTTTCAACAAGTTCTCTCCTGTGAGTATTTCTCTCATAACCATTTTACAAATCAGTGAGTTTTTGCACTATAGTATTGTCAGACAACTTAATCTTCCATTATATTTGGGTATAGCTTCCAGATGGAGACCTTCGGGAGAAAATTGAGAAACTTGCTTCTTCTCTAAAGTTTCCTCTGAAGAAGCTGTTTGTTGTTGATGGATCTACAAGATCAAGCCATAGCAATGTGAGGATCTTAATGGCTTGAGATCTCTTCATACCTACTTTCTTAGATAATCATAAGAAGCTCACGTTTCTTGTCACCTCTTACAGGCTTACATGTATGGTTTCTTCAAGAACAAAAGGATTGTTCTTTATGATACATTGATTCAGCAGGTACTGTGACTCTCGATGCTATAAGCGAACTATACTCGCATTCAGATTCCAGTTCTGAAAAATAACATTATCTTCTTTTGTGCAGTGCAAGAATGAGGATGAGATTGTGGCGGTTATTGCACACGAGCTTGGACACTGGAAGCTGAATCACACTACATACTCGTTCATTGCAGTTCAAGTAAGCCTCAACCTAGAGTTCAAAAACTTATTTACTCATATAGTCATATCTTCATTTCCCCTAAGAAATAATATCTTATGACGCTCTCTCGATGTTTTTTTTGTTGCAGATCCTTGCCTTCTTGCAATTTGGAGGATACACTCTTGTCAGAAACTCCACTGATCTCTTCAGGAGTTTTGGATTTGATACGCAGCCGGTTCTCATTGGTTTGATCATATTTCAGGTTTGTTGATTTTGGTTTTGAGCACTAAACTCATGAATCAAGAAGGGAATAACCAAAAAAACTCCAAAACCTATCTTATATCTCCTGTCTGATTCTCACAGCACACTGTAATACCACTACAACATCTAGTAAGCTTTGGCCTCAACCTTGTAAGTCGAGCATTTGAGTTTCAGGTAAAATCTTACAACCCTTCTAGTTGCAAGCATAGTTTCTTTCTTTCAATGCCTGCCTGCCTGCCTCATCGCTAATCTGAGTTAATGTTCCTTTTGCAGGCTGATGCTTTTGCTGTGAAGCTTGGTTATGCAAAAGATCTTCGTCCGGCTCTAGTGAAGCTACAGGTTAGAGAAGACAACAGCAGAAAGACAGACTGTTTCCTCAATTTGTGTCATACTTTTAATGGTTTTTCTGTTGGGATTTTGCAGGAAGAGAACTTATCAGCAATGAACACTGATCCATTGTACTCGGCTTATCACTACTCACATCCTCCTCTTGTTGAAAGGCTTCGAGCCATTGATGGAGAAGACAAGAAGACAGATTAAGTCCGTGTATCTTGTCCATTGCACGGATTGATGACTTTTAGGTGAAAAGTCGAAACAAAAAGTTAAAAACCATATAGGCACAGGCCTCGTTTGTTTGTTTTTTACTTTTACTACTTACTACTAGTGTTGTGTTTTTAAAAGTGGAATCACTCTCACTGTTTGATACGATCATCTCTGATCCAACCCGTCAACCATTAAATGCATTACTTTCATACACGTAATTTGGATACACAAACATACAATCTCGGATTGCAATATTATTACATTATAAAAAAGTTAAAAAGATTTTATAATACAATTGCAAAAAAAAAAAAAATTGCTGTTGATATGGTGTCTGAATAAAAAAAATAAATAGTTGGTAAGAAGATTGTTGAAGCGTAAAACCATTTTACATTTTTGTAGATCGTGTATGCTATTATAACTAACGAGTCATACACTTTTGTGGTTATCAAAAGAAGGTAAGAAACATTCGACTAATGTATGGAAATCATTGTAACTTTATTTGTATGAAAATGTTACATTTCTTGCTATGATGGTGCAATAATGGGTTTCTCTTTTCGCCCCAACCTTATCTTTTTCTTTATTCTATTCTCATAATTCCATTACCCTTTAAAGCAACCCTTCTTGAATTTGGATTAATCTAGTTTATATTTTATTAGTTCATCGGTTAAAACAATTTTTAATATCATAGTTTTGTTCTTCTGAAAAAAAGACCATGCATATGGCTCCAACCATTAGATTTAAATTTAGCTTATGTATGATTGTATCTCTTCGTCTTGATATGGACACGGGAATTAAAAAAAAAAGAATTGAAAAAATAATAATCCTGGATCATGGGTCTTTGACGCATATAATATTAAATTGAGTAAAGTTTTTCCCGTTGATCCCACTTAATTAGTAATTATTACAAAGACCTAATATATTATTTGGTGTAAGAATAAGAACAGAATTCTCTTTTTTTTTTTTTTTCCTTTTTTTTTTCCTTGTCAAATGGAATTGCTGATCTGGCCACTCTCCATGATCTTTTCTGCTAGCCTCTCATTCTTATCTAGAAGTATATTGGAAAAATATAGTATATCAAAACCTAAAAAGATATGTGGCCCTAAAACTCAATTCGTAAAAAACAAAATAACAAGTGAAATCCAAATTCGGAATGATACGATTAACAAACGAATGTTTTTAATGCAGTCTATTATAGTCTCTTCGGTATTATAATAAAAGTGATTCCTTTTCTCAGAAAACTATTTCGATATTAATGCCCTTAAATAGCAACACTAAAAACGTAGCTTCCTTGAATGCAGATTTAATAATGTTTTGGATCAAACAAACATAACAGAGACTTAGATTATTTAAAAAATTGACGAGTAAAGTTTAATAAGAAAATTCGGATCTTAATCTGTACTAGTGAAAATGATATTTGTAGACAAAAAAACTAAAACGGCGTTTGAGGTGGGAGTCCACGAGAGCGTGCGATGCGCCAATGCATACTGTATCATCACACCCCAACAGTTATCTCTCCGTCATCTCGTCGTTTGTTTTTATTACACCTATCGCCGTCACTAATAACACTCTCAGAGAGACGAATTCAGACAGCTCATCCAAACACACACTCTCTCTCTCTATCAGAGATACACAGACAACACTGAGAGCCTTTCTTTAAATTCCTTCATTTTTTTTTTTTTTGTAAATTTATGTAGTATTAATTTGATAATTATTCGATTGATTTGTTTATTTGTCTCTTTGTTTTTACTCATTCCCTCTTTATCTGTTGTATTCGATTCTTCTCTCTGTGTTTTTCCGTCATTTTGCCTAAAGCCACATGCAACGGTGATTAACTGATTATTATCCTATCCATTGATTCGCCGCCGGAAAGCTTATTCTTTTCCGGGGAGATATGCGAAAGAACCAAAACCCATAAAGCGAAATCATTCAAATTCTATGACCATGTCTATTTTCAATCCTGAATTCATTAACAACGAGCTATCGAAACCAACATCGATCTTTGGTCTGAAGCTTTGGGTCGTCATCGGAATTTTACTAGGATCTCTTATAGTCATAGCTCTCTTCTTTCTCTCCCTTTGCTTAACCTCTCGCCGGAGAAATCGCAAGCCACGTCACGCCGATTTTGCATCCGCCGGAGTAGCAACTCCGCCGATTTCAAAGGAGATTCAGGAGATCGTTAGACCTCCGGCGCAAGACCATTACCATCCGACGCAGCCCGTTGCGGCGGAGATCCAAGTCGATATCGGGAAGATCGAGCACCGTGTGGTGTTCGCGGATCGAGTCTCGAGTGGTGAAAGCAGAGGAACAGTGAGTGCTAGTGAAACGGCGTCGTATTCAGGGAGTGGTTGCGTTGGACCAGAGGTTTCGCATCTTGGATGGGGAAGATGGTATACTCTCAGAGAGCTCGAAGCGGCGACGAATGGATTGTGCGAAGAGAATGTGATCGGAGAAGGAGGTTACGGGATTGTGTATAGTGGGATTTTAACTGATGGAACTAAAGTCGCTGTCAAGAATCTGCTTAACAACAGGTACTTGATAAAGTTTTGATTTTTATATTACAATTCTGGAGATATCCATTTCTCAAAATTTGATCCTTTACACGTTTTTGGACAAGGGTTTTAGGAACTATGAATTGGGTTTTCATGTAATTTCTCGGATTTAGAAGATTGTGTCTGATTATACCATTAGTTTTGCAATCTAATAAAGATAAGCAAGAAATGATTTAGTTGTCTTTGTACTTGGATTCTGAGTATATAATTTCTTGTTTAGGGAAGAATGTGGTCCTGGGAAGGTGTTTGTTGTGTCATTATTAATGGGGTCCCTTGTGATTTGATGGGTAGCTTGCTTGCTGATCAATGGTCTTTAATTATGTTGGAAGGGGTCAAGCTGAGAAGGAGTTTAGAGTTGAAGTGGAAGCCATCGGGCGTGTACGGCATAAGAATCTCGTTAGGCTTTTAGGGTACTGCGTCGAAGGTGCATACAGGTAAAATAAGAAACTTGCACGCTTGATATGGACTTTGTTCGGTACATGTTGTGATAACTAATGTGTTTGGACTTCCTCCTGCGAAATTAGGATGCTCGTGTATGACTACGTCGATAATGGCAACTTGGAGCAATGGATTCATGGTGATGTTGGTGACAAAAGTCCTCTGACATGGGATATCCGTATGAACATAATACTCGGCATGGCAAAAGGGTACACTTCCGAGACCCGATTGATAACTTTCATTTGTGAATTCATCCTTTTTCTATATGTAATTCTTTTGTTGATATTCCCGCAGATTGGCGTATCTACACGAAGGTCTTGAACCAAAAGTGGTTCATCGAGACATAAAATCAAGTAATATCTTGCTTGATCGTCAATGGAATGCTAAGGTATCAGATTTTGGACTTGCTAAGCTGTTGTTCTCTGAGATCAGTTACGTGACAACCCGTGTAATGGGGACTTTCGGGTAAGTTTTTTAGTTTGCATATAAATATGATTGTTGGATAATATTAAGGATTCCAAATTCTTGAAACATGTTTGATTTTTCCTTTGATTGGTTTGTTGTGTAGATATGTTGCACCTGAGTATGCTTGCACGGGAATGCTCACCGAAAAGAGTGATATCTATAGTTTTGGGATATTGATCATGGAGATAATCACCGGAAGAAACCCTGTCGATTATAGTCGACCTCAAGGAGAGGTAAGTCTTTTTTATTTAACCGTGTTCTTGTTTCTTCTACCAGTTCTTGATTGTCTCGTTTTGTTAGGTGAATTTGGTTGAGTGGCTAAAATCAATGGTTGGAAACCGAAGGTCTGAGGAAGTAGTCGATCCAAAGATACCCGAACCGCCAACATCAAAAGCTCTTAAACGCGTGTTGCTCGTCGCGCTACGTTGTGTAGATCCGGACGCAAATAAGAGACCTAAAATGGGCCATATTATACACATGCTTGAAGCTGAAGACTTGTTCTATCGTGACGTAAGTATTATAATCACAATAAACATTTGAAATGGATCGTTTAATTGCTCATAGAATATTTTTTAGCAGGAACGACGAGCAACGAGGGAGCATGCAAGCCGCGAATATAACCAGCGACAGACTGAAGTTTCAGCGGTTGTGGCTGAGACGAGCGAAAGTGACAGTTCAAGAGACCGAAGATAAAAGATGTATGAGGAGACTCGCTGAAAATTTTCCGACCATTAGCTTTACAAATTTATTGTTTGAATCATTTTTTTTGAAATTATTATATGTGTTTTTTCATTTTTCTTAGGCTTATCCATAACGTCTAATTAAGAAAGTTCCAAGTATATATTTTATTTTGTCACAAACATCGCCAACGTCTACCTATTAGATTGTGGAGCAGGCCCGGGCCTTCGGCCCAAAGATTAGTAAGAAATTCGAAGGCCCATACTCTTCTTAACCCTGGGGAAAGTAAACTAAAAATCCTCAACGCCCCAAAGAGTTTCGCCGACGCAATTGTCTCCTTGTTCATCAACGACGATGCTTTGCCAGATGTGCGAGAACGACACCTTTGTCAAGAGAGATGGGTTTTTTTACTGCTTACAATGTTTTTGTCAGGTGGAAGATTGGATAGATGATGGCGTCGACGACGAAGATTTGGCCAGGATTTTTCGACGAGAACACACTCGCCCTAACCCAGAGCCAATCAATCCGATTTTCGAGGATGTTCAAGTCTCTGATAAGGTAAAATTCGTGTTCATTCGAAATTCGAATCCTTAAGAAGACGCTGTGAAAATGTTGTTTTGTTTTGCTGCATCAATGCAATGAACAATTGAAGGAGGATAAAGTAAAAAGGTGGGAGGCTCTGCAAGAAATATCAACGACTCAGCACTTGCTTAAGCTAAAATCTGAGGTTTTGATGAAACTCAACATCCTTAGAATTTAGATGCTTCACAGTAGGATTTTGTTTTGAGTTTCTTATAATGTTTGTTACAGGAATGTGTTCAGCTTACTTCACAGTGTGCTAAGCTACAGGAGAGAACTATGGCTCTTGCCAAGGAGCTTGCAGCGCTTAAATTGTGCGAAAAACTTTCTTTAATATTTGCTCTTTTAATGTATTCAGATTCTGATATAATCAGTCAATCTTTTCGTCAAAGCTTTTCTTGAGTCTGTATCTTGTTTTGCATCCAGGGTTTCTGATTTAAGCTTGGAGGAAGATGATGTCCTGAAGCTAGCCTTGTTGGGGAATAACGCTAAGACAAAAGATACAATAGACACACTAGTCAAGTCCTTGGTTATCCGAAATAGGTAGGTACACAGCATTTAGTTTCTCACTGCTTCCATGGTCTCATTTTCGTCATTGAATTTGTGAACTTGGTTCATTATTTCTCATTAGTCAAGTCTGCAGCAGTATAATTCGATTTATAAACAATATGACATTCAGTGACTTATGAAGATGCTGATACACCTTAATTCATCCGTTTAGTCCTGCAGAGTAGAGTACTTTGTCTGGTTACTAGTCTTTTACAACAACTTGTTAAACTGAAATTACGAAATATCATAAGCAAGCAGATATGGTTAAGAAGCTGAGGAAATGGGGATTGTACATTGCGTTTCTTATCTCGTAGGTTCTTCTTTTATTTGTCTCTAATACAAAATATTGTATATATATTCTCTTATAGGAGTTATAAGGAACTGCTAGCCAAGTGCAATCAGCTGGGCAGAGGCGAAGCCCGATCTTCTGAGAAACTCGAAAAAGCTTTGGAAAAGATTGATAAATTAAAGGTGTGTGTCTTTTGGTGTTGCACTATCTTGTTTGGTTCTTCTATATCTGGCTCTTATTATATCTATTCTATGAGCAGAAGCGAATGAGGGAACTTGAGATGATAAGTGAGGAGAGAGAGAACAGAGCTCTAAAGGAATATAAAAGCTTCAAAGATTTGCAGTGAGAGTGAAGTGTCCGAGCCTCCAGCTGAGAGCTTGGTTTCATTCAGAATGCTTCCATCAGACAACACAGTAGAGAAAATCTCTACACCACCTCAGAGAATTTCGTGAGCAACGTGCAGTTAAATGATTGGGATAACCCATGGCCCATGCACCCAATTACTGTAATTACTTTATGTTTGATGAAAAAAACATAAAAAAAAATTTCATCATTTTTTCAAAGTTTTTTTATATTCTTAATTCATATTTTTAAATAAATTTTTAGTAATACATTTTATTTTAATAGAAAAATATAAAATATGTTAAAAAAATTCTACTATGAAAACTGATTAAAAATTTATTGACTTTCCAATCGTTGAGAGAATCTCGAACTTTTGTTGACTGAGCGAAATTAGTCCCACACTCCCACCATTAAGTTATGTTTTTTTGTCATTGAACACAAAGTTGATGTTATTTTTGAGCGAAATTTGTACGTTAAGCAAATTAGTAAGTGTGAATCAATCAGAGACAACTTTATCAAACTTACTTTCTCCTTTTCCTTAAAGCGAAACAAGTTATCTCCAGAAAACTACAAAGAAGATTGAACGTCAAAGGATTGTAAATTGGATAGACAAACTCCATATGCCCATAATGTCCTGTACAACCATCTTGAAACAAGACTTACGACACTAGTTGGCGTAAAACAAGACCCATTTCCGAATCATAGAGACCATTCGCTATAGGTACTCCCTCCTCATCGGTTAACTTGGAATTTATAATTTTCACTACACTATGCTTTCGAACATCTTCGTCCGTCATGAAACTGAATCTAACAGATTCGATCACCTGAAAATGTTCCTGGAAAACCAAAACCCCGAAAACAGAAGATAAACGATTTTAAGCGAATAAAAAATAACTGGAACACCATGGAACACAATTAAAGAGCATCGGTTTGCTTTAGGTTAACAATTTTCGTTGACTTTTATTTTATATTGAATTGACGAGAGCAAGGTAGTTGCAGCTTTGGTGAAAGTGTTCGATTAATTATCATACTGAGTTTACTTCAGAGAATTAGAGAATTTCGTGAGCAACTTCCAGTTAAATGATTGGGATATTATAACCCCTGCACCCAATTAGGCAATTACTGTAACTTAATTTAATTTATTTTATTTTTTTGTCGGCTAAAATTAAAAGTTTAAACTTGAAAGATAACAACTTGCCGTCGATCTAATTACTTAACAATTAAATTTGATAGCCTAAATTTTCCGGATATACGGATCCCCTACTTTTTTATAAACAAATTGTGGAGCAGGCCCGGGCCTTCGGCCTAAATATTAGTAATAAATTCGAAGGCCCATACTCTTCTTAACCCTTAACGCCCCAAAGAGTTTCGCCGACGCAATTGTCTCCTTGTTCATCAACGACGATGATTTGCCATATGTGCGAGAACGACACCTTTTATGAGAGTGATTCGTTTTTTTACTGCCTAAAATGTCATAGTCAGGTGGTAGATCGTATGAATGATGTCGTCGACGACGAAGATTTGGGCGGGATTTATCGACGAGAACACACTCGCCCTAAAGTGGTACCAAACCCAGAGCCAATCAATCCGATTTTCGAGGATTGTTACAAGGAGACCAGAGATAGATACGTCAAAGGTTTACTGATGATGATAACTTATCAGTGCGATGCGTTGGTGGAGAAATTCAATGTGACGCCATTGATTATCGGTTTGGTCGGACCCATCTGCTTACGCTTTGTGTCTCTCTCTCACGTCTTCGATGATGATTGGGCTAATCAGACGATTTCTGACTCCGAGCTCCAATCAAAGGGACAAGTAAGAGGGCCAGAGGCTAAGCGGCGTAAATCCGAAGAATTTCACAACTTAAATGGTAAAAGAGCAGTAACGATATGGTTAAGTCTGCTTAAAAAGTCTCTGCCTTTATCCTCTTCCCTGGCGATATCTTTCCTTGCTTGTCACAAAGCAGGATCACCCGTTCTACCCACTGATATAGTGAGATGGGCACGACAGGGAACCCTTCCCTATCTTTCTTCTTTTCTCAAGATTCGAGAGCAATTGGGAGAGAAATCAGCTGCGTGTCATGTGTCTGCAAGCGTTATGTTTAGGCCTATTCGGATTGTTTCTGCTCAGAGATTAGAAGCTCAAGCCGCTTCCATTGCCGATATCATCGGTTTGCCTTTGCCTCCTGTGAATTTCTATTCTATAGCTTCAAACTATCTAAAGCGGTTGCCTATTCCCGAGGAGAAGGCTCTTGATCTGGTGTGTCTCTTACAGAACTGGTCAATGCCTTCGGATTTGTATCTATCCAAGAACGAGCTCAGGCTTCCCACTCGTGTCTGTGTCATGTCTATTATTATTGTAGCTATTCGGATGCTTTATAACATCAATGGTTTTGGTGTATGGGAAAGGAGTTTGGGATTGCTTGATGCTAGTGAGGGGGATGCAGAGTTATCAGATGTCACGAAAGCAACTGAATTTGACTCTGAGGCGCTTTTAAAAAACCTTGAAACGGAATATTACAAGGTCGCTGCAGAAACCGTTGGTAAATTCCTTTACGGACCTATATAATATTCCCCGTGATGATATATGTTCAGTCTCTCTAGATCCTAACCTCCGTGGATGTCCTTTTCTTTTGCAGAACATGAAAAGGATCTTTTGTCATATTTATTGCACGGCAAAAACGAGATCTTTGCTGGCTTAGAAGAAGCATCAGCTGATGACACATACATAACTGTTGACAATCTGTGGAATACTTATCCGAAAGACGAGGTGAAACCTGTTTATTATTCTTTGTTTTTTTAAGTTCTACTATAGCATATGTGAAAATTATTCGCTATGTCTTATAATATATGATGTTTTAGAGAAACTTTTGTTTTTCTGTTTTAAATTAGCTGATGTTCTCAACTATAAAATTAATTAGTTTTCTCTTTGTTTTGATCATTTATATTCCGGTGTGTTATAAACCATCTCTTTTACGCGCATTTTGTAGGAATTTGAACGGTTTGGGACTCCATCTAAGAGGGGAAGAGACTTGGAAGATGATTTATCATTTAACCAACTGTCCTTGAACGATGACAAGTTGAGGGATAGAAACAACCCTTGTAGCAGTCGTTCAAGAAAAAGCGAAACCGGGTCAATGGATTGTGATGAGCCATCTTTGGAATGTGTTTCATCACCAAATAATCATAATCAAGAAGAAAAATCCAAGGAGAAAGCGATAAGAAGACTAATAACAGACATGGGAGACAATTTGTTCCAATATATGCCACCTCGTGTGAAGGTAAAGAGACTAGACTATCTTCGATATGTCAGGAAAAAAGATGATGGAGCATTGATATACACGGCTCACGCGGATTACTACATTCTTTTACGGGTTTGCGCTATGGTTGCTGAGATTGATGTAAGGAATATGCAAAGAAGTGTGTTGAGCTTTGAGAGAAGATTGGCTTGGATCGAGAAAAAGATTGATCATGTTTTGCATCTAACTCCGCTTTCTATCCCTAGTAGAGATACAAACACACATATGGATGAACCGAGCTTAGAGAGGAAGTCATGATAAAACCTTAACGACGTTCTCTACCTCTACCTCTACCTCTACACACCTAACAATTGTTAGATCTTCTAGAACACAGCAAGATGTATTGTCTTCAAATCCAATAGAGGAATTGAAAGATAGACACTTTTCCATCTCTTGGACAAAATGCTAGTCCTAACAGCACTTTTTGTAGAAAGATCAGAGAATCTCTGACACAACGAATGATCTGTTAATAAGTAATAAGTTTATCCTTTCTCTCGCTCATTGTTTGTTTCAGTTTCAGACACAATACGAAATCGAAAAGCTTAACAAAAAATTTAAAATTATTTTCGCTCAACTCACTTGTTGTTTTCGCGCAAAAAAAAAAGCCCAACGCAGTCCAGTAAAATGGGCTTGGAACTTTTACTAGTTACGATGACAGAATGACAAATAGGTCCCCAAAATAAACAATTTGTTTTTCACGAGAAAACCAGAACTTTCTGGCCCCTTGGATTGAGAAATATCCAGCGGCTACACCTACCACTAGCCACTTTTTTGTTTTAGTATACACTGACAAATGTCAACGGTTGAGTGAAAATCTACTATACCGGAGACATCGCAACCGTACACATGTCTTTGTCTCTCTATTTTTCGTCACTGCCGCGTCAGTCCTTTCCAAGTAGCAAAACCAACGCGGGAGTTAAAGTTGTTTCCTTTTGTGATTGCGTTGATCAGCAGGACACGGCAAGTTTATTTGATTCCTATAAGAACGCGTTTCAAGTCTTTGCGTTTCCTCGTCATTTCGAATCCCTAATTACTATTACTCGGTAAGAACACTAAACTCATCTCCTATTTATACTCTCTTTTGGGTTTGGTAAAGTTAGATTTGTTTTTTTCCTCCATGATTGAAGTAAGCGGTAATACTTCCCAAGAATCTCTCTCTCTAGGTGAGTTTTCGTTGGCGAGTTTTTGTATCTTTTCATGTCAATTTGGTTGTGGAATCTCCGAATTCGAATTTTATGACCTTAATTTTGTTCGCTTTGATTAAAACAAAATGATTTTTGTCTTTGAATCCTTCAAGTCTATTGATTTGAACGTTTTTTTTTTCCTTCAAAGGGAATCAAGAAAGCTTTGATTTCGTTTCTGAGTCTCTATTAGATGTTCTTCTTTTACATCTCTGTTGAAACGATATATAAGAATTTCGTAATTTTTAATTTGGATTCAGAATAATGTTATTGGTTTGTTCATTGTTTTAGGGGAATGACTAACTTTGTTTCTTCTTTGTGTGTGTTTTCAGTTGATATGAGTCAACAATGTACACAAGATTCTCCACACAGGTTCTTTCGCTGTCGAAACCCGTTCAAGATTCTATTAACAAAGAAGAGCAATGCTCGATTTTCGCCTAAGCTTCTCTCACTGTTGAGCAATTTTGAGACAAACTTGACAGTATCGATTAGAGAACTTATACCAAAGGATAAGAATGATATCATTAGTGTTTCTTGGATGATACAAACCGTGGAATCACTTTGTGAGACACACAAGAGTATCAGGACACTCGTGATGGATTTAGAGCTTCCTGTATCGGACTTGGAGGAGAATTTGATTCATATGTACTCCGACGTTAGCTTGAAGCTGCTTGAACTCTGCAACGCCTTTACCTCAGAGCTTGACCGGCTCAACCATGGCAACCTATTGCTCAAGTTTGCTTTTAGTAAGCCGGAGACAAACAACTGTTCCAAGGATATTCAGCTGTCGCAACTCGACAGTTGGAATCAGCACATGGTTTCTAAGAACCCGAGAATTGAAAACTGCAATGCTGTTTTGAGTAGGCTAGTTGAATCGATGGATCATCATCATCTCTCCAAGAAGGCGAAGAAGAAACTCTCTGCGAAAGGAAAAGTCCTCTTTCGAGCTCTATACGGTGTAAAGGTCAAGACTTTATACATATTCAGTGTGTTTGCTGCTGCGTTTTCGGGTTCTTCCAAGAATCTCTTCTATCTAACAGTTCCAAAGGAGATGGAGGAACTTCCATGGGCACAAGCTTTCATGGAATTGCAGAACGCGGTCAACCCGGAGATCAAAAACACATTCTTATCAGACAGATTCACGGTCATCAAAGATCTCGAGGCTGTTGAATCCGGTGTGAAGAAGCTTTACACAGCGGTACAAGAAGGGTCAGTTCCTATTATGTTGGTGGAGCCATTGAAGAAGTCAGTGATAGAACTTTCGGAAAGGTTTGATCATGTCTCCAAGGAAACACGTTGCCTGTTGAAGATAGTGATCTCTGCTCGAGACGCATTGTTCGAGAGCCTCTGGAAGAAATATGCAGAAGATTTGGGAGTGACATTGCCAATAATGATTAAAAGTGTTAATTAAGACTTGTTTGTGAATAAAAAATGTAATTACGGTGCTTTCGTTGTTTTTGTTCCAGTATCTATCTATAAGTGTAAATTAAAAATGAGATTTTAAAACGAAACAAAATACTTCAAAGTGCTTGGGCTATTGATAACTCAACTCCTCTTTCGATCAGTGAGCATCTTCTGTATTTTAGAAATTTCTAAGCTTTAGTATTTAACCATTTTCAAGTTAGTCAGAATTGTGTTCTTGTTGGACTGCCCAGATCGGCTTAGTCCATCTTAGTTGGTAATAATCATACAATTCATACTCATTGTCCCTTATTTGAATTACAAGATAGCACATGACATCCATCTGTGGTAACAACTATGTAAGTTCTTTAACCACGATTAAGAAAATTAAAATTGATTTTTCATTAATGAGTTTGGATGAAATGTTCCTTAGCTAGTTGCCTAGTTTTATGGTCAAATAGTTTGGCAGACATTGACTTGTACACCCTTACGTATTACACCAAGTCGTACTCAAATACTAATTGAAGAAAAGTTGTCATATAAATTCTTGTAGTATTATTATCAAGAACATTCCCCCATGAGGTCATTAACTTGTTCCATTATACAAAACTCATAGTATCAATTATTCAGAACAATCATCAGATATCCAAACTAGATACTGAAAAAACAAATTAAAAGCTTTTGAAAATTGACTTTACAAAGAAAAAAAACCAAGAAGAATACGAAAACCCGGTTTAAGGTTCACGGGTCGCCCGAGTGGAGCCTTCACCTTTACCGTTCAATAAAAGGTCCAAACTTTTAACACGTAATTGGCGAAATGTCAACACCCTTCTCAAGCACTCACATCTCCTCAATTAGCCCCTCTCTCTCTCTCTTCCTGAATTTCTCAGTGCGTGTATCTAGGGTTCTTCGTTTTTTGTGAAATTCATTTGGGGATTACTCCGATTGGAAGGTGAGAGATGTCGGCGGAGAGTTGTTTTGGTAGTTCAGGTGATCAAAGCAGCAAAGGGTTGCCTACTCATGGTGGTAGCTATGTTCAGTATAATGTCTATGGAAATCTCTTCGAAGTTTCTAGAAAGTATGTTCCTCCTCTTCGTCCAATCGGTAGAGGCGCTTATGGGATCGTCTGGTGAGTTTTTGAAATTGGAGAAATCACATGGGTTTGCTTTTGAATTTTCAATTCAATTGGGTTCACGATTTTTTTGATACTTTGGAGTTTCTCTAATTTGGAAGATCTTTTCTTTTTCACAATTGTGCTTAGAAACTTTTAATTTAACTCGGTTTGGTGAACTCCTGGGTTTTTAGTACATGTCGAGGATCTTCATGAGATGATCGAATCTCGATTCACTTTGTTGGGGATTCTTCTTAGCAGCCAAGGAATTCAATTTTTTGCCCCTTTATTCAAAGCTTTGGAATTAGGGTTTTTTTTTTTTTTGGAGCTCACTTATCATAGCAATGGGCTTAAGTCTCACTGATCATCTGACAATTTCGAAGCAACATTTTTGAATCTCTTCTTTAATGTCTCTTCATTTTTGATCAGTGCTGCTACAAACTCAGAGACTGGAGAGGAAGTAGCTATCAAGAAGATTGGTAATGCTTTTGACAACATTATCGACGCCAAAAGAACTTTGAGAGAGATTAAGCTTCTCAAGCATATGGATCATGAAAATGTACCAACTCAAATGATCTCTGGATTTTTTTTTTACTCATTTTTCCTTGTCTGCAAATATCATTTCTTGTAAAATAGCTATTGTGAATCTTTTATTGTTTTTTTTTTATTGCGCAGGTTATTGCTGTAAAGGATATAATAAGACCACCGCAGAGAGAGAACTTCAATGATGTTTACATTGTTTATGAGCTAATGGACACTGATCTCCACCAAATTATTCGCTCAAACCAACCGTTAACTGATGATCATTGTCGGGTATGCATCAACCTCCATCTTGCTTATATGTAGCAGATGAATCTTCTGTTCCTAGTTTACAAGTTACTTGGTTCAAGGAAGCTAGAACAGCTTGTGTTAGGCCATCTGAATAATTAAGGTTGATCAAAACAACAATTTGATTTAGTTTTTTGCTCGATGCTTATAAGTGAGATGTACTTAGGACAGCCATTCTTATGTTTGTACTCTTTAATTGTGTTTTCGAAAGTTTGGCTTGTTGTGTATAGTAATTTGTTTCAATGTGTTTTTTCTTGCAGTTTTTCCTGTATCAGTTGTTGCGTGGGCTCAAGTACGTTCATTCAGCTAATGTTTTGCATCGAGATTTGAAACCCAGCAATTTGCTCCTGAATGCAAACTGTGATTTAAAGCTTGGGGATTTCGGGCTTGCGAGGACCAAATCTGAGACAGACTTCATGACTGAATATGTTGTTACCCGTTGGTACCGAGCTCCAGAGTTACTCCTTAATTGCTCAGAATACACAGCAGCAATCGATATTTGGTCTGTCGGTTGTATACTTGGTGAAACAATGACACGGGAGCCGTTGTTTCCCGGTAAAGATTATGTTCATCAGCTTAGACTCATCACTGAGGTAATCTAAATTAATTTGTTTCATCCATAGAATCACTACTTAGTATTTCTTCTCGGTATTTGTTGATGAATCTTTGAAAAGCAGCTTATTGGATCGCCTGATGATTCAAGCTTGGGTTTCTTAAGGAGTGACAACGCAAGAAGATACGTTAGACAGCTTCCGCAGTACCCGAGACAGAACTTTGCTGCTAGATTTCCAAACATGTCGGCTGGTGCAGTCGATTTGCTGGAGAAAATGCTCGTCTTTGATCCAAGCAGACGCATTACAGGTGAGTTATATTTATATATATATATCTGCTTCTTCTCTGTTTTCATTGTTTTCTAAGCAAATTTGGTGTGTAGTTGACGAGGCACTGTGTCACCCATATTTGGCGCCACTGCACGATATAAACGAAGAACCAGTGTGCGTGAGGCCGTTCAATTTCGATTTCGAGCAACCAACTTTGACAGAAGAGAACATTAAGGAGCTTATATACCGTGAAACAGTCAAGTTCAATCCTCAAGATTAAGTGTGAGAGAAAGAGAGAGAGAGAGAGACAAATATTCTAAAAAGGAAACTCATCAGAATGCTTGTTTTTTTTGTTATCGAATCTGTGATAAGTTTGATAATGTCTGTAATTTGAACAACCACCTGAGAAATTTTTTTTTTAAAAAAAGAACAACCTTGAGCTGTGTTTTGCAAAAGCAGTGAGCTTCATGCTCTTTTTCTCCTACAGTTAATTCAAATTCATTGATCTTTGTGTTATATTAACAGGATCTTTAGACAACATATTAGTCAAAATTCAATCATATCTTATTGTTTTAGCTAATTTTATTAGTCCATTCGATGTATGAAACTTTTTTTTATAGGGAATTCTCATGATGATCTGCATGATTAGATCTTTAAGTTACTGTATGACAGAGTTTCGATGAGCGTTTGAGTGAGGAAAAAAAGATAGGAGGACCCTAACTCCTTATATAAAGTTTTAAGAGACCAAATACTTGCCAATTTAGGATTTTATTTAGTACTTTATTTCCATTTTTTTTGGTCAATTAGTACTTTATTTCATTTTTCTAGATTAATCGAAGATTTTAATCTTTTTTTTTAAATGTTAATTCCTTTTTTTTTGTCAAAATGTTAATTCCTTTTGGACGTTAATTCATCTCTTATGCTGAAAAAATAACAATCTAAAAAAAAAAATTAAATTTCACATTCAACCAATTTCCCAGCATATTTCACATTCTTTTTGTTGCGAGTTTTAGTCTTTTAGTTGCGAGTATTTTGGGATTTCCTTTGTTGATTTTAACCTCCTAAAATAATGCTTAGTTTGTTATCTTTGTAAGCCTATATAAAGGCCTTTGATCGATTGAGAAAAGGTTTTCCACACTTCCTTTTAGACAGTAGTAAACACATCAATGATCAATCTCCTCTAACACAGCAGATTTTCTGATTTGACGCCAAACGAAAAAAAAATTGCACCGAAGTCGTACATCAATGCTTTAATTGCTTCCATGTAAACTCAAATTCCAAACTGAAGCAACCATCGATCCACAACAATTCCAACTAGTCTTAAAATCATGTATCAATAAAAAAAGTACAAAATCATATTAAGAAACCTTCGTCGGTGAATCATATCAATTATTATCATCTAACCTGACAAGTATGCATCCTCTAATCTCTTAAGAGCTTCAAGGGCACCATCTAAACTCTTAGTTGCTCGCATCTCCCATGCCACCGCTTCATCGTGCCTGATGGCATCCACAATTGAAGTGGTATCCATGATTTCATCAATCTTGTGATCTGATCATTTTGGCGCTTCTTAGTTCTTCCTTTGCCGCATCCACTAAATGGCATACTGTTTTTAAATTCTGAAAATCATTATCTACTTCAACAAGTTTTTCAATCAAATCTACAGCTAGCATTCCATCATCATATTTTTTTTTTTTAATCAACCTAATCGAAAATCTTATCCAACGATTACATATTATTTTTATCTAAGTTTCTTTTTTCTTTTTTCTTTTTCTTTTCCCTTACATCTGCAAGTATTTTTTTCCTTTTTCAAATGAATTTTCCTTTTCTATTATACTCTTTTCTTTATAATTACTATGGTCCAGATTATACATGTAAATTTTTGTGTTTTCAAAATAAAATAAAATATGTAGTGTATTTTGTTATTTTGTCAAAAATGTAAATTCTTTTATTTTCCCATTCACATGATCATATCTAAAATAAAATCCATACCAAAAAAAAAGAAGAAAAGAATGGGTTCTTAAAAATACAATGGGCTTCAGGAGATAATATAATGGGCCCATTAATCATATAAATTTAGTGATTTGTAGCGAAAAAATAGAAAGAAACCTATGGGAGCTTCACCGACCTGCAAGAGAGCGGTAAACGTCTCCAACTTCTTTCCCTCCTCTTTCCTTTTTTTTTTTTTTTTTTCTTCTTCTCCAATTTTGAGTATCCAAGTTTCTCAATTCTATCTTCATTGTTTCTGGGTGAGTCTCGTATCCTTGGGCATCTGTAGATAGGCTTTGATTTAGGGTTTTAATATGGAAGGCTGCGATTGCTAATCCGCGCTTACCTCTTCTCTATTGAATTAATTCCTTCGATTAACCCAAATTCTGTTTTATAAAAATTTTAAACTTTTTTCTGTGTTCCAATTGCTTTATTCGTTTAGTATTAATTTCAAATTTAACTCGTTCATGCTTCGGCTGCTGTATAGTAGCAATTGATTTCTGTGCAAAAAGACATGAATGTAGATTGTTTCTTCTACAAATTGGAGCGAAACATAGACATATATGGTTTCCGAGGTTAATGTACATTGTATTATTCGTTTGCTTCATTCTTACAAAAGTAGAGCTCTAATCAAAACTGTATTGCCTGCTCATTTCTAAAGCATAAACTTATGTCACCTCAATGAGTTTGATAGCTACATTTTCGCAGATTTCTTGACTAAGATAGTGCCATCTTATGCTTTTAGAATCTGGTTCCAAAACCATCTCTGAGGTTTAAGCGTTGATGTTGCTTTTTTGGATGTTCAGGTGAAAGAAATCAGCATTGGTAGAGCTCAGTTAAAGTTTCATCCATTAACAGGCTGAAGAGTCCATCCTCAATCTGCACAGCCACCTCTCCGTGCTCCTCCTTCATCCGCTTCTCATTCCAATCTCGTCTTTCAATTTCTCTATCACATGCCTGTCTCCTCTGCTCACCTGTTCCGCGCTCAAACTCTGATTCTCTCTGTCCCTGTAACCATCCTTTTGCCTCGCCCACCAATTGCTCCTCAAAGTGTTGAGTTTCGTGGAATGAGTTTGTCCTTTGCGTCAATTCATCTCTGAAATAGTCCATTATCAGATGTTCTTCGTGGATCCAAATGGCATGTCTTTGTTTGACCCGGTTCCATAGCTGTGCCGCCTTCTCTTCAAGCTCATCAGCGTCTTCATCTTCAGTCTCTCTGTCAACAGTATCACAATTCTCATCATCATCATATTTGATATCTTTCTCTTGTCCTCCTTCCAAGCAAGATTCTTCATCCATTGAGGCCCATTCGTCCAAATTAAAAGGACTAATGTTGGCCAAAGTCTCAAACCGTTGAATCGTTTGCATGAGCTTTTGTTTGGTTCCTGCAAAATCATTACATAGCGTGTGTTTCAAAACTTTGAAGTCTAAAAAACTTCAGGAAGAAAACTTGCTTTGATTGCAGTGAAGGAAATCTATTACGCACTTTCCACATTGTCAAGGCATTGACTGAAAGAAGAGTCTGATGCTTCCTCATATTCCTCATGTTGAATCTCAAACACTGAGACGGGGCTGTTGTGCTCCTTTTCACGGTGTAAGTCCTCCTGACCATGATCATTGCATATTAGGCCAGCCAAATCATCCAACCATTAAAGTGCATAGCGTAGTATTTTCAGTTTATTAGTTAATGCAGAGCTACCCTTGAATTGTTAGATTCGTAGTCATACAGGAATTAATGAGTACTGTACATGTTATTCTATATATCCATCAAGGACAAAGACAGCTTCTGTTTTGTCTTCATGTGAATTTTTTTTTTTTTTTTTGGTAACAAGTCTTCATGTGAATTTATATTACCAAACAGTCGCACGTGAATTTAGAGACAGCATGGGCGACTTACGGTTGAAGCAAAGTCAACCCATAAGATCTCACATCACATTGTCACTTTATTTCTTTCTTAATTTTGATTTGATTCTGTTTTCTCTTTTTTTATGCATGTAGTAGTTAAACTATGTGATTAATTAATGTCATAAGTACGAGTTTCTATTTCTCTTAATATAGTATGCTTATTACCTCAGGTCCCACTTCAGTGTCGGCGACTGTTACTGCTGTGCAAGAATCTTCGCCGACGCAGTGTAAGTTGTTTTTAACACTCTCTTTTTCACCGCACTCCTCAGCGTTACTTCCCCATGATGGTGGTAAAAACTCCGATGTAAAATCCGAGTCGCACCAACTGCTGCAGGATGTGCCGCTGGTGGTGGAGGATCCCGTGGTTGTTGCCGTTGTCTTTGTGTACTGATTAGGCGGAGACGATTCGAAATGGGATATCTCCTCATGCAGGTCCTTAGCCGAGCGCCACCGCACAATGTCTTTGACCCGAACGACGGTGATGTTTTCTTGGTTTTCTACTTTGTTCTTGGATGTTAACCGCCGAGAGAGGCTCCTTGGTAAGATCCCCGATGGAGCGGATTTAACGGCATTGGAATGGAGGTTTTTTACGGCGTTAATCACAGCCTGCAATGGATTGGATTGTTTCCTCTTTGGTATCATTGGGAAAGGGTTGAGAGGAGGCCGTCTGGGAATCGATTTAAAACCGTTTGAGGAACAGGAATTAGAATCTTCCAAGAGGCAGTCTTTGAGCATTCTCGGCCTTAGTTCCATCCTGAAACACTCTCTTTGGTTCAGGTACGCCGAACTTCAAAAACACTAAACTGAAGATAAGAAAGTGTCTTAAACAAAAAGAAAATATCTTGAAAGAGGGAGTGGGATAGTAAAATGCTTAGGAGTGTTAAGATGTATTTATGTGTGGCTGATGTGAGTTTATGGAAAGAGAGAGGCAACTTCTTGATGGAGATCTCAAGATGATCACAGGCTGAGAGAAAGAAAGGAACAGATTTTTTTTTTGCCTAATATAATTAAGTTAGTTGGTAGAGAATAAGACAAAATATGTGGGACCTAGGATGTTTCGCTCTACGTGTTGCAAGATTTGGAGCTTCTGCTTATGTGCTTATTAGTTTATAATTTTATAATCAAAACTCAAAAGGTTTGTTGGAACTTTGCTATACTCAGTTCTTGTGTCTAGTCACAAGGTCCAGTGACCTGGCGATGTCTATTGTAGTCGTACTGGTATAGAATATTTGTTTATGTTTACTGAAAACTATCATAATTTGTAAAAAATATGGTTTCGTTTTCTTTGTTTTTGTTGATAAACATTTTTTACGTATATACCAACAATTCTAAGTATTGGGCAGATGAGCGGAAATTGTCTGTATATCATTTTTTTTACCTGCTCACTGCATGTTCAGTAAATTTCTGGTTTTTGGTTACGTGCTCAGCTAAACAGTGAAGGTCATGTGAATGCTCCTATCACTTCTGACATGATGCCTCCTCTTTGGGGGTAAGTCTGTGATCAAGGCTACGTTGTTGTTTGTGCGCAGGTCCCCATCACCGATACCCGAAGATTCTATCCAGATGCTTGTGTTTATGTGTTTTTCTATCTGGCTGCAATTGTTTCTCCCAAACAACTTTATTTCGCCGAAAGACATCCATAAATATGATCCATAAATATGCTGGGATACTTCGTGAAGACTACAGGATATGGACATAGGCTTTTGTGGTAGTTGTTGCCAGCCAGCAGAATCATGTGAAGAACAAGATGGGCAGATCGAGGAGAAAGAGGCTGTTGATTCATTGGATGGACTAAATGACCCTTAGGCTCATGATCATGATGACTATGTTGACAGCTTGTGGATGAGATGAATGCGTAAGACTTAATCAGTCTTCTTTCTGAGGTGACGCACTGACGCTGAACAATTACTGTGTGAAAAGGTAATGGTTTTTTGTCCTCTTTTTGCCTTTTGGCCCTGTAACTCTACCTTTGACTCTTGGTTTATTGTTTTGCTATATATGTGCTATACGTTTGAGCATGAATCCTTAAACAGCATCACATGTATACACTCATTTAGCCCATTTCTGCAACGGCATATCTTCAGCATAACTATTCACAGGGAACACGCACTACACTGCAAAAGCTCTGATGTGTCAAAAATAGTTGGCATTCAGAATGCGCTCACAACACCGATGACATGAGCCCATCTTGAAAGCTAACTATGCTTGACTAATTACCATAGTTATGCTCTCTGCATATTGCTACTGTCAACAAATGCGAGAATCAAAAAAAAAAAGTCGCAAGCTTGAAATTATGTTGCACGACCTCTTCATCTTTGCACTCAATTTCTGGTTTCGTAAGAGTTCTTTGCACAATTTATATTCGGAAATTATCTTCAAAGCTTTGTTTACTAATAAATTTCTGTTAAACGAACTGTGAAGTGTCTTGTTTGATTAGAGTTCTTACTAAGCATTCATAAGCAAGATTTATTTATTTGACTGATTGATTTGCAGTCCGTCCAATCCTGCATGAACTGATTATCATATACTTTGGTATATTGCATCTTTGACCGATAAAAGAATCGGTGACTGCTTTGTATCCGTGGGATGAACACGTTTATAGGTACTTTTCATTTCAGTTGCTATCTCTATGTATGGTAGTTTTTTAAATGATTTAATGATGATTCTGACTAGAATCTGTTGCAACGCAGCGCATGATGAAACGTGGAGGCTCGTTGTTGCATTTATGAAGTGTATCCAGGTCCAGATTTAGTTCTCGATACGTTTGCGGATTTTGTTTTCCAATTTAAACACGTTAGATTGCCTTTCCCCTCATTCTTGTTCTTTCCTCTTATAAAAGTCGCTTTGCGTGTATTCTCATGCGATTGAGTCTCTAGTCTTCTCTACTTATACGAGGCTTCTGAGTATTAAGCATTAATTGTATTGTTTTTATCAATCATGAACGGAGAAGAGGATTTTCATATGGGAAATACCCAAAAAACAGAGAGATCCCGAAAGGATATTTGTGTTTTGCTATTGGACAGCGATGCGACATCTCTGGCGAATCTGTCAGAGATGATGCGCAAATGTGGATGTAAAGGTAAATCTTGACCCAATGTTTGAAATAATATTTTTGATAAAACCATCTCACATTTTGTTGTTATTGCTGAGCACCTCTACTGTTTTGTTGTCCTGGAATGTTTACTTTTATCTCACAGTTGTGGCTACGACAAGAGCTGATGATTTGCCGCTTATCATCAATAACAAAGATAAAAAGATTGATCTTGTGCTGGCAGAGTTCCGCTTGATTGAGATGAACAAGTACGAGCTTCTTGAGAAAATCAGGTTGATTTGTGAGATTCCGGTTGTTGGTATTGGTAAGCAAAACATGCTCTTAATCCGTGCTTCTGGTGTTAATGTTTTCATAGCAAGTCTGACAACTTAAATTAATCCTTGCTTCTGGATTGTGAATGTTTTCATGAAAAGTTTGAGACCTTAAATTTATCTTATGCTTTTCATGACAAGTCTGATGAGATCTTAAATTAATCCGTGCTTTTGGATCCCTGATGTTTTCATGACAAGTGTGAGAGATGCTTGCTTTTAATCATTGTTCTTCTCTGTTTGTTAACAGTTTCGGGTGCATATGCAATAGATGCCATTGAAGAATGTCTGCGCAGAGGTGCCAAATTTTGTCTGATGCAGCCGGTCCTGGAAGCCAACCTAGAAAATCTGTGGCAGTTTACATTCAGGAGTACAGTCGGGAGAGAGCGAGACTTTCTTAGTCAAATTGACACCAACCTACCTGAGAAACATTATTCAATTACCCACAGTCAATCTCTTAGAGATGAGCTTAAGAAAAATAACAAGAACAATGACGTTAAAACAGAAGATCTTGATGAGTACAAAGGTGAGAATTTTGAGTCGGGAGACCAGCAGAAGCCAGATCTGAGATGTCCAGAAATGCAGAACGAATTCAGAGAAACAGATGGTGAATATCTCCACTTCATCTCCTGATGCGTTTTTGTTCGCTGTTGAGGTTTACTAAAACTTTGTTTTATGCAGATGAACTCAGCCAAGGTAAAAAGAGAGAGGAAAGAGAGGATACAGACACTGGAGGTCATACAGAAAAGTATTGTGGCGCTGATTTAGGACAGCAAAAGAAGCCAAAACTCATTTGTGCAGATGACCTACAAAACGAAACTTTAGAAGTTGTCCCAAAGATAGGTGAGTTTCACTGATCGATCTCCTTTCTTTTTGTAACTTATATCAACCAATGTGCAAACTCTTATGATTTATTCAGAAGAAGCTGACGATGAAAGAAAGGAACCAACAGAGATAAAGAAGAATGGAGAAGGTAGTGAGAAAAAGAAGCCAGAGCTGGTTTGTATGGAGGAGGAACTAGAAAAGGGGTCGACTCAACCTGTTACTGATTTTGCTGCTTCTGGTGAGCCTCTGAGATCTCAAATAATATTGGATTGATTGCAATATCTTGGAAGTATATGCATTTGTTTTAGATTACATAAGATTCCAGTTCTGCTTTGTCATAGGTGATCTTTGAGATATGGTATTAATTATGTGAAACTTCTTATTGTTTTTAGTCACATTCTTGGTCTATTATGGAATTTACTTGATGAAGTAACCAAATTTGGTCTTGGACAGCGGAATATGAATTCGAAGACGGAGATTTTCAGCCTTTGGAGAGTGTTGGGGAGTCTGTGGGTCCTCGTGAAATTCCATTGAGTCCCCGTGAGTCTTCAAACAAGAATGTTGTTGTTCAGCCACAAATGCCGACACATGGAGCGTTAGATGAAGAACTGTGGGATGGAATCAGCCTCTCTGACCTCGAATTTGATCTGCAGGAGGGACATGGGTCAAATCAGGAGCTTTTTGATGAGATCTTCAATGATCTCGCCAAAGAGCTTAAACCTTAAATTACAAAGATCTGCATTGCTCCTGTCTGTTTCCCGTCTTATGAGTAAGAGGGTTTCGTCTTTGGTTTTTAAGTTTGTGTTTCTCGCGTTGTTAGTCTGTTAAATGTTTGAACTTGAACTTGTGTGTTTCTTCAGTTTGTGTTTCTAAGTCTGTTAAATGTTTGAACTTGAACTTGTGTGTTTCTTCAGTTGTCAGTCTTTTATATGTCTTCAGTCAATGTTTAAACTCCTATCTTTGCTTAATGTTTACAACATTGATCGAGTCTCTGGAATGACAAGTTAACGACACAAACTTGAAACCTTCGATCTTCCTTTGTTAAAATGCCACGCAGGCAATTAATTATTGTTTTCGAAACTTAGACAATCTTTACAACACCGAAAGATAAGAGGGAGCCAAAATGATTGTTAAGTTGTTAACTTTCTATTGAGGTCTGTAACACGCACTGTTTTATTATTAAACATGACATATAATAGATAGAAAAGAGAGCCAAAATGGCTGCAGAAGCAGAAGAAGCTGTTAAAACCGCTCACAAAAGATGAAAAAACACTTAAAATTCTTATAAAATTTAAAGACAAGAAGTAGTAATTCTGTAACTAAGCCTCATCATCTGATTCAGCACCCTCGTTGTCTGACTCAGGCCAAACATAGTCGTCAACGTCGAGGGGATGCCTGTGCAAGAAATTCAAGAGCTGTTCAAGGTTTCTCGTCAGCCTAATCGGACTTTGCTCCGCCTCTGCATCCATCTCATCTGTTTCTTCTTGATCACTGTAACTCAAAACCTTCAATCCAAATTTTCCACTGTCATCCAGATTCTCCACTCGAAACGATTTTCCTAGTGATCTTCCCTTCACTCTGACATGGGACACGCTGCAAAAACAACCAACAGAAGATACTTTCACATTGCACAAGTTGTAAAGTTGTAAACGGAAACTAGAGCAATAGGTAGAGAAGAGATACCATATATAGTATTGGCCATCCATTTCTTGTGTCTGAACTCTTCCTATAAACTCGAGTAACATATACCCACCAATGCAAAGAACAGGTTCTGGAAGCTCAAAGATCTGCAATCGATTTTCCTACTCATAGAAACCAGCATTGGTTATCATCAGTTCAGGAACAAGATTTATAATATGCTAAAGCAGACAATATTATGCTAGAGAAGACAATGACTTGTAACACACCTGAGCCATGGGAAACTCTTGTGAAGTGTAAGTCCATACATAGTTGCTTTCAACGGTACTCTTTCCTGGCTCACCTTTTTCATCCTGTGAATTGTTGTGGTGGGGTGAATTGTCGTTGTGGTGACCCAACCGGAAACGAACATAATGTGAAGAGTATATCGGATGACCGCGCTGAAAATAAGCTACAGAAAATGGGGAACCGCTAAGAAACAAAAAGCAATTAAAGGTGCAAAGAAACATTGACAAAAGGGTTGCATTGGCACCTTGGAAAGGCTGAACGTTAATTTCAGTAATGACACACAAATCACCCTTCAACTTGTAAAGAAGTGTTTCGGGAACAGAAGTTCTGTGTTGCCCGGTACTCGACCAATAAGAAGGGGTTGTGCCAATCCGATCTCTTTCTTCGAGTGTGTTTAAGATGCTTTCAGATGGGAAATTATCAGTACTAGAAGCTACAATGGCATCAGCAATACAGCTTTGGATAGGGAAAGATGTGCATCCTCTAACCAATAAGGCATAGGCCCGGTGCTCTTTTGCAAGTATCCTTGTATCCACGAGACTGCTTGACCCGGCTTCAGAGGAATCTTCATTTCCATCGTTACTAGTTTCTATTATACGATCCACATTAGATAGCTGATGGAACAACTTCAAGCATAGATTCTTAGAGAGACTGTAGTTAATCACTGCAAATGCAAACCCATTCTCCGAACATTAACAGCTGTTTCAGGGAAACAAGAGGTACAAATTCTATTCCACCATACTCAAGATTTAACAGAAAAAAAAAAAAAAAAAAAATTGAGATTAACAGATAATCCATCCTGAGATGAGCTTACCAAACTCTCGCCAGGAGCGTGAGACAGCACTAGCACGGACAATATCTGATGGATCATCTAGACAAGAAAGAATTGATAGCGAAGTGTCGGTATCAAGATTGTTTACGAAATCCATCCTGTTGGATCAAACTCAATTCACCCTACAAAATCAAAAGATTGAAACTTTTAAAATCAAACGATGAAATTACCTTTACTTTTCGGTTTCAAATCACAAAATAACAAACCAAAGGAACGATGCAAATACTTGAGCATTGACCCAATTAAAAAAAGACGAAGAATGCGAAATACACGCAATCGGAGGAAACCGACGATGAATATGGCCGCAGAAACAACGAAAACAATGGCCGATGAGCAAAAACGAGGCAAAGTATGAAACTTTTTACCTAATTTCTTATCGATAATCAGATAGAGCGATGGTGACCCTAAAAATTATTGAGACTTGAGAGAGACCTTTATAAAGAGGCTGATTCTTTACAGGCCGACATCACTGTAATAATTTTTTTATTTTTTGTTACTCTCGAAATTAATTTGTGGTGAATTTTTTTTTCTTGATCAAAATTGCATCATAATTTAATACTTTTTTTTCTCAATAAGAAATTAAATTTGCAAGCCGTAAAAAAAAAAAAAAAAAAAAAAATTAAATTTGCAAGAGAAAAGAAATCGTTAAATACTTAGATGAACTTAACACGTAACGTATTTGATAATCATCCTAGGCCTAGCACTAAGAAAGTAAGAAGATGAAATGTTAATGATGATTATCAAGAAGAATCTATTGCATCTTTAACAAATATATATATATATATATATATATGGAGTGTGGAAAGATTTGACTTTTGTCTTATATTTTAAACAATAATGAAAGAAAATGTTTTTATTTTTTTTTTAGTTTTTTTTTTTTTTGGTAGAGTTTATTTTTAGTTTTTTTTTTGTTAACATTGTTTTTTTCTTTTAAATTAATATTATTTTAGATTGTTGCTATAAATTTTGTCAAAATAAATAGAATCAAATATTAAAATCTAATTTAGTTTTACCTTTTAGAAATGTACTTTTAATTTATATGAAATTTTGGAACATAAAATATTTAGAAATAGAAGAGTGTTAATTAAAGTTTATTTTGTAATTGTTTTTGTCAACATACTGTAAAAAGTAATTGTGGATGAGAAATTTGGTTAAGTTTTTAAAATTACTGATTACGTCAGCGTTATGCCGACTCATCACCGTCGGTTCGAATCAGTTGAACCAATCTTTGCTTTACAAAGCCAATAATAGATCGCCGCTGCTTCCATAATTTCCGGCGAGTGTCTTCTTCTCTAACTCTAACTGACAGCCAGCGAATTCTCTATGGTGAGTCCGACGAGAGACTCCATCCAGTCTTATATGAGCATCACTGGCGCGTCTGAGTCACTCGCGATTCAGAGACTTGAGGTTCGTTTGTTTTCTTTCTCCGTCAATACTTTTTTTACTCTATCTCCGGTTCTTCGAGAGGACATGACTGGCAATTTCGTGGTGGAATGCCTTCACCCAAGATTGATTTTGTTTTCGGCCAATTGACGTAAAGAATCACTGAGAAGATATCAATCAAAAAAGTTGTGCGATCAAAATGCTGGTGATTAATTTGAAATGTAATGGAGAATCGGGAGAGTTAGGGCTTTAGGTTTCTGGTAATTCACATGCACCATCGAACTCGTTTGTATAGGATTTCTGTAGATCTACGAATCTTTGCCTTCTTGCACACTTCCACAAGTTGTTGAATTTCTGTAAAATTTGACCAGGAAAATGGCAATAATCTCCCTGAAGCCATCAATGCCCACTTTAGAGATGTGGAAAGAAGCATGTATGTTTCTCTGTTTTTTCCCTAGTTTTTGAGTTTCTCTTCTTTGGTTTTGTTATTAATGGTGTAAGCTCTTTCTCTTTTGGCTTGTCCTTCCAGTTATGATGACTCAAGCGTAGACAGTCGTTCAGGCTACAATGTTTTGGAAGATAACAATCACGTTCGTGGTAGCGAGTCTAGGCCGCCAGTCCCAGGCGCACTTCCATCTATCCTCTCGGCTGCTCGGTCTTTTAGACCGTCTTTGCTTCTAGATCCTAATTACAGACGAAATCTCTTTAGGCAGCTCAGTGGCTCTGCTCTTTCTGGAAGTCCTTCCCCATCATCTCACACAGGAGAAGTCACAGGGTTCCCTGCTCACTCTACCTGGGGAAATGATCAGATTCGTCCTCCTGGACTTGGAGAGGTTGGAGATGGTTATGCTAGACATTCACCAAGCTACGGATCCCAGGTCCATGGTGGGGCACATAGGGATGCTGAATCACCCGTCTATAGCAACGATGCAGAAGAAGAAATGATCAGACATGCCATTGAGGCTTCCAAGAAGGATTTTCAAGAGGGTCGTCACAACACAAGATATAGTTTAGACAATGTATAGTAATCTAGCTTCACCCTGCCTAGCTCCTATTTTGCATGAGCCCTCACATATTTTTTTTTTTATTTGATGCAGGATCCATCTAGCGTTTTATCTCCAAGAGAGGTTACTAACCGGGAAGACGAGGAAATTGCCCGTGCAATTTCGATGTCCTTAGAGGTAGGTATTGATAGATATTTCATCTGCTATGTACCTGCCGATGTAGGTGATGTCTCACCTTAGCATAAATGGCTTTCAGCTGGAAGAACAAGAGAGTGCGTTGCGAGACCAACTAGCTGAATATATGCCTCAGTTTGTGGAGCATCAAGACCCATGTCAATCTAATACAAATGAAAGTAGCAGTTATAAGGTGTCAAATTAAATTTCTATTCTCCTCTAATAAGCCTCAATCTTCCAGCCTTCTGGTTCGCATGCTATTAAATAATATATAAGCATGCTTGTTGGTATAGTTTGGGATGCTTCCCTTTACAGCTTTTACCAATATATATGGCGGACATCCATGTTATGTACTAAGAAGTTAACCACACTTTTATTAGTTTTGCCTTGATTTAATGTGTTGACTTTCTTTAAGATATCTTGCTAACTAAAACCTTTGTACTTAAAGCCTGGGAGCTCTTCAGTGCAAGACACGCGTGAAGACAGGAAACAAAAGCAGCCAATTGGTACAAGCTCTCAGCACAGACATGATCTCCAGAATGATCAAGCTTCTTATCCTGAAGAGGTAATTATTCAAAGCAGTTTGATATTTTTTAAATTAACATCGTCTTTGTGACTAGCTTCTAGTTTATCATGTGTTCTTCTTTCTTACCCTGTTTTCACCTCTTGTTGCTCGACTGCTACTAGTGGGGTGGCATTCCGTCAAAAGAGCTACAGGAAGCAATAATGCTGGAAAAGGCACTCTTTAGTGGAGTAGCTAAAGAAAGTGCTTCACATAATATTCAGCCTGGAAATCTCATAGAGTCGCAATCTCTCGATAAGAGGACCGTTGGAGAGGTACTGGTTTTCTTGTTGGGAATTTATTAGTTAGAACGTGAAAGTTGACTTCATCATAATTTAGGCTGTGAACACCTCTCTGCCATAAATCCATAAGTAGAAATCAGAGTGAACCCGTAGATTTTCAACCATCCACCAGTAGATTTTCAACCATCCACGAATTCTACTTGCTCAGTCAATATATGATCGTAGTGAATCTTAAAGCAAAATGGTTGTGAAATGTGGTTAACATTGATTCCGTGACTAGAAACCCATCTCTTAGGTATCGTTCAAAGTTATTGTGGGTTGTAATGCCTTTTACAGTGAAAGCTGATATTCCATTGGTTCGTCGACTCAATTTTCTTATTTAATTCTCATTTTCACTGTTTTGTGTACCTCACTTGTGGCAGGAACCTGAGAGATCTTCCACTACGAAGAAGGCAGCATTTCCCATTGAGCCATCAGTCGAAAATGAAGATGCCATCACTCTACTTGTTAGAATGCCAGATAGCAGCCGTCATGGTCGTCGCTTTCTCAAATCAGACAAGCTTAAGGTGAAGTTCGTGAGTCTCAGGTGATTAGTGTGGCAAACATTTTTCGTATCCAAGCATCCCTAACAGTTATTTGTTGAATTGCAGTATCTTTTTGACTTCATAGATGCTGCTGGATTAGTCAAACCTGGTACATATAGAGTGGTAAGCACTGTGATGTGCGATAGATATTCTTCTGCATTATTTTACTGCAACTTCTAAGGATTTGAGTTTTGCCATCCCCTGCATATTGGTTCATATATCACAAGCTTAATATGCGGTGTGAATGTTGTTGGTAAACAGGTTAGATCATATCCTCGGCGTGCTTTCAGCCTTCAAGATGGTGCCTTAACTTTTGAGGAACTCAGTCTCACCAACAAACAAGAAGCGTTGTTTCTTGAACTACTGGTGTAGCAACGCAACGTGTAATGAAAATTGCAGAAACTAGTTGAGTTCTATGTACTGTAAGTCTGAAAGCGGTTTCATAGCTAACAGATCTAATGCATGGTCACGTACTACCTTGTAAACTCTCTCGTACATTTTGCTCATAAGGAATCTCCCTTTTGAAACAATTGATCGGGTATTTCTTCATTCCCCAACAAAGTCTTTTAGTGTGTACAAAATATTTGAAGAAAAATGAATGGAGCTACAAGTTTTAAGAATTATTCCCATCTAGATCGACGATCTGATGGCTGATCAAGCGCAGGTGCGGTCCAGTACTCCTTCACAAGAAACAGAATCTTCTCCCTTTCAAGAGGTCCGTTCTCATGATCTACTATTCTCCCTTCCCATTGCATTGCATCTGTTATCTTCTTCACTTTGGTTAACACGTCAATGTCGTCTCTGATGATCACGGTTCCCTTTGGTCTTAGAATCCTGTCCATTTCTAACAAGATATCTTCCATGTCACATCTGTCTTTGTACAAGCTAAACACTGAATCGGCATGAACGAAATCATACGTTCTTGGGTAAGTTGACATTGCTTCACACCTGTTTAAGAGTAATAGAAATCATAAGGATCAATGAAAACTTCCCGAAAAAAAGGCATTATGTTGGTTGGTTATTAGGAATAGGAACCGTACCAGTTTTGATATGTTCCGATTAACCCTCGCTCATAGATAACTCCAAGGGTGTTGACACTGACTTCCACGGGGACAACGTTCATGACCCAGACAGGATCATCGACTAAGGCCGAGGCAAAACCCCCAAGATAAGCGTTCATGTCAAGTAGGTTTCTGAATCTTCCTGTCTTCGCTAGCTTCGGGTCAAAGCGCTTGTAATAAGACACTCTTCTCTGCCATGTCTCTGTGTTGCTGGCAAAGTCATCCTCTGTGATCCCTTCTAAGCTTCCACTTTTGATCCTTGGAGGGACAGCATTCAGTCTCTCAGGCCATCTCGCCAACTTCCCACCCGCTACTTCTTTGATCTCAGATCCTGTTACTTCCGGCAACGGTGTCAAACAGGTTTCAAGCTTAGTGTACCTGAAAACGCAAAACAGAACAAACCATGATATAGTCAAATACAAATCTTCGTTTCTAGTGAGACCATCTCTTGTCTAAGTAATCAAATACCAGGCCTGGTCGGGTAGTGTCCGGTGGCAGAACGGAGGGCGTCTTAGAGCTATCCGATTGCGCTTACAGTGAATATGGTTTGTGGGTTTCTGCCATACCGCAAGATCATCTCTCTGCACCAATTTCTTCCAACACAAGCTCCTCGCCACCCTCTCTATCTGAGACTGCTCTGAGTTGAGATCGTCTCTGGTTCTCTCCCAACCCTTCCAATGTTTCTGCCAGTTAATCGGCGGTCCCGACAAAATCCAATACCCACCTGGTCTCAGTACTCTATCCACCTCTATCAGATACGTCCCGTCTATTCACACCAAGCAGTCAAAATACACATTTGGCTCATATAAGAAGCGACTGCCAAAAAAAAAAAGAGAATGTGACTAAGAGGGTGAGTGTAAAGTTACTGTATTGGCCCCAAGGGATGAGACATCGAGAGCAATGAGCGATGTCGAAGGCTCTGGCCGGGAATGGGAGCCTAATGGATGCTAAGACTCCGATGATCGCAGGGACTCCTCTCTCAAGTGCGAACTGAACCTGAGCTTCGTGTGTGTCTCTTGGTGCAAACGACATCGTTACTATGTTCCTCGACATTAGATACGCCCCAAAGCTCGCTACCTATTATCATCATTAGTTTAGACGGTCCATAAATTAAATCACATAACCTATGATCTCATAAACGCTTGAATTAAATTGACCTAGGCATTTACATCTATCAAGACAAACAGTTTAAAAATCTTTTGACCACTTTACTTCCATTTGAAGATTGAAACTATCGATGCTAAGAAATCCACATTTTCTATCTAATGACTCTCTAGCCAGCATTTACTTAGCTGTATTACAATTTAATTACTTGTTTGGATTAAAAGGAGGTAATAAAGTATTACAGCCTGATTAAACAACATTTTTAAATAAAATATAAAATAGAAAGTTGTTATTCGTTGCCTTTAAGAGAAACAGAAAATTAGGAAAACTTAGAAAATTGATTCTAGTGACTTCAATGCTCTTAATTCCATATAAAGACAATCCTATCTATCCTTCTCACTCTGCTGTGTCAGAATATTCTTCTAGTCATAATTTACACCACTTATTTTGTGACCAAAATTCTTACCTCTTCAATTTTTAAATATCAATTTAACAAATAAGTTCATGAATGCATGCGCAGTTGGATTTTCATTTCTATGATTTGACCTAAATCAACAAATAAGTGCGTAATGGTACAATACAAGTCTTTGCATTAATCTGTGAACAAAGGGAACATCAATAGATGATTTCAATGTGTAATTGCACAATCATCAACTAGTTTGACATGTATCTCTACACGCTATTATGACAAGTTCCACTAAATCCACTCCATAACCCAAAACAAATGGCCATATAAAATTACAAAAATAAATGTATGAGGCATAAATTTCAAAACAATCAGAAAAATTCAAAATGTGTGACATCACAAGCATGGGATGAACATGGTTAATATGAACGAGAGCCAAAAAAAACAGAGACATCACATGAATAGTACAAAGAAACAAAATCAAGAAGAAAAAAACACAGAGCAATTATCTTAACTTACCCCACATCCAGTATCAATGGCTGTCCGAATTGATCCATCTTTGAGATTTATCAACCGTCCGATCTCGTCGATGTAAGCATCAGCTCCACGTGGAAACATCGTGCCACCACCAGGAAATAAGAACCTATCGTCCTCATACCTTACCCAGTTCTGATTCTTCTTCTCCACCGTTAGTTCCGTGTGCGGCACGTTAGCAAACCACGCCACATCACGGCTCTGCGGCCACCGGAAAGGAACTATGTAACCGTACGGCGCTGGAATCCGGCACCGGAGTATCTCGTGTTTTTTCGGACAGTGTCTCTCTCTGTAGATAAGCCTCTCTCTTGGGAAAGACAAAGACCGATTCACGAACTCGCACGGCGTGTACTCAGAGAATTCGACGCCGCACGACGGAATTTGAATCACACGCTCCACCGGCGCCGTCGGAGAAGGATCAGGGGGTGTGTGACGGGCAGCGAAGTTGAGAACTGGTGCTGTTTGATGAGGAAACGTGCACGACGGCACAGAGGTAAGCGCGTGGTTTGAAAGGGAAGAGTGTGTGATTGCTCCGCCGGAATGTTGCCATACTCCGACGAGATAAGAGGCGGCGCAGAGGATTGTGATTAGAATCACGCGGTATAGATTCGTATGTTTTGCTCTGAGTGATAACTTTGATAGCTTTGACGGCCACCGAGAGTTGGCCATGACTCGCCGGTGAATAAAAAAACAAAACTTTCACGGAATTTCACAAATATGACTTTTATTTATTTATTTATTCTATTTCTTGGTTGCATGTGTAAGTAAGATGAATGCTTTTATTTATACAGTGGAGAATATATGAGGGGACGATACGAGATTACGACTGAGCTTTTCCATATATCGCCCCACCTACATAGATATTAACTATTTATTTTATCGAAAATATATGCTAACTTTCTGTATATCAAATCTATTAATTTCATGAGGCAGGAAAAAAATCTAAAAACATTTATTACATTTAAAAATAAAGAATACTATATTGAAGGTTAAGCTTTTGGAGCTTCTGATTTCAATTTTGGATTTAAGGGTTTAGATTTTTGGATTTTTTTATTAAATTTTTAAACATAAGACTATTTTTGTAGTAGTTTATAATCGCTCAAATTAATTAAATCATGTGCATCATACAATCGAAAAACTGTTTTGACAATGGTCTTCGCTTTTTCTTTGTTGTTGACACTGCATTTGAAAATTATTCCTAATAAGTTAATTTCTTGTATTAAATAAAAAGATCTATAAATTGGTTTTAATAACTGGAGTGCAGATACATTACGCTTAGTCACATTTAATAGTCTTAAATCACCTAAACACGCGTCTGACTGCAGTGGATTAATATTCATCTTACCATTTAAAGAGATACGCTTTAAAATTTAAATTCAAAACTTTTTGTTTTTACGCGAAAGCTAAATTATCTTTTTTTGTTAAAGGAAAACTAAATTATCTTTCAAATTAGTGATTTATATTTTGTTTAGCCGACTATCCAACCAAGCGACGCTCCGGAGGCGCATAGCACGTGACGTGAGTGGCTTCGATGGAATTTATTACAACGTTGTACAGATGAAATGTGGATTACCGTCGTGAAAAGAACAGCAGACTATTCGCCAACAAGCCTATATATTCCAGTCGAAGGTGGTCACTGGTCACACTGTTGTGGACCGTGAAAGGACGATCATCCACTAATATACTCACGTGGGCTCTCCCGTCAATGGGCCCAAATTACATTTAAGGCCCAAGTCCAATAGCCAGCAAAAAACTACGTAGACGATAAAAACATTCCATTAAATATTCGCCCACCAGTGCCGTAGTCACCGTGCTTCGCCAGACACCAGACGCTACTAAAGCACTGAGAAAACAAATGGGTTTGATCAATTCACACTCACACATCGGATTGCAAAATAATACTAGTACTATTTAATAATCGCCGACAAATTCTTCAGATCTCCAAAATTGAATCTTATATTATATAAAACCCCTATGATTTGCATCTGATCTGGTGTCGAAGACGAATACTGGAGTGGTTGAAGCTAAGCTAAGCTATGGGGCACCTGAGTCTACCTGCGTCGAAGCGTAATCCTCGTCAATGGCGTCTCCTCGACATCGTAACCGCCGCTTTCTTTGGTATCGTACTTCTCTTCTTCGTCCTTTTATTTACTCCTCTTGGCGATTCCATGGCTGCGTCTGGTCGCCAAACGCTGCTTCTCTCCACGGCGTCAGATCCGAGGCAACGGCAGCGATTGGTCACTTTGGTTGAATCTGGTCAGCATTTGCAGCCCATCGAGTATTGTCCCGCGGAAGCTGTTGCTCATATGCCTTGTGAGGATCCCAGGAGGAATAGTCAGCTTAGTAGGGAGATGAATTTCTATCGGGAGAGACATTGTCCCTTGCCTGAGGAGACTCCTCTCTGCTTGATTCCTCCGCCTTCTGGTTATAAAATTCCTGTTCCTTGGCCTGAGAGCCTTCACAAGGTCATTTTTCTTATTGGATTCATGCTGCTACGAACTTTGGTTTTGTAGATTATATTTCAGGATCATTGCATACGATTGAAATTAGATTCGAATTAGTAGTCTTAGTTAAGGGCCCTGTTATTGGAATCGTTATGAGCTAGCTAGTTCGATTTCTTTGGTGATGTCTGGTTTTTGCATGGTTAGAAACAATGCCTTTTGGGGTTTACTAGACTATTAAAGCTGGGCGTCTAAATTTGCAGATCTGGCATGCAAACATGCCTTATAACAAAATTGCTGACCGGAAAGGTCACCAAGGATGGATGAAAAGGGAGGGGGAATACTTCACTTTCCCGGGCGGTGGCACCATGTTTCCTGGCGGAGCAGGCCAATACATTGAAAAACTTGCACAGTATATTCCGCTTAACGGTGGAACTCTAAGAACTGCCCTTGACATGGGATGCGGGGTAAGAATCATCATAGACTTTTTATTCACGTTCTGCTCCGTGTAACATTTTTACAATTATACTGTAAATCTTTGCAGGTAGCAAGTTTCGGAGGCACTTTACTATCTCAAGGCATTCTAGCCCTCTCATTTGCTCCAAGAGATTCACATAAATCACAAATTCAGTTCGCCTTGGAAAGAGGAGTGCCTGCATTTGTTGCCATGCTTGGCACTCGTAGACTCCCCTTTCCTGCATTCTCCTTTGACCTAATGCATTGCTCCCGATGCTTGATTCCTTTTACGGCTTACAGTGAGTCCCTTGGGTTATACAACTTTTTGTATGTCTTATGTGTTGCCATTTGTAGCAGCAATTATTCTTATCGTGCTTGGTGATTTGTTTGCAGATGCAACTTACTTCATCGAAGTAGATAGGTTACTTCGCCCTGGAGGATATCTTGTAATCTCTGGCCCACCTGTACAATGGCCTAAACAAGACAAAGAATGGGCTGATCTTCAGGCAGTGGCTAGAGCTTTGTGCTATGAGCTAATTGCGGTTGATGGAAACACTGTCATTTGGAAGAAGCCTTTTGGAGATTCATGTTTACCCAGCCAGAATGAGTTTGGGCTTGAGTTGTGTGATGAGTCTGTTCCGCCAAGTGATGCATGGTGAGTTTTTTTTTTGTTGTATAATTTTGTGGATGTGACTTTTGAACTGTATTGAAACCATGTAAAGACAAAATTGAAGTCTTTGTTTTTTCTCCTTGTTTCAGGTATTATAAATTGAAGAAGTGTGTTACCAGATCATCGTCCGTTAAAGGAGAATATGCTTTGGGAACTATTTCCAAGTGGCCAGAAAGGCTTACTAAAGTTCCTTCTAGGGCCATTGTCATGAAAAACGGGATGGATGTCTTTGAAGCAGATGCAAGGCGGTGGGCAAGACGAGTTGCTTATTACAGGGATTCTCTGAACTTGGAGCTGAAATCTCCAGCTGTCCGCAATGTCATGGACATGAACGCATTCTTCGGAGGCTTTGCCGCAGCCCTTGCATCTGATCCTGTGTGGGTTATGAATGTCATTCCAGCTCGGAAGCCATTAACTCTTGATGTGATTTATGACAGAGGTCTCATCGGTGTTTACCATGATTGGTTAGTCACTTTTCTCGTTTGAATATTTGATCATAGCATAGACTTAGATATGTTATCTTTCTTGTTCTGTATCTTAGCCTTTGCCAGCATGAGGATCGAATTATCTTCTATTCCACCATTCTCTTACTGTCCCAAAACTTTTCTATTGATTCTTGCAGGTGTGAACCCTTTTCAACATATCCCCGTACGTATGATTTCATCCACGTATCAGGAATTGAATCACTGATAAAACGACAAGACTCAAGCAAATCAAGGTAAACTAATTCTCGATTGCTAACACAGGTCCCTGTCTTAACCGCTTAACCTAAACTGAATTGTCTGATATGTATACAGGTGTAGCCTAGTAGATCTAATGGTAGAGATGGATAGGATATTGCGTCCAGAAGGAAAGGTTGTGATCCGAGACTCTCCAGAGGTGCTAGACAAAGTCGCACGAATGGCTCATGCTGTAAGATGGTCTTCTTCCATACACGAGAAAGAACCCGAATCCCATGGAAGAGAGAAGATCCTTATTGCAACCAAATCTCTGTGGAAAGTGCCATCAAACTCCCACTGAAGACACAAAAAGAAAAGAAGAAGGAAGAGAAGCTCTTCTCAATCTTTGTAGGTACTGTCACTTTCTCTCCAGCTCCCATCTGTCTGTCCCAAAGACACCAACCAGATGATATACTTTTTGATGTTCGTGACATTGCTTCTAAATGTATTACAATCGTATAATATCTTGATAATGTTAATTCTTGGTCACACGTGGTTGTGTCAGTGATTTATGTGCGGGGTCTACTTTATAGAAGCAACTTGTGACCTACATGAGTAAAGTATGCATGTGACTCTGCGTATAGTTTTTGTACTGAAGACCATGTATTAGGTGCACGTCCTGGATACGTAATTTATGTATTGTAAACCCCAACTTACTGACAATTCCTATGATTCAATGTTTTAGTAAACAAAAAAATGTTCTAGTTTTATTGATTTCGGGTGAGAAACGGACACAAAAGAAGAGTTTCTCTCTTTTTCAGTACTTTGACATCAGGTGGGGAGACTTTTTGGTAAAATCCTGAGAGAGAAAGAAGGCTCCAATTGGATTGGAAAAAAGTTGAGGACATTAATGCAACAAAGGTTTGGTCGTCATCTTTTGAACCATATTTGGGGTCTCAATAAATGGTCGTATGCAATAACGTCCAAGACAATCTGATCGTTTTTGCACAAAAAAAAAAAAAGACAATCTGATCGTTTTTTTATCTGTTTGAACGTTACATCATCGACACACTAGAGGATTCAATTAGACGTGACCCTTGATGGAATTGTCTTGTAGAAAAGTCTAGTCTTTGCTATGTTTCTAAATGTCTTTGATTTGTTTCTATGTTCAATAATGTTATACTATAACGGTGAATTCGTTGATATTTTAGAAGCGATACAGTTAAATTCTCTTGTTATTGTTTTCAAATTTTATTTCGATTTACATGAACATGGTCGGCAGTCTCGTCTTTTTGATGTTAACATTCACATAAACCTTCGAAGTTATGAATCTTTTTATGTCTCTAATAAACTTTGATCCAATTCTGCTAATTGAAGTTGAATGGTTTATGGTAATTACCAAATTCAACCCAACAATGAAAATGACGTTGTTCTTTATATAATCAAACAGGGGAATGAATATTCCTCTTTACTTTCAACCTTTTATTCACCAAACCAATTTGCTTCATGACTAGTCTGTCACACCAATAAGAGAAGCCGGGGGTACTCTTTTATTTTTTATTTTGTGACAAGTCTTATGTGTAAATTAGTTAACGCTATCATACTTTTTGTTTTTCTTTTGAAGGGATAAATTGAATGGAAAATGGAAGAGAAGAAAAAAGTCTACCTGAAATGATAATAGGAAAAGTTGTGTATTGTACTGAGCGCTTGCTGGTCGGTTATTCTGTGGAACCGACATTCCCATGTGCCCCAAACCGAACCAAACCAATATGGTCCACTACTTTCCTTCCTTTAATTTTGTTCCATGATTTTTTTTTTTTTTTTTTTTGTGTTGTTAAAGGGTTTTCTTGTGATTTTGTTATTATTAATTACTTTTTTGTGCGCTGATCCATATTTTCGGTTTGATTAATTCTGACTTTCTTAACACTAAACGCTCAATATCATCAATACTAATCTCATTTTTTGTATTTTTTTTGCGGTCGTCAGTTTTTGTATGTTTAATGAAACATGGTTTTTGTTGATATTCTAAATTAACTATAGCTTTATTTGGTTGATATTCTAAATTAAGATCCGCGAACAAATTTATCACTAAAATATTTACATTTTCTACTGTTGGGATGTTTTGATGTCGCGTAAAAGTCATATGCGGACATCGCTTTGTCAAAGCTATTTACGGAAGAGAGAACATTTTTTTTAGCAAAATCTTCAATTAAGCTGCGTTCTTAGAGTTTCAATCTAGTTTAGAAAGCGCATCAGTCTTTCATGACTTGAACATCAGAGACTCTTCGGAAGAACAAACCCATTTTTGTCTTTTTGGAAAACTATCACGACCCTCATAGTCATATATCCAACAGTCGGAAAACAACCGTCAAGTGTACCGAGTGAGGCTGAGCTATCAGATTTTTTTTGATAGTCATCACTCTGCAGTATTCAATAATGTTTTCTAAAATTGGTCTAAATACCTTAAACGCTATATGTGCAGACTACATGGAAGTACATTTAATCAGTGCCAAGTTAACTCAATTATCAATCTAATAATTGTACTTATTACATTTTCCAAATCATACCACTATTTAGGGCTTACAATTTTGCCCAATAATGGAGCTTAGAAAGACTAATTATGGAATGTCTTTTGGTTGACACAAGCTCGCTTCTACATGTCGTTACTCTGAAAATTGTAGATTCTTTTACAACTTAAAGATTCTATAGCCTACTTGATATCCTATATCTAGGAGTAGTATAACATATCAATAAAAAGTGCATGTCAATAATTGAAAAAAAAATGCATATATGGATTCATGAAAACATGGTAAAGGTTGTGTGGGTTGCTTTTTTTTTTTTTTTTTTTTTCACAGGTTGTGTGGGTTGCTAGAGAAAAGTCTTTGATATATAGTTCAGTTTTATTTCTTAAAGTAAAAAAATGTTTTATATATTTTTGGCGAGTAAAAAAAGAAAAGACCCGCAAGTACAGAAACAAAGCGCGTGGGATAATACAATGTTATAAAAACAGAGAAAAAGTCAACCGACTTCTTCTGGTAAAGAGTCTCGTGCATTCGTAAGGTTTCCAAGAGTCCACATATCTCATCCTCTAACGTTTTTCTCACCTTTCTACTTCCTTTTTCCCACTTATTTAATTCCGTTTATAAATTATTTTCCAATCACATAGTTGCATTTTATAGAAATCGAAAAAAAATCAAGGGAGTTTTATTACTGATAATTAGGGTTAATGGAAGTAAGAGCGTTCAATTTATGGTTTGGCTTGATTCTATTGAAATTTTCTGTTTAAAAAGGGTAATACTTACAAAGGTGACTTTATTATCTAGTGTATTATTTAGGAAAAAGGAGATACTTTGATTGGATTTAAAACCAAATCTAATAGATTTAACTTTAATACAGTTTGGGTTTAAATTTTACCTTTCTATCAACAATCTATTACTAATTTGAAGGATTTAAAAATAAACAAATTAAATGTCATTAGTTGTTCTTTAACTAGCTCAGATTTAGCTTTAAATGAATATATGTACATATATGAAGATAATTATTTTAAATAATGTTTTGCTCAAAAAAAAACAAAAAAAATTATTTTAAATAATGAAAAAGTTTGGTCAGTTAAAAAAGAAAAGTCAGGTCAGCTGTAGGACTAGTTTGGGTCTTTTGGATTTGAATTAGATTTAATAGATTCACTTTATTAAAGTTGATAAACACTTTAAAACTAAAAATTGTCAAAATGCATTAACAAGAAAGAAAAAGAAAGGCAATAAAAGAAGAAAACAAAATCTAAAAAAGCCATGACCGTCCCTCTCATTGTCTTTTAAAACTGAAAAAAATAAAATAATAATATAAAAGAAAGAAAAGAGAAAAAAAAGAGGGTCAATATCAACATGCAAGTGTGAATAGAGAGAGCCTCTTCATCTCATCAGTTACCCCAAACTAGGGTTTTTCATCTTCGTCTTCCCCACACCACGCTCTGAAAGAGAATAAGAGAGAGAAACACACACACACACAAAAAAAGAAAGAAAAAACCCATAAATTCTTAAGAGAGAGAGAGACTGAGAACGAAGAGCAAAGGAGAGAGAAGTTGAAAAAGATTTCCGCTTTCGTTCTCTTTCTCTCTCCTCCATTTCAGTATTAAAAACTCCCTTGATTTTCTGGGTTTCTTCTTCTTCTTCTTCTTCTTCTTCTTCATTTTTAGTTTTTTTTTTTTTTTTTTTAAATTTCTTCCCTCTTTTGTTATCCTTGTGATTCAGTACTCTCGATCCACTCATGCCTTTTTCGTGAAAAGTATCCATCTTAATTCCCTGGGAGTTTGTCATAATAAGACACAAATCAAATCTGATTAGTTTCTGTGTGTTTTAGAGTTTTGATGAACTTCGGTAGTCTCTTCGATAATACACCTGGTGGTGGCTCCGCCGGAGGAAGACTCCTCTCCGGTTTAAGTTATGGCAACCACACCGCCGCAACTAACGTCTTACCCGGCGGTGCTATGGCTCAAGCGGCGGCGGCTAGCCTCTTCTCTCCTCCTCTTACGAAATCTGTATACGCTTCTTCTGGCCTTTCTCTAGCCCTCGTACGACGTCGTCTCATCTTCTAATTCATATGTTTATTTTTTTTTTTTTTCATAGAAAAAAAGAAAAACCTAATTTTCGTTTTATTTTGGGACAGGAGCAACCGGAGAGAGGAACAAACCGTGGAGAAGCATCGATGAGGAACAATAACGTCGGAGGCGATAATTTCGATGGGAGTGTGAACAGAAGGAGCCGAGAAGAGGAACATGAGAGCAGATCTGGTAGTGATAACGTCGAAGGTATCTCCGGTGAAGATCAAGACGCCGCCGATAAGCCTCCTAGGAAGAAACGTTATCACCGACACACTCCTCAACAAATCCAAGAGCTTGAATCGTAATTTATTATCTCTTCTCTCTCTCTCTCTCCCTTGGATTCATATTATTATTCTTTTTCATTCGATCTAATTAGTTTCTAAGTTTTTCTTTTCTTTCAGTATGTTCAAAGAGTGTCCACATCCAGACGAGAAACAACGATTGGAACTAAGTAAGAGACTTAGCTTGGAGACAAGACAAGTCAAGTTCTGGTTCCAGAATCGTCGGACTCAGATGAAGGTATGTGATTCTCCCTAAATCACTACATCTTTATTTTTTTTTTCAAAATTAATTATAAAATCTTGTTGATCAAATCGTGCGCAGACTCAATTAGAGAGGCACGAGAACGCATTATTGAGACAAGAGAACGATAAGCTAAGAGCTGAGAACATGTCGATTCGTGAAGCAATGAGGAATCCAATCTGCACCAATTGTGGTGGACCTGCCATGCTCGGCGATGTCTCTCTTGAAGAACACCATCTTCGTATTGAAAACGCTCGTTTAAAAGACGAGCTCGATCGCGTCTGTAACCTCACCGGTAAATTCCTCGGCCACCACCACCACCATCACTTCAACTCCTCCCTCGAACTCGCTGTCGGCACTAACAATGGTGGAAATTTCGCTTTCCCTCCTGATTTCGGCGGTGGTGGTGGTGGTTGCTTACCACCGCAGCAGCAGCCGACGGGGATTAATGGGATTGATCAGAAGTCAGTTTTGCTGGAGCTGGCTTTGACCGCCATGGATGAGTTAGTGAAGCTCGCTCATAGTGAGGAACCTTTATGGGTCAAAAGCTTAGACGGCGAGAGAGATGAACTTAACCAAGATGAGTACATGAGAACATTTTCCTCCACTAAACCAACCGGTTTAGCAACCGAAGCTTCTAGAACCTCCGGTATGGTTATCATCAATAGCGTAGCTCTCGTCGAGACCTTAATGGACTCCGTAAGTCTTCACTTTACGTTTTTTTAAATTTCCTACATATATTTTGTTTTTGTTTTTTTTATTTAGTATTATAAATTTTTCTAACAGAATCGGTGGACGGAGATGTTTCCGTGTAACGTCGCAAGAGCCACAACCACCGACGTTATCTCCGGCGGGATGGCCGGAACAATAAACGGTGCACTTCAACTGGTAACCCAAAAACCTCTCAATCAGTCACACTCCGGTTTAATATCTGATTTTTGTTTTACCAAACCGGTTGAATCTATTACGTACAGATGAATGCGGAGTTACAAGTTTTATCTCCGTTGGTTCCGGTTCGCAATGTCAATTTTCTCCGGTTCTGCAAACAGCACGCGGAGGGTGTGTGGGCGGTGGTGGATGTATCAATTGATCCCGTCCGCGAAAATTCCGGTGGCTCTCCGGTAATCCGGCGACTACCATCAGGCTGTGTAGTGCAGGATATGTCCAATGGATACTCTAAGGTAACTCTTTTAATTTAACCCAAAGCGTTACATAATAATAATAATAATTAATTAATTATAGACATATTGGAATCTTTTGTTCTAAAAATGTTTATTATTGTTTTTGAAAAATTCGATAAAAGTGAAGAAAATTAGGATCTCTAGGTTTTTAATTGGGTGATCACTAGACGAAGAAGCTCAAGCATCAATGAGTCTTGTTTTTTAGCCATTACTCGCTGCACCCACTTCACTGTCACTCTCAATTTTTTACTATAATCTTACCTCTCAAATTTCTTTTATACAAATTTGATCTTTCCAGAGTTTTTTTGTTTGGCCTCCGTTTTATTTTCCATTGTTTCTCTCCTAAATTTGTAATTGCTCTTCCTCTCAAACGTTATTATTTTTATACTATAATTTAATATGATTTTATGTCAGAATAGGAAAAGAAAATTATACTATTTGAATAGGCTTTTTCTTCCTCGAATTTTGATCCCCGAACCTTCCGAGATTGCTGAAATTTTATGGATCCGGATGCTTCTCTCTCTGTCGGATTCTCTGGATTAGATTTCAAGTTTTCGACAACTGGGTCTGTCTCCAAAATCGAAATCCTCCTTATTAGTTTATTTAAATATTTTTTTTTTTGGTCGAACAAATATTTATTTGCTCTCTATTCCATGAAGCATCTGTCCAAAGTTATTTGTGCGCATTTTGGAAAGAACACATTAATTTCATATGCATGCATGGAAAAAAGCTTCTAATCATCGTTTTAATAAATCAATTTTCATGTTTCTATTCCGATCTTCCATGCTGCCTCGTATATCCCGTCTCTATCATCTACAAATAATATAGTACTACAAATAATATAGTACAAATAATATAGTACTATATATTTATTATCTTGAATTTTATCGTATAATCTTCCATTAAAAATTAACATATTAGACCGGTTTGGTTGGTTTGCTTGCTGATATGCTGAACCAGGATTTGGTTTCGGATTGTGCAGGTCACGTGGGTGGAGCATGCAGAATACGACGAGAACCAAATCCACCAGCTGTACAGGCCATTGCTACGGTCAGGCCTCGGTTTTGGCTCGCAAAGATGGCTCGCTACACTTCAGAGACAGTGCGAGTGTCTGGCGATCCTCATGTCCTCTTCCGTTACATCTCACGACAACACATGTCCGTTTCTTACACTTCTCAATATATAATCTCTGGCTACAAAACTTTTAACGATATTATTATATGAATAAAATACAGCTATAACGCCTGGTGGTCGGAAAAGCATGCTGAAGTTAGCTCAACGTATGACGTTCAACTTCTGCTCGGGCATCTCTGCGCCGTCAGTCCACAGTTGGAGCAAGCTCACTGTCGGAAATGTGGACCCTGACGTTCGAGTTATGACCCGTAAGAGTGTGGACGACCCAGGCGAGCCTCCGGGTATTGTTTTGAGCGCAGCCACGTCTGTGTGGATTCCTGCTTCGCCACAGCGTCTATTTGATTTCTTGCGGAACGAACGGATGAGATGCGAATGGGATATTCTATCCAACGGTGGTCCCATGCAGGAGATGGCCCACATTGCCAAAGGTCAAGATCAAGGCGTCTCTCTGCTCCGCTCCAATGTAAGTTTTTCATATCATGCACTCCCGATTTAACATTGCTTTTTTGACCGGTTAGTTGATCTTGGTTCGGTCACACAGGTCCATACAATAGGGTTTCCGGCTTAGCTAATAAGGTGTGTGTGTGTGTGTGGTTGGTTCGGTATTTTGTGGGGAAGATGGATTAGGTGATTGTGACGTTTTTGTCCCTGGGGGTTATGGTGGTATGACGGACAAAAGAGTGGATTGGGAAAGGACAATTTAGGAATTTGGGTGGTATCATAAGACGACACTAGAATTTTAGTTTATATATTTGTTTATTAGGAGTAGAAAACAAAAGTGCCACAGCTTTTGTAAGGGTTTCAAAAGTCAAAATGAAATAGGACAGTTTCGACCTTTACTTCTTCTGTATTTTTTGACTTTTCACCATTTCCGTTTTTTGTTTGTTGGTTATCTGGAAAGTTATTTTGACTTGCTTTTCTTTTCATCCTGAAGCGTTACTGTTTGGTCAGTGTGGCAATTCTCGTAAAATAAACACTTGAGCTAAGGGTTAATTCGGTTTTTTATCAACTCTACAGGCAATGAACGCAAATCAGAGCAGTATGCTAATTCTTCAGGAGACATGCATAGACGCATCTGGAGCGCTTGTAGTCTACGCGCCTGTTGACATCCCCGCAATGCATGTGGTGATGAACGGTGGTGATTCATCCTACGTGGCTCTCCTTCCGTCCGGTTTTGCTGTTCTCCCTGACGGAGGCATGGATGGTGGCTCCGGTGACGGTGAACAGCGACCCGTTGGTGGTGGATCCCTCTTGACGGTAGCGTTTCAAATCCTTGTTAACAATCTTCCGACCGCAAAACTCACAGTTGAGTCGGTCGAGACTGTTAACAATTTAATATCATGCACCGTTCAGAAGATTCGAGCCGCTTTACATTGCGAAAGCTAAACCCTCTAGCTAGGTGGCGCGTGTGTTTTTTTTTTTTTTAAATTGAATTTGTGAATGTTAAGTTTATGGTCTTGTACTTTGGGAGGGGGTGTCGAGTCAAGAACGAACCGCGCGAGTGGCGAAATCCAACTCCTTTGTCACCGTGATGGGACCATGAGGATCAGGTCCGATCACGGTGGAGGAGTTGGTGGTTCGGGTATTGACTGGGGTTGGAAACCCCCTTTATCCTTTTGTTTGTTTGTTTTCTGGTATTATTATATTGTAAAACTCATGTATCGCGATTGAGCCACACGCGGGGGATGTGTTGTGGTTACGAAACGCGAACTAGTTATATCATATGGGGTTGAACTTGGATGGATCTGTTTCGTTTCAAGTTAAAAGCTGTCTCGTGGAGCATTAAATGTATTTGCAGGCATATTCATTTAATGCAATCCCTGTCTCCTTCCTTTGCATGATATGGGGCTTACGTATTCCGCCATTTTCGTTGCGCCATGTCATACCATGACAGACTGGTGCTAGAACCAGACGTTACGGCGTCGTTTTCTCCGTTCTGTTTGTTTGTTTTTCTTCTTTCTCTTTCTCCAATTGCTATGTTCCCTTGGTTTTTTCAGTACGCAGAAACCAGTAAATTTCAATCGACAATAGAAAAAGATTTACAGCGTGGACAGCTGTGCAGTGATGGGCCTTATTTTAAAGCCTACTAGCATACCATGGCCCGGCCAATTATGGCTATATTGATTGGGCCTTCAATAATTTTATTTGGTTGGACCATTCTATTTTTATCTAATGGCCCCATTATTATTTTTTCCGTTTGCTAAGGGCTTAAGTTGCTACGGTTCTGATAAATCTAAGCCCAAAAGGAATTAGGTCAAAGCAGTTATGAGATTTTGAATTTTGGAGATGCCAATAACAATAAGAGACACTTGCCCCATTACTTAGATATAGCTAACCCCATTACTTATTTTATTACCTTTCTAAATCGAATAGTTAGCTTATTATCTATTGGAACAAATATATACTTGATAAGTTTGAGCTTTTGTAGATTTTCTCTACTTCAAACCAATATATGCCTAATAGGATGATGGATGTTTATACTACTGTATAGAGTTGAGTTAATTGTTTAAAATTTGAAAGATATTACTCCCTCTGTTTCAAAATGTAAGATGTTTTAAAATTTTCACACATATTAAGAAATCATATTTAAAATGCATTATTTTTTGTGATTTACAATTTTCAACAACTCTAAACCAATAGTATTTAGTTATCTTTCTTGAATTCAATAATTTGTCATTAATTATACATAGAAAATAGAGAACATCTTATATTTTGAAACAAAAAAAAAATTCTAAAACATCTTACATTTTGAAACAGAGGGAGTATTAAATGTCTAAAAACAGTAAGAAAGTATAGAAAATCAGCAGCAAAAGAGGGAAGTGGTCAAAGTTGGTCAAATGATCGACACACCCGCAAATTCCGCGTGCCTAGATGCAATCATTCAAAAACCCATCCTTGGTAATTCCGGATCCGTAAATAAGACACCAATCCAGGGGTATAATGGTAAACACAAGTGGTCGAAATCAGGCGGATTCATCCTAACCCGTCGGATGAGTTGCTGTGATAAATCAACGGTGAGGAGTCAAGGTTTGACCAAGAGTAGAGAGAGAGAGAACGAGGCTGGCATGATTGGCTTTGGCCACGAGAGAGAGAAAGAGAGCAAAAAGATTCCACCTGGTTGGGTCGGAGAGAGAGAGAGAGAGAGAAACCGAAGAGAAGCTCGAAGAGGACGACGCACAGATTCTTTCTTTTCTTCTTCCCCCAGATTTTATCGTTCGAAGAAGAATCGCTGGGTTTGGATTGGCTCGTCAGTATGCGAATTTGAATATCTGAATCTGTTATTCCCTTTCGCTTTCTCTCTCTCCAAATGAAGCTTTGGTGAAGAAGATTTTGTCGGGTTTTTAGGGTTTCTGAGTTCGTCCTGGTTTGGTTGGTGGCTAAGCAAAGATGAACGTGATGCGTCGTCTCAAGAGCATTGCTTCCGGTCGGACCTCGATTTCTTCGGATCCTGTAAGTAGCCATTTTTATTTGCCCTGCCTACCTTTCAATATCAGATTGATTTCAATTTTTCTGATTTTGCAGGAAAATGTCTTTCCTTTTTTTTTTCATTGCATCCACATATGACGGATTGATGTCGTTTATAGTATGTTACAAGTCAAATTTAAGTTTGCGAGGCTTTTAGATCTTAGTTTAGTTATCCTAATGCTGGTAGAGAAGTAGATGCATATGTTTTTCGTACGACTTGATTATCTCTGCTGTTCTATTGGTTGTTATGTATGACTACTGTGCTCTTAATTGATGATAGAATCACATATGTTGACCTGACCACTTTCATGTTTTGGTGTTTGTTTCTCATATTTTTAGGGTGGGGACTATGGGCTGAAGAGAGCCAAGCTGGATCAAGAGAGCGACAACTTGTGTGTTGATCCTATGCAAGTTGACCAGAATAGTGCTTGTTTTGAGATGAACACTGACATTTTGTCTCAAGAAAGTGTTGCTGGAACGTCAAATGCGCATGCTGTATCAGAAAAAACCGTGGACGATCAGCTTCCGGAGGTTATGATCGAAATGAGAATTAAAGACGACCGAAATGCTAACCGCGAGGAGAAGGTGAGTTCTTTTACTTGAATCTTATTATTTATCTGGCTTCTCATTATATATCATCCTGATCGCCATTAGCCACTGTTCACATCTCCTTTGGCTTATGCAGGAAATGGAAACAACTATTGTAAACGGCAGTGGGACCGAAACGGGACAAGTTATTACAACAACAGTCGGGGGTAGAGACGGAAAGCCAAAGCAGGTGATTGCCATTGTTTGAGAAAAGCTTCTAACTATGATACTCATTTCTTCTTTGAAAAGATGGTTTCTCTGTTCACTTCTTTTCTTCTCTGTACATTCATTTGGATGGATCCTTACTTTATTTTTCTTTACTTGTTTCAGACAATCTCATACATGGCCCAGCGAGTGGTTGGAACTGGCTCATTTGGAGTTGTGTTCCAGGTAGGTCGAAATCCTTAGCAGGAACAAAATTAATCTTTTGTTCTTTTCAGAATTTGACTTGCTGTCTGATTTTTGAATAGGCCAAGTGCCTAGAAACGGGTGAACAAGTTGCAATTAAGAAGGTTCTGCAGGATAAAAGATACAAGAATAGAGAACTTCAGATAATGCGCTTGCAAGACCATCCTAACGTTGTGAGACTGAGGCATTCTTTCTTTTCAACTACTGACAAGGATGAGCTGTATCTCAATCTTGTCCTAGAGTATGTTCCCGAAACTGTATACAGAGCATCAAAGCACTATACCAAAATGAATCAGCATATGCCAATTATCTTTGTTCAGCTCTACACTTATCAGGCAAGTTTTTTTAGCTCTTCGATTAATCCTTTCTGGTAATCTGTGTAGCATAAAGCTTCAGATACATGGAAATTTATAATTTCGCCTATGTTGATTTTGGCTTTTCTGTTGCTTTGTTGCATATCAGATCTGCCGTGCGCTGAACTACTTACATCGCGTGGTTGGGGTGTGTCACCGTGACATCAAGCCACAAAATCTACTGGTATAGTGGAAATTCTTTTCTGCTTAAAGGTGTAAGCTGTATGAAAGGATAATACATTGATTCTCTTATGATGTGGCTTTCATAGGTCAATCCCCAAACTCATCAACTAAAAATTTGCGATTTTGGAAGCGCAAAGATGTTGGTATGTTTGTTTTAATTTGTTAAAGTGTTCGGGGAAATGGGTTATCATTTGAACAATGATGGCTAACACTCTTTTGCGTCTTCAGGTGCCAGGTGAACCTAACATATCCTATATATGCTCCCGGTACTACAGGGCCCCAGAACTTATATTTGGGGCAACAGAGTATACCAATGCCATTGATATGTGGTCCGGCGGTTGTGTTATGGCAGAACTTTTACTCGGCCAAGTGAGTTTTATATATTGTAAAGTTTAGGTTATGGTGAACTGTGTTTTTAATTTATTTTTGATTGATTAGTTACATTGTAACTTTGAAATCCCATTTAATCTGATTTGAACTGTTGGTATTCTACCTGTAGCCACTGTTTCCCGGGGAAAGTGGCATTGATCAGCTGGTGGAGATAATTAAGGTACTTATGATCATCCCTGGTTTTGTTTCATCTCTTGTCTATATTTCATGTTTACTGTCTTACTCATCCGTACATCTACCAGATTCTTGGGACGCCTACAAGAGAAGAAATACGGTGTATGAATCCCAATTACACAGAGTTCAAGTTTCCTCAAATCAAAGCTCACCCGTGGCACAAGGTTTGTGAAATAATTGCAGGTGCCTCTTTGGTGCATGTGCATGTTCAAATGAAATCTAATGTAGCACATAACTCTTCAGATTTTCCACAAGCGAATGCCACCTGAAGCAGTAGACCTTGTCTCAAGACTCCTCCAGTATTCACCAAACCTTCGTTGCACTGCTGTAAGACTAAAACCTTTTAGACACCACAAAACTATATAAGTCTGATTTAGAATCTTCTAACTTAAATTCGACGTACAATACCCTTTTTCCATTTGTTTAGTTGGAAGCTTGTGCACACCCCTTCTTCGATGACTTACGGAACCCGAATGTTTCACTGCCAAATGGAAGAGCACTGCCTCCATTGTTTAACTTCACTGCACAAGGTCAGCGCATGAAATATCTTTACCTTGTCTTTATCTAAACAAAAATTGTGAAGTAATTATCAGCCAGCTTTGTTGAGAATCACAATCATATGTGAAGGGTAGAAATTGGAGCAGAATAAAATAAATGTTTGATGGATTGGGTTTACATTTGGTTCGATCTCATTGATTTGTTGCCATGTATTTGAATGTTCAGAACTTGCGGGTGCATCAACAGAGCTGCGACAGCGTCTAATTCCAGCGCATTGCCAGGGGATGGGAAGTAGCTCTTAGGATCATTTATAGTGTCCAAATCCAGCTTTCTTTCTCTCCATCTATTTACTGCAAGTGTGTACATCAATTTTGAACCACTTCTGCTTCCAAGCTTTGTGGCCGACCGGAGGAGAGTCTGGAAATCTGCACGCCGGGACCCGAGGAGATGTGAAATAACTGGGTTCATGGAGCTTCCTTCTTCTCACAATTATTTGCTCTCTCCTTTTTATTTTTGCCACCTTCACTTTCATTTTTTTTGTATTTTGGTTGTTTTTTTCACAAATCTGACCCCCTTATATGTTTGGTGTATCATTATAATATGTTTGTAATCCATCAACATCATTTTCCTTGCCGTAATATCGCAAGCTTTTTATTTTTGCCACCTTCACTTTCATTTTTTTGTATTTTGGTTATTTTTCTGTATTTTCAAATCACAATCCTGTCTTGCAGTAAAGAGCAAACACTCTTCGCAGTTATTTTGGAAGACGTCGTAGTTACCAAATCCGTTCTGGAGAAGGTGCATTGCTCTATGGATGACTGTTTGAAGCGGGTCAGATGGAGCGGTTGTGCAGGTGCCACCGCGGAATCTGGAGAGGAAAAGCGATGAGCTGACTCCATATTTGAAACGGTAGAGAGAACCCTTCTTGAGGAAGCAGTCAAGGCAAGAAAGTACTACTCCACTCTTTGGTTGTTTGTATCCACAGTCAGGAAATGTAGGACAAAGAGCTTCTGAAGAAGCATTAAGCTCTGAACCTAAAGAAGACGAAGACGAAGAAGAAGAAGAAGCGAGTGTAGGAGAGATCAAGGTGTGCTCAGGTTTGAAATGAACCACTTTGCAACCACCAACAAATACGCCTACAAATGTGGAAAATTCAGAAGAAAACAAAATGGTTTCTTTAGTTGAATTGTCAACAAATGCAATCAAACTCTATTTGCTATCACCATTGATTATAGAAGCTGAAGTCAACATCACTAAGATTGAAACTAGACAATACAAAAGAGAACCTTCAAAGATCAGTTTCAATAAAGTCAATAACTTTGGCGAGGAATATCAATTTCACCAATTCCAAGGAGAGAGATTTTGACAAAATCAAAGACTTAATCGCCGTATAGAAACCAAACGACAGTGATTTTTCTTCTTCTGTGCAATGGATAAAGAGAAACCAAAATTGAGGAAATTTCAATTGATAATGAAATCAAACAATACCAAAAAAAGGAAGAATCAAAGTACCGTGGTGAGAGTAGGCGAAGACGGCACGGTAAGTGTAGATGTGATCTCCAGGTTTAAGCTCATCTCTCTCAACCTTGTTCGTCAGAAGACCCATTGCTTCGTCTCAAAAAGCCTTCTCCTTTGCTTCTGGAAATTGCCAGTAGAAGGAGATTCTGACGTCAGCGGCGGAGATATGATTTGGCGATCAAAAACCCAAGGAGCTGTTGAACTAAATCCGTAACGGAATCTTTTGACGGCGTTAACTGTTAGATGACGACGAACGCTATGGAGGGTAATAGGGTAACTTGAGCACGCGTGTAAAATGGGCTTTTGTAACGAAGGTTGTCCCCGGAATCTTATTCTTCCTTCCTTTGTGTATTGGGCTAAAGAGAATCCGTTCTACAGCCCAAACATCAAATGGCACTTCTTTTTTTTTTTTTTTTTTTGACATCACATCAAATGGTACTTAAATCATTGACATCTTGTTGTGTTTGTCAACCTCTTGTTATTAAACTCATTGTCATCTATTACGTAATTGATAAATATGTACATATCACCAATAAACAAGTTTTCTAATCGGCAAAAGGGAATATAAATTGGAGTTATACATAGTCAATAATTGTAAACTTAATTATTATAAAGCTATCTTGGTTAATGAGTTTGTTAGAGAGACGTGAGTATATAATACTCATAAGATAAACATGAAGAGCGTAGTGGAGGAGGTAGAGCAAGGCAATAATGGAAGAAACTTCGAGGAACTTGGCTTTTTGTTGTAACCAACAAATCGGATATAACAATTAGGGGGTGTTATTGGTTTGTGATTTAAATAGAGTTTTAGTGACTTTAATTGTTGTGTAGAATCTGTTGTTATTCAATCAAGATTTTGTTAAACTCTCTTAAAGTTTGGTGTTATTAGTTTGTGATTTGACTGAAATTTTTCTGCAGGCATTTAACAAACGGTTTCTCACTTGCGAAAGAACAAGAAAAAAAAGAAACCTTTTTGAGTAAAGCTTTTGAATCAATGGAGGAGGAGAAGTCGTTTTCGGCGTGGTCGTGGTCCGTTGAGCAATGTCTAAAGAGTACAAGACAAGACTAGACAAGGGTTTAAGCAGCGAAGATGTCCAAATCCGCCGTCAAAAGTACGGTTACAACGAGCTCGCTAAGGAGAAAGGCAAGCCCTTATGGCATCTTGTATTGGAACAGTTCGACGATACGCTTGTCAAGATTCTTCTCGGCGCTGCGTTTATCTCTTTCGTTTTAGAGTTTCTAGGAGAAAGCGAGGAACATGGCTCAGGTTCAGGGTTCGAGGCCTTTGTTGAGCCGTTTGTGATTGTTTTGATTCTGATTTTAAACGCTGTGGTTGGTGTATGGCAAGAGAGCAATGCAGAGAAAGCACTTGAGGCTCTTAAAGAGATGCAATGTGAATCTGCAAAGGTTTTGAGAGATGGAACTGTGTTGCCGAATCTGCCTGCTAGAGAGCTTGTTCCTGGGGATATAGTGGAGTTAAATGTAGGAGATAAAGTCCCTGCTGATATGAGAGTTTCCGGTTTGAAGACCTCGACTTTAAGAGTCGAGCAAAGCTCGTTAACGGGAGAGGCAATGCCGGTTTTGAAAGGAGCGAATCTAGTAGCCACGGATGACTGTGAATTGCAAGGGAAAGAGAATATGGTTTTCGCAGGAACAACCGTTGTTAACGGAAGCTGTGTTTGCATTGTGACAAGTATCGGTATGGATACGGAAATTGGGAAAATCCAGAGACAGATTCACGAGGCGTCGCTTGAAGAGAGCGAGACGCCATTAAAGAAGAAGCTAGATGAGTTTGGGAGTAGATTGACTACAGCTATCTGCATTGTCTGTGTTCTTGTGTGGATTATTAACTACAAGAACTTTGTTTCTTGGGATGTTGTGGATGGCTATAAACCTGTAAATATCAGGTTTTCGTTTGAGAAATGCACTTACTACTTCAAAATCGCGGTTGCTCTCGCTGTGGCAGCGATTCCCGAGGGTTTACCTGCGGTGATTACGACATGTTTAGCTTTAGGGACGAGGAAAATGGCGCAGAAGAACGCCATAGTGAGGAAGCTTCCGAGTGTAGAGACACTTGGATGCACCACTGTGATCTGTTCAGACAAAACCGGGACTTTAACAACAAACCAAATGTCTGCAACCGAATTCTTCACATTAGGCGGTGAAACAACAACTACTCGAGTCTTTTCAGTTGATGGCACGACTTATGATCCTAAAGATGGTGGAATTGTGGATTGGGGAAGCTACAATATGGATGCTAACTTACAAGCTGTTGCTGAGATATGTTCAATTTGTAATGATGCTGGAGTTTTCTATGAAGGAAAGTTGTTTAGAGCAACAGGTTTACCTACAGAAGCCGCCTTGAAAGTTCTTGTTGAGAAGATGGGTATTCCGGATAAGAAGAACGGTGAGAACATTGAGGAAGTTGCAAACTTTTCAGACAATGGTAGCTCAGTGAAGCTAGGTAAGTTTTGTTTTCTTTATTCATTTTCCGTGATTCGCCTTGTTGTTGTTTGATCTTTTCTCCATTCTTGATGCATCAGCTTGTTGCGATTGGTGGAACAAAAGATCGAAAAAGGTAGCCACATTGGAGTTTGATCGCGTCCGTAAGTCCATGAGTGTTATTGTGCGTGAACCAAATCGACAAAGTCGGCTTCTCGTTAAGGTAAAACACCATTTTTTTCTTCCCTTGCTTTGAGTTTTAAAACGTTTTGTGAATCTTCCTGTTTTTTTTTTGTTTTCAGGGTGCAGCTGAGAGTATACTTGAAAGAAGTTGTTTTGCACAGCTCGCTGATGGATCTCTTGTCCCTCTGGATGAATCTAGCAGAGAAGTAATCCTCAAGAAACATTCTGAAATGACTTCAAAAGGATTAAGATGTTTAGGATTGGCTTACAAAGACGACTTAGGAGAGTTTTCTGATTACTCTTCTGAAGAACATCCTTCACACAAGAAGCTTTTAGACCCTGGCTGCTACTCGAACATCGAAACAAATCTAATCTTCGTTGGAGTTGTTGGTCTTAGAGATCCTCCGCGTGAAGAAGTTGGAAGAGCAATTGAAGATTGCAGAGACGCTGGGATCAGAGTAATGGTGATAACTGGAGATAACAAATCAACAGCTGAAGCTATTTGTTGCGAGATTAGATTGTTTTCGGAGAATGAAGATCTTTCGCAGAGTAGCTTCACCGGTAAAGAGTTTATGTCTCTTCCAGCTTCACGGAGATCCGAAATTCTGTCAAAATCTGGAGGGAAAGTCTTCTCTCGAGCTGAGCCAAGGCACAAGCAAGAAATCGTTAGGATGCTTAAGGATATGGGAGAAATCGTTGCAATGACAGGTGATGGTGTGAATGATGCTCCTGCTTTGAAACTTGCTGACATTGGAATCGCCATGGGAATCACTGGAACTGAGGTAAAGATATTAACTAACTTAACTGTAAAACAATCTTTCATAAAGACTCAAACTGAAGTAAGATATTAACTAACTTAACTGTAAAACAATCTTTCATAAAGACTCAAGATTAATGTATGATGTTGTACATTTTCAGGTAGCTAAAGAAGCTTCGGATATGGTTCTTGCAGATGATAATTTCAGTACTATCGTTTCAGCGGTAGCAGAGGGTCGGTCCATTTATAACAATATGAAAGCTTTTATCAGGTAAATGAAGCCTTACATTAGATTAGATCATACACTTGTAACATTTGTTTCTCTTTAAATTATACTCATCTTGTGGAAGTAAATGATTTCATTTTTAGGTATATGATATCATCAAACGTTGGAGAAGTAATCTCCATCTTCTTAACCGCGGCATTGGGGATACCGGAATGTATGATACCTGTTCAGCTTCTTTGGGTTAATCTTGTAACTGATGGTCCACCCGCTACAGCTTTAGGCTTCAATCCAGCTGATATTGATATCATGAAGAAACCACCCCGCAAAAGCGATGACTGCCTCATCGATTCATGGGTTCTTATTCGATATCTAGTGATTGGTTCTTATGTTGGAGTTGCTACCGTTGGAATCTTTGTCTTGTGGTACACACAAGCTTCTTTCCTTGGGATTAGCCTGATCACAGACGGACACACATTGGTCAGTTTTAATCAGCTTCAGAACTGGTCAGAGTGTTCTTCGTGGGGAACCAATTTCACTGCGACTCCTTACACAATGGCAGGTGGTCTTAGGACAATCTCGTTTGAGAACAATCCTTGTGATTACTTCACTTTAGGAAAAGTCAAGCCGATGACTTTATCACTCTCTGTTCTTGTGGCAATTGAGATGTTCAATTCGTTGAACGCTTTGTCTGAAGACAACAGTCTCTTGACGATGCCACCATGGAGAAACCCGTGGCTTCTTGTGGCTATGACTGTCTCCTTTGGGCTTCACTGTGTCATCCTTTACATTCCTTTCTTAGCTAATGTGTTTGGGATTGTGCCTTTTGAGTTTCAGGGAATGGTTTGTGGTTATTCTCGTTTCCTTCCCTGTCATTCTAATCGATGAAGCTCTCAAGTTCATTGGAAGATACAGAAGGACAAGAATCAACAAGAAGATCAAGACTATGTAAAGTCTGATCAGCACCAAACACAAAAGACTGTAATTTTTTCCTTACAAGCTTTTGTCTCATTAAGAAACCTCAACCAAACACTGTAGTAACCTGTTGTTTTTTAATTCTTTGTCGAAGAAAATATCAAACTTATTTTATATAATCTCTTTTACAATCTCTTATTTTTTTTGGGTCACAATTTATAGTGATATTAATATTTATAGTACAAATTAATAAATATTAATTTATAGAGTTTTATTTCAATTATTAGTTTTTTTAAAATATGATTTAAAATAATTTGATATAAATAAAATTAATGTTTTAGATATTATAAATATTTTTAGTTTGGATTTGAAAGTTAAATGTTTAGAAGAAAAAAACAAATTTTATTGATAGTATTATAGTTTATAACAAAGACAATAGATGAATTCACTTATATAAATGATATACATAAATTTAAATTATTTATTAGTGATTGTAGTTTTTGTATTTGAACGATTTCTGTACGACTATCAAAATAAAAATTATGTATATTCAGAATTGGAAAAATTCAATAAAGTTTTTGGCTATTTTATGAAAAATTATAGACAATGCTATAATAAGATAATTTGAAAACACAATATTTTATATCATAAAAATTAGTTATGTGTTTTAACAAAAATTCATTGAAAAAAGAGAGCGAGAGATGGGGATCAAATCGGTGAGAAGAAGAAATTAGTGATGGAAGATCATGAGCGTGGTGAGGGACAAGTATTTCTAAGCGGCGAATTTTTTTAAGGATTTCTAAGCGGCGAATGTGAGCCTAGAAAACTCAACTCTCATATCATCAGTGAGGATAAAACTCTTTTCCGGACTGACAAAAATTTCAGATATAGGAACATCTTCCTCCTTTACCTCTTTATCCATCTTTGTAGCACAAAAGAGGCAAGGTGAGTTTGAGGTGCCAGTGCCAAGTGTGAAAGAGTAGCTACGAGAGCAAGCCGTAGACCCAGATGGACATGCGTAATACTTCACTAGTCCCTTGCTGCCGTTATCAATCTTCCTCATCAGCTTTCTGCAACTATCAAATTTTCTGTAGATCGGATGCTCAAGTAGTAGTTTCCGCGATTTGTTATAGAAGTCCTCTTCCGGCAAACATTGAACACTGCGGTAGAGGTTAAGGAAGCAACCCAATGGAGTTCTTTCAGTCTCTTCATCTTTCCCCAAGAGCAAGAGCTTTGAAATCGTGCCTAGTGGAAGCGCCAGGAAGCTCAGGAGAACATCAATGAAATCCTTCCCTGCAGATTAACGTTAAAACATCTATATTTATTTAAGACATGCGCACCAATACTAAATGAAGATTCTACTGCCACTGAAGTTATAGGAATACTCAACATCACAAGTCATACGAACTAACTCACCATAACGTTGTGTTTGATCCTTCCACCATTCTAAAACATCCATGTCTTCATAAAATGTCAATTCCAACCTATCGTCTTCTAAATACACAGTCAATTTAGACTTCACTTCTTCCAAAATAGTGCATTTTTCATATGATTCCAAAATATTTAAGGGTTTTTCGGGCCGGCCCGACCGGGCCAGACTGATCCGTGGGCTTTAGCCCTAATTGACATGCCTAATCATTAAATAGATATATATATATATATATATATAACTAATATTTACGCGAGATGGAACCGAGATTTACCGGCAACGGCGGCAGAATCTGGCAAAGCCACGCAAGGAGAATGTAGCGGCAGAGTCAAAAGTCTAGAAATTTGAACAGGAATTTGAAGATAGATTTTTATTTAACTTTCTTTATTTCAAGACTTCTAATGGTTATGGCCAATTAATACAACAATTGATTTGAATAATCGACCAACTTTTGGTATGGAACCACAAAACCCCTTTCACTGTGGAATGTCTCTCACCCAAATTACTCAAGACAGAGTTCATACATGGGGATTGATGTGACCTATGGAGGATTCAAAAGACATAAAATCTCTTTTTGGTTTCTGCAATAAAGGGTTTTTTTAGTACATAAAGTTTCTTCAGGAAATGGATTTCAAAGCCAATAAAGGAAGTGACTCCTTCAATTCAATGCCCATTAAAAGAGGCACAAGAAGAGCAAAACACCTCACACAACCCAAACATCTCTCGAGAAGAAGAGGGTCTCATTTGGCTTCACTCTTGCGTGTTTTCCCATCATTGTGCTCATAAGATTCAAACCCCTTTTACTTGGTAAGATGTTCTTTCATCTTTCCCAAAAGACAATCTTTAAACACTATATATGTTACTTCACTCGAGAACCTGAATTCCTCTTTGCTTCAAGGTTCGAGCCCTCTTTGAGTGCGATTTGAGATTCCTTCTCCATTCCTAGGAAAGCAAGGGAAGTAGACTGCAGATATGACGCGACGTGCCACACAGGAGAGATGACTTGAGCCTGAATTGCATCATCTAAAGCTTCTTTGGGCATGTCACTCATTAAGTAACACAGACTACGGCGAGCACACACTGTTGGAGAGATCATTCCTCCGTCAATAAACTGCCAAAGTTTCATGAAAGGAATCAGGTTAATGCTCTATATGTTCGTATACTTCATTTTAAATGCAAAAAACTGACCTGCGTGTAACACTCAATGGCCTCTCTAAAGTCTTTTTGCCTGAAAGCCACATCACCCTTCTTCTTCGAGTTCAAAGACTCTTGCATCTGGTCTGTCCACATTTGAAACGAGAGCTGCATTGCCAAAACATTGTAATGCAACACCATTAAGTACCAAGAAAGACCACAGACATTATATCTATACAAACCTCTATTTATCACCGCACACTGTTAACTTATTACAGAGCTAAACCACTTATTTTTCCAAGTTAGTTCCAAAAAGGTACCTCATTGGTGACACCCTCGTCGTCTTTGTATCCAAGTTTATCCAAGATCTCAAGCATAGCGGTCAGGTCCCTTCTTGAACAAGCCTCACCAAGAGGCGACAGAGGACAGACTGAACCACTGTGAGGTAGACCCATTAGAACATGAGACGGGACCTGCAGTTTTCAATACAGGGAAACATTTATCTTGAGTAAACAAACAGAAACTCGGTCTTGGTTTTTCTGATGGTTAAGAAAATCAAATGGAACCTCTGTGTCCTTCTGAAGAGGCGTCAAGGCAGTCACCAAAGATTTCGTGTTTGGCCGCTCACGAGCTTCATACTGAAGACAACGAGACGCCAGGCGCACTAGCTCTGTGCCATCGCTGTCAGAAAATTGCCCATCTAGGCAAGAATCTGTTAGTGTCTGAAGATTTCTGTCTCTAATCAGATCAAGGGCCTGCATAAAACAGATTGAAAGAATCAGTTTCACCTCCAAGTACAGCTGCAATCTAGTAAGGAAACAAACTTATTTTGGCTAAAATACTTACATGGCTAGGAGGTATATGTTTTCCGCTTAGAAGATCAAGCAGAAGAGTACCAAAGCTGTATATCACACTCTCTGGAGTAATCCTCCCTGTAAATACACACAAAAAACATAAGGTGCTGTAACTTAATCTCAACTACATGAATCTTGGGAAAAAAACCAATGATGTACCAGTTCGTAGATATTCAGGAGGGGTGAAAGCAAGATTAGTGCTGTAACTTTTTCCGTCCCGACTATTTTTCATCAAGCCAAAAGTAGAAAGTCTTGGATTGCATTCCTTATTAAATGGCCCTTAAGGCGTCAGAGAATGAAGAAATAGCATAGAAACATGGACAGAGATTTCTCAGAAGAGATATAGTTGATTATACATAAATAATAATACCTCATCAAACAAAACCCGGTAAGCATTGAGATCGTGATAAAGAATACGGCCTTTGCTGGTGCAGTATTCAAGAGCTTGGGCTAGATATAAAACAACTCGTAGCCTCATTGTCCATTTCATAGGTTGTGTTTCCCCTGGTTGCATATATAAAAGTACACTTAGATTCTTGAGGCATAACTTCCAAAAATAGCATCACAAGATTACTATTAAATCAAAGGCTATATATAGGAAAAAAGTGAGTCTTACAATGGAAAAGGTGTTTGGCTAGTGTTTCATTGGGCATAAATTCTGCCACAAGTAACCTCTCATCACCTTCACAGCAACATCCAAGTAAATTGGCCATTCTCTCACTCCGCAGCTGACCAACTGACCTCGCTTCCTCCTGCAAGAGGAAGAATATATATATATATATATTCCCAATATAGTAAAGATAAAAAGAGATAAAAACAAAGTCAAGAGTTTGCGGAGATATAAGTGATACCAGGAATTGACGTGCATCAGGCCAGGCCATTCTTGTGAAACGCTTGACTGCAATCTTCTTTTGATTCTCCAATTTGCCTTTATAGACAACATTTGGAGCCTTTTCTCCATGTTCAGATACAATATACTCCACAGCAAAACCAGAAGTAGCCGCCTTAAGCTGTTCTAATGTGTACTCACGGAAATTAGGCACATCAGTGATCTCACTATTCTCTCCATTGTCTGCATCAACACCACCAATCATTAGATCCAAGTAGAAGAAACAGTAATTATTATCTTAGTAAAACTGAAAAGCTCAACTAACCAACATCAGGAGCTTCAAGAACAGCTGTCTTGTGTGATGATTTCCGGCAACAACGACCGAGGCTAGAGCATTGACCTCCCATCTAAACCACAAATGCTCCAAAATATTCCAAGATTCTTGTTTTTTTCAGCCCAATAATTTTGTTTCAATTAGGGGATGTCTCTTGTTAAACCAATGAGCTGCAAATAAGTAATACAGGCCATGATCTTAGCAAATAGAAACTTCCAGAGCCAAAATGAATAAGTGAAGTACCAAGAAGAAATAAAAAAGTTTGAAAAGGAACCGATTTGGTAAAGAAAAAGGTCGTACCTTGTCAACTCGCTGTGACTCTAGTGAGTCAACTCGACCAGTTACAGTAATGATACTGAAGAAAACTCATAATTTGGGAATCGAAGCAGAAACAAACAAAAAAAAAACCCTAATTTCTGCCAATCAAGTGAATGAAAAAGCAGAGAAACCTAGAATCACCAGTAGCTAATACGATTCAAAAACACACAATGTTTTTGGATCCACGAAGTTTGTAATTTAGGATCCTCGATTGCATCAAAACGCTCGAGAGGAGAAAGAAAACAAAACCAGGACAAGCAAATCCACGTGGTTACAATAAATTTAAATTTAAATTATAAATTAATACTAAATAAAAAAAAACCGAAATCGAGACCCCCAGTATCTCAATGGAATCGACATGAACGTATGTGATTCATGTGGAAGTACGCATAAACAATCCGAAATTGTCGAAACCCCCAGGATAATTTTTTAGATATAAAGTAGATCAGATCACAAGTTTATATATATATATATACACACACTGAAGTGTATACGTGCATCTAATTGTATATACACATCTGTAAATTCAGAAAATTGAATTATTATTTTTGAAATGAAACAACCAGACAGAGAAAGAAAGATAGAATAAGCCAAAAATAATTTACCGACAAGTTGATGCAATATTTTAATGGTGAGGGCAAGCCAACAAAGAATCTGGCCATTACTTATACCCAACAAATAAAAAGAAAAAAAAAAAAAACAAAACCTCGATTAATAAATTGTTGTCGTACAGATTTTTGGGTTTTTAATTTCTTTCTGAAAAAATAGCACCGCCTGTTAAAAGCAAGTGGTCTCTCGAGAGAGAGAGAGAGATAATGAGATATGCTTCCCTCTTTCCCGTTAGCTCTCCTGCCGTAATCACTAACGGACTTTTGTCATCAAACAGATTAATCAAGGGACTAAGACAGTGTGATGTGACGTCGTTTCCTTTAAGGCCTTGTTGTGATATAGAAAAAGACCCATGGGCTTTGTTAGATTTTGATTTCAATACAAGGATCTGGTTCAGCTTAAATCAAACCGGGTTTAGGCTGGTTATCGACCAATCAGTAATTCAGCTTTGGAGGCGATGGTTTAGCTTTGGTTGCGAATTGGAACTGGTTTAAGAGTTTGTTAGGATCATCTACTAACCGACTCTGTTTCTCACTCTGTCTCCTCTTCTGTTTTAAAACTCTAATCATATGGTTTTGTTTACAATCGCCATTGTTAATTCGAGGAACGAGTTCATGAATTCAAGAATCTCAGCATATATATACACATATAGATAGATAGTTCAGAGAAGAAGAGCTATATGCATACATGTTTGTTGAATCTCTATCTAGAAGAAGATTCACAGCATAGAGTCGGACTTGGCCGGAAGTCGCCGGAAAAAGTTGACAGGAGCGGAGGGGATGCGGTATCGGAGCTTAGGGTGTCGCATCAAGTAGTAGCCGGAGAGGAGAGCCACAAGTTTAAAAGGGGTAATGTAGAGAGCCATTGCAATGACGAAACAGAATGTCACGAATATTGCGGTGGCGCGTGGATCACGCCAGCTCAGAAGCGCCTGCACTCGCTCTCCCTGTGACGCTATGTCTCCAACCGTTGACTGTATCCTCCCGGCCACAGATCGCAGCCGGTCGTACCTGAGAAACAAGATCAACCAATGAACAAATCTTTCTTCTTTTTCTCTTTATCTCTTTGATTAACCTAATTTATTACCTCATTTTCACAATGTCTGGAGGCTTTATGGTCGGGAAGGTATCAAACTCTTCGTCGAGCTCATCAGCATTCACACTCTCTGCACCAGATAGTTTGGTGTCCATATGAGGAGGAAATCTGGGTTTAAACCTGTAATTCCACATCCCAATCACAGCCATATACAGAAACACAGTCGGCAAAATCATCTCCGGGAACACCACAAGCATCGTGTACAGCACGTGCACCAGAGCCGTCGTCACCGGCGTACTCCACGTGCACACTTGTTCCATCCATTTCCAGACCGACAGCACACCCGAGAACACCGTCGTAAACCTATTGAAGTTGGCTTTGCTTCGCCTCATGCTGAACAGATGAATTTTCCAATCTGCCATATAATCAACCACTTCCCGTCTCAGTGGTGGCTCAGACCGGCCTAAACGAGCCATGATTATGGTGGAAGCCTGCACCCTAAGCTTTTCCTGTTCGTTTGTGGATAAGGGTCGTATGTAATGCATTTTAGGCAAGAGAGGTTTGGTGTATTTCATCAGCATATTGGAGACCGATGTGCAGGTGAATCTCAAGGCTAAGTGAAGCTCGCCTCTTTTCTTAAGACCAGAAGCTTGTAGAACAATCAAAGGGTAAGCGTGCGTATAGACACGGCCCGTCTGAAGAGTCGAGAGTCTGATGCGGACTTTCCCAATTGGCTGATCTCTGTTGTTTCCGCCATTTCCAGCTGCGAAATGATTGTTGTCAAAGACACAGATGGTTAAAACCGTTGCGGGATCATAAACCTCCCATGTGTATTGCTCATTGTACTTTGGATTCATGTTGTTGATTACAGTTCGTGAACGAACCCATTTTTGACCGTATTTGGCAACGACGTATGTGTCTGATGTACCTTTCCCATCCCGAGTTTTCGTCGAATGAAACACATTTGCGTTAAGTATCCCGAGCTCCAAGACTCCCATTGCTGATTTCCAGAGCTTTCTCGATGATGGTCTGAGATCGCTGCTGTAATACATGGACTCATCAAAAACGTGGTAGCCTCCATCAAGAACCGCCTTGAAATGGAGCCTACTAGCAAATTTCACTTTCTTGGCTTTATCAGCATCCATAGCGTCTGAGATGGACTCTTCGAGATGAACCCAGCGGCCATGAAAAGGTTTATCATCTATACGTTTCTCAATGTCACTCAGCTGAATCACAGCTTTTCCTACTGGCTCGTCTTTGTTAGGAGCAGCGTGATCTTCTACTGAGAGAACCATGTTATCCTCAAACGGCTCTGCGACTACAAACGTGAATTCCTCGTCCCATTTCGGATTAATGTTCTTCTGAGAAACTTTAGTCTTCAACATCTGATTACCGATCTTGATTCTCACAAAGGCCTCCGGAGGACGGGATTTGTCAGATACGATAATGACGTCCTGAGCCTCTATTATTATCACCTTTAGGTACCATAGCCGAGGCGAATGGTAAACTTTTGAGCGCAGGTTAGCAGATATAATATTCGAGCTGTCTGAAGATAACATTGAATCTGAGAAAATCGCATCCCCGAAAACTTCATCAGCCTGAGTTCCATACCAAACAGCAAGCATTATCTCAGATATCTGCTTCTCCCTTCTCTTGTCCTCCAATCTGTACCACTCGGGAGCTAAAGGACTATCCGGAGGAACACGAGACTGAACCTCCTTGAGATCGAATTTAACAATCCCAACAAAATCATCAAGGAGTATGTCTTTATCCTTCACCACAACATCAAGAAAGTTCGACTGAAGATTATCTCTAGGAAAGGCAAAGACTTGATTCCACTCCGGATCTGAATTCTTGTCAAAATGAGTGGTAACACCTTTGAAGTTTCCGATTTTTACTACGACATACGGGTCTAGGCTTCCCGTAAGGTCTTTGTTGGGAAGATCACGCGCCTTCACAACTCTCACGTAGAGGAATGTCATCTCTTCAACGAGATCATATGTGCCGCTTGCTGGCCTCTGTGTACCACGAACCACTCGTCCTCCAACGATCCGTCCACCTCCGAGAAAAGGGCTTGTCTCTTTGACAGAGAAATCTGGTGGCAGCTGGTGCAAGGATGGACCTGGACCATTGACTTGAACCACTCTTGGAGGCATCGGTCCAGATCTCATCTCGTGGATGCCATAGTTCATCATCGGCTGTTGTCTCACTGAAGGGGAAACGTTATGAAACGTACGACGTGTTTTAGGCTTTAGCTCTATTCTCTCATCAGCAGCCATACTTGCATCAGTTGTGATTATGGACTTTACAGGATCTTTACGCGGACTTTGGCTATAAGCTCGAGTAGATTCTGGAACCGGGGTTGGGACAGAAGGAGTAACTGAAGGATCGTCTGTGATAAAAACTCTTAAGCCAAGCTCTCCACGGGCTCGAGAGAAAACACTCCGTTTCTCTAAAGGGTAATTGAAAGGAGCTGCTTCAGAGCGAGGAACAAAAGATGTTCCGTTGACTCGAACTTTGCCAAGAAAGGGCTTAGCATCAAATTCGTTCTGGTAGCTGTAGACGTGGGCTTCGAGTGTACGGTTAGAGAGGACGGAAGGATCAGAGACAACGAAGTAGAAACACTCGTGCCAGACAGGATTTGGGTCGTTGGGTTTGGTCGTTGTGCGAAATATCTGGTTGTCGAACTTGAGCTCCACGAAAGGGCTACATGAGTCATGCTTGTCTCTCTGAAACAGACCCTGTGCGCTGATCACTTCAACGCCTAGCTTTATATTGCTCATTTTTTAGGCTTTTTCAAAACACCTTATCAGAAATAGAAGGCAAGACCGGACAACTTCAGAGGAAAGGAGGTTGCTGAGTTTTGAGCCAGAGATCAACCAAGACACAGAGAGTTTAGAGAAAACTCTGGAACATGAACCATGGATTTTTTTTTATAAGACGAGGTGAAGAACGAGTTAAAAGAAAAAGAAAAGAGTAACCAAATAGGGAGGAAAAGAGATTACCTATTCAACCATTCATGTTTTTCTCGTCTTCCAAAACAGAGGACAAGAACCAAAAAGACATAACTCGCCTTTAAAGACAAATCACCTGTCTTAATCAAACCAGTAAACGAATCAACAATATTAGTTTCTTGGAAAATACGGCAAATAAAAACAAGTGTAGAAAATCTGTTCTGTTTTACTCTACGGTACTTACTAGGTTGGTCGTGCCTCTGTTTCCATGGAAATTTCCCGGTTGCTTTGAAAACCGCCGTCTGATCTTGACACGTGTCCATTTCTGGGCCCGGAGCCCACATTATATGGCCAGTACTTCGAAACATCGCAGGACCAATTATATGAAGCGTTGACCCAACCCAAAGTTAAAGACGTTTTTTTGTTGGAGCCTAATCGTTTGTTAGGCAATTATTAATGTCAGTTAACGTATTTCTTGGGGTTTAAAAATATAAAAATCAGAGCATCCCTGTTTGTTTTTGGACGTTATAATCAAAATCTGAATACATATATCATAAACATTTTTAGTTTAATAATCATATGTAACAGATGTATCATTTTTGAACAGCTAGTTACGGTTACGGATGAGTGCCAAACGTTAGGTACCTTTGGAATTTATAAAACGAAAACAAGAGAAAACGCCAAATAAAAGTCAAAATAAGTACGTATTATATACGTACAGAAAAGACAAAGGGTCTATTTTAAAGTCTAAAAAATCAATGAAAGACTTTGAGGTTTCTTCTTAATAACGATTAAATCTCGTTTTCTCTTTAGGAGACGTATCACTTTCGCAACACGTCTCTTATGTGCATACGTATAAACAATAATCTTTAACAAGGTTTTGCTTTTTAAATGCATGCCGTCAAATGTAAAACATTTGCTAATACATAAAATTACACTCTTGAGATGTTTGTGTATGAGTATATTCACGAATGACAAAAAGAAGAAGAGAAAATTCCCAAATTTTTAAAGAAAAAAAAAAGGAAGAAGAGATGTTCACTAACAGAACAAAGATGCTTAACTTAAACAGTTAACACTAATTGGAATTTGTTGGGCCTCCCTCTTTTACGATCCAGTGAATTCATGGATCCAATAGCACGTTTGGGCCGTATAAAACAATACTGTACATATAGCAATACTGTATAGCACAGAGGATAAAGTCAATGATCCACATAAAAGAAAACAAAACTAGCTAAAGACAAAAAGAGAGGGTCAAAATTGAAAAGAAAAACCAAAACAGAAAAATATAACATTGTTCATCATGAAAACCTCAACGCTCCAATGACCAAACTTAAGTTCATATACAAGACATATAAATATAGTTATAGATATCTATGGAGTAAAACTATATATGTGTTTGAAAATATGGGCACAACGTGACAGCATCAAAGTCGTCAATATTAAGACGTGATCAGCCTAAAGACCAAAGAAAATATCAAACTTTGTGTTTTTTCTTCAACCTCAAAACCCCCCAACCCTCCCCACTCTTCCCTGTCCTCTTCATTGTTTTCATCATCAAACCCGGGTTTGGATTTCGATTTCTGCAAAGAAAACATGGTAAGTTTCTACATTTAATCTTCTAATGTAGATAATTCATTGTTCCTGTTCATGTTCTTATTTTACATCCACCGAATAAGAGATTTGTAAACATGTGAAATACCTTGTGGATGGTGTTGCTGGATATATGGTGATATGTTAATATGTCATGATCCTATATCAAAAACTAAGTTTTTGTGGTATCTGGTTTCAAAGTATCTAACAGGAACAGAGTTAATGTATCCTAAGTTCCTATGGATGTTGATGTAGTATGATTCCACATCAAAATCTAAGTTTTATGGTATTTGGTTAGGAAGATATATATCGTGAAGAGGTTCATGTATAATCAAATGATGACTACATATGTGTGGTGTGTAGGCTAATTCAGCATCTGGGATGCACGTGAGTGATGAATGCAAGGTTAAATTCTTGGAGTTGAAAGCAAAGAGAAGTTATAGGTTCATTGTGTTCAAGATTGATGAGAAGGCTCAGCAAGTTGAAATAGAAAAGCTTGGGAATCCAGAAGATACTTACGATGATTTTACCAGCTCTATCCCCGAGGACGAATGTCGATACGCTGTCTATGATTTTGATTTCACCACAGAGGATAATTGTCAGAAGAGCAAGATCTTTTTCATCGCGTGGTAACACATTGCTCCATTTCTCTCCTAATTTGCTTTCCAGATGATCTTGTGTATCTCTATATTTATGACCTTGTACTCATCAGGTCACCTGACACATCAAGAGTACGGAGTAAGATGTTGTATGCAAGCTCAAAAGACAGGTTCAAGAGAGAGATGGATGGAATTCAAGTTGAATTGCAAGCAACTGATCCTAGCGAGATGAGCCTCGACATCATCAAAGGAAGAGTCAATCTCTGAACTACAACATTCAAATGAACAACTGCATCACTATTCGTTTCAAATGTTAAGCTTTATTATATCTATGACATCCCCTTAATTTTCCTGGATATTTCTGCTTTTGCTTGTCCGCTTTTTGCATTTTGTGTGGATTTAATTTAATGTCTTAAATTGTTTTGTTTATCACAGCAAAATAAAAATTAATAAAAAGATAGTCTAATGCTTCTGCTTTCCTTAAAGAGATTTTGAAAAGTGAACCAGAAAATAAATGTGATCAATTAAGTTGTTGAGGGTAAATGAGTTGATGATGAGCATTATATAAGAGAAACCAAGTATATATAGGTAGAAAATAGAAGAACATACCTCGTGACAATTCAATCCAGATTATTCAACAGTTAAGCTAACCAAATGTTGTCGATCATTAGCTACAGAACCAATGGAGATGATGATATTTAGGTTTTACTGCAGTCTGCAGCGAACCTCACGAAATCTATTCTCATGACTACGTCGGCATGAGAATCGTTGGATGACGCAATTCCTTCATTGACCTGCCGCAAATGACTTCCAGTTCTGCGCCCAAAACCCTAATTTCTTAAAATCGACAATCTTCGACCTCTTATAAAATCTCAGCGACGAAAAAAATTCCAACATTGTGATATATTATAAGAAAACTGCACAGAGAATGACAAGGAGATGCCATAAGATGAGTTCACGTTCATGAGCCCTGAGGTTTTGGCTTCTGCGACCAGAGAGAGATTCGGAAACTCATCTCTGAAGAACACGGCGGGAACATTCCGGTCACCGAACTCTCTTTACCAGGTAGAGGGTTACTATCATATGGGCCAACCTCACAAAGCCCAATTACAATTCTTTTGTCAAGCTCACCAATTCTAACAGCGGTACAAGTACAATAGGTGAAGAAAACCGTCTCATGAGGCCCATTAACTAATTAGGAGGATCCGGGTAACAAACGTATTATTTTACAATAGAAAGATAACATTTAATTTACGTACGTAACAAGCCAACTATATTTTTGTTATATCTACGTAACAAAAACAATGCACTAAAATCTACTTCTGAATTCTATGATATTAATTTGTAAAGATAGATAGTGAAGTTATGCCTTGGTAACTAGTATGAAATGCTTTGGCATATATATCGAACAGATGCATCTTTTTTTTTTTTTTATATATTATTATTCAATGTAAAGACAAACACAAAAGTTTGGCAAGTTCCCAAAATAATTTGCTTTGTGTCAATCTTATTATATAAAGTTGGGTTTTCGAAGTTAGCAACTCATGAGATCTTGACACATGTCATATTCATTGATTCGAGATTTTGACACGTGTCAAACATATTTGTTTTTAAAAATTTTATATATATAAAAAGATAATTATGAGAAAATACTAAAATTTAAATAAATTTTAAATTGTAAAAAAATAATGTTAAGAAAATTATAACTTAAATAATTTTAAAATATAAAAAGATAATGTTAAAAAAAAATTAAATTTAAATATTTTAAAAAGTGTAAAAAGATAACTATGATATATACACGTGTCATATTTATTGATTCGAGATTTTGACACGTGTCAAAAATATTTGTTTTTAAAAATTTTAAATATATAAAAAATAATTATGAGAAAATACTAAAATTTAAATAAATTTAAAAATGTAAAAATATAATATTAAGAAAATTATAAGTTAAATAATTTTAAAATATAAAAAGATAATGTTAAGAAAAATTTAAATTTAAATATTTTTAAAGAAAGTGTAAAAAGATAAATATAATTACGTATTATAGTTTTAAGTTATGAGCGCATAGAGATGAATTTTAATATTTTCTAATAAGATACCTTGATAGGTTTTCTTATCAGCTCATATAGGTTTATTGCGTTTTATAATTGTTACTATAATTTTATATAATTTTTTTAAAATTTTATTATGGTGGTAGATTTTGAGGATGTGGAACAAACCATATATATTGATGCATGAAGATTTGAGTAATGTTTCCACTGATTGATCTAGAAGCTATCATCGTATGATAAGCTAAGTTTTGATTAAAACATAATTCTTTTGGTATTGATTTATATGTTTCAATAATTGGTTTTGAACTATTTTCTTAATTGTTAGTAGGTTGATACCCTATGATTTATTCATTAGATGAAGAAGTGAATTTTTTTTAACGTATAAGATGTTTAACTTTTGATATGATTATTTAGGGTTAGTGTATTAATGTTTTTGTGGATGCGAATATTTAGAAACGTTTAATATGACTTTTGTGTGATAATAGAAGTTTTGATCCAAAATGTGACATTTTCGTATGGTTCTACACGTTTTGATAAGGTACGAATTCTTTGGTCAATATTCAGGAGGTTGATGCGTAAAGATTGATTTCATCGGATGAATATATTAAATTTTGAAACATGATTGACTATAAAAAAAACTATATATTAAAAAATATATGAAAGTAATTACTAAATAAATAGAAAACTTAAATTAAGTAATTTATAAATATTTTACAGAATATCTTATTTTGTTTTTTTTTATACGGGTTATAAAAGTTTTAGTTATAAAGCCGCATATACGCGGATCCTAAGTTTTTTCTCTTACACGGATTATAATTTATATGAAAATAATTACAATTTTAATACTTAAAAATTTTAAAAATTAAATTGGTTAATTTATAAAAAAATTTACAAAACTTTAGATTTTACTTTTATACGGGTTATAAAATTTTTAATTTTAAACCCGCGTATACGCGGGTACTAATCTAGTTGAATTATAAAAAATGACCAAATGATAAGTTTAGAGCAATTAAAAGAACACAGAGTGCTCGCCAATTTTATCAAGATTCGCTAATTGCAAGCTGTATATATTCCTTGAGACATAGCGAATACAACAATATAACTAAACAAATGAAAAGGCAAACACACAAGGAAACCCATTAAAACAAGGGATGATGATTTTCAAATATTCCCACAAGCCATAAAACGACACCAAAACATGAATCATTGAAACCCACAGTTCCAATTTCCACCTTTTTGGCAATCGAACATATCTGTTACAACTTTATAAATACACCTAAATGTGCATTTAACTTGCAATTAGAATTTAAAGCTTGAAGCTCATATTTTACCAAATGGAGTCAGGTATTCCGATCCAAAGAGGTATCACAGAGTTTCAATACTGCTTACTTCCATGTTATCTTATTAAAAGCAATTTAATTTTAATTAAAAAAAAACACTTACGACGTAGGAGAAGAGCAGTCAAAAATCATCAAGGCATGGAAGGAACTAAGGATAACAAAGGTCAATAACAAGTAAGAAACAACACAACACAAACCCTTTTCAGCTTTCTGCACTTCCAATCGCGGTTTTAGTACCGATTTTCTGGTTGCAGGACTCAGAAGAAGCTCCTAGAGATTTCAGGATGGGAGATAAAGAAAACAACAAAGATCGAATCTGAACTCGCTAGAATCCAGGTGATTCCACAAATAGCATCTACCAACTCCTATAAGATCTCCAGACTCATGTCAAATATTATGCTTAAGACTGTTCTATTGCTGAAGTTTATGATTAAAAACATGAATCTCTAAACAAGCAAATCAAAGACTATTGAAACATGACATTTCACGCTATCAAAGAACAAACGAAATTGTTGTTTTCTGCAGCGGAAGATGGACAGTAAAAAAATGGAGAAAGTAGAGAAACTAAGGAGCCAAAAAGCAGCAATTCATGCAAAGGCACAAGAGAAGAAGGCAAATGTTCAAACCAGACGCGCTCAAGGGATCCTCGATGCGGAAGAAAAAGCTGCTAGGTTTCAAGCCACGGGACAGATACCCAAGAAGTCATCTTTTAGCTGCTTCTGAGATCAGCACTAACCTGTGAAACAGATTATCATCTATTTCCAATACGTGCATACTTGTATCTTATATATGTTGTGTGGTTTGTTTGTGTTGGTCATGAAACCAGAGAGTGCTAAATTCATTGTCCATAGACCAAAATCTTGAACAACCTATTGACAACACAAAACAATGCTAGAATAAAATCAGCAACCTAGGTAAATGGAAAAACGACAATTTCATCTGAAGGTCTCGAAGACTTATTATTGAAGTTGGAAAGCTGGAAACAGGACATGAAAGAGTCACGAAACCACAGCTTCTTGAAGACGCATCACAACACTAAAATCACTGATCAGTCTAGGACAAAGAAAGACACATAGAATCAATTGACTTGTTAAAACTAAATAACAGGCTTCACTTCCAATACTACCCGGCATTTCAAACCTTCAAGGCCTTGTCTATATTTAGTTGATCTTTAGAGATAAAGGAAACCCAAAGACGCAAAAATAAAACATTTCAGAGGTAGAGGCAGCATGTGATGACTTTTTGGGTTGTGATAGTCTTGCATGGCTAAGATTAGACAACTGTCTACCCATTGCTTCAACCAACCTGATACACCACACAAATTCAAATAATCTTTTAGAGATCTCTATTAATGAGGAGCAAACCTAAATAAAAGAAATTTTCTAGCAACAAGAACAATGAGTCCGCCCATGTGCATTAACCATAAGAACTTTATATATGACCTCGAACGATGTAATGTGGTGCTATAGATGCAATAGTTGAAAATATATTCTTTGATCTTTCCAACAAAACTATCTATTGTTTATAGTAAAAGAAATTACCCTGGAGAATATTGAGTTTACATGAAGTAAACGACTCCAAAAATAGGAACAATTTAAGTCTGTCGGTCCGTAAGTAAATATTTACTTACCACTTATTACTGATACACCTAACAGCAGACCAAGGCAGCCTACCTCTAGTTATTGGCAATAAATTGCCTGATCGATATGTGGAGGAATTTGCTTGATCTCTGTTCCAAGCTCTTGCTCAATCCGGTAACTACAAAAATGTAGGACTAAAGTTAAACTATGATGTAGGAAACAGGAGCACAAACCAGTTAAGAGAGAAAGACATACAGGTTAAAGCGGTCCTCATAGGTAATAAGATTCACAGCTAAACCAAGATGGCCAAACCTTCCTGATCGACCAACCTGAACAGCAACCGAGTATCAAATCAACTGACCATCAATCAATATGTAAGAATCTAGTATAACTTAGACATATTCAGCTTACCCTATGAAGATAGGTTTCTGCATTCTTTGGGAAATCAAAGTTTATCACCACATTGACTGCTTGAATGTCAATCCCACGTGTGAACAAGTCTGCAGCAACCATCATCAAATCATAAACTAGTCAGGTGAAGGACTTAGCTCATTTCACAATGTCAATTTAGTAAAACCAGTGTCAATTATTCCCCTAAACCCTCAACTAAAGCCATTCTTGGGTTTTACGAAGTAGATAATTGAGCATTTAATTCATTGTGCTTCTGCAATAACAACATGACACTAAAGCGTACCAGTACAAACAAGATTCCGGCATGCACCATTGCGAAAGTCATGGAACACCCTATTCCGATGGTCTTGAAGCATCTTTGCATGGATGTAAAAGCACGAATACCCGAGTTCTGTGATTTTCTTAGCTAAGAGCTCCACACGGTTCACAGAATTGCAGAATATGATCGATTGGTTAATTTGCAGCTGCAGAAGAAGAAGAGGGTAAATGCCAGATAAGGAAAGAAAAAAAAAAAAAATCAATGCTTGGTTCAGAACTTACCTTGGAGAAAAGTGTATTCAAGCAATGAATTTTCTGTCTTTCTTCAACAAATGCATAGAATTGGGTAATACCCTTGAGCGTAAGCTCATCCATGAGATTGATGACGTAAGGATTGGTCAGAAATCTATCCTTAAAATCCTTGACAGTGACAGGAAACGTGGCTGAGAACATCAATATCTGGCGATTTTCTGGAAGAAAGCTAATCAAATGTTCCACTGAAGGTTGGAACTCTTGAGACAAAAGCTTATCAGCCTGATAAGAAGATCCATAATCAAATTAGAATTGGAAGTAAAATGAACAGTTCTGCTACAGCTTGTAGTGAAAAAAAAAAAAAAAAAAAGAGAGATAAAAGAAATTAAAAAGAAAAAATACAAAGCAAGTATCAAACAATTACCTCATCCATAACAAGCACAGAACAATCTTTCAAAACACAAACACCTTTCTTGGCAAGATCCAGAATTCTGCCAGGAGTTCCTACCAGTAAATGGACAGGCTGATACAAACGCATAATATCGTCTTTCAGACTTGTTCCCCCAGTGGTCACCATGACTTGAATCTTCAAATGCTTACCCAGCTCCTTACACACCTGTGATGTCTGAAGGGCTAACTCTCGAGTTGGAACAATTATAACAGCTGCATACGAGACACACATCAACAATAAACTAAATTAGACAGGAAGCAGTAAACCTCTAACGAAAACAATTTAAGCTACTGATAGAAGCAATGGGAGGTTCATTGCTATTAACTAAGTGTTATAAAGTATCTAGTGTTTATTGTGCTTACTCTCAAGTAACCATGGTATAATTAGGTTATCTCTTTAGTCTTTATCTATATATTATGTCTGAGAGAATGAGGAGAGATCCATGAAAAATTCCTCTCAAGTTATTGTAATTCCAGACCAATAATCTATATAACATGTCAGCTTCGATATTCAGTTTTTATCAGCTACATGAAGGTCAAGTTGATTCTTTGATGTGGTGCAATACGATAAAAGGATAAAAGAATTAGAAGTTACAGTGTTACACAGTTACCTTGAATAACGTTGTTATCTTGGTCAATTTTTTCCAAGACAGGAATACAAAAGGCGGCTGTCTTCCCGGTCCCGTTCTTTGCTCTGGCAAGGATATCTCTACCAGTTAATGCAATTGGAATACTCTCTTCCTGAATAGGAGAAGGTCTTTCAAAACCCTTCTCATAAATTCCCATGAGAAGTTCCCGTTTCAAAAAATAATCTTCAAACTCGTTCCCTTTGGTTGCTGTCACATCCTGAAAATGATAACAAGTGAAGAATTGAGCAAATGTCATCCCATGCAACCAAGAATTAATTCGGTCTTACAAATAGATTCTCACGCAGTTTTTGTAATAAGAAACATTTTTAACAAGAGCTTCTTTGACATGGTAAAAAGTATCATCGACAAGCATTGATTTAACTGTAAAGCTATCAAATAAGCAAGAACACCTTTGAATGAAACAAAAGAAATGGAAATCCTAATTTACTCTGTTTTGTTCATATATTGAACCTTACCTCAGTTCTGTAGCGAGTATCAGGTGCTGGTAGCTTTAACCTAGCTTTCCAATCTTCCGAACTGAAGAGAAATTTGTACATAAACGTTATCACACGGACAAAAATGGCACCAACACTAAACAGTCCAAAGCCATGGTAACGTAGGAAACAAGGATTTATGACTTCAATTTTAAAATGAAAACAATGACATCCAAGATTAAACTAAAATAGTCCAAACTTGAACTCACTTTGGGTCGATAACTTCGGATTGAACAGTTTTCTCAACTTCCACAACAGCGTCACCGTTACTGTTACCGCCAGGGATCTGAGCTCTTCGAAGCCATTGTTGTTGTTGTTGTTGCTGCTGCTGTTGGTATTGCTGTGGTTGATGCGGCTGCGAGGGCGCTTGCTGAAACTGTTGTTGGTGGTTCTGAGCGTAACCACCGCGCTGAACGTATTGTGGCGGCGGCTGTTGTTGATAACCAGGCCGTGACTGGTAATTAGGGTTAGGGTTAATGGCTCCACGGCCAGCGCCAATTCCTGGAGGATATCTCCCTCGATTGTTCATTACAACTTTTTTTCTAGATATCTAAACGCTAATAACCAAAACTCTGACTAAGGATGGATCTGTACACCAAACAGGAACTAGGGTTTCCTACGGTAATACACAACCTAGGGTAATGTCGGAGTTTTGAAAAAAAAAATCGCGATTTAATTACCCAAAACAAGTAAAAGAAACAAAAAAAACAGCTCTTCCGGAGAAATCTAGGGTTTGTAAAATCACAAAATCAGAGACAAGGAGCAGCAGATCTGGAATTTAAAATCCAAAATGAAGCGAAATTTAGGGATTGATAATATGGAAAGAGGTCCACGCGAGGAACGAGAGAGAGAGAGAGATCAAAAGGGTCAATAATACAGAGACGAAGGTTCTCGCGTGAAACAGAGAGACAGAGTGATATATCTATCCCCTCTATGTAATATTGTAATGTTTGTGATTTGATCGGTCTTCGTTGGCATCCCGTAAGGCCTACCGGTCTTGGGCTTGGGGTGTTTAAACGAGACAAAGTCTCAAACTTCCCTTTTGCTCAGAAGCTGAAACCTCCCCATTTAATTTGAATTTCTTTTTGATTTTTTTTTAATGTCTAAATTAAGTATTTTACCCTCTTATCCTTACGAAATCAAGATAATTACTCAAAAAACCTGAGTTATAACCACCCACCCAAGATCTATTGGATCTAAACCAAAACATTAAAAGAAAAATACTTAAAACTAAAATAAAAACATAAAATTAAACTAAGGAAAATATCATTTCATCATCGTTCATCGTCTTCTTCTTCTTCTTTTCAACTGTGGCGGCTATGAACGACGACGGTGATAAACGGCGACGGCAAAGACGGGAGATCCCCAGAACCAACTCGAAAAGAAGAAACGACGGCTAATCCATTCGTTATCTGTTAAAACTTGATTCAATCCCTAAAATCTAAGAAATTTTTTAAAACAAAACTGATATCTTAAATCGATTTTGTGAAACTTGAGAAATTGGGTATTCGATTATTGTGTTCGATTGATAAGAAAGATGGGTCTAAAAAACAAGCTTTGGAATGATAATTTGCGAATTCTGGGTTTATGTTCAGATTACGGACCACTTTTGAAAACTATTCCCATATCCAAATTCAACGAGGTTGGTGTCTATGGAAAGCTTGAAGAGTCTAGTTTCACTTTTAACTAGAATTTCTCAATTCCGATCAGCCAATCCGAAGTTATGTAGAAAATACTAAAGGTATATCCTAAAAGAAAAGCAGTTTTCGCGCAGATTCTATGCTCAGATTACGGACCACTTTTGAAGACTTTTCCCATATCCAAATTCAACGAAGTTGGTGTCTATGGAAAGCTTGAAGAGTCTAGTTTCACTTTCAACTAGAATTTCTCAATTCCGATCAGCCAATCCGAAGTTATGTAGAAAATATTGAAGGTATATCCTAGAAGAAAAGCAGTTTTCGCGCAGATTCTATGCTCAGATTACGGACCACTTTTGAAGCCGTTTCCGATATCCAAATTCAACGAGGTTGGTGTCTATGTAAAGCTCAAAGAGTCTAGTTTCACCTCCAACTAGAATTTCTCAATTCTGATCAGCCAATCCGACGTTATGTAGAAAATACTGAAGGTATATCCTAAAAGAAAAGCAGTTTTCGCGCAGATTCTATGCTCAGATTACGGACCACTTTTGAAGACTTTTCCGATATCCAAATTCAACTAGTTTGGTGTCTATGTAAAGCTCAAAGAGTCTAGTTTCACCTCCAACTGGAATGTTTTAATTCCGATCAGCCAATCTCAAGTTATGAAGAAAAAACTGAAGACATATCCTGCAGACGCGAGATAACTAGTATAACTAGGTAAAATAAAATAGAAAAAAAAACCAGTTTTCACACAGTTTACGGGCCACTTTTGAAGACCTTCCCGATATCCAAATTCAACTAGTTTGGTGTCTATGGAAAGCTCAAAGAGTCTAGTTTCACCTCCAACTGGAATTTCTTAATTCCGATCAGCTAATCTCAAGTTATGAAGAAAAAACTGAAGACATATCCTGCAGACGCGAGATAACTAGTATAACTAGGTAAAACCAAATAGAAAAAAAAACCAGTTTTCACACAGTTTACGGGCCACTTTTGAAGACCTTCCCGATATCCAAATTCAACTAGTTTGGTGTCTATGTAAAGCTCAAAGAGTCTAGTTTCACCTCCAACTGAAATTTCTTAATTCCGATCAGCTAATCTCAAGTTATGAAGAAAAAACTGAAGACATATCCTGCAGACGCGAGATAACTAGTATAACTAGGTAAAACCAAATAGAAAAAAAAACCAGTTTTCACACAGTTTACGGGCCACTTTTGAAGACCTTCTCGATATCCAAATTTAACTAGTTTAGTGTCTATGGAAAGCTCAAAGAGTCTAGTTTCACCTCCAACTGGAATTTCTTAATTCCCATCAGCGAATCTGAAGTTATGAAGAAACCACTAAAGGCATATCACGTAGACGCGAGAAGAACTAATCTGAGGAGTTTGTCTCCTATGATTCGCGATTTACAGGCCTAAGTCCAGCGGTTTATTCTCCTAATAACGAAGGTCTGAAGCTTACTAAATCATGAAAATCCCATTGCCAAAGTCCAATGATGGAGATGAACAAGTCAATGTAAGTATAAACAACGACGGCGATGAACAACACTTGAGAAATAACGACAATGAACAACGATGTCTGAAACAATCTCAAGAAAAAGAAAGAAAAGGAGATACTGATGAGGTAAATTCAAACTAGCGAACCAACTCGAGAAGGTATATATAAATGTATAACTAGTATATTTTTGTGATACTGGTAAAACTAGATAAAACTATCCAAATTTTAATAAAAAAATCTGAATTGTATTGCCACGTGTGCAATATGTGTGTTCACACTAGTTCACACTAGGGACCCCACTTAGTGTTCACACATAGTTATACCCAGTATATTAGTTGTACTAAAATTGCAAATAGTTGTACTTTTAACGTTTTTCCGTTTAATTAGTTTTACTCAGTCTTAAAATTATGTTTTTTAGTTTTACAGTTGATTAAAGTCTATTAATATATAATTATGAGTTTTTTATGCATTTATATGTGTAAAATCTACAATTCTACAACTTTGTCTTCTAAACAAGTGTTTCCATATACTTTTAAGGTCACTTTGTAAATAATAACCAAGTTATGATGACAAAGTTGTAGAATTATAAGTTTTACACATATGAATGCATAAAAAACTCATAATTATATGTTAATAGACTTTAATCAACTGTAAAACTAAAAAATATAATTTTAAGCTTGGGTAAAACTAATTAAATGGAAAAATCCCAAAAGTATAACTCTTTACAATTTTGGTACTACTAATATATTGGATATAACTATGTGTGAACGCACAGTGTGAACACACAGTGTGAACACACAGTGTGAACGCACATATTGCACACGTGGCAATACAATTTAATTTTTCTTTAATTTTTTTTTTTTTGGCAAGCTAATTTTTTTTTTGTCTCTACAACAAACGCTTCATTACAAAATAAAATCCGACTAGTTTTATCTAGTTTTACCGGTATTACAGAATCATTCGAGAACAAACAAATCACGAATCTCTTCATAACCAAAATGAATGTGTTTTATCTAGATATCGTTTGTTCATCGCATACATTTCTCAAGTGTTGTTTATCGCCGCCGTTGTTTCTACTTACGTTGAGTTGTTCATCGCCGTCGTTGTCCGTCGTTGTTTCTACTTACGTTGAGTTGTTCATCGCTATTGTTGGACTTTGACAATGAGCTCTTCATGATTTAGTAAGCTTCAGACCTTGTTTATTGGGAGAATAAACCGTTGGACTTGGGCTTGTAAATCGCGGATGATAGGAGACAATCTGTTCAGCTTAGTTTTTCTCGCGTCAGCAGGATATGTATTCAGTGTTTTATTCATAACTTCAGATTTGCTGATCAGAATTGAGAAATTCCAGTTGGAGGTGAAACTAGACTCTTCAAGCTTTCTATAGACACCAAAATAGATGAATTTGGATATCGGGAAGGGCTTCAAAAGTGGCCCGTAATATGAGCATAAAATCTGTTCCGGAAACCATTTTTCTTTATTTTTAGTTATACCCAGAAATTCAAATTCGCACATAAACCCAGAATTCACAAATTATAAATTCCAACGGCGGTGGCAGAGCTCGACGACGGACCTTGACGGCGGTGGCTGAGCTCGACGGTGGTGGCAAAGTTCGACGACGGTGGTAGATCTCTTTTTTTGTCGATTTCAATTTTTTTTCTGTTTCTTTTTTTTTTCAATTTTTCTTTTTCTTTTTGTTTTTTTTAAGAAAATAAAAGGAGATGGAAAAAAAAAGGAAGGAAGGGTATTTTAGTCTGCACATATTTCATTAAATGAGAAAGTGGCAGTGAGATTAAAGAATGGCAAAGTTGATTGAGGTTTGAGCAAAAGGGAGGTTTGAGACTTTGTCTCGTGTTTAAACGGATTTTTCAGCTTTTTTCTAAAATTTATAAAATTGCCCATTACTTCCTTTTCTTTTACATATTTACCCATTATTTTTTTTAATTAACATTTACATAGTTTTTATCAACTTAATCAGAGGTTAACGGTGTAAAGCCACACATTTATACAATCACGAATGACAGAAAACAAATTACAATAACACCGCTTTTTCTAAAGCTGTTTTAAATATTTGCAAACCAGTTCGCCTCTTTACATATATCTTTCAGCATCTAAGGCTGATTTTTAGCTCAAAATTAATGCCATTCCACAGCTTACAAACAACACCACATGGTCGTCATTGAGTATCATTCAGCTCCAAAGCATTTCTCTAATGTTTTTATCCGTCATTCATTGGTCTTCTTTTATTCAACAAGACCTGGTTTATATGACTGGAGTCGTAATGACATCTTCCTCATTTTGCTGTGTCATTTGCATTTTTCATTACATTGTCTCAAGTAGGTTTCTTCAACTCCACCAAAATCATGTGTTCCTTCGACTCGTATTAAAGTTAGTTTATGGAATTCCAAAACTTTCACATAATTTAAATAAGTAGTCTTCTTAGAGCCGAAGACGATATTGTTATCTCATTTATTTGGATTATGCTCGAACATTGTCCTACCCCATACACCATACTGCATGAGAGTGAGAACATGTAACAAGATATATGTTTTTTTTTTCTCGTTTCTCGTTCATCACCACACATCTTCTATAATTCAAGTTGACGACACTAATTATGCGTCTTATTGCATTTAAGATGCGCTAGATGAAGTTCTTCAACTTTGGTGTTGTTCCGAGATGACATATGCTAAATTTGGATATAGAAATAGGATAATATCTTTTCTTTTTTTAATAAATAAATACCCTAATATGGCGTTGACCAAAAAAAAAAAAGTCTAATATGGTAATATCATTAACCAGATTTAAATTAAGGTATATAGATATATATATATATATATACAGTAAAACCTCTATAAATTAATAACGTTGGGACCGTAAAATTTTATTAATTTATAGAGGTTTTAATTTATCGATAAATTAATAATTATTAATTTATAGAGAGATTTGTCTTATTTCGTAAATTTTTTTTAAAAATTACTTAAAAAGTTAAGTTTTTTTTGTTATAATCAATACTCTTCTCAAATCAATTACAAATAAGGTAATAGTTATCATGTCTAACCAATAACATCAAAAGTTTTTGATGCATTGAAAATATTATAAAGGAATTTTAACAAAAATTAATGCAAATTCAAGAAAAAACAGACAACACATGAGTCATATTTCACTAAATATTTTTATATATAACATATCTATAAATATATTTTGATATATTTATAAAATTATTAATTTATAATGTTAATGGGACCATACATTTACATAGGATTTTCTAAAAAATTATTATCTTATTATTTTATCGAATTATGTCAAAATTTACACTGGTCCCAACTCGGGACCGGAGAAATTTATTAATTTATAGAGGTTATTAATTTATCGAGTATTAATTTATAGAGGTTCTACTGTATATATATTTTTTTTTGTCATGAACACTAATAGTGGATTTTGCCCGGTAACGAACCTAAAAATTACTGTTTTACTCGGAGTTTTGAAAAGAGAAACTTACCTGCACCTGATGGTGTGCTCCATAATCTTCAAACACGATAATCCCATGATCAAATCCTTGTACTTACCTTTTACCAAAAAAAAAAAAAATCCTTGTACTTAGGTGGAAAAGATTACGAAACAAAATATTCGCCAAAGCGAAGAAGAAATGAAAACATTGTGGGCCGATGAGACTGGGTAAGCCCAATAAGGCAAACGACTCTACGCAATCGGAGAAGGTCGCCAAGCGTACGGTCGTTCCCTCATCAAAGAACAACGTCGCTCGCTTTTATTTAATAAAACCCAAAATCTCTTCTCAAATATAAAAACACACTGAGAAAGAGACTTGTCACACGCGCCTCCGAAGGCAGTGCGAAACTAAACCAGCTACCTAAACTAACCAAGCCACCAAACCGGATAAAACGTAGTCGTTGATTCGAAGAGCGTGTTTACGATACGCGCATCATGCGAGTACGAGTAAGAGAGTTGGTGGTATATTCACGGCATATTATATATGTGCACGATTTGAATCTCTAGGCAACGAGAGGGCATTTTGGTAACTTTCTTATAAAAATCCTAACACGACTGGTTGGCCAAAAACTGAAAAGGGAAAGAGAGAGAGAGAGCGTTGGACGGAAAATCTGAAGACCGCCGAGAATTACTGTTGAAACGGAACTCTTACGTATTTCTCAGGAGATACGTTTCTAATCATCAGTCTTCGATTCTCAAAGATTCTCTCTCTCTCGCGGCCATTATTTCTTCCTCAGCTCAGCTTCGACGCTCTCTTCTCATGATCGGGTCAGTCTCTCGTTCTCTCCGTCTTTGTGCAGTAAGATTTCTTCTCGATTGTCTCCATTTCTCTACTGATTTTATGATCCTACACTTTAGGTTTGTTCTTTCATCTAAGATTTTCGAGCACATTTGATGTTTTTTTTTGGTAAAATCGAGTGTGCTATTGATGCACCGTTCGTTTGCTCCACAGGTGCTCGATAAGTTTCGAGGAGCGAAGTAAGGCTGTCGTAGATTTTCTTTGAGAGCTATGGATTTTGCGTGTAGCGTTCCGCGGCAGAGTATGTTTCATGGCGCGGATTGTGCGAGCTATTGCTTGCCAAATCGAATGATAAGTTCGAAACTGTGCCCCACAGGACTCGGCGGTAGATTTTGGGATCCGATGGTTGATTCTAAAGTTCGTTCGGCTAGCAGATTGAAAAGAAATGTAGCGCATCGTGGTCTTTTGACTTTGAATGCTGGTTTCACTGGAAGATTCTATGGTCATTTGCTTCCTACAAAACCTAAAAATGCTCCGTTGGGATTTAGGTTACTTTGTCAAGGTAGTGATTATGTAGGAGATATGGATGGGAATGACCGAAATTTGGAATTTGCAGAAAGTACTGATGACAGAGAGGTTACATTTTCTAAAGAAGAAAAAGACACGGGAGAGCAAGACTCTACACCTAGTTTGGAGGAACTCAAGGATCTACTGAATAAGGCAACCAAAGAATTGGAAGTTGCTAGTCTCAACAGTACCATGTTCGAGGAAAAGGCTCAGAGAATATCAGAGGTAGCGATAGCACTGAAGGATGAAGCAGCCAGTGCGTGGAGTGATGTAAACCAAATCCTTAACGTGGTGCAAGAGACGGTTGATGAAGAGTGTGTTGCTAAAGAAGCTGTTCAGAAGGCTACTATGGCATTATCTCTGGCTGAAGCAAGGCTGCAGGTTGCACTGGAATCTCTAGAAGCTGAGGGGTACGATCCTTCAGAAGTTTCTGAAGAGAGTGAGGCTAGAGATGGTGTTAAAGATAAAGAGGAATCCCTTTTATCTGCTAAGAACGACATAAAAGAATGCCAAGAAAATTTAGCAAGCTGTGAGGACCAACTCAGGCGTTTGCAAATTAAAAAGGACGAGCTGCAGAAGGAAGTAGACAGATTGAATGAGGCTGCTGAGAGAGCACAGATCAGCGCATTGAAAGCCGAGGAGGATGTCGCAAATATCATGGTATTGGCCGAACAAGCTGTGGCATTTGAGCTTGAGGCTACTCAACGTGTCAATGATGCAGAGATTGCTCTGCAGAGAGCAGAGAAGTCTCTTTTTGGTTCTCAAACTCAAGAAACAACCCAGGGCAAGGTGTTGGATGGAAAAACTACTGTTCTAGATGAGGATGAAGTCTTGAGTGACATGGTTGATGTAAGCCATCAAACTGAAAGAGACTTATCAGTAGATGGAGTTTCAACAGATGTTGTGCCGGGTAAAGTTGGCCAGAGCTCTCAACAACTAACTCAGTCTTACGAGTCAGATAATGAGAATGGAAAACCAACTGCAGATTTCGCTAAAGAGGTTGAAGCAGAAGCAGAGAAGTCAAAGAATGTTGTTCAGACAAAAAAACAGGAAGTGCAGAAAGATCTGCCAAGGGAGACTTCATCTCTTAATGGTACCAAGGCATCATTGAAGAAATCCTCTCGTTTCTTTCCTGCATCTTTCTTCTCTTCCAATGGGGATGGAACTGAGACAGTTTTTGGGAGTCTGGTGGACTCTGTGAAACAGCAGTGGCCCAAGCTAATTCTTGGATTTGCACTTCTTGGGGCAGGGTTAGTTGGAAATCTACTCACTGTTTTGAAGAATTGTGTTAAACCATAAACTCTTGTCTGTTTTTCTGATTGCAAGTTTTCTGATTCATTCCAGAGTGACAATCTATTCCAACGGAGTAGGAAGGAACAATCAGCTGCCACAACAGCCAAATATTTTCAGCACTAGCACAGACGAGGTATCCTCAAGCACAAAGCCTCTGATACGGCAGGTGCAGAAACTTCCAAAGAGAATAAAGAAGCTACTTGAGATGTTCCCTCAGCAAGAGGTATGAGTGATCATACAGGAAATGTACTCTTTCACCGAGTCCCATACAAACCTTATAAATTTAATTTGCTGCCTCTAACTTCTGTAACACTTAGGTTAATGAGGAGGAAGCTTCCCTTCTCGACGTGGTGTGGTTACTGCTTGCAAGTGTCATATTCGTGCCTCTATTTCAGAAAATTCCTGGAGGTAACGTAATATAATCATGAGCTATTTCAATCATTGTATTTTTAGTGCCCATATTTTGTCCTCCTTGTTTTATTTGGACTCGTACTATTCATTGTTATCATCAAACAAAGAATTTCAGTTCTGGTGCTGCAATCATGATGCATAGAGATTTATAATCTTGTTGGTTTCATCTGCTGCAATCTATAGGCAGCCCTGTTCTTGGGTATTTGGCGGCGGGAATCCTGATTGGTCCTTATGGCCTTTCAATAATTCGTAATGTGCATGGAACCAAGGCCATTGCAGAATTTGGAGTTGTCTTTTTGCTTTTCAACATTGGCCTAGAGGTGAACTTCAGTATTTGAGATATTTTTATGTTGTTCCTTTTTCAAAGGAAGGAAGAGCCAATTATTTCAATTTTCTGTCTGACAGCTCTCTGTTGAAAGACTAAGTTCCATGAAGAAATATGTTTTTGGATTAGGCTCCGCGCAGGTGATTTGGGGATTTCCTTCACTGTATTTTTTCAGCTACAATGCATGCCTGTTCTGTGTATATTGCTGTGTTTTAGTCTTTTAATCTGGTTTTTCATTGTTTTAATCCAGGTGCTTGTAACGGCAGCAGTAGTTGGTTTGATTACTCACTATGTTGCTGGTCAGGCTGGTCCAGCAGCAATAGTAATTGGCAATGGCCTAGCATTGTCTTCCACTGCTGTGGTCCTTCAGGTTCAGTCACATTCTTCCAAATTTGCACCAATTTATTTTAGGTGAACGTGTTACTGTTTCTTTGGAAGATATCCAGAAATTGCCAGTGCTACTAAACTTTTTTCTTAAATAATTTTGTGTGATAGTCTGTTCTAGCTTTTTATGTGATTAGCTACCAATTGGTTAAACTGATACAATGATCGGTTTGCAGGTTTTACAAGAACGGGGTGAGAGCACCTCAAGACATGGACGAGCTACATTTTCGGTCTTGCTTTTTCAGGTTTGTTCAGAACATGAAGTTTACTGCGCTTGTATAATTGTTATTATGCTGGGTAACTCTGGTCAATGTGTTGGTCTTGGTCTTTACAGGATCTGGCTGTGGTCGTGTTACTGATTCTCATCCCACTTATTTCACCTAATTCATCCAAAGGAGGGGTAAGCTTAGCTTTAGTGTTTCCTTTTTTCCTTTACCTTATATTTCCCTTCGTGTTGTGTCTAACTGTCTATTGTGATGTAATGGCATATAGCTTAAGTTCAATATTCTCTCTGCTCTTTTAAGGAAATATTCATGGTCATGTGTTGCATTTATTTGTTGAAAAATGCTATTGCTGCATTTTTCTCAAGGAAGCCTAAAAATTATTCCATAAGAGGAGAATGCTAAGTTGCTAACTGCTTTTCTCAGATTGGATTTCAAGCCATTGCTGAAGCTCTTGGACTTGCTGCAATCAAAGCAGCAGTTGCTATTACTGCCATAATTGCTGGTGGCCGTCTCGTAAGTCTCAATGGTTTTCCAGTTTCTCTTTGGAGACTCTAGATATCCAAATAAGTTAAACAACAAAAGAGAGATTGGGATAAAAGATGAAAAAAAACATTAGATTTTCTAAAAAATGGGTTTGCATGAACTTATAATGAAACTCTATAGCTAACACTGCTGATGCGGTGCTGAATCATAGTTTTTTACAATGCATTGACTCCTTTTGTGGCACACACAGCTTCTGCGGCCGATCTACAAGCAAATTGCAGAAAACCGAAATGCTGAGATATTCTCCGCCAATACGCTTCTCGTTATTCTTGGGACTAGTTTACTGACAGCTAGGGTATGCCTTGGTTTTCCTTGTTGGTGCTTGTCATTCTCGTATATTCTGCCATGTCTTTTGTTTTGTTAATGTAAGTTTTTTCTATCCTTAAATTAGGCGGGACTTTCCATGGCATTAGGAGCGTTTTTGGCTGGTCTACTTCTTGCAGAGACTGAATTTTCCTTGCAAGTTGAATCAGATATTGCTCCATACCGTGGTCTTCTGTTGGGACTCTTTTTCATGACGGTAATTTGTGAACTAGGTCTTCAAAATAGCTGATCGATAAATTTACTGTTTTCCTTGGAGATTTTTATAAATAATTTAGGATGATAAATAGGGTATTAGGAAACATATAGGATATATGCTGTGTTATGACCTACTTATATGCACTTGTAAGATTCTGATTTTGTTTTCAGCTGTTAAGTACAGTTATTCTCATTCATGAAACTAATGGGACAAGCTGCATAAAATTCAGGTTGGCATGTCCATTGATCCAAAACTTCTTCTTGCCAACTTCCCTGTCATAATGGGGACCTTAGCACTCTTATTAGTTGGCAAGACTATATTAGTGGCGATCGTGGGCAAATTGTTTGGCATTTCAATTATATCTGCCGTGAGGGTCGGTCTTCTGCTAGCTCCTGGTGGAGAATTCGCATTTGTTGCTTTTGGAGAAGCTGTCAATCAGGTTTGTTATATATATAATGATGTCTTTGTTGCTTTGCTCAATGGGTTTAGTAACTGCAATGTTTCTTGGAAACTTGATGGGTTGCTTTTTGATGCTTCTCATCTATTACTTTTGGGAAAGTTAGGCTCACATCATGATGCAAGCAATGCTATTTGCTTAATTAGTCATTTAGATTGAAACTAGAAAACAATAGTGTCATGTTTTGTGGATTAGGCAGCTGAGGATTCTGTTCTACTTTATTCCTATGTTTCCTCTAACGCTTAATTGGTGTTTCTTCCAGGGTATAATGACTCCGCAGCTATCTTCATTGCTGTTTCTTGTTGTGGGAATATCAATGGCTCTTACTCCTTGGTTAGCTGCCGGTGGCCAATTAATTGCATCTCGCTTTGAGTTACAAGATGTCCGAAGTTTATTACCAGTTGAAAGCGAGGTACTCCTTCACCACACTAAAAAATAAATAATTTATTACCATTTTTAGCATTGGTTGTAAAATTAAAACAATAAGGCCATACTTGACTTCAATATCCTTCTGAAGCTCATGCATTCTTGGGTTGAGAAAATCATTACAAGGCTAGTAAAGATGACTGATCCTTTACTTTTGTCTGAATTTATTTGTAGACGGATGATTTACAGGGTCACATCATTATTTGCGGATTTGGACGAATTGGTCAGGTTTGTATCGTATTATCTATAAGCTTTTTGAGAAACAAAACTCTTCTAGAAGTTTAGATAGTCTGATTTAGATGATAGCTTAGTGTTATATGATAAAATTCTGTCTTGACCGCTGCTTTCTAAATGCTACATGCAGATAATCGCTCAGCTTCTTTCAGAAAGACTTATCCCATTTGTTGCCCTCGATGTCAGCAGGTAACATAACATGCTTGCCTTGTGTTGCTCAATGTATATAAACAGCTTTTTATTTGTCTCATTTCGCACCAAAAATTTCATATTTTACAGTGATAGAGTAGCAATTGGTCGTTCCCTAGATCTCCCAGTTTATTTTGGAGATGCTGGTAGTAGAGAGGTACGTGTAGAAAGCTGGTGAAACAAATCAGAAGTATAACCACACATCATCCAAAATTCTTCTTTTTTTTTTTTTTTTTTTGTCGAACACATCATCCAAAATTCTTGACGTTGTTTTACTTATACATGCAGGTTCTGCACAAAATTGGGGCAGAGAGAGCATGTGCTGCGGCTATTGCTTTAGACACACCTGGAGCAAATTACAGATGTGTCTGGGCTCTCAACAAATATTTCCCCAATGTCAAAACCTTTGTCCGTGCACACGACGTTGATCATGGCCTCAATCTTGAAAAAGCCGGCGCTACCGCTGTAAAATCCTCACAAACTTTCCTTCTCCTTTAGTTACACAATTTTTTCATTGTAGACTGATTAGTCTCGACTCTCGACCTAAAAACTTGTTAGGTTGTTCCTGAGACGCTGGAACCAAGTCTACAGTTGGCAGCTGCTGTTCTTGCACAGGTACAAGAGATTTTTTTGTTTCTTTTTTCTTGTAACAAAAAAGCCATCAAAGATTATATCAGTTGTTAACCTTGTCGGCTTCTTTTTCAGGCCAAATTACCGACGTCAGAAATAGCAACAACGATCAACGAGTTCAGATCTCGTCACTTGTCTGAACTAACCGAGGTATGTTTTGTCAATAAGAAAACTCTAATTCTTCTTATTATCTTCTTTAATGGATCCCATGATGGTACAGCTATGTGAGACAAGTGGGAGCTCTCTAGGTTACGGGTTCTCTAGAGCTTCGACCAAACCAAAATCACCATCACCATCACCATCTGATACATCTGACGATAACCAGATTATTGAAGGCACACTCGCTATCTAACCTTTTTCTTGCTTCTGGTAAGACCACATTTCAACTTGTTTTGCTTAAAACTGTACAGAAACCAAATCCTTATTTTGAAGAATCGTAATGGAGAAAAAGTATAAAATTTTGATGGGATGATGTGTTGAAATTTCTGTAGCTTGTTACCTGCGGGGGAAAACCAAAAACAAATAATATTGTATTCAACATTGGTCTAATATGTGAAATTCATCCGTGATTCTCAATATTAAGATCTGCTTCACCTTCAACTCTCTACAATAGCAATAAAATGCCTTGCTCTGCTACCACTTGTAGAATTTTCAGCTTGATTGTTCGAGTTCATAAGTCGAATCACAAAGACTTTGAAGAACTGATCTTCGATCCAACATGTGGATTTAACAAGTTCATTTGATCAAAGGGTATATGGTAATGGAACTTTAGACCACAAATAGAGAGTGGGACTGTAAGTCAACAAATTTACATGTGTTGGTTGATATGTTGATGAGTGTTAAATTAAAACAAGATAAATGAGTTTTCTTAAGAATCCAAATTTGAGAAGGAAAAGAAGACTAATCAAATAAAAAAGCTACAATATACAACATTTCTAACCTTATTTTTCGGCAGCATACAACATACATATATGTAACTAATTAATGCAACATGTATAAAAATTAGTGTATGTAACGGTCCGCTTAGATTTAAGAAACCAAATTGTCTTGACTGGTATAAAACCGGAAAATTCAGGTAAAATCAACGAACCGGTTTTTGGGTTTTAAACTTAAACCCTTTGTCGCGTGAAATTAAAAGAAGAAACCCTAGAGGACAAAAGCATCTTCTTCTTCTTCTTCAATTTGTCGTTTCTTCTCTGCTCTTCTCAGTATCACAAATTAACAGACTTCATAGTCTTTTGTCTCCGTCTCTCATTTAATCTTACCTTCTTCCTCTTTAACTCAAGGTTCGAAGCCACGACGAGCAGACTAGTGTTCTGTTTGCCTGGTAAATTAATGGCGTCGATGATGTTTACCGATTGCTCCTCCGCCACGACGTCGCGTCTCATCCATCTGAACCGCCGCAACAGTACTTTCCTCCTCCGTCAGTGCGTCGGCCAACTCCGCTTACAAACCACTGCTTCTGGCCGTGGCTGCACTCTCTCCATTCGCTCCTCTTCTTCTCCCATTTCCGGTACACACTAGTCCTTTTGACCTAATTGAGCACCAAATTTAACAATTAAGTAGACAGTTCTTCCCCGGTAAAATTGTGTTTACTCTCTTGTTAGAATCATGAAAAATTTGTTTTTTTTTTTTTTTTTTTGTACAGCTGATACAAAAGCTGATACAAAATTAGAGGGTGCCGCAAATATAATTGATGGAAAGGCTGTGGCAAAAAAGATCAGAGATGAAATCACAGTCGAAGTTTCAAGAATGAAGGAATCAATCGGTGTGATTCCAGGATTAGCAGTTATCCTCGTTGGGGACAGGAAGGACTCCGCAACTTATGTGAGGAACAAGAAGAAAGCTTGTGAATCCGTTGGAATAAATTCATTCGAAGTTCGGCTCTCTGAAGATGCATCAGAAGAAGAGGTGCTGAAATCTGTTTCAAGCTTCAATGATGATCCTTCTGTTCATGGGATCCTTGTTCAGTTGCCTCTACCATCGGTAAACTAAGTCTATCCTCATATTCTTAAGTTAAGTAAACAGCGATTTACAGCAGAGTTTTGGGATGTTGTGTATATATGCAGCATATGGATGAACAGAACATATTGAATGCGGTTAGTATAGAGAAAGACGTAGATGGATTTCACCCGTTAAATATTGGACGGCTTGCCATGCGTGGAAGAGAACCCTTATTCGTTCCGTGTACTCCAAAAGGATGCATCGAGTTGTTGCATAGATACAACATTGAAATCAAAGGAAAAAGAGCGGTTGTTATCGGAAGGAGTAACATTGTTGGTATGCCAGCTGCTTTGTTACTTCAGGTAATGATGATACCTTCTGAAAGCTGTCATTTTTTCTGGTTGGAACATTCCATCATTAGTTACATTTTTCTATCTGTATTGATGTATTTTGTAAATTTAGAGGGAGGATGCAACCGTTAGCATTATCCATTCAAGAACCAAGAACCCTGAAGAAATCACAAGACAAGCTGATATCATAATCTCAGCTGTTGGGCAACCCAACATGGTTAGAGGAAGCTGGATAAAACCGGGCGCAGTCATCATCGATGTTGGGATTAATCCTGTTGAGGTAAATGGACAGCTTTGACATATTGTAAATGATGTAATTCAGTGATATAATGGATTTCCAAATCAATCCAGTATGTTATGTGAACTGCAGGATCCAAGTGCTGCCCGTGGCTATCGATTGGTTGGAGACATTTGTTATGAGGAGGCTTGCAAAGTTGCATCAGCCATCACGCCTGTTCCTGGTGGTGTAGGACCAATGACCATAGCCATGCTTCTATCTAACACTTTAACATCTGCTAAGAGGATTCACAACTTCCAGTGACCTTAAGAGAAGATTGCTGGCCTTTTGGGAATAAACAAATCTTACTCTGTTTTTTGAAGCTAGTGGTTTGCTTTGGTCTTTAAAATCTTTTTCCTTTTTTGTTCCATGAAACCAAACATGTAGTTTTAAGTCACATAAAATTGTCTTTAACATTGTCTGTCTGTTCTTGTTAATTCAATCTAGCACTAGTATCCACATATGGAATACATGTTGAAAGAGTGGTGTGTCCCATGTTACAGATTCTTAAACTTTAGACCACACTGCTTAATGTCTTACAAGATCAGATTTAAGAGAGCAGAAATCAATCAGCAACAGGTTGGGCCCAACAGTGAAATCAGGAGCTTACTTTACGTGCGTTTTATTTTTGTTAAACCCTAGTAATTAAAATGGCGTCGTTGTATTAAATATGCTTTGATATAAAAGTATTTTAATTCTAGGAGATAACACCGAATAGGTTTAGGATAAGTACATATCTTTCTCTACAATTTTATCTTTAACTACTACTATAAAATACCTTTGCAAACAATTCTACTTTATTTTTGTTAAACCTAACTTAAGCTCGAAGCCACGACTAGTGTTCTGTTTGCCTAGAAAAAAAATGGCGTCGATGATGTTTTGCTCCTCCTCCACGACTTTGCGTTCTATCGATTTGAACTGCCGCACCAGTGCTTTCCTCCCCCGCAGGTGCGTCTGCCAACTCAGGTTACGGACCACTGCGTCTGGCCGTGGCTGCACTCTCTCCATTCGCTCCTCTTCTTCTCCATCAGCGATAATAATTGATGGAAAGGCTGAGGCAAAAAAGATTAGAGATGAGATCACAATCGAAGTATCAAGAATGAAGGAATCAATCGGTGTGGTTCCTGGTTTAGCAGTAATCCTTGTTGGGGACAACAAAGAATCTGCAACTTATGTGAGGAACAAGCAGAAAGCCTGTGAATCTGCTGGAATTCACTCATTCCAGGTTCTCCTACCTGAAGATGCCTCCCAAGAGGAGGTTTTAAAACATGTATCAGGCTTGAACAATAATCCTTGTGTCCATGGGATCATCGTGCAGTTGCCTCTACCATCGGTAAACAAAATCTGTCACTCATATTCATAGCTAAATAATAAACACTGACTTACATCAGAATGTTTTTTGGAACATGTTATGTATATGCAGCATATGGATAAACAAAAGATATTGAAGGAGGTTTGTATAGATAAAGACGTAGACGGGTTTCATACGACGAATATAGGAGAGCTTGCCAAGCGTGAAATAGAGCCCTTATTCGTTCCATGTACTCCAAAGGGATGCATGAAGTTGTTGCATAGCTACAACATTGAAATCGAAGGAAAAACAGCGGTTGTTATAGGAAGGAGTAACAATGTTGGGATGCCAGCTGCTATGTTACTGCAGGTAATTAATGATGATATATACCTTCTCAAAGATGCCATTTAATTGATAATTACTTTTTTGGTCTTTCTTGATGTATTTTGTAAATGGTAGAATGAGGATGCAACTGTTACCCCTATCCATTCAAAAACCAAGAACCCTGAAGAAATTACAAGACAAGCTGATATCATAATCTCGGCTGCTGGGCAACCAAACCTGGTCAGAGGAAGCTGGATAAAACCGGGCGCGGTCGTCATCGATGTTGGGATTAAACGTGTTGAGGTGAGTGGATGATTTTGACATAATATAATAATTCAAATCATTCCAGTCTGAAAATAATATGAAATAACGCAGGATTCAAGTGCTCCCAGTGGCTTTCGATACGTTGGAGACGTTTGCTATGAGGAGGCTTGCAAAGTTGCATCATACATCACGCCGGTTCCTGGTGGTGTAGGACCAATGACCGTAGCCATGCTTCTTATGAACACGTTAGAAGCAGCCAAGAGAGCGTACGTTTTGAAATAAAACAACTCTTACTCTGAGGGTGGGGATTTTGAATCCAATTGATTTTGCTCTGGTGTTTTAAGATTTTAATGATGATATTTGGTTTGATGGTCGAGATGATTGATACACTTACAGCTTAATGATTTAAATGTCACAAGTTATTTCACTTATTATCACTTCTACCAGAATTTTCTTCTTCTTCATCTTTTTTCAAATCACGTTTCAACATGGACAAAATACTCTTGACATTTTTAACAATACATCAAACTAAGTTTCAAATCAGATATGAAATTTATCTTTTACCATTATTTGGTTTATATCTTGTCTAACTGTTCTTGTTACTTGATCCACAACTACTTTTAAATACATGTTGAAAGGGCGATGTGTCCCATCCAAAGATAGTTTTCTCCACTCAGATTCGAGAGCGTAGAAATCAATCAGCAACAGGTTGAGCGGAGATTAATCCGGGCTTCAAAATGATCTACCCCAGCCTTGCTCACCTGTCTCCTAGTCCTGAGAATCGAAATCTGTTCAAAGAGACCCGATGATCCTAAACTTAGTTCTCAAGCTCAACCATTAATGATGACAAGTTTTTGTTTTCGTATTTATTGGAAAGGCCATACCTTTGGCTTCTCTATAGAGTTCCCATAGTATCCCACGCCAAATGATAGTGACGAGTAAGCAGCAGCTATCTCAACAGCATTCAGCTCTGGCTTATTTCCAGGGACCTTTAGAGTGAAATCAAAAGAATCAGAGTAAGTAAGATTCAGATTTTAAAAACCCAAATACTGTAGGTTGTTCCAAAACTTGGGCTTACCGCCACAGATGCATCCACCTGAACTACTAGAATTCCAGCAGTTTTGTCAGCAATTCCACTCCTTGAACCTTCTTGTTGCATTACAGAACGTAAAACCTTCATGGCTGCAGATGCTGGACCAGCCTGTGCACTAAGAGCATAAGGAATCCCTTCTTAGCTTTGTTACAGAAGAACAAACCACACCGAGAAAAGCATAACCATTAAGAAGGAATGAAGGATACGGGAAATATACAGTGACAATGAAGTACAACACTCTCTAGCTGCAAATCCTCTCATAAGATACTCTCCAGCTCCAGAAACACAACAACCAACCAGAAATGGAGCTCCAAATGGTCCTTTAGAGGACGCCCAGCAACCACAACCATACATTGCTGCTAAACCTACACGGCCGCTAATCTAAAATGCATGATATGAAACAGAGGGTCAGTTTTACTTTCAGCTACAAGAACAACTAAGAATTCGTTGATATTACCTTCATTGCAATACCGCCACTTGAGGACCCACACGCAATGTGTCCTTGGCTGTCAACACAAATTACGCCAACAGTGTCCATGATCTTATCCTCATCCGCTGCTGCATAGGGTGATGGTATGTCCTCACATGTTTCATTCTTGATGGTTTCTCTCGGCTGTTCTTCAGCAGAAAGGGTACTCTTTGCCTCTACCTCAGAAAGCATGGTCTTGAACCTTCTCCACTGATTTCTTGCTCTCTCTGTAACCAGCCACTGTTTTAAAAACCAATACGTAGGACACAAAAATTATTCTCAAGGAATAAAACAATCAGTTGGCTGACAATAAAGCAAAGAGAATGTGAAAATCTTAAACCTGATCAGCTTCTGTGACAGTTTCAGGCAAAAGAGCGCCTTTGGATTTGGCCCAACGTCGAGCTCCTTCACCAACCAATAACCTGGGGAGGCAGAGGAGAATTTCAAAGCTAGAGACAAAACAGATTCAAAGTTGGAATGATATCAGAACAAAGAAGAGTGATTCATTACATAGGAGGTATACGGCCTAACAGAGTTGACCCACTAATCTGCTCTTTCAGCAACAAAGCAGCAATCTTGATGGCATTTCTGACACCTGATCTACACAGTTGATCGTCCAAAATCTTCAGCCATTCCACAAGTAGTATATTTCGATAGAAAAGTTAAAAAAGAAAGTTGAGATGAGAGCTTAATGTGTACGTGGAACTGCTCCAACTCCTCCAAACATCCCTGACACTCCATCCATAAGACTAGCATCACATTCCACATGGCCATCTTCTGTCAGGTTAGAACCTCTACCAGCATTTGTGCTCGGGTCGTCCTATTGTACCAAAGATTCATCGTTATAGGAATCATTAGAACAGTCAAGAAGCAGCTATTGCAGGCAAAATATACAGAGTTATGTTTTCTCTAATAGAGGACAAGTACCTCCAAGACTTGGATGGCGGCTGAAACAGCATCTATGCACTCACCAGAATCCTAAATTCAGCATATAAAGCAAAGTTCACACGAACGGATTTGGGCTTCAATCACTTTCGTCTCATTTTTTCAGAAATTGAAAGAGTGGAAATAGGACCTGGCGAAGAATGAACGAGGCGGCTAGGCAAGCACGTCTCATGACGGATCTTAGAGCTTTCTCATTAGACGCCGCGTGATATCCGGCCCCGACGTGAACCGCCACGAAAAAGCGCCGACTTTGATCTGCTCCGTCGCCAGCCATCATCGTTTCCAGGCAAAAAAACCCAGTCTACCGTTGTTGTATTAAAGACACAAACATCGTGTCGTTTTTCGGACAACGTAAACCTTAAATGGGCTTAAAGAGAAAGTAAAGGCCCAAATAACGATCACATAGAAAGACCCTGAGAATTCAGGTAAAATTACAGGCATATGCCATAACTCGTTTGGTTCACCCTCTTACTACCATTTTAGAACAAGCTGAACAAGTAAGTCTCTCGTCTCATCATCTTCGTCTTCTTCTTTCTTTGCGATCCTTGTGATTTCGATAAGGTAAGCCGATTTCTAATCACCTGTCCGCCGGAATCATTCTATTTAAATACTCAATTCTCTGAATCTGTACATCAATATCTGTAGTAATGTAGATTTTAGAAGGCTAGGGTTTGTTCATTTTGATGTTATGTTACTGATCGATCTGGCCATCGAATTAGGGAAAGGAATCGGTGTTTGGTGGAACTAATCGATCCGATCTAAGAAAAATGGGAGGGGGTGAGCATGGACATGGAGGAGAAGGTGGCGATTTCAGAGCCAAAGTTTGGAGTATGTCTGGTGGGCCTTACTGTAGGCCCAAGCATTGGCGTCGGAACACCGCCATTGCTATGTTCGGCGTTTTCCTTGTGTGCATCCCCATCGCCAAGTTATCTGCTGAGCTCGAGGTAATCATTTCTTTTGTCCTCCTTAATAAAACAAGCCAGCAATTTGGATTGGAAAAGAAAATTAGGAGTATCACTTAGTATTAATAACATATATGTTCAATGAGTAAAAGGGAATGGCTTGGAATTTGATACTGGAAACTATATATTTTTCTTCACTCATATCTTCTTTTGTTCTCTGTCTGTCTTTTTCATTAGTATTAGGTATGTGGAAATAGATTTGAATAAACCCATTCCAGTTCTCAATATCTAGCGTGATTTAGGGAACCTTTGTGTTACTTTTATCTTTGATAAATTTCTGTAGCCTATTAAATGCTTCACAGTACATAGCAGTTGTTGCTATCGACTACTGCAAGATTTTGATGTTTCTGGATCATACAGTTTGTGTGAAGCTATTCTAACAGAGCATTCATTAATATGTTTTGTAACCAGGCAGTCTTGAAAACACACTCACTAATGTGTTTTTTGTGAAACTAACAAAACTTCTCGTACTCAGTTTCATGTGTTATCTAATGAATTCGTCACTCATTCCCTTTATTTCATTGGCCATCATTGTATCAGTGACTGTATAATATTTTGCAAAATGGGAACCTATTCGTGCTGGTTTGTCTCTGACCTGATTTAGATTTTTCACCCTTTGATTCTCGTGAGCTCTCCAAACCCTGTGTACAGCTCTGGGAGATTTCATTGAATATTTTTTCCAGTTTGCCTGGTTCTTTGTTCTTTTGCTACATCTTTGAGTCGGTAGTTTGACACTGAAATCTAATCTTCTGAAACCCAGCAACTTCACTGCACCAAATATGTTCTAAAGAGTGGTTTGGATGCAACTGCCTGAAGACTTGCATTCTTGTATATTTTGTAGCCTAATGCTTGAGTCCCTTGTGACAAAAATGGGCACTTAAATTGTTATATTTTGTGTATGCCCATGCTACTATATAGTTTTCACTTTCTTGTTTGATGATCACAATTTGAGAAAAGTTTTTTTGAATTTCAGCAAAGGCCACACATGCCAGTACGCCCAATTCCTTCACAGATCTGGTGCAAGAACTTTGGAACCAAAGACGATTACGAAAAAGAGCATTAAAGTTTTTTTGCTTGGGTTGGAGAGAAAACTTTTGATTGGTCTCTTATTTTCAGACAATGTGAGCATAAAAAAAACCCCTTCTAGCTGTGTCTTTTAATTTCATAGTACTGTGGCCATAATAATATGTCTTTGCCTTGCCATGTAGAACAACACATGGAATCTTCCCAAATCAAGAAAGTTGATGTTTTTCCATATTCCAATCGATCAGTGTCTGTAAATCTGTGGGTGAATAATAATCTAGGGGTGGGTTTTATCTAAGGCAGAATCCATCTGGGTTTTGAATATCATTATACGATTTTTACTTTGACCTACTTTCGAATTAGTGCTTTAAGAATCTGCATTTATAGTTACGTGATTGAATTGATGATGTACCAAAATGCAGAATATATCTAGGGTTATGCCTACAATGGCCAGAATAAGCATTTGATGTTCAATGAATGATCTTTCTCTCTGTTTTTCTGGTTTTTTTTTTCTTCAACTCCATGATACATTTCTTAAAATACTACCTAGGAACCATACATAGGTCTCTCTATTTCCAACAGTCAATGGAAATTAACCAAATAACCATGACAGAGTACCAACAATCTAAATAAGCATAGTAAAGATATTAGTCTTCAAAAGAAAAATATATGATAATATAGTTCAGAACAAATATAACTCATATAATAGTCAAGATTAATCGCCGACAAAGGAAAATTAAGATTATTGTTATGATTTGATTGTGAAATATACTAACTCATCTTAAATGTTTTCTTTATGTCAAAAAAAAAAAATAAATAAAGGAATGTATTCCTCTTCCTTTTTTGCTTTTCGGCCCTTAAATGGTTTGTTGTAATTATTTTTGCTGTGATAATTTATACTAGGATTGAAAAGCACATTTACGTAGTAGACATGAATGAATGGTAGAAAATAAAACTGACTGGTTAGTGGTTAGAGTTAAAAGCTGACGGTCTCAAGACGCCGCAGCGAATAATTTTATAAAAGGATGGTACTCACTTAAATCTCGATTTTATATTTACCTTTCCTTTTCTTTTGAATTCTTTGTATACAGTACTTGGGCACATTTGTTTTAGGAAGACGTAATATTTTGAACCAGAGACACACGCATGGGTAAAAACGGGAATACGAGGACGCGGATACACGTGTGAAATATCTAACGGTGAGTTGGTCAATGTCCTTTCCCCTCTAATCTCATCGCCAATTTGCGAGGAAAATAATCTAGAACCGTCCACGTGGCGATCTCTATATTCACATTTCCGTTAATGCCCTCTTTGCCCGCTTTCTTTCGGGCAAGTTGAAAATATGTTTCCTTGTATTTATGACTTTGAAGAAAAATGAATTAATTCCTTTAAGAAATTTAAAATGGAAAATTAAAGAAAAAGAAAAAATGGAAACTGAGAGAGATGCCTTATTTATTTATTAGTGCTCGTCGGGCAGACATCTTCCCTCTTGCTCAGACAGCTTCCTCTTCTACTCGCTCGCTCTCTCAAAGCTGGACTGGAGGAGGAACAATCCAATTCACACTGGAAACGTAAGGAGAAGAGATCAAAGCTTTAAGCCTTCTCTTTCGATTTTGACTCATTCCATAAAACCCAGAGATTTAATATCCTCATCATTATTCTCTCTCTGTTTTTCTTTTTTTCTTTGAATTTATTGATTGAAGTTGACATATCATTGAATTGCGCTTTTGCAATTCTCTAGTGTTGGGTCGGATCTTGAGTGATTTTCGAGACCGATGATGTGGAAGAACATTGCTGGGCTCTCTAAGGCTGCCGCAGCGGCAAGAACCCGCGGATCTCGGCGCTGCTTCTCCACGGCGATTCCTGCTCCTTGCATCGTCCACAAGCGTGGTGCCGATATTCTTCACGATCCATGGTTCAATAAGGTTGTCTTTCGATCCTCTCATTTTAGGCTTCTAATAAACGCCTTCACAACTCTTTACTGAGATTACTCTCTTTGGTGCTGCACTTTGCAGGACACAGGTTTTCCTTTGTCTGAGAGAGATAGATTGGGGCTAAGAGGCTTGCTTCCTCCTCGTGTTATGTCCTGTGAACAGCAATATGATCGTTTCAGTAAGTATTTCCAAATTTCTTATATGTATTGCAGAGGTGATTATGCATTTCTTGGGGTTTCTCAGACTTTTGGTATTAAAACACACAAACTTGGCAGTCGAGTCTTTTCGTTCCCTAGAGAGGAATACACAGGGACAACCTGAAAACTCTGTCGCATTAGCTAAATGGAGGATTTTGAATAGATTGCATGACCGTAACGAGACTTTGTACTACCGAGTGAGTTTGGATCAAACTTTATTTTATCCCACATTGACACATCCCCTGAGACTTAATAACTCTTCTTCTCCGCAGGTCCTTATTGATAACATCAAAGATTTTGCCCCCATTATATACACTCCCACGGTTGGACTTGTTTGTCAGAACTATTCGGGTTTGTATAGAAGACCACGGGGGATGTACTTCAGTGCCAAAGACAAAGGAGAGATGATGTCTATGATATATAACTGGCCAGCTCAGCAGGTTGATATGATTGTCATCACAGATGGTAGCCGTATTCTTGGCTTAGGAGACCTTGGAGTCCAGGGAATTGGGATTCCTATTGGAAAGCTCGACATGTATGTGGCTGCTGCAGGAATCAATCCACAGAGAGTACGTGGATCTCCACATGACCTTGTGCTTTTTTCTGCTGTAGGTTTCATCTCCTTATTCGAAATTATACTCTTGTTCTTCTGCAGGTTTTGCCAATTATGTTGGATGTGGGCACAAATAATGAAAAGCTCCTAGAGAATGATCTCTGTAAGCTGTTGTGATCTTAATTGGTTGATCTGGTGTGAATGTGTTTCCTTAATATCTCATTCGTCTTTCTTTCCCATTCCACAGATTTAGGAGTCAGACAACCTAGGTTGGAAGGAGAGGAATACCTTGAGATTGTTGATGAATTTATGGAAGCTGCATTTACACGTTGGCCAAAGGCCGTCGTACAGGTTATATCTCTTAGTTTCTTCTTTGCATTTACCTTTCGGTGGGAAGAATAACTAAATGGTTCTTTCCATCACAATAGTTTGAAGATTTCCAAGCGAAATGGGCTTTTGAAACGTTGGAAAGATATCGGAAGAAATTTTGCATGTTCAATGATGATGTCCAGGTATGCTCTTATCAACGCAGTCCAGCTGTTTTACATTATAGCTACTCCTTATGTAATAACTTTTTTTAATAATAAGGTTTGTGTATGACTTCTCAGGGAACTGCCGGTGTTGCATTGGCTGGACTATTGGGAACTGTAAGAGCCCAAGGTCGGCCGTTATCCGACTTTGTGAACCAAAAGATTGTTGTGGTGGGAGCTGGAAGGTACTTGAATATTCACTTGAAATCTTTTATTAATGTATATACACTTTTGCATTAACTTTCTTCTCATCTTCGCATTGTATGTTTCTTTTATAACTTTCAGTGCAGGGCTAGGTGTAACTAAGATGGCAGTACAGGCAGTTGCAAGAATGGCAGGCATCAGCGAGATTGATGCAACTAAAAACTTTTACTTGATAGATAAAGATGTAAGTTTCTGCTTTCCCCTACTTGACTTCATCTGAATTGTTTTGTTTTGCTTGATAATTAATAATAACGCTTGCGTAGTTCCACGGGTTAGTTGACTTTGAAACTGTCATATTATTGTCATTTTTAGAACTTGCTTCTGGATGTTGCTTTACTCTATCCACTAAGAGCTTACCTAGAAAAAGTCAGAAAACTTTTGAAAAGTTATCCAATATCCATTCTTTTTTGCATTGGTCAACATATTGTTTGTTTTTTCATCTGTTTGCCACATAAGATCGTGCCCTTTTGAATATATTAATGAAAACGACTGATTTGGACATCAGGGTCTTGTCACCACGGAGAGGACAAAACTTGACCCTGCAGCTGTACCTTTTGCCAAAAATCCATCTGAGATACGCGAGGGAGCAAGTATCGTTGAAGTGGTAAGCCTAAGCCTTACTGCGTTCTTGCCTTACCCAATCCTAAACTTTGACTTAATTTTCTTTCTCTACTACATCGTAATCAACACAGGATCTACCATATTTCTACTGTCTCCAAAATTTAGATATGATCATGTTTCTGTCTAAAATTTAAAATGTGTTCAGGTGAAGAAGGTGAAGCCACATGTTCTTCTTGGTTTATCTGGAGTTGGTGGTATTTTCCATGAAGAAGTATGTGACTTTCTTAGACAACAAATACTTTCATGATATAATAATTTTAACAGTTTTACTTATATGGTTTACTGGTTTCAATCATCGAAGGTTCTCAAGGCGATGCGAGAATCTGACTCATGCAAGCCTGCCATTTTTGCTATGTCGAATCCCACCTTGAATGGTTTGTGTTTTTAGCTTTGCATAATAATGTAACACTATCTTGAAAAGTCTGCGCTGAACAGTTTTTTTGTGTGACAGCCGAATGCACTGCTGTTGATGCTTTTAAGCACGCTGGAGGAAACATAGTCTTTGCAAGTGGAAGCCCATTTGAGAACGTTGAACTTGGTATGTTATGGTGGGATTCATATATGGTCTTTATATCTAATTTGCTAAAATCTAAGAATAATTCATTTTGTGTCCCTCATGCAGAGAATGGTAAAGTAGGACATGTTAATCAAGCCAACAACATGTACCTATTCCCAGGGTTCGTTTTCTTTCTTGAAAACTGTTTCAGTGTACCACTTTTAAATCTGTAGACTGTTCATAGAATCAATTCACTTATTATTGTTTTTCCAGGATCGGGTTAGGGACTCTTCTCTCTGGTGCACGTATTGTAACTGATGGAATGCTGCAAGCAGCTGCTGAATGGTAATGATTGTAAAATGGTTCTCTTCTATAAACTGACAAAATTGAGCTTAACAATGCTGACGAATTATATATTCAAATGTACACAGTCTTGCGTCCTACATGACGGACGAAGAAGTCCAAAAAGGCATCCTTTACCCTTCAATCAACAAGTATTTCGTCTGATTCATTCTCATTCTTATCCGTTGGTTTTTTAAGGATCTTAAACCTGTTATGTAAAGCAATTGGTTTCTGAAAAAAATGCAGCATCCGACACATAACAGCTGAAGTCGGGGCAGCTGTTCTACGAGCTGCAGTTTCTGATGATATAGCAGAAGGACATGGCGATGTTGGTCCCAAAGATCTCAGCCACATGTCTAAGGTATCAAGTAACTAAGATTTGTATCAAAACATGTTGAAGGTAGGTAGTTTATCAGTTAGAAGATGGAATCTAATTGCAAGTTTTGATGGCAACAGGAGGACTCAGTGAATTACATCACACGCAACATGTGGTTCCCAGTCTACAGCCCTATCGTTCACGAGAAATAGACAGCAACTCTATTATATAACTCTCGCTTTCTCTCTCAGCTTTCATAGAAAGCCAAAAGACCAAACCTTCCCTTTCTTCTTTTCTTTGTAGTCTACATTCTTTTTACTTCTATGTTTGAAAAACAATGCCAAAAAGAGGGCTTAAGGACAAGAACAGGGTTAGTTCTAGGTCACTTGTACTTGTCCTTTTTTTTTTTTTTTTTTTTTTGACATTCTTCCAAGTCTTTTACGATCATGTCTGATGATGAAACTTTATATACTTTCTTTTTTTGGCAATAATGATATCTTCAAATCGTTCCTCCCCACATTGCTTTGAATTTGCTTTCTATATTATTAAATTAAATCTGGTGAAAGAAAAAAAAAAATTAAGGAAACATCATCGGAGTGTGATGGGATAATTAGGGGAAAGTAACAATGGAGAAGACGAAGGTGCTAATTTTGGGCGGTACAGGCTACTTAGGTCAGCATCTGCTTCAAGCTTTCGCCGGCAACAATGGCGGAGATGGATACGACGTCGCTTTCAGTCACCACTCTTCTCCACTTCCCAGCAGTTTACTTGAAGCTTTCTCTCATTTCCCCGCGTTTCCTGTCGATCTCAAATCCGGTTTAGGGTTCAATTCCATTTCCCAGAATTTTGGACAGGTTTCGATTTATAGCCAATTCCGTAATCTCTAGCTCCATTAAAGCTTCCTTTCACCGATATTTCGTCTGCTATTGCTTTCCATATGCGTAAAAACTGATCAATGATTCAAAAAATTATTGTTATCTGCCTGATAAATGGATATGAATCTGAAAGCAAGATTTTGTTCCAGCCTGATGTGCTCGTTAATTGTGCTGCTCTATCTGTTCCTCGAGTTTGCGAGCAAGATCCAGATTCCGCCATGTCCATCAACGTGCCTACCTCTCTTGTAAACTGGTTATCAACTTTTGAGAGAAACAAAACCTTGTTGATTCATCTCTCTACTGATCAAGGTTAGTTGCCAATTGCATTAGCCACTGTTAAATCATCATGAATCATGACTTGGGCTTTTGACTTGGTTTTACTGTCTCAACTTCAGTTTATGAAGGTGTCAAGTCTTTCTACAAGGAAGAAGACGAGACTGTTGCAGTCAACGTTTACGGGAAATCAAAAGTTGCAGCAGAGCTTCTCATCAAGGATAAATGTCAAAGCTTTGCAATATTGAGAAGTAGTATCATCTTTGGTCCTCAAACTGTATCACCTCTCCCCAAGACTCTCCCAGTTCAGGTGCCTCTCAAAACAAACATATATGTATATACTTGAGATCATTGAATTGGCCATGAAGCTTGTCTTCTTGATGTTTTAGTGGATTGATAGCTCCTTAAAGAAAGGAGACACGGTAGAGTTCTTCCACGACGAGTATCGTTGCCCCATTTACGTTAAGGATCTCGTGACTATCACTTTGAAATTAATAAACAGATGGGTTGTCTCAGGTTGATTCTTTCTCCTTAGTCTCTTTCTTACTCTCTCTCTCTCTCTCTCTATCTGCATCATAATACAGAAAATGTAGTAGAATCATAACAACATGTTGTTGCTTTCAGATGATAAACAGATGCGGCTAGTTTTGAATGCTGGTGGACCTGAGAGGCTATCTCGTGTTGAAATGGCTCAAGTAGTTGCAGAAGTCAGAGGACACGACCTGTCCTTGATTAAAAATGTGTCTGCATCATCGGTATGTCACCAATGATTTCACATGTTGATGAATATCGCAGATCAGTCACTCAATGGGTCTCAGTTGTCTTCTCAGGTTGATCGAGGCGTAGTGTCACCAGCAGATATATCTATGGACATAACTAAACTGATTCAGACACTTGAGATCTCTCCAACTTCTTTCAAAGAAGGTGTAAGATTAACGCTCGAGTCTGAATCTCATTCTCATATTCTCCCATGATATTATTGTCTCCTCATGTGCTCTTCTTACCACATTGCTTCTTTCTATGGATAAAATCTCGGTCCAATGTAAAACTGAATTCGAATACGGTTCTGGTTTTAATTCGCTTCAGATTTTAATCTTAATTTCTTGCTATTCCTTCAATTGAATTCCGGTTGAAAATAAGTTTTATAATAATTTATATGCTCAACAAAAAAGAAAAATTATTCTTTTTGGTTCGAACTTTAATAATTTCTTCGATTTGATTCCGGTCGGTTCGAAATCTAAGTTCAAACTACATTTTAAAAACCGGCAGGTCAACAATTGAGGCCCATTACATTCATAAGCCCTCCGTTTTTTACTTGGAGAATGAAACTTGATGATGTTTAAAAGTAAAAGAAACGGCACGTAGTCTGGACACGCAAAGTCGATTGTTCGTCGTTCTAGACTTGGCGGAAAAAGAAAGTTGAGAAAGTTGGATGATGCGAAGACCAGCCTGTAACTTTTGGTTTAAACAATGACTTGAAAAAGGACCAACGAAGAGACGAAGAATACCTTTCAAGAATATTCTCCTTCCCACGCAAACCCTAGAATATTGACGCGAGTCAGCTTTTATAAAATCTGTCAACTCAAGGATTTTTTTCTGGATTGGAATCTTCCAGGTATGGCTTCATTTTCGATTCAATTTGAAGATTTTCTTTCTGATAATTTTCTTGATGTTTCATGTAATTAGTTGTATAGATCCTCGTGTCTCTAGCGTGATTTGCTCTTTGGGCTCTTGGGAATGTTTTTCGTTCAGATGTTTATTAGAAATGTTTTGCGTTCCGTGAATCGCTTTGAACCCTGTAGGCTCTGTGGAAGATTGTTTGAATTTACAGAAAATAAGAATTGTAGTCGAGAAAAATCCTCCTTAGTGTGTGAAGATTGTAGTCGAGAAAGAAGATACGGTAATAGAAACAACCTATTGCTTTAAAACAATCTATTGTTAAGAATCAGTTGGTTTTAGTAATTACTCAACTTGATGTTCCTTAGAGTTGAAGCTTTCAAAAAGATAAGTTTTGTTCAAACTCTCTATAACACAAAACTAAAACCCATTCCATTTTTCGGTTAAGAATGCTATGTTCCCTTTTGTTGAAAGTTGATTATCTTTCATTTCTAAATTCCGCTCAACGAATTGCTGTCAAGGAACATGTTATTGAAATCTGTAATTTCGTTTACAGGACACTGGAGTTCTACAGTTTCTTCAGCAGTCAGGTTTAACTTGAGATGATATGACGAAACAGCAGCAGCAGCACATTGCGATCTTTACCACAGCTAGTATTCCATGGCTGACGGGAACTGCTGTTAATCCTCTGTTCCGTGCTGCCTACCTTGCAAATGACGGGGAAAGACGAGTCACTTTGGTGATTCCATGGCTGACGTTGAAGCACCAAAAGCTTGTCTATCCAAATAGCATCACCTTTAGTTCCCCATCAGAGCATGAAGCTTATGTCCGTCACTGGCTTGAGGAAAGAGTCTCATTTCCTTTAGGCTTTGAGATACGTTTCTATCCAGGAAAGGTATGACTCAGCTTGCCCTTTCTCAAAAATCTTCTTTGGGTACTCAAATTCCTTTCATAAAGTTGTTCACTTTCTCGTATTAATAGAGTTTCTTTCCTGCTTTCCTTAACCATCACATCATTCTTAATCTTAATTCTCAACTTATATGTGTTTCTTGATCTCACTGTTATGTGTATATTCTGTTAATATGGTGTATTTATTCTCATATGTTTATGTTTTGCTAATATATATAAGGATCCTTCTTTGGCTCCTAGTCTCCAACCTTTCATGGATATAGATTGTTTTTACTAACCGTCTGTGCTTTCTCTTTCTGGCATGTCTTTGTGTTATATACATGAATTTGCATATATGTCATGTCCTATTTATACGAGCATGTCTTTGTGTAATTTCTGTCATGTCTTTGTGTTATATACATGAATTTGCATATATGTCATGTCCTATTTATACGAGCATGTCTTTGTGTAATTTATATGAAGGTGTTGTGGATGTAACTCTACAATGGGTTTCCATATTCTGCCGTGAATTTTAAATTTTCTCTCCTTTTTGCACATGAATTAATTGGCACCTGTGAATATTGTTAAATGCTGCTTTTATCTCTCTTTAGTTTGGCTTCCATACCACCTTCAGATTCTTCGTGACAGTAACTTTTATGTAGTACTCTTTAACTATGTTATACCTTCCTTAACAATTGAAATTATATTATTGCAGTTTGCTACAGACAAAAGAAGTATTCTTCCTGTTGGGGATATATCGGATGCCATTCCTGATGAAGAGGCAGACATTGCTGTCCTTGAGGAGCCTGAGCATCTGACATGGTTCCATCATGGCAAAAAATGGAAAACCAAGTTCAACTACGTCATAGGGATCGTGCACACAAACTATTTGGAATATGTAAAGAGAGAGAAACAAGGCCGTGTGAAAGCTTTTCTCCTCAAGTATTTAAACAGTTGGGTTGTTGGTATTTACTGCCACAAGGTAAATATCTTTACATGATGGAGTGATTGCATAATTATGGTATCTAAGTAATGATTGTCCAATGACTGGATTTCCTTTGAGGATCAAGACAGATTTGTTGGTCTGTGACCACGATTATGGCCGGCGATTTTGATGTCAAGCAGGACTTGTACTAATGATGTTACCTGTGCAGGTAATCAGATTATCTGCTGCAACTCAAGAATACCCTAAATCTATAGTCTGCAATGTTCATGGTGTCAACCCTAAATTTCTCGAGATTGGGTTGAGAAAACTAGAACAGCAGAAGCTCCAGGAGGAGCCCTTCACTAAAGGCGCATACTACATTGGTAAGATGGTCTGGAGCAAAGGGTACAAGGAGCTTCTTAAACTACTTGAGAAACACCAAAAGGAACTCGCTGAGATAGAGGTAGATTTATATGGTACTGGAGAGGACTGTGAAGAGATCAAAGAAGCAGCCCGAAAACTCGACCTGATGGTTAATGTTTACCCAGGACGTGATCATGCCGACTCACTATTTCACAAGTAAGTCTCTACTTTAATAGCCTCAGCGATGCATCATGTCCTTAATTTTGTATAAGCAATGCCCCAACATTGATTTCCTTGCAGTCTATCCGATTCTATTTATATAGCTTAAAACATTTTCATCTTCTATTTCAGCTACAAAGTGTTTCTCAACCCCAGCACGACAGATGTTGTCTGCACAACAACTGCAGAAGCCTTGGCGATGGGAAAAACCGTAGTGTGCGCAAATCACATATCGAACGAGTTCTTTAAACAGTTTCCCAACTGCAGAACCTATGACGATGGAAAAGGTTTTGTTAGAGCTACGCTCAAGGCTCTTGGGGAACAACCATCGCAACTAACAGAGCAACAGAGGCATGAACTATCATGGGAAGCTGCTACGCAACGGTTTATAAAAGCCTCTGATCTGAACCGGTTATCAAGAGCTGATTCGAACTTATCAAAGAGAAGTGTGTTTGCATCGTCTTCGATCAGTGTGGGGAAAAACTTGGAGGATATGTCTGCGTATATTCATTTCTTGGCGTCTGGATTTGAAGCTTCAAGAATAGCTTTTGGTGCTATCCCTGGGAGCTTGCAGCCTGATGAAGAGTTGTGTAGAGATCTTGGCTTGTCTCTCAACATTCCTTCCCGAAATAGTCTCAAGGAAGATTGACTGTTGACTTTTATGAACATGTTTTTCATGATGTGTTTGTTTTTTCCCCCGTGTATCCCTTTTTTTTTCTTCTGTATAATCAATGAACTACTATTTGGAACCATTCTATAGCCTGGTGTAACGCTGATGGTTTATATTATTAACATGAACATTAGATTTTACATATATTTGATTGATTCTTTTCTGTTTTTGCTTAACACTAGTTATTTTCTTTTTGGTTGAAATTTAAAAGAAGGAATAAGGTTAAGGTTTATTTTTTACACGAATTAATAACCTTAATACTTTTTGCACTCAATAATATTGTGTTATGTTCAGTCTTGTCTTTTGCAAGTTTCATGTTTGTGTGATTGAAATATTCTTTCCATCATCTGCAGGACAAACTTTTGACGAATGCTGTGCGGATGTACAACGGGAAGAACTGGAAAAAAAAATTGGTAATTGATATTTTAATTTGGCTGGTTCGATGTCATCAATGTCACTCTAAATCCTATATATATATATATATATATATATATATATATATACATATATTTGGTTTAGCTGAGTGTGTTCCTGGATGGAAAGACAAGAGGAACGATGTCCAGTGTCAGCACCGTTGGCTAAAGGTTCTTAATCCAAACCTCAACAAAGGACCTTGGAAAAAAGAGGAAGAACGTTCACACAACACTTGCTGATCTGACTCAAAACCCTTGGAGAGGCGTTTAGATTTTGACTTTATGTGAGCTTTTGATTTTTTTTTTTTGTTTTTTTTCGTACTATAATGTTTTCTTTTTAGTTTTCGTATTTAGAATCATCAAGTTTAATAACTCATTAAACTTTGCTTGTAAAAGTTATGTTTTCCCCAATTTATTAGGATTTTATCCTGTTTCAGTTATTAATAGCATAAAAATAAGGACAAAAGAGAGAAGCTTCTTATGTAATTTCTCATCACCTTCCTAATTTCCTAATCCTATATATAATATATGCAAGTTTGTCATCTTTAGTGTCTCGTGAAAGTATCCTCTGTGTTTCAACTCTAAGCAACAGAAGCGAATGACTCGTAAAATCCAAATCACGGCCATATCGGCGGAGAATCTCGTCTACGATAGAAAACCGGTGAAGAAGAACGCATTCGTTGTGTTTGACATGGCCGGGAATTATTGGAATCAGGCAATGAGAACGAGTCTCGACGAGGTCGGTGGGAATTATCCGATGTGGGAGGACGAGCTAGAGACGGAGTTTTCGTCGGAGAAAAAACCGACGAGTGTGATGTACGTCCAGGTTTTGATCCGGACTTCTGGGAAGGATAAGCGCGTGGGAACGGCACGTGTGCCTGTTAAGGATTTTACGGGAGAATATGCGCCGGAGGGATTTTTGCACTGTCTGAGTTACAGATTGTGGGACGATCAAGGCCGAAGAAACGGGACTGTGAATTTCTCCGTCAGAATTTTGCCACAAAAATCAGATACAAAGTCCGATGTGCCTCCGTTTTGGTTACGTTAGTTAAAATTAGGTTAGGACTCCAACATTTTTTTTTTTTTTTTTTTTTTTAATAGCCAATTAATCCTTACTGATTGGTTTAGTATGGTTTTATCTGGTTTGTTATTTCGGTACATTTGCTTATATTTGGTCTACTGAAACAATTTTTTGCTTCGGGTAACATTAATTACGATAGATGACTATGATTATGGTATATGTGCTTATTTTTCTCATTTTAGTAAAAGCGAGATTATATAACAATTTTGGATATGTTTTTTTTTGGCAACTGCATATATAGATTAGCTTAGGAAAGCCAATTGGGCGGAATGTGGTTTACATAAGTAACACATTGCGGTAGGACACGAACATGTCGTGCCAACTTATCCGCTTGAACATTCTCGCTTCGCTTGATATAAGATAAAGAAAAAGATGAAAATTCTTCCCTATCGGCGGCGATGTCTTCTAGATAAACTGCGAATGCCGGCCATTCTGTTGGAGAAAACACCATCTTCACCAGGTCAGAGCAGTCAGTCAGAAACGCGACATGTAGATTTCCAGCACCGATCATGCATCTCATCGCCCATATCAAGGCCTCCATATCTGCATGTAAGGGTGACAAACTCCTTCGTTGGTTGGCCGCTCCCATTGTTGCCACTGTATCAGAGGAAGTACAGTACCATCCATAACCTACGAAGTTGTCCGTCTCTTTCCACGATCCATCTACATAGCACCGATGTCCAATAAAAGAGGATTGCAAAGGGATTGGACGAGGGAGGGATGTGTGATGATGTATTTGGCTATTCGGGACAATAGCCTCTTCCTCCACCTGTGCCTTTTCCCAAGGCTGAGATTCCGAATTAGCCAAACGCACTACCTCGGGAGGCTTCTCATCAACATTTTGGATATGTTGTTAATAAGATATTAACCAAAAAAAGATATCTAAAATTGGATTTTACTGTAATCTATGGAAATCGAAAAATTTACTAATCTAAAAGAATCCGTTACGAAATCTCTGGAAGATATTGAAGAATTTTCGAATTTCCTGAGAATTCTTCAAAGATTAAGAAAAAGAAAAAAATAGGATTTTTGGGGGAAAAAAGATGAAATAAAGAAGAATGTGAAAAATTTGCACAAAAAATATAAAAAAGAAGAGGGTGAAAATATCTCCACTGATATGGCATATATACTGTTACGCCTTAGCACGTTTTCTAACGGATACATCTTATTGACCGTTGATCCATCAGCTACTGTAATCGGACGGTCATGCTTTTTCCACGATATAGTAAACAAACTAAAACGCAAAGGAAATTACCTTAACGGTTATTTGTCAGTCTCGGCAAATTAGATGAGTTTCATAATGAAGGCTCATTAAGGCTACTAATTCGAATTTCAAAGTATTCTCTTAAGCTCCCTTCTTCTTGTATCGTTGACACTTTGAAAGTAATAATATCGCTTTTGGCACTCACACAGTGACACGAATCGATTCGAAAATTGTTGGTACTATCTACAAAACTTTATTTTCACAAGCATCAATACAATAAAGATGCTCTAGTTGATAGATGGGCCTGAATGTTGGATTAAGCTTGAGTGTCGATCGACAGGCTCCAAGTAATGTCGATCGACATGGAAGACAAAATTGGAAGTTATCCAATTCTAGAGATTAGGAAGTTATCCTTAAGAGAAAAGGAAAACGGTTTAGAGGTTTTCTTATATAAGGAGATGCAAGTGTGTTGCATAACTTAAGGGTTTTTAGAGAGTTGTTTTGAGAGATTAAGATTGTGGTTGAGAGCTTAAGTTTTTGAGAAAGTTTTCTTAAGCTAAGATTAATAAAGAGAGGAATACTTTATTAAGATTTGTGTTTTTCTTAATCTAACAACTTGACTGAAGAGGAAATTTGTAGAGATGGGTCGGATACTTTAATTAGTATCACGCTAGAAACGTATAGTCATCCTTATGAGAATGTGTGTTGTTTACTGATAAAATAGTCAAAACGGGGTGATGGAATTGACTAATAGAGACTATGGATTGATGTGTCGGTTGTGCTTAATATAGTCGTACGCTGTGTCGTTTAACTGGAGAAAACATGTATTGCAGTCTGAGTGTTAAACATAAAAACGGCATCGAAACTGTCATCTTCGCCTATACTAATGAGTTGAGAGATGTGAATGTTCTTTATTCGTATTTCTTGCTTCTGCTTAGACGAGATGAATCCTCAAACCGATAAAATCGTGAGAAGAACGACGATGGTGGCGACTGCTGTTGCTTCTTACTTTCTCTTAACAGGCGATTACGGTCCCGAACCCAACGTTCTTGATCCCGTGAGTTCCCATTTCCCCCTCAAATTATTAAGTCTCTCGTATACGAATTTGATTTCGTTTCCATGAAAATCTGGATGGGAACTCGTTTCGGTTACTTGTTAGCAGATTAGTTTTTGACAAATTGGAATCAGAAGATCGATTTAGGGTGATTCTTAGCATTTATCAAGATTTCTGGTTGAGATTTTGGTGATCCGAATTTGGAAATACTTACTCGATCCATTGATTGTTTGGTTGAGTTATTTTTGGTGGGTTATGTTGCATGTGTTCATGTTTAGTTGGTTTTCTCAGCCATTTGGGTCTTGAAATGCTTCACCTAAATTGTATTTTGCAGATCAAGAAGAAGATATTATCAGCACAAGATTCTGTGAAGCAGTTTTTCTTGGGACCAAAGGGAGATCAATCTGGGAAAGAAGAATCTGACAATACAAAATGAAGATGTAGGCTAGAAATAATGTCAATCTACTTTTGTGATCAACAAAGGTGTAACCAACCCTTTACTTGACTTTTTCCAGTAACAAGTCTTAGTACTTGCACAATCAATACTCATGTTGTTGAATATTCAGAGTCAAACCCAGTCAGTCACCAATGTACATGCCAAATCAATCTAGAGTTACACATTAACAAATCAAGCACGTATCTTTCTTAAGAAATACTATGGAGATCCTAAACCTGAAGGAGACAGATCTACTGGTCAGTTAATTCGCCGCCTTCTGAAAGCCGGGTGAATGGTTCCGTCCAAAGAATCGAGTTTGTCGACACTTTCAATACACTCTCGCACCCTCTTAACAACTTTAGGTATTTTTGCAGCGTTCCTTGACATTCTTTCCTTAAGCTGAATCCATTTCTCTTCAAAGTCTTGCTCTTCAGTTCCCAACACAACAAGTACTTGTGCTTCTGCGCATTGAAAACAAAAACAAAAAACCACAGATTGGTTAATATAGCAAAGTGATATGAGAGGAAGAAGACAAAGGATCAGTGCAGGCTCTTGTATTTCTTCACAATATATAATGAACCCTTCTCAAGCAAAGTCTCTAGTGAACTACAATGGGAACATAGCAGGAGATGGAAACGACAAAAAGACTCTAGCTTTTAGCTAAAACTTCACAGACCAAGTTCTTGAGAGTTGGGAATTGGTTCATCATCAATTTCCTACAACCCAGTATTCTCACACTTGACTCTGCTGCAAAAGATTATATCCATTTTGAGTAAGAAAAACAAGCTATACTTTTACAAACAAAATACGACTCTTACATAAACGATTCTCCCAACTGATACATGAGAATCATAAGGCAGATAAATCATAACTATCTGCTTTGAGGAATATGTAAATAAAGACTTGTAATCAGTTATAACATCCAATCAAAATGACCCTAAAACGTGCCCCATATGGTTTGATTCACTAAGATTTACCTCATGAACCCAAAAAACACACACAATTTTCAAGGCAAAGCCCTAAAATTTCGACCAGAAAGATGAAACCTGCCTGCGATAGTGAGGCATGAAGACGGCAGAGGATCCGACCCGGAAACCATGTAGGGAAAAACGGGTATGTGAGACGAAAGCGCAGAATCAAGGGTGTTCCTGAGATGATCCGGTAGGGTTTGCCTGTACTCTGATATCTTCTTCGCCATCTGCTTCACATCTGACTCCAATTTCTCCAGATCTCCTTCATCGATGTCAAGTTCGGGATCTTGTGCCATTGATTCCATCAATTTGAGATTTGTGCTTCTCCGATAACTCTTTAAGGTTCAACTACAGAGTTTTTTTTTTCTTCTTTCAAGTTTCAAAATTGAGGAGCGTCTTATTAGAATGTGATAATGACGTCTCCATTAAAACGATGTCGTTCGCTCTCATCTTAAAAGCTTTTTTGTTTTTTAACCCAAAAATGAATCCCAGTTTGAATTTTCATTTTTCATTATTGTTGAAACAATATCACAGTTTACAACAAACAAACTTATGTATATAAACCCTTTTTGAGGGAAAAAAATCATTGTGAATCCAAAACCATATGCAACGACTCTTTGGAATTTGACCGTGAGGTGTAACACATGCAGCAATTCTCACACTATCAATCCTCTATCACTTCAGAGCTTGGCGCCGAAGGAAGGCTTAATAGTCACAGCTTCTCTTAGCAAAGCTTCTTGCGTCAATGACGCCACCAGCTGCACACAGATTACCAACTACTGTATATATACTTCCTTACGCTTAAAAAAAGTAAGGAGCTCGATTTTGCAGGGTTTTGTATTCAAATAGATATAAGATGCTTAATGGGAGCCTGAAAACTACATTAGATTCTTCATTTTTCGATGCAACAACTTACCTCTCCCTTTCTGTTGAACATTTTGCCAGTGGCAAAACCGCGGCTTTCAAACGCGGTTGGACTCACCATCTGCACAAGGAAAATGTTGTAAGTATATTTGTTTTGGTCAGAGCTTTCATTTCTAAAGGATTCAGTCAAAATCTTTGATAGTAAGTAACACTACAAACGTTGTGGTTTACTTCTTCTAACATTTAAATGTAAACACAAAGATAAAACTCCTTAAGTGGTACTGTGGTAGACCTATTAAAGAATATCAGCTAAACAAGCAAGTTGTTCCAATCTATAGTTGTTAATGTTCCTACCTGTCATGCGGGTCAAATACCCAGCATGACAGGAGTCTTCAGATCAAAGATGCACCATATTAATATTACAGTTTTTGGCTCTCCAAAACAGCTCAAAGTTGCACAAACTGTTTTTAGGCAATTTGAGCTTCAGTTTACTTAAAACAAAAATTTGGATTTCTATAAGTAATAACTTTTCCATTTTAAGAAAGATCTTCAAAAAAAAAAAAGCTTTTCTTACCACAAACAGCAACCAATCATCAGCTCTTAGGGGCCGGTGGAACCACATCCTGCAAAGGGATATAAGAAAAATAAGAAACAATTACTTGATACATTGTTTTCAGAGATGGTAAAATCTAAATTTTAGACGATAGAGCAGCTATCTAATTAAGTGTGCGCTTGTAAAATTGTTATGGAGAATAATGCAAACTCACACTTCGCTAAAAGAAAAGAAAAAGCTTACGAGTGGTCCAGGCTAAGAGCAGCAACCCTCATGCCCTCTCGCCTGTGAGGGTTTAAACTGATAGAGGCGAATATCAAATCTGAAGCATATGCAACCACACATCTGTATAGCAATGGCGGGCGCAAGACAATTAGAAAGACTGCAAGAGATATATCGTATATGTCCGAAACAACCTCCTAGTCGTCAATGTTATGATAATCTGGATTACATTTCAACTATATCACTTGGTGATGCCTAAACATCGCTGATCACTGAACTTCTTAGAATGTTATAAGGTGAACATTACGATTCAAATCGTCTAGATCATATGAATAAGAAGTTTTTAGAGGGCTTTCAGTTTAATACCACTGTAGTCAAGTTGCTCACCTGTGCAAAGCTTGATCATCATCAGAAAGTTTTCCCTTTGCTCTAAACCAATATTTCAGTCTGCAAGATGATTTTAGGAAAGAAATGGTTAGTTTTTATCAGTAACCACTTAAGAGTGACAAAATGAAATATGCTCGATAGTAGTAAACAACAAAATTGATTTAATCAGGAGTTAGACAACAAGGTTTACCTTGGAGGAGACTTCATCTGTTCTGTAGAATAATCGGGCTCACAAAATCGAATATCTATAGGGAATGGTGTATTAATTTCAGTTGCAACTTTGTTTCGGTAATCCCTGAAATGAAGAAACAATTGAGAAGTGTATGACTATGAGCTCTTGGAATAATTGGTCTGGCAAAATACTTCCACTTACCTAGGTAGCAGAGGGTCAGTTATACGCCGTTCAAGCATCTCCTCCCTTGGTAGAAGCTGCAGTAGATAAGGATGAAAATTAAAATCATCAGAATCCATTATAAATTAATAATGTATAAAATAATTTACCGTTTCAGGAGCTGGTGTATGAGGCATGGTCGACTCCTGGTGAATAAAACCTTGTTGCTTTCTCTGTAAAACCAAAGAAAAAATAAGTGACAAGTGTTTTAACTGTTGTGTTATAGCGTGAAAGGCTATTCGCTCATGATGACATAGTAAGAGTAGCATAGAGATTCATAATAAATAAAAAAAATCAAGAATATAATATCAAACCTGAAATGACGCGAACAATGTGAATATGGTTTTTCCTTTCTGTCTAGCATCTACTCTTCTGGTGGCAAAGTTGTTGCCGTCACGTAAGCGGTCAACTTCAAATATGATGGGAACTGCAAGAGTAGCAAACTATGATAATTTGCAAACAGATGCGTGAGGGCCAGAGAAATCCGGAGAAAACAGAAGGCATGGTTTTTAGGGTAGGAGGAAAGGCAACTGCTTGGAAAAAGTACATCAAAACTATTTCCTTACTATTTAAATCTCCAACAAGAAGGAAATAGGAATGTAAATTATGGACTATCTTCATAGTTTCAACAGTTTTTGATGCTGCGGCAAGTGCCTGCGAAGTGTAGGCAGTTGTGTCACAGGGATTACTAGTTATTTTCATTGCCTGATATAAACAGCACATAACAAGCTATATATGCAAATGAATGAGCAGTAGGATTAATAAATACATGATGTAGCCTTACATGAGAAAATTCCATACCTGTCCAACTAATTGCCCTCCATAAACCTTTCCATAGGTTGGAGCATTGGGTGGAGTGAACCCTCGGAAAACATTCAACTACAAGAAACAAGTACAAAAAAACAAGAGATTCCTCAAATTTACCGGCAGAGAAAGGATGGTATAAAGCTACAAGCAGCATCTTTGGTATGAGGTGAACATAAATTTGTGGAAATGTGATAGAGAGAATGCAAATTCTGATTCGACAAGATGGTAAAAATGAAGGGCACTTGGGGGGAGATTCGTACATCTAGTGGTTCCAGATACAAAATGTGTTCCACAAGACAGCGTGACTCAAGTTCCTTATCTGAATCCTTGACTGACTTTGTCTCAAGCAAAGCACAATGATCAGACGTCAACAGTAAGCAGGTAAGCTGCAAGAACGGAAAACAAAAAAAGAGTAGTCAATATGATATAAATATTACGGTTAGCATACCATGAGCTAGCTCAAGGAAAGAAAAGAAAGAAGTGATAATTTGTAGCAAAGACCTGTGACACAGCAACAACATCAGCTGAGTAAACATCCCCAAAAATACCTGTATAGGAATTAATTGAAGCCAATTAAACAACCGAGCAAACAAACAAATCCAGAAAGAACATTCCTCTCACCATGGCCGAAGAAATCAAATCGTTTCAAGAGGAACTCCGGAGAGCTTTCCTCTTGGGCTGGTCTCAGAACTTGAGCCTACAAACAGAAGACAAAAGTAGCTAAATAACTCGTTACAATAGCCTATCACTGTTCTATATATGTTATAGAAGTAAGTTGAGACGGCGCACCTGTCCTTCAAAAACAAAGTAAACTCCATCCCCATCCTGATTTTCACGAACCAGATAATCACCTCTCTCTGTTTATCACATAGCCAAACAAGAATATCACATTGCGCCAAAAAAAAAAAACATAACGAAATTCCCAATACTACGCGAAGAGAACAAATTCAAAATGGGAGAATCTTAGAGATCACTGACCATAACGCTTGAAGACAACGACTTGGGCGATTTCCTTGAGAGAAGAATTAGGCAACCGCTGCAATAAGGGCACATTACCAAGGAACTCGACAACTGCAAAACCAAAGCAACCATATGAAAACCATCCGAATCGTGGAAAATCTCTGGAGTTCAACATCGCTAATACCTGCTGCTTCAGTGTTCATCATCATGGAGTCGTTTAACGTTGAAAATATTGTCCGGCTAAGTCAATCATTCCACCTATCGACTTTCATGTGTGGAGGCAATTATCCTCTACCCGTCGGTCTATGGTAGATTCTGTGCACCACCACTCGTTTCCCTATGCAATAATTTTTGGAAAAACGTGTTCATCATGTCCAATGAGTATTAACTACAGCTAAGAAACAGACAAATTTGATGGGCCTAAGCTTTAAAGCCCAACTACTTTTCATGGTCGAATTTAATATTGTCACCTTCCGAGGAAGACGAATTGGCACGTCTTTCTCAATTCCGCTGTTCCCGAAGATGCTAATGGAATCTTCCGAGCATCTATGGTGAGTAAGAAAGATATTCACAACTCTCTTTCATTGTTTCGTCTTAAGAACTGGTTTTGACTTGACTTCTTGTAGATAACCAATTTCAACTTGTCTTCTCTCTCTAATTCGTCTTCTGTTACTTTGATGTGTCTTCTTCAGCAAAAGATCAGTTGATGCCTGAGATTCATTCCTTTTACAGTTGTTCGTGATGGTTTCAGACACAAACTTTGGAATCCAGCCTGATCCGACCAGCTCATGATTCTGTCTTTGTTCTTAGAGCCCCTTGATCCACACTGATTATTCTTTTGTCAGTGGGTTCTGGTGGAATAATTCCATCCCTTTGCCAGAAAATTGTCCAATTCAATAGTTTATTAACGGGTTCTTCCTTGTTCGATCGCTCATCTGGGATCCCTAACTTCCACTGGAGTATATAATGCTTGCTTGCTTCATAGGTTCCCATGTCGATACTGTGTTGTGTTCCCGTACTTGAATGTGTATATTGCTTGGGTTGTGCCCATTGGTTGTGGAAGAAATGTCTATACACAGCTGGTCACGAGAGCGAGAACTGGGGATTAGCTACATCGGATGAGTTTGAGCCAATCCCCAGGCTTTGTCGCTTGATCTTAGCTGTCTATGAGGAAGATCTCCATAACCCTATGTGGGCTCCTTCTGGTGGTTATGGGATTGACCCACATCATGTTATTCTTAAGAAAGACTATGACCAGACTCAAGGCCGTGTGACCCCTTACATGATCTACTTGGATCATGACAATCGCCATGTTGTCTTGGCCATTAGAGGGCTTAACTTGGCTAAAGAGAGTGATTACGCCGTTCTGCTTGATAACAAACTTGGACAGACTAAGTTTGATGGAGGTTATGTACACAACGGCTTGTTAAAGGCGGCCGTGTGGGTTTTTGAGGAAGAACATAAGGTTTTAAGGGAATTACTTGAGGCAAACCCGGGCTATTCCTTGACCTTTGTTGGGCATTCGTTAGGTGCAGGGGTTGTGTCTTTGCTTGTCTTATACGTGATTCAGAACCGGGCTAGGTTGGGAGACATAGAGAGAAAGAGGATAAGATGCTTTGCTATTGCTCCTCCAAGATGTATGTCTCTCCATCTAGCAGTGACATATGCAGATGTCATAAACTCTGTTGTTCTACAGGTAAGCTGACTGTATAAATTTGGCCTCCGTTGACTCGCTTAGGTGCCTCTTCTGATCCCTTTTACGTGCTGCGTTGAATAAACCAGGATGATTTCTTACCTCGGACTACCACAGCTCTGGAGGATGTCTTCAAGTCAATTATCTGGTAAGGAAACAGTATGAATTTCAAAACTAATTATCAAATGATTAGCCCAAATTTAGAAGAAGAAAAAAGCTCATGCTCTTGTTACATCCGAAATCATCAGCTTGCCCTGCTTGTTGTGTCTCACGTGTTTGAAAGATACATTCACATTCGAGGAGAAAAAGCTCAAAGATGCTAGGCGCCTATATGCTCCTGGTAGGTTATACCACATCATCGTGCGCAAGCCCTTGAGGTATTTATACTCATACTCCTGTTGCTTCAAAATCGTTTATTCAACTTGAAGACGGGATTCAAAGTGAGATGTCTACCCTTGGTGCAGATTAGGAAGATATCCACCTGTTGTGAGGACAGCTGTCCCAGTTGATGGGAGATTTGAGCAGATTGTTCTCTCCTGTAACGCAACAGCGGATCACGCCATCATCTGGATTGAAAGGGAATCGCAGAGAGCTCTTGATGTGAGTACTTTGAAATGTGTTTTGCTTCTTTGGACTGCCTCAGCTTTTGGAAATCGTGAGTTCTGACAAACTACTTTCTGTGTGGGTGTAACTTTTTCAGTTATTGCTGGAAGAGGACCAAGTTATGCAGATTCCAGTAGAGCAGAAAATTGTGCGCCAAAAATCGATTGTTGAGGATCATGACGAAGAATACAGAGCGGCTATAATGAAGGCAGCGTCTCTGAACATCCCCATGTCTCCTTCACCGTCGTATGGAACATTCCGTGATACAGAAGAAGGAGAAAGCTCTGCGGGATCAGGCATGGAAGGATCCCCAACCCCGTGGTCCTTCAAAGGAATGAGAAGAAAATGGGATCACTTCATAAAATGGGATCACTTTATAGATTGCCATCTCCCTGTAGATGACAACGGTGAACATATGATTTTTGAGAAAAAGGAATCTACAGCTTTGTTACGTGGTCAAGTAACATGATAAATCTTGTTATAGGTGTAGTACATGTAGAATCTAGGATATAGAATCATAGAAGCAAAGTAGATAAAATTTCATTGTTGAGATATTAAGAATTTCTTCATTTAATTCGGGATGTAAAGATATTTTAGCTCATTTTATGTCACAACCTGTGCTGTTGCTAGCAATTTCTTCTGAAATCTCAATGGATATAACACTTTTTTTTTTTTTTTTTTGGGCTAAAGGATATAACACTTATATTGTTATATTATATACACTGTTCATTATACAGGTCACTTGTTTTATTTAAGCTATAACTACAGTCTTGGTTTTGACTCCATCCAACTTTGCTATGCTGAATTGGTAGGCCAAGCCACGGCGTTTTTTTAATAACCGACTAGTGCCAGTTTTTTTAGTAGCATGATTCACTATATATTCACTCGGATTTGGTCTCTTGTGCCCTTGGAGCCAAACCAAGATCCGGAACGGCTTCACCTACAAGTGAAAGTAAGACCAGGTTATAAAACCTTGAGAAGACACTAAATTCCACTAGGAGAATATGAGATGAAAGCTCTACCATGCATTCGTTTGACGAATCTCTCAAACTCTGTGAAGTTTTGAGACTCCATCAGAGTTGGGTTAAGCCTCAGGTAAGTGAAACAAGATAGGTGACGACCATCAGGATCGTTAAGGGGCTTTGCGTTTTCAAGTATTTTGTTGTAACCTTCTCTGTCATAACAAGGAAGAGCATTCTCACTAGCAACAGGTATACTAGCATCCCAAGCAGCATTCAGCACCTGCAAAAATTAACATGAATGCAAAATTGGCAGGTAAAGATTTTGGCCTAAACCAATTGAAGTCAATCACTTACGTAAGTTGAAGAAGTTTTTACCTGCCAAACTAGACCTTCTGGATCTGCTAGAGCCTCTGGAAAATCCTCATGTTGATCAAGTGTTCGTAACTCCACACATGTGAAGTTGAGAGCAGCATCATGTTTCTTGAACATTGCAGCTATTGGAGCATAGCCATCACGGTTTGAGGAGTTGTAGAAGCCAGCAGTGAGTTCAGCAGCATGACTAGCTGTTTTATACCACCAGTGTATACCTGAGAGCTGATTTCCAGAAATGGAAAGACAAAATGGCTCTATTAGCACAAGCCAGAAAAATATGGTGAAATATACAGTAGTTCACTTTCCCCACCTATAGAGCTTTGTTTACCTTTGCAGCGATGCAATTTCCTTCGAAAGCCAAGTTTGCCATGGCAAGAACACGATCACCATGGTCAATCGGAACTCTTGAGTACCAATTAAGAAAGAATCTTCCGTAGTAGCTATCATAATCACCTCCATCACGGAAAAATCCAGTACCATGTGGTGTTGAATTATAAGATTCTGTGTTATCAGGTCCTCTGCCCCAAAAGCTGTGGCCTCTTACCTCTGCAGCCTCCTTTAAGCTCTTCATCAAATATTTATCATAACACTGCTCAGACAGGAGACAGCACACCAGAGAATATAAATCGATAAGTAAACTAATAAATTAGTGGTCCAAATAGCAAAGGAAGATAGGATGTAATTTTGTATATGCGTATGATCCATCAAAAAGAATACCTGGAATTCACCAATACCAGGATATTTCCACCCAAATTGTGCGGGGTATGAAGGATACCTCAGCTCCCCACATGGACCTAGTCCAACTTCAATTTCAGAGATGATTTTATCTTCAAAGAATTCATCAAATTCTACCCGGAAGCTTCGCATGTAATCAAAGTAAACCTACAAATTTTAGGAGGATTACTTTTAAAACAAAGTATTTTCATACGGTCTTCTAAAGAGAATCCAATTATCACTAAAGTAAACATGCTTCCTATGATAACTTGCTACAGATTCTTCGAGCGTAGAGTAGAAAGCCATACCTCCAGAGCAGTCCGTCCTCTTAAAACACGTTGCTTGTCAATACCCCAAGTAAGGCATTCAGTGTTACGCCTGCCTGCTCTATCAGTGAAGTAAATGTCAGGATTGCTTTGACCAATTTCTCTAACCCACTCAGGGAGTTGTATGTGCACATCATCTCCAACATTGCCTCCACATTCGTGGAACGACATAACAACCTGAAGTCAACTTTAAGTCAAGAACATGGAAAAGGTTCATCTCAAGTCTGCATATCATTTCCCTAAACTGAATTGAGACTCATTGTTCTCAAGTAAGCAACAGACCACATCAAAAATATACTTAAAAGGAGATCCAGGAACACAAACATCCAGTATGAAAGGAAATTGTTTTCAATTGTCATTAGCGGAATGAATGATGAATACCTGAATCTTAAGTCCAAGCTCACGAATCATCTGAAAAAGTTTCTTGTAACCAGTCCAATTATAGGCCTGTGGTGTATGAGCCTCCACAATTCCCCACCAGCAGTCAACCATAACACCATCAACATTAACAGACTTTAGGGTTCTTAACTGATCCAAAAGCTCTTCCGGTTCCACCACTTGCGAGTTCATATCAATGACTCCCAACTATATCATTCAACAGCCAAATCAACCAAAACACACATCTCTAATTCTCTATAAAGAAATTGGCAGAGGAAGACTCACTGGTAACATAACATATACGGGAACACACGCTGTGCCTGAGAAATCACGCTCTTCGAAATGAACGAATTCTTCATCAACCTAGCAAATGATGAAAGAGTAAATAATCCATCAGTAATTTCACATGAATCGTCCAAAATGTGAATTCCACACTTACGAGCTGATCAGTAGAATCGTCGTCAATTGAATCTTCAATTGGAACTCGATCCTCCTCGGTACTCTCTCCTCTCTGTTTTGCTCGGGCAAAAACCAACGGCCTAGCCCCAGAAAATGTAGAAACTCCAACGCTAAACGGTAACGAGCTCCGAGTCGATACTCTCGCCGGAGCTCCAAGTTTGAGGCTCACTGGAATTACAGTATGACTCAACCTAATCGCCATTGCTAAACAAAAAATTATCTCAAAAATTGTTCCTACTATTATTCAGATTTCGTGGCATGGAAAAATCAAAACAGCCACGTGAAGCTGTCAAGTCTTTTTCACGGATCCAAGAACCATTTACACCAAATCAATTTTGAAAATTTATTTCAGGATTCACTCAGATCCGTCGAGCACGTGGCGGTCCCTCACACGTCGCGCGCGTAGCAGTTTTTTAATGGGCTTTTCTAGATCATATTGGGCCCATATAGTCAATGTCTCAGTCAGGTCTGCATTACAAATTAAGCTCTAACGCGCCCACAACAAATGACAAAACTATATATATTATTATTATATCTCTCCATCCATATTTAATTTGTTCCATGTAATGTCATTATCCAATGTAAACAAACCATTAATGTATTTGTATTTTAAATTGTTCGATTGTACTTGCACGAGTGTATATGAATTTCAATTTTGTTTAAAGAATTATAAAACAATTGGCTAACCTATTTATATTGTAATATTGATACCAACGATGTGGAAATTATATTAATCTGAAGACGTGCATTGTAGTGGAAAATGTTTATGTCAGTTGTGTCGCGTCTGTAATCAATGCTCTATGTCGCTGCGTCTTAACAAAATCATTGAAGCTTTAAATTTGAATTTCCTTTGCATTACTCTCGTAAATCCAACTTTTGTTTAATTTATCTCACTTTTCTCTTTGTCCTGGTTCTTTTCTTTTTAAATCCCATGAATACAGTTTAATTTAGGATCCCATTGGTTAGGAACTTAATTAGGATTGAATATGTAGAGTAGTACTGTTGTAGAAATTAGTATCTATATATATACAATTATATACTATAGTAGTTTAAAATCTATTGTTATATTAAAAAGAAGGTCTAAAGCATCTAAACTTAAATGATTATTCTTTCAATGAAATTCAAAATATAAACATAATAAAAGTATGGCTATAGTGATTGTACTCTATAGAATTAAACACAAACTTTTGTCGCTATGGAAATAAATGTGCATGCAACCACAAGTGGTACGTTACTAAATAATGTGGGCTTCGTGGATGGAGATGGATCAATTATTAATTTTTCACGAGTTTCTTGCCTTCATTTCAGCTAGCTCTCTCTCCTGATCTTGCCTTAAATTTTATTATTTTTTACTGCCACTCGGTTTTTACTTACTGCGGACAAAATACTGCTTTGAAGTTTGAAGGTATAATAAACTAATAACGATCAGTGTGGTACCTGATGTCCGGCGACAGATAATCAAACTTCAATAGTGGTGTGTATTTGTTTTTATTTTTTTATGTGACGTCTTAATATAATCTACTAATGGAATCATGGGGGTGAAATGCGAATTTATATCTATCATAGAAACTGGAATCTTCAATATCCAACTAGTATATTCCATTTTCTTGCAACTACGTATAAGTAGTACATTCTGTTTGTCATATATTTAAGATCGAGTAATAAAACAAATAATTGTTTACATTTACATTGATGAGAACCAGACAAGAGTTCCATTTTTCGGTTGTTAAAGTATGTTGAGACTGAGACGTTCCGTTTCCACACAACAAGATATCGATAGAATGATTGTAAAGACGATAAAACCCCGACGTGTATTAAGAATAAAATAAAAAAATTATGTGTCATACTAGTATATAATTACAATAATATTTATATAAACCAACACAAAGTTTAACGAAGTTTCTTTTTAATACTGGAATGAATCTCTAGTTTTGCTATTTCGTCTAACATTTTTTCTTTTTTTTTTCCATCCGTCTAACATTTTTTCTATTTGTCTTTTTAACCATACAATAATATTAGACGCAATAATTATTTTTTATGGGTAATCGTTTTTTTTAAAGGTATTGGAATATTATTTTCAACTTCATCATCAATATTAAAATAATAAACATAAATTTTTTAAACTATAAATTTATGAATATATATTATTTTCACCCTAGTAATTCAGTAGATTATTTACATTTGTTTTATTACCAAAGCCGAAATCATTAATCATAACCTTAAATCTATGAATGTCGTTTTCATAAGTGGATACATCAAAATTATTTTTACTGCATCTATTATAAAAGAATTATGAAATATTAACATGTTTTTACATATTGTCTCTTGTTGGACTTTTAACTATCTAAATTGAGATTACAAGATTAAATCATCAGGTTTAACATTAAAACCAAAAAAAAATCATCAGAGGTTAATGATCAAATTATTTCAAGTAGTATTATTCCAAAGCATCAGTGTAAACTCTATTATCATAGTGAGTTTCAAGACAAATCACATCTAAAACAATTAACAAAGGCACAATAATTGTATAAACCAATTCTTAATTTATTTCATATTCATGCATAGCGTGGACCAATCACTGTATTATAGTGATAACTATAAGCTTTGACTAAAGAAGAAGAAAAAAACACTATTTGAATCCTTCTTTTGCATCTGTTTCAGCATCGCTTTATTTAGAGAATATTACCTTGGGTTTCACCAAATAGAATCCAACACTATTACCGTATGTAATGTAATGTATAAAGATGAGTCACTCCAAAAACCAAGATCATGACCTAAGTCAACCACTCTCTCTCTCTCTCTCATCAACCAGACACAGTACTCAACTTTAAAGACACTCTTTTAAGTCCTTTTCCATCAGGACCAAGCTGAGAAAGAGAAAGCAATAAAGAAAGAAAGAAAGAAAAAAAAGAGGAAGATAAAGCTTCAATACCAAACTCTTCTTTAATAAATTTTGCCTTTTCGTTGTCTCGTCTTTATTAATTTGTATTTTCTTGTCACTTTGGTTCCGGAGTTTTAAATTCAGTTCTTACGACATTTAGATATGTCTTTGACAATGGCTGATGGTGTAGAAGCAGCAGGGGAAAGAGGTAAACGACAAAACAGCTTATTAAGAAAACAACTTGCTGTAGCCGTAAGAAGTGTTCAATGGAGCTACGCAATTTTCTGGTCGTCTTCACTTACTCAACCTGGGTAAGTATCATCTAATACTTATATACAAAAAATCATCAGATCTTGTTGTTCTCATCTTTGCATTGCCCTTTTCCTCTTTAAATCTTGGGTATGTTATAAATTCAGGGTTCTTGAGTGGGGAGAAGGATGTTACAATGGAGATATAAAGAAGAGAAAGAAGAGATACGAATCTCATTATGAAGATGGGTTACAGAGAAGCAAGCAGCTTCGGAAACTTTATTTGTCAATGCTTGAAGGAGACACTGGTACTACTGTTAGTGCGATGCATGATGATCATAATGATGATGATGATGATGATGATGATGATGATGATGATGATGCTGATGATGTTCATCATCATAATTGTGACAGTGCAAGTATGATGTTGTCACCAGATGACCTCTCTGATGAAGAGTGGTACTATTTGGTCTCCATGTCCTATGTCTTCTCTCCTTCACAATGGTTTGTTCTCTCTTCCCTATGATATATTACTTTAAGATATAGCTCTTTTGAACTATTCATATAGAAATCCAATTGGGAATTTAAAATGAAATTAGCCATGTCCTTTCATTTTAAGATGAAAGAGACATCACTTTGGATAAAATTCCACTCATACATTTAATGTACTCGTTTGGATCAAGAGGTTTTGACACCATTCTTGAATTTTCATCTCAAAACCAATTTGCAAATGTTTATTGCTCCTTATGTACTAGACTACTCTTAAGTCCCAACCGATTTTACATCTAGGATTCCTCCTATATGGTTACAATTTCACTTTGTTTTAGCATTTAAGTAGTCCTAAATTAAGTTTCTTTTTCTCTCGGATCATAAATTAATAACTTGGGCTTTTTTGGTTGTCTATGCACGATTAGTTTGCCTGGAAGAGCTTCAGCGACAGGTGAGACCATATGGCTCTGCAACGCTCAATACGCGGAGAACAAGCTCTTCTCTCGTTCTTTGTTAGCAAGAGTAAGTTCTTTGTTAGAACCTTCTAATTTCTCTTTATTGAATCTTGATCTCTTAAGATCGAATCTGACTATAAATCTCTTTTTATCTGCTTTGCTTTTCATGACTGTTCATATGGCTTCTATCCTTTAGAGCGCATCAATTCAGGTACGTTACATAATGTTCTCTTTAGCTGGGTTATGGTTGTTAGAAATGAAAGTTTAGTGCTCTATACTATTTGTTAGATTCGAAAAGTTCAGTATATATCAATTTGAAACATCGATTTAGAATGTATCTTCTTATGTCTTTCTGGGTCTTCTCCAGACTGTTGTGTGTTTCCCTTACTTGGGCGGCGTGATTGAGCTGGGCGTCACTGAATTGGTAACCCTCCATATCTTAATATAAAAATTTTACTTTGGTTTCTTGATTCGCAAGGAATTAATATACCTTACTTTGTTTCATGAACAATCAAAGATTTCAGAGGATTATAGCCTTCTTCAACACATCAAATCTTGCTTGTTGGAAATCTCTGCTCACCAATACAACGATGATGAGAAGAAAATGGGAATTATGATCAGTGAAGGAAACTCAATGCTTAAAGAGAAGCATCAGATTCCATTAGGTATTTCTGATGAAGACTTGCATTACAAAAGAACCATTTCAACAGTACTCAACTACGCGGCGGATAGTTCGAGTAGGAACGATAAGAAGATTCATCACCGTCAACTGAATCTTGCTTCTTCTGATTCTGGCTCAAGTTTCTTACGGTGGAAACAATGTGAGCAGCCAGGTTTTGTTCAGAAACCAAGCCATTTGCAGCCAGAGTCACAGAATGTGTTGCAGAAGATATTGCACGATGTCCCTTTGATGCACACAAAGAGAATGTTCCCAAGTCAGAGATCTGGTCTGAATCAAGATGATCCTTCGGATAGAAGAAAAGAGAACGAAAAGTTCAGTGTCCTGAGAACGATGGTTCCCACTGTCAACGAGGTAACAACTCTGTTTCTAAATCCTTAAGGCATTCAGAAACCACTGTTTCAGACACAAGACTCTGTTTCAGAAACCAAGACATAAGCACAACATTCTTATGCACTCATTTCATGTGCAGGTTGATAAAGAATCAATACTGAACAACACAATCAAGTACTTGCAAGAACTGGAGGCAAGAGTAGAAGAGCTGGAATCTTGTATGGGATCAGTTAATTTCGTAGAAAGACAAAGAAAGACAACGACGAACCTTAACGACTCTGTGTTGATCGAAGAGACGTCAGGGAACTACGATGACAGCACGAAGATCGATGGTAATTCAGGAGAAACCGAACAAGTCACTGTCTTCAGAGACAAGACACATTTGAGAGTTAAACTCAAAGAGACAGAAGTGGTGATCGAAGTAAGATGTTCGTACAGAGACTACATAGTTGCAGACATCATGGAAACTCTGAGCAATCTTCACATGGATGCTTTCTCTGTTAGATCTCACACACTTAATAAGTTCCTCACATTGAATCTCAAGGCCAAGGTAAACTAAGTATGAAATGCCAATCTTCTTGATGTTTGGAAGAGACAGCTTTGGGTTTTCTTGACTTACACGTAACTTATTTGTGTATATGCAGTTCCGCGGGGCTGCAGTTGCGTCAGTAGGAATGATCAAGCGAGAGCTGAGAAAAGTCATTGGTGATTTGTTTTAATGTTGTTAGTATAAATCTTATTTTCTTAAAACTTTTGATGACATGTTATATTTATTTAGACTTTCTTGAAAGTATGTGCGATGTGCCATTAACTTTACATCAAGTTTTCAGGGTTTTTGTATGTAATGTTGGCCATTTTGTCAAGGATTATGATACCATGGTAACCAATGCTAGAACTCATCCTTCTTATATAGTAGATTAGATTTTCAAGTGTTTCCGATGTGGGATTAGTTAAAGTTACTAATTCAATTTGTCTGCCGACATTATCATCGTATGGTTTTACCTTAAAGCTCAAGTAATTGACTTGGTCCTCGTAGGCTTTTTATGTTAGTGGGCTTTTGGGCCGCAACAAGCCCGTTTGATAAGTGAAACTCCCCGCCAAAAAATCTGAACTCTGTTTCTACGGAAACTTACTCCGTTTCCCATTTTTTTTTTCCTGAATTTCTCACTCTGTTGGATCAAATTCAACAGAACGAAAAACTCGTGGATTAATGATTTGGGACTCGTTTAATAATGCATACGAACTGTTTATGCAAATTTCTCAATGTGGTATAATATCCAAACATTTTTTGCGGTTTAACATTTTTCTATTTGTTTCAGATTCTCTCTCACTTGGTGTATGTCGAGTCTCTTCAGTTTCTTGGTAAATCCTAAAATAACGGATTGAAATTTAGTAGCCTAAGAATTAATGTAACTTAGAAAGGTATATATTGAAAACTGTTGATTCTTTCTTAAATGCATTATTTATAGTGTTCTTTTGTAACTCATAAAGCAAGTAGTAAATGTTAACGTGCAATATAAAACTTTGCATAATCTCCAATTGATGCTTCACGCTTATTAACATTCACTGCTTTTTCTCAGTTTCTTTAAGTCTTTTGAGTTTTCGATTTTCTTGGATGTCACATATGAAGAGAGGAATATTGGAAGTATTTCTCGTTGATGCTCATGGAATCACACACACAAATTTTATCGGTGATTATGAAAAGAAAAACCTTTCTTGATACAATATATGTCATGTTATATATCAAACTGAAATCTTTATTTCGAATATTTGGTTGTAGGAACTCCGGTGTATTATGTGCTCTTACAATGTGGGACAAAGGAATACCGTAGCAAAATGTCAAAAGGTTCAAGTTTTGTTATTCTTCTGTGCCAAATGTATTTGGGAAAAACATTTTTCGTTATTTTGTGAAACAGGTGATAATGACAATGCATTGTGGAACCAAAAGTTTGTGTTCGATTTCCCGATGTCTCAATGGAAGAAGCTGACCCACATCAAATTTAGAATCATGGACAAAGAGCTCTTCAAAGATGGTGGATTTGTAGGTGAAACCATGTAAGTTTTGCTTGCAGAAACTGAATCTGAGTGGTTTATTTAGTAGCATTAGCAATGTCAAATATAATACCATCCATGCGTTTGTGACTCTTTTTGGTACAGAATTCATCTTGGAGGTATAATATCCGAAGGCCGTGACAGAGGATACATGGAAATTAAACCAGCTCCATACAATGTTGTTCTTGCCGACGATACTTTTAAAGGCGAACTTAAACTCGGATTGAGATTCATTGCAACGGTACAAAACTCAGAAACTATCCTAGAAATCTGGACTTCTTTAGAACATCATGAGAATCTTTGTGGTGACTCGTTAATCCTATCAAGTTTTTACTAGTCTTAGGTGTTAATTGAACACATTGAAATATTCAAGAACATCGACAATAACTTAGAATCTCGAAATTTCTCAAGACAAAAAACCTTTATTTTTGTAGGATAAATTGCAGAGGAAAGCATGGGAACTGAAGATGGAGGCCAAAAACCGTGAAGAACCAATGATTTCTCCAATTTTGAATTTGATGAAACTCCCTTTGCTAAGGTTTCTTCTCTATTGCTTTCGGAAAACAAACAAATATCAACTAAAAGAGAACTAAAATGATATAAGGGTTAGCATCAAAACTCTTTCTTTCTCTGTTCAATAATTTTCTATATGTCAGGATCACATAATGCTGATTAACCCGATTCGGATTCTGTATAGTACGAAGGATGACATTTATTTAATTTCTGAGTTTGTGCAAACACTTTAGGTTAATAGCTGCATGGGCAAGAAGGAAAGGTCTCATCAATGCAAAACTACTTTATTAATGTTTCCTCGACTATAAGCAATGTTCTTACTTCTTATTCGTACGTAGCTAGGAATTCTCGATCAACCCTTTCACGGTATTGTAATGGGCTAGATACGAAACTGTTGATGACTTTAATCTTTTTCACCTTCAATCTTTAATGTAATAAATGGTCTGCATTTATATTTTTTGATGTAACGTTTTCTTACTTTCATTTAATTTCCCAGCCAATCTAATTAAAAAAAACCTTACATTTATTTTCTGGTTGAATAATAAAATAATTTTTATCCACTCTACATGAAATTTACGTTGTTTGCTAGAGTATTTTGCTATTGAACATAATTAATCCTATATATCAAAATGAGAATTTCAATTAATAATTTCTTACTTATATGTATGCATTGTCTTTAGTTCACTTTCTATGAAAAAATATTGGGTATGCTAGTTGCTAGATATACATATTGAACCCTTGGCTTGAGCAAAAAAAATGTTAGAAATACATATAATGAAAAGGAAAAAAAAAAGTATATGGAAAATCTAACAAATAAATAACAGGTAGTATGTTGAAAGTAGTTAATATTGTATAATATCATAGTGCATTCCTACCAAAAAAAAAAAAAAAATCATAGTGCATAGTACACTAAAATAATGATCCATAGATTAAATATAGATCATTAAATATATGCATAAAATGCGTGTACAACGAGAAAATGGGACGCACGTCTGTCTCACGCACGAACCATGCAATATGTATGTGTCTCCTCCATTACATTAGATTATCATGTGCTAATTGGAATTATAATACATTAAACTTATAATAAAACAATCACCTATTATCAGTTAATCGTGTAGGCTACATGGGGGATAAGCTAAACTTCAGCCATGTGATAATTGGTCTAATTTAATAAACGGTTGACACATAAAATAAAATTCACAATGGAGGTGTTATTATACCGACCAAAGATTACTTCTTAAAAAAAAAAGGTCAAGAGATAATATACGTTGAACATTCACTGGCATCTCATCTTTAACCAAGATCTTTCATATAATTAAAATATTTGGGGTTCAACTCGTTAAGAGGAACGGAATTCTTAAATAATCCCGGATTCAACAAATTAATTAACTTGAGATGTCTAAATTTCGTAAAGCGAAAGATGTGATATAATTATTTATCCTTTTGGAAAAAAAAAAAAAAGAGAAGATAAATACATCATTGGTAGAATGTGCAATCATTAATAATCTAATACATGTAATTTCCAATGGTAGCTAATAATATAATTTTTTGTGTGTGGAAGGATCCAATAATCAAGATTTGTTTCTGATTGAAAACTATAGTCCACATTTTTTAGCCAACAAGAAAATGATAAAGTATAGTAGCCAAAGAGACAAATAGCTCTTAAAGGGGTAAATGTATATCTCATAGAACCTCTCAAACACTTGTTGAAGCCAAGGAAAAGCCAGTTCATCCTCTGGATCGTAAGATCAGTCGTTCCTTTCATCGGACGGTCCACATTTACTCCATTTTCCGGTGGCCGGCTTAAAGAGGATTTTGGAATCAACAGGAGGGAATTTGGGTTTTAAACGTTCAAAATTTGCCTTAAACAAACGTACGGTTCAAATTCAAGAAGAAGCTTTAAAGGTAAATCAACTGAAGACCGTTGCTTTGATTTTACTTTAACGTTCTTTTCAAATTTAAAGTTTCAGACTTTCTCTCAGTACGTGATCGTTATTATCTGTCAAAAACTTATTTTTGAATTACATACTCAGCAAAAATTCCGGTGATAAAAATTGCGTTTTTTTATTCTTCCTTTGATCTGATTATATATTATAGTTCGTTTTCTGCTTTTTGCTTTAATTTGTTTTTCTTCTTTTTATTCGTTCTTGCTTTATTGTTCTTTGGTCCTTTAGACATTTCACTATCCAAAACCCAAAAACTCCCGATTTCAAATTTCTGAAGTTTCTTGATAATCTCAGCGGAAGCTTCCAGCTATAATTACATTTTTGTGTTGCTTTTTCAGAACAAACAGGCCAAGAACAAAAACACAGACCTTTGAGGAAGTTTCAGCTTAAAGATGGAGAATTTATCGAATCCAGATGAAAATGACGATGTGAATTATCATCAATCACCTCGATCCATTGACCCAAATGATCAATCAGCATCAGAAACTCCGGTTTACTCGACGATGAGTATCGACTCCTTCGTATATCCTCGAACTTGTTCAGAGAGCACTTCAGGCTTTTCAGACCAGATAGATGAAATCAACAGCTTCTGTAGTGAAGCTTCTCCTTGTAATTGGCCTGTCCTCACTGAATCTAAGTCTGACGAAAACTCCAAATGTCTCTCTGGTTTAGAGATGCAATCAAATGAAAACCTTGCAGCCCAAGAAATTTCAGAACCAGGTGCTGTGTTCTGTTTCTCCCTCTCTCTGCTCTCTACTTTTTAAAATGTCTGAAATTAAAATGTGTTGTAGTGTTTGTGCAGAACTTGAGACAATGAGGGAAAGATTCGCAAAGCTTCTACTTGGAGAAGATATGTCAGGGAGTGGTAAAGGAGTTTGCACTGCAGTGACGATCTCAAACGCTATTACAAATCTTTATGGTAAAGACATTAAAGCACATCAGCCACACAGCCTATGCTTGTTTCAGACAAACTGTAAAAATATTCTTTATCTGATGCATATACTTTGGGTGACTTTAATGTTTTCAGCTACAGTGTTTGGACAGAATCTGAGGTTAGAGCCGTTAGAAACAGAGAAGAGAGCATTGTGGAAGAGAGAAATGAATTGTCTTTTATCGGTCTGCGATTACATAGTCGAATTCATCCCTAGATGTCAGAATCTAAGCAATGGAGCTACTGTTGAGGTAAATAACTTGTCAAATATTTTGTCTGATAACAGAAAAATAAAAATGGAAACATGAAAAATTTCTTGGTGGGGTTCTCAGGTGATGGAGAGTAGACCAAGAGCAGATATCTATATCAACTTACCTGCATTGAGAAAGCTAGATTCAATGCTTATGGTATACATATATTTATTATCCCAAAGATGTATAGATATATTCATATGATTATTCGGTCTGATTCTTTTTTTTTTTTTTTTTAACTGATATGTGTTTGTTACAGGAAGCATTGGATAGTTTCCAGAACACAGAGTTTTGGTATGCGGAAGAAGGAAGTTTATCGATGAAGTCCGCGCGTTCTGCGACAGGATCATTCAGGAAAGTTATAGTACAAAGGAAAGAAGAGAAATGGTGGTTACCAGTTCCTCTAGTGCCATCAGAAGGTTTGTCAGATAAAGCCAGAAAACAACTCAAAAACAAGAGAGAGAGTACCAATCAGATTCACAAAGCTGCAATGGCTATCAACAGTAGCATTCTCAGTGAAATGGAGATTCCAGAGTCTTACATGACAACTCTTCCAAAGGTTTGTTTTATTACCTTCATACCTACTAGAATCTTAAAGATTCAGTTTTGAGTCTAATTTTGGAGCTGTTCAATCTCTGCAGTGCGGTAAAAGCAGCGTTGGAGATTTAATCTACCGTTACATGACTAGTTCCGGTCGATTTTTCCCAGAACAACTCTTAGATTGTCTGAACATAGCCTCTGAGCATGAAGCTGTTCAGTTAGCAGATAGAGTAGAAGCTTCCATGTACACATGGAGACGCAAAGCTTGTCTTAGTAACTCTAAGAACTCATGGAACATGGTGAAAGATCTTATGTCAAATACAGAGAGAACAGACAAGAACTATGTTATGGCTGAGAGAGCAGAGACTCTGCTCTTCTGTTTGAAACAGCGTTACCCAGAATTGTCTCAGACGTCATTAGATATATGCAAGATTCAGTACAATAAGGTAAACTGATCACTGAATTTGATTGCACATTATTATAATTATTTTATTTTATTTGTAAAGTGTTGTGTTTTTTGGTTTCAGGATGTTGGAAAAGCTGTGTTGGAGAGCTACTCAAGAGTACTTGAAGGTTTAGCTTTTAACATAGTTGCTTGGATTGATGATGTCCTTTATGTAGACAAAACCATGAGAGGTAGTGAATAACTTGTATTAGACTTTTGACAAGACTTCTATGTGTCTATTTGGGGCCCTTTCTTTTGTAAAGAAAATTGAGATCAAATCAAATGTAAAATCATAGAAAAAAGGTTATTATCCTACTGGATATTATTATATTGCACACAACACAAGTCAGAAAGAGTAATCAGCTAAGTTTCCCCATTAATGTCACAGAAAGTGCCAATTCATGCAAAAACAAAGATATAAAATTCAGGGGGATAATAATAATTTTTTAGTGGATAAATAATGGAACAAGAAACTGAGACAATTAATTTCGAATCCCTATATATACAACAGGGTTCCGAACCAGCATGGGTCCGGGGGATATCAAGTGGTGTGACCAAAAAGCAAAAGGGTTAGTAATTAAAATACAAAGATCTGAAGGAGCCACGACAGACTCAATAGAGAGATCTTTCATTAAGACTTCCTTCTTCATGAGCCCTCAATAAATGATAGTACAGTCTAAGGCACCGAAGGTCCAAGCCTTTTGCTCCTTTGCTTCTCACTTTTCCAGAGCTCTCTTGATCATCAAAAACTATCAAACACTAGAATAATTCAGCTGTCGTCGTCTACTGAACCAACGTAAGTCAGATCAGTCCGTCTGACCCTAACTGCACCTTTCAGCCAACAGGTGGCTCGAAGATTGGCCATATCGCTGCTGTTTGAAGCGTTGCTGCTTGATAGACCTGAACTTGTCCCATCTTCGAGAAGCGTCCATGGGTCAACCACATCCGTGTTGTCTGCCTCTTGTTGTTGAGATGCTGTCAACATTGTCTGCTTCAGCTTACCTTGCCCTGCTGCAGTTCCAGTTTTCGGTATGGCAGGGGAGTTTCTTTGATTGGGTCCAGCAGCAGCAGATCCAGAGGGTTGAACAATTGTGAGTGCGGTTGGCGGTACAGAATGAGGCTGGCACGAGAGAGAACAGCGTAGAGAAGGAAGGAGGATTGGCATCGCTGCTTGGATCCGCCATCTAATGGTGTCTGGTAACTGCATTCGCGCAAGTTCATTCTACATTTGACAGCAAAAAACAAGAAACTTCAAGAACCGTATATTTCAGTAAAAAAGAGACTCTGGAGGATTTTATAATTTTTTTGACAAACCTGTAAGCTCTCTGCTGCCACGCGATCAAACAAGGTGAAGTCTTTGGATGATTCATTAGAGGAAGGCCTTCGCTTTAGCCAATTTGGCTGGCGATTGCTTAACAGCCCATGGAGTACAAACAGTAGCCGGTCAAATAAAACTTCACTAGAAAGATCCGCCATGGAAGAAGGATCTATTGTTGATTCTGTCTCCGCCTTTGATAGGTCATTACGAGGAGAGTATACAGCAGAATCTTCATAAACTACTCGGCTCCCAAGCAAACGAACTATTGTAGACGCAAGTGTATGTCTCGTGTTCTTAAATGAAGGTTCCCTGAAAAATTAATTGCCATACAAAAAGTTAACTTTGGCTTTACTACAGTAACACAGGAAGAGCCATTTCATATGACTTTTCAACAAATCTGACTAAACGAAATGGGAAAAAAGAAAATGATAGAGATTGAGTACCCGCAGATGACAGGCAGTAATCTTAGAAGAAATTGCAACCGCAAAGACATAGAAGCTCTCAATGCAGCAGGGGAAGGCGGTGGCGCAGTGTCAGTAGTATTGGTTGAAGATCTTCTCGCCAAACTAGGGCTACCACCGCGAAGGCCCTTCCGCGTACTTCCTTTATTTGATGAAACCTCAGACCCAGAAGAAGCAGTTCCCGTGTGCTTGTTGTTTGTTGTACTGCGGTTGGTAACTGAACTTAACTGCTGCTCAATATTGCTAAACTGTCTTACCAACTCATTCACAAAGGTACTTCGAGATTCATCAGAGCTTTGGTCTATGCATGGAAGCACTAGCTGAACAAAAGCCCTCTCAGTTGTAATCCCATAGGCAACACTGGGACTATTCTCATCTAACGCCCGGGGTAATAATAATACCTTTTTTGAACCTGACCCCTCCTCAATCACTTCACCTTCTTCGATAGAAGTGATTTCCAACTTCCTTTTCTTCCCTGCCTTGTTTGCCGTGATAGGATCTGAATTGGAGTTGTTGCACCAACCCCAAGGTTTCCAAAACTGAGGTTTCGTGGGAAGTCCTTTGCTTTCCCCTACAATAATCAGTTTTTGTCTGATTGTTTTTCGTCCAAAAAGAACATCTTGGCCTGCTAAAAACCATTCAGCTTGCTTCAACATTGAATCCTCAACCGATCTACCGAAGAGATGAACCACTTCTGAGAAAAGTGGGACCGCATCAGGTCTAACCAATAACCTTGTGAGGAGGATTTGAATGAAATTTTTCTCATTCTCAGAGGCATCAGGCTTCTCAGAGGTAGGACAGGAAGATCGTATTGCATCTGTCAAAGGCATATCGTGATTCTCGAGTTTCTCAGTTAGTGCTTGCTCATTTAGAAGCAGCCTGAGTTCAACCCACTGCCAGTGAAATTTTGCAGGTTGCAGGCAATCTAATACAGATACAAGCTTATCCACAAGCTTAGTTCCATTTCCCTGGTGTCGGTTTTTGGCTTCGCTAACTCCTTCGTGGGAATAACCAGAGGATGGCACTTTACAATCAATTATGGAATTTAAGAACAGACGTGCTCGAAGAGGAGCAAAGGCCACAGATTTCAAATGCATATCCAAAACACTCGATTCTAGTACCGACGCAAACTCAGCATCTGTGGAATCAGCAACTATCAATTCATAAAGTCCCTGGGTGTCTCTCAAGCACACATCTCGGAAAGGAAGGTGCTTAATAACATCATGGAAGGCCACTGTCAAAGACTGATAGAGGCGGTGAGTGTCTTCATGGACGCTGGGGTTAGAGCTACCATTAGAAACAAAAGACCTCCATAGAACAAAGGCAATAATTGAATAGGCTGGTGGGAAGACCAATTTCAGCGGAAGCATGCGCTGCATGCGTGATATAGCCACCACGGAAGATTCTCCCACAAGCTCCAAAACCAGCCCTTCCGAAACAGTTTTGCAGTTACCAACAAGGAGTCTGAACCAATGTACATACACTTCAATAGGGCTTTCCACTTTAGAGGCTCCCATGGACCTAGCACTGCCATTCGAACTCGATTTTGTACGCCTTACAAACTGACCGAAATCTAAGTACTCCTTTAGTCTCAGCAGACCAACAATCCTCTCAAGGGTTATAACACCATGTGTGATAGAACCTATAACAAGTGCAGATACAGCTGCAGTAATTTTTGTTGCTCTGCTCTGCCCTATTTTGCCAGTACCGTTCGGCAGATCATTTGTTGAGTTATTTGCATTAGAATCATAGGATTCAGGAGATAGCTGATGCTGACCCCGGGATCCCTTCCCAGGGGAAAAAGCTCCAGCAAGAGCAGTGGAACTTTCTGTTGCAAGTGCTATTTCAAACACTCGGCTTTGACGCTCTCCAAGAGCTTCCTTCAGAAGGCACAGGCAGGTTATATGGATTTGCAAAATGTATCGTGCAATATTAGATGAATCGACGCCAGATGGATGATTCTGATAAATATTTCCCAAAGAGAAATCTGAAATCTTTGCCATGGAAAGACCTACACTGTTTATAATCGCAGAAACTGCAGAAGAAACCAAAGAGGGATCACCCTCTTGAGCTGCACCGCCAGTCTGTCTAATGCAGTCCATTAGTCCAACTACAATTTGTTGAGCCACCTGATACCCGTCATCATTTTTCTCAGCAAGTGAGGCTTTCATAGTACCAGTACCAATGAGTTTTCTGAGATAATGAGTTGCCTCTTCAACATGTCGTTGCACAACCTCTCGCATATTCAAACCCACTCTGGAAGGACGTGTACCGCTGATGCTGATTTTTTTACGTAAATAGTCATCTGGATTATCTACTCCTGCTGGAACCCCAAGGGGGATCCCATACTCACCATTTCCTGATCGCGTATGATCTAATTCAGAAAGAAGCCTCTTTTCGCATGTTGTTTTGAAATTGTTATGCCATTCCACAACACTGGGAAGACTTCCATATTTTTTCAAAATATAGCGAGCATAAACCAAGGCTGCTGATCCAGAAATTTTTCCGTTACTGGACATAAGTGAGGCAGCACGGTTCATTAAAGCTGTCATGGCCTCAGGAACGAGATCTGCTGAAAGTAGAATATTTTCATACCTGAAAGAAATTGATGATACAAACCAATTAAATTTCTAGAGAACACATGGTCAAAATATATATGACTAATGTTTACTTATTAAACAGGGAGTAAAATTCACCTCCTCAGTGATGATACTAGAATGGCCTCCCCTACTTCACACATGTTGTGTTCAACATTCCTTGGCACAATTAGAAGGTTTCTCCCACCCTGAACGGCAAAACTTGGGCTACTGTTGGCCTTTGGCAACAACCAAAGAAGAAATTTAACCACTGAAACCAAGTCAAGAGAGATATCCAAGAGAAATAATATGGAAGATAGCTCGTCTGCCCCAAGCTTCCACCTAATTGTGCTCTTCTCCTCAACTGGAGCACCTCTATTGAACTGCCCAACTCTCACACTGCTCTTTTCGGGCTCTTCAACAAGTTGCCGAACCACAGTTGTAAGCCAAACTGCAATAGACCGCTTATCAACAAACTGTAGCTGCTTCAAAGAGTTTCCAACAGATACAATATCCACAGGGGTGGAAGTTCTAAACACATCAACCAACTTCTGATTTTCTCCTTCCACTCCAGGGCCATGATGAGGACAGCTTACTTTATTATCACAAACATGACTAGTTGAAGCGCCCTGGCTACCTTCAATCCTAGCAGCTTGTAGTTGAGCCAGCGACTGTGTCTTACGCGCCATCTTCTGCCTACCCCGTGGTACTTGTTTAGTTAACTCTATCTGAGGATCAACCTTCAGAGAAGACTCCAGAGTTTTCGATCCTTTCTTGATCCACCAGATATCTTCTTCATCTGATGCAATTGGAGAATTCCCTTGATAGAAAGAGCTCTTTTCATCCTTCATTTTTGGTCTTTTTGCTCTTCTACAGTCTTCACACCCTGGTGTAGCTTCTGGTTGATCCATCTTGCTATACACAGATCCACTTGATCTCTTAACACTACTTTGAAACTCATCTCGCATTGGATTTTTCACACCACATGACATACCTGGAAACTGCAGTAGAGCTGATATGCGCTCCTTTAGTTCTCTAATATCAACACTACTCTTGGTATGTTTGCGAGGTCCCTCAATATCGGCCATGGCACTATACGTCCTTGGAAAAACAACAGACGGAAGGGAAGTGGAATTTTTCTTTGACTTCTGATCTGACAGAACTAAATTATTCCAATATTTACATTTCCCAACAAGCAACTCTCGAAGAAGAAGGCGCCGTTCATTAGAATAAGTTCTCACAGCCTCGGAAAGCTTGTCCCCTCCAAAGAGTTGAGCTTCCTCTAAGGTTTCATGTACAAAACACCCAGGTAGCTGTTTCAATATGCGATGGTGCCTCATTCTCCTTTCAAGATCAACAGCCGGTTGAATCACATCGATCATCCCGCTAACTAAGAGCTGCCTCACGTATGCTATGGGATTAAAGATTCCAGAACGTATAAGTTCAAAAACGAGTAACTGCAAGCGCTTTGCTCCTCCCCTGTGTACCTCATGCTGATCAATCCAACAGACTATGATATCATGTAATGGACCCGGACTTTCAAATGCATCATTTGGACTGCTAGGTTTAGAAACACCAAGAAAATTGCTACGACGGTTCTTTCCTTTGCGAGCTGCGAATTCTCCACCCAGAATCTTTTGCTTCAGAAGCTGAATGACTAAATACACCTGAGAACAATCTTTTCTGCCAGAGAACTTGATATCTTTAGGCACACCAGCACGGAAATCTCTAAAATCACATGTCGCCCATTCAATAAGAAAAAAAACGGAGCAAACGAAGGATGTGCTAATAGCGCCAATCCATCTAAGGGATGATCTTAAGCATGGACTGACTTCAGCAATCCAGGTCTCATCAGCGGCTCCATTGCAAAGGTCCTCAAAGAGATAACTGTAAGCAGCTCTGATATCTCCATCCGACAAAGCTTTATCCAGGGCCTGAACAGCTTTAGCCACATTATGTTGAGGATAACCAGCGCTAGCTATCTTTGCCAAATCATCTGCACTTCTTTGAATGGTTGAAATGGTATAATCAAAAGAAAGGAACTCAAACCGGGAATCAACTCCTCTTCCTTGAAACTGGGGAGAAATCTCTGCAGAATTACTTCTCAGCTTTTCCAGATTCTCATAAGCCTTTGACGAATAGCTCACGTCATTGGGTCCACATGCTGCTATGGAAGGAGGAAGAGGAAAGCAATCTGAAGCAACAAATGTGTCCGGTGCAGCAAGTACCAAGTAGCGAACCATCTCAATTAGAGCAGAGAGAGTATAAGCTCTTCGAGAGTTATCAACAAGATCAGATCCACCAGGAGCAGGTTCCTGAATGAAACGGACAGCAATAGCTACAAGACTCTGTACATATGTCTGAGAGAGAACAATGCTCTCTAAAACACCATACACAATGGGGAGTAGCAACTGCAAAATGTCAAAGACCTCCTTTTCCTGCAATAAAGCAGAAGGGAAAGTCACAAAGCCGAATAGAAGAAAATCCATCTTGAATCATTCAATTAATCTAACAGCATACCTGTAAGAGCTTGAGAACCCAATCAACAATGAGATTAGGAAAAAGAAGCCCTTCAGCATGGTGCCACTGTAGAAGACGCACCATATACCACCATTTAAAATGCAATGATGTTTCCTCGCCGTAAAGGCTGGCTGATGCTGGACTAATCTTTTGCATTGACCCTGTATAAAGCATCTGTGGTGACCTATCTCTAGTTTGCTGAGCAGCAAATGAGCTATTCCGAGACAAAAGTTCATCCAAGAGGTATTGCAAATATTCAATAACATCTTTTGTCCACTGCTCACACCGAGTAGCTTGTGTCTGGTCAGGTGCTCCTGAAGAAATAGCAGCAGGACTAGATCGCACCTGCGAGTTATTAGCAAAACTTAATTCTCTCCAACACCCAGAGATATCAATTAGAGATACCAATTTATTGCCCAACAATGTACCTGATTGAGATAAGTCACTTTTATAAACCAAGTAGCTCTCAATAATGGGACATTGTTCCTTATAAGGACTTCAAATAAGGCTCTTCTCCTATATACAGGAATGTTATCAGCCAAAGAGCGCAATCGTTTGTGCTGTTGTGATAAACTCTGTGAAAAAATGAGAGCAAGAATGAGATAAGTAATCTTTTTAAAGAATAAATGGCAGTTATGCCACGAGTACGGCAACAACCATGAATCAAAGGAGCATCATTAAGAAGTTTAGATAAGCATAATAATATGCCAGGGTACCTCGATCCATTTTTTCTTTGTCTCCTCCCCACATGATCTTTGTTCTGGAAATCCAGGCTTACATAGAAGCGAACCAGAGAGAGGCACCCCATAAACCTGACCAGCCTGCCATTTAATTAAGGGGATTTTGAATTATAAGCAATATGATTGGGACTGAAACCCTGAAATTCTGCACAAAGAGCACAACCTAAATTGAAAAGGAATGGAGTCTGAGAATCTCTCAATTACCTTGCGCTTCAGCGCACGAGATTCATTGATAGCTCTAAAACACTTTCTGACAGCCTGCGGGATAGAAATTGGTTTTAATTTCATGTGAAACACAAATGAACTCCAATAGAGATCACGGCTATAAGGGAGAAAACACTGTCTATACTCTCTAGTACCGTACCTCTCTGCACTTTAGGACAACAGGCTTCGAGAAAGTATGGACCTGAGACAATATAATCTCTTCGGATTCCTATAAAGGCCAAAGGGGCAGAACCTCAGTTACATGATAATGCGACAAAAGCTAGTGGAGAGAGGAATTAAGAACTCTATCATCAGAGAAGATGAAACTTTTAATAATGTAGACTTTCTTGAGTCGCACGCATCCCATGGAATTACATTGAAGAAATCATCACTACAATCTATCGTGCTACAATGATATTCAGCCTCAGTACGACATTATTCCTATTTTACTGCCAGCATCTATGGGAAAATAACGTAGGCATTGGTCCAAGATAAGATCTTTATATCTATTGCAAACATGTCAAAAATTATTGTTTTCCAAATTTTTAAATAACACAACAAGAAAGCATAGCTAAATTCAGTTGGTCGCACCTTAAGTCCATCAACAGTTTCCTTGTATCCATATTGAACATACTCTTTGGTCAGATTCTCTTCGGGAGAACTTGATGTTGGAGGATGAAAATCAGGCGGTCCTAATCTGCAATATTTTTGAGAAGAAGTACAAATCATCTAGGGAAGTACATCAATAATGGAAAAAGAGTCGCAAACTTCATTCATTAACAAGCATTCCAAGGACTTGAGATAAAAGAGTGAAATCCCAAACTACAAACCCAAACCAGCAAAAGTCGGAATCAACTATAATGCGTTTATCTAAAAACTAAAGTAGAGATAAGGTCAAAGAGGAATTACCGGGAATTCAGACCGTCCTTTTCACACTTCAACTTGTAGGGTGTCAACGGTGGCGGCCTCCTGCAGAAAATAAAGTATTCACATGTCTTCAAATGTATCAACATATAAAATGATATGTAAGGACTTCTTTCGATCGACATGCCTGGAGTTTATCGAGTAGTTTCCAATCGAAGAGGAATCAGCTCGTCCTGAGTCCCTAGCGGATGCACCACCTATAGCACTATTATTGACTGCACTAGTGCAGTTGGCAGCATGATACCTTTGCATTTCTCCAAACTATAGCCAGCATACTGGTTCTGACATCAACATACCATAATAAACTCTAAGAACTAATCCACAATCTAGCACCATAAGAAACTTTTTCATGAACTTGCACTTTTATTTTGCAATTTCTCCTTACAGCATACAATTAGCACTGGTGACAGCGCAACTCCATTGATGGAAGTAAACCCTGAAACATAAAAGTACCCCTGGTGTTGAACTTACAATGAAGTCATATAAGCGAAGAAGGAAACACTAAAATACAATATAGTCACGTTATTGTGTCTGCAAGAAAAGTTTCAAAGGTTTGGGGAAACTCGGCTTTAATTTTCATATTTTTCCTATGAAATTTAGTTGTCTGAAATCATCTCACAGATCAGCTGCTCAAAAGAGCTCATTACGCTTACTCTAACAGTCAATAGTTTAAATCGCCTAATACTTTGGACAGTCTCTTCAAAATTTTAGCCTGAAACTTTCCCTATAAAGTATATCACTTCAAGTGAAATTCTGAGCTTAGCATGACGCAGATTCCACCCCAGGAAGTGAAAAAAAAAGGTGATCTCGAGTAAATGTAAACCAACCCTAATTAAGCAACAAAACTATAAGACATATGAAATCCTGGAAGTTCAATGAACAATATTTCTATAAAAAAAAAAAAAACAGAATCTGAATTAAATTTTCATGCTTTATGGAAGAAGAGTTTATTCCCAGTTGAAAACACACAAATCAAATAGCTGTCTTCTCTAGCTGCATACCAGAGAAAGAAAGAGAAGAACAAATCCAGAGAGAAGCAGAGGAAAAACGACTCAGACTATATAAAACAATCACCATGATCAAATTACCAAATCGAAGTAGGCAAGCATATTAATCCGTACTAGAGAATATAAAAACTAGGGTTTGATATCGAAAACTAACCAACAGGAGCTCGAGATGACCCCACAATCCGGAGTCGAAGCCCCGAAGCAAAGTTAGGGTTTTGACAGCAAATTCCGCGAATTGGACCTCGAACCCTGATGAGAGAAACTCGAAGAACCCGAGATTCGACGAATCAAGGGAGAGATTGGAAAGGAAGAGAGAATCAAAGCTTGAAGAAATTGAGGGTTTCCAAAAAAAAAGGGAAATCTAGAGGGAGAGAGAGATTCAGAGGAGGAGGGAATACGAAACCAATGAATAAAAAAAAAAAGGACAAGAAGAAGAGTCTTGGCTTGGGGTTGGTTAAAGTTTGACTCTTTTCAATCTCGTCTCTTCAATCTCCTCTCTTTTGGTGTAATGAGGACGACGAATGCTCTCTGCTGTGTAAAATTCCTTTTTCTGCAGATTTTGATTACGTAGTTATCGTGGGCTCTCGAGGGAGGAAGGAACAAGGAACAGAAGAAGAAGAAGAAGAATCGAATAGAAGCAGCAACAAACTCTTTCGATTGATCGATCGAATTCGATCTAACACACACTCTTCTGGTAAGAAAATCTCTTAACCTTTTCTGGTTTATATTTCCGATTTTGTCCTTTGGTTTTCTTCCCTAGCTCTTAGGGGCAAAATGGGTATAATTGTATTTATGAGAGAGACTAGTTTGACATGTTGTTGGTGGATGCACCCAGGGGCAAGCCTTTCTTTCTTTCGTCTTCTCTTTCCTTTTTCGGCTTTTTTTTCTTTCGAGTTTAATACAGTACCTCCTACTCCTATTGCATCTTTTGTATGCTCTTAGATTTTGGATGCCATTTCGATTTCTAAACTACTATCAAAGTTTGCCTATATCGATTGTAAACCTATTTGTTTATAGAATTTTTGTTCTTGGCTAATACACTTCAAGAAAACTGATTCATCAACAACAACAACATCCAATATGCAAGATTTAATTTTATATATGCTAACATAGCAGCAATACATACAACTACAAATCAAATTTTAGATGATTTTTCTAGTAGAAAATGTGTTGGAATATCTATCTTCTTTTCATTTTTATAGTTGAAAGTATAATTTAAATTCATGTTAAAAAAAAAATTGTCGTTATCTATTTAAATTAGGGTCGTTGTTATATTAGATCAGAGATTAACTCATTACATAGTACAATCATCTCATAAGAAACATTTATAAACATATTTATAATATGTAATTCTGATCTCGTATTACAGAATAACATAACCAAAAGGTAATACAGTATACCAAAACAAGAACATATACTAAGTGACATTGTTGAATTATATGATCCAATTATCTTATATAGTTAATACTGCATGTTGTTTTTACAACAAAAAAAAAAAAAAAAAAAAGTTGAAATGATTTCAGGATTTTAATCTGAGATACTCCTCAGACAACTATTAAAATAAATATATTAATACAAAAAATAATAAAATTTTCATGAATTCTTACAAAACGATGCATTTTATTATTTATTAGATTATATATAATTAAGTTTTGTTAATTTTTTAAAATCCATCTTTTATCAGGTGTACTATCTATTGTGTCCACATAACCATATATCCCATCAGACAAATGTTATTCACTAAGTAGGGCATAAAGTGCAACAACTACAAACCTTATCCAAAACTTTATATATAATACATATGATCCATAAATTTTTATTTCTCCATTGAGGAAAAACCTCTACAGATTTGTGTTATGACTGTTTCTTAATTTTCTAGTTTTACCTTGTCTTGTTATCAACTCACCAATCTTATATCTTTTTATTTTCATCAAATAAAAAACTTTAAAATTGTTACCAGGTCATACTTCTAATCCATAATACATTGTTATGTCAAAGTCTGAAAATATTACACACAGATAAATCAATGAAATCGACTTAAAAACGAAACACTATCACATCTCTCTCCATCTTCACACGCAAACACAAGCACAAACACACTAAAAACAAAAAAGAGAAATCATATCCTATAGTATAATAATATCCTAAAAGAAGAAGACTGCCTTTGAAAGTGATTCTATGATGACCCCACCACTAACAGTTTCTGGTCTGGTCTTGAAAGGATCTTATTTCCTCCCTCTCCCTCTCAGTGCTTTCTGATCAGATAGGAGCTCTGTGAGGTTATTATCTGAGTAATACAAGAGTATCTACAAGGTTCTGTGCTAGAAAATTAGCAATGGTGACAGTGAGACTATGTTCAGAGCTTGCTGCTGTCTCAACAATGGCTCTGTCTTTAAGAAGAGAGTTTTCAGTTTTCATGACCTTTATATAGTAAGGATGCTCCCATCGGTCTTCAACTCAGGTGGAACCAGAGAGTGCTCAGTGTTGCTGAGAGAGTTGAGAGTGATCAGCTCTTCAAGTAAGTCGTCGAGAATCAGTTCACTAGTGTCAAAGCCAATGCAGTCAATGTCACATCTGATATCTAACCAGTTTCCAGCTTTAGCCATATCTTTTCTAACTATTTGATCCAAGGCGTGAGGCAGTGGCAATGGCAAGAGATGCCAGTAAACCGCTTCTTGAACCTCGTGAATGACGCTTTTGACAGTAGAGAAGACTCTGGTTCTTGGTGTAACAAACGAAGACCATGGTGGGCAACAGCATAACTCCATGAGAGCTTCATTGATGCAGTCAAAGAGGAGCTCATGGTCAGGACAAAGCTGGTTTGGACAGAATGGTATATTGCTGATAAGTGCCGGTTCAAGAAGCTGGTCAGAGAATTGCGCCTTCAGATAGAGCTCTTCGAAGTCTGCGTCTACTGCGTCCAAGACAGCTTTGACATACTTAAACACCAATTCTTTGTCACTTGTGACAGAATTCTCTCGGTTTTTAGTTGCAGGATCTTTTTCGTCGAAGTGGATACACCAAGGTTGCACCTCTGCTTCACCTGAGTTGTAAAGAGGAGGAGTCAATAATGAAGAACTGAGTACTAGAATCCAAGTCTAGCTACTAGTAGATGTTGGGATCTTTTTTTACATACCAGACTGAGATCGCATTTTTGCTGGGCTTATATCATCTTCAACGAAGAGTGGCTCAAGAACTGATATTGGGCTTGACCACTCCGGAAAATCAGTAGTAGCTGATCTGCACTCCTCACTTTTATCTAAACAGTGAGATGGTGAGGCCACAGAGGAAGACAGTGGTGGTTGGCTCTCTTCATGAGAGGTCTGTAGAAAAAATGAAGCAGCAAAATCAATTTAAGTCTTCCACCAATTAAAAGTCCATACAAGAAGATATTATTATAATGCTAAATCAAAAATACTTGCCTGTATTACGGTTATACCGTCTCTCTGTTCACCTTGAGCTTCAACTTTGGATAAGTCAGCAACTAAAGTAGAGCTTGCTTCCTCTGGAACTACACCTATCTCATTGAGAATCATTACATCATCTGCAGAACCTGGAAGATTGGCCGGTTATAAAATTTGTTGTTGTTTTCTCGAAACAGAGAGCCTTATAATGGGACAGAATTATTATTACCTGCAGAAGAGATTTCAGCTTCGTTAGCAGTTCCATCCTCAATGACTGCACTTTTTTCAGTAGCTTCACTAGCGGTTGGTTGAATAGAATTGTCAGATTCGTTACTTATATTGCAGACTTGAATATCAGCATTTTCCTCTGGTTGGTTTGCATGAGTTTCTTTCTTGATGTTCACAAGATTTATAAAATCCGCTGAAGCCGACTTCTTGTGAGCAGTTAAGCTCTTTTCCCATCGTCTTCCTGGGCTGTTTAGAGGAGACAAGTACTCAGGAAAGGAGAGAATTCTCCCTAGGCTTCTTTGAACCTGTCTGCTCGTTGACTTCGAATCAAGATCTCCATTGTTTAACATCTCAGACAGATGTTTCTTGGCCTCTGTGTAAATGTTAGATACCCTTTGCTTTTTATCATCTTCACTATGAGATTTCTTCTGAGACGTTGAAGGCTTTGCCATCCGCTCGAGAAAGAAATGATCTTTAGTTTTTGGAAATCCTTCCCCAAATGCCCCGGGTGGTTGATCCTTTTTGATTGCATGTTTCAGCTTCCTCTTGATCTCGGAAAGAAAGAAATGGGAACTGTTTCTCTCGTTCTGCAATTTGTTTCTCATCAAATGGGAATCAGGTGAAGAACCATGACTGTTTCCTGTGTCCGGACTTGAAAAGCTTGCTGATCTTGGCTTCAGAATGAAAATCCGGTCTGAAGCTTCACATTCTTCTTGTGGTGCATCTTTCCTCCTGAAAAAGCTAGACCATTTCTTATCAGCAAGAGAAGATTTTTCTGACTCGAACAAGCTCAAGCTTTCTGCTCCTTTCTCCCTAGGCACAAGTATCTCTGGATCTTGCAGAAGTTTGAGAAACAATTCCTCATCTGATCCCAGTATTTGAAACACTTCCATCAAATCCTTAGATGTAAGAATTTCACTATTCCCTCTGGGACGGTTCCCATGTAAAAGCTTCTGACTGATTAAAAACTTGACCAATTCCCTCAGCTTTTCTTTGTAATCTTGGTCTTTCTTTGCGCGGCTTGTACTTCTGCGATGAATTTCAGAATAGAACTCTTCAATCATATTATCAATGTCAACACTCTTTGCAGACCTATGATTTCTGTGTTGAACTTGAGGCTCTTCACTGTCAACTATGTTTATATGGCTAAAATTATCGCAGCTATTCTTGCGGGTCTTGTTTTTTCTCCTCTGGTTTTTCCTTCTCCTTCCTTCAAGTTCAGAGTCTGACAACTGTCCTGCTTCAGCATTCTCCCTCTGCTTCACCATTTCCTTGTCAATGGACAACTCTTCTGCTATGAGTTTCTTCACACTTGGCTTTATAATCGTTATCGTGATATTGCGTTCTTCACCAACCTTTTAACAATTCAAGGAACAAACAGGTTAATCCACAGGAGACTTTAAAGACAAGAAAAAAAGTAAAGGATGGTTCAAATAAGGTTAAGGCTTTACATGGGTTTCTTGAGCAACCTTTTCGCGGCATTTAGACTTGTCAAGCTCATTTTTCCTAGAATTTCCAGCAGCTGGAACAATTAACATAACTATTAACCAAAACAAGTCTTTCGCAGGTAATGCAAACCAAAAATGCAGGTATAGAGACATGAGGGTTTTTACCATGCTTTTGGTCCAGAAGTAGCTTGTGAGCCAGTGGTCCATGGCGGAAACTAAACATATTCATAAATCCCCACATGCACCCTAACTGATCCCTCTCCTGTCGAGCAGCTGCACGACGTTGTGTCTTCTTCGCCATGCCTTTCTATGCTAATGCTGCCTCCTAGTCTTCTCTAAACGATGTGCCTTAAGAAATGCTAAAGAAGAAGAAGAAAACTATTAAGCAGCAAACTATATGAGACACCACACACAATGGTACAATATTAAGTTAAGATATAGAAATTACAACTCTGGTAAATTCTACTTATGGATAATTAAATACTTAACAATCTGAGATCCTTGAGAAGCAAGGCCAAAAATTTCCACAATGAGACTTACTTAGAAAGAGAAGAAAAAATTATCCTTCCTAAACACTGCAATGGAATTCTTGACAAATAAATTAGGGTAACATAAGAAGTAAAGGATCCTCTACCAGTTCCCCAAGCCAAAGCAAACTCCTTTTACAATCTAATAATTGCTTACTTTACTTGTTCAAGTAATTAGGAAAAATCAAGGAGAGTAAGAACACAAAGCTTGATGATACACACAGACTTGTGGAGCAAATCAGAAACCTTTTCCCTTTTAGAAAAAGACAGCAGAGGAAAGTAGAAGAAAGTACCTCAGGATTCTTCTCAATTCCAAACTTGTCTCAAGGGCAACAGCGATTTCATCTGGCTTGCTTGCGTCTGAGCAAATCCATAATAGAAATCGAATAAAAAGTGTTGCAAGTTGCAGCAGAAGTATTTCTCAAATTACAAGAATTTAAGGTTTCCCCTGAAGCAGCTTTGATCGCCGGAAAAACGGTAGAAAAAGAAAAGAAGAAGAAATTTGGGATTTGCTTTCAAGGCAAGGCGAGAGAGAAGATTAAGCAAATGATAGCTTAAGAGGATCTGTAAATGATCGATATTCTCAAGCTTATAAACTTGAAACAGAGGAAAAGCTAACGTATCTTGATGATCCAATCTCCAGCCACATTGTTCATCTGACAACTTTTCGAGGTTTGTCGAGAAACCAAAGCTTTCTTTCGTAATCATACGATCAAATCAACAAGAAGGAAGAAAAGGAAAAAGCTTTGATCAAAAAAATCCAGCTTTAATTTTCCACAGTTGATGAACAACCCAACAGAATATAAAAGAGTAAAGAAATTACAATTAGAAAAACAAAAAATGGTTCAACAATTAAACTGTTCAACATTCAAATAAAAAGAGAAGAGAAAGAGATATTTGTTAGTGTTGGTGGGCATCTTTTGACAAACAATGAAACGAAAGAAGGAGAGATAAATATTTAATTAAATGTCTTTATCTATCGATGACCGACAAAAACATTAGTTTTCATGGAGGATTCTTAATTGGGCAAAGGCAAAGAAAAAGCCATACAGAGAGAGAGAGAGAGAGAAATAAGTAAAAAAGTGAAAGCTTTATGCCAATTTGACAACCACAACGTCGTGGCCACAGGAGAAAAAAGAGAACAACACAGTTGGGAAAATACTTTCAATAGGGCCCATCGTCATCTTCTATTCTCTCTACTACTATACACCAGAGGAGAGAGAAGCTTTACATTGAAGAAAAGTATTTGCAGAGATTTTCAACACCCTTCATCATTACCCTCACCTCTAAATATATATAATTGATCTCTCTCTCTCTCTCTTTCTTCTCAAAGCTCTGAATTTGAGACATGGCAGTGTGTGAGGATTGTCGTCTGCGAGATGATGGCTGCTGCAGCCTGAAGCCGTGCAGGGGCTTGACTTGATAAAATTAAAAAGGTAGGGGTCATATTGTAACTATCGAAGAATGGAAGGTGGAAATAGGTAAATTATAAAAATAAAAAGGAAGAAAGTGGGCGCGGCCAAAGAGGCGACGTTATTGGCTGCTTTTATGGAAAATGGAGAACACGTAATATTTGGGATTACACCCCTAAATGCGATTCTTTCATTGACCAACTCATTCATTAATCAAACTAACGACCAAGTTCTATAATCTATATGTGTATGTCTTGTCTTTCTCCTAAGAGTTGGGGTCTTTTAAACCATATCCGAAACCGAGTATAATCAAACCATTAACTGAGCTTTTGTTTCTAAAGTCGATTTGAGTTTTAATTATCAACAAAATTAATGTTTATTTTCTTGTGACTCGTCTGCATCTATCGATCACCACCACCACGTCAATCGTCTCTTTCTCAACACAAATTCGAACCGCACAAAAACAATGATATGATTAAATACACAAATACAACTTTAAATCAAGAAACTATTTCTTTGAATCCAATCAAGCAGAGCATAACTGAAAATTACAACTCGTATTTTTAAGTTTCAGTTAAGCAAAATGTTATGTGGGGTTTGTTGATAAAGCCAAGCACTTTATAGATGGTCCAACAGAAATTATTAGCTCGCATTGTCTGATTCATCGGTGGCATAGCAAAAGTCGAAAACATATGTTTTATAGTATCAAATCTAATGGAATAGATCTTGACCATGCTCAGTTAGTTCCATTGAGTTTTTCTGAAGCAACTTAATTCAATCGGGGACCATAGTATTTACTATTAATGTATATGTATATCAATTACATGTGTACATACACAAAAACACACAGTTACCACTTACCACTTACCACTTACCAATCAATAGCAGGCGATAATGCGCACGCGCACAAACGTATAGTACTATATAATAGACTCTGCAATGGCTACAAACGCGTGGCAATGTTTTTTGAGGTTAGGACTTATCGACCGACAAAATAGATATGGACATAAACTTGCTCCCATTAAGGAAGTTAGTGATAATGTGAGGTTTTTGGTTTTCGAGCAGTTTCCCCCTGATACATGTACTTTCTGAACATTTACACAGTACAATATTCACGGCAATTTTATTAATTATAATTTGGTTTACGATTTTATACAGTTTGATCAAATATTCGTGGTATACATGGTCATTTCAGAACTAAAGCCAACGCATGTAAATAATTTTTGCAAGTGATATGTTTTCAAAATCCAAAATATCACATAAATTCTAATAAAATAAACCATCCAAGCTAAATAGATTAAATATGGCAGTTGTACCTTTGAAATAATTTCTTAGTTGAAATCTAATGAACTTTAAGAATGGGTAAGATAATCATGGTAGATCAGAATCATGACTACCATAACTAGTTGGGTCAATGGACTTTACCTAGACGTTTCACCTATACATCAAAAACCATCGAAAACTTTAATTTTTAAAAGTTTAATTCATCATGACGCACCTTGATAGGACAATCTTGCTGACTGCTTTACAAATTTCAAGGACGCGAACACATGAAATTTCTTTCACTTATAAGTAGTTTTTTGTATAATTGTTTTTTTTTTTTTTTTTTTTTTTTTTTTGGAAATGCAATATTGTTTTTTTTTTTTTTTTTTTTTAAAATTTTTTTCCATTAAAATAAAGATTACAAGGCTTAAGAGCCCAACAGAGCCCAACATGGCCCGAACAAAAGAGATATGCAGAAGCTACTAACGAACCTGCAAATCACCAAAATACATCAGATAAGAGATTACAAAAGAGAGCCTCTAAAATCAAAATATATAAACCAAGAAGCTAGCAGGGAAAGAGGTTGATGTGCAGAGACGCCGCTTCTGAGCTGATGGTGATGTGTTTGGGATAACGGATGCAGGCGTGCTCTAATGAGTAGCTGGATTTCTTTGATGAGCAGAGATGGAGTGCGCGATGATCCCGTGTGAATGCGAGCATTGCGCTCAATCCATATTGAGTAGAGAGATGCCTGAAAGAGTAATTTGATGATGCACGATAAGTTTCGGTCTGAGGTAGCCGTCAGAAGCCATTGAAGGCAGTCATTGAATCGGCGAGGAGGAGCCAGATGAGTTCTCCTGGTGAAGAAGGACCAGATTTCCGAGCTGAAATCGCACTCAAAAAACAGATGGTCCCTTGACTCATCAGCATTGTTACAAAGAACGCAAGTTGTTGGTAATTGCGACCCCCAACTCTGCATCCTATCACGAGTATGTAATCTGTTCGAAGCTGCGACCCAAGAGATGAAAGCATGCTTGGGAATCCGATTTTTGAACCACACAGAACGGTGCCAAGGCACTTCTGGACCATTTGGGTTCATGGCAGCCCACGTTTTAGCCGTTGAGAATGAGTTTGATGGGGCCTGAGCATCCGGTTTCCATAAGTATGTGTCATCGGCTTCACTGAGATAGATTGGCATGGCAGGTGGGAGAGCATTTTTGATAGTGAGGATATGTGGATTCCTACTGCGAGAGGACGCAATCCACCAATCATCACCTCTTAAGCCATCCCTTACCGTTGCATTAAGCGGTAAACCAACTGATCTCGGACCAAGTGGTCCAGTAAGACTTAGCAGAGAACCTCGTCCTGTCCAATCATCATGCCAGAAACTGGCTGTGATTCCCGAGCTAACTTCACATACCAGGAATGGTCTAGCTAAGGGTCTGAGTTTGCATAGTTGTTTCCAGATCCAACTACCTGAGGATGTTGAATTTAACTCCCAAAAATTCCTGTTTTTAATCAAGTTTAGCCTTATCCAAGAGACCCAGAGAGAGCCAGCTGCAGTGAAGATAAGCCATATCAGCTTGAGTCCCAAAACCTTGTTCCAAGGAACCAATCTCCGCAGACCCAACCCACCACTCTTTCTGGATGAGCAAACTGTTTCCCAGGAAATGTTTGCACCTCTCGCAGATTCCGGTGATCCCTTCCACAGAAATGCGTTACACATTTGTTCCAGCTTATGCAAACATTGATTGGGAAGGATGAAAATAGATGTCCAAAAGTTGATGGTGGAGTAGATAACTGACTTTAGGAGCTGTAAGCGACCTGCAAAGGAGAGATGCCGAGCAGCCCAAGAAGTGAATCTCATATTTATCCTTTCAATAAGAGGCTGATAATCCTGAGGCTTCATCTTTTGTGACATCAGGGGAACCCCCAAGTATCGGACTGGTAAGGAACCGTGGGTGATACCAAAACAGTTAGACAGATACCGACATCTATCAAAGTCCCCACCATCAATGAAGAGTGCAGTTTTCTGTTTATTCATTCCGAGACCAGAACCTTGCTTGAAGAGGTCGAGAATGCCCAGGATGCCGGCAATAGAAGACTCAGACCCATCAAAAAAGATCAGTACATCATCAGCAAAGCTAAGGTGAGTCACAAGAGGAGCAAAGCATTTGGGATGCGGCTGAAAAGCACCATTAATAGCTCCTTTATCAAGCAGCCTGGCCAAAATGTCCATTACCAGAACAAAGAGGTGAGAGGACATAGGGTCACCTTGTCTAATACCTTTTTTCCCTTGAAAGTGCCCAATCAATTCTCCATTGTAGGCTATGCTGTATGATGGCGATGAGATACACACAGTGATCCACTTAATGAAGATTGGTGGCAGCTCCATAGCTTTGAGTATATTGATGAGGAATTCCCAATTGACGTTATCATAAGCTTTTGATAAGTCTATCTGTAAACAGCCCCTTGTAGTATCGCCTTCAGCATGAAAGTTCTCTACCAATTCCGAGGCCAATAGGACATTCTCACAAAGCAGACGCCCTCTGATGAAACCAACTTGGTTCCCTTGGACAGCCTCAGAAATGAAAAGTTTGAGTCTAGAGGAGATAAGGCGAGTAATTACCTTATACACAGTGTTACAGCAAGCCACGGGTCTGAACTGTGTAAGACGGTCAGCACCAATAATTTTCGGGATGAGAGTTATTGCTGTTGCATTAAACTTCTTGAGTAGGTGGCCTGATATAAAAAATTCCTTCACTGCAGCAATGACACTCTCTTTAATCACTGGCCAAGCCTCCCATAAGAATTCAACAGGGAACCCATCAGGGTCGGGTGCCTTGTTTCTTGGCATTGAGAATATGGTTCTTGTAATTTCCTCTTCAGTAGGGATTGCTGCAACCTTAGCTGCCAAGTCTTCTCCACATCTAAAGGGTTGGAGGTCTCGGATAAAATCCACTGAAAAGGGGGAAGTAGAGGCGCTTTGAGAACCAAGTAGATGGGCATAATAAGTTACAATCATGTCTTTGATCTGATCAACATTCTCAACCCTATCACCATTGTCTCCTCTGAGGAATCTTATAAGGTTCTTAGCCTGATTTGCAATGGCTGCTCTATGAAAAAACCTTGTATTAGCATCACCATCTTTGAGCCATCGAATCCGTGATTTCTGCCTATAGAAAATCTCCAAGGCTCGAGAAAAGAAGTCCCATTTCTTTCGCGCTACATATTCCCTGCGGAAGAGAGAGTCAGACGGATTCAAGAGAAGTTCCATCTGCAAATCTTCCAAGACTGTTAAAGCATCTCTAGTTTTTTGTTGGAGGTTCCCGAAACCAATTCTGTTCAATTCTTTACAAGCCTTCTTCGCTGCTTGAAGATGCTGACCCAGAGAGAACATTTCCGATCCCACATCAATAGGTGACTCCCAAGCAGCAGTAATAGAAGCCATAAAGGATGGATGAGTGGAGAAGAAGGAGAAGTACTTGAAGCATTTCTTGGAGTGAGCCGGTTGAGAATCCAAGGAAATGATACAGGGAGTATGATCAGACTCTCCTGGAGGATCAAAAATGGCAGTAGCATTAGGAAAGGTAGATAGCCAAATGTCATTTCCCAAAGCTCTATCCAACTTTCTGATGATTGGGTTATCCGGCTGATGATTGGACCATGTATAGAAAGCTCCAGTTCTAGGCAGGTCAAACAAGCAATTTTCCCTCAAACAAGTCTGAAATTCCTCTAACCCTCTCATATGTATAGTTGAGGGAATGATGGAGAAGTGTTCCTCAGTTGAAGCAATCTGATTAAAATCGCCTACGAGTATCCAAGGAGTAAAGGATAGAGTTGGATAAGCGGTGAAAGAGGTGATATCATCCCAGAGGCTTCTTCTTTCAATCTCAGTATTACGGCCATAGACAAAAGCCACCGCAAACGAAAAATCGGTGTTAGGGAGCCGAATACTTCAAAGAATCAACTGATCGGTTCTCTTGAAGACCAAAACTGACACGACGGGATCCCAAACAACCCAGATCCGTCCAAGGTCAGAAGAGCAGTAATTACTATCCATACGCCAACCTGGTAGAGTGGTAGCTAAAACAGAGGAAGCATTGTCTTCAGCTACATGTGTCTCCAAAAAACTCCCTACCAGTAGATTATTAGAAGCAATCCAACGACGAACTGCTCTTTGGCGATGATCACTATTTAAACCTCTTATATTCCAGCAAAAAACCTTCATAATTACACAAAAGGTGAAGGTGGAAGCAAAGCTTCTAGTGAGGAGGGGTTCTACTCGAGGACTGGCCCCGGGTAGAAGGAAGGACTCCCTTATTCTTTTCTCTCATCTGATTGTTCCATTTCTTGCGATACTTTTTCTGTGCCTTGGTAGACATAGTATCCCAACCCGGAGGGGGTGGGAAAGGGAGTTCCTCAGATCTCTTTAATGACACTTGAGAGGTAGTGGCTACTTTAGAGGTTGCTGGGAGAGCTTTGGATATCGTAGTAGGCCTCAACGAGATGTTTGTAGGAGCAGCAGGAATAGACTCATGAGCAGTAGACCTTACTATAGATTGAACTCTAGGTGGAGTACTAGAGGATCTCTTTTTGGAGCAGGATCTCCTGCGCTTTGGCTTAGTGATCCGCGGAGCCACCAACGGGTTTGAACCAGCATCCTCTTCATGACTGAGCGGAGCTGGTGTCTGTGAGGATAAAGAGATCTTGGAATTTGTCACCTCAGCAGCACCAGCCGGAGAATCTTTCTTAAAAGGAGATTTCTTCAGCAATGGCTTTGGGCAACGATTTAGGAGATGGCCATACCGGCCACAGTTTAAGCACTTTGGAGGAGGTCTAGGGTATTCCACTAGGACCCTAATAGAATGGCCCTGAGTATCTCTCACCACCACCGTGGCTGGCAAAGGCTTGTCGAGTTGGATAACTACTTTGACCTTGGTAGCACCCATGTTAATGGGATCCAGTCTTGATTTCTCTGTGTGAAGCGGATCACCGATACCACTCGCTATCACACTCAAACGTTCGAGAGAGTAGAGCTGAGGAGGAACATTCTTTAAGATAGCCCAAGTAGGAGCCGATTGAAGCTCTTCAATAGCTCTGAGACCATCTGAAGTCCATGGGTAGACAGTACAAGAGCAATTGTCGGCCTGCCAGAATCCAATTTCCACTACCCAATCGCGAGTATTAACCGATGGAATGAAGATGAGAGCTGTTGTTTCAGAGATTACTCGCACTGTGATAGCGCCATATCGTCCCCATATCGGGTTTAAATCTGCATAAATCTTAGCCGGAGAAGGGCACAAACCATGGAATTGAGCTACAATGTGGCCTTTCCACATCTCAGCAGTTCGAAGAAGAACCGATTGTGGAGCTATCACCACTGGTGTACCATCCTCCATAAACGTTGGGGATGACATCTTTTTCAGATTTCGAAGAGATGCCTTGAATTTCGTCGCCCAAGGTAGAGAGGAACCAGCTGGTGGTGAAGAAGCCGATTGTTGAGTGTTAATTTGCGTTGGAGATAAGTGAGCCTGAGGAGAAACTGTCGGAATAACTCCCGGAGTAAGAACTGTTTCCGGTGAGCTGTTAACGACCGGATCTGAGGAAGACTGGGCCACGGAGCCACCAGCCGGAGCAATTGGAGCTTCAATCGTAGTTTCAGGAGACGGGGCGAGAGGATCTCTAGTCTCTACCGAACCATTCGATTGTGAGGAAATGGAGTCAGATCCAGAAGATGGAGGTCCCGAAATAGCCTCAGGAGACACCAGAGGAAGGTTAGATGTCTCAACCGTGACAGCGGAACTAGCATCGAGTGGAGGAGGCGGCGTCGAGAGAGCAGCGGAGCCGGAAGACGACTTTAACGGGCCGACTTTCGAAACTGCAATGCGGGCAAACTTGGAAGAGGGGCGAAGAGGAGGCTGTTGGCGGCGTTTTTTCTTAGCCATCGAGAAATTCTCACCCTCCGGCGAGAGGCCGGCTGATGGCGGCGGTTAGGGTTAAGAAATCTAATCGCCTTAAAAATCGCACTCAGGAGGGAGACATATATAATTGTTTTTTCTTCTTCTTAAAATAGGATTAGGCCAAAAGCAAAATCTAACCAATGTTAAAATTTTGTTTAATTGCCTGAAAGGGGCAGTATATGAGTTGTTTTACCAGACGGATAAGCAACATTATAGCAGCCTTAATCATGATGTTGGGCGTAATTAAAAAAAATACATGGGTAAAGAATTTTCTAAACCAGTCACTTTACTTTTACAAAGATAATTTCGAACAATTTTCTAGTTATAATCTAGATTTGATACAAAAAAAAAAAATATCAGATATGTGACTATGTCAGAATTTTAAGAAGATCACAAGAAATTAAGAATTTACATAAGATTAAAGAATTGAAGAATTTTTAAAATTATAAATTATTTTAAAATATCAATATCAAACATCAATACTATACTTTCAATAGTATTTTCCTTATATCTTTACAGAGTTTTTACTTTTTAGTATCCTAATTTATTCTTGTTAGCACCTTTTTATTTGGATGTTGGAGATTAATTATAACGTTGGTTAATCGAGATGGGGTCCTGAATTTTATTCTAAACTATTTTTTCTCTCTCTCTCTCTTCTTTTCATTCTCTTAAAATTTTGTTTGATGTAAATGAAAGTAAAGCATGTGACAACCAGAAAGAAAAAAATGAAGCGGGGCCATTTCAGAGCTCTTTGAGTCTAACTCTCTCCGACAATGGGCCTCAAATCCGTGCTTGTGAGATTTACCTGTTTTTTTTGGTAGAAAGATTTACCTGTTTAAAACAAATGAATAGGTTGGAGATAGTAAATTTTAGCAGCCATTGCTTTTAGAAAATCATGGGTTCTATAGTTTCTAGTTGCGACTTTTGAGCATCACAAAATATAAATTCATAAGCGTAATTTCATTGTAAGCAAATCATATGAAATGAAGGGAATAGCATATGTTTTAGTTACATTTCTTTCGGTTTGGAAAGAGGATGTGTTCATTGCATTGGAAGACCTTGGCCGTTGGTCCTTGCTGTCAGGCAAGTTTTCCTTTTCATGCGGTTAGATAAAATCACGTTATTAACATGCGATAAGTCTTATAGTAAAGTAGATCAAAGTAATCTCTATATTCTTTTCTCTTTTTAAATCAAACTTACTGATTGCAATTAATTATTACCAAAATACAAGAGTCGTGACAATTATTCTCAACGGTTGTTCCAAGCCAACCAGCTGGAATTAATATACTAACATCAATACAAGCCTTATACTCACCAAAGAGGATGCCATTTTGGCAATAACATCGGCATACATGTTTCCATCTCTGCCTTAAAACATCAAAATATGTTGAAGGAAGCGTTGTTATGATTCCCCAGAGTACACTGTAAAGAACTGGCCATTTTTTAAGGATCATTACTGCATGTGCCAAATTCTTTGAATTGGTTTCAAAGATGACTTTTTGAAAACCAAGATTATCCAAGAACAACATTGCCCACTCATTCTAAACTCGTATTCGCTATATTCAAGATATCGCAAGGCTTTTGTAAAATAGACGAAGCTTTAATAGTTGCTACTACTACCAGACGACCGTTAAAGGCAGGCTAAAAGAGAAGTGGCAAAGGTCTAGGGCAAAAAGGCCCAAATATTTCAAGAATATATTTGGTTTAAGGGCTCAAAAATAATTTTCAATATCCAGTTTTCTTATAGGCCCAAATATATTTCTGCCTTAGGCCTATTGAGCCAGGATTTATCGTATAGTGATTTTCCTTTTAGTTATTGATGTTGAAATTGTTTAGTCTAGTGTTTCTGAGTTTTAGTAAATTATTATTCGGTGTTATTAACGTATTAAAATTTCAGAATTAAAATTAATCTAAAAGTAAAATATGTGTTATATTAAAAACATTTACTTAAAACATTTTTGAAAAAATAAATAAATTTAAGTGTTAAATTTACAATACGTGAAAACATGTTGAACTTATACACATCTAACGAACCAAAGAAAATTCTAAGGATGGGATGCAAAGCTCGGTTTGTTATCATCATATTAAAATTTAACAATCAAAATAATTTAAAAGAAAAATATTGAGATTATTACCACTATTGCCACATTTGAAAACTCAAGTTTTGGCCAATGCCACATTACATAACTTCTTATCCACAGTGCCACAATCCCCTTTACAGAATGACAAAAATACCCCTAAGTCTGAATGATGGAAGTCAAAACTTATCAACTTTTTGTCTGACAGACCAACTCTTCTCTCTCTCTTGGGTTTCGAACAAAATAGAGTTTCAAGGTGATTTTAAATGACATTGTGTTTTGCAGAGTTTTGGAGAGAGAAATCGAAAAGTCTTCTACTTTGTTTTCTTCCTTTCTCTTTCTCCGAATCTCACTAAAGAATCCCCCATTTTTCTTGTTGTTCCAAATCTCCTTTGCCTTTTGACGATTATGTGGACGTCGCCGGCAGACAACGTTGTTTATGGAGTCTTCTAGCGCCGCCGGGTTTTCTGAACCGTCGGCCAATCTTTTTCTATTGTCCATCTTTTATGTTATCTCAACTAATGTCCACCAAATATGAACACTTTCATGCGTAAGTAGGAGATATGTTCCCAGAATATACAACTCCTGTCCTCAATGGACTTAATGACACAACTCCTGTCATTCTCTGAAGAAGGTAATCCAGATATTTCTTGGCTTCAGAAGACTACAAGTATTTATGTCATGTCCACAAAATATACATTTTCCTGTCTTGTCCGCCATGGACATAATGATACACATGGCCATATTGTATGGACATTTTATGGGCCCCTATGGACAAAATATGTTCCCAGAAGTAGGGTTATTGTCCTCAATGGACTTGATGACACAACCAACATCTAATGACCACTAATCACACACATTTCGTATGTCATTCGCCGTTTATACTTATCCATATATTTCTTGTCCTCAGAGGACAAAGAGTAGTTATGTCCACTAATTAGTTTATTATCTAGCACATGACAAAAACGCATCTCCTGTCCACACAAGAAACATTCTCCTGTCCTCCATGGACGTAATACTACACATGGACATTTATGGTCTCCTGACAAGACGTGTTCCCAGAAGTTACAATTCATGTCTTCAATGGACTTAATGACACAACCAACATCTAATGTCCACTAGTCACACACATTTCGTTTGTCATTCTCCGTTTATACTTTTCCACATATTTCTTGTCCTCAGAGGACAAAGAGTAATTATGTCCACGTACTTATGGACATAATGATACACATGACCATGCTATATGGACATGTGTTGGTCCCCTATGGACAAGATCATATGTTCCCAGAAGTTACAACTCTTGTCCTCAATGGACTTGATGACACAGCCAACATCTAATGACCACTAATCACACACATTTCGTATGTCATTCTTCGTTTATACTTATCCACATATTTTTTGTTTTCAGAGGACAACGAGTAGTTATGTCCACTTATTAGTTTATTATCTGGCACATGACAACGCCAAATACTAATCATTAAATGTCAAAATCTTTACCTCTTCTTCCTAACTCTTCGTCGATCGCTACGTAAAATGTCAAAACAAGTGCACAAACAAATTTTCTATTTTCGTCTTCTGCAACCAAAAAATAGTTTATTCGAGCATCATCTTTCTCAATCCATTATCTTCCTCTGCACCAACTTTTCTTGTTTTTTCTCTTATTCTAACTTATGCCATTTTTTAACAAAAAAATTCTGCAAAAAATACACAGTTTCTCGACAATTGACCGCATTAAATGACCTGCCAAGCGTGTTCTGTCACTATCAGTCGTACTATATTCAATTGTTTCCTTTTTGTGTGACAAGGGTATTTAAGACTTTTTGACACCATGCCAAACCAGCAAAAGTGGCATTACCCGAAAGGTTTTGACACATTTGGCATTTTGGAAAAGAAATAAACAAAATATGGCATTCCTTGTAAGAATCCCAAAAATATTTGTGTTATTAAAAACATTACTTAAAACATTTTTGAAAAAAAAAAAAATTTAAGTGTTAAAATTACAATACGTGAAAACATGTTGAACTTATACACCTCTAACGAACCAAAGAAAATTCTAAGGATGGGATGCAAAGCTCGGTTTGTTCAACGTATTAAAATTAAACACTTAAATTAATTTTTAAAATAAAACGTTTTGTGTCATAAAAAAACTTTAAATATAAAAAAATGAATCATTTTAAAAAATATATTAAAATATAGTTTTAAATCAGAAAATCAAAAAGTGAAAAGCATCTTTAATATATATTTTTTTAAAGAAATCAAAATCTTTTTTATTTAAAAAAAAATCAAAATCTTTATTTTATAAAAAAAAAATAAAAAAAAAAGAGAGAAGCAAAAGAAATTAAAAAATAGTACCTTGACTTGAGTAGCGAGGCCCATTGACGAGAGCCTTGACTGCTTTTGTACCTCTCGACTTCTCGTGACGAAAACTCAAATTATTGTTTATCCTCAGGCGACTCCATCGTAGGCTAAAGGCATCAAGAACCTGGTTTCTGAGTTTTCATATAAATCATATTAACTAGATATGTTAAAAACTTGAACTTAGATCTCTCTGATTAGAAAATACCTTTGCCTTCCCTTCCAGTTTCTTCCCCGTAATCATTTTGGTTATTTTTTCCGAGATAACCCCATATAGTTCACTCTTCTTGAACTTGTCATTCATTGCCTCAAAATCAAATTCTTCAGTGAACTCAATGCCGGAACTAGGGATCCGAGACTGCAACAGATTTAGAACCAAAAAACAAATAAATGAGAAAATCATGTAATGTATTGAACTGAAATTGCAATGCTTTAAATATCTAGTCACTCCACGAGAAAGAGAGAACATCAGAAGAAGAATTAAAAAGAAAGAGACCTGATGAGCTGATCCATACCGGAGAATAACTCTGGCGAGTTCCACAACGGACCAGGAATCATAGGAGCTGAATTAGAAGCCACAGGCGGTGACTCATAAGGTATAGATCGGTTAGGATGATTAGACCGAGAGTCATATACAACATTACCAACAGCCTGGGAAGAACTGTTCTGAATATTTGGAGCAGAAACCTGTGCTGAAGAAAGGCGAGGTGGAGTACAGAGTTGTGCTTGACCAAGAGGAGATGCGTTAGAAGGGTATGATCGATAGAAGCAACATGGGGTGAACGAGTAACAACTTGTGATGTATCATTCACTACTCCCATGATTGGTGAAGCAAAATAATCTATAATTTGCGGATCAAACTGGCTGCTGCATCGTACCAAGAGGGACACCTAATTTGTTACCTTGCACAAAAGAAGGCTTAGGCATAGAAGAATGAGCATTACTTTGAGTCGAACCAATTAGGCTCACTGATGATTCTGTCAAACTTCCAGCGTTAGTTGAAGGAGGCTGAAAGCTTAAAGGGACTGATGTGTGACAGGAACCGGTTTACTACTTAAAGCAGGTGTATTGACCCATTGTGCTCCTCTCCCCAAACCTATCATAGCCAGAAGGCGGAGAGCTCATTGCTGGTCTAGAATGAGAGGACTGTAAACAAGGAAGAGGGAATCAGACAATGAAAAATCATGCAAACTGATAAATTTTGTACATGGTCTACATGAATGTCATCTTTACCTGATTGATGCGTTGTTTATTTTGAATCTCTTGTCTTGATTTAACTTGGAGATCCTGAAAAGGCCAAAAAAATCATCACAAATAATCGTCAAACTTTTATAGTGATCAGGTCCAGACATTCCAACTTAAAATGACCAGCTACGTAACATTAAATGTCTAAGAAGGTAAGAATCTGAACACTAACCTTAATGTCAGTTCCGCGAAAAAGAATGTAATCTATCACATGGCGGAATTTGTGGCCCATCTTTCTTCCTCCCCTCTGTTCCACATGATCTTACTGCACAACCATTCAGTAGATAACATAATTTGCTTCATAACTTGACAACACAAGTTTATATAATTATATTTGCTTCATAACTTCACCTCTCATGATTCACTAATATACAAGTTTCCAGATTATGCTTGGAGTCTCCACTAAATATGAACACAAATTCGAAAAGAAACTACTTATAAACGAATGCTTAAGCTTCTCTTACATCTCCTTGAATCAAAGACCAAATCAAGAAAGCATAATCAAACACAAGAACGGAATCAAAACCAAATTTCCAATTCCAAACCCAAACAAAGTGTTCCAGTTACGAATACACAAAGCACAAAACATGTCATTAATCTCCGTTGTTCGGAAAACTAAAACAGAAAATTCGAAATCGCATAGGTTTACGAATCCGTACCGTTTTTCAGACCTAGCGTCGAGTCCTGAACGTTGAGATGGTAGAGAATGCCTTCGTAACGGATCTCTTATTTAGAAATAAGACTGATGAAACTTCCTATCTCCGACGTTATTTCCCGGCGACGGAGAAGGTAAAGATGCCGGAGATTGAGATGGAGAGGAAGAGTGCAAACTCTCACTCGCCATTTATAGAGATGAATCAGTGGAAAAAAGTAGAACGAAATCAGAGCAAGAAATGGATTAGGGTTCTTGCTATATCTCTCTCTTTCTCTTCTGTTGCAATGTTGATTTTTGAAAAATGACCGTTGTGGCGTGACCTTCATTAGGCCCATGTTTGTTTTTTTTTTTTTCGGCAAATCAATTATATTATAGCATAAATGTGTTACATGATACATGATACATAAAACCATTCGAATACAACCATTGAAATAAATAAAGGAAATTGAACACAATTTCGATGAAGAAGTGGAAGTAACCCTGCTTTCCAAACGGAAGCCTTACAGACAACAGATGAAATTTGTTAAGTCCCCTCTTCATATACTTGTAAAAGGCTAACATCTTATAGATGAAACTCCTAAATGCTTTCCGCATTACTCTAATTAAACGAATACTCTGATATGTTGCTTGAAATGGTTGTGGATCATGTCTTCTTTAACGCCCCACCCATTGATGCTGGTTAATGATCATGACTTCCTTTTCCATAGAACCTGAAAAATCTGATCGAGGAACAGTGAAAACAGCACCATCATTGGACTGTGTCTTTAGTAAGAAGAAGTTATCGTGGAGGCCAATTCGTTCAATCGAAAAGATTTGTCTATTGATTCCCGGATCAAATACCCAAATGACGTCTCCAAAACATAGTTTAGGAGAAAATTCATCGGTTGAGAACCGGAGATGATGTCGGTGAGAAAAACCACCGAAAACAAACTTACGATTCAAAAGAAACGACATAACACGCGACGAGAGACATCGCTGAGATGAATCTGTCAAAACTATCGATGAAAAAAGGTTGAATTGATAGGCTAACCAAATCAGAAATTGAAGCAAAGTTGAGAGTAAAAACTGATTTGGGACCGTTGGATAGGAAACCTTGATCACCACCAACGTATGACAAAAACCAGAGATTGAAAACCTTTGATTTTCCATGATTTACCCATAGAACTAAGAATTTGGCAAGAATAAAAGAACAAAAATAATAGAAAATGATGGTGGCCGACGCCGGAGAGATCGACGCCGGCCCATGTTTGTTTTTCTGGCAGAATTAGGCCTATGTTTTTTAATTCACAAGTGTTTTTTTTTTTAATTCAAAATTTAAAACTTGATGAGCCTTTTAATCATTTGCCCAAAAAAAAAAGTTAGATCAGCCTTTTAATCCATTTATGGGATTTTCTAAACCACTAAAAGTTAGATTTAATTATTTATATATTTGTCGACAAAAAAAAACCATTTATACATATTTTCTAAAAAATATCATTTATATTATTGTGGAGTATTTCGGCTAATTAGTTGAATTTATTCAAGTAAGGAAATTTTCACATCAATTAATGTATATTTATTTATAAGTTCTAACTATAATTTTAATCTGTGCATGGTACAAAAAACCACATAATTAATAATCCATCATTATTCAGTTGATAATTTATCAGACATAAAAGTTTACGGGTATTGGATCAATTCCAATTTCATAACAAATTTAAAAATATTTTATACTCCCTCCGTTTCACAAAGAGTGTCGTTTTAAAGTTTTATTTTTGTTTCACAAAGAGTGTCGTTTTGGGTTTTCAATGCAAAATTTAATGATTTTTTATGTTTTATGACTACAGTAGAACCTCTATAAATTAATACCCGATAAATTAATAACCTCTATAAATTAATAAATTTCTCCAGTCCCGAGTTGGGACCAGTGTAAATTTTGACACAATTCGATAAAATAATAAGATAATAATTTTTTTAGAAATCCTATGTAAATATATGGTCCCATTAATACTATAAATTAATAATTTTATAGATATGTTATATATGAATATATTTAGTGAAGTATGACTCTTGTGTTGTTTGTTTTTTCTTGAATTTGCATTAGTTTTTGTTAAAATATCTTTATAGTATTTTTCACTCCATCGAAAACTTTTGATATTATCTGTTAAACATGATAATTATTTTCTTACTTGTAATTGGTTCCAAAAGAATATTGATTATAACAAAAAACTTAATTTTTAAAGTAATGTTTTTTAAAAATTTTATGAAATAAAGCAAAACTCTCTATAAATTAATAAATTATTAATTTATGGATAAATTAATACCTCTATAAATTAATAAAATTTCACGGTCCCGACGTTATTAATTTATAGAGGTTTTACTGTATTATTATTCTGCAGATTGTTTTACTATTGGGCAGATTGTGTTTAGGTGTATAGGTAATGATGTTTTTGTTTAGAAAAAACAAAAAAAAAATAATGTTTTCTTAATCTGTGTGCAGAACTCTAAAACGACACTCTTTGTGAAACAGAGGGAGTAACAAGTTTTTAACTATATACAAGAGGTAAATATCTCATCTACAAATATGAAGTTCCAAAAAATTTAAAATGCATTGAGAATATTTATGTTGAAAATATGATAGTTGCGGTTTGCAAAGAATTCTTACTAAATTCATTATAAGATGGAATATAACTATATTTACGACATTGTTATATCTAGAAAAAAGTCGAGGAATTCGAAGTGATTCTATCTTCTTGTTATGAAACATAGCATACAAGTTATGTTATTTTTAGGTAGATTGACACCATTCGAAGAGGATTTATTTCTCGATAATTGGTCATAAGCATCTTCGATATGTTCTATAAAAAAAATTTCTTGTTTGGCTTGGTATGATTCCAGTTAGTCGAGTATACTTATTTCTTGTTTGTTTTCGTTGTGGGTTTTCTCTTTTATCACTTTGATGTTTTGATTTTGCCGGTATTTAGTTATTTGCTTCTTTTTTTTGTAGGATTTAAACTAGAGAGATATCTTTATCATTAAATATTCTGCTTCTACCATGGAAATATTAATCAGAAACAGATGACAAAAAAAATTAAGTATTACTATTTTTTAATCTGTCACTGATAATTATTGAATAGTTGAAGTGTCTGGAATAAAAATCAAACATGATATTGTTCGTTACATTATTATTCCACCAAATTTCACGCTTTCCGAAAATCTGATATCTTTTCTAATATTTCTCTCCACATGTAGCATTCAACGTTTAACTATACTTTTACCGTTACATAACATTAGTTACAATAGAAAAATACCTCAAACAATTTTAAATTTCTCAAGCAATCAATGCTTGTTTATGTATTATTTTAATTCTTGTTTTTTTTTTTTAATCAAACATGCAATATGCAATATATATGAAGGGACTAGGGAGGATGTCATATTAAACATACACGGCTTTGGTCGGGACCGGCCCAATAAAACAATGCACATGTTCAACGGGTTTAGTCTATTTCTTCCACGTGTCAAACCTCTATTCGGTGGACGGTATGTGACTGTGCATCATTGCATTGTGGTTGCGTTTCGAAAATGAATACGTAAGAAATCACATTTAACTTTTTCCACAATTATGTCTTTTTTTTTTTTTTGGTGGGATCCACAATTATGTCTTTTTGACAATACTTTTAGTCTGTTACTGTGGAATTAATAAATATATATATATAGAATATAGTAATATTTAATTTTTAAACTGGAAATTTCTGAGGATAAGAATTAGTGTTGTTGGCAACGAAGCATGTGATCACAGAGAAGCAATACTCATCTCTGAGCTGTTCAAGCCTTTACATGTCAGCACCCAAAATTAGAGAGTAAATTCAGATTTTTATTTATTTACTTGCATGCACCCAATAATTGAATTTTAACCTCTGATGTTTTAATTAGGTCCACAAAAAATGAAAAAACTATAATGCAAGGCTTGTAAATTTTAGGCAACAAAAGCTAACTAAGCAAAAGTTGAAAAAAGAAGGCACCACATGGTAGGCCGTAGGTCGATAGATTGTCCCTACCATTGCTACATTTGTAATTTATATATATATCTTTCATCAGTACATAACACTGTTTTTCGTCAACGTAAAACTGATTTTATAATTTTTATTTTTGTTTGCCCAAAACTTTATTCATTTTATCTTCTGGAATCAATGGTAGCTGTTTAATAATATACAAAGTTAATAATCGTTTTTAAAAAAATTATCAAAGACAAATCCAAAAAAAAAAAGAGAGTTTAATGTTCAATAGATGATTTTAATACGAAGCATGACATAATACTAGAGTCCAAGGAAAATGACTTTACATAAAGCTGTCAATTTTTCTCCAACGGTCAGATAATTGTTTCGTTAGAGAGTCGGTCAAAGTTATTTACTTATTTTATTTATCTTTTAACCTTTTAAACTATTGGGCTTTATTGGGCTCGTACAGTTTTCTCGATTTTTGTTACCGTCCAAAAAAGGTGGCCCCGCAATATTTCGTGGCAAAGCAAGAAAAGAAAAGACAGGTCAGCTTCTTGTCTTTATACGAGAGCACCTCGGTACGTTCCAGAACCCTCTCCAGTCTCCTCCATCATTATCTTTATTTAATAGTACAAATCACCAAACTTAACATAATTATTCACCATCATGAATAATTAATCTACATATCGCCACTGAGACTAGTTGACAAAAAACATAACTAGACTAGTTTAATCTGTTCAACATTTTATAAAGAACAAACTCCGTTCACAACGATCACTATGATTAGGTGTTGTTAACTATTTGGTTATATACTAGTTGACAAAAACAAAAAAAACTATTCGTTATACATTTTCTTCTTTTTTTTTCTTAGCATTAATAGAAAGGAAATTAATGTTTGGAGACGTTAGGCAATTTTTTTATATTCTATCCTCTATAAATGAACTCTGTATCCAGACCACACACTACCTCACACAAGAAAGAAAAAGCTCAAAACTTTCAACGTTACTGGAGAGAGAAGAACCCTAGAAAAAAAAGAGGGGCTAGAGAGAAATGGAAGGCAAAGAAGAAGATGTTAGAGTGGGAGCTAACAAGTTCCCGGAGAGGCAGCCCATCGGGACATCGGCTCAGTCCACCGACAAGGACTACAAAGAGCCACCGCCTGCGCCACTGTTCGAGCCAGGCGAGCTGAGCTCGTGGTCCTTCTATAGAGCCGGAATTGCCGAGTTTATTGCAACTTTCCTCTTTCTTTACATCACTGTTTTGACTGTAATGGGAGTGAAGAGAGCACCAAACATGTGTGCTTCTGTTGGAATCCAAGGCATCGCTTGGGCTTTTGGTGGCATGATCTTTGCTCTTGTCTACTGTACTGCTGGAATTTCTGGTAATCTCCTCTTCTTTATTTTCTTCATCTTCTGGTGGGTTCTCTGTTTTCGTTCTGCGTTATTTGCTCTGTTTAGTTTCCCGAGAAAAGTGTCAAGGAAAGAAAGTATGGAAATTTCGACTCTTTTGATGTTTGGATTTATCTATATTTCCAGAACATCTCTTCGTTATTCCAGTCTCTTTCTCTCAGGAAGTTAGATTTATTGAATTTGTTGGGGTTTGCTTCTTGAAATTTCTTAAAAAACATCCAGTGAGTTCTCTGTTTTTGTTCTGGGTTAATGCTCTGTTTGACCTAGAAAATGTTAAGGGACCAAATCAGTTTAAAAAAGCCAGAAAATTTAGGTTCTTTTGATGCTTGGGATCTCTATAAACTCTGATTCCCCAAACAAAGCTCGTATATTTCTGTAACATATGTTTGTGTATGTGTTTTTCAGGTGGACACATCAACCCTGCGGTTACATTCGGTCTGTTCTTGGCTCGGAAGTTGTCTCTGACCAGAGCTGTCTTCTACATAATTATGCAATGTCTCGGAGCCATCTGTGGTGCCGGGGTCGTCAAGGGTTTCCAGCCAACGCCGTACCAGACTCTCGGTGGTGGTGCCAACACCGTCGCTCCCGGCTACACCAAGGGTTCTGGCCTTGGTGCTGAAATCATTGGAACTTTCGTTCTCGTCTACACCGTCTTCTCCGCCACCGACGCCAAGAGAAGCGCCCGTGACTCGCACGTCCCGGTATGGACCCCTCTTTTCCCGGTTTGCTGATTTTATTGGTTTAATGAGTCAACCGGTTCTGGTTGTTTTACCGGTTTGCAGATTCTATTGGTTTAACTAGTAGTTTATGAGTCAATTAATTAGTTCCGGTTGATGACTGTTTAGACTAATAATTGGTCATCCTATTGTAGATTTTGGCTCCACTTCCAATCGGATTCGCTGTGTTCTTGGTACATTTGGCGACAATTCCGATAACCGGAACCGGAATCAACCCAGCTAGAAGCCTTGGAGCCGCAATTATCTACAACAAGGACCACTCTTGGGACGACCATGTGAGTACACTCTTGAACAACACAAATCGAAAAGGACCACTCGAAACATTTCGATTTATTCTAATTTTTGGATTTAAAATTGTGGCTGCAGTGGATTTTCTGGGTTGGACCATTCATTGGAGCAGCTCTAGCAGCACTCTATCACGTCATTGTCATCAGAGCCATTCCTTTCAAGAGCAAGAGTTGAACAATATTTCACTGGTGCAGATTTGTTCTTTAGTTTCCTGTAATTTCTTGCTTTGCTTATTTATCTAGTTTTTGTTTTGCAATGTATGGAGCCTTTTCAAAAGAAACAATATTTGGGATCTGTGAATGTCTAATGTGAGTCTTGTCTCTGTGTAAAAACCATGGCTTATTTATGCTGTTTAATTATTTCTGGGTCGCATCTCAACGTTTGTGCTGTTTTGAGTGTTTTCTTTCCATTTAACGGACTAGGGCTAATTCCGCGCTACGCGCGGTTTTGTTTTGATGTATTTTTTTGTCTAACTAATTTATTTTGATATTTTGACATTTATTTATTATAACAAATAAACAATTAAATGTAATGTATAATTGTTTCCGCTAATGTGTTGAAGAAGTTTGGTTGCTAATCCAAGCTCTTTATTCTTATCTCATTTCAATTCATGTTAATTGTTGGTGATTTGGTGGCGAGCGTTAATACATTTCGGATTGGACCCTTATTGGATCTGAGAATGGAAGGCTAAATCTTTTTTTTTTTTTTTTTTTTGTTGGTCAGGGGGCTAAATCTTATATTCTTAATTTATTTATCATTTAGCATGGGTTTTAATCTCCAATACTTCTCAGATTTAAATTTTTGTCTCAAATACTCTTCAATTGTAAAAAGACAAAAATACCTTTAATGAGGGTTGATTCCGGGTGACAAGGGTTAAATATAATTAAATCGCTAAGGGTTCAACGAAAAACACAGTAGCTCAGTGGTTGCGAGCTTCATGCACGTGCGCGCCTAGGGTTCGAATCCTTTTATACGCGTTGTAACTGGTACAACTCGGGAATATCCAGGAATATCCTGGTACAACTAGGTGGTGGTACAACTGGTACAACTCGGGAATATCTAGAAATATCCTGGTACAACTAGGGTGGTATAACTAGGGTACAACTAGGTACCAGTTGTACCAGGTATACGTGGTACAACTGGTAGGTAGGGATACCAGTTGTACCACGTATACCTAGTACAGGGTTAATTTCGTCCTTTCATAAAAAGAGGAGAGTATGTGGATTAGAGGAGAGTAGGTAGATTAATTATTTGGCTATGAGGAGTAATTGAGATTAATCCCCTCATTTGTGCCACTGTCTCTTTTGTTTGGATTAGATTTTTTTTAAAAAAATGTTTTCTAAATATTAGATGATGTTAATGTGTAGTGTTTATCTGGTATAATATTAGCAAATTTAGTTTAAAATTGATAGTAGGTTGGCCACTAATATCATTAACCCGTATTTGATTCGTTATCTAACTCGTACCCGTCTCCCAAGAAAATAGTACTTGTAACTTTTAAGTCAGGAAATGAATATCACCATTGTACACAGATAAAAATCAAATATTTGGGATTTTTAAAACATTTAGATGAATTGCCAAATGGATCTACCCCAAAAGTTGTTAAAAAAAAAAAGTAAACATCCACCGCAAAATCTACTAAACTGGTTAAAATCTACTTAGAGACGATTTCTCTCGATCATGAGAAGCTGGCAAGAGAAGCAAAGACATGCAAGCAAAAACCAATACAAAAGATGATAATATAAGTCACTGTCACGAACAGATTATGAAGTTTATAAGAAGAAATGAAATATCGTATCTCTGGTTTAATCATATGTTTGGGCTGTATCAAATTGGTAGACAGATTCAGAAGTGCCACGTGTCCTCCCTAACAAATTGGTAGACAAAAGATGATAATATAAGTCACTGTCACGAACAATTTTTTTTTAATATTGTATGGATGATGGAGAGAAGTGCCACGTGTCCTCCCTAAAACAACTTGAGAAAAGCTGAGATGGACACTCTAAAAAGCTTAGAGAACCTCCTTTTATTAGTATAGATTTGTTCTAGCGACTACATTTAAGACTCTAGAGTTTCGGGCCATTTGCGGAAAATTAAAAGGCCCATTAAGGCCTTCTAAGTTTTAGCTCTGGTATCTATGGACTATGATATATTGGTGAGTAGCAGTGGCGCCAAGGAAATGATTGGGGTCAATCTTTCGGTTTGAAGGAAAACAATGGAATGCTTTAGCCCTTTAAGTTGGTCCGTTTAAATTAGGTATACAACTATGGTTTTAAGCTGCGATTTCTTATTACATGGTTTGTTCCGATACTTTATTGGTTTACTCATTGTGACAGTATTTTTTTACTATATATAGTATGAAAATAAAATTGATCACCTCAACGTTTTACACCTTTTTTAAAACAGCATAAAGTTGGCAAATACCATACACAGCTAGTCAAGCAATTCTAAATGTATGACTATATTTTCAAAACTCGTAAGAGCCTTTAAAGTTTACATTGGTACAAAGGATAACTGCTTCTTCTTCTTTTTTAATCCATAACCATATCAAATACTGGACAAGTACATAATATTCTTGATCATACATAAATGTGCGGCTCAAGGCGGTGCAACTCCCAACGGTCGAGTAAACAGATAAAGCTCAAGTGAGAATAAGATCTACCTAACTTGCACAATGAGGACTTTTTTGTTGTTGTGATTATACATACTTCTACTAATTGTATGATATTAGAGTCTAATTAAGCTGGATGGAATCGTCGATGAATGTGTTTGGAATGCGACTGAGTCAACAATATCGCCATGTTACATATATATATGTGCATATCGGATGAAGTAATTTTCATATAATAAATTCGATATGTGGCCCTAGACTTTAAGGTCATTTTGGATATGACATAGTTGACATAAATCAGCTGAAATATATATATTATAACCCATTGTATTTAATATTACGGCCTTGTATTTAGGTGAGCGACTGAACTACCTTGTGTTGTGACCGCTTTTATTTTTCTCATCTATTCAACCATCTTTCAAAAAATATTTATCTAGTGGTCGAACCTCCAATGTCATCACCACTTTTAAAATGCCTATGATCGAACTTGACAACTTGTAGATGAAAAAATTGATCTAAAGTACTACTATACTAAGAAAAGAATATCTATTTGATTCATTTTTAGTAGACAATGTATGATCTACATAGATAAATTGACTAGTTTTGAACAATTCGTCAAGATTTTCTTCGAATAATTGTACATGTTTTTTAGGGTGGTTTTTGTTACAAAAGATAAGTTAAGGATAAATTAAGATGAAATCTCATTTGGTGTGGTGAAAAATGTATAGACCCAGTTTGGTAATTTCAAGTGAGTACAAGTGCATTTAAAACAGAAGGTTCCCTCTCTTTCCTTGCACATTATTTTTGCTCTCTGCTCTTCAAAACCGCCATTAACGAGAGAGAGAGAGAGAAAGAGACTCGGCGAGTGAAGATGTCTTCTCCTGCGAAGAAGGGTCGAAATTTTCCTCCGATAACGGAATGCAGAGACGGAGAGTACGATTCGATCGCCGCCGATCTGGACGGGACTCTGCTTCTCTCTCGAAGTTCGTTCCCTTACTTCATGCTCGTCGCAGTTGAAGCTGGGAGCCTATTCCGTGGACTAATCCTCCTTCTCTCGTTACCAATCGTCATTATTTCTTACCTGTTCGTATCGGAATCTCTTGGAATCCAGATCCTCATCTTCATCTCCTTCGCTCGTCTCAAAATCCGCGACATCGAACTCGTATCCCGCGCCGTTCTTCCACGGTACGGCCTCCATTTCCACAGATCTAGCATCTATTCTGATAGATTCAATTGTTTTACTATTCGAATTTTTTTTTTTTATAGGTTTTATGCGGCGGATGTGAGGAAAGACAGTTTTGAGGTGTTTGATAAGTGTAAGAGGAAAGTGGTAGTGACGGCGAATCCGATTGTGATGGTGGAAGCGTTTGTGAAGGACTATCTTGGAGGAGATAAAGTTCTGGGAACAGAGATTGAAGTAAACCCCAAAACCAATAGAGCCACCGGATTTGTGAAGAAGCCTGGTGTTCTTGTTGGTGATCTTAAAAGATTAGCCATTTTGAAAGAGTTTGGTGACCAATCACCTGATATCGGCCTCGGTGATCGAACTTCCGATCATGATTTCATGTCTCTATGCAAGGTATTTTTTCGATTTTTAACAATATTCCGATTTAGATTTTAATCGATTATAGTGCATTTTGCACTTGAATGAAGTAGATATCCACAGATAAAATATTAAATTTTATTGAGTATTGATTAGATTAGTGTAAGACCAATTTTAAAGGTAACTTGAGAATCTAAGCAAATGTTTTGCAAGTCTTTGCACCGATTCGTGCTTACTTTTTTTTAATAAAATCTTGTCGTGTATTTTCATTAATTAGGCTAAACAAATTTAACTTGTCAACTGGTTTAATGTCAAAATTTCTATGCGTAAATCTTATAAAAACAATCAAATATTTGATTTGTAAGTAAGGTTCATAAATGTACCCAACCTATCGCTTCACGGGTCCCCCTAAATTGTTTTTTTTTTCCTTTTGTTTTCTATCCCCAAGTCCCCAACCACAACTAGTACCACCCACCTTTTGGGCAGTCCATTTAATGAACTTTTACTTCAATTATTATCAATTTTTTTTTTTTTACCTTAGTTTAAATCTTGATCAAACAATTTAGAGACATGTAATATTCTCCTAGTACTTTCAATTATACGTCTGAAATGAATAACGTTTGAATTGTCTTGTATTTTCTTATAACTTTACCCACATTTTTGGTACTATAACAGACTGGTTACATGGTTCATGCGACCAAATCAGCCACAACAGTACCAAAAGAACGTTTAAAAAACCGCATAGTCTTCCACGACGGGCGTTTAGTCCAACGTCCAACGCCGTTAAACGCCATTATCACATACCTCTGGCTCCCCTTCGGCTTCATCCTCTCCATCATTCGTGTCTACTTCAACCTCCCTTTACCCGAACGCTTTGTCCGTTACACTTACGAGATGCTCGGAATTCATTTAACCATTCGTGGCCACCGTCCTCCGCCTCCTTCCCCCGGAACTCTAGGCAACCTCTATGTCCTCAACCACCGTACTGCGCTTGATCCCATCATCGTTGCCATTGCTCTTGGACGCAAGATCTGCTGCGTCACTTACAGTGTTTCTCGTCTCTCCCTAATGCTTTCTCCTATTCCTGCTGTTGCACTCACCCGTGACCGTGTCGCTGACGCTGCCCGCATGAGAAAACTTCTCGAAAAAGGTACGCAACGCATCTTCTCATCATATATTACTAGAGCACACCCATAACAAAATTAGACCGTCGAGTTAGCCGATGCAAAACCAAATCTAGTAAAGATGATCACTTTGGTATGGTCTTAAATTCGTTTTGGATTAGGCTATTAAAAAAAATCTTCTAATATTTGAAAAGGAATTACAGTCCCATTAGGTTTTTGTTCTTTTTGCTTAATTGTGGTTTATCGGATCTTAAAAAAGATAATCATTTTCTAACCACAGGTCTGATTTACCCGGATATACAAGCATATACCCGCTTAGCTTAAATTAAATAACCGCCAAGTAAAATCAATAGATATATATTGTCTATACAAAAAGTAGACTTTTTTTTTTTTTTTTTTTTTTTTTAACCATTGTTAATATATATATTCACATTAATCTTAAGTTGAAAATTGAAAATTCATATAGAGTAGTTAAGCTTTTGATATGTTTTGGTGTATAACAGGCGACTTGGTGATATGTCCGGAAGGCACTACGTGTAGAGAAGAGTATCTACTGAGATTTAGCGCTCTATTCGCAGAGCTAAGCGACCGAATCGTGCCAGTAGCGATGAACTGTAAACAAGGAATGTTCAACGGGACAACGGTGAGGGGTGTGAAGTTCTGGGACCCTTACTTCTTCTTCATGAACCCAAGACCGAGCTACGAAGCCACTTTCTTGGATCGCTTGCCGGAAGAAATGACTGTCAAAGGTGGCGGCAAGACTCCGATCGAGGTGGCCAATTACGTCCAAAAAGTGATCGGCGCTGTCTTGGGCTTCGAATGCACCGAACTTACTCGCAAGGATAAGTATCTTTTGCTTGGAGGTAATGACGGCAAGGTGGAGTCTATCAACAACACCAAGAAATGAAAATCCAATCAAGTTTTTTCCTTGTTATTTGCCAGTGACTTGGGAGTAAGGTTAGGTCATATTATACGAATTTTCATGTGGGTAAGTAATTGCTGGAGCTCTTGTCATCATTACGGTGGATTGGTGGAAAAAGGAAAAGGTTTTATTTTATTTTATTTTATTTTGTCAACAAAGGAAAGGTTTTAATTGAAGAGGTAGATTGGTTATTGTTATTTTAATTCCATTTTTTCTAATGTCGAACGGGGTTCTTTTTTGTGATGTCATTTCTATACGGAGTGTATGATAAGAACTTTGTATTTAAAGAGAAGAATTTTATAGGAGGAAGTAACAGTTTGATAAATATGGTTTTTGGACAAATAACCCACAATTGAATCATGCAAAACCAAATACATGCCGACTAAGACATACATATGAATAAACTCATAAAGCATATGATCAGGTGTAATTATGATTTATAATACCCTATAAACAAAATTATTTTTAGGCCGAGACCACAAACTAATCAACAATTGTAATGAAGTGAAACGAGAGTTTGATAAAATCCATCCAAGTAAAGGAGTTTTCAAGGTTAAGCCCATCATATTGGAAATGTAAGCCCAAAGAAAGCCCAATAGTGACGTGTCAGAATATGTTCTTCAACTACCTAACCTAAACCTGGTCCTTTATCTTTTGTCTGTGTCTAGAAAGAAAGGTAAAGGAAGGTGAGGTCATCTTCGGCGGTAACGGCTCAGATATTTTCGAAGCAGACTTCCAATAATACCCCTGCGATGTACCAATGAGCGAGGGGCAACATGGGGGGCAGATTCGTAACGGAGGTTCCAACGAGTAGAAGATGATGTGCCACGTGTTACTTTCTCGACCCCCCCTTCGTCTTCCTTAGTTGGCTACTAGGGATTTTCCCGCTTCAAGCCGAAGCCTCTCTCACTCTCTCTCTCTCGGCTTTATCCTCTCTTCTCCAAAGATTTATTCAAAACCTTCGTTTACTCCGCTTCTATGGAAGAAGCTTGAAAATTTCTCACTTGACCTTTTTATAACTGAGAAGCAGGGAACATGGCCCTCGGTGGCTTGATTTCAAACAGGAACTTCGGTTCCTTCATCGCCTCAGGTATCTCGCTCCTCTTCTGCTTCAGATTGCCTCACCGTTCCTTTGTATGACTTGGCCAATCATTCGCCGATTTACACTTTTGATACTGCTATTCCTAAATTTCTCTGGCCATCTTCTTTGGCTTGGAACTACTGTCTGAATCATTTTTGGGTCGTCTATCGGATATACGTTAGTGAGTAGGCTTCAGCATAACAAATTTTCATAGTTTCTCTATAGCGGCGATATCACTAATGTGTGCATTGCTTTGGTTTTAGTGACTTTTTTTGGTGTTTTGAAATCCCAAATTTTGCTTTAACTACTTTGTAGGCAATGGTTGGCAAAGACTAGGAAAAAGTGGTGCAGAGATTTCCAACAGAGCTACGCGTTATCCCAACGGTACTGTCCCATCTTTGATGCCTCTCCTGCTTTATTGTGCTAAACCATTTTCTTTATTGTAGCATTGTGCCGTAATCATCAACCATGGAACACTTTATCTCTGCAACCTAGTTTACACCATGAATCCGGACACCGGACAAGTTTTGGATGTTTCCTTCAAGCAAGAATGGACACTAGAATTAGGTTTAGGAACAGTATCAAGGACTATGGATATACCAAGATAAACCGATCTCGTACTTACTACAAATCAGAGGAGTCCGATATTACAGAAGGAGTTGTTGACTCACTTCCATCAGCGGATGGTTCAGCTGAAGCTATTTTAGTTGAAGGAAATCTACACAACGCATCTCCATGGTGGCAGCAGTTTCCCAGACGATGGGTGATCGTGCTTTTATGCTTTGCATCGTTTCTTCTGTGCAATATGGACCGTGTAAGTATATCTTACATATCTTCTATAAGTTTGCAGGATATATTTTTCCTACAATGAGATGCTTGTGGCAGGTGAACATGAGCATTGCAATTCTTCCCATGTCACAAGAATATAACTGGAGTAGTGCAACAGTTGGCTTAATTCAGTCCTCTTTCTTCTGGGGATATTTACTTACTCAGGTCTGTTACAATCACTCTATGTAGGATGTGACTTTTTATACAACTCAAAACAGAGGGTAAATATATATTCTAACTTAAGCGCGAAACCGCGTGCTCGTCTTCTCTTGCATATAGATTCTGGGAGGTATATGGGCAGATAAGTTTGGCGGGAAGGTGGTTTTAGGTTTTGGTGTTGTCTGGTGGTCCTTTGCCACAATTATGACACCTATTGCTGCGAGACTTGGTCTCCCTTTTTTGCTTGTCGTGCGGGCGTTCATGGGCATTGGCGAGGTTGGCCTCTTCGGTATTTCTTTTCTCTTCCTATACTTGTCTCAGACCTGTACAACTTCTCACTGGCTGGTTCTGTCTACCTTTGCTCCAGGGTGTTGCTATGCCTGCTATGAACAACATGCTTTCTAAATGGATCCCTGTCTCTGAGAGAAGCAGATCGCTTGCACTAGTCTATAGTGGCATGTATCTCGGTTCTGTTACAGGACTGGCATTCTCTCCTATGCTAATCCACAAGTTCGGATGGCCGTCTGTTTTCTATTCGTTTGGCTCACTTGGAAGTATATGGTTTTTGCTATGGCTAAAATATGTATGAACTACTATCCATGACATGAGCCAAAATTCTGAGACATACAAAACCACCAAGAGAATTATATTTTTAACACTTTTTTGTTTCCTCTCAGGCATATAGCTCTCCCAAGGATGACCCGGAGCTAAGTGCAGAAGAAAAGAAGGTCATACTCGGAGGTAGCAAACCACGGGAACCTGTTACAGTGATTCCATGGAAGCTAATACTGTCCAAACCCCCTGTCTGGGCTCTCATAATTTCTCACTTCTGCCATAATTGGGGAACATTCATACTATTGACATGGATGCCTACATATTACAATCAGGCATGGATTTCAACTTCACTTATATCTCTAACAGTTTAATATTTTTACGAGCATGTAAAAAGAATCCTGTCTACTGTTGGTCTTTGATCACGTTGCAGGTTTTGAAGTTCAACCTCACTGAATCTGGGCTCCTATGCGTCCTACCATGGCTAACCATGGCTATTTTCGCTAATATTGGAGGTTGGATTGCTGATACTCTAGTGAGCAGAGGGCTTTCAATTACTAACGTTCGAAAGGCAAGAAATACACTCTTCTACTTTCTGATCATTACATGTCTATAACAACTCAAACGGCCAAACTGTTTACAATGATTTCAGTTAAAGGAATGACAACAAATCCTTTATAACAAGAAACTCAAGTCTACTTAAAAAGATACATCCTGCTAACAAACTCTTCAATGTCACAGATCATGCAGTCAATTGGTTTTCTGGGTCCTGCCTTCTTCCTGAGTCAGCTGAGCCATGTCAAAACCCCAGCAATGGCGGTTCTCTGCATGGCATGCAGTCAGGTATTGGTATCGAAATGTCATATGATTGAAAGAGCCATAGAATTATGCATAAGTGATTGTACATATTAAGTTTGGAACTGTTAAAAACATGTTGGCCCGTTTTTGAATTCCACACCTGCCGACACAAGATTATTCTTTTAAGAGTACAACTATAATTGGACATAACTTAAATGCAATGTCGGCTACAAAAACAGACAGTTGTCGCCCTTAGAACAATTCATGAGTTGTGTACAGCTCTGACATAAAGACTCATGTTGTCCCCAACAGGGCTCTGATGCATTCTCTCAGTCGGGTCTCTACTCTAATCATCAAGACATTGGCCCACGATACGCTGTGAGATAACATCAATTCTTTCTCTTTTAATACTTAGTCACCAAACTTGTTCGACTTCATTAACTGCTGTTTTGATCGCAGGGTGTACTCTTAGGACTTTCAAACACAGCAGGAGTCCTCGCTGGTGTGTTTGGCACTGCAGCTACTGGTTACATCCTCCAACGAGGTATCTAGCTAGCTATATTCACACAGATTTATTGGGCTTATACTATAGACTAACAACTTGTTTGTATTTTTTTACCTAAATATTTAGGTTCATGGGATGATGTGTTCAAAGTAGCAGTTGCACTGTATCTAATTGGAACTTTGGTGTGGAACTTGTTCGCAACCGGAGAAAAGATTCTCGACTAGGCTCGACTTGGAACCAAGTAACCAATAGCCGCAGTGAAATTGTGTGAGGAAAGTGAAAATAGCAATTATCTTTTTCTTTCTCTGCTAGAAATTTGATCTGATAGCGAGATCGAATGTGAAAATGGTTCGCTGGTCTGTTTCCTAAAGTAACAAGTTTAAAAATATGTATTTTTTAATTTATTACTTTTAAATAAAGCTTACAATTTGATTGGGAAGAAGAATCAAAATGTAATGTAAAAGCTTACAAGTTACAAGAGAGAAAAACAACCCAAGTATAAATTTTTTTTAAAAAAGAGAATTTGGTTACAAGTTTCATATATATATAGCACAACCGAACCAATAATTTAGTTTGAACCCCACAGCCACAATCACAAAACCCAAACGAAAATGTATGTATTTAGCAGTATAAAAATAAATATATATATTATTAACGAGCCGGAGACGTGTGTCTACACGGCAACCGCAACAGCCCCGTTAACGGCGACGCCTTCAGTAATAACGGCATTGCATTTTCCGTTAAGAGCAACGACGTGGTTTGTCTCTTTGGTTATGAGGAGACTCTTGATGGTCTCTTCCAAATCCCTCTTGTGTACGTTGACCAGAAATCCGTTCTTCATGAACAAAGTCAACGACATCTTCTGCTCCACCTTATGTCCCGGCGCCACCGTCAGTCTGTGCCGGAGTAAAACCGCCGCCGCAATCGTCTTCATCTGAAGATACGCTAGATCTTTTCCCAGACAGATCCTTGGTCCGGCGTTGAACGCCACGAATCGATACTGATCGTGATTCACGAATTTCCCATCTTCCGGCGAGATCCACCTCTCCGGCTTAAATTCCAGGCAATCCTCTCCCCAAGTCGTCTTCATCCTCCCCGCTGCGTAGATCGAATATGTCACCGACGATCCCGCCGGTACGAATGTTCCGTCCGGCAAGATATCGTCGTTCACGACGTGCTTCGAGTCTTCCGGCACCGATGGATAAAGCCTCAGCGTCTCAGAGAGCGCCGCCTTCAAGTAAACCAATCGGTCGACCTCGTCGAATTCCAACGGCTCCTCCGTCCACGACGAGACGTCGGTTCCACGTGTCTCGGTCAGAACGGAGCATATCTCGCGGACGATCTTATCCTCGACCGCTGGATGCGTCGTGATAAGCCAGAAGAACCAGCTCAGAGCCACTGATGACGTGTCACGTCCAGCTAGGATAAAGTTAAGTGCCACGTGTCGAAGGAACGTCTCGCTGTACGATTGGTCTTTCTTCTTCATGAAACGAGAGAGGAGATCGTCGTGTCGCTGGACCCCACTTTCTTGCTGACTCAGCAATTCTTGCTTACGTGCGTTAATGACCGCATCCAAATACCCATCGATCTCCCCTAGGCTTCGGCTCAAGCTGACTTCTAAGCCGAGCCCAAGCCATTTCTTTAGCCTCCATAGAAACTCCGGCAGAATAAACCGCTGCAGAGAAGCTTCGGTGGCTCGGTCGAAAGCCGAGGCGAATTCGTTCTCGGGAAGTCCCGGTGCGCAGGTTCGAGTGTCCTTCCCGAATGCTAACCCGCAAATGTTGTCGAATGTGAGCCGTAATATTAGGTCTTGGAGATCAACTGGCTCGCATTTAATCTGAGCCGTTTCTAAAATCGGACAGAACCGGAGCTTAATTCCCCGGTTTACCCACCGACCCATGGCTTGCCTCAACGTCCTGCATCGCAAACCCAATTCCTCCTTTAGTTTAGCCAACAATTTACATATAACCGAACCAAATTAAGCGATCCAGTAAACCGAAGAAAGAGTACAATTAGTTGGTGTACAATTCAAGCAACAGCACATGCATGAATGCCCGGTCCGCTGAACGTACCTGGTGGTGAATTCAAGAGCTGCGGTTTTACGCTGGAAGAGCCAAGTGTCACCGTCGGAGTTGAAGATGCCTTGGCCGAGGAAGTCATGGAAAACGGCTTGCCACGTAGGACCTTTAGGGTAGTTATCGAACCGGGTCTTGAGCATGTGTTCGATGTTCTTGGGATCACACGTGACCGTCACGAGACCTTGCTTCTTGGCCAAGAAAGGCACGGCGCAGATACATGTCTGATAGGTGCCGCCACACGCACGGAGGTTCTCAGTGATCCAGTCGTGCATACGGTCACGCTGCTCGATCAGACCCGGAAGACTGCCCAATACTGGCCAGACACGTGGACCCTTTAGCCACCGTGAGATCCGCTTAAACCATAGCCAGTAAGCTGCAACGACAGCTACAAGCAGCATCGTGTTGTTGGATACATCCATATCTCAGCCTGGTTAATAGCTATGGATGAATTGAAAATTGAAAGAAACCAAAATGGAAAAGTCTTAAGGAAGTAACGGTGTTTCCAAAACTGGTGTTTAATTTGAGAGATGAATTAAGGTTTTCGTGGGAAAAAATATATATATAGAGAGAGAGGGGAGAGAAAAAGATGGCATTAAGAAGAAAAAGAAGTGGAGGAAATAAAACTGTTACTGCTAGCCATCATAAGCAGCAACCCTCATTAATGAAGATTGTTGAGAGAGTGTATCCTAATTGAATGATATTTGAAATTTCAGCCAAGTCTTTATCTGTGAAAACTCGTTTTGGTTTATGGTTTTGGAGATAACTTAAAAGATTGTTCAGATTCTGAAGTCAAAGAAGAATTGGCAAAGGTGTCAGAGTATATAGGAGATAAATTTTGCACAGGGAAGAAGAGTTGTCTCATTTAATGATATGAATCCATTAAATGACTCTAATTATTTATATAGTATATACATACATACATATACGAGTCTTTCTGTGTGGTCATAGTATTTTACAGTAGTATTTATTTATATACGTGAGTGCGTCTCTGTGTGCTAAATTAAATGAGATTAGTTGAGAACCTAAGGCACAGAAAAAAATGGATGAGAATAATGAGAAGTAGTAGAAGAAGAAGAATCTTTTTATTTTATTTTTTAATTAATTTACATCTATACTTAATTATATGGGTTAGAAGAGTTGAACACATTACACATGTATAGTTAGGTAATGACACTAGGGTTTGCATGATATACAATTAATATATAAAGATTTCATTGTGTACTGATACAACATTTTAGGTCTGACTTTGCAAGTGATCTTAAACCAATGATCACGTTTTGTTGAAAACTGATACTCCGTATTTTTTTATCCCTCGATTAATTATAATAGGGAAAAGGAGACGTGATATTTAATCTTCTCATTTTGGTTTATCAGTTCTTATTTTTGTGGGAGGGATTTGGTAAGCAACTCGTGACTCTTTTATCTGATTTCCTACTTTTTCTTTTCTTCAATGGTAAAGAAATGTAAAGAGTGAATTGATTAATCCCACAAGAAAGAAACACATTTTATTGTGTCTTTGGTTTAGACCTTTATGGTCTCTCTCTATTACCTTTTTTTCTTTTCTACAATACTAAAAATTGCAAAAGACAAAAGTGAATAATGTGCATGCACAACTCTCAAGTAAGATTAGATGTCATGGCATGCATTCATGAGATGTGAAAGTCAAAGGGAGCTGACTTGTGCTACTCTGCATATCATAAATATATGATCATATAGGTACATATAATAATGTATATGACATGTGTTACATATATAGTACTATATACATATCAGGCAAGTAAAGTAGGCAACCATAAATCACCACACACAGCAATAGCATCATCATATATAACTCTGTAAAGGGGCTCAATGCGAAAACCTTGTGATCGTGTTCCTCTTTTCACCTGTTTTTTATTTTTATTACAATAGTAATTTTAAATAAATATATATATATATATATCATAATAAACATAAATTTTTAGACACAGATTCATACAACATAATAATTTTCAAAAGTTTATATAGTATTGAGTTTAAATATAATTTTTAATTAGAATATTTATTAGTTTATATGCATTGTACGTATCTAGATTCTAAAAATTTATGTATATGTAGATATTTTTGTTATTATTACAATGCAATTTTGCAGTAATTCTGTCACCATTCTAAACTTTAAATTCTTATTTTTGTAAGATGATATATTTTGCAGACTTTACATTTGAATTCGAATTAGTGTAGAATTTTTTTCTAAGAATTAACCATCGCGGTAAAAACGGTGGCAGATTCTTATTATGTATATACGTTTGATAGTTTAGTATAATTGCGATCATATTTTCATATATAGACGGACTCTTAATTTGCAGAAGAAAAAAAAACACGTTCGTGATTGTAACAAATGGAACACACAACTGTAGATGTCAGAGGACTTGCCAAACTCAACATGCAAAATGCATTTAACACTCATCGTTGACTCTTATTTTTTATTTTCTAAGTGAAACAACAAAAATGAACAATTTTTTTGCTTTGTTTTGGCATCCCAGCTAGAATGATCTAGAAGATAATGGTTTCAGTTTTTACTGTGATTGAAAAGATGATCAGTCACTATAGATTATTTTAAGTGATAAAAATATATTGCGTTTTTTATATTTTCAAAAGATTATTCATAAGATATAATTCTATATCGATTATTAGCGTTTTTTATATTTTCAAGATTATTCATAAGATATAATAAAAACAACTACCATGAGATGAGACCACAAAATATTATAATATAGAAAGCGAGACGAAAAAAATAATCATATATAAATGATGGACTATGATTGTGTATTTAATTTCTGCCGGTGTTAATTGCTTGCCAACCTGATTTTGCAAAAGCATTTATAATCGTCGCTGACTTATTTTTCGGGACACGTACACTTTTAGCCTTCATTTGGTAATAGTGCACAATGGATTCGATCGCTTGGTAATTTTTCTTAAATATATGTAATGGTTAATAAAATTTTTAGCAGTTGTTGAAAAACTGGTTAAAAAAGGTGGTTAGATATAACAGTATAAAAAAAGTTAAAACAACTAATTAAATTATAAACTATAATTTTTATTGATAATAAACTGTTGAATAGTAAAAAAGTTGTTATAGAAAATAATATAAAATGAATTAAAATATAAACAATATTTTTTTAAAAAAAAATTGTACTTCAAAATTTTATTTATAGAATAATATATATGAATAATATCATTATAATTTATAATATTTAAAAATACAGTATGGTAATTGGCAACTGTCCATTTTTTTTCCATCCGTTTTTTTCAACCGTTTTCTTCAATCATTTTCTCTAAACATATTTTTTCAATTTTTTTTAATCGCTTTATTGATTGGTAATTTTCAAAACGTCTTGTTTGCAAAAAAGCAGTTAAAATTTCTAATCAAACCCAATAACAGAAATGAAAATTAAAGATACGTAGCTAACAAAATTTGAAATCAGTAAATGAAATTATTTTCTTTATAACTAAACTGATGTAATTATGTTCTTTATAACTAAAATTTGAATGTAAATGAAAATTGCGATATCGTAGAATCGTGTGACTAACACAAGATACGTATCATAATCATTGAATTAATATTTGAATCATTATGTAATGATACTCTTACATGTGCGAATCAGCTTATATATGGTTAACTTAGTTCTTTTAGCCCCTCCCACTTTACGTGATATCATGTTTAAGCTTTACTTGGTCATTATTTCAAAGCTAACTAGTATAATAGCAAAAAAGATTTGGAATTTCAATGGAAGAAACCATAGTTTTATTGAAGTTTTCATTGAATAACATGGGATAGAATGTGTTTACCTAAATATGGAGACATTATGGGTCCTTAAAAAAGTTTAATACGATATTGTTAGCCAAACAATATTTGCGCTTATTTAATTTTCAGGATTTGTTGGTAGCTTATTAGTCTTAAAGAAAAGATAGTACCGATCGAGACTTCTAGTATCATTTATAAGGAAAACTTTTTCTCTCTCTTTTTTGGTAGAGTTATTTTGACTCACAGATAATATAAGTGAAGCTGATTTTGGAACATAAAATCTTTAATCTTACTTTAAAATGATTCATGGATACCAGACGAAAAACCATGTACGTGTGATATATATAGAAAGAGACGAGCGTTTCACCTATTTTTAAATATCCATCAATTTAAAGGCTAACACATTTATTTTCGTCAGGAATTTATAGATCCAAATGAAGTTCAACCTTGATATTATTAAAACGTTAAAGCAAAATAGCTTACTATAATATTTTACAGTGAATTTAGGTTAGTGGTTGGCTTAGTCGACTGATGTTCTTGAATTCACTAAATCCGAATCTTACTTCTATAAAAATTCAAGCATGGATCCCAAAAATTAAGAAACTACCTTAAAATTTTTGTTTAGCATATGTAGTCTCAAGAACTTTGGTGATAAGTACTCTTAACAACAACGGAATTAATTACAACATATTTAAGTACTCTTAGCATATGCATGTATGTTCACTCTACCGTCATGGGCATTATCACTGATCATGTTGGCAATATATATTTTCCCATCTACAATATAAGAACTTAGGAATGTGGAAATTACTAATTTCGTACCGAATACTTTTTTATTTTGTTAAAAACATGACAATATTGATCTCAGTTTTCGTACTTTCATTTAATCAAACAGTATTTTTGGCTAAATTAAGTCGTAATGGTCAACACTAATTTGAACTTTGTGAATTTTTATATAAATTTTGCATAAGTCATTTAGAAATTCGAAGTGTTATAGTATTGTGTTTTTTTTTCCCCCAAAAGCATAGTAGACATATATATCTCAAATGTGATTGATACGGTTGACCAAAGAAAATAAATGGGATTGATACGTATATCTATGATTGTTTAATTTTCTCAAGAAAAAAAAACTTCATAAAGCACAAAATCAATCAATCATAAATGATTTCTTTTTTTAAACGATTTTGTTTGATCAATTTGGATATTCATCTATATAAATTACTCATCATTTTAGTTTTTCTTTCATAGAGTTGTGGAGAAGAATATCTAATAATATACTCTAGCAGAAAGTTTTAAATAAAATGGCGTCGCCAAACTCAAAGCTTCACTTTGTTGTTTTCATGATCATTGTTTCACTCCTTGCTAACAGTGTACAACCCACTCGTAAGATCTCTTTTTTTTTTTAATCTTTATTTTGATACCCATATAATGAAAATATATATAGATATGTGATTACTATATTCATTTTATAAATTACAAACAGAGAATTATGATGATATATAGTGATAATTTTTTAATATGATCAGGAATTATGGATGATAAGTTTCCAGAATGTGAATTCAAAGGACCATGCCAAGTGAAAAATGACTGTATCGCGACATGTGGAGGCAACCCAAGCAGTGCTTTGTGTATTCCTAATCCGAGTGTAGAAACCCTTCAATGTTGTTGTCTTTTAAACTAAACTAATTTGATTGATAATATATTCTACTATTGAAATGAAATGTTCTACCAATAAAATATTCAATTGTTAGATTATCATACTATGTTCGTCTTTAAAACGTCTTAAGAAGATTTATGTAAAAAGAAAAAATCATGTAAACATAGGTAAATGTAGTGTGATATATATATGAAAAAGAATGTGAAAGTGAAAGTGAAATTTCCTTTTTGTTGGTTTTAAATTGCTCTAACTTATATAAAGAGTTTTGAATTTGATCCGTGTTTTAAAACATAATAATAATGTCCGCATCGTGTAGAACTGAAGATAAGAGGACACACTGAATATCTGATATAAACAGAGAAAGCGATAAGGCATTGGAATACCTAAATCATGAAATGGGTGATGATTCTTTCACACAAAAGAAATAAAGCATTTATTTACAAACCATACATTACTCACAAACCCTGACTTGAAAGCACCAAACATTCGAACACGAACACCAGACTTTTACCATTATATTTATGTTTTTCGATCCCAAAGAGCTACTCTTGTTGTTATCGTCATCATCAAAGCAAATCATCTTTTGTCATCTTCGTTTCAACTCTCGTTTTGGGAACTCATCCGGATGAATGAATCCCGTCGCTGTCCCCCGACAAATGCTTGTTTTAGTCGTGAGATCGGCCCCATCAATCTTCCAGCTTTCTGCATCCAAAAACTGTTAAGCTAGGTAGATACATCGTATATTATTTAATCAAGCAAGTTCATATTATTATCTATACCTCGTTTCCAATGCTTGATTCCCACTTGAGCTGCAAAATCTGCCACCTCTCTTGTTGCCAATGTTGGCCAAGAATCACAATTCCCATTACAGCTGCAGCTATGAAGATCGACCAAACTGTGTTTGTTTCTTTCGCTTGTGCAATCAAAGACGCAGCGCCTCTTTTCCACCAGGCTTCGCAAGGTGGGACGTTTGCTACATCATTCTTCTCATCTTTAGTAGGATTCAGATCGGATGAAACATCACATGGAGTGACTGGCTCAGTCGGTTCTTGAACAGGTTCGTTCTGCTCATACACATGTGACCCACCAATAGCTCTTTCATCGTCGAGAGAACTCATTGCTGTCTTGTAAATGTTTTCTTCGTTTTTGCCTTTCTCCTCGAAAAACTCAAGCCCTCCAAAATCATCGGATAAATCCAACCCTTTCAGAGTCAAATCTCCATCTTCCTTCCCGTGAGACACCGTTTCTTGTTCCATCTTCTTGCTAGCCTCGGTAAGCTCACTAGTAGGTTCTGAGGCAATACTCTGAAGCTGACTTGGTGGGAAAACAAAGTGGCGAGACATGTACAAAGGATGAGATGTCTCTGCTGCGTATGGAGTAACTTCCTTGTCATGTTCTTTCAAGTCTAGTGGTTTGGGACCAGGAGCAGCAGCGTAAGCAGAAGCGGTAAGCGAAACAACTTCCCAATCATTTCCACGCGTAGCTGCGTCATCTTTGTCAGCCATTGCCAAGGGGACCTGTGATTGATATAGCTACAAACATTTGAGCAGACGACAAAAAATCAAGAAACTAGTGCCAGAAGTCGCACAGCAATCTAGTTGATTTAATAACTAAAACCTATGGTTAGTCCCATCATATATTATTAGCAAATACTTGATGAAATAAGCTTAAGCAACAATAGTGTCCAAATGTTCTGACATAACTAATGAATATGCCGATAGACGATCAGCTTGGATTCTGAAATTCAGAAACTATATTGTACAAAACCATGGAAATAATTACAGATCAACTGCAAATAGAATATAAGATCAAGGAGGTGATTTGCAAATAGAAAACCGTCGAACATATTCAAATAAATCAAAAACTCCTACACGAAACCAATCGAAACGCCAAGACTAGAAGAAGCAGATCAATCAGAACAGTACCGAAGAACAAGGATTCGTTGACGGAGAAAATAGAGGAAGGCGAAGGAATCGGAGGTTGTACTTGTTACACAGTGAAGGAGATGAGATCTGTAACGATAAGATCAATTATGGAAGAGCGCGAAGACAAAGTACGTGCCGACGAAGAAGACGAAGACGAAGATGATGTGATGGCGATGAGACGATTGCAATCCAAAACCGTCTCGATTACTCTGCTAATTGAAAACTCTCTCTCTCTAGTAGTTATTTCCCCTTTTTCTTTTTCTTTTTCTTTCTTTTTCATATACTCAAAAATAAGAATTGTTCTGGGAAGCAACACGAAACCGGGAACTGGAGAGACCGGTTGTATTTACTGCCGACGACCTTACCCTTTGACCGGCCCTAGTAGGTAAAAAATATGATTGGATAAGGATCCTTATGAGGATAAAATAATGATTGACTCGTTGATTGACTGATTCCTCAATTAGTGAATTTTAATCATTCCATAAATGTATGAGAAATTGTATTTGATATTTACAATTTGGTGTCAAAGAAATTCATATATACAATTGAAAATATATCTGTCTGTTACATAAGAAAATGAAATGTATACAGAGTTTTTTCCCCAAAAAGTTAAGTTGCTATATATTTTTCTAATTTCTCGTATCCAGCTCCCCACTGTTTCATTCTCTCCGAGGCTTGTTCGACCTAAATTTTAAAAGGAAAAAAAAAAAGTGAATAGTGAACATTTTCTTCATTTATGTGATCAAAAAGATTGAAATTACGTACCTCTTTGTTCCAATTGGTTATGTAAATCATGTACAAAAGGATGAGAGTCTGAAGACTAGTCCCACATATCATACCAATCCAAATCCCCTGAATATATTAAACCATAGAAAGTAACTTCATCAAAACGAGCCAAACCAAAAATAAACCGGTTAGGAGCGTAAGCTTTACCTGCACGCCAAGTCTTGTTTTATAACCTAGCAGAAACCCTAGAGGTAAACCAAAAGCGTAGTAACAAAACAAGTTGATATAAGCCACCGGTGCTTGCCATCCCCCTCCTACTGCAACACCTGCTCAATCCACAACAACTTCATTACCAACATATATTCAGGATCTCTTACTAGACATAGTAAGTCTTGATTACCTGATATAACCGGTTGTAAACTGTTGAGAATCATCGTTATACCGAGAAGGTACGCAAGATCAGCCACCGCCTTTCTCATCTCTTCGCTCTCCGTAAAGATCACTGCGAACTCATCTCGTGTTATGAGAATAACAATTGCACACACTACTCCAATGATGAGAGACTCGATCACTGTTACGATCACCGAGTATTTCGCGGCTCGTGGATGTCCCGATCCTAGCTCATTCGACACCCTAACACTGAAAGAAGCTTATCGCATAAACCTATGTCTTCTTTTGAATAAGAAAATTTTGCTTTGGTTTTTTACCTTATAGCTGCATTGATTCCTATGAACAACATTCCTTCCCATCCATTAATGTTCATACTGAGAGAGAGAAAAAAAAAACTGTTTTCAAAAATCAGAAGAGTGTAAATCTTTGAGATTGTGAAGGGATCTAACGGCTAACCAGATTGAGAGAGATCCAACGGCTATGACAGGGTCTTCAAGATGTCCGGTTAAGACAATGATAGTCATAAAGTACCAAATCTCTAGACAAAGCATAACCGCAGACGCAAAAGACAGTTTCAAAAAAGGCCAAACGTCTTTAAACGCTAACCAGGAAAGCCCTTTCCAACCGTCTTTACACCACCCGACAACATAAACAACCTGCGCAATCGCGATTCCCCAAGCGGAGACATCAAACGCAGCCGCTGCACCGTTTAACCCCCACTTGAAAACGTTTATAAAGAGGTAGAGGATGAAAATGTGAAGGGTCAAAGCAAAGAAACCGATCCAGGCCATGATACCGACTCTGCTCTGTGACTGGAGAAACTTCTGAGTCGGGAAATTAATGGCGAGCGCAAACATTTGAGGGATTATTTGTCTTGTGAATTTGCCAGAGATTTCTGCGATTTCGGGTTCTTGGCCGAGTAAAATGAGAAGAGGAGTTGCGTAAATGTAGAGAGGAAGCAAGCAAACAGAAGTTCCAAGGAGGATAAGCCATGAACGCTGCATATAAACGCCTAGCATATCCAGCTGTCCCGCTCCAAACGCTTGCCCACATAAAGTTTCCAACGCACTCGCCATTCCCAGCTGCAGATTTTCCTGGAAAGTTAGAGGAAAAGCAAGAAACAGAGGAGGATAAAGCAGAGGAGAAGGTTATTTAATCACCAAGAAACCGAAGGAGAAGTTGGAGACAACGGAGAGAGAGATGGCGACGGCAGAGAGCTCAAGATCGCCGATATGGCCAACGAAGATGCTTGTGAAGGAGTTAACACCGTAATTGCAAAGAATGTTGAAAGCTATTGGTGCAGCGATTTCCCAAAGCTTCGATGTTTCGACCAGACAGACGAGTTTAGCATCTCTAAAGCTTTGAATCGGAGGAAAATCGGCGTCTCCGAGCAAAGTTGACGGCGCGTGATGAAGCTTCGTGGTCTCATGCTCTGTTTCAAAAGCAGAGACTTTGACGAGAAGCGGAGAGGATGGACCGCTATCGACGGCGTCATCAGCTGCTAAGGCGATGGTTTGTTGTAATGGTCCGGCAGAGGATGAGGCTGAGGATCTTCTCTCCTCTTGAACCGGGATTTCCATTTTCTCCGGTTCTGGCAATCTTTATTATAATTTTTTTTCTACGTGGGGAGGATTAGAGAGACAAGGATTGAAAGCAATGACGACGACAGATTTTTTTTTTTATGTTTCTTCTTCTAAACTTTTTTTCTGGTTTGCCTATGATTTAGGTTAGCCGTGGAGAAGATGAAAGCGAGAATCTAGCAGCATTCCATTCAAAAAAGATTTGAGTTTATTGTGACCGTTAATATAGTTAAAAGTACCGACACGGGTTTATTGGTTCAGTCACGTAATGATTCATTCTCATAGAATACATTCTATGAGAATTTACATATATGCCATTAGAAGAATATCAACGTTAAAGAATTTTCAAAAATACAGTCATAATCCATGGTTTTAACTGTTAACGGGTCGATTAAGTCAAGCAGTAGCTGTTAATGGGTCCACTAAGATTGGGATGCGGAGTAAAGGTTTATATTTGACAATAATTCATGACTGGATTCACTGAACTTTGCAGTATATCTGAAAATACCATTTGTAACGAGTGAGTTTAAATCTATGATCAAATGACTTACGTATGTTTGACTAACGCTCATCCCTTTTTAATGGCAAATGACACATTAAGGCTTCAATCTCATACAACCAACAAAATACATTTTAAACTAACTAAACCCTCTTAGAGAGCAAACAAAACTTATAACATTTAAGTCCGCTTTTGACCAAACCATCTTTAAACTTATCAAGGAGAAGGTCTACCAAAAGACGACCGTGAGCCAGGGCTAGACAATCCAGTATTGAGATCCGAACAGCCATGGCCTTCGCTACAGCTTGTGCCGCTCACTCCTCGATATGAATCGCCGGAGACAAGAGCTTGTATCAACTTAGGCGGTGGAGGAACCATCACCTCCACAACTCCTTCAAGCATTTTCACTACTGTTCCCATCGCTGGCCTTATCTCTTCGTTGTCTTGTATGCACCATATCGCCACCGTTGCCATCCTCGTCACCTCTTCAATTTTATATTCTCGGTTAAGTCTAGAGTCGACCACAGAGTCCACATTTCCTTGTATGATTTCACGCGCTGCCCATGGCGGAAAGAACCTGAAAAAAGAAACATTCATTCAATGCATTTCTTCTGATCCAAAGTAAACGGCATTGTCTACATACCATTTTTCAGGTTCCGTCTCTTTCTCTCCCAGTGTATCGCTATTGACAATGACATTTCTTCGACCACCAATCAGCTCGAGCAATGTCATTCCGAAGCTATATACATCGGCTTTTGTGGTGATGGGCAAACCCGATATCCACTCGGGAGCCACGTATCCCCATGTCCCTCTCATTGTGGCTAGAACTCGGCTGAAGTCACGGCCAAGGAGCTTAGCTAAGCCAAAATCAGATACTTTGGCGTTGTAATCACTGTCCAAAAGAATGTTCTCCGGCTTGATATCACAGTGAATAATACAGTCCCTGCATCCTTCGTGCAGGTACGCGATCCCTTTGGCAGTACCTAACGCAATCCTGAAACGGGTTTCCCAGCTTAGCAATTTGGGGCTTGTCCTTGACAAATAGGAGCTCAAGGATCCTTGTGGCATGTAATCATAGACGAGAAGTCTGTGAAGATTTTCTGAACAGAAACCTCGAAGCCTAACGAGATTGACGTGTTGAATGTTGCCAATGGTGCATACCTCTGCGCGGAACTCGCTCTCGCCGCTTCCAGGTCTTTCTAAGCGTTTCACGGCCACAAAGGTGGAAGAACCCGGTAATGTTCCTTTGAAAACGGCCCCAAAACCGCCGTGTCCCACCTTCTCCGAGAACCCATTGGTAGCTGTCTGAAGCTCCTTGAAAGAGAAGACCTTTAGATTCAACACAGCAAAGCCATCTTCATCTTCTTTCCTTGTCTTGTGTTTCTTTCGACTCCTCTTCAACAGAATCAATGGCACTAACAATGTAAACCCAAGCATTGCGATTGACCCAACAACGCTGCACAATACAATAATGGTTTTAGAGATGTTTCCCTTTGAATTTTGTTTTCTTGGAGCTCTGATATACAATACATCGCCACTAATTCCCGTCAAGGAGCTCGAATTCTTCAGATTAATCGGCGGTTCGAGTAAAATTTTGCAGAGATTGGACTTGTCGTTGTGATAAAAACCCACACAAGAAGAGTTTCCCACGCAGATTTTGGCGCAAGAGCTCTTGCTTACCTGCAACCGCCCCATCTTCACATCGCCGTCGTACCGGAGATCTCCAACCGCCTCAAAATCATCACTCTTTTCGCCGGAATCACCATTTTCACGGCGGCAACCGTCGCTGAAATCATCAGATCTCCACGCGCCGTCGTTCTTAGGACGGAAACCTCGGATGCAGGCACAGGGCTTGAGCAATTCGCTGCTGCAAAACCCTAATTGGCCACAGAGACTGTGGACGCGGCACGGATCCTCCGGCTGCAACCAGAACATGTCCCAGCTTTGCGTCTGTGGCTCCCACGTGTACTGCTTGAGCTGGCCGTTGGCGCCGACCATGAACCGCGTCAGCCGTGGCTCGGAAGCCGCGTCCAACGGTGTGACGATGTACCAAAAGGAGGCGGCGGGAGTGTAGGGGTTAACGAAATGGAACTTGTAGATGTACGGAACGGTCATCTCCGGAACGCCGACGAAGGAGTCTCCGGTCCAATTTCCGGTGGACCAGTATGGTGTGGTTCCTTTGTAAACAAGCTGGAACTCGTTGAAGGTTGGACTCAGCCTGAGAGAGTAAAATCCCGGCGAAGGGTCGAATAGAGTCCGCCATGAAGTCATAGCCGTTTGACCGGTGACGTTCATACCCGGAAGCCACGTGTCAGTCGGATGTTCGAAGCTCTGCCAAACCGGAGAAGCGTCGTCTTTGATCAAAATCAGATTCCCGAATTCCGAGAACCGAAAATCGGTTCCGGGGTCTTTGTTGTCCGTCTGCCAAACGACGCCATCATCGGAGTTCCTCAGGATTAGGCTTCCGGTGGAGGTGAGCTCCAGCGTGGAAGAGTCAGGATCGGAAAGGGGTCGGTTTCGATTGGCGACCCAGACATGGGTGGGTGTCGGCATAGAAGCATACCAGATTCCCAAATACCAATTGGAAGAACCATTGGTGGTGCTGAAGAAACCAAGCCGGAAAATAGCTTTGGAACTGAGAATCGTCTGGCTTCCTTTGAGGATGACTTTGTTTCCCACAGGTTGAGAGGAAGATGGTGGAACAAGGAAGAGGAGGAGAAGAAGAAGAGGAAGATATGTACATGGCATTGGGTCTTGATCTTCTTCTTCTCGGGTGGGTTAATGGATGTGTTTGGTTGGTGTTGATATTTTCTTGGTTGTGATACTGATAGACATGGGATACCTCCAAAAAGAAAGCTCTCTTTGAAAGAATTTTTGGAAGATAAATCTGTAAAAGCTGTGACCTGACGAACGCATGATCTTGAGAAAGTAAATTCACTACAAAAAGGTTTTGGAACTATAGTCCTTTTGTCGAAATTACTATATTAACCCCTATCAGTCAAGCCACTCGCTCTCACTGTCTCATTTTGGGTTAACGGAGGTCTATTTAAAAAGACAAGGGCAAAAGAGGAATTAAGAATGGAGACGGAGGTGGCAGACATAAGTGCTTACAAGTCAAAGCCATGACCTCCTTTTTCTCTTCTTCTTAAATGATTCCTAACCCTTTTTATTATTTCTACTTTTATCTTATTAAAATTATTTTACCCAGCAGACAAACAAATTTTTCTATCTTACACACGACAAGACTAGTCGCATCTGGATCAAATAGACAAAATATTATTTGGAATATTCATTTTTCTTTTTAGCCCATGAAAATTTACTATATCCACCATCTCTACTAGAAGAATCTCTTTTCTTTAACCAAACAAAGAAAATTCAAATATGTAACAAACAGTCTAAAACAAACAAACATAATCATCGTTACTCATTACTTGTATCAACGCTAATAAAGATCATTTTAAAGGTCTTTGATAATAATAACACATGAAAGAGCGCATCAACAAACAATCATGCTTCAGGCGAGATCGAACCATTGATACACGAGTGAACGTATGCAAACAATATAAAAAAAAAAAAAAAAAAAAAACTGAAGTGGTCCTTTCTTCTCTATCACACCCCAAGATCACACACACACACACACAAGAAGCTAGGTAATATTTACAACCGTATCTATATCTATATGATCGCACAAAGGAACATAACCAATTCGACAAAACTAAGTGATAAATGTGGAGACCCCAACACTTTTGTGTGAGGAAGAACAGAAGACATGTATGCAAATTACGTAGTAGACTAACCAAATAAGGCGTCACACCTTCAAACTTTCAAGCCAGAGGATAGTAATGATGCTACTTCAAGCATTCCTTAAACACAATTTCCTGTGTTATTGGACAAACGAAACAGACTATTAGTATGTTGCCAAATTGTCCATTTATTTCCACTATCTACTCAAAGCTTTCGACAACCATCAATGGAAGATCTAACTATGAATTCCCAGCTCTATTTCTTTTTGATAACACAGAGGAATAAATTCGCAAGTAAACAACAGCTAAATGCAAATCTTTGATCATCATGACAATTGCTTTGGAATCAATTGATCTGCAAAAGAAAGTTCAATAAGGAAACACACCTTATCACATATAGGGCAACTATCGCTTCTTTCAATCCACTCCAGAAGACAAGAGAGGTGAAAATCGTGCTCACACTTTGTTGTTAGTCTTGGATTCTCAACGTCATAATCTGCATAATGAACCACATGAATCCACGACTTTGTTTCATCTATAATAAAAGCAAGCGATAATAAGTTGTTCATTTTAAAAATCTTGATTTGTTACCTTCAAAGCATATAGGACAACATTCCTCCTCTTCATCTACCAATTTGTTCCATCCTTTTTGTTTGGAGAAATCTGATTTCCTCGGTGAAAGAATTACTGAGCTGTCTTGAGTATTACAGCCTGATTCCCCGAGATCTTCACATGTCGCTAACGTTTTAAAACTACTGCCACTAATCCTTGCTTTGAGAGACTCAGAATCTGTGCACTGTGGTCTCCCCAAAAGCAAATCATATGGAAGAGGAGCAGGAGCACAAAAGGTGTCCGGTATAGATGTCTCCAAACCTACATCAACCAAGAGGCCTGTGGTGAATGCTGATCCGACACCAGCTCGGGTTCCTGAAGGCCCAAGCTCTTCAAAAGATTCTGGACACTGCGTACCAAACTTTAGTAAATAGAAACCTTATTCTTTTCACATGAGAATGTGGAGTGTTACAAAATCAAATAAGTGAATAACTGTAGATGATGTCAACAATTTCCCCAACCATAAACCTCTAGTTAGTAGTCTACTATCACCACTCAAGCGAGATTTTAGAGGATGACTGACATAATTTACGAATAGGCAATTGTGCAAAGCAACATAGACACAAGAAGGAGAAAAGGAGGATGACTGACATAATAGTAAACAGGTGTTCCAACAAGATGCGACTTCCTCGAAGAAGAACAGCAACCTCCCATTTTCACAAGCAATAATTATTCACGCAAGAGTAGCAGCCAACAGTTGTTGCCTCATTTTACAGCTGCACTGCCCCAAGAACAACAAGTGATTGAAATTACAGTGTTAGTAAGCAAAAGCACAAAGAAAAGTTCATCTGATGCCAAATTGATCCATAAGAAACACTACGGTATCAGAATGTTCCAATGTGCTCTGTGTCCCCCCTCAATAGCTCAAGCCTTGAATTTTACAAGAATGTGGTATGTATATTCCTATAGGATTCAGTCAAGTTGTAACGATAAACAGTGACCCGAGCAATAACTTTTCACTTTTCATCCAATTTTAATCAATACAACACAATCATCTTTCAACCACTGATGCGTAACTCTACCATAAGATCTTAACAAACAAAATAAATATATATACAACATGAACTTGATTCAGCCAAATCCCAAACACATAAACATTTAAATCAAAAACTAAACAACACAAAACCGTTCGTGAACCCTAAAACTGAATAAGCGGTAAAGACAAAAAAAAAAAAAAAAAAAAAAAAAAAAAGAAAACGAAAACAGATTCTGGGAACAAAACAAAAAAACGCGATGGAATCGTAAACGCAGGAAAGTAATAACGAATATAACCAGAGCTGTCGCCGGATTTGGTCCTCCTTCGAAGAAGAAATTCTGGGGAGAGGGAGGGTTTCGACAGAGCTGTTTTCTCTGGCTCGCTCGCTCTAGCTCATCATCATCGTAATTTATACTGTAGTAACCCACTTTATTACTCTGCCTAATTATTCTCTCATTAAATACTTTTATTAGTCGGATGATACTAGTATCGATGTCGGTTCAAGATTCGGGCTAGTCATTGGGCTTTTTGTTTTGAAACATGGGCTATAAACATTTAGACTGGCCCATTATTAGGAAGGTCAAAATGTCAAACCCTCTGTCGTTGTCAGAGGCTATTGAATATTGATGGTATGGTCAAATTTCAATCCTTCAACTGCTATGAATCTTCCTTCCTAACCGTAACCTATTTTGATTGACTTAAAATCAAAGTAATTATTTCCTCTAATCCCTAACTTTCGAAGAAATCAGATGGAAAGTTTATTACTATAATACAATCAATGAATTCTAACTAGTTTACTAAAAATGTGTCTATACCTTTTCTTGGTTAATACTCCTACTACGTAGTATGTTCTGAAAAATACAAATTAATGCGATTTCGATTATTGCATTTACAGAGATAGACCCCCTCCGGCATTTAATATGGTGGCGGCTGAAGAATAGCTAACAGATATTTAATTTATAGATTACGTCTCGCATTAAACTAATTATCATCATCTATTGTTGTTGTTTTTTTTTTTGGGGGGGGGTCAAAGTCATCCTCTATTGTTGTTGTTTCCACATTTTTAGCTGTAATTATCTTTTGATTATAAATAAATTTCATCTTTTTAAAAGACAAAAACATCGTACAGACAGATTTCGTGGATGTTCTAAATAGTGTATTACGTACCAAATAACTTTTACATATAACTTTTACAGGTATGTTTTGGTGCTTGTTTTTTTTTTAAGTGGTTAAACCGAATTTAATTTTTAATTATATTTATTAGTTATTGAAACCAATGTTTTTTTTTTCAAAATGTAGTAATAAAAAAAAAGGAAATGAGAGGAATAATTATACACTACTAAGCTGTCGGATATGAAAAAACTCAAAAAGGGAACGTCAAGTTGTACAGCTGGCGGCGATAAATAGGAAACCCAAAGAGAGTCGTATGAAAAATTAAGTGAGAAGAAAAAAAGTTGAAATTGTAAAGTCAGCCTCCCTGACTCTTCCTTGTCCGCCATTACTACCTTCTCTAGTGCTCTCTCTTCCTGATGCCCAGTCGTCGGAGACACAGCTACACAGGCGGATCTTCTCCTGCAACCGCATCTACTTACAGTACAAGTTCTATCACGGATCGTCCTTCCCGACCCCTACCCTACCCTTACTCCACCGACAAATCCAGCTCCATCGCTCGTTGGATCTCCGGTATCTTCATCAACTGCTTCACTCCTCCTGATTCCGTTTCCTCCAAAGATTTCAACGATTCCGGTATGCTCCTCTTCCTCTTAAGTTTTCAGCTCCTTTGGATGTTTTCAAATTCCCAAGAATTAATTAGGTTCTTATTAACTAGATAAATCTTCAATCTCTGGATCGGAGGATTTAAGCCTTCTTTATGTGTGTGTTTATACTCTGTACAGAACATAATCTCGTAGTAGACGAAGCTCAACTGGAAGTGCCCAGAGGCATTATGGAAATGAAATGCAAACGAAACAGAGCATCCAAGATTCACCTTTGACGAAATCTACGACGCCACCAAGAACTTCTCTCCATCTTTCAGGATCGGACAAGGAGGTTTTGGACGTTTACAAGGTCAAACTTAGAGATGGCTCTACCGTAGCTGTCAAACGGGCCAAAAAGGTTCCAATCAATCCTTCTAACTCATGTTTTAACGGATATATATATATATATATACTGTCGCTATATTCACCATTAATGTTATTGATGCAGAGTATGCATGACGATCGTCAAGGTGCAGAGTTATGAGTGAGATTCAGACATTGGCTCAAGTTACACATTTGAGTTTGGTGAAATATTATGGATATGTGGTGCACCACGACGAGAAGCTTCTTATTGTGGAGTATGTAGCCAATGGGACTCTCAGAGATCACTTGGATTGTGAGTAAATTCTACTCTCTTTTTATATATATATATATGTATTATAATTTCAAGCAATAATGTCTTGAACGGAATTTGTTTCTAGGCAAGGAAGGAAAGGTTCTCGACATGGCAACTCGGTTAGACATCGCAACCGATTGTAGCTCATGCCATCACCTATCTTCACATGTATACACGTAAGTCAATTGTAAACCTAGCTAGCTAGATTCCTTCGTTTTTTTTTTCAATTTCTTCATATATAGCAATTCTACTTGTTCTGGACTCATTTTTTGTCGACATATGCATTATAGAGCCACCTATCATCCACAGAGACATAAATCTTCAACATTCTCCTCACTGAGAACTTCAGAGCCAAGGTTGCAGATTTCGGTTTTGCAAGATTAGCCCCGGATACCGAATCAGGAGCCACGCATTTGTATCAACACAAGTCAAAGGAACCGCAGGTTACTTAGACCCAGAGTACTTGACAACGTATCAACTCACAGCCAAAAGTGACGTCTACTCGTTCGGTGTACTTGCTCGCGAGCTTCTCACCGGTCGGCGTCCCATTGAACTTAGCAGAGGGACAAAAAGAACGCATCACCATTAGAGGGTAATTAAACTGAAACATATATTATAATGTCAACTACTATTAGTAGGTAAGTATAGATGAGACTTGTGGTTTGATTCGTTTATGGTCGTTATTTGATCAGGCGATCAGAAGTTCACAAGTGGAGATACGATTCGGAGTGGACCCGAAGCTAGAACAAAATCCAGCGAACAACTTAGCATTAGAGAAGGTATTGGAGATGGCGTTTCAGTGTCTAGCTCCTCATAGACAATCGAGACCAACCATGAAAAATGCAGTGAGATTTTGTGGGGAATTCGTAAAGATTACAGAGAGCTGCTCAACACGAATCTTTGAGATTTTCTACGCCTTATAACATGGTTTTTTAAAAACTTATATTATTTGTTTGAATATTAATTCGTCACTCTCCACGTGATTCTTGTAGAGAAATGTTATTGTTGATTGTTTTCTCTTCTGAAACCTAATAAATACCAAGTGATATTAATAAATGTGAGTTATTACCATTCACGTTACTAGAAATAAATGATTCGCTAGAAATACTTCCTCTGTTTCACAAAAAGTGTCGTTTTGGAGTTTTACACACAGATTAAGAAAACTTAAATTTTTGTTTTTTTTCTAAACAAAAACATCATTACCTATACACCTAAATACAATCTGCCCAATAGTAAAATAAATGCAGAATACTATAGTCATATAAAATATAAAAAATTATTAAATTTTGCATGGAAAACCCAAACGATATTTTTTGTGAACAAAAATAAACCTTTTAAAACGACACTCTTTATGAACAGAGAGAGTAACATTTTCGGGTCAACCTAACCATTACAACCAGGCATGTTGAATTGTTAGAAATCAAGGCAAAAAAAAAGTAGCTTGAAAACTTTGATAGTATTTTCTTCTAAAACTGTCTTAATTGAATTGTTAAAAATCATATTTACAAAATGTATGAATATCCTCCCTGAAGTCACGTTAATTAATAAGTTTCTATATTTGCATACATACATCTATCACTGTCTTAACACAAGTACTATATGACCGATCCCCGGTCAGTGGAACAGTCTATATTTACTACAGTATTATTATTATTTCATGATACTCAATAGCCCTGGGCGTTCGGATACCCGGACCCGATCGGGTTCGGGTCTTCGGGTTTTCGGGTTTTCGGGTTTAGAGAAATAGAACCCGTTCGGTTATTATATAGGATCGGTTTGGGTTCGGATCGGTTATCATCGGGTTCGGTTAACTTCGGGTAACACCCGAAACCGATACAAAGATCGGATAACCGATCTTGTTCGGTTATTTTAACCCGAAATTCATAGATAACCCGAACCAAACCCTATATAACCCGATGTACCTGTGAGGATTTGAATATCCAAAACACAAAATTACAGAGATATAAACATAGAGGAGAAACCAAAAAAGAGTAAAAGAGAGAGAATTCCAAATCCAATAAACTTAAGAGATAAAAGGAGTCAATAAGATCGAAAGTTTTGATTCAAAATGAGTCAATAAAACTAGTTAAAAAGAAGAAGAAGCAGAAATACCCGAGATTCTCTGGTTGAATTCTCAGACGGAGGAGAGTTGAGGTTATGAGCTAGGGTTTCCATCTAGAACCTTTGCAATTTATACTTGGGGTTATGAGCTTGGGTATTCACTTTGGCCGCCCAAAAGTAGCCTCGAATTCGAAAAAGGAAGTGGAATCGTCGAGATTGAGAAGTGGAATCGACAAAGGCAATAATGGAGAGAAATTAAGGAAAGCGGTGTCGCAGCGGTGGTGAAGGGACCTCGGGTGTATCGGGTAGAGTTCGGGCATCGGTTAATCCCCGAACCCGATCGGGTTCCCGATCTCTCACAACATCAAAACCGATCGGGTTATAGGTTAAACCCGTACCCGTGCCGAACTCGCCACTTCGGATCGGGTTCGATGTTCGGGGTTCGGGTCCGGGGAAAAGGCCCAGGGCTAATACTCAAACTTCCACGTCATCACATAACAAAGAGTTGGATGAGAACAAAAAGGGAAATCAAGGATAAAAGTGTTTCAATTCGGACGATAATTCTGAGAACTAGTCTCTGACATTAGCGATAAACCGGTTTTAATCAGAACTATACGGCAAAACTGGTCTTAACAAGAAGAAATCAAAAAGTAACTGATCCAAAAAAATGTCTGTTAAATTTCATTACATAAATAAATACTAAAATGAATTCAAATATATAATAAAATTAGATTGAAACTTAATTACTTCTTAAAAACATTTTTGAGTTTAAATTATTTTATTTACTCAAAGCTAATTTTTAAATTAATCAAAAATTAAAAAAAGTAGCAAGACGGCTAAGACTATGAAAGTTTCATACCTTTATCTACAAAAACAAATTAAAATATATTATTGTTTATGGAAGTTTCATTCCTTTGATAGATTCTAATGCACCGGTTCGATTAATTGATAAAATTTTAAGTTTAAGAAAATGATAGGCGCTCCTCAAATCCCCATGTTTTTAATTATTTTGTACTTTAATTGTTTTTTAAAAGTATTTTATGTTTAAAATATATTTTTAATCAAAACCAAGATTTAAATCACTCCAAAATTATAAGTGGTAGACGGCTAGGGATTTTCTCTCAAATTGTGATCCCATACCTTTGGCGATTTATATAGATTAGTATGAGTTTCGACTTTATTTATAGAAAAGTTTCAGGCAATATTTTTGTGAGTACATAAATT